>OY992540.1:75110559-77510559 GCA_963921195.1 Pegoplata infirma | reverse complement strand
TTTTTTCCAATTTCAATAGGCTTCGTCCTTGGGTCAAAAGATGCTTAAGTTTCAAATTTCAAGTCAATTGATTGGAAATTGCGACCTGTATCGTGCATAAACCGATAGATGGACAGACGGACGGACGGACGGACATCGCTAAATCGACTCAAAAAGTAACTCTGAGTCGATCGGTATACTTCAAGGTAGGTCTAGGACCAATATTTCGGGTAGTTACAAACATCAGCACAAACTCATTATACCCTGTATCACAGAGTGGTGTAGGGTATAAAAAGATCAATTGCAATTGTTGGATCATGACAAATTATAATGGCTCCCAACGTGGGGCCAAAATCTGGCACTTTTTCTACACGAAAAATGTTTCTGAATCTAAGTCTCTTTTTACGAAAAATGTCTTAGAGTCTGAGACATTTTCTATTTAAAAAATGTCTCAGATTCTGAGACTTTTTCTATACGAAAAATGTTTCTGAGACTTTCTATACGAAAAATGTCTCAGAATCTGAAACTTTTTTATACGAAAAATGTCTAAACATAAAAATAATAAAGGAAACCCCTTTATTACAAAATCTCTAAATTTCAGAAAAATTTTTGAGTCTTAATTGGACACATTCGAATTTCGATTGTTATTTCACGAATTTCAATTAATCTTTTTTGATCTTTTAAATTCGACATTTTCACAGAAAGAATTTGAAAAAAATTTCAATCAACAAAAACGCGGATTCAATCAATTTTTTGGTTGAAATTTCTCGAATAAAGAAAATTGTTATACCAATTAGAGATGGGCGCGTGAGTGAATTTTGACTCACGCACGCTCACGCTCACGAAATAAAAATTTTACTCACGCACGATCACGCACGAAATTCTTTTTTCTCATCACGTTCACGCACGCTCACGTGAGTAACTAAAATTTTTCTCACGCTCACGAAAAAATCACGCTCACGAAGACTCACGAAATTAAAATTAGAAAATTTTTATTTCACCACTTTCGATTTCTTGCACATAAAGTATTGAATTTCCTTTAAACAGTAATAAAAATCACAATTTTGGATTTATTTCTCTCTAAATTCAATATAATAACGATTTTTTCACTCTTTTTCCGTTTTAAACAGCACAAAAAAATCACGCAAACTCACGAAACAAAAATTACTCACGCACGCTCACGCACGAAACTATTTTTTATAATCACGCGCACTCACGATCACGTGAGTAGAAATAAATTTCACTCACGATCACGCGTGATTCACGCGTGAATCACGTGAATCACGAAAAATTCGTGTCACGCGCGCATCAATTCGTGTCACTAATACCAATCATCAAATTGTAGGTGATTAATTGAATATTTTGTCAATCAAACATTTTTTCAATTTTGATCACAAATTTGATCAAGTTTTTATTTATAGTCAATCAAAATAATGATTGATTTAACGAATGCATTGTAAGCTTATGACAAAATTATGAAAAAATTCATCTTTTTTGCTTTCCAATACGTTTTCAACAATAAAAAAGTAAAACTCGATTATTTTTTATATTTTTGAATTAATCTATTCAAATAAATTAAAGCGACACGAATCTGGTATATTAAAAATTTTTAATTTGACAGTTAAAAAAAAATAACAAAATATTTTTACAAAAACATTGACTCATTCAAATTTTGTTGATTAAAAGACTTAATTGAAAATTTTTAGCCAATAATTTTGTTGCATGTTGAGGATTTTTCTGGGAATTGGGTACCTCTATCAACAGTTTAACATTTTTAATCGGGTTGTTTAAAAAAAAAAAAATAAACCATTAATTAAATCTCATTTACCAACCATTTGCTCCTAACATAGAAACCCAGAAAATAAAATATCATTAAAGTCAAAAACAAAAAGTTGGCAAAAAAAAAAACTAAAATATTTAACTTAATTTCAATATCGAGCATTTATTCAAAACCAAAAATAGCAAACACTACCAAGTAGGGAGACAACTTTAAAATTGTTAAAACAGTTTAAAAAAACAATAATCTATTTCTAGAAATAAATCCCATTTAGAAATTTCACAAAAATATCTCTTCATTTCGAGTTTCATTTTATATTTTTGTTAATTATTTTTTCACGTTTATTTTCGTGGTGTTACGAATTTAAAACAACATGATCATCATCATTATTCACACAGTATTATAATTTAAATACATTATGTAAATTAGATCAATAGTTGTACATTTTCGTTTTTTTTTCTCCTTCTACTTCTGTTATTTCAAATCTCGTAAATCGGTCAAGTTAAATGAATTTTTAGAGTGTGGTGGTGGTGATTTTTTTGGGGAAAAAAAATTACTTTCGTTAGATTTTTTTTTGTAAAATAAATTTTTTAAACTTTAAATTATTTGGTGTTAATTGTTTGACCCTGATTTTTTATTGAGATTTAGTTTTAAATATTTTGTATTTCAATTGGTAAATTTGATTTTACTTTACCAGAAAGATCAGGCAAGTTTATATTATTATACGAAATTTAAAATTCGCAAGTGATTTGAATAAAATTTATTATTTATCGGAAATTCTTTGAAAAAAAATGAATTCTTCAAAAAAATTTTTTTTTTTCAAAATCTGCACAGAAAAAAATACGAAGAAAAAAAAAATTGAGTAATCACTTGTTTAAATTAAAAAAAAATAGTAATTTTTTAATTGAGGCAAGTAAAAATTTTACTCAAAAATTTAAAAGAAATTTTAAGTAAATAATTAAATAAAAATTTTATAGTTTTTTTATTTTTTTTTAACTCTCATAGTTTTTTGAATTCTCTTTTAGTTTATAGAATTTTGTATATGGGGGGACACTTAAATTTTTTTTTTTAGATTTTCTCAATTTTCCTTCGTGGTAAATTTTCAGATTTTTTTGATGACCCGTTCAAAAGATATCGAATTTTTAAAAATTGGTAGTTTGTTCTAGAGATGACACACACTCACTCACGCTCACGACAGGAATTTTTGAATCACGCACACTCACTCACGACCATATTTTTTCTACTCACACTCACTCACAACCACGTGAGTAAATTTAATACAACTCACACTCACGCAAGCTTCACTCACACTCAGGTTGACTCACACTCACGAAACTCTTATTTATAAAATAAAAAAATAAAAAAATAAAATTTAAAAAATCTTTCAAATTTTTCAGCAAAATTTAAAGTTCAGCGAAATTTTACATTTTTTTTTAGCTTTTTTAAGCCAAATTTTACAATTTTTTGTTGCTTTTTTTGGTACGAAAGGAAATATAAAGAGCAAATAAATCACGCAAACTCACGAAAAAAATCGACTCACGCACACTCACTCACGCAAAAATCTTACTCACGCACACTCACTCACACAATTTTTTCCCCCACTCACACTCACTCACAATCACGTGAGTAAAATTGAATTCAGTCGCACTCACGCGTGATCACGTGTGAATCACGTGAATCACGCTCTAATCTGCTCATGTGCCCATCTCTAGTTTGTTCCTTTACTCAAACTTCTTTTAGTCATAACTTCTTCAATAATAGTCCAAATTTCATTTTTGTCAAAATTTTTGTTTTTTACGTACTTTAAAAAAAAAATCCAAAAAAATTCTTAAAAGCGCTCTAGTATGCGATTTTTAAGTTTTAAAATTTAAATCTCATTTTTGAAAACTCTTCGATTTTTTTGAAATTTTTTTGTGTAAAACTTCTATCGATTCTACAAATTTTTTGCCCAGGAGGATCGTGGGATATTTTTTAAAATTTTTTGAAAAATTTTTTTGTAATTTTCCAATCTTAAAATCCAATCTACTGCTCCAATGGTGCGTCAGGAAGGGGTCATTTACAAGACCGACCCCCATTAATTTTTACGTCTAAACATTTCTTCGGAACAAACTAATACCCTATCTCCAATTTCTAAGGGGGCTCCAACACAAAATGTAATTTTTTTTAAATTTGCTCCAACCGCTCTAACTGCCCTAATAGTGCCCTTAGAGCAATCAAATGTATGACCGACCCACAATATTTTTTTAATTCAAACATTTTCTCTGAACGCACCTACCCTCTATCTTTAACTGTTAAGGCGGTCCCATAAATTTTTTTTTTATTTTTTGTAAATTTGTTTTATTTAATCAGCTTCTACCGGTACAATGGTGCGTCCTAGAGGGGTCATTAGTGAGACCGACCCGCATTTATTTTACCCTACAACATTTTTTTGAAACATACCTACGCCCTATCTCCACTCCCTAAGTAGGCTCCCTTACAAATAACAGTTGGAGCAAATTTTATAAAAATGTAATTTTGAATGGAAGCCTACTTAGGGAGTGGAGATAGGGCGTAGGTAGAGCGCTTTTAAGAAATTTTTGGGATTTTTTTTTTTAAAAGTACGTAAAAACACAAATTTGAAATTTGGACAATTATTGAAGAAGTTTGAATAAAGGAACAATTAAATAACAATTTTTAAAAATTCGATATCTTTTGAACGGGTCATCAAAAAAATCTAAAAATTTACAACGAAGTTTTCGAAGGGTACTAAAAACTGTAAACAAATTGGGAAAATCTAAAAAAAAGTTTTTCAAAGTGTCCGATTTCACATGGAATGCCCCATATATTATTAATCCATGATCGATTCTAAGACATTCTGTGAAAGTTCGTCCGTCCGTCCGTCCGTCTGTCTGTAGATACAGTCAAAAATAAAAGAGCTAGCCTCCTGCAATTTGGCATGAATATGTCTTATGGTCCTAGGCAGGTTAAGTTCGTAAATGGGCAAAATCGGCTCAGGGGGAAAAAAGTTCCCCCTTGAAGAACTGAACCAATCTCTGAAAAAATACACTTTTTTACATGTTTTTTTTTGTATTTTTGTTAAATAAATGAAACATTTGTTATATTTATCGGGATGGGAAGGTGCTCTCAACGTCCCCCACTGACCCCATCACCCCCCCCAAAACAAACGCCCCTAACAATTTTTTTTTACATTTTGGACGGTATAAAAGATTCGGCACAGCCGAATTTAACACTCTCACTTGTTTTTTGTTAAATTTTTTTTTTTTTCATAAAATTTTTTTTTATAAAATTTTTTTTTCATAATTTTTTTTTTTTGTCATCAATGTTTTTTTTTTATCAAATTTTATTTTTCATCAATTTTTTCTTTTTTTGATCAAATTTTATTTTATCAATTTTTTTGTTTTTTCTAGAATTTTTTTTTTTTTTCATGAATTTTTTTTTTATCAATTTTTTTTTTTTTTTTTTTAAATCTGTTTTCAAAAAAATTTTTTTCTTCATTAAAAACTTTTTTTCATCCATCAAACATTTTTTTCCACCAAAAATCATATATCCCCTTATTTTACCAAAACTAAACTTTTCATAAAGATGTTCCATTTGTTTATCAAATGTACATAAAACAAGTGAGAGTGTGCAATTCTTCTTTGCCGAATCTTTCATACTCTCCAAAATGTAAAAACACTTTTTTCGGTTATTTTTGAACTCATTTGGACTGAATCTTGCTTTCCACAGACAGATGGATGGATGTGTATAGCTACAGTGGCTTAGAAATGGATCAATAATATATTAACTTAATGGGGTCTCCAACTGATATTCGTTTGCATGGAATAGCAAAGTAATATAACATTATTTTTCTAAAAAAACTTTGCTTTGGCAAGTACATCCAAATCTTCCGAAAAACATTATCATGATTTAATGTTTTGGGCAAGAGTACAAAATTCGCAGGCATTTTTTTAAAGTATTTCAGAATTTTTCAAAATTATTTCTGATACATAATGAGTTTTTTACAGTTTTATTATTCGTTTCGGAGTTACAAGAAAGGTCTGTCAATGGATTCACAGAGATTTTCATGAAATTACGATAGTGTTAATTTCAGAACAATCGCTAGATGCCCATTAAAAGAGCTCCCTTGTAAATACCCTGGTATTAAATACTGACTGGTATTAAAAATTAAACGCCACCAAAAGTTTTAATTTTATCTTATCATAATTCTTAAACATCTGCCATTAAAACGGGGTGTATTCAGTTATTTATTAAAAATATAAAATAAAACAAATAAATAAAAATTAAAAAACAAAAATCAACATATAATACCGAGTATTAAAAACTGAAAAAATGAGTTATCAGTTAAAAAAAAGAGCAACAAGTTTAAGTTTATTTAAATTTTATTTTTATATTTTTAATATATTTTTTTTATTGATAACAATTCTAAAAAAAAAACAACGGCGACATCACAAATATTTTAAAAAAAAAAGACTAAAAATAATATTTTTTTAACGATTAAAAAAATATTTTAAAAGTATAAAATTATAAATGAGTTTCTTTTGTAGTTCAATTTTGAAAGTCTACTTGTAAAATGCATTCAATTATTTATTATTGGAATTTTTTTTGGAATAAATCACTTGGTTTTTTTTACCATAACAACGAATTCAAACAATTTGAATTTGTTTGGAATATACTCAATATTCTTAATAATTCAAAGTGGAGTTTAAAAGCACACAAAGAAAAAAATCACTAGCCGAATTGTGTTAATGCACAGAAAAAAATATTTGGGAAAAAATTTTATGTAATCACTTGTTTAAATTTCAAAAAATAAATTGAGTAATTTTTTAATTGACGCAATTAAAAATTTACTCAAAAGTTGTTTTTTTTTTTGAATTTAAGTAAATAATTTAATAAAAATTAAATAGTTTTTTTTACTCAAAATTTCAAAAAACTTTACTCAAAATTTTTGGGTTTTTTTAATTAAGTTTTTAATTGTGTCAATTAAAAATTTACTCAAACTTTTTGGAATACATTTTATAAATTTTTATTAAAAGTAAACTCAATACTATCAAATCGTTTACTGGTTCAAAATTAAGTAATTTTTAACTCAAAATTTCAAAAAACTTTACTCAAAATTTTTGGTTTTTTTTTTAATTACGTTTTTAATTGTGTCAATTAAAAAATTTACTCAAACTTTTTGGAATACATTTAATAAATTTCTATTAAAAGTTTACTCAATACTATTAAATCGTTTACTGGTTCAAAATTAAGTAACTTTTTACTCACAATCAGTAGTATTAAAAATGTACTCAAAACTTTTTTGGTGCAAAATTGAGTAATTTTTTAATCAGTAATATTACAAATTTACTCAAATTTTTTTTTTACTTTTTTTCTGGGTAAATGTAATTCGTTAACGACGAAGTTGACAAAAAATACCCCTTTTAATTATCAATCGACTATTATCTAAAAAAAAGCTATATAGGAAATTTTCCAAGCTTTAATTTAAGCTTGATAGCATCCAGATTGAGCAAATGAGATACGAGGGTCGCGCCCGAAAATGAAATTATTTGTATATGTTTTTTAGAAAATATTTAAAAAATACTTCTAACAATAAGTTGATTTTTTCAAGTTCAAACATTAAAAATTTAAAAATAGTACAATAGATTAAATTCTTTCAGTTATCAACTCATTTCTCCAAAAGACCAAAAAAAATAAAAAAAAAATTAAAATTTAGTAAAAAAAGATGAATTTTTTTGACCACCAATTTTTTGAAAACAAAGAAAATTTTTAACTATTTTCATATCTCATGCGCGCGTAGAGGGGGGAAGGGGGAATTCCTCTCCCCATAGACCAAATTTCGAAAATAAAAAAAGAGGAAAAAGACAAAAAGAAAGAAAAAGAAGAAACAAAGAAAGAAATTTTCTAAAAAAAATTTCCGAAGGAAAAAAATCTCGAAATCCAAAAATTTTTCTTAGACAAAAATCTGAAAATTTTTAAAGAAAAAAAGTAAATTAATCTAAAAATTTTCTGTAAAAAAATAAAAAAATACTTAGAATAATATAAATTCTCAGAATATGAGACTTTTTTATTTGAAAAAGGTCTCAAAACTTATTTATAGTAAAAAGGTCGCAGAAGAATATTTCTATCGGAAAAAGGTCTTAGAATTTCTGAGTTTGAGACTTATTTTAAGGAAACAGGTCTCAAAATCTGAGTATTTTTTAAAAAGAAAAAGGTCTTAAAGTCTGAGACTTTTTATTGTTGAAAATAGTCTCAGAAGTTGAAACTTACTGAATTGGTAGAAGGTCGCACTATCTGAGACTTTTTCTATGAGAAAAAGGTTTAAGAATCTAAGACTTTTTTTAATAAGGTCTCAAAATCTCAGAAAAATGTTTCAAAATCTCAGACTAAATAGGAAACAGGTCTCAGAATCTATAACTTTTCTATAGGAAAAAGGTCTTAAAATCTGAGACGTTTTCTATAGGAAAAACATTTCTGATTCCGGGACTTTTTCTTTAGGAAAGAGTCACAGAATCTCCGACTTTTTCTATAGGAAAAGGGTCTTAGAATAGGTAAAGGTTTCAGAATTTGAATGAAAAAGGTCTTACAATCTGTGACTTTTTATAAAGGAACAATTTCTTAGAATCTTAGACTTTATAGGAAAAAGCTCTCAGAATCTGGGACTTTTTCTTTAGGAAAAAGGTCTGAGAATCTGAGACTTTTCCTTTAGGAATAAGATCTCAGAATCTGAGACTTTTTCTTTAGGAAAAAGGTCTTAGAATCTGAAACTGTCTAGAGTTAAAATGTTCGGTTTGGCTCAAGCTATAAAAGCATAAAGGAAAAAAAATTGTGATTGTTTTTAAAAATTTCTTGAATTTTGAAAAACCCAAAACTTTGATCGCCGGGCCACATAAGTTTTAGGTCTACACTATTTACAGATGTAATTCGAAAAAGATCAATTGTAATTCGAAGATTCTATTTGTAATTCGAAGATTCCATTTGAAATTCGAAGATTCCATTTGTAATTCGAAGATTCCATTTGTAATTCGAATACTCCAATTGTAATTCGAAGATTCCATTTGTAATTCGAAGATTCCAATTGTAATTCGAAAAAGATCAATTGTAATTCGAAAAAGATCAATTGTAATTCGAAAAAGATCAATTGTAATTCGAAAAAGATCAATTGTAATTCGAAAAAGATCAATTGTAATTCGAAAAAGATCAATTGTAATTCGTAAAAGATCAATTGTAATTCGTAAAAGATCAATTGTAATTCGAAGATTCCAATTGTAATTCGAAAAATATCAACTGTATTTCCATTGATATTTTTCGAATTACAATTGGAATCATCGAATTACAAATGGAATCTTCGAATTACAATTGGAGTATTCGAATTACAAATGGAATCTTCGAATTACAAATGGAATCTTCGAATTACAAATGGAATCTTCGAATTACAAATAGAATCTTCGAATTACAATTGATCTTTTTCGAATTACATCTGTAAATGGTGTAGTAGAATAAAAATTTTCCCTAAAAAATCAGTTATTTTTACGAAATTTGAAGTTCATTTTTTGGTTTTACCATATTTAACATAATTTTGTGGTCCCACTTTTTCTCTGTGTGTATGCATTTTAGTTTTATTTGCTAAGGGGGAGTTTCCCTCTTTTTTATCATAAATTTTATTCATGATTTAATTTGTTTAGCAACGCTTTAATACAATAAATGCTACCGTTTTGTTTGCCAAGTGGTATATTTGGTTAGAAAATCGTGATTAAAATTTATTAAGGTTTGTATTGATATTTTATTGATGGGAAAGTTCAAAGAGAAGACATATAATTAACCCATATTGGATAAAGTGTTCCATTTCGAATCAATAACTTTCAGAAGAGAACTAAAATTAAAAGCTCTTAATTTTAATTCCGATAGGTTGCGTTGTAGTCGTGATATCAACATTTTTATATTTACACTGAAAGAATTTTGTTCATTATGGCTATCATTAGAAGTGAGCCAATGATGCCCTTCATAGAATCTATGAAACAAATTCATAGAAACCAGAAACCTATGAAAAAGTTCATAGGCTATGGAAAAAAAAAAAATATTATTTAATTTAATTATATTTTTATTTATTTTATTATTTCAATTTTATTTTTTTTTAATTTTATTTTTATTTATTTACAATTTTCTATTTTTAAAATTTTTTTTTTTTTTTTAACTTATCCCCACCGAGATTCGAACATAGAACCTGTTGTTCGTGAAGCTTAGTCTCTAGCCACTTAGCTAAATTATATAAACAAGTAACAACACTTAAAATCAATTTTGATTAATATTCTGCTAACATATTGAGTTTGTGTCTATGCTCTGTCAAAATGCTCTGCCCAAAGCTGTGTGTGTGTTTGTAGAAAACAAATATTTTGTGTATTTACAAAAATGAAGCGTTATAAAACCAAGCGTTAGTTGGCGAGATTTTTCTTCTTTGGTGGCGCTGATAGCTAAGGCGTCGACAATTACCACTTCAGCCGGTAGGTCTTGGGTTCGAGTCCCGGTCAGGGCAGCAATGATATTTTTTTTTTAATGTTTTTTTTTATTTTCTTTTATTTTTTTAATAAATTTATTCAACTATTTTAATCATTGTAACAGTATTTTAATTATTAAAAAAATTAGAAGGCATATTGATGGCATTTTCTTCTATGAATGACATTCATTAATTCTATGAATTTTTTCTATGAATTTAATAAAATCTATGAATAAAATTCTATGAAATATTTCAGAATACTAATGAATATTCATTCAGCCAATGAATTGTTTCATAGATTGTATGAATTTGGTTTTATGAAATTTGTTCATAGATATAATGAACAATAATTCTTTCAGTGTATGGTAAGATTTAGCTCAAATTCACAAAATATTTTTTTTCTTAAAGAAAAAATGGCGATAGATGGCGCTGGTGTGAAGTAATTAACAAAATTCTTCATTTCAGTGCAATTTAATTGCACTTCGGAATGTATGTAATTTTTTCTTTCGTTATGAAAAAATTGTGTATGTACGAATCGACCAGACATAAGTGGCACTGGGATGATGTTAAGTATTCAGATATTTATATCTGAGTTGACCCGGGAAAACGCCGAGATTTTATAAAAATCTGTGGGGTAAAATCATTAATATTAATCAAAATCAATAATATTTTTGTATTCATTGAATTTTGTTGCATTTCCAAAAATTTATCAGCAATTTCGATTGTCTGTTGGTTACTTTAGATTTTGTTTGATGATTTGCTATGTTTTTAAACACAGCTGTGATAATTTTCACATACACATTTAAAAAAAAAAAGTACTTTTTAGCACTTTTTTCCCCTTTTGTATTTGTATTTATTTAATAAATTCATATCTGTATCTGGTTGGTATACAAAATTGTAGAATAAATAAATATTAAAAAAAAAGATAAAAAAATACCACAAACTAAACTGAATTTAAAAAAAAACAACAAATAAATGTTAAATATAATACTTTCAATATACAACCTGTAGTTGCAAAAAAATTAAAAAAAAAAAAATAAATATTGAATATGTACAGTGAGTGTCAAAAGAAAGTGCATAGGTCTATAGTAGATGCAATTTGGTATTTTCCAAGCCTTAATTAAAGCTTGATAGCGTCCAGATTGAGCAAATATTAAATGAGATACGAGGGTCGCGCTGGAAAATGAAATTATTTGTAGACGTTTTAAAAAAAATTTACAAAATATTTCTAACAAGGGAAGTCTCCCTGGTGTTACCCTCCGATCTTCATGAAATTTGGATATGTTGCTAAGAACGAAAATTAATTCGACACGTATTTTTTTTAGCGGCCAAAACTCATTTTTAGGGGGGGGGTCGATTTGTATGGGGGAAATTGACCTTTTTCAGTTTTTTACGATTTACGCCTATTTAAACAAAATTAATATATGCATTAGGGTGGTTTTTTATTTTATTTTTTTTTGGAATTTCGAGGAGCGCGCAGCGGATTTTTGTTTCATTTGATGTTAAAATAATTGTGTAAAAATTTGAGCTAAATCGGATAAAATTAACCCGAGGCGCAAGGAGGTCAAAGTTTCGAGAAAAAGCCAAAATGGCCAAATTTTGAAAAAACTTTAAAAAATGTAAATTTTGTAGAAATAAAAAAAATAAAATATTTTTTATTTAACTTTCTTGCAATAAGTAATACTCAGAAAAAATTATCTTTACTTTTTATGACGGCAGTAACACTTTCAAACATGAAATACAAAAATTACCATGCATTTTGGGGGGTACCTGATATGAGTGTTTTCGATTTTTTGAAAATTTTATTAAACAAAAAAATTAAATCTTACTATTCTATAGCAATGGATTATTAAATACATCCTAAGGCTTAAATATTTAAAAAATTGGGAATATCCATCGACTCAATTTTTTTTTGGAGTCATTTGACTCCTTGAAATCCGCAAAACTCAAATGACTCCAAAAAAAAATTGAGTCGATGGATATCCCCAATTTTTTAAATATTTAAGCCTTAGGATGTATTTAATAATCCATTGCTATAAAATAGTAAGATTTAATTTTTTTGTTTAATAAAATTTTCAAAAAATCGAAAACACTCATTTCAGGTACCCCACAAAATGCATGGTAATTTTTGTATTTCATGTTTGAAAGTGATACTGCCGTCATAAAAAGTAAAGATAATTTTTTCTGAGTATTATTGCAAGAAAGTTAAATAAAAAATATTTTGTTTTTTTTATTTCAACAAAATTTACATTTTTTTAAGTTTTTTCAAAATTTGGCCATTTTGGTTTTTTCTCGAAACTTTGACCTTCTTGCGCCTCGGGTTAATTTTATCCGATTTAGCTCAAATTTTTACACAATTATTTTAACATCAAATGTCACAAAAATCCGCTGCGCGCTCCTCGAAATTCCAAAAAAAATAAAATAAAAAACCACCCTAATATGCATGTGTGGTATCAGATTGCTCGTGGTGCTAACAACGAGCCAAATAAGTTAATATTTTTTGACTTATGAACAAAAATGTCCTAAAATTTTGGTATTTTACTCAATATGACGAAAAGTTGTGCATGTTTGGACACGTTATTAGCACACGTAGATAAGTTTTCCAAAGACCTTTCATATGGTATGCAACATGACTAAGTTTCTTTGCATAATATAGGAGATAAACGAAAAAAACTCCTTTTTATCCCCTAAATATGAATTTTGGCAGCTAAAAAAAATACTTGTCACTTTATTTTTTCTGATCTACAAAATAAACCCAATTCCATAAAGATCCGCGGGTGACACTAGGGAGACTTCCCTTGTAAGTTGACTTTTTTCAAGTTCAAACATAAAAAGTTTAAGAAATAGTACAATAGTTAAAATTCAGTTACTAAATAATTTTTCAGACGGCCCAAACAAAAATCAAAATTTTTTAAATGCAGTAAAAAAATATGCATTTTTATACCCTCCACTTAGTGATAGAAGGTATATATAAGTTTGTCATTCCGTTTGTTACTCATCGAAATATCGGTCTGAGACCCCATAAAGTATATACAGGGTGGTCCAATAACTGGTATCTTTTTAAAACATGCAATGAAATGAACAATACTCAATAGTTTTGAAACCTTATGGCTTTATTTGAAAGAGCAAATATTCCCATTATTTATGGCAAACGACTTCATTCATGCGGTTGCCTGGGTTAGCTCCGCAGTAGCTCATTCTCGGCACCCATTTTTCTAATGTTTCTGGTTCTATCTCACGAATGGCTTGAACGATATTCGTCGAATGGGCCTAGAACATTTCTGGATTTCCCATATTGCATGAATCTTTAACGAGCCCCCTCAAAAAAATTTTTAAAGTTTTTAATCGGCAGCTCTGAAGTGATCAATTGTCACCGCGAATATGGCGAAAAACACGATTTCCGAACTAAGTGCGCAAAATATCGATTGTTTGATGGACTGTGGGACATATTGCGACATCCTTCTGAAAATAAATGTCATCCAAGTGGGTATATTCTATTACGGCCAACAAAAATTCGGTAATCATGGCTATGTAGCGCTCATCTTTGACGAAAATGGGAGTTTCAGCTGTATTTTTGAAAATATTGTGTAATGATGCTGATACTCATCTATTGCTTTCTATAGATGAATTGGATTCTTTACAATACCTTCCGAGTTTTACGATCCCAAGATGTACCAATTTGTTTGTTAACATAACCTCATTTGAGTGCCTTATTTCGGTTAAAAACTTTTTTTCGAAAAACGTGCAGTTTGGCAGCGCAGTACTGCGCTACAACGCGATACAGCGGAGCAAGCCGAAGACGCATCAATGAAGTCGTTTGCCATAAAAAACGGGAATGTTTGCTCTTTCAAATAAAGCCATAAGGTTTCAAAACTATTGAGTATTGTTCATTTCATTGCATGTTTTAAAAAGATACCAGTTATTGGACCACCCCTTATATTCATGATACCCGATCGATTTTAAGACATTCTAGCGATGTCCGTCTGTCCGTCTGTCTGAGGAAATGGTGATCACGGCCAAAATATTACACGGAGATTACTGAAACTTAACACATTTATTGTAAGTTTTCCCGAGAAGTTTGGTATTGCATTTGAGCGATATCGGTTCAGCGGTTCAAAAGTTATGAACGAAAATGTAAGGACATTTCAAAAATTTTAGTACATTCAACATAACCTAAAAATACAAAATGCTTTAATTCGACTGCTGGTTGAAATAATTGAACACACAAATGGTATTTAAGCAAGTACGATCATGTTTTTGGATTTAAAAAGAAAAAAATCGCGGATTTTATTTTCGCGGATTTTTTTTTTTTCAAAAGTAATCTCCTTTTAAAAAAAGCTTTTTGCAATAATCTTTTTGAAATTATGGAGGGTATTATTACATTCGGCAAGGCCGAATTTAACTTTTTTACTTGTTTTAACTTCCAATACTTTTGATCAACAATTTTTTGTAAACAAAGAAAATGTTAAATTATTTTCACAACACATTCTATACACTTATGTGTACTTAAATTAATAAAAAATAAAATCTTTTCTTTGTTTACAAAAAATTGGTGGTCAAAAGAATTGGAAACCAAAAAAATGCATATATTTTTATTGCATTTAAAAAATTTTGATTTTTATTTCGGTCGTCTAAAAAGTGAGTAAGCAACTGAATTTAAACTATTGAACTATTTTTTCAATTTTTAAGGTTTGAACTTTGAAAAAAATCAACTTAGAAATATTTTTTTCATTTCATTTTCATTTCATTTTCCAGTGCGACCCTCATATCTCATTTAGTATTTACTCAATCTGGACGCTATCAAGCTTAAATTAAAGCTTGAAAATTTAAATATCTAGCATTTTTTTAAATAGCAGTCGATTGATAAAAAAGGGGGTTTATTGTCAACTTTGTCATTAACGAATTACATCTATTATAGACCTGGGGGTAATTGTGTATTTCGATTCGAAAAGAGAACGACATTTTCGATTCCAATTTAAAGTACCTAAAATAATTTTTATTCGAGCGAAAATCTTTTAGAATATTAATGTTTATCCTTTTATTCTAAAAATAAACAAAAAAATATTTTTCTCATAACGAGTTAGATTTTACGAAGGAGTTTCTTTCGAATCGAATTATACAATTGACCCCCTGTACACTTTCTTTTGACGCTCACTGTATTTAAAAGTGAAGTGAATTAAAGGCAAGAAAAAAATCGCAAAACAAGAAAAGCAGCAACTACAAGTGAGAATTAGTTATATTGTAAATAAATGAACCGAACATTAATCAATTAGCACTTTTATTTTATTTTATTTTTTTATTTGTTTATACTTCGTCTATTTTCAGTTTCTTTTGTTTTTATTAGAAAAAAAAACAAAAAAAGATTACAAAAATAATTAAATATGTTTTATAGTGTGTTTGGAAAACGTTTTTTTATGTGTTGCAAAGAAAACTTAAAAATAATTAATTTCAACTAATCTTGCAACAATGTGGCGTGTATGAGGGTGATTATAATAACAGGGGTTTCCCATAGAATCTGAAATATTCTTTTTTATAGAAAAATAGAAAAATAAAAAGTACCTTGGTACTTTTTAAAAAGTACCAAAAAGTTAAGTTACTCAGATTCTGACAAATTTTCTATAATAGAAATTTCTCAGATTAAAAAAAAAAAATCTATAGGAAAAACATCTCAGATTCCGGTAATTTTTTGATAGTGAAAATGTTTCAGATTCTAATATATTTTTTCGACAGAAAAATTCTCAAAATCTGAAGGCATAATTACTTGAGCGAATACGGTACGGAGACGTGTCAGCTGATACGTTAGCTTGTACTAAAATATATAGAAATAGGTACTTAAACGAATACGGTGGTTAGCGGCCGAACTTTAAAACGGTACAACAGCCCGTCACGCTACAGCACCGCTACAGTAGCGCTCAAGTGCCTGGGCCTTGAGACATTTTGCTATAGAAAAATTTAATTCTGATTCTAAGAATTTTTTTAGTTTCTTCTATAAAAAATCCTAAAATCCGAGACGTACTTTTTAAAAAGTACCAACAATTTAAGTATTTTTTTACAAATATTACCCTGACTAAATCTATTAAGTAAAGTAATTCATCTTACGAATAAAATATGACAAAAAATAAAATGTTATAGAATTTGAGAATTTGTTTCTAAAGAAAATATTTTTCTATAGACTAATTACGAACTGCAAAAACCTGGTACTTTTTAAAAAGTACCAAAAACTCTTTTTTGCAATTTGACCATGATCAAATCCATTAAATAAAGCAATTTATCTTGAGAATTAATGCATAATAAAGCAATTTATCTTGAGAATTAATACATAATAAGCAATTAAATGTCTCAGAATTAAAAAAAAAACTTCAAAATGTTTCGAATCTGAGACAAAGTCTCAGAATCGAAAACATTTTTCCTATAAAAAAAGTTTTGAAATCCAAGGTACTTTCTAGTACGTACCAAAAAGCTTTTTTTTCTTCCTGTAACCCTTGACCAAATCTCAGACAAGGAAAACTTTTTTTCTGTAGACAAATTCTCAGAATCCTCAACATTTTCCCTACAGAACATGTCTCAGAATCTGATACATTTTTACTATAACAAAAAGTCTTAGAATCGAAAACATTTTTCCTATGGAAAAAATTTGAGAAAAAGTGTTGGATTCCAAAAACCTGGTACTTAATAAAAAGTACCAAAAAAATAACTTTTTTTCTTTAATTTTACCTTGACCAAATCTCTTTGTAATTTGTCAGTTTAACTTTTTTTTAAACAAGTAATTTATCTTTAGAACAATATATAATTAGCAATTATGTGATTATCTTTTTTGCAAAAAAAAAAATTTGACAAAATAATTATATTGCTGTGGTAGCACGCAAAAACAGCTTATATCGCATTAACCAGTGGTCGGTAGAAGGAGGGATATTAATGTATTTCTTAAACAGAGAAATATTTATCTGCTTTTTTAAAAGCTAACAAGATAATAAGAGGCATTCCACACCAAATGTCCCGCTACAGAAAAACATGTGTCACGTAAATTCCTGAATAGGTTGTTTGGATAGCCCTATATGAAACTAAGAAAATTGCGTTTTTGGTTTTTCAAATTTTCAAAAACTGGGCTTAGGAGGCATGGTCAAATATTGGAAAAATTGTAAAATTTGTGGCAAGTTGCCTTGATTAAATATTTATAACATTAAAACGGAATGCACCACAATATCAAAAATTCACATTCTTATATAGTTTTGTATGGGCTATCGATTAAATTTTTTTTTTGGAAAATTTTCAGAACCCGTTATGAAATTTTCCATTTTTTAAAAAAGTCAATAATTTTTTTTTTAAAGTTTAGATATTTGTCTATATACACATAAAAATTCAGAAACACGTTCTTCGTTTTTTTCGAGAAAATCGCATTTGAATATTAAAAAATTCGGCCGAAACCGAACCGAAACCGAAACTTAAAAAAAATTACCGCCTGGCATGAATAAAATTATTAAAAAGTTGTTAAAGATAAATATACAGCATATAATGCTTTTAAACCATAGGAATTGTTGTATTTTTGAAAAAAAAAATATGTTTTTGAAAAAACTTACAAAAAAATTGTATATTTCGTTTGTAGATTAGGTGAAAATAATTTTTGAACTCAAACAGTTTTATATTTATTGCATAAACTTGTAACATTTTCTTCAATTGAACTGAAACAAGTGTAATGAAATACGAAATCAAAAAATTCAGCGACTTTTTTACATATTTTTTAAAATACCAAAAAGTTTCGGTTTCGGCTAATATTCGGCCAAAATTTTGCCGAATACCGAATAGCGGCCGAAACCCCATTATTCGGCCGAAACCGAGACCGAAACCGAATATTCGGTCGGACGCTACTAAATTGTTATAAAATTTAAAATTCAAATGCGATTTTCTCGAAAAAAAACGAAAAATGTGTTTCTGATTTTTTTTGTGTGGATGCACAAACATCTAAACTTTAAAAAAAAAAAAATTAAAAAAGAAAAAAAAAACTGGCCGGATTATTGATAAATTGACTTTTTTTAAAAAATGGAAAATTTCAGAATGGGTTCTGAAAATTTTCCAAAAAAAATCGATAGCCCATACAAAACTATATAAGAATGTAAATTTTTGAGATTGTGGTGCATTCAATTTTAATTTGATAAATATTTAATCAAGGCAACTCGCCACAAATTTTACCATTTTTCCGATATTTGACCACGCCTCCTAAGCCCAATTTTTGAAAAATTGAAAAACCAAAAACGCAATTTTCTAAGTTCCATATAGGGCTATCCATACAACCTATTCAGAAGTTTACGGTACACATGATTTTTTCGCTGGACATTTGGTGTGGAATGCCTCTAAATAAAATACTTGTATTTTTATTGTATGACATTTTTTCTATATAGAAAAAATTTAAGATTCTGAGACATTTTTTCTATAAAGAAAAAAATCTTAGATCCTGAGACATTTTTTCTATATAGAAAAAAATCTCAGATTTTGAGACATCTGAATCTGAAAAAATCAGATTCTGAGAAATTTTTTTTATATAGAAAAAATCTCAAATTCTGAGACGTTATTTCCATATAGAAAAAAATCGCAGCTTCTGAGACATTTTTTCTGTATAGAAAATATCTAGTGTCCGACCGAATACACCTTTTTTGGCCGAAGCCGAAGCCGAATATTCGGCCAAATTTTCACTATTCGGCCAAACCGAAGCCGAAGCCGAATATTAAAAAAAAAATGTTTTTAGTTGCAAAAACACTTAGTAAAATGTTTTTGTGGCTTACAATTGTTATTCAAAGTTAGTTTAATGTGTTTTTCAACACGTGAGCACAAATATTATACAATTATTCGCTATTCGGCCTATCCGCCAAAATTGTGGCCGAAGCCGAATAGTGGCCGAATAGTGCTTTTTGGCCGAAGCCGAATATTCGGTCGGACACTAAAAATATCCCAGATTCTGAGACATTTTTTCTATATAGAAAAAAATCTCAGATTCTGAGACATTTTTTCTTATGGAAAAAAATCTTTATAAAAAAAATCTCAGATTCTGAGACATTTTTTCTATATAGAAAAAATCTCAGCTTCAAAACCGTTATTTATACATAGAAAAAAACTCAGATTCAGAGACATTTTTTCTATATAGAAAAAAATCTCAGATTTTGAGACATCTGAATCTGAAAAAAATCAGATTCTGAGAAATTTTTTTATATAGAAAAAAATCTCAGATTTTGAAACGTTATTTCTATATAGAAAAAAATCTCAGATTCTGAGACATTTTTTCTTATGGAAAAAAATCTATATAGAAAAAAATCTCAAATTTTGAGACATCTGAATCTGAAAAAAATCTGATTCTGAAAAATTTTTTTATATAGAAAAAAATCTCAGATTCTGAGACGTTATTTCTATATAGAAAAAAATCTCAGATTTTGAGACATTTTTTCTTATGGAACAAAAACTATATAGAAAAAATCTCAGATTCTGAGACATTTTTTCTGTACAGAAAAAATCTCAGATTCTGAGACATTTTTTCTGTATAGAAAAAATCTCAGATTCTGAGACATTTTTCCTATATAGAAAAAAAAATCAGATTCTGAGACATTTTTTCTCAGATTCTGAAACATTTTTTCTATATAGAAAAAATCTCAGACTCTTATTCGTTTTTTTTTTTCTATATAGAAAAAGCTCTCAGATTCTGAGAAAAAGCTCTCAGATTCTGAGAAAAATCTCTCAGATTCTGAGACACTTTTTCTATATAGAAAAAAATCTTAGATTCTGAGAAATTTTTTCTATATAGAAAAAAATCTCGAATTCTGAAACATTTTTTTCTATATAGAAAAAAACCTCAGACTCTGAGACATTTTTTCTATAAAGAAAAAAATCTTAGATTCTGAGAAACTTATTGCAAAAGTTTTAATCAGTTTTTATTTCAAAAAAACTTTATATCTCAAAACCATATTTTTTACACTTATGCTATTATTGCTTGCTTACCACAAGCTTTATTAAAACAAATGTACTTGAAATTGAGAGTAACGAGACCCAGAAACTTCCGAAATAATTAGCAATCAAAGTGAATACAAAAATTTTGAAAATAAAAACAAATAGTGATAAAAAAATCAGTAGCAAAAATAACTTAAACAAAGGCATGACTTATAGAACGAATAGTAAAAAAAAATGACTGGACTTGGGTGGCTCTGAGTCAGAGCCAGAGATTAGAGTTGGAGTCAGAGAAGCAGTGCAACTTTGTGAAATAATTAATTGCAAATACAATTGTTTTTTTGTTGGTGCTGTTCAAGCAGAAAAATAAAAACAAAAACTACAATAGTAGTATCAGGGATGTTAAATGGGGCTTTCAATTTTGTACCAACTTTCAAAAAAAATTGTACTTTTTGGACACTGACGGTACCATTTTTTTTTTTTGAGTGTTAATTCGGTTGTACTAAATTTTGTATACCCCCCAAAATCCCAAAATCGTATATACCCCCCCCCCCCCCACAAATTAATAGGAAAAATTTATATGGTTGCGTAAACACGAAAAATGTATCAAGATCTGAGAATTCTTCTAAAAATAAAAGGTCTCAAATTTTGCAATTTATACTATCTTCATTAATTGTCTATAAATAACTGACTGTTAGTATTGTGTAAAATTCTGAGACCTTTTTTTGATAAAAGTGAGTAAGAATTTTTCCCAAATTGTCTAATTCTGATACTTTTTCTATAAAAATAAGTTTTTAGCATCCGGAAATTTTTGTAAAAAAATTTTAGAAAAATTTTATTTGAAAACTTCTTTAAACTGTTTTAAACAAACTGTTTAAAAAAGTCTCATTTATTGTGTAAATCGGTCTGAAATTAGTAGCCTTGTGAGCATTTCTTTTTTTTTTTTTTGTTCAGAAAAAAGCTGGGTTCTTTTACCGATATTTCGATGAGTTATAAAGAAAGAATTTGGAAATTTTAAAATTGTACCAAATGAGTCGTGGTAGTACCACGGTACTTTTGAAGGTCAAAATGTACCAAAAAAAGTACAATTGTACCAACTTTAACATCCCTGAGTAGTATTGTTGATAAAAAAAAATTAAATAATTTATGACAAGAAAATACCTTTGAATTGTAGATAAACAACAAAAAAAGCTTAAACTGATTAAACTGAATTTACACTAGAAAAGTTTTTTAAAGAAGACTTGACGACATTTTTTGAAATTAAAACAGATTTGTGTTGGATAGTATCTCTAGTGGGTTGAACCTTGAATGATCCAGTAGGTAGCAATTTCGTTAAATACAAAATTATCAAGCTTTAATTTAAGCTTGATAGCGTCAGGATTGAGTAAATAAATAATATGCTACGAAGGTCGAACTCGGAAATAAAATTATCAAAAATTCCAATGGAGAATTCCCGACACTTAAAATCTCTTAATCCAGGAATTGTTGTAAAAAAATTTAAAAAATTTTTATCGGAATATTAAATTGTGTAAGTTTCGAATAAAAAAAATAAATTCTATTATAACCAAAAAAATCCAATGGGGAAATCCCTAAACACAGAGTCCCTCAAGCCAGTGATTGTTTTAAAAAATTCTTGGAAATTCTTTATCAGAAAATGTAATTGTGTAAAACCCCCCCATAAAATTATTCAATTGTGCGAAATTCATCTTCTTGATTTTGTTGTTGTAATTATTTTATTATTGTTGTTGCTACAACTATTAAATTTTTAGTAGTTTTTCTTACATTTTAAAAAACAATTTACAATTTGCGTGTATCTTAAACTTAAAAAAAAATACAATACGAAACAATAAGAAGCAATAACAATAATAACAAGATATATTTTATAATTATAAGTAACAACAAAATACAGTTGCAACAACAATCAACAACAAAAACTACAAAAAACAGTATAATAAGCAGGGACAGGACCTTCATGCACTAAAAAACTATGTTTTAGGCGCCTAAAATATGCACTAAAAACTATTGAAATATGCACTAAAAATCTTAAAATATGCACTAAAAATCATAAATATCCACTTGTTTTTTTTACTTTTATTAAAAAAAACATAACATTTGAATTCAGTCTGGCATTGTAAGCTCAGCTATACATAAATACAGGTGGATAAAATGTTATAAAAAAATAAAAAAGATCTAAAAAAATTTGATAATTGCTTTAATACAACAAATTAAAAAAAAAAATCAAAAAAAAAATTTTAAAGTAGCTTAACATACTAAAAAACAGCTAAAAACGAAAATTTGTATAAAATATGACCTAAAAATATGCATTTATAGCGAAATAATAGCAAAATATGCAAAAATATGCATTTAACGCAAAATATGCAAAAATATGCACTAACGAATCGATGCCATTTTAAAGCAAATTCTTTGATTCGCAAAGATATTTTGTTTATGCTGTTCTATGACGAAAGGGAAAAAACATGCATTTGCATGAAAGTCCTCTCCTTGATAATAAGTAACTATTTAACTTTAATCAGAACTTTAAAGTATGCATTCATATTATAACAAATCTCAAATTCTGAGACATTTTTTTCTATATAGAAAAAAATCTCAGATTCTGAGACATTTTTTCTATATAAAAAAAAAAAAAAGAAATTTTTTCTATATAAAAAAATCTCAGATTCTGAGACATTTTTTCTATATAGAAAAAAATCTCAGATTCAGACATTTTTTCTATATAGAAAAAAATCTCAGATTCAGACATTTTTTCTATATAGAAAAAAATCTCAGATTCTGAGACATTTTTTCTATATAGAAAAAAATCTCTGATTCTGAGACATTTTTTCTAATGTATCAGATTCTCAGACATTTTTTCTATACAGAAAAAAAAATCTCATTTTCTGAAAAATTTTTGCTACGTAGAAAAATATCTCAGATTTTAACACATTTCATCTATATAGAATAAAAATCTCAGATTCTGAGACATTTTTTCATATAGAAAAAAATCTCAGATTCTGAGACATTTTTTCTATATAGAAAAAAATCTATAAACAAAAAAAATATAGAAAAGTTCTCAGATTCTGAGACATTTTTTCTATATAGAAAAATAATCTCAGATTCTGACACATTTTTTCTATATAGATAAAAAATCTCAGATTCTGAGACATTTTTTCTATATAGAAAAAAAATGGCAGATTCTGAGACATTTTTCTATAAAGGAAAAAATCTCAGGTTCTGAGACATTTTTTCTATATAAAAAAAAATGCTCAGATTCTGAGACATTTCCCAGAATCTAGTATTTTTCTATATAGAAAAATTCTCAGATTTTTTCTATAGAAAAATTCTCAGATTATGAGACATTTTTTCTATAAAGAAAAAGATCTGAGATTCTGAGACATTTTTTTCATATTTTCTATATAGAAAAATTGTCATTTTTTTTATATAGAAAAAAAAATTGCAAATTCTGAGACATTTTATTATATAGAAAAAAAAAATTCAGATTCTGAGACATTTTTTCTCAATCTCAGAATCTGAGACATATTTTCTATATAGAAACAAATCTCAGAATCTGAGACATATTTTCTATATAGAAAAAAATCTCAGAATCTGAGACATATTTTCTATATAGAAAAAAATCTCAGAATCTGAAACATATTTTCTATATAGAAAAAAATCTCAGGTTCTGAGACATTTCTCAGAATGTGATATTTTTCTATATAGAAAAATTCTCAGATTCTGAGACATTTTTTCTATATAGAAAAATTCTCCGATTTTAAGACATTTTTTCTATATAGAAAAAATCTAAGATTCTAAGATATTTTTTATAAAACTCTCAGATTCTGATTTTTTTTATATAGAAAAAATCTCAGACTCCGAGACATGTTTTCTTTCTATATAGAGAAATTCTCAGATTCTGAGACATTTTTTCTACAAAGAAAAATTCTTAGATTCTGAGACATTTTTTCTAAACAGAAAAAAATCTCAAGATTCTGAGACATTCTCAAATTTTGAGACATTTTGTCTATATAGATAAATTCTCAGATTCTGAGACATTTTTTCTATATAGAAAAATTCTCAGATTCTGAGACATTTTTACTATATAGAAAAAAATCTCAGATTCTGAGACATTTTTTCTATATAGAAAAAAATCTCAGATTCTGAGACATTTTTTCTACACAGAAAAAATTTGAAACGAATTTCAATCAACAAAAACGCGGATTCAATCAATTTTTTAATTGAAACTCCTCCAATTAAAAAAATTGTTATACCAATCATTAAATTGTAGGTGATTGATTGAAATTTTTTCAATCAAACATTTTTTTGATTTTGATCAAAAATTTGATCAATTTTTTGTTTAAAGTCAATCAAAATAATGATTGATTTAACAAATGAATTGTAAGCTTATGACAAAATTATCAAAAAATGTAGCTTTTTTGCATTCCAATATGTTGCCAACAATAAAAAAAGTAAAGCCCGATTATGTTGTATATTTTTGAATTAATCTATTCAAATAAATAAAAGCGAAAAAAAATCTGGTATGTTGAAAATTTGTAACAAAAAATAGCAAAAAGTTCAATCAAAACATTGATTGACTCATTTCAATTTTGTTGATCAATACATTTAATTAAAAATTTTTAGCCAATAATTTTTTGTGTGTATATAGAAAAAAATCTCAGATTCTGAGACATTTTTTCTATATAGAAAAAATCTCAGGTTCTGAGACATTTTTTTCTATATAGAAAAAAATCTCAGGTTCTGAGACATTTTTTCTATATAGAAAAAAATCCCAGATTGTGAGACATTTTTTCTATATAGAAAAAATCTCAGGTTCTGAGACATTTTTTTCTATATAGAAAAAGAAATCTCAGATTCTGCGAAATTTTTTCTATACAGAAAAAAAATCTCAGATTCTGAGACATTTTTTCTATATAGAAAAATTCTCAGATTCTGAGACATTATTTCTATATAGAAAAATTCTCAGATTCTGAGACATTTTTTCTATATAGAAAAATTCTCAGATTATGAGACATTTTTTCTATATAGAAAAAATGGGGGGGCCCCTGTAGGCTAGTTGGTAGCGTGCTAGCCTTTCAACGTGAGGGTCGTGGGTTCGATTCCCACCAGAACCCTTGGTTTTTTTCGCTACAACGAGACGACGGTCATTGTTACCAGTTCTCGGTTAGGTGGAATTTATTAAAAATGAGTTGTAAATAAATAGAAAGAATAAAAATAATTGATCATGTGATCAAAACTATATATATAGAAAAAATCTCAGATTCTAAGTTTTTAAAACATTTTTCTATATCGAAAAACTCAGATATTGCCCGGTTTCAAAACTTTTTGTGTTAACCATTTCCTTCAAAAAAAAATGTATTTACTCTTTAAAATTCTGCATCTCCACAACAACAAATAACCAAATACAAAAAAAGTGGTTGGCATTGAGATACGGAAAACCATACATATAAAATAAACGCAGATACTAAATATGTATTACAAAAAAAAAAAAACAAAAATTTGAGGTAACAAATAAAAAACATGCACATATAAATCTTTACAAATTTTGTTTAAGAAACTAAAACATTCATCAAAATCATTTAAAGACTTCCAAGATCATGAAACCATTTTTGGTTTTTTAAAAAAATTCTCGTTTTAGGTTTTTTTTTAGTTCATGAAAAGATAAAATGTAAAATTTTTGGAAAGCTTTTGCTATAAGAAAAATATTCAGAGTTATTGTTAGAGAGCTTTTTCTCTAAGAAAAATGTTCGCCTTCGATCAAAGTTTAGAGTTTTTGGTAAAAATTTTCTAATAAACCAAAATTTTGATCGAAGGGTGCTATGGGTTTAAATGATCGGGTTTGGCTAAAATTAAATTTAAATGAAAGATTGTCTTAAGCTCTATTAAAGCTTCAAGAAGAAAAAATGTTGCATTTTTTTAAAAAAAAAATTCTTGAACGCCATTTTCTGCCAATTTCAAATAACGATATCTCTAAAACCGTTAGACCGATTTAAATTTTTTTTTTTATATTTGCGTTAATAATAATGATGTTTCGCAAGACATACTTTTTAAGAAAAATTTCAAAAATCCAAAACTTTAATCGCCGGGCGCCTCGGGTTAATTTAATTCGATTTGCCTCAAAATTTGTACCACATAAATTTTAGGCGTAGCAGAAAGAAAAAACTTGATCGGACACTTGACAAAATCAGAAGTTGAAAAAAAAATGCTACTCCAAATTCCGATATGCAAATTTTCCATAAATTATTTTTTTCTAGAAATCCCAAAAATAAGGAATAATTCCCAAAATTGTGTAAAATCCCTCTCTACGAATATCTTTCCACAAAACAAAGTTAAAATCTTAAAAAAAAAATCAATTCTTAGATTTTGAAATAATTTTCCTACAGGAAAAATATTTCAGACTATCTTAGAATCTCTAAGCTTTCTATATAGAAAAAATATATCAGGATCTCAAAGCTTTTTACATATATAGGAAACATGTATCGGATTCCAAGAGCTTTTTTATATTTTTTTAGAACCTGAGGTCTTTTTCTATGGTAAACGTATCTCAGTTTTGAATAAAAATTAATAAACAAACATTTCTATGATTATGAAAGCTTTTTTGATAGGGAAAATATCCCAGGTTCTGAGAGCTTTTTCATTATAAAAAATTTATCAGATTCTTATAATTTTTTTTGTGTGAAAAAGTTTTAGATTCTTAGAACTTCTTCTGTAGAAAAAAGTGTCACAGATTCTGAGACCTCAGCTTATAAAAAAAATCCTTCAAATTGAAATTCTTTTTATCTTTCAATCTTTACCTAAGAAATATGTCTATCTTGTGCAAATTAAAACATTTACGCACTTGAGCAGTTGTTTATTTTAATTTTAGCCACTTAAGAAAATCCGACAGCAATTAAGGGTTTTTTATTCAGGGAAACAAAAAGAAACCGACACAAAAGGCTCACTAAGGGTGGGATAGTGTTGTGTGAGATTTTAAGGAGCAGTATTTGGAATCGCTAGAACCCCTCATTTTGTGAGGTTCGTAAAAAAAGTGTATGAGCCAAAAAATGGGGGATAACGGATAGGATCTAGGGGTCGCTCATCGGGGTCAAAGTTGGGCGAACATAGGAAAAAATCCACAAAAAGCCCCACAACTCCCCTGGTTTTGCCCCTAGAGGGGTCAAATGTGTGACCGGCCCCCATTATTTTTTTGCCCCAAACACTTCTACCAAATATACCTAAGCCCTATCTCCTCTCCTTAAGGGGGTTCCCATACAAAGGTTGAATGTTAAAAAATATTTGCTCCTACCTCTCTAGCTGTCCTAGAAGTGACCCTAGAGGAATCAAATGTATGACCGACCCCCAATATTTTTTCATCCCCAACATTTTTTAGAACAGACATACCCTCTATCTTCAACCGTTAGGGTGGTCCCCATACATTTTTTTTTATTTTTACTTAATTTTTTCTATTAAATCAGCTCCTACCGGTCCAACGGTGCTTCCTAGAGGGGTCATTTGCAAGACCGACCCCCATTTATTTTTAGCCCTCAACATTTCATCTGAAAATGCTTACTCCATATCTCCAATTCCTAAGGGGTCTCCCACACAAAATGACATTTTTATAAAATTTGCTTCCACCGCTCTAACTGTCGCAGGGATGACCCTAGAGAATTTAAATGTATGACTGACCCCCAATATTTTTTCAGCCCCAACATTTTCCCCAAACAAACCTACCCTGTATTTTTAAGCCTTAAGGGGGTCCCCACACATTTTTTTTATTTTTTTATAAAATCAAAAGAAAGTTGCCCCCAATATTTTTTTAGCCCCAACATTTTCCCCAAACAAACCTACCCCTTATTTTTAAGTCTTAAGGGGGTTCCCACACATTTTTTAAAATTTTTGTATATAAAATTAGATCTTACCGCTCCCATGGTGCCTCTTGGGAACGGGAAATGCAGACTGACCCCCAATAATTTTTCCCCCCCACTTTTTGTCCCAACATACCTACGTCGTATTTCCACTTTGTTAGGGTAATATTTTTTCCTCTCCATTACGGCACAATACGTTGTTATAGTCCTCTATTAATTTTACGCCTCCTTCGGTAGCGTCGTTGAAAACATGTAATTGAGTAATATTTGCAGCGTTTGCTGGTAGTCCTCACAATTTTCCCAAGTGTTTGGACCGGAACCAATGAAATTTGTTGTTAATCCGAAGCGTGCAAAAAATGTTGGTGTCTCTTATATTATAAGTTCTGGATTTACTTGTTTCGATTCCATGTTAATTATTTTCACACCTTCGAATCCAACAACGTGTACTGGATGATCACGATCTTTGTTACCACTTTCGTCGATATCCCCCGAGTCATAATCTTCCCCGATGATATCGTCTTATTTTTCTTCGCTGCCTTCGTCAGACGATTCGTCCATCTTTTCGTCAGATAACTCTACCTCATTGCATTTGCCATTTTTCGTTTTAGAATCTCTTCTCCAATCGTTGAGACATCTTATAAATTGAAGCATACTTAGCAATCGCTTTAAAAAAATTCAAATCATTATTTGGAGGTTCTATTGCTTTAGAGGCGCTAAACAAAAATTTAACGTAAATTGTTTTTGGTCAAACCTAAAACATTTTTGGGCAATATATGCCTTTTGCCATCCATCGAGCATGACTGATGGATCCTGGTGAGCTAAAATGATTATTAGGAATATTTTTACCAAGGTATAATAAAACAATTTCAAGAAACTCCTTGAAGTCGTCTCTGGGTCGCTTTTCCTTAATTTGAGCACAACAAAACAACTTGATGCAGTTTGGTCTTGAGCTGGTATGTTGCCAGCCACTTTCTAATCTTCTATGTCAGGACTGTATGGCTTGTCTTTTATTTATATTTTCCCAGTGCTCTTTAAAACGCGCAAACATTGGCACTCCTGGTCCAGACGTTTTGCGTATTTGGTTTCAAACACTTATTTTAATTGGAGTTCATAAATATGATGTTTGCATGGCAGATATAGGGGATCAGTCTGCATTTCCCGTCCCTAAGAGGAACTACAGGAGCGGTAAGAACTGATTTTATAAAAAAGTGTTACTATTTATTGTATTTTTGTAAATTCTAAACATTCCAACGTTGGGTTCCAGTACCGTTACGAATTTTGTTTTACTAAGGGGAGAACCCTTACAAAGTGGAAATACGCCATAGGTATGTTCGGCAAAAATGTGGGGGGCAAAAACTTATGGGTGTAAATCTGCATTCCCTATCCCTAGGAGGCACTATGGGAGCGATAAGATCTGATTTTATAATAAAATATAAATATGTGTGGGGACCCACTTAAGACTTAAAAATGGAGGATAGGTTTGTTTGGGGAAAATGTTGGGGCTGAAAAAATATTGGGGGTCAGTCATACATTTAACTTCTCTAGGGTCACCCCTGTGCCAGTTAGAGCGGTGGGAGCAAATTTTATAAAAATTTCATTTTGTGTGGGAGACCCCTTAGGAATTGGAGATAGCGAAGTGGGATATTCAGAAGAAATGTTGGGAGCTGAAAATAAATGGGGGTCGGTCTTGCTAAAGACCCCCCTAGGAGGCACCATTGGACCGGTAGGAGCTAATGTAATAAAACAAATTAAGAAAAAATAAAAAAAATGTATGGGGACCACCCTAAGGGTTGAAGATAGAGGGTAGGTATGTCCTAAGAAAATGTTGGGGTTGAAAAAATATTGGGGGTTGGTCATACATTTGGTTCCTCTAGGGTCACTTCTTGAACTGCTAGAGAGGTAGGAGCAAATTTTTTAAAAAATTTAACCTTTGTATGGGAGCCCCCTTAGGAAGTGGAGATAAGGCTTAGGTATGTTCGGCAAAAGTGTTCGGGAGGAAAAAATAATGGGGGTTGGTCTCACATTTGACCCCTTTAGGGGCAAAACCAGAGGAGTTGCGGGGCTTTTTGTGTATTTTTTCCCCTTTACGCCCAACTTTGACCCCGATGAGCGACCCCTAGATCCTATCCGACCTGCCCCATTTTTTGGCTCATGCATTTTTTTTACGAACCTCACAAAATAAGCGGTTCTAGCGGGTCGAAATCGGAAACTCGTGCACTATCCCACCCCTAAGGCTCACGTGACTCTTTGTTTCATCAATTTAAAAACATAGCAGACATGAATTTTTCACCTTTTTTTTGTATTTTAAGGTGCTGTGTGAGATTATTAATTAACAGATGGTTTTTTTTAAGAAAAGGCAATTCAAACACAATAAACAAGTACTAAAGTACAAATCCACAACAAAATCGCCTGACTGTAAATCATTTGTTTAAAATTTTTTTTTTTTTGATTTCGAACAAGATCATGTTTACTTTTTTTTTTTAAATAATTTGTGCAAATTACTGTTGGAAAAAATAATAAAAATATTTTCAAGGGTTTCTGTGTTTTTGTAAACAGTTTTTATCGTTTTTTCTATTTGTAAAAATTTTACATTGACCCTTAGAAGGTGGGAAAAAATATTTTAAAGATGACTGATTTTTATACCCTCCACTCTCTATAGGGTATAATAAGTTTATCATTTCGTTTGTAACACCACGAAATATACACTGAAAAAAAATCCTTCGTGATATAAATGAAACGAATTCACTATTTAGTTTTCATTTGAAAGAAATTTAGTTTTCATTTAAAGAAATTCATAAGCTTATTAATATATCATGCATATTGAGAACAATTTTCATAAAATCTGCTTCATTAGATCTCACAGTTTCATTAAAAAAATCGTTTTATTTTGTTTATAAAACTAGTTTTTTGACACCTCGAGACCTTAGGACAACAAGATTCTATTTGCTTAAAGAAATAGAAACAAATAGAACCTTGTTGTCCGATGGTTGCGACCTGTCGAAGCGCGTCTGTTTAACCTGAAGTTAACTTGCAAAATGTAGACAAATAAAAAAACAGCTGATCAGAGCGGCACGAATTTATTTTGTGGTTTTTAGACTTTTGTATACTTTTTATAAATATTTCATGTGTGTAAAAAAAAAAACTGTGAAAGTGTCTTTTTCTAACTTGTTTTGTGACTTTTTCAGACTTTTTACACGTAATTTAAAATAAAAATAAATAGTAAATTACACTGTGCTAGTTGCAAAAATGAACAAGCTGAGCAACTTGTTGGTAAAGCTAATTCGGGTACGCTGAATTCAATGGTGCTAGCCGTTTTTTGAATTTAGCGGTCGCATCCGCGATATTCGTGATTTATAATGTTATAATGCTCAATTACAATAAGAAAGATATTATTAACTTTACCAGTAGGGTGACCATCTTGTTAAAAAAAATAAGTATCAAATTCGAGCTCTGCAATGAAGTCTCAAAAAGCTAAATTGAATTTTAGTGGGCAATTTTCCTTGGTAAGAAATTTTGCACTTTTATTTGATTTTGCGCAATTCTAAATACGAAAAACTTGATAGTATTAGTGATTCTGCTGTAAATATGAGTTTGTATTAGTGAAATTAACGAATTTATCAAAGCAAACTACTAAAAATGTTCATCCACGGGAATAAACTTCCTGCAACTTTCCCGCTACCGGTTCATAGGACGTCTTTTATCAGAGTCTTTGTTTTATACTATTTCGTGGTTTTGCTATAAATAATTTCAGATTCTGAGACGGTTACCGTGACACACCAAAAATTGTTATTAATGAACAATTTCATTAATTTCAATTGAAAGTTGTAATTTTCATTCACTTACCTACTATACCATATTTAATCAATGAATACTTTCATTCAATTCATGAAAAACTTCATAAAACCTTTTAAACAAGTTTTACGAATATTTTCATTATTTCCATGTAAGCTTTCTTTAAAAGGAACTTTAATGAAACCAGTTTCATTGATCAAATGAAAAATGTATTCGGTTGAAAACGAACGTGGATTTGTAAAGACTCAAAAATTTTAGTTTTATATCCCTCTCTTTCTCTCACACAGCTTTTGGCAGAGCATAGTGACATATAAACTTTGAATGTTATAGCACACAATTAACAAAATGAATTTTTATCGCAATTATTTGTTTATATTCTTTAGGAAAATGGCTAGAGGCTAATCCTAACAAACGAAGGCCCGGTGTTAAAATCTTTGTGAGGATAAGAAAAAAAAAAATATGTAAATTTTTAAAAATAGAAAAAAGCAAGAATTTGTAGGTAAATAAAGTAAATTTAATAAATCAAAAAAATGTTTTCCTTATTTTTCAAATAAAAATAAATTCTTGTTATTGATGACACGCTTCATCATACTGATGAAATCGCTTCATCATATTGATGACACGTTACATGGAACGAAAAGTTTTGCAACATTTCACCATATTGATGTAGCTTTTCATCAATATGAAAAGCTTTTTCTGTGAGAGTAATAAAAATTTCTAAACAATTTTTTTTTTACATAAAAGGGCATTATGGGGTGTTTGCATAGATTCGACCAAATCAAATTTAATTTTTCTACTTGTTTTTTTTTTTTAAGTTTGTAAATATAAATTCTCATTAAATGTAAAAATAAATGTTTAACTAAAAATCTTGTAAATTTTCTTCAAAGTAAATGTTTAGTTTCTTAGTTTTTCAGTTGAAAAAAAATTTAAATAAAAACAGATAAGCTGCTGGTAATAAACATGAAATTCTTGAGAGTTTTTAAATATATAAATTAATAACCACCATTGTATTCTATACAATACAAGAAAACGCTAAAAATATTTAAATTGATAAGAATTTTTACAAGTGTTTTTTATGTAAAATACACTTTGAATACTTGTAGTAGTTACGCAGATAAATTGTATAAAAGCAGATAAAAAATTATGGAAACAAAAATTATCTAAATATTTTTTAAAAGTACTAACGGTTAAAAGAAATGGTTTTTATCTTTTAAAGTAGCAAGTAGTCAGAATTTTAAAAAGGAATTTTCTAACAAAAAATCTTATCGCAAAATAAAAATCGTATAAAATTTTTTTACATCAAGAGATAAACAAAAAACAAAAAAAATATAAAGTTAGAACTAATTTAAAAATTATGGTGGCGTTAACCTTAAAAATTTGCTTCTAATAATCAGGAAAAAATCACAGGACATTTTTACATAAATAAATTCTAAAATTCTAATGTTTCAGATTCTGAGACATTTTTTCTATAAAGCAAAAAAATATACAATTTTGAAACATTTTTTCATATAGAAAAAATCTTCTACGTATATAGAATCTGAGATTTTTTTCTATATAGAAAAAAAATTCTCAGAATCTGAGTTTTTTTTTCTATATAGAAAAAATGTCTCAGATCAGAGATTTTTTTCTATTTAGAAAAAATGTCTCAGAATCTGAGACTTTTTTCTACTTTTTCTATATAGAAAAAAAATCTCAGATTCTGAGACATTTTTTGTATATAGAAAAAATCTCAGATTCTGAGACATTTTTTGTAGTTTGTCTCAAGCTCTATGAAATAGTCAGTGGAAGAAAATTCTGAGACAGAATCTCAGATTTTTTCTATATAGAAAAAAATCTTAGATTCTGAGACATTTTTTCTATTTAGAAAAAATCTCAGATTCCTAAACATAGAAAAAATCTCAGATTCTGAGACATTTTTTCTATTTTTTTTTATATATGTAGAAGAATCTGAGATTTTTTTCTATATAGCAAAAATGTCTCAGAATCTAAGATTTTTTTCTATATAGAAAAAATGTATCAGAATCTGATATTTTTTTCTATATAGAATAAATGTTTCAGAATCTGAGATCTTTTTCTATATAGAAAAAATGTCTTAGAATCTGAGATTTTTTTTTCTTTATAGAAAAAATGTCTCAGAATCTAAGATTTTTTTCTATATAGAAAAAATCTGAGATTCTGTCTCAGAATTTTCTTCCACTGACTATTTCATAGAGCTTGAGACAAACTTTTAATTAAACTTTATTTGAAACAAATCAAAACTTCTTAACCCATGGCGAACTTCGATCAAAATCAAGAGTTTTTGGTGAAAATATACCACAAAATTCTTAAAAGCGCTTTAGTATGCGATTTTTAAGTTTTAAAATTTAAATGTCATTTTTGAAAATGTTTGTACTCTTCGATTTTTTTGAAATTTTTTTTTTGTGTAAAACTTCTATCGATTCTACAAATTTTTTGCCCAGGAGGATCGTGGGATAACAATTATTACTATTTTTTAAAATTTTGAAAAAAAAATTTATTGTAATTTTTCAATCTTAAAATCATTTCTACTGCTCCAATGGTGCGTCATAGAGGGGTCCTTTATAAGACTGACCCCAATTAATTTTTACGTCTTAACATTTCTTTGGAACAAACTAATACCCTATCTCCAATTTCTAAGGGGGCTCCAACACAAAACGACATTTTTTAAAATTTGCTCCAACCGCTCTAACTGCCCTAATAGTGCCCTTAGAGCAACAAAATGTATGACCGACCCACAATATTTTTTTAGTCCAAACATTTTCTCTGAACACACCTACCCTCTATCTTTAACTGTTAAGGCAGTCCCCATACAATTTTTGGTCCAATGGTGCGTCCGAGAGGGGTCATTAGTGAGACCGACCCCTATTTATTTTTATCCTAAAACATTTTTTTAAAATATACCTACACCCTAATTAGGCTCCCATACAAAATTACATTTTTATAAAATTTGCTCCAACTGTTATTTGTATAGGAGCCTACTTAGGGAGTGGAGATAGGGCGTAGATGTGTTTAAAAAAAATGTTGTTGTGTAAAAATAAATTGGGGTCAGTCTCTTTAATGACCCCTCTCGGATGCACCATTGGACCGGTAGAAGCTGATTAAATAAAACAAATTTACAAAAAATAAAAACAAATGTATGGGGACCGCTTTAACAATTAGAGATAGAGGGTAGGTGTGTTCAGAGAAAATGTTGGGACAAAAAAAATATTGTGGGTCGGTCATACATTTTGTTGCTCTAAGGGCACTATTAGAGCAGTTAGAGCGGTTGGAGCAAATTTTAAAAAATGTCGTTTTGTGAGCCCCCTTAGAAATTGGAGATAGGGTATTAGTTTGTTCCAAAGAAATGTTAAGACGTAAAAATTAATGGGGATCAGTCTTATAAAGGATCCCTCTATGACGCAACATTGGAGCAGTAGAAATGATTTTAAGATTGAAAAATTACAATAAATTTTTTTTTCAAAATTTTAAAAAATAGTAATAATTGTTATCCCACGATCCTCCTGGGATTGGAAAATTACAATAAAATTTTTTTTAAAAATTTAAAAAAATTGTAATAATCGTTATCCCACGATCCTCCTGGGCAAAAAATTTGTAGAATTGATAGAAGTTTTAGACAAAAAAATTTCAAAAAAATCGAGGTGTACAAACATTTTCAAAAATGAGATTTAAATTTTAAAACTTAAAAATCGCATACTAGAGCGCTTTTAAGAATTTTTTGGGATTTTTTTTTAAAGTACGTAAAAAAACAAAAATTTTGAAAAAAAAAATTTGAAATTTGGACCATTATTGTAGAAGTTATGAGTAAAAGCAGTTTGAGTAAAGGAACAAACTACCAATTTTTAAAAATTCGATATCTTTTGAACGGGTCATCAAAAAAATCTGAAAATTTACCACGAAGGAGTTTTCGAAGGGTACTAAAAACTGTAAACAAATTGGGAAAATCTAAAAAAAAAATTTCAAAGTGTCCGATTTGACATGGAATGCCCCATATATTCATAGTCCTTGATCGGTTTCAAGTCGATCTAGCGATGTCCGTCCGTCAGTCTGTTGAAAACACGCTAACTTTTGAAAGAATTTACTGAGGGTGCTAGAGTTTGGCATATATGTAGGTTCGTTATTTACCTGGTCAGGTTGGTATTGCAATTTATCGAAATCGGTCCAGTAGTTCAAAAGTTATAAGCAAAAGAGTGAATTTCGGCAAGGGTTTTTCGCGAATTTACGAGATAAAAAACACGCTAAGTTTTGAAAGAAAGTTCTGAGGCTGCTGAAGCTTGGCATAAATATTTGTCGTTCTCTAGGTTAATAATAAGTTTCAGCAAAATCGGTTTATTGGTTCAAAAGTTAGAAGCAAAACCCTAAATTTCGTATTGGTTTTACCTTAAATTCACGTGTTGAAAACCCGCTAAAAGCATTGGTAACTTACCAATGCTTTTAAAACTTGTTGGTAACTTACCAATGCTTTTAAATCTTTTTTAACCAACGGTAAGTAACAAAATTATTTAACAACATATTTTTATCACTCAAAAGTATTTTTACACAAAACAAAAAATTACACTCGAAAAAAATTTTTCACTCAAAAAAAAAATTTTTTTTTTTTACAAAAATGACAAAAAAAAAGTTTTTTATTTATAATAAATTTTTTGTAATCGAAATTGTTAATTTTTTTTCACGCTAATTGTTAAAAAGAAAAGTTATTAAACTTACCTTTTGCAGCACTCATTAAATCCTTAACCTCCTTTATGATCCTCTTAATCTGATGACTAGTATGATCTAATTCCTTTTCATGACGATTTAAATTATCCCGAAATTCTGGACTATCAACAATACACTCTTCAAATTCAAGCGGCTCCAAACCGCGACGGGCATCTTTGACGCCGCCGCCCATTTTACCGCCGTTGCCGCCGACTTTTTGACGATTATTATGATTATTACTTTGCGAACGACCCACCAAACGATGTGCTTTCGATTTGGATTTCAAACTTTTCTTAAAATTCGGAGCCGAAGACGAAGTATTAATGACGTTGTTGGTGGGTGAAGAGGCCGACTTGGATAATTTATGACCAGCCGTGGAAGAGGTTAAAGAATTTTTATTGTTGAGATAATTTAAATTGTTGTTGGTATTGTTGTTATTATTATTGTTGTTGTTATTATTCGTTGATTTTTGATTATTCTTCATAATTTTTGAAAGGAGAATTTAGGCAAATTTTCAGAAGAAACAAGTAAGAAAGATAGAAAAGATGGGGGGGCGGTTATAAATTTTAAAACAAATTTTAAATTTTTTATATATTTTTTGTTGAAATGGTGTAAAATTAAACAAAAAAAAAGTTATTGTTTAAAAAAAAAAAGAAACGTGTTGAAATTATAATTAATTAAATAATAATTAAAGGAAAAATTAAAAAAACTGTTTTTTTTATAAAAAAAATTAAGTCATTTTTGATAAAAGGCACTTTTTGAGGATTGATTACAAATTACACAAATTTTTTGACACTTTTTGAAATTTTTAAAAATAAATTTTAAATTATTTTTAATGATTTTTTTGGATTTTATAATTGTTTTTATTGTAATTTTTGTTTTTATAGATTTTTAAATTCACTTTATTGTTCTATTTACTTTTATTTTTTGTGTGTTTTCTTTTTTTTTTTTATTCTTTATCTTTCATTTCTTCTTCTTTTTTGATTTTGTATTTGTAGTTGTTATTGTTGATATTTTGTTGTTTTATTTGAAATTCCATTGCACCAAATGGTAATTTAACTTCTTTTATTTGTTGTTATTGTAGTAATTGTTGTTTTTGTTAAAAGATCAGTGTGTTTTTGTTGTTGTTGTTTTTATTTTCAGAGTTGCACCTTTTTATATTTTTCTTCTTCTTCACTTTATATTTTCAGATGATATTTGTTAGTTTTTGTTGTTTTTTTTGTAATTTTTTTGCGTTTTTTTTTAATACACTTGTTTTTTTTTTTCTTGTTTAGCACTTTTCTTTCTATCTCTTTCTCTCTAACGAGACGTTATAAGAAAGATCATAACTAAAACATTTGCGCATTCGCACTTCTTCCCCAGTTAATAGAAAAACAACAACTTGTAACTTGTTTTCACACACTCTGACAAATAATTTTTACAGAATTTTTTTTTTACAAAAATTTCTTTTTATTTCACTTTTATTTATTAAAAAAATCATAAATTTGTTTATTAAATTTAATAAATTATGCACAAAATTCATAAATTATAAAAACTGAAAGGAAAAAAAAAATTGTAATTAATAAAACTCATAAAAAATTAACTAAAAAAAATTGCAAAAATTATTTATTTCAGCTAAAAAACTATTTAAATTTACTTTGTTTGTTAAAAAATTCTTTTATTTATAATATTTTTTCTTGCTTTTTTAATTATTTTAATTAAATTCCTTTAAAATTTCCTTTAAATTGTTTTAAAAATCTTTTAAAAACTTCACTTTTTTCACTTTTTTTTTTAATATTCGTCAATGTAATGGAATGTTATTTTTTTTTTTTTTTTTATTTCTTGCAGTTTTTTTTTTTTTATTCCTTCTGTTGTTTTTTCTGTTTCTATTTTGTGTATTTTCGATAAAAAATTTCAAGTTTCCCGTTTAGTTCGCTTGATCGTGTTTCACTTTATGTTCGCGTTTTAAAACTGTTTTGTTTGCTTTAGTTGTTGCTTGGAAATCTGGTTTTTATTTTTTGCCATTGAAATTGTGTTTTTGTTTTATTTTGTGTTGTTGTTGTTTTTGCTCTCCCTCATGTTCGTTTACAACTTAACGTGAAGTTTGATCGTTAATATGGGGTTGCCATCGCGAGGGAATTTTATTGCAAGAACATGATTAAAGTTTTTTATATTGGAAAGTGTGTAATATCCCAGAAATGGGAAAGTCATTCTCCAAAACTTGCCATTTGTATAACAATCGGTTATTTAGCCCAAACCTTGACCTCTCAATATTCCGAACAACACTCTGATGGAGTCTTAATCGAGATCGCGTCGGAGAAGCATCTATTCGTCGCTGAAAATATTTTATAAATTTAGAAACGTGTTTGTGTTTGTCGGTCGCTAGTATTGGTTATTTCTCCGCGAGTACCGTTAGACAACGGTGTCTAACCATACTCAAACACACGCTCGTGTTAAGGAAGCGTCGTTTCACTCTTCCATTGTAAGGGCAATGGTCGTATTGTGTCCGGAGTTTCCCACGTGCTAAAACCCCACAAAAACTTTATCCCCACAAAGATGGCATATAGACTTCGTGTCTCGGTCACCTTTTTATTCGTCCATTCGTGGACAATGTGTAGCATTGCTACACCACCGAAGAAGAAGAAGAACACTCTGATGTACAGGGTATAACGAAATATTAGCCCTTGACAAACCTTCTAGAGTTGTGTCGTTCATGAACGAATTGGTTCCAAGACCTAGTTCATTTCAATGAACTATAAGATCAATACTACTCACAAAAGCCTACACAAGTTGCAAACATCGCCTGTAATTCCAGTAATAATAATAAACATTTATAAATGAACAGTTTATGCAAATAATGATGAATAGACCATTTGTAGATTTTTACAGGGGGCAATAATAACACAGGAAACAGTTAAAATCTGATATTTTTGGTAACTTTTTACGTTACATAGCGTCCACAACTGATAAAAATACTTAGCAATAACGTCAAAATCTATATAACGCCAAAATATATATAGCAATAATTGCTTGGTAATTTGTCTGAGCAACTATTGATGGCAATAAAACATAAAAATCGAAAGTCATCTTTGTTTATAATTCATCGAAATGGAGGCAGTGTTTATTTTGTTCGTTCTGCCGACGTTATTGCATATTGCCAACAAAAAAACCAGGTGAAGACCAGGTGTTAGTTTTAAGATGTATCTCGCTTCTACCCCTGCACAAAATTTTAGTGAGGCATTCGAAAGTGAAATTGCCAAAAAATGGACTTTAATTTTTGCATAAATGGAAAAAAGGGCGATATCAAAAAAAATTAATTGAAATTAGATTAAAAATGTGTTATTTTGCAGCAGATTTTGACATTTTTTTGAGCCTTGCAAAACTTAAAGAACTATTGTTAGTATTTGTTTGTAACTCTTTAAAGATTTCAAGGATACACTTTTTAAGGATTGCAAGGATATACATAAAGATTTTTTTTTCATTGAATATTTGTTTTTATTCCTGCCATTTGATGCAGTAGTAATACTATATGAAATAAAGAGTTTTTAAGAGTTATAATATTATCCTTTATACCCAATTCACACCTGAGGTGAAATCTCGTACTACTGTATCAAATGGTAGGAAAAAAACAAGTATTCAATGAAAAAAACTCTTTTTTTACATTTCAGGAGATAAACTTTGGCATTTCAAATAACAAGTTGGTAAAAAATTTGTGTGACAACCGATATTTAGCTGCCTTACCGCAAAATTTTTCGAGGCCTTGTGTGCCAGAGTCCATACAATCATCCCCTACAAGTTTGACTCAAATGACGGTAGTAACCGTATTATATCTTTCCGCAATTTGACTAAAAAAAGTGTTTCGTATTATCATTTGCAATTTTAACTGAATCGAACAATTTCAACTTTTAGTCCTTAATAGACCGAAATTTTTTTGTACAGAAAAAAAGTGTTCCTTGCTATTTTGCACGTTCAAGTTTTGGACTTGGTTCCCATACTAAATTTCTGACGGATATTCATTAAAATCCATCTATTGACAATATCTTAACAAATATACAATGTTTAGACTGAAACGATGACTGATAAGTAGGGTATTATATGGTCGTTTTTGGCCAACTCTAATTTTCTTTATTAATTTTCTTTTGGTCGGATATTGCTAGAATGTGGAATGAAGTTTAATAGTTTATAACCCGATTTAAATAACCGATACATGTGAATGCATCGTTCAACACTTTGAAAACGTTTTTGTTCCAACGGACACAACGTTTTCCAAGTGCCCAAGAATATTGTCCATGCCAAGAATATCACAAATGTCCCATTCCTCAATACCTATGTATATATTCACTGATATAGATTACATTGTTAAGTCTACACTTCATGTTAAAGACGATATTGTTTTTAAGCCCCAAACATAGATTGCTGAATGTCCTGCTTAAGTGGGTCAATCACATTGTACCGCGTTCCCCTTTGTATACATAAGTGTTCGAAGGAATATACATAAGTGAAAAAAGTGAAGAAGAGAAAGGATTTGAAGTTTGACTGTTAAGATAATGGAGGTTTTTTGATACCGCAGACTTTATCCTAAACTCGTCTGATGCGTTCTCTAAGTCGAAACATATTAAAAGAGTCATAAACGACACTAAAAGCGATAAGCTTTCCACATGTGATCAAATGCTTTGGAAATATTAAGAGAAACTCCAACAAGTTTTCCGCCGAACGACCACCACAAAATCTATGCTGTCGGGTGTAGAAAAGTGAATTGGTTCCCAAATATTTTACAAAAAGTTAATTGACCATAAGCTTCGAGAACACAATGCTAATTGTAATTGATAACTGTTATCTGATAACCTATCATGGTAACCTATCATAACCGTTGAAGTACGTAGACGAAAGTGGAACTGGATAGGTCATACAATAAGAAAAACCCATCCAGACATTGCTAAAAGTGCCATAGAGTGGAATCCACAAGGTAGTCGTAGAAGAGGACGTCCAGCCCATACATGGAGACGACAAGTCATAGCTGAAGCAACAACTCTGAACACCAGTTGGAGCGAAGTGAAAAATATTGCGATGGACAGATCAAAATGGAGAGATTTTGTTGGGGCCCTATGCTCCTTATAGGAGCTTCGGGAACATATATATATATCATGGTAAGAAGATGCACTTGATGCATTGGGATTTTCGGAGGAGCAGAAAATGAAATGGTTGCAGAAATGTTTTTTTTTTTCTTTAAGCCAACACTTACTGGCTGCCCCCTACTAATGCAATGCATTGTGTTGGTATTTTTTTTTTACGATGAACCAACACTCAGGGGATGCCCCTACTAATGCAATGCATTGTGTTGATATCAGGAAAATAGGTTATGAGGAGGAGGAGGAGGAAAGAGGGAGTAGTGTTTGTGTATATTTGACTTGAATTTATCTACATTAAAATAAACTGGAAATACCTCTGCGGGGCAATATGAATGAAACAGAAAATATGCAACACTTTTTAGGAAGGTGTCCAATCTTTTCATCGTATAGAAGAAGATTTTTTGGAAAAACTTTGTTAAGTGAACACGAAATTATTAACGCTTTAAATGGAATAAATGATATTAATTGGGAAAATTTAGTAAATTACATTAAAAGTGCCCTTTCATATAGATCGTTAATCTTAAACGAATATAGTTAACATATTCAAAACAAACATTTTATTTTAACAAGTGAGAGTGTTAAATTCGGCCGTGCCGAATCTGTTATACCCTCCAACATGCAAATAAATAAAAAAAATTTGCAGGGGCGTTTTATTTTATTTTTTTGGGGGGGTCGATAGTGGTAATTGGGGGGGGGGCGCATTTCTTCTCGAATATGTGTTTAAGAATTCATTCTTATAATTTTTTCTCTAAAGAAATACAAGTTTATCATTATTTACAAAAAAAAAAAATTATTCCATGCCCATAAAAGAGGGGCGGACCGAAAAAACGATATTTCCTAATTCTGTGGGTCCAAATGCAGGACTTTGAACTTCTTGTAGCACAAAAATGTTGCATTTGTTAAACAAAAACAAAGAAAATCATGTAAATATATGGTATTATTCAGAGGTTGGTTTAGTTCTTCAAGGGGGAACTTTTTCCCCCCTTGTCCGATTTTGCTCCTTTACGAACTTAACCTGCCTAGGAACATAAGACATATTCGTGCCAAATGTCGGAAATCTAGCTCTTTTATTTTGGACTGCATCGTGTTAACTACAGACGGACAGACGGACGGACGGACGGACGGACATCGCTATAATGTCTTAGAATCGATCACTGATCATAAATATATATACTTTATGGGGTCCTAGACCGATATTTTGATGCGTTACACACGGAATGACAAAGTGAGTATACCCTCATACTGTAGTTGGAGGGTATAAAAAAATAACATTAATTAGAAATCAAATTAAAAGAAAATTATGTCAATCAAACCTCCGACAGACGACTTTGTGTCAATGTCGTTTTGTTCAAATCAAATATAAAATAGCTTTAAGTAACTTTTTGTAAAATTATATTTTAATAAAGAACATTTATCTAAAAAAAAGAATCTATCTACCTCTGCGGGGAGATTATTCCACATACGGCTAGTTCGACTGATAAACGAACCTTCTCTGTAATGCGCTGTGCGATCAACTGGACAATCGACAACAAACGGATGTGATCTACTAGACAACCGAGTGTTTCGAACAAAAACTCGGGCTCTAGGGATAAGTTCACTAATCTCAGCAGAACACTTTCCATGGTAATATCGATAGAACAGAGTCACACAACCCACATTCCGACGATGCTCCAATGAGTCAGTAGAGTTGGATACCCTAGTGTCATTGATAAGCATCAACGCCCTCCTTTGCACACGGTCCAGGAGCTCCAAAATAGACTTTGAAGCCCCTGCCCATATATGGGAGTTGTATTCCATCTTCGGTCGGATGTAGGTGGTATAAATAGTAAGGAGATCGGATGAGGTGAAGTATTTCTTACACCGGTTTAAAAAACCGAGACACTTGAATGCTTCTTTCGACACTTGAAAAACGTGCATATTCCAACGGACATCACACTGAATTTTCATGCCCAGAACATCAAGGGTGTCTGATTCCTCAATACTAATACCACCCATATGTACAGATGACGCTGTTGGTTCCACATTTCTGTGAGTCAACATACAACATTGGGTCTTGCGTGCATTAAACTTGGCCCTATTCGCAAGACCCCACTTAGAGATTGTCAACAGGTCTTGATTAAGTGTGTCATTCATAATCTGCCTTTTGCCCTCAACCTCAATAAGGCTTGGCCTACGATGACACACAACCCACATTCCTACGATGCATCAATGAGCCAATAGAGCTGGATACCCTACTGTCATTGATGAGTTTTACCGCACTCCTTTGCACCCGATTCAGAAGCTCCAAGTTAGATCTTGAGGCTCCTGCCCAGATACGGGAATTGTACCATTTTCGGTCGGATATAGGTGGTATAAAAAGTAAGGAGATCAGACGTAGTGAAGTAATCCTTCCAGCGTTTTAAAAAGCCAAGACACTTGAATGCCTCTTTCGACACTTGAAAAACAACCTGGTTCCAGCGAACACCACATTAAATGTTCATGCCTAAAACATCAAGAGTGTTTAATGCCTCAATAGCTATACCCCCATGCATACAGATGACGTTGATTCCACAGACCGTCTGTGGGTCAACATACAACATTGGGTCTTACGAGGATTAAAATCTACCCTATTCAAAAGACTCCACTCGGAGATCGTCGAAAGGTCATGATTAGCTTTAACCTCGGTGAGGTTTAGTCTATGGTATCAATTTGTTCTACGCACTCGCTGACGGAGAGCATGGCAAATCACCATCTTGTTGACTATCTGGAGTCAAACTTACTTTTCAGTGACCGCTAATATGGCTTCCGTTAACGTCGTTCAACGGAACATCTGATATTATTCCTTTCAGGACGTTGGAGTCGCTTCAATCACCAATTTGGTGAAAGTGAGGTGGTTGCTTTGGATATTTCCAAGGCCTATGGCACGACGCATTTGTATCTAAACTTAATGCTTTTAGAGTGATTTCTCTCGATTTATATCAAGTTTTCTCTGAGATTGGATCTCATTGGATATTTTTCAGCTCAGGGGTGCCGCAAGGCTCTGTTCTTTCCCCTACTTTTATTTATTACTGACCTTCTTTATTAGTGACCTTCTTAGTCAAAAAAGAAAAATACGTATAGTGCGATTACAGAGAAAGCTCGATAGAAATCGATAGAAATTACTAACGACACCAAATACAATAAGCTTTGAAACGATGGAACCGTGCCACACACGATCTAACGCCTTGGAAAACCGTTTTGCTTTCACCATTTAGTTGATGGAATTGCATTAACGTTCCAAAAGGAACGCCAACAGGTCTTCGATCGCATAAAAGTAAGATGGACTCTAAAAAGTTAACCAAGTGGTTATTAACCATGCTCTCGATCAACTTAGAGACCGTAGCTCAAATTTCTATTGGGTGTTAGTTATCAGGATTAGAAGCCTTACCCTTCTTAGGGATTAAGTGAACGTTAGCCACTTTTCAGCATGATGGGAAAACTCACACACGGTACGAGTAGCTAAAAAAAGTTTGACTAGGGACAAGACAACGTCGATGAACAATGTTTTAATACTAGTCCCGAAATACCATCTGGCCCCAGAGACTTATTTATACAAATCCTAAATGTAATATGTTTGACCACATCGTTGCGAATGCAAGACTTATAAAATACATATAAAAATTCTGTGGCTCAGGAGTTTTAAACACTTGTGAAACACATGAGGCGTCAACATCCGGATAATGGATTAAAAAACTTCTATACAGACCGAAGCAGTGCAATGGTCAGTGCAGATACTCTTGAATTATGCACTGACCGTATTCCCAAAAATCGGTAAAAACTCTTTATAGGTTTCCAGTGCTATTGATTCCGGTATTGCCTAATATAGTGCAGTGACAGAAAAAGACCGGCACGACTTTTTCCATACGATTTGACAGATAAAACCGGTGGCCGCGCCAGTGTGAAATAAAACTTGTTCTTTTTTTCAAAGGTGGTGAAACTCATTCTAATTGGAAACCGTTCCCCGTGCCGTACTTGTTCTGTTCCTGCAAATACTGGTAATTTACTGCATGAATTTCCCGTTTTATTAGCAAAAATATCCATTTTCGTTCTTTCAATTCATACCCGCCAAAATTTAAAGAACTTTTCATATCTTACCGATATAAATTAAATTGACACCTTAAAAATGGCAAGTCTAATAACTTTATCTAATCTAATCATATAATGGAATTTATTAAATTTATAAAACTTTCTTTTAATATTGATAGATCGACCGATAGTATAGTTCTTATCACAAGGGCAGTTAAATGTCATAAACATTCTCCAAAACAAAGAAATTTTTTAAACTATACTAGTTACCCACTATGATTCATAGCGATTAAAGAAAATAAACAATTGTATATAAAAAAAGCAGTAGGGAACTTCGATTTAGAGAGGAGTCAATTAGTAATAAAAAAAAAACTATCAAATCGCACTTTGTACAACGATCAAACACGACAAAAAGAAATAAGATAAAAAAACTCTCACTATTTTAATCAATACGTACTATTTGCCAAAATAGACAAAATCATTGGAAATACATTTTTGGAAAGAGAGAAAGATAACAAATCAATAAATGATAGGGGAAAAAATAAGATCAATGAGAAAGAGGAGAAAAAAGATATTAAGTTCAAGTTTTAATGTTTGTTTAATCACAGGTTGTTTATTAACAGTGTTGCCACTGTAAGAGAAAGTTCTCACAAATCTCCAGAAAATCCCCAAAAAGCGTACAAATGGCAACTTTGTTTTTTTTTTTAATATGAAGTGAGCACGACAAGGATGCCACATATGTGTGTGTGATTGAGAGCGTGTGTGTAATAAACAAATCGTGACATTTCGGTAATTCTGTGATAAGCTAAAATATTTTACGTTTAATTCAACGGGTGTCTGAAAATCACACCAACACATACACAGCTTCATGCAATTTAAGCAAAAAAAAGAGAAATCGGAAACTTAAATAAAAACTGGATTTTTTCCTTAAATATGAAAAAAAAATATAAAAAACATCAACAATAAATGTAAATAACGAAAAAAAATCAAGTTAAAAGAATTTCCAAGTAAACTTGACTTGTGTGTACAGAACTTTGAGGAATCAATTCGTTTATTTTTGCAATTAATTTCTGAATTAAAAATTCATATCTCATGAAGTAAGGTAAGGCGACCAGATTTTGAAAATAAAAATAGAGGACATAAAGAAAAAAGTAAAAAATTATTCGAATTCAACATTTTTTTTACATATTTTACAGACAAATTTACATTCACATAAATGACCGCGTGTGCCACCAAGCGGTGGTCACCAAATTTTTAACAATGTATGTATTAGAAGTGAAAATCGGACAAAAATGGCAAAGTTTAATTTTCAGTAAAATTTAACTGAAAAGCATCAAATTTAACATAAACATCTCGTTATCTCGAGTCAGTAGTTAGATTTTTAAAAGCTTTTAATGCAGAAAAAAATTATCGAATTTTTTATTAATGAAGTTTACAAGTTTTGGAGCCTTTTTGACGCGGTTTAGCTCACGATAGATTATCCCTAGAACCCAAACATTTTGGGAATCATCGTAAAATATGTCAAAAGTTAATTTTCAGTAGGGTACAACTTTAATATAAGTTGTAATACATGTCCATCCAACAAGTTATACAACGATACTACAAGTCTTCAGCACAGACTAAATACAGACTCGACAGTAGAGTTTTGCAAGAAAAAATTGGGAAAAACTAAGCGATTTTAGGAGAAAACACAGCGGTTTTTAGTCCGTTTTACGCTAACATGGCAACACTTTCTACGACTTAGGAGTGAGTGAAACAACAAAAACCGATCTGGCATCCATTTTTCTTATGGCGCGTTATATCAGTTTTCTCTTTCTAACCTAATTCGTAGAATAATTTGAAAATATTAACCATATGGTTAAAGAATACTTTTTTGACACCTGTCACTTATGTCGAGTCTGTATTAGTCTGTGTCTTCAGTATCGTAGGAGTATGAACAGAACAAGCACGGCGCGACATTTTCCAAACGATTTGCCTGTAACAACCGGTGACCGCCGCGAAATAAAATTTGTTTTAATTTATAAAAATAAAAAAATATTGATCATGCTTTAAAAAATAAAGAGGACAAAGAGGACAGAATTTGAAAAAAGAGTACAGAAAGAGGACACAAATTTTATAGAGTACAACCAGTTAAAATAGAGTATTGTCCTCTAAAAAAGAGTACGTATGGTCACCTTAAGTAAGGGCTAATTAGGAAACACTTAAACCTTCTTTTTTTGAAACTAGGGATGTCGCGAATAGTGTATTCGGCATTTTACCGAATATTTACTATTCGGTATTCGGCTTGAACCGAATACGAATATTGCCGAATAGTTTGATTATTCATACGCCTGTATTTTATCTATGTAAAAAATTGAAAAAAAGTACCAGTCTTAAAAACAACAACGCTTTTGCTGACACTATTTTTTCTGTTACCTTAACAATTCGAATTTGAATCAAGTGCTCGTTTTTTTTGGACAAAAAACAAACTAAAAAGACTACAAAAAAGTCAAACGTTAATAAAACGTGTTTTTTAACCAAATTTTAATTTTGCCGAATATTCGGCAAACTGTCACCGAATATTTATTTAACCGAATATTCAAAAAACATGCCGAATATGCCGAATACCGAATAGTGACGAATATTCGCGACATCCCTAATTGAAACCCTCCACAATAAAAAAAATTAATTGCAAAAAAAAAGAAACAAAATTAAGCTTTTTTGAAAAAATCCGCAAAACAATATTTGGTGAAAAAAAATCGGTGATGGTGACATAAAATTATGAGCGAAATCACTTATAATTTTAAATCCTTTTAACCGATTTAAAAAATAATTTAGCCTCCTAACGGGAAAAATTACGCAAGTTTTGGTGTCTTAAACATCTAAATCTGTTCAGTAAAATCGGCAAAACAAGGATTTCAACAGACGGACCACCATACAACTAAAATTGATCAAAGATCATGAATATATATGGGCCATTCCAGGCCAAATCACTCACTTTTTGACCCGACCCCTTTCGATATATTTTATTTTTGGATATATCTTAGTACTTATTAAATGCAACTTGGACATCAATTTTCAGCCTTTTATTCCAAGATGGTGTTGAGCAATCAATTTTTCAAAATGGCGATTTTTTCAAAAAAATTAAAATTTTCAATTAATTTTGACCAGTAAAAAATATAGATATCTTAAAAAAAGTTGGACAACATTTTGTTGGTATTTAAATGTAGTTTTAGAAAAAAAATATGAAAAAATTATTCGAAGTAATTATCACTTATTTTTTAACGTTTAAAAATTAAAATCGACTTTTTGAAAAAGTGCGAAACCTTTGATGTTTTTTTTAAGAAGTCTGAAAATTCTACTCTAAATTATGCAACTTTTAAGCTATAATTCGAGATGTGATCACAATTCTTTCTATTTTTTCAAATTTTTAAAATTGCACCTTTAATTTTTTGATTCTGATTTATTTTATATGGTGCTCCAAAAAAATAAAATTGGCAGATACTGACCCTAACTTACCCTAAGTATATTCATTTGGATGTAAAAATACGTCTCACAAAAGTAAAGGACGATCGGACATGGGTAAGGCGTTCCGCTTGGAATTTTTTTCTGTTTTTGCAATTTTTTTGGTACTTTAAGTTAAGTTTTAATTCAAGTGGTTACAGAATTATGATGTAGAGTAAAATGCCTTTCTAATAAGGTACTAAAAACTAAAATCAGTTAAAAATCAGTCAAGTTATTACAATTTCCCCACGCAACTAACGTGTGGCAGACCACTAGATTAAGCAATACAATCCGATTTTTGAAATTTATTGAAATGTAATTGTTTATAGATCACCAAGTAGTTCTAAAACCGAATTTTGTGATACATTTAAAGATTTCCTAGATGAAATATGTGAAAAAAACTGTGATATTTTAATAGCAGGAGATTTTAATATCGACTGGTATAAAGATTTTTATAAAGATAAATTTGAAAGCATATTAAATGACAATGGTCTTAGACAAATTATAAATGAATTTACTAGAATAACACAAATATCGAAAACTTTAATTGACTACGTGATAACGAATAATGAAATAATTTCTGCAAAAAATAATATAAATAATTTTATTGAATATGGAAGAAATTATCCCAAAGGGCAAAATAAAGAAATAGAAATTTTTAAATACGATAAAAATAGTTTTAAGAATGAAATTAATGCAGTAGTACAATGTAATGAAATAAATAATCTAAGTGAATACGTCCGCGATTTTGATAAATGTTTTGAAAATACAATAAAAAAATTTACAATAATAAAGACAATAAATGAAAAAAGTAATAATAAATGGTTCAATAGCGAACTCAGGCTTCTCAAACAAGAAAAAATAAACAAATACCAAAAAGCTATTATGGAAAACACTAATGAAGCGTGGAATAGTTATAAATCGATAAGAAACACTTATAAAGTTAAAATTAAAAATGAAAAACATAAATACATAAATAATAATATAAATAATACAAGCAATCAAAAAGAAATGTGGAATAAAATAAAAGAATTAGTGATAAAGAAACCCAGAAATGTGATAAAAACTGTGATATTTAACCAAATAGAATTTAAGGACAACTTAGATATAGCCAATAATTTTAATAACTACTTCGTAAATAGCATTACTGATATAAGAAACTCCATTGAAAACGTGCAATATGAAAATAAAATACCTGTGATAAATGTTAATTTTGAATTTCGTGCAATATCTTTATTAGAATTAGAAATTATATGTAAAAATATTAAGAAAAAACCTGACTATAAGAAAATATCAAGCAATATTATATTAGATAACTGGGACACAACCGGCAAAATTTTACTCACTATTATAAATAAATCTCTAGAAACAGGAGATTTCCCAGAAAATTGAAAGGAATCATTAATCACCCCAATCGAAAAAGTAAAGAATACAAATATCTGCGAGGAATACCGCCCAATAAATATTCTAAAAACATTTGAAAAAATTATGGAAAAAGTAGTTAAAAATCAGCTTGAAACCTACCTAGAACAGAATAAATTATTATCGAAATACCAGTCTGGATTCAGGAAAAATTATTCGTGTGAAACAGCATTGAACTATATAATAAACAGGTGGAAATTTATGAAGCGGAACAACAAAATATTGGCGATTTTCCTAGACTTCAAACGGGCTTTCGAAACTATTGATCGGGAAATTTTAATAAAGAAATTACACAGGTATGGAATTAAGGGCAAAGAATTGAAATGGTTTCAATCATATTTAACAAAAAGAATGCAAATTACTAGAGTTAATAACGTGGAATCAAGTGCAATAGAAAATGACTATGGAGTCCCTCAAGGTTCAATTTTAGGAGCACTCTTATTTATTATATACATAAATGATATGGAAAAAGTATTGGAGAAGTGTGAAATTATTTTATATGCTGATGATACATTAATTTTTACGGAAGCAGAAACAGAAAATATATGCTACGAAAATCTTTCAAGTGATATGAACAATATTAATAAATGGCTAAAAATGAACAAATTAAAATTAAATGAAAGTAAAACTAAACTAATGGAGATAAATATGAATTCTAATATAACATTAAAAATTAATAATATAACAATAGAAAAAGTTAATTCAATTAAATATCTGGGTTTTATAATTGACAATGAATTAAAATTTAAAGAACATATTGAATACATATGTAAAAAAATCGGGAAAAAAATCGGGTTTTTCAAACGTGTAAGAAACAGCTTATCAAAAATAACGGCAATAAACATATATAATACTATTATTAAACCACATTTCGAATACGGATCAACGGTTTTATACACATGCTGCACAGATACACAAATAAACAGATTACAGAATTTACAAAATAAGGCAATGCGGGGAATATTAAAACTAAATAGTTTTGCTTCAGTAAGATATATGCTGAATGAACTAAAATGGCTTAAAATACATCAAAGACTAGAACTTAATACAATAAACTTTATTCAAAAAATAAAAATTGGAGATGCACCGGAATATTTGATCGAACAAATAAGATATGTTGGAGAAGTTCAACCATACAACCTGAGAAACGCTTTAGATTTCAGGCTTCAACGAGCAGACACAAGCGCGATGCAAAGATCACTATTTTACAAAGGACTAAGCATTTACAACAAGATGACTGATGATGTAAAAAATGAAAATAATATCAATATATTTAGAAAAAAATTGTCGACTTTTATTAAAAATTATAATATAAACACGAGCTAAATTATGTAAAAAATGTAAAATTATTAAATGCAATGTAATTTTCAAAAGTATTAATAAAATACTACTTACAAAAAAAAAAAAAAAAAAAAAAAAAAAAAAAATGTTCTACTGTAATAACATTTTTTTATTCTTCAAGCTCAAGTGTAATTAGATGACAAGTATTTTTGATATTGTGTTTTGCTAACATGATTTAAATTAATGCTAAAATTGCCTCCATTTTTCAACACTATTTTGAAATCTCCAATTTAAATTTTTTTTTTAATTTGGAAAAACCAAAAAAATATTACACTGAAACAGAAATAATAAAAACCCGAGTAAAAATTTTTATATGATGCAATATATATTGATATGTAATACAATATATAATTAAACGCAATTTGATCCGAAAAATGGTGGATGTTTTTGCATTAAAAAAGAACAATTTGTATAAAATATGATTTGATTTCATCCGAGTTTTGACCAGACATTGCCATATATTAGTGGATCTAATTAGATCTAATTGCATAAAAACATGTAAAATCCTGGTGTTATTTGGTTTGGGTTGAGTTACACCACAGGTCAACGATACATTCACCAAACATATAATTTTCTTAAACAAAAAAATGTTCGGGTACGCTTCGAACCAGATAGGTGATATACATAACCCTAACAAGGAAATGTTTAGGAACATTTTAAAAAGTTTCTTATACTTTGCCATAAAAACTTAGAAAATTGTTGGTTAAATGGAAACATATAGTGTTATATATGGAACAGAATAGGATATATATAATTTTATATTAAATTATACAGAAAAACAAATTTTGTATTGACCCTCATGTAGTTTTATATAATTATATCAACCGTACACCTTTTAATCCGAATCATGATTCAATTATATATTACTACATATGACTGCATTAAAAAAATTTAGAAAATATCTCACGGATGTATAATCATATATAATTTATTATGTTTGTATCAAGTTATATATTGTAATATATGTTTATTTTTACTCGGGAAAATGTTAATAAAGTAGATAATTTCAATAAATTTAAAAAATGGGGCTCGAATTCATTAATCAAGTGGTATGGCACATGTTAGATGCCTGGGGAAGTTGTAATAACTTGGCTGATTTTCAACCGATTTAAGTTTTTAGTACCTTATTAGAAAGACATTTTACTCCACATCATACTACTGTAAACACTTAAATTTATACTTAACTTAAAATACCAAACAAATTGCGAAAACAGAAAAAAATATAAATTTTTCCTTGTAGTCCGTGTTTTAAACTTCAAGGCCCATGTAGAACGCCTTACCCATGTCCGATCGTCCTTAAATTTTGTGGGACGTATTTTAACCTCCAAATGAATATATTAAGGGTAAGTAACGGTCAGTATCTACCAATTTTATTTTTTTGGAGCACCATATAAAATAAACCAGAGCCAAAAAAATTAAAGGTGCAATTTTAAAAATTTGAAAAAAAATAGAACGAATTGTGATCACATCTCGAATAATAGCTTTAAAGTTGCGTAATTTAGAGTAGAATTTTTATGGTTTTTTACAAAAATATCTAAGGTTTCGGCCTTTTTTGAACAGTCGATTTTAATTTTTAAACGTCAAAAAATAAGTGATAATTACTTCAAATAATTTTTTCATATTTTTTTTTCTAAAACTACATTTGAATACCAACAAAACGTTGTCCAACTTTTTTTAAGATAACTATATTTTTAATGGTCAAAATTAATTAAAAATTTCAATTTTTTTGAGAAAATCGTCATTTTGAAAAATTGACTACTCAACACCACCTTGGAATAAAAGGCTGAAAATTGGTGTCCTGGTTTCATTGAATAAGTACTAAAACATATCCAAAAATAAAATAAATCGAAAGGGGTCGGGTCTAAAAGTGAGTGATTTGGCCTGGAATGCCCCATATACATTATAGTAGGGTTGCCAGAAGGGCTTGATTTGGCTTGATTGCCAAGCTTTTTTGGCACGTGTCAAGAATCAAGCCAAATCAAATTTAACACTATTTCCTCTTAATGCTAAGAAACATCAAGAAGAATTTATTTTAGAAATAATTAAAATAAAATGAATAAAAATTAATAAATTGTAAAAATTCTAGTGTTTTTTACCACTACACTCAAAAAAAAAAAACTGTAATGTTAGCAAAAAAAGCTTGTAAACCTACAAAAAAATTTGCTGATTTTGAACCCACAATTTTTTTGGTAAAGTTAGGAAAAATGTTTTGCCAAAAATTAGTAACTGAAAATTTTTTATTTCAACTTAGTTTATACACATTTGAGGACCCCATTGGGTTCGGACCCAATAGGTCCAGACCCCGATGTACCTAGACCTAGTCGGGTTCCTGAAAAGCAGGGACATAACCGTTACAATTTATATTTAAAAAATTACTAACTTTTAAATACTTTAAAATTTTTAAATTTGAACAAAAATCAAACAGTTTGTTTACGATTTTTATTTTAAAAATTAAAATATTCAATCAATATTTTGATTTTTATTATTTGAAATATAATAACGGTTATTTCATAATCAAAAATAAAAATCGAAATAAATAACAAAAAATAAAACAAACAAATGTATTTGACTATCAAATAAATAAAATAAAATTTAACAAAAATTAAAATTTGTGGAGCAAAATAGACATCAATAGAGATTTTGAAGCATCCGAAAATAGTCTTTGAGATTGGCCATAAAAGAGCTGATTGCGTGATAAAATTTAAAATAAATCTTCAAGGCAAACAGCGATCAAAGTTCAAAGAAATTACGTTTTTGACCAAAATTTTATGATTTTTTTGGTAAATTTGGCTCAAAATGTAGGGAATTTGGCGTTATATTTTATTAATTCTAAAACTACGATTTTGGTCAACAGATGCTACTTTCCGTTATAAATTTTTGTTCGAGTTTGTGTAAATTATGGAAAGATATTTTATGGTCCTAAAATATGCGATTTTGGCAATAGATTATGATTTTTCATATTTTTTCCTAATTATGTGCAATATGGTCATTGTCAGTTTTCTCAAAGATTATTTCCGGATGCTTGGTTTTAAAAATTTCTACTAATATGATATGGCTTAGAATTTTAGAAATCTTGTGTAGATTATAAAAAAAATGCGATTTTGGTCCAAAGATTCTAATCAGCATTTTTTGCCCAAAATCGGGATTTTAAATTTTTCATATTTTCCCTAAATCAGATTTTAATGGCCAACGTCCGAAATGTCTTTTAATATAATATGGCTATTTTGCAGATCTTGTAAAGATTATGGAAAAATATTTTGAAATCCTAAAAAAGCGATTTTGGTTCACAGATTCTGATAAAAAGCTTTGGATAAAATCTCATCTTTAAAAATCAGCTCTTCAATACATATTTGTTTGTATAATGATTGTACAAAAAAAGGCTGGATTACTCAATGATCCGTTATAAAATAAATTTAAATTTAACTTTTTCATACAAATTTTGACATTAGGCTCCGTTAAATCGGCAGTTAGCAGATTCTGAAGATTATTATAACTGGATAATATGAAACTACCCAGCAGAAATAAATCGAGATTTTGGCGACACAGCATCTGTTTATAGCATACCGTAGCGCATCCAAAGAGCGCTCTTAGGGATGCAGTAAAAGGAAGGGGAAAAAATTTTAATTTTTTTTTAAGATTTTTGGTATAAAACTTATAATGTGTAATTATCTTTTGATAAAATTTCACACTTGCTTTCCTTTTTAATATTTTTAACACTTTTTGAATAAAAAAACATGAGTTTTAGACAAAGACACATGATTTGACTGCATCATTATTGCGCTGCAAAGAGCGCTTCAATCATAGCATCTTTGACCGCTGTTCCCAAAAAAAAATCCCATAAAAAATTTGAAAATGAAAATTTCCGATATTTTTTTGATGTTCACTTCCGATTTTTTTTTTTTTCATTTTGTTTCACATAAATAAAGTTTTGTAAAGTAAAACGAATGAATTTTTTTGTTATATTTTTTTAAATTTTAGTTATTTGATTTCAACTTTGAATTTACTGCATCTTTATTCTGCTTAAATCAGCTCTACAAAGATACATGAATTCACTGCATCTTTAATCTGCTTAAATCAGCGCTAAAAAGATACATGAATTTACAGCATCTTTATTCTGCTTAAATCAGCGCTCTAAAGACACGTGATTTCAGTGCATCTAAAGAGCGCTGTTTCTGTGTATCCAACTAGCGCTCTAAAGTGGGACATCGCCTTAGGGAATCATGCATGAATTCAGCGCAATTGGATGCGCTCCTTTACTCAAGTTCCCCTTCCAAAAGCTGCTGAACGTTCAGCAAAATTTCTGCTGGGTAGTAAGAAACAAACCTGGATGTTTTAGAAAAATTTAAATTTTTCTTTCACACTTTTCTCAATTCAAAACCATATATAACAAATCAAAAAATTATAATACATAATTATAATTAGAGCCTGAGCTCGACTGTCTTTACAGAAAACAATAATTTAAAAATAACGACTATAAGTCGCCCAAAGTGGCAATCAGTATCTTTGGAAAAATGGCAACACCTAACATTTGTGTCTAAAATATAGACCATGTCTGGCAATGTTTGCAAAAATAAGTACTTAGATCAGAATTGATGAAGGAGAGGAAGAAGAATAATGATTACTAAAAATAAGTTTGTTTACATATAATTACAATAACAAACTCTTCTGTTAGAAAAAAACAACAGCAACAACCACACTCGAATTGAAAAAATCAGATTTAGTTGATACTTGCTTAACAGCCTACTTGGCGTATCGGTCTAGAGTGATTGTACGTTACAAGCAAGTTAATAGCAAAGTATTACAGATGATGATGAGTTCAATCCTTGTTGGCTGCGATCTGTTAATAATTTTCACATATAGAGTTTTATTGACTATTAACTAAATAAACTTGACATTAAAAGTTTTTCTGAAGATTATTATAACTGGATAATATGAAACTAGTAAGAAACAAACCAGTAGCGCAATTCACTAACTTTTTAACGACAAAAATCGGTAGTTATATTGTCAAAAATCGTTAATTATCGACAATTGTCTTTAAAAGCGATTCTATAACATTTTTCTACCGAATTTTGTCGTTATTGAAAATCGTTAACTTATCAACAAAAAAATTTTTGAAGTTAAAGTTAACGAAATTTTTCGGTTCTCAATACAATTTCAAAATAAACAATTTCAAATTAACAATTTTTGTCGTTAATTCTTGTTGTTAATTGAAAAATTTATAGAATCACATATTCGTTAAAACAACCGACAATTCTCGTTAGTTAACGAAATCGATAATTTCGTTAAAAAGTTACTGAATCGCACTACAGGATGTCTAAATTTTTAGAAAAATTTAAATTTTTCTTTCACACTTTTCTCAATTCAAAACCATATAGCTTACTTTTCATTGAGTAATCCGCCCTGAATAAAATAAAAATTAAAATAAAAGTTATTTTTCGAATAAATAAATAAATCAACCAATAACTTTTATTTTTAGGTTGAAAATAAAAATCCAAAAATGAACCGAAATTGTGGATAAAAAAATATAAATTAATTTTAAGACATCTTTGCAAATTTTTGTTAATTTTTAACTAAAATGTGTCTTAATATATTTATTGTTTAATAATAAACAACTTTTTTTTAATTTTTTTTTGTGATTTTTATAAAATCATAACGGTTATTTTTGGTCCCTACTTAAGGGTCGAACCTGAATCAAATTGCGTCGCGCAAGACGTAAAAAAAAACAAAAACAAACACATCAAATTTTAAATTTTTACGTCCGTTTGATTTAGGTACGTCAGATTTAAATATTAGAAACGAAAAATTATTGGGGGTTACGACTTACGCGACGCAATTTGATTCAGGTTGGACGCTAAAAGTCGTCATAGTTTTTGATCCAAAATTTGTGTCCGTTTCGCTCTACCTTGCTTAGTTTTTTGAGATACGTGATTTAAGGGGACCACTGGGGTTTTGAGAATTAAAAAACTCGATAACTTTAAAAATATTACTCGGAGAGCTTTTGTTCTGCGTGTTGAGACCTAAAAAAATGTTTTTGGACTTTTTGTTGTTTTGGAAATATTTACAGAGATATGAGCATTTTATAATTTTCGGAATGCTAACTTTTTTGGATCCAAAGTTAGGACCCATTAGGGTCCACACATGTGAAGAGGACCGGCGATACTATGACCTCCATTTTGCTCTATCTGGTTTAGTTTCCGAGATAGCGCCATTTTAAGTTTTCTTAAAAAAAAAAATACAATTAATTTTTGCTAATATTAGCAAAAAAGCTTGTAAAAATTTGGTCAACTCAATTTTAAATTTAACAAAAAAAAAATAGTTCCAACTTTGTTTAAAATTGCTAATGCGCTAAATGAAGTTTACAAGATATTTTTGCTAACATGCTAATCTCAACTAAAAATTTTTTAAAGTTTAGCTTACTAGCATTAGCAAAAAAAAAATAGTAAATCTACTAATGTATTATTTTGAGTGTATGACATAAAAAATATTTTTGACGGCTGTAATGAATTTTGTACCCCTAAAATTTGTTTTTTTAAATAATTTTTTTTGCTGTGGCAAAGTTTTTCACTCAAAATTTACTTTAAATAAAGTTGGTCACTAAAAAGATTTTTTCCACTCAAATTTATTTGTATTCAAAATATTTTGGGCATTGTGGAGGGTATTCATGGATTCGGATAAGTCGAATTTAATTTTAATACATGTTCAACTTTAAATTATTTTTTTTTTTAGATAATTCCAAAACACATCCTTTTAATACTCTGATTGTGTTGCATTGAATATGTCGTATAAAACTCGTACAAATTCTAAAGGAATTTCTGGTTTGTTTGCTGATAATTTTTGCAATTTTTTTTTTTTTGTTTTCAATAAGGGTTTGTGTATGTATTCAATAGTTGTGTAGTAGTAGGTACTATCTGTGTATGTAGAAAATAATGATATTTACATTATACTTAAAATTTGTGAAATTGCTAATAAATCCATGAAAACTTTTATTACACACTTTTTATTAGTATTTAATTGAATTTCAGCTTAGTTGTTGTTGTTGTTACTAATAATTCACAAGTATTAATTTCTCTTTAATATAATTTTCGTTATTCGTATTTAATTTGCAGTTTTTTGTTTAATTTAATTTAACCGCAAATAATTTTTCTTTATTTCAAAAAAATTCTCATAGCCCTTTTCACTTTATTTACTCTTCACTTTTGTTCACATTTCTAGTTGTTTTTGTTGTATTATTTTGTCTGTCTACATTATTTTCCGGTAATTGTTGCTGTGGTTTTTTATTGTTTTTTTGTGTATTATTTTTGTTTTTCTATCTTTATTTTCTTCTTTTTTTGTTGTTGTATTTGTTGAATGTCACCACAGGCAACGGATTTGTAATCAGTTGAAAAATATTTAGTTAAATACAGATAGATTATGTAAAAAAAATAAATAAATAACAACACTCGTAATTGTAACGTTTTTCTTTCACAAACTTTCCGTTATTTCGTTTAATACCGCACGAACGCTCATTGAAAACTGAAAAATTGTATGTACTTCATTCATACACTCACTCAGCCAACTCAGGGCAACAACAAACACAGATACATTTATTTTGTTCGTGTTCGGAGTTTGAACCGACAGACAGTAAGCTACTAATGAAAACTTAGTAGACTACTAGTAGTCAGTGCTGCCAGAAAAATATTGAGTCATATCCCTATTTCGGAAATTCAAATCCCCAAATATCCCTTATTAATTTTTCCAAATACCTTTAATCCTTTAACGACCACAGGCAAGTAGAGCTCCGAAGAATTTCATTCCTTAATTCGATTTGGCATTCAGAATGAAAAATAGTGATTGCATTCCTCAATCAAATTTTAGCGAATTGAATGGATTCACTTTAGACTCATTCGATTTATAAATATCGAATGCATTCGATTTATTTTTCATTCGACTTTCAAAAATCGAATGCATTCGATTTTTTTCATTCGACTTTTAACAATTTTTTGTCCATAGTAGTGTTTCTAATTTCCCGGACTTTTTCAATTCCCGGGAAACCGTTTTAAAAAAATCATATTCCCGGGAATTCCCGGGAATTTTTTAATTAAAACCAATTTTGAACTTTACCATATAAAAATTGTTATATTACAAATTATGGTCGTATTTTCTAATTTAAAACCATTTTAGATGTATTATTTTGTAAAATAGTTTTACTTACCTCTAAAATATACGCAGAAAGTTCATAAAATCTATTTTTTGTAGAAATATTGGACCTTTTCATAGTTTTAGTATTTGCATTGACGTTTTTCCACTCCATGCAAAATTGTTCACAATTCGGAAACACTCGATTTTGCATCAAATGCGGTTTTAATAACTTTTTGGAAAATTTTTCTAATTTTGACTACGCCAACCGTAAGAAAATTAAATCTTGGAGATATATTTAATTAAACTTTCGAATTATTAAAATTAATTGGTTTAAGGCATTCCGGCCAAAATAAGAACACCAATGTACTACATAGCGATTGTAACGACGTATTTTCACTGGTTGCTGGGCAGCCAAGGTTCGTTACAAAATATTTTTTTTCACGGCCTATAGATATCAGGCTTTTACTTCATATGTGAAATTTTAAGCTGAAAACCAGAGTTGATATATATATCGATTAAAGAAAAATAATTATTAGGACTAAATATTATGCAAGCTGAAGCATATCCTCACTAGTTTTTCTTAAAAAATTTTAATTATTTCTTTTTTATGTCATTTTTGTCAAATCATTTAAGATTGTATTAAAAATGTGTAAATTAAATATATTTTTATTAAAAACTTAGCAACGAATTCCCGAAATTTCCCGAAGAAAAAATCCCGGGATTTTAAGAAAAATATTTCCCGGGAATTCCCGGGAAATTTTTCCCGAATAGAAACCCTAGTCCATAGTATCGCCAACACTCTTCACACTTTTTGCTGTGTAGGCAGTTAATATGTGCATTTTTTAAATTTTCGGGAACACCAATTTTTTTTCAATCGAATGAATTCCAAGGACTGCATTCAATGTTGACTTATGAAATCAAATGCATTCACTGACTATGAAAATTGAATAGATTTTTGAGAATTCATTCGAACAGGATTTCATTCTTCGAAGCTCTCTAGGCGTATACTTGCCAAAAAGTTTTTGGAGATTATTATTGTTCAGGTAAAAGATAGGATAATTGTGCTAAAAGATGAATTGTAGAGTAGTGTTAGGGCAATAAATCTCTAACTTGATCCACTTACTCAATCTGCAAAACGTCTTTCAATTTGATTTAGCAAACTTTCAGCAGATTTTTCTGCTAAAATAGGTATTTTAACTAAAATTTCTGTCATTCAGTTTTAGAAAATAACAGAAATTTAACTGCGTTTTTTGTAATTCTGTTTTCTGAGTTCCAAAATATTTTTGAACATATTTTTAGCAGATTATTTTTTAATTATACAGAAATAGTTTGCTGTCATTCCTTTTTCAAGAAAATTTAATTTTTTTATTTTTCAAAGTGTATTTTTTTTCGTTTTTTATACAATTAAAACAATTGAGACTAATAATTGACAAAACTAAAAAAAAATCAGTAGATTACAATGCATTATGTAATCAAAACGATATTTTTAAACATATTTTTAGCAGATTGTTTTGTAATTTTACAAAATTAAATTGCTGTCATCCTTTTTTTCAAGAAAACTTTAATTTTTATACCCTCCAACCCATAGAAAACAAGTAGAAAAGTAAAATTCGACTTTGCCGAATCTATGAATACCCTCCACAATGCATTTTTTTTAAAGGGTAGTACATTTTTTAACGTGAAAAAATTAACAATTTTGATTAGAAATATTTTATTTTGAGTAAAAAACTCTTTTTTTTTGTCATTTAAAAAAAAAAAAAAAAATTACTAATTTTTTTTTTGAGTGTAAAATTTTTTTCGAGTGTAATATTTTTTTTACTGTAAAAATATTTCTGAGTGAATGCACGTACGTATGTACACAAAATATTCTCATTTTTGTAAAAAAATAAAAACAAAATTTTTTTTGTGTAAATTTTTTTGAGTGTAAAATTTTTTTTGAGTGTAAAATTTTTTTTAATTGTAAAATTTTTTTCGAGTGTAATTTTTAAGTTACCAATGCTTTTAAAACTAAACAAGTTTAAAAAGCATTGCTTTAAAATTAAACAAGTTTGAGAAGCATTGTTTAGTTACAACCAATGCTTTTAAAACTTGTTAAAACACGTGGCATTTTAGATGAAACTAATTTGAAATTCAGGGTTTTGCTTAAAACTTTTGAACCACTGGACCGATTGAGCTGAAATTTAAAACCAAACAGACCCGGAGAACGGCAAAGATACTTGCCAAGCTTCAGTAGTCTCATTATTGTCTTTCGAAAGTTATCGTGTTTTTTATCTCGTAAATTCGCGAAACACCCTTGCCGAAATTTACTCTTTTGCTCATAACTTTTGAACCACTGGACCGATTTGGCTGGATTGCAATACCAACCTGACCAGGTAAATGATAAACATATATGCCAAACTTCAGTAGCCTCTATAAAGTCTTTCAAAAGTTAGCGTGTTTTCTACGGACAGACAGACAGACGGACGGACGGACGGACGGACGGACGGACATCGCTAGATCGACTTAAAATCGATCGAGGATCATAAATATATATACTTTATGGGGTCCTAGACCAATATTTCGAGGTGTTACAAACGGAATGACAAACTTATATATACCCTCTATCACTAGAGTGGAGGGTATAAAAATAGAATTGAAACAGAGTCGTATTTCGCTTGAATAAGTATTAGTGACCGCACATTATGTAACTTTTGACGTTCAATAAAAACAATGCAACATAAAGGAGAACAACAACAAAGCAAACAACAAAAGAGAGAAAAAAAATATTTTAAACTTTCAATAGTGCGTATTATCTTTAAAAAAAGTTGAATAAAGCAAAATAAATAATAAATTTAACTAAATGAAAGACAAATTCCATTATTTACAAACAAAAAATATAATTTGATATTAAATACATGTGATATGAGGAAGAACAAGCATTTTGCCACCATATTGGAAAATACATCAAATACAACACTGCGTACCTTCTAATCTTTTCTATGCTCCAACCACAGTATGGGGGTATACTCACTTTGTCATTCCGTTTGTAACGCATCGAAATATCGGTCGGGGACCCCTTAAAGTATATATATTATTGATCTATGATCGATTTTAAGACATTCTGTGAATGTCCGTCCGTCCGTCTGTCTGTAGATACCACGATGCAGTCCAAAATAAAACAGCTAGCCTCCTGAAATTTGGCACGAATACGTTTTTTTTATATTTTTGTTAAGCAAATGAAACAAATTTATGCAAGATGAAGTTCAGAGTACTGCACTAGGACCGGGGAGACTAAAAAAAATTTTTTTTTTACCCGCCCCCATTTTAAGGGCGTGGATATAAAAAATAGTTTAAGAAATGATAAAATTGTAAAGCTTTAGTGCAAAAACCATAGGAAATAAATAAGTAAACATTTTTCGAAACGGGGTGGTGTTCCCTACTGCCCCCTCCGAAGCCCCTCCCAAAAAAACGCCCTGAAATTTTTTTTTACATGTTGGAGGGTATCAAAGATTCGGCACGGCCGAATTTAACACTCTTACTTGTTTAACATAAAAATGTGGCTGGTTATGAAATAAATGCCAATTAAAACTCAATTTGCTACAAAAACAAGTAGATATGTTAAATTCGACTTGGCTAAATCCGTGAATACCCTCCACAATACCCTTTTTAAGTGATAGTAAATTTTCTAACGGGAAAAAACTTTACCAATTTTGATAGAATTATTTTATTTTTTTGAGTTAAAGACTTTTTAGTAATTTTTAAATGATTGTGAATTTTTTTTTGAGTTTGGAAAAATTACTCAAAAAAAAAATGAAATGTTGAGTAAAAAAGTTTTCACATAAACCATTTTGAGTGAAAAAAATATCGAGTTTTTTATTTAAAAAAAAAAAATCCTTCCATTTCATTCCATTTCGTTCCTTCCTGTATAACCGCTTTAATTTTGTCAAAAGTGGTTGCGGTCGTTAAAACCAATTTTTGGTGAAAATTTTTTGAAATTGGATGGGTAGACTCGGACATTTTTAAAATTTTACGTTTTTTGGCGAAACGTGGGCGTGGTTAATAAAACCTAGCCTATGTCCATGCTGGAGGAAAACTCTAAATAATGATGAAAACAATTTTGAAATCGGATGAGTACACTAAGAAAAAAAAATATTAAAATCAAACAGAAACAACTTTAAATTAAATATAAAACAGTGACGAAATAGAACAAAGTTTGTTTTTATTTAATTTAAATATGTTTCTAGTTGTTTTTAACATGACACGATTAGTAGACAACATTTTAAAATTAAGATGTAACAATATTGTTTTAAATATGCAACAAATTTTAATTTAAAATTGACCAATATTAATTTCAAGATGGGACATTTTTTTCTTTTGCAGCTTTTTACTTACCTAAAAACCATGAAATTTAAAATAAAACAATACACATTTTTGTTTTAGTTTTTTTATTTTTAAATTGTTTTTACAATATTTTTTAATAACACAGCAAAAAAATTAACACTTCTCTAATTGTACATCTAAGGGTAGAATTTCATCCAAGGCTTTGGCTTTAAATATTGCTTGTTGGCTTTGGTTTTTGCTATATAAAAAAAAATTAAAGCCAAAGCCTTGGATGTACTTCTACCCTTATTGTAGCACTACATCTAATTACAACAAATGTAATTAAATATCAAAAATATAAAACAAACACATTTAGATAAATACTTATATACCATATTTATATAAAAAACTAAGGTTAGAAGTTTTAATTTTCTGCCAATTAAATAGATACATCCTCTCCTCGTTTTCTCTGTCTTTATTTTTTTCACTTGGTTTTTTACTTTTTCAGATTTATTTTTGTTGTTAATAGTTTTCATTTTCACTTTTTCACTTTAGTTTTTTTATTTTACTTAAGTTTATTTAATTAATTTCACTTAAAAATCGTCACATTTAGAGATGTGAAAATATTGACGTCTTTTATTTAATGAAACAATATTTTAACATTGTATCTACTTAAAATAAAATTGCCCAACTTTACTATTTGACATTTAAAAAAAACTTCGAATGTCAAAAAACAAAATTGTTCAACTTTAAAATAACCACGAAAAATATTGTTTTTAATACAAATATTTGAATAAGATTTTTTCAAATTTTTAACGACTTTTAATGACAGCATATTAAATTTAAAGTGATCAATTTTAAATCAAAATTGTATGCAAATTTAAAACAAACATATTTTGTTAAAATCAATCAAAAACAATATTAAAATTCAAATTTTTCCAAAAATATGTAGCATACTTAAAATAAACATGAACATATTTGATGTAAATATGTTTTTTTCCCTCAGTGTAGTTGCGGAGGATATCTTCTACAAACAAATATTTCCTCTTTATAATATTAGTAAAGATATCGATTATTTTTTGTAAAAAATGTTTATGAAAATTCCCAAAAATAAGACAAGATCCTAAAATTTTGTAATATCCACGAATCCCTCCCTATAAATGTCTGTCCGCAAACCAAAGTTGAAATTCCCATTTCGGGGACAAATCCCGGAATCTGGCAGTACTGCTATTAGTTGTTTTATGAGTGGGGAACATAATGAAATTTGAAATACAATAATTGCACGAAAGTGAGTGAGCTGGAGAATTCCATGAGATTAAATTTAAGGGTAGCCGAATATTAGCAAATTGTTTTATAGGGAAATTTAACAAATTTTATTTGGGATTGACTTTGTATAGAAACTAAAAACAAATAAAACTAGTAAAAAAAATTTTTCTGTCAGCGCGGGCTTTAATTATATTTTTTTACTACACCGAACCAAATATAGTAGTAAAATTAACGAAAACGGAAGTTAATTTGATGAAATTTGATGATTATACAGTAGGGAGGAGCAATTTAGCTTTTTTCGAATTTCAAAAACATCGGTGTCGGGAAAGTTTGCCTTTTAGGGTCAATGGACAATGGCTTCAGTTCCTTTTTGGACTTGAAAATCAGAAAGTTCCGCACAAAGTGAAAAAAAAATTTAACCTTTTTTTTTGCTTAAAATATTAGTTTAAATTCGAACATTACTGAAAAAGAGTTTTTATGGTAAAAAAAAAAATAAAAAATGTTCTTCAAAAATATCTTATTTTTTTTAATTACATAATTTTAAGTCGCATTAAAGGACAAATTAAATAATACCATAATTAAAAATATACTTTAAGTTATATTTTTAGCAAAAACCAATAAAAATATTTTTTGCAAAACAAGAAACAAAAAAAATAAATAAAATTGTTGTCTGTCTGTTGAAAACACGCTAACTTTTGAAAGATTTTACAGAGCTCCTGGCGTATATGTTGGGTATTTACCTGGCCAGGTTGGTATTGCAATCCAGCGAAATCGGTCCAGTAATTCAAAAGTTATGAGCAAAAGACTGAATTTCGGCAAGGGTTTTTCGTAAAATAATATCTTGCGACACATCATACTTATTAATTTTGATGCGCTGAACACGAATATCAAAGAATTTTAAAATCGGTCAAACGGTTTTCAAGATATCGTTATTTGAAATTTGCAAAAAAAAAATTCAAAATTTCTTACGTTTGACCGTCTCAAAGAGCTTGACGCAATCTTTCATTCAAAATTAATTTGAACCCGTGGCGCCCTTTGATCAAAGTTTTGCTTTTTACAAAATCCTTACCAAAAACTCTAAACTTTGATCGAAGGACGCCATGCCATGGTTTAAAATGGTCTGATTTGGCTCAAATTAAGTTTAAACGAAAGCTTGTCTCCCGCTTTATAAAAAAGTTAACGGAAACAAAATTTTAAGATTTTTTTAAAAAATTTCTTGAACGTAAACCCCCATTTTGTTAAATTTTTTGACAAATATTATATGGCGATAACTCAAAAACCGCTCGACCGGTTTAACATATTTTTTGATATTTGTATTTAGCATGCAAAAATTAACAAAAATAATGTATCGCGAGATATTTTTTTTTGTATTTTTTATTTATCAAAAATCTAAAACTTTGGTGGAAATTTTCCAAAAATGTAAATCTTTTATTGAAGGGCGCCACGAGTTGAAATGATCGGATTTGACTCAAATTAATTTTGAATGAAAGATTGTGCAAGCTTTTTAAAAGGGTAGAGGGTAAGATCTTTTGAGATTTTTATACCCTACACCACACTGTGGTACAGTGTAAACACGATACAGGTCGTAATTTTTAACCAATTGACTTGAAATTTGAAACTTAAGCCTCTTTTGCACCAAGGACGAAGCCTATTGAAATTGGAAAAAATCGGTTTATGTTTAGACCTAGCCTCCATACAAAGATCCTCTTTAGTTTTGGATCAAATGACTTTTATAACCGTACTATAATAGGTTTCGTTTCGAAATTTAACACGTAAACGTGTTTTGGCATCACAAATCACCATTCCGAATTTTGAAGGAATCGGATCAGTTCTTGTAGCCCCCATACAAACCACCTTCCCGATTTTCACATAAATCTCTCAAAATACATGAAAACAGAAAATATTTTATTAAAATTTTGTGTGTGTATGTTAAACGCGTACTTTAACAACCTTATCAAATCTGATTACCATCGGACCATTTTTGGACTTAAGCCCCATGGGAAAATTTCGCCCGATATTCACTTAAAGCTGTTTATTGGCAACAAATCGAAACCTATTTCACTCAAATATGATTTGTAAGTGTTTTTTACGCCGATTAGATCTATAACAAAATATAGATCTAATCGGCGCATTTTTGAACTTGGGACCCATTTTTCGGGAAACTCTGGTGTAGAGTATTATATGGCCGGTCTTGATCGACTATAATTTTCTTACTTGTTTTTTTTTTTTAAATTTCTAGAACGTAGGAAAACCCGACATTTTTTGGAAATTCCAAATAGCGATATAAATATAATCGTTTAACCGATTTTAAAAATTCTTTGATATTAGTGTTCAGCGCATAAAAATTAATAAGTATGATGTGTCTCAAGATATAGTTGTTTTTATTTTTTTTTTTTTTCTAAAAATTTTCAAAATTCCAAAAATTTGATCGCCGGGCTTAATTTAATCCTATTGACCTCAAATTTGTAAAACATAAGTTTTAGGCCTAAGAGAATACAAATTTGTCCTGACACTCAAAATCGAAAGACCATGACATTGTGTCATGGTCAAGTTCGTTAAAGGGCAAAAAAAGACCCCCTTAAAATTGTGTCCCTTAAGGTATGCTAACAATATTGTCGGCGGCTTTTTATATTTAAGAATTACTAGCTGGCCCGGTCCGCGTTGCTGGCCCAAATATAAGATCAGTGTTATATTTCGTCTCGCTTCAAATATATGGCCCTACAAAAATGTAATAAATTTCTTGGCTTAGAAAAATTTGTGGGCGTGGTTTTAAAGACCCGATTAGGCAGATAATCATCTTCAAAGTTTATTTTAGGAACTAAAAAAAATTACAATGTCTTCGACTTAGCGAACTGTACAAATTTAAAACTTCTTTATTATCATTAGAAACAATACAAAAATGAATTACGCATATCATTGAACTATTGACTTGAGTTCCAACAAACCTTTATAGTTTTCCCAAATTTTTCATTTTTCCGGGACACTTTTCTCATTTATATTTCCTTAAAAACCTAATTAGAACTATAATTAACATCAAAGAATGGTCAGGTCATTAGTATAGTCAACATATTTTTACAAAAGTGGGCGTTAAAATTTGTGTAGTAAGTTAAACTTGTACATATGTAAAGGGGTTAAAAGTTTAAGCGGAATCTATTAAAAAATATTTTAAATAGATCGAATTAGAGTAAAAATGAATTTTAGATGTATCGAAAAAAGTGGGCGGGGACAATTTTTCTTTCCGAATAATTACATGGGCTATTACGAACTTTTATGTGGAAAATGTGGGCTTTGAAGTGGGGGAGGACAATAATTATTTCCGTAAGATCCTTACTTGGACTATAATGATCATTAAAAAAAAAATTTACCAAATCAGTCCAGTTGTTCTCCGATTTTAGATGTATTGAAAAAAGTGGGAGTGGACAATGTTTCTTTCCGTAAAAATCTTAGTTGTATTATCACGAACGTTAACAAATACTACTAATAGCTAAATCGGCTCTGCCGTTCTTCTACTTTAGATATACATATCAAAATAAAAGTGGGCGCGAAAAAATTTTATTTGAGTTTAAACCTGAGTTGGACTATGACGAACATTAAAAAAAAATATTAGTCAAAAACAGGAGAAGTAAAAGTGGGCGTAGCTAATTTGTTTTCCGAAAAAATCTAAGACGAACATTAAAAAAAAAAAAAAATAAGACGTACCTTTAAAAAAATATCCAAATCGGTCAGATCTCAAGTGATGCGGTTACCAACCAATTACATTTGATTTTTATTTATATTTTAGTATTCTATATTTTATTTTTCTATGGAGAAAATTTTATATGTATCGAAAAAAGAGTGGGTGGACAACTTTTCGGTCCATCTATTCAAAAGTGGGCGTAGAAATGGAAAATTGTTCTTTCTGAAAAACTTTAGTTGGACTATGACGAACATTAAATACAAAGTAAGACAAATTGATCCAGTTCCATGATTTTAAATTTATATATCGGGAAAGTGCGCGTAAAGTAGGCTTGGACAATTTTTCTTTCCTTAAAAATCTATTGCGGACTATAACCAAATCGGTCTAGCCCTAATAGTTCTTTCGATACATAAGAAAAAGTGTGCGTGGGAAATTTTAATATCCGTAAAAATCTGAATTTAATTACGACGAACATTATCAACAAACATTAGCCAAAGTGGGCGTGGCCAATTTATTTTTTCGTAAAAATCAAAGTTGGAATATGATGAAAATTCATTTAAAAAAAATTTAGTCAAATCGATCCAGCCATTCTCAGATTTTAAATAAATTGAAAAAGTGGGCGTAAAAGTAGACGTGGTCGATTTTTCTTTCAGTAAAAACTTAAATTGGATTACTACGAACCTTTAATTAAAAAATTACCCAAATCGGTGCAGCCGTTTTCCGATTTTAGATAAATTAAGAAAAGTGGGCGTAAAAGTGGGCGTGGTCAATTTTTCTTTACGTAAAAACCTAAGTTGGACTATGACGAACATTTCAAAAAAAAAATTGTCCAAATCGGTCCAGCCGTTCTCAACTGATGCTGTTACCAACGAACGACAATTGATTTTTATTTATATAGATGTGAGAAAATTTAAAAATCCATATAATGCTACAATTTCTTTAGACTTGGCAATCATATTTGTATGGGCGCCACCTTGCGGAAAATTGACAAACTTTAATGCTTAGCGAAGCCAACAACCATACAATGCATGTACGGCATTGCCATAAATGAGTTGATAATACACTAAAAACAAGTAAAAAAGTTAAATTCGGCCTTGCCGAATGTAGTGATACCCTCCACAATTTCAAAAAGATTATTGCAAACAACTTTATTTAAAAGGAAAATACTTTTGAAAAAAAAATTGAAAAAAAATTTCCGCGAAAAAAAAATTTTGGTAAAAAAAAAAATCCGTAATTTTTTTTCTTTTTTTGTCAAAAAATATGTTTGTACTTGTTTAAATACCATTTGGTGCTCAATTATGTTCACATATGTCAACCAGAAGCCGAATTAAAGCATTTTGTGTTTTTAGGTTATGTTGAATGTACTGAAATTTTTGAGGTGTGCTTACATTTTCGTTCATAACTTTTGAACCGCTGAACCGATATCGCTCAAATGCAATACCAAACTTCTCGGGAGAACTTCCAATATATATGTTAAGTTTCAGTCATCTCTGTGCAATATTTTGTCCGCGAGAGCATTTTCAACAGACAGACAGACGGACAGACGGACATCGCTAGAATGTCTTAAAATCGATCGGGCATCATGAATATATATACTTTATAGGGTCCCAGACCGATATTTCGATGAGTTACAAACGGAATGACAAACTTATATATACCCTCTATAACTAAGTGGAGGGTATAAAAATATATAGCAAAATGTATACACTTGCAAGTTTATTTCAATTAAACATGTTTTTTTTTAGATTTTTAAACATTTATTTTATTTATTCATAAATACAAGAGATCAATAATTTAATAATTCTGTACGTTTTACATGAGATCTTAAGACGGTTTAAGTTTCATTTCCATTTGTCTGCTTTGTTTTTAAACAAACTGGATATTGACTGGTGTTGCACAATATTATTTAAAAAGTTAAAATTTTTTTTACACATATAAAATAATTTGCTTAAATTGTAATATATTTTAAATAAATATTCGTTGTTTTTGTTTCAAATTGCGGTGTTCATAATTTCAAATATTTTTGATACGTATTTGCGAAATTTAAGTGCGTCCCGGTGCACTGGGTACATATTTATCTGATGGTTTATATTGCCACTGGGTACATATTTCTTGCTGTTCGGTTTCATTGTAGCCAGCCCTAAAAGAAAAAAAAAAACACTGGGGGTTAAATTTTATTTTCAATATTAGAGAACGATGATTTTTCAAACTGAAAAAAATAAAACAAATAAAAAACTGTTTAAAAACGAAAATTTATTTGCTAAAATTATAATTAAAATACTGGCGTACAACTTAAAAAATAAAAATTTCACTTAAAATTTAAATTTAATATGGCAATAATTACTAAAATGCTAATGATATATACATAAATAATAAAATATAGTGTTGCCAGATAATATTTGTATACCCTACGCAACTCTGTGGTACAGGGTATAATGAGTTTGTGCTGATGTTTGAAACTACCCAAAATATTGGTCCTAGAACTAACTTCAAGTATACCGATAGACTGAGAATAATTTTTTAAGTTGATTTCGTGATGTCTGTCTTTGGCCTAAGGAAGAAGACTATTGAAATTGAAACAAATCGGTCCATTATAAGACCTAGCCCCCATACAAACGCCTCCTTTAAATATGGCTTAAATGACTCTTAAAACCGTATTAGAAAATACAAACCATATTCCCGATATTAACATAATTCCCTGAAAATTCATGAGATTTTACTAGATTTTTTGCTACCTCCTATTTTACGCGAATTCCTAGTAAAAATTACGATCTTGTAATTTTACAAGATTTTTACCAATAAAATTGTAAATATACAACTTTTTTGGCGAAATAAAACAAGAAATTCTCGTAAATTTACAAGATTTTTTTTGTAAAAAATCTTGGAAATTTGTAAAATTACAAGAAAAACTGTAAAATTACAAAAAAAATGTAAATTTCGATCAAAAATTATTTGTTAAAAAACAAAGAAAACTGTCAAATATTGGTAAAAATGGGATTACGAGACTTTTTCTAGTAATTTGACAAGGTTTTTTTAGTGTACAGTGCATGGTTTTTTGACACCTGTCAAAATTGCCGTGTCTGTTTAGTCTGTGCTTTTGTTGTAAATGTTGTTAGTTTATCAAAAAACTATTCCCTAACACTGTGCAACACGATTTTGTATCTTGGATGGGATAAAAAAATTAAAGTATACTAACAGTACACTCACAAGGGAAGTATCTCAACCCTTATGTACCGATTTGCATGAAACGTAAAATATATATAAAAGAGACAATTCTAAGGTTGGGGTGTCTCGGCTTTTCGGCCATATCGCAGATTTAGGGGTTCAAAACATGGGTCAAAAAATGTCGAAAAAATCGTTTTTTTGGATTTTTGAGCCATTATTTTCTTAGAAAATAATGGTGTATGACGCTTACATAAGAGAAGAAAGGTTTTTTTAATGCCTATCCAACCTTGTAAAAATTTGACTTCGTTAAATACTTCTATATCTATACTCCATACTCTATACTTACTACTTACTATATATATATTATATATTATATATTTATATATATATATTATATATTATATATTTTATTTATATATATATATATTATATATATGGACTTTTGTCATTAACTTTTAACGCTTGTGATATTTTACTAATTTCGTAATAACAGTTTTATTTGTAAACTAGGTGGTACCTGTGAATGTAGATATGTTAAGGGAACCATAATGAGTAATTCTGCAAAGGCACAGCGCAGGTAGTCTCATTATCTCATGGTAAGGAACGTGCAAAGTTGAAAAATGTAAAAAAATCGCTTGATACTCTCATGAAATTTTTCGTTCAAAGTTCCATATTGTTGGGTGCGTTAAAGCTATTGCTCCAAATTTAATACCGTTTAATCAGTAGACTTGGGCAATTATTTGGTGTAGGTTCGGTGGATGTGCCATCAATAAGAAAAAAGTTACATGGACCTAAATCTTTGATACCAATTTTTTTCAATTTACAATTTTTCGAGGTTTTTTGATTGTAGCTTTTGGTGCAAACTGTAATTTTAAAATTCAAATACACATGGTAAAAGCCCTTGTAAATATGCACAATCTGAGACTGATACGAGTGATGTGCTCGCAACGGTTACGAAGCTGCAGCTCTCCAAAGATGGGAAGAAAAAACGTGAATTTTTTAAAAAGTCTGTTTTTTGCGAGGCACACTCCCAGTTTTATTCCGAATGGTTCCGAATGCTTTGTGAACTTTATACTTTACCATTTCCCACTTGATTTACAAACGCACCCAAAAAATATTCAATTGCAAAAATTTTATGAACTTTTTAAATTTTTTGCAAAATTTTGATATTTTACTTTTGCATTATTTGACAGCCAAATGTGCATGACTGAAAGTTGAACATGTAGAAACAATGGTATGTGCAAATATAATAAATCATGGAAAGCAACATTGATCAAAAGTTAATATTGGCGAATTCCGCAGTGTTTTTCAGTTTTCACTTTTTTGTAAGGCACATCCAGGCCGCTTATAGAAATTGGTCGGTGAAAGGCGCGTTTGGTAGTCTTTTTAATTCTCTATCTTCAATTAATTCGCACCCGAAAAAATTTAACGTTTAAGCGGTTTTTCGGTGGTTTTAAATTTTCGATACCTTTAAATTTAATGGTTATATAAAATCTTACATTACTTAAATAAAGTAGAAAAGAAATGTATTTTGATAGATTTTGACATGTCTTATTCAAATAATATTTCAAAATTAGTCCATTGATTTTTGCAGTCGCGAAAATCGCAAAAAATCGCTAAAATTTTTTATAACCTTGATAAAATTTGTAATAACGTTAAAATATTTCGTAATAACTTTAATATTAGCATTATTAATCACACTTTGAATAGTTTCAATATTCAGTGAAGGACAACACTGTAAAATCAGACATTTAATATTAAAAAAAAAAAAATTCAAAATTATTATTTTTTTTTTTCAAAAATGTTCCTTTTAAACCACTGCTGTTTCTTATCTATTAGAGGTAGAATAATGGTGTTAACCAAGAATTTGTTGAGATTTTGTTAATGCATTTGGTAATATTTTTCTAAAAAAAAATAAAACCGCTGGAAACATTTTTATTTCCAAAATATTGGAAAATGTACCGAAAAAAATTGGTTAAATGCAAATATCTCGATATTTAGCAAAGATTTTATGCATGTTTGAATATGTATTTTAGCTCTGGGTAAGCATAATACAAAATGGTACGTTTGGTTAACTTCGGATAAAAAATGTAATTTTGACAATTTTTTTAAAAATTTTAACTTTAAACCGCCACAGTTTTGGGTGCGATCGCTCAAATTAATGCACGCGGACGAATTTGAATTACTTATTTATAATGTTATTTAACTACAAAGTCTTATCAATGTGCCACGAAAAAAAAATCGCAATTTTTTTTTTCTTAAATATTAAAAGTTAATGACAATTGCTCATATATATATATATATATATATAATATTATAAAGAGGTAATGTTTGTATGTTTGTTTTTTTGTTTGTTTGTTTGTTTGTTTGTTTGTTTGTAGAGGGTAATCTCCGGAACTACTTATCCGATTTACAAAATGTTTTCAGCAATATTTAAAGTGTTCCTCCAGGATGGACATAGGCTAGGTTTCATCGACCACGCCCACTTCTACGCCCACTTTTGGCCAAAAAACGTAAAATTGAAAAATCTCAAAAACTACTGAACCGATTTCAAAAATTTTTTCACCAATACATACTTGGAATGGTCATTCATGGTGGACATATGCTGGGTTTCCTCGACCACGCCCACATCTACGCCCACTTTTGGTAGAAAAATTAAAATTTAAATATCTATGAAACTACTCATCCGATTTCAAAAAAGTTTTCAGCAATATTTAGAGTGTTCCTCCAGGGTTGACATAGGCTAGGTTTCATCGACCACGCCCACTTCTACGCCCACTTTTAGCCAAAAAACGTAAAATTTAAAAATCTCCACAACTACTGAACCGATTTTAAAAATTTTTTCACCAATACATGCTTGGAATGGTCCTTCATAGTGGACACATGCTGGGTTTCATCGACCACGCCCATTTCTACGCCCACTTTTGGCCTAAAAACTTAAAATTTAAATATCTATTATACATCTCATCCGATTTCAAAAATGTTTTCACCAATATTTAGAGTGTTCCTCCAGGGTGGACATAAGCTAGGATTTATCGACCACGCCCACTTATACGCCCACTTTTTGGCAAAAAACTAAAATTTAAAAATCTCCAAAAATGTTCATCCTATTTCCAAAATTTTTTCACCAATACTTGGTTCTTGAGAGTTGAAATATTCTAGGTTTTATTTACTACGCCCATTACTACGTCCATATTTGGCAAGAAAAACGTAAAATTTTAATATGATCAAACTACTCATCCGATTTAAAAATGTTATCACCAATATACATACATATATTAAAAATGGTGCTTCAGGGTGGACATGGGTTAGCTCTCATCGACCACACCTACTTCTACGCCCACCTTTGCCCAAAAAACGTAAAATTTCAAAATATCCGAAACTACTCATTTAAAAAATGTTTTCTCCAATATTAAGAATAGTCCATCAGGTTAGACATAGGCTTCGGTTCATCTACGTAAAATTTTTAAATATACGAAACTCATTATGAGATTTCAAAAATGTTTTCACCAATATTTATAATTTTCTTTCAGGGTGAGTTAGGGAAGGTTTCATTGACCACACCCATTTTAAAGATCGCTTTAGGATAAAAGACGTAAAATTTTAAAATCTACCAAACTACTCATCTAATTTCAAAACATTCTGAAAAATGTCCTTTTTGGAAAATCCTATTGTACTGGGTCAAATACGTGCAAAGTAGTGAACTTTGAAACTTTTTCTATCTCCTGAAAATTTGGTCATAGTAACTTGAAATGTTGGATCCTCCAGCCCAAAAAATCATTCTGGAAATTTAGATTTTAATAGGGATAAGGGTAAACTATTGTAATGTGGAACTTTTATTTTTTTTTAAGAATGAAGCCTACATGGATCGAAATGAATTGGAATTCAGAACAAAATGGAATAAAATGGGGAACGAAATGGAGTGAAACGGGGAATGAAATGGTTTCAATAATTACGATATAAGGGCTCGAAAATTTTCAAAAACATTATTTACCGAAACGAACATGATTCCGAGCTAAACGGGGCTGCTTTAATTTTATTGTTTATTCTAAATAGTTTTTATGAAAGACTTCAACGATCAAAATTAAATAAAAAAAAAACCTGTAGGGAAGAATTTTAGAAATGGAGATTCTTCTCCTCATCCTTCTTAAATCAGGTATTTAATATTACCGGGGGCGAAGTTCCGGGCGGGCCTGCTAGTTTTTCATAAAAAAGTGTAAATTTTGGGGGGTTTTTATATGAAGACATAGACCTACGATGCACAGAAAAAAAAAATTTGTCAATACAATTAATTTCATTGTTAATACAATTAAACATTTAATTGAAACTGAGCCTACATTGGATTTTGTCAATACAACATTGACTTTTGTAACTTTTAAAAAAATATCAACTCGTTTTTGTCAATTAAATTCATTGTTGTATCAACAATAAAATTAATTGAAAAGTTTGTAATAAATTATATTAACTGAAATAAACATGCTTTAATGTCATTTTATTGAAAAAAATCTAAAAATAGAACAAAAAGAATCTAAAATAAAAAAAAAAAAAACATTAGCCGGCAGCTGGAATCGAACCCGCAACGAACATGATACGAGTCTAGCACACTACCACCGTGCTATTCCTTGTATATATTTGTAATTGACTATACGCGTATATTAAAGGAAATAAACCGGTTTTAATGTTATTTTATTTAAAAATAATATAAAAAACTAAAAAAAAAACATCTAGCGGCAGCTGGATTCGAACCGGCAACTAACATGGTACGAGTCTAGCACACTACCACCGTGCTATTTCTCATATATATTGTATTTGACTTAACGCGTATAAAAGGTGTTGCAGAATAGCAAAACAAAAATAATTTAAAATAAAAATAAATAAAAATAAAAAAATGTTTCCGCCAGCTGGCAGCGAACCCGGAATGTTCATCATTTAAGTCTAGCACACTACCACCGAGTTATCGTCACATATATTTGAGCGTCATTAAATGAATTTATAAAGTGTCTGTGTTATTAATGCGCTTTTTCTGCATTTTTTAACAATGATTTTAATTGATGCATTTAATTGGAAATTAAATTGGATTTTTGTCACATTAACTATATACATTGTTGATACAATTAAAAACGTTGTTGAACTGGAAGTTAGTTGCTAACAATTTGTTTTGTTACTTTTGATTTCACGATATTTTTTTCTGTGTGTCCATATGAATACTAAATAATCTTTATTAAATTTAAGTCGACACGTATTTTTCTCTAGAGGGTATTCCTATTAGTTCGGGAGTTATCGAAATTTTCCCGGAGGTCCACATGGTTTCATAAGGGGACAAGGAAATTTTGAAACACTGATGTGGCCGATAAGCCGAGAAACCCCAGCCTTAAAATCGTCTCTTTTATATACACCAATACCCCGGTTTGCGTCGTTAATTGGGACCGGAGAAACGCGACGCAAACCGAAACGACGCAAACCGAAGCACGATTTTCCATACATTTGTATTGATTTTCATTTAATTGGTTCCGAGATTCATCATTTTAGCAGAAAAATTCGATTTTTCAATAAAAAAATGAAATTTTTTGGTATTTTTTTTTTTTTTTTTTAAAAAACATAACAAAAACATAAAAATATTAAGATAAAAATAAAATATTCATAGTATAAAAGCAAGTATAAAAGCAAGCATTGTATAAACATTTTCATATTAACGACGCAAATCGAAGCACTAACGACGCAACTTCGAAGTCATGCTACGCAAACTGAAATATAAACGGGAAATCCCCTTTTTTTGTTTTAGCTTTGTACACACATTTTTATATCAACGACGCAAATCGAAGAACTGGCGATGCAACTTCAAAGCCATGCGACGCAAACTGAAACCAAAACGACGTATATTTTAAGTTTCAGGCAAATCGGTTCATAAGGGTTGAGATACTTCCCTTGTCAGAGAAAAATGCTTCATAATATTTATGACATGGTTTCATAAAAAATTTTGTCTTAACATTTCATTATATTTATGAAACCTTCATAAATATAATGAAGTTTTATGAAAAAAGTGTATGAAATGTACTTCATAAAATTTCATGATTTCATAAAAAAAATTCATAAACGTGTCACATGAATTTTTATAATATTATAGCAATTTGGGCAAAACATTTTATAGCTCCTCATTTTAGTTCTTCCAATGTAAATATCATAAATTTTATTTCTAAAAAACAATACATTTGCTTTTTTAATGAAACCTTTCATAAATACTATGAAACTCTTTCATAATTATAATGAAACTTGTCATTAAAATTCGTCCAATGTAACTGTGTCATAAATATAAATATGAAACATTTCATAAAAATAATATTATTTTTTTAAGTATTTTGTTAAAATTATGAAACTATTTCATAGTACCAATGAAGTGGTTTACAGATAAATACTATAAAATAGTTTCCTAATATGATCAAATATTTAAGAAAAAAAATTAAATCTATGAAATCTTTTGTCATGGAACTTTTCATTATATTTATTTTATAAAAGTTTACAAAATTTTATTCATTATATTTATGAAACTTTTCATAAATATTATGAAAAATTTCACTAAAATTGCCCTATGAACAATTATGAAACTGTTTTATTGTATTTATGAAACTGTTACATTGGGCGAACTTTAATGACGATTTTCATTATATGTATGACAGTTTTCATTAATATAATGAAGCTTTTTCTTAAAGGGTAGAGAAAAACTCCCAAAGGGTTTTGAAAACTTAACTCGAGTTCTTTTTTATGACCCACTGAAGTTTTTAAATTTTTTTCAAAGGCGTTTTGAATAAGTCGAAAAAAGTATTAAATCTAGTTCCGATGTAAATAATGTTAAGACATCTCTTTAGTGAAATTTGATGGCGGTTCTTTTCTTAGGAGACATTAACCCTCTATCTCTCATTTGTAGGGGTCATTTTGGTCCTTTTTTCAAATATACTCATAGAACACCAACAAAACATACACAGAAAAAAAAAATTTGTCAATACAATTAATTTCATTGTTAATACAATTAAACATTTAATTGAAACTGAGCCTACATTGGATTTTGTCAATACAACATTGGATTTTGTAACTTGTGAAAAAATATCAACTTAGTTTTGTCAATTAAATTCATTGTTGTATCAACAATGAAATTAATTGAAAAGTTTGTAATTAATTATGTAAACGGAAATAAACGTGATTTAATGTCAATTTATTTTAAAAAAATCTTAAAATAGCACAAAAGAAATCTAAAAATTAAAAAAAAAACATTAGCCGGCAGCGGGAATTGAACCCGCAACTAACATGATACGAGTCTAGAACACTACCACCGCACAGTGGTCAATTTCGCGAGATAGCGGTCAAAACTCTATAACTTTTGACCGGATTGGTATTTTTTTACGCAATTTGTTTTGTTCAATAGGAGGGACTTTAAGCTTCAATTTGCGTGTTCACACGTAAAAATCGACTGATAGGAACGTAAGTAATGTGGAGTTAAAAATGCATTTTAATTTTTTGTTGAGTTTCCATGTAAAAGTTGAATATTTTGACATTTTAAATAGGTATTTTTTTTATAATTTCTTATTTTCTTCAATCGTATTTTACAACCAATACTTATTTATTATTCCTAAACTTAATTTTGGTCAGAAAATGCCAACATTTGGCCACTGACATTTATTTAGTCTCTATATTCATAGGTCCTTTGTCCTTTTGATAGGTCCTATAATAGGTGCTTTTGATAGGTCCAGGGATATGTCCTTTTGATAGGTCCTAGGATAGGTCCTAGGATAGGTCCTTTTGATAGGTCCTTTTGATAGGTCCTAGGATAGGTCCTTTTGATAGGTCCAAGGATAGGTAATTTTGATAGGTCCTAGGATAGGTCCTTTTGATTGGTCCAAGGATAGGTCCTTTTCATAAGTCCAAGGATAGGTCCTTTTGATAGGTCCTAGGATAGGTCCTTTTGATAGGTCCTTCTGATAGGTTCTTTTGATAGGACCAAGGATAGGTCCATTTGATATGTTCAAGGATAGGTCCTTTTGATATGTAAAAGGATAGGTCCTTTTGATAGGCCCTAGGATAGGTCCTTTTGATATGTAAAAGGATAGGTCCTTTTGATAGGTAATAGGATAGGTCCTTTTGATAAGTCCAAGCATAGGTCCTTTTGATAGATCCAAGGATAGGTCCTTTTGATAGGTCCTAGGATAGGTCCTTTTGCTAGGTCCTTTTGATAGGTCCTTTTGATAGGTCCAAGGATATGTCCTTTTGATAGGTCCATTTGATAGGTCCAAGGATAGGACCTTTTAATATGTCCAAGGATAGGTCCTTTTGGTAGGTCCAAGGATAGGTCCTTTTAATAGATCAAAGGATAGGTCCTTTTGATAGATCAAAGGATAGGTCCTTTTGATAGGTCCAAGGATAGGTCCTTTTGATATGCAAAAGGATAGATCCTTTTGATAGATCAAAGGATAGGTCCTTTTGATAGGTCCAAGGATAGGTCCTTTTTATAGGTCCAAGGATAGGTCCTTTTGATATGTAAAAGGATAGGTCCTTTTGGTAGGTCCAAGGATATGTCCTTTTGATAGGTCCTAGGATAGGTCCTTTTGATAGGTGAAAGGAAAGGTCCATTTGATATGTAAAAGGATAGGTCCTTTTAATAGATCAAGGTCCCAGGATAGGTCCTTTTGATAGGTCCAAGGATAGGTCCTTTTGATAGATCAAAGGATAGGTCCTTTTGATAGGTCCAAGGATAGGTCCTTTTGATTGGTCCAAGGATAGGTCCTTTTCATAAGTCCAAGGATAGGTCCTTCTGATAGGTCCTTTTGATAGGACCAAGGATAGATCCTTTTGATAGGTTCAAGGATAGGTCCTTTTGATATGTAAAAGGATAGGTCCTTTTGATGGGTCCAAGGATAGGTCTTTTTGATAGGTCCAAGGATCCACAGGTTATTTCCATTGGTTTTAAATTTATTTGCAATTATCAGGTATTTAAGTTATGTAATATTAGATGGCAATAAAATCATTTTTTACCTTTTCCAAATGAATTGCCAGATACCACATAATTTGAGAGTTCTATTGTCATTTTTGTCAAAATTTTGATACACCCTTCTATGTGGACTAGGTCCAAATATGGGCCAACTTCTCCTAATTTCAACAGAATTATTTTTTGGGTCATTAAGAACTCTTGTACAAAATTTCATCAAAATATATGCATAATAGCCACTTTCACATAAAAATAACTTCTCAAAAAATATGACGTGCATTTGTACCGAATATCTTACCTTGGGTCAGAAAAATTGCTGTAGCTCAAAAAGTGCAGCCCCGATGCATGGACATGTATATATAGGAATGTAGGGGAGAGTTAGGACTACAAAATAGTAAATTTGTGTTTTGACTCAGCTTGACTCACAGGAGTTGTGCTCTATGAAGTAGGAAATTTCCGAGAAATTTGACCTTTTTTAAAAAAAATATTTAAATTGTTCTGAAAACAGTAGAGCTTCAATTTTTTTACCAGTAATAGGAAATAAGTTAAGTTACAACACAAAATTTATTTCGTCCAAAAATCTTGAAAAACAAAAAAGTTATGATCATTTAAACTTTAAAAATTAACTAAAAATATCATAAATTTACTAAATTCAGAAAAATCCCATTTTGGACCACCCTGTTCTCAGTGAAATAATTGAAATAGAGTTCTAATTTTTTGGCTCCCGAGGTTTACTAGTATCTACTTTCATATGAGTCTAATAACTTTAAAATCGGAGAACAAAAACCAAAAGGAGTTTTGGCCGCTATCTCAAAATATTGACCACAGTGCACCGTGTTATTCCTTATATATACTTGTAGTTGACTATACGCGTATATTAAAGGAAATAAACTGCTTTTAATGTCATTTAATTTAAAAATAAAATAAAAAAAACTAAAAATAGAACAAAAAAAAAAAATAAAAAAAATAAAAAATCTGGCGGCAGCTGGAATCGAACCGGCAACGAACATGGTACAAGTCTAGCACACTACCACCGTGCTATTCCTCATATATATTTGTAGTTGACTTAATGCGTATTAAAGGTGTCTGCTGAATAGCAAAAACAAAATAATCTCCAAATAAAAATAAATAAAAGTAAAAAAATGTTTCCGCCACCTGGCAGCGAACCCGCAATGTTCATGATTCGAGTCTAGCACACTACCACCGTGCTATCGTCACATATTTTTGTGCTTCATTAAATGAGTTTATAAAGTGTCCGTGTTATCAATAAGCATTTTGTGCGTTTTTTAACAATGATTTTAATTGATGCATTTAATTGGAAATTAAAGTGGATTTTTGTCATATTAACAATATACATTGTTGATACAATTAAAAACGTTGTTGAACTAGAAATTAGTTGCTAACAATTTGTTTAGTTACTTTTGATTTCACGATATTTTTTTCTGTGTACGTTTAAAGGGTTATAATGTTCCACAAAAATTTTCTGCATCAAATTTCACTAGGGGTTGAAAAGTGCAGAATACTTTTAAAAGTAAAAATGTAAAATATTTAGGTGAAAAATAATTTTATCTAATTATGACAACTTACAATTTTCCTCTTTTAAACCTTTTTTTTAGGGATGTCGCGAATATTCGTCACTATTCGGTATTCGGCATATTCGGCATGGTTTTTGAATATTCGGTTAAATAAATGTTCGTTAACAGTTTGCCGAATATTCGGCAAAATTTAAATTAGTTAAGAAAACACTTTTTATTAACGTTTGACTCTTTTTCGTAGTAATTTCAGTTTGTTTTTTATACAAAAAAACTTGAGCACTTGATTAAAATTCGATTTGTTAAGGTACCAGAAAAAATAGTGTCAACAACAGCGTTGTTGTCTTTTAATCTGGTACTTTTTTTAATGTTTTTCATATATAATTAAATTATTCGGCAAATATTCGTATTCGGTTCCAACCGAATACCGAATAGTAAATATTCGGTAAAATGCCGAATACACTATTCGCGACATCCCTACTTTTTTTAATATCGCACGAACTTTTGACCTTTGACAACCCCTAGTAAAATTTGATGCAGAAAATTTTTGAAGAACATTTTAACCCTATAAGCATACGTCTTAGTCGTGTTCTAAGAGGATATTTGAAAAAGGGGCCAAAATGACCCCTAAAAATAGGAGATAGGTTAATTTGTTCTAAGAAAAGAACCGCCATCAAATTTCACTGCAGATATCTACTATCGTAATTCAGGCCAGAAGCAGATTTATAACATGTTTTCGACTTATTTCACATGACTTTGTTGAAAAACAATTTAACAGCATGTGATAATTTACAATTTTACTTTTTTAAGCATTTTGCACTTTTCGCACGAAGTTTTGATCTTCAACAACCCCTAGTGAAATTTGATGCAGAAAATTTTTGTAGAACATTTTAATCCTTTAAAAGCTCGTTTTATTGGTGTTCTATGAGGCTATTTGAAAAAAAAAAGGACCAAAATGACCCCTAAAAATGGAAGATAGGGGATTAATATACATATTCTAAGAAAAGAACATCCATTAAATTATTTCTGAAGACATGTCATAAAATTATTTACCTCACAATTATATTTAATACTTTTTTTTACTTTTTTAAAACGCCTTTAAAAAAAATTATAAATCTTCAGTGGGCCATTAAAAAAGAACTCGAGCTACGTTTTCAAAACCCTTCAGGGGTTTTGGTCTTCTATTGGTATACTTTAATTTTTTTGTTTGGTCCCGTCCCAGATACACTTTAAGTCCCTAAATTTGTTGCACAGTGTAATTTAACTTTTTTAAGCATTTTGCACGTTTTGCACGAACTCTTGATCTTCGACAACCTCTAGTGAAATTTGATGCAGTAAATTTTTTTCGAGCATGTTAATCCTTTAAACGCGTGTTTTATTTATGTTTTAGGAGGAGACTTGAAAAAAGGACCAAAAATGATCCCTCAAAAAGGGAGATAGAGGGTTAACCCATTCCAAAAAAAAAAACCGCCATCAAATTTCACTGAAGACATGTCTTAACATTATTTACCTCAGAATTAGATTTAATACTTTTTTTGACTTATTTAAAACGCCTTTGACAAAAATTGAAAATTTTCAGTGGGTCATAAAAAAGAACTAGCTAAGTTTTCAAAACCCTTCGGGGGGTTTGTTCTTCTATTGGTATTCTTTATTTTTTTTGGTCCCGTTCAAGATACCCTCGAAGACCCCAAATTTGTTGCATAGTGTAATTAAAAAATCACTTATCTGGCAACACCGTAAAATTAAAAAATAATGAAATGACTACAATAGAGGTATTCAGAGTCTTGCTTGCCAGCCCTGGCACTGGTGGTAAAAGAGCACTTTTCAAAATTACTTTTCAAAATACATGTATTTTTTGAAAGAAGTACTCTTTTGCTACATTGCCAGGGGTGGCAACAAGACTCTGAATACCTCTAATGTGATGCTTAAGTTAATAAACAGATTTCAAATAATAAAATCAGTCTTCTAAAATAAAAAAAAAATTTTTTTGCTTAATAATTCCAAAAATTATTCGGCGTCGATCTATATTGATATGAATTTCGTGTTTGATATGATGACCTAGGCGGTGGTCTATTATAATAATTTGAATTTTGCGGTAAATCTCGGCTAACGGGAGAATGTAAACTATCCCATACCGCACGAGGACTTTGTATTATTTCGCGAAACAAATTACGTGCAGCCAAACCGACTGAAGCCAATTTCACGCCAACACGGCGTTTAACATTATTAAATGGATTGGATGATGTTTCAGACTGTTGCAAAGAACGTCCTGAAACATGGGAGTTGGCATTGGTATACTGATTTGTAAAACCATAAGGTTGCGAAAGTATTTTTTGTATTAGATTTCCACTATTGGGTGGAACATATAAATCGGCCGCACGAAATCCAATATTACATTGATTGGCCCTATAGTAGAAATTTTCAAACCTTTGATGAGTAGAACAGGGGCTACGTTCCTGGAAACAGGTAACCTGTACAACGTTGTAAAAAATGGCGCCTAAGGTGTTAGCAGTTTCTGAAGGGGTTTAAAAAAAAAACAATTAATATGAAATCTCAATTATTAAAAATATCAAAGTTTTACCAGTATTTAAAGATTGTAAACATCTTCTTAAACGAGCATCACAATCACAGTGAGATCTTGTAAAAGTGCCAGTATTGCATAGACCTTTTCGGCAGTCACCAACATTTAACACATTCGGACAATTGTCATGTTCGCGACAACAACGATCTTCGTCTGCATGATAACCCAAATCATTATAATCATTAGCAGCGGTACCTTTTAAAAGAAAATGTTGGAAAACAACCTTATTTCTGAAATATGTCAAATATAGAAAATATCATTAATACCTGGCCCACACCATTTGGTTCCGGGATATATAAAACCTAAACCTCCGCGAAATTCATTACCATGTGAACCAGAATTTAAACATACTTCTTCTAATTCCATCACCGATTCTCGTGGTACTTGTCGTATACGTCTGGGATCTGATGATAATAACATACGTTGAATGTCACCTCTGTAAAATAATTGAGAATATTTCTTTTCAAATTTCAAAGTGACCTCAATACTTACCGATCAGTATGCATTTTACAAAATGGATGGCGTGATGACAATTCCACCATCACCGACATTGTCATATCGGATATTAGTACTGCAGAACTGTAGACCGATTTAATGGGCATCGTAACAAATAGAGCCACAGTTAGCACTAGTATTAGAAGCTTGTGGGACATGCTGAAAATAAAAATTTGAAAGAATATTTTAGGAATATTTTGTAGCATTTAAGTTTTAATAAATCTGTGTACAATTTTCTGAGCCCTCACAAATTATAACTCTTTTAAGGTTCTAAAATTAATAACACCGTTCGACAAAAATTAAAAAAAGTCGTTAAACACGAACTGGATAATATACGTTTGAAACTAAAGACTAAATGTAGTGCAACTGCATTAACAGTTTTTATACCCTACACCACACTGTGGTACAGGTAGGGTTGCCAGATACTAGAAGTCATGGATAATGGAGAATTTTCAGCTGGATTTTGAAAAAGTAACTGGACCCAAAAATAATTTTTTTTTTAATAATTTGAAAAAAAAAATCAAGCGATTTTCATATGTGAGACACATATTTTTATTTTGGACTAAATGGCCGTCTCTATTTGCCACGGCAAAATGTAGATTTTTTAAGCATTTACATTACTTTTTCCTCATTGGCCTGAGGATTGTTAGAGTATATTTTTCATTTTTAATAACCCCGCAAAACTAAGTCCAAAGTGGTCAAATCTGGAAATCTAGGAGGACAGTTAAAATTTCCGGGACGTGCGAAGTAAAAAAAAGCGACAACAACTGACCATCAATTGCAGATTTGACTCATCCAGACATATTTTTGTGGGGTTATTTTAAAAGCAAAATGTACGCCAAGAATCCTTAAATCATCGACGAGCTCAAGAAAAACATTCGAGCCGAAATCAACGCTAGACTGTTCGAAATGCTCGAAAAAGTTGTAAAAAAATTAGTGAAAATGCAGCAAAAAGAGTACATTTTCCATATACAAAAGAGGCATTTAAAAAATTCCCAAAAAATTGTAAAAAATATTTAATAAAAAAAAAATAATTGTTAAAATAAAAGAAATCCCTTTCCAACTGGATCAATTATGTTTTAACTGGAAACTGGACTAGATCTCAAATAACTGGAAAATGGCCATTCCAGGCCGTTTGGCAACCCTAGGTACAGGGTGTGCTGACGTTTGTAACTACCCGAAATATTGGTCCTAGACCCACTTTTAAGTATGCCGATCGACTTAGAATCACTTTTTGAGTCGATTTAGCTATGTCCGTCTGTCTGTCCATGTAAACGGTGTAAACACGATACAGGCAGCGATTTTTAATCAATTGACTTGAAACTTAAGCCTCTTTTGGCCCAAGGACTAAGCCTATTGAAATTGGAAAAAATCGGTCCCTATTTAGACCTAGCCCCATACAAAGGTCCTCTTTAGTTTTGGCTCAAATGACTCTAATTACCGCATTTAAATAGGTATCTTTTCAAAATTTGGCAGGTAATCCTGTTTCATCCATACAAATCACCATTCCGAATTTTAAAGAAATCGGACCAGTTCTTCTTGTAGCCCCTTTCCCGATTTTTACATAAATCTCTCCAATTTCATGAAAATAGAAAATATTTAATTAAAATTCTGTTTGTGTATGTTAAACACGTACTTTATAACCTTATCAAATCTGATTATCATCGGACCATTTTTGGACTTAGGTCCCATGTGAAAATTGAAGCGGTTTATTGTCAACAAAAAGAAGCCTATTCCATTTTCTATTTTTTTAATTTTTTGTTATATTTTATTCACCTCTTTTTTATTTAAATTGACCACATGTGGTCAATTTATTCAATTTACACATTCAGAGTAAAATTACCCAATTTATAGTAGGAGTCCAGTTTCCTACTATAAATTGGGTAAATTTCAACAAATTTTGATTAGAGTGTACGTGTTTTATATTTTTATGATAAAAAAATATTAAAATGGACTTGGCCGGTACCACTAAAAATTAATTTTGTTTGTTTTCTTTTTTGATTCTAGAACGTGTGGGCAGGGCCGGATTAGCCATGTCGGGGCGCCTAGGCAATGCATGTCTCGCGGCCCCTTCAGATATTTTATAATTCCAAAAAAATAAAAAAAACACAAATTTTTCAAGCACAATGTAAATTTTTTCTAATTTACGCTGTTTTTTGTGAATAGTTTACCCCTTACTGGAATTCTCTTTTTCTTTTTTGACCTTCTTAGAAGTAATGTTTCATTTCCTGAAAGCCTTTTTTAAGAAAAAGTATTTTAAAAAATTGCTTCTAAGAAGGCCAAAAAGCATAAAAGAACTCAAAAAAGGGGTAAAATAGAAACAGTGTTCGATTCCCACCAGAGGCCTTGATCTGTTATGCTACCACGACACGAAGGTAATTTTTACCACTTTTCGGTTAAACCAATAAATTAAACAAATAAAATAAACAAAATAATAAAAATAATAAAAAATAATATAAAATCAAATAAAATAAAATAAAATAAAATAAAATAAAATAAAATAAAAAAAAAACAAGTAAGAGAGTTAAATTCGGCTACCGAATCTTTTATACCCTCCAACATGCATTTAAAAAAACCCAGGGGCGTTTTCTTTTTTTTTGTGGGGGGGGTCGTTATTTGTTATTGGGGGGGGGGGCAAATTTCCTCTCGAATTTTTGGTTAAAAAAATAAGATGCTTTTTGCACAAAAGAAATACAAGTTTATCATTATTTAAAAAAAATGTTTTATTCCACGCCCATTGGGGGGGAGGACCGAAAAAAACGACATTATATAATTCTCTGGGTCAAAGTGCAGGACTTTGAACTTCTTGTTAAACAAAAACACAAAAAATCACGTAAAAAAATGCTATTTCTCATAGGTTGGTTTAGTTTTTCAAGAGGGAACTTTTTGTCCCCTGGTCCGATTTTGCTCATTTATGATAACCTGCCTATTAACATAAGACATATTTGTGCCAAATTTCGGGAGTCTGGCTCTTTTATTTTGGACTGCATCGTGTTAACTACAGACGGACGGACATCGCTAGAATGTCTTAGAATCGATCACTGATTATAAATATATACGCTTTATGGGGTCCTAGACCGATATTTTGATGCGTTACACACGGAATGACAAAGTGAGTACACCCCCATACTGTAGTTGGAGGGTATAATAAAATTACATTAAATTAAAATCTAGGGGCCCCTATCTTTTCTTCGTTGAAAATTGTACCAACAAAATACTCATCGCTGTGAAAAGAATAATTGTTAGCATTTCCCTATTTATTCTTCCATGTTTACACTGATTTTTTTTACCAAGTAATAATTTTCAGTCAAAGAAATACGTGGGCGCATTTTTACCAAGTAATAAAAAAAAAGCTAAAAAAACAAAATAACAAATGAGAGTGTTACATTCGGCTGTGCCGAATCTTTTATACCCTCCAAAATGTAAAAAAAAGTATTTAAAAAAAACCAGGGGCGTCTTTTTTTTTGGGGGGGGGGGTTGGTGGGAGACATTAGGGGGCACCTTCCCCTTGCGATTTTGAACTTCTTCTGAGATAAGAATGTTGCATTTGCTTACCAAAACTACAAAAAACTCTGCAAAAATTGCGGTTTCTCTAAGGTGGAACTTTTTTCCCCTTGATCCGATTTTGCCCATTTCCGAACTTAACCTGCCTAGGAATATAAGACATATTCGTGCCAAACTTCGAAAGTCTAGCTCTTTTATTTTGGACTGCATCGTGTCCTCTACAGACGGACAGACGGACAGACGGACGGACGGACGGACGGACATCGTTAGAATGTCTTAGAATCGATCACTGATCAATAAAATATATACTTTATGGGGTCCTAGACCGATATTTCGATGCGTTACACACGGAATGACAAAGTGAGTATACCCCCATACTGTGGTTGGAGGGTATAATTAAAAAAAACTAGGGGCCCCTAGCTGATGCGGGGCCCCTAGCCATTTGCCTACTTTGCCTTAAGGGTAATCCGGGCCTGCGTGGGGTGTTAGTGTTTTCAATTTTGCTGTGCCTCATAAACTGCAATTCAGACCAATTCAAGGTTGGAGTTAAACTTTGTGTGAGAAAACTAATTGAAAACTATAAAAAAATGTGCAATTAAATAAAATTTCAGTGACACTTATGGCTGTATGATACTTGATTTTTTTAAGTAACTAGTTCCTAACTTTATTAGGGGGTTTCTATGAAAATTTCGATAAGCACATTACCAACTACTATTCTACATTTAATCAGTGAATAATTTCATACATTTCATGAAAAACTTCATAAAACGTTTCAAACAACTTTTACGAATATTTTCATTATTTATACATATGTAACTTTTCATTGAAGGGAACTTTAATGAAACCAGTTTCATAAATCAAATGAAACCTGTCTTCGGTTGAAAACGTGAGTCATTTTTCATCAAGTTTATGTCAATTTTCATTATTTTCACCAAGCTTTTTTTTCAGTGTTTATTCTAATATGGCAAAATATAAAAATGGAAAAATTAGGGGACATACTCCTCTTTCATCTGCCGTCACCAGTGTCATCCTAGGACAAGTACAAATATTTCAGAAATATTTTACAAAATGTATCCTTTAAAACTTTAAAGTCCTTTTAAAAGGAGACACGATCACGGTATGAAAAACTGTAAATGCAGTTTTTCATACCGTTTGATCTCTACTTTCAGACGTAGGGTAGGTTAGGTTGAGAGGTTGACATAGTGTCCACAAGACCAGATCCTGATCCATAGTGATACCTCATGAAAAGGGGTGTGTTGAAGGGGGCGGGGAGGGGGGATTTTGGTGGGGTGTTGGGCTTCTCTATACATTAATTCACGTTCTTCTGTCTTCCTGTCCCATAGCATGACTATTTAAGTCCACACATGCGTCTCATCAAATTTACTCAGCTTAATATATTTTAACATCTTCCACGGGCTGATCCCTCTTAGTTCCTCCACATTCTGAAAGAAATAAGAGCCAAAACAATTAAATCGAGTGCGAGATAGTGCAGGGCACTGACAAAGATAATGGAGTGAATCTTCCACTGTCTCTTCGTCCCCGCACCATCTGCACAAGTCATCCATAATTAATCTTAACTTTTTCAAATAACATTTCAAGCCGGTGTGGCCTGTTATTATACCTACATACTTCCTTAGATCTGCCTTTTCCATATGTAAAAGCGTTTTCTGAACACGATTTTCGCCGCGAGTCCATAGAGCCTTTGTTTGGATACAGTCATGTCTGCATTCCCATCTTGAATCTTCTTGGCGTTCAAAGTTTTTCCTGATCTCCATGTAAATAGCATCCAGGCCCAGATGTACATCGGTCCTAATTGCGTTGGATGGTAGAATGGCGCCCATACGAGCTAGCTCGTCCGCTTTTTCATTCCCTGGAATATTTTCATGACCTGGAACCCAGCACAGTCTTAAAGAGTGTTGTTCGATAAGAGCCTGAAGCTCTTGGCGACAACGGCTGACTACCCTAGATCGTATATTCCTATTTCCTAATGCCTTTAAAGCCGCTTGACTATCAATGTATATAATGATCTCACTAGAGTAGATCGGTCTCATTGAAATGAGTCTAGCAGCCTCCGACACTGCATACAGTTCCGCCTGAAAAATATTACAGCCGTCCTGTATCCGTAAGCTATATTCAATTCCCAGTTTTTCACAGTAGACTCCACTACCTGTTCCCTGTTGCATTTTTGATCCATCAGTGTAGACCTCAATTTGATGTTCCCCGCCAGGTGGATTTTCCCAGTATTCCCAAGATGGTATTTCAATTTGCACGCTCTCATCCCATACAGTATGGGGAGTCATATAGTCAGTCACACAGTTCTCATATCGATGATTTCGAATAAGTCTTGTGTGGCCATATTCCCGCACCCTTAGCACACGATTTTGTGCCAGCCTTAGCTGTGTCCTAAGAGCGTATTCCTGGATGTATAGGTCCAAAGATGGTAAATCCAGAATCCTACACAATGCATGTGTAGATGTCGTCCTGCGCGCTCCAGTAATACTCAAGGCAGCTACTCTATTCACCTTGTTCAGATACGCAGCGTGTGTGGCCGTTTTTACAATAGGCCACCACACTATTGCACCATGTGCCAAAGTTGGTCTTACAATTGCCGTGAAAATCCAGTGTATGAGCTTCGGTTTAAGACCCCATGTGTTCCCAATCATTTTCTGGCATCCATACATAGCTGCATACGCTTTTTTGACTCTCTCCTTTAGATTCTCAAGCCAATTTAATTTCCTGTCAAAGATTATACCTAGGAACTTGGCACTGTCCGAAAGTGTCAGACATGTTTCCCCCATGCGCGGGAGTCGAAATTCAGCAATTTTTCTCCTTCTTGTGAAGAGGACTGTTTCCGTTTTCAGAGGATTTAAACCTAACCCGCTGGCAGTAGCCCACTTGTGGAGCGATGAGAGAGCACGCTCCATAATGTCGGATATGGTGTCCAGTGATATCCCTCTTGCCAAAATTACCAGGTCATCAGCATAAGCTATTACTCTAACTCCGTGCCTTCTGAGTTCTAGCAAGGCCTCATTTAGAACCAGAATCCATAGGGTCGGTGAGATGACGCCACCTTGGGGAGTGCCTCTAGTTGCCATCGCTCTCACTGATGCCCCTCCAATTTCCGCCTCAATTATACGGTTCTTGAGAACTTTCATTATCCAATGATTCGCCATTGGGTCATTGCCTGACTGTGTTAACGCTTCCTCTATTGCCTGAGATTTTATGTTATTAAATGCTTCCTCAATATCCAGGAAGCATGCCAGAGTATATTCGCCATAGTTTATGGTTTCCTCGATATTCATTGCCAGCTCGTGAAGGGCTGATTCCACTGATTTACCTTTTGTGTATGCATGCTGGTTTTCAGAGAGCTCCTTTGCACCCATACTATTTCTCAAGTGGCAGTCCAGAATCCTCTCCAGTGTCTTTAGTAGGAACGATGATAGACTGATTGGTCTATAGTCCTTAGCGCTGCTGTGTTGTATCTTACCAACCTTGGGTATGAAAATAACTTTAACTTCCCTCCATCTCTTTGGTACATATGATAGCCTAAGGCAAGATGTATAAATCTGTTTTAGGAGCGGTGTGATGGTTTTCACCAGTCTCTGTAACATTATGGGATAAATACCATCCACTCCTGGCGTATATCATCCGGTTCATGTTAAATATTGACTATCGGACGGTGTTATATACCCCATGAATTATGTTGTAAATATAAAAGATTTAAGCTAAATAATAGATCATAAAAATTACTTATTTGATTATTTGCGCTTAGTCATTGATAGTTAAAAATTAAAAATCAAGTTTGCAAAATCTAAAATTTTCTAATAGCAATCAAAAACGTCATCACGATTTAAATCTTTCAAATTAAAAATTGATCAATGTCAATAATATTTAAAGATAATATACTTGTTTTCAAAACAATTAATTTGGGGACATTGACCGTTAATTTAAAGATTTTTTTTTTTTTTGTTAAATAATAGGCGTGTTTTTTTGTTTTTGAATATTGTATCTGTATCTACTTGTTATACAAAAGCTATAAAGGCTCGTTTACATCAATTAATATCAGCGGGAACTTTGATGCGATCCGTTGCAAAAATGAATGTATTTGGTGGTATTCGCCAATTGGGCAGATGAAAGTTCCACCTTATTAATTAGTAAAACAAATTATAAATTCTTAGCACCCAAAAATTGGTATGGCATTAGCGTGTCCCGAAATCGGAAAAAATAGGTCATGCCCCTGGAACCATGCTTATTGAAGAGACAATTACGAATGACCTTCAAACTTTTTTAAATTGTTTTCCTTAATCAGCTCTTCAATAAGCACCGATCTAGGGGTAAAGAAACTCGAAAATTTTCTGATTTCGGGACATGCTAATGAAATATGTAGTTATAACTAATTCAAAAAAATATGCCTTATGTGTGGGATTGCAAACAAGTTAACAACAAATAATCTTTAGACATCAGTAATTATTTTTATAATAAGATCAGTTAAGTTGTTACCTGTCACTTATTATTAGCTTTAATTCAAAGTAGCTATTGTTAATATGTCAAATTGTAGGTTTTTGGTAATATCAAAATTTTTTGCTAAATAATTGATCAGTATTGTATTACTTTATATAATAAAATGTTTTTGAAACTAATTAATATCCCAGCAAAAAACTAAGTTATGCAAATGAAAAAATCCAATACATAATAACAAACAACAAATTTAAAGAAATTTAAAACTTCCTAAAAATCAAATAGATTTTGATCCCCTGATAACAAGTCTGCCTTCCAAAATTTTCTATCACGTACCGTTTTAAAGATATTCGCTTTTGAATATTAAAGAAAAAACTAAAATTTAGCACTTTTTGGTCTCCCCTATAACGTATTGTTTGTAAATTTAAATAACATTATTAAACGCGACTATCTCAAAATTGGAAACTTTTTGATAGTCAAAGTGTTAAAGAGAAATAAACAAAAAATCGAAAAGATTCAATAAAAATTCACAAAAAGTTAAAAGAATCCCTTAAATCACAGTACAGACTAGTATGCAAACACTGGTGCTAATTGCGTACTTTCGAATATGGTGGTATGGTTTTTAGTACAGAATGATCATCTCTGCCTAGTATATGTGTGCCTGTACGTGTGAGCTTTTGTGCATGTATTTATGATGTTTGTTTACGTTTTGTATGAAACGTCAAAAGTTACACCGTGTGCTGTCACTAATACTTACACCCATCAGATGCAACTCTGTGATACTACTACTCATGTACTGTGCCTTAAATAGACCTTTTATAATTTTAAGAAAAAATCAGAGAAATTTTAAAAAATTTAGAAAAATTTAAAAACTTATTTGAATATTTTATTGTGACACACATAATGACGCAGGCAACATCTGTTCTGCCAATCAAGATGCAGTCAAGTCTCTGGAGTCAATATTTCTGATAACAAGCTCTGCTCTTAACTGCTGCACTTCTGTAAATGAGATGGCAGTTTGACATACGACTCATATAAGTTCCAAGGCACAGATACATTCTTGGGAATTACAAAGACGATGAGCTGCAAGACTGGAAACTACCTTACAGGTTCAAACCGAGTTGCAATGTGTTGGTATGTCTTTAGAAAATTGAAAGCAAAATCTAAGACTAATCAGAGATGGGTAGATTGATAAACGTGTGAGACTACACCACAGATTTGCCCTTCTCTTAATCAGAAGCGCACAAGTAAGCTGATAGCTCTTCCAAGAGGAGAGATTTCGGCGGTGGTTGCTGTAATTACCGGTCATAGGAAAGCACGCAGAGCGGTTAAATGTGACGTCAAATGATTTTTGCCGGAGTTGCATGGATGAGAAGGAGTTGAAAGCTATCGAACACTTTGTCTGCCATTACCCAGCACTTTCTGGCCAGAGACTTGCTTCACTAGGATATAGGGAGCTGCATGATTTTCCTGATTTGTCGGATGTCATGGCATTTTTGGAGATTAGGGGAGATTTATTGTTCTTGGGTGATAGTGGTGATCAAGAACAATAAATCTCCCCTAAATCTCCCCTAATCTCCAAAAATGCCATGACGCCAAACAGAGACATCAGTTTATTTTGTGCCTAAGTAAGTGATGCCGAGACGCCAAAACGCAAAAAACCCCTGGCACCCTTTCATTTTGGCCTATGTAAGAAACGCCAAGACGCCAAACTTATTTTGGCGTTAGAAGATTGAATATCCTCTTAGGGGAGATTTATTGTTCTTGGGTATACCTCTAGAAAATTGCAAGCTAAATATAGCTCTTTGTTTCGCGACGGAGACCAATCAGAGATGGGCCGTCAAAGGACTTTTGCCGCAGTTGCATGGATGTGGAGTAGTTGGAAACTGCAGTGCACTTTATCTAGCACTGCCTGGCACTTTATGGTCAGAGTCTTGCTTTACTGGGATCTAGAGAGCTGCACGATCATTCTGATTTGTAGGATGTCAAAATTCAATATCTTTAGGAAACTGATTGCAGTCCCATTGTATCACAACGGACCTCAGAGTCTATGTGTGCTAACGTAAACCGACAACTTACAACATTATATAACCTAACCTACTTTACGCCAACACCCAGTTTGTTTTCTTCAGATTTCTAGCGACTGCCTTAACCGGGCCACGCTCCCTGAGTAAAAACTCAATGTAGCGATGATCTGAGAAAGAATGTTCTCCAGTCATTAATTCTGTCAGACAATGTAAGTGATGCAAGTGTTACATCAAGAATCTCTTGCCGCTTACTTGTAACGAAAGTTAGTTCCTACTACAAATATACTGGTTAGTGGTTTACAAAAATTCCAAAAGTGACTCGCCTCTATCGTGTGTGTATGTACTTTTCCATATCGAATGATTTGCATTAGCATCACAGCACACTACTTACTGGTGTCCCCTAGATTCAGACTACCGAATCAGACCGCTCACCTTCTACGGGGATATTGGCGCCGGTTAAGGAAAATACGCAGAAGCGAGCCAAATAGACTTCCCATTAAGCTCAAAGCTGCCGCTATAACATCCATATCACTAAAAGTTGATAAAAATAATATATTTAAGCGACTTTTCGTCAAGATGCAGGCTCTTGGTGAGTCCCCACCCTTGGCAACCACCAACCTAAGCCCAGGGTCTTTGATCCGCAAACCCTACTATCCTGCATTCTAGTTCTTGAATAAAAACCAAGTCAACCGCTCCTGTCGTCTGGCTCATCAAGAGTGCAACTGAGGATGCCTTACAGTGATGGAGGTTTATGGCTTAAGGTAACAACACAAATTTGAAATCCCCAACTTTAACAACAAATCCCCAAGACTGACAGCTCTGCATACTTCTATGATAAATCTATTACTTTTCTTCAGATTAGTAAGCTCTTTTTTTGCTGGGTTCTTATTGTTTTGTTTCTTAAACCATAAACTTGAACTTTTAGTCTACGTTACTAACTGTCAAAAATTATGCAAAGATATTCCGTTAATTTTATACGATCAGTTATTATTCGTATATGGGGTTAAAGTCATATAAACAGGTTTAAGCTGTTAATATGATGCGTTTTTAAAATAGTTCAAATCTTTCTACGATTATTGATTATTATACCCTCCACTTAGTGATAGAGGGTATATATAAGTTTGTCATTCCGTTTGTAACTCATCGAAATATCGATCTGGGACCCCATAAAGTATATATATTCATGATGCCCGATCGATTTTAAGACATTCTCGCGATGTCCGTCTGTCCGTCTATCCGTCTGTCCGTCTGTCCGTCTGTCCGTCTGTCCGTCTGTCCGTCTGTCTGTCTGTTGAAAATGCTGTCGCGGACAAAATATTGCACAGAGATGACTGAAACTTAACATATTTATTGGAAGTTCTCCCGAGAAGTTTGGTATTGCATTTGAGCGATATCGGTTCAGCGGTTCAAAAGTTATGAATGAAAATGTAAGCACACCTCAAAAATTTCAGTACATTCAACATAACCTAAAAATACAAAATGCTTTAATTCGGCTTCTTGTTGACATATGTGAACATAATTGAACACCAAATGGTATTTAAACAAGTGCGAACATATTTTTTGACAAAAAAAGAAAAAAATCGCGGATTTTTTTTTACCAAATTTTTTTTTCGCGGAAATTTTTTTTTCAAAAAAAAATTTTTTTTCAAAATTAATTTCCTTTTAAATAAAGTTTTTTGCAATAATCTTTTTGAAATTGTGGAGGGTATCACTACATTCGGCAAGGCCGAATTTAACTTTTTTACTTGTTTTTTGTTGTTTTTGGCGCCATATCATTGACGATTTAATGATTTTTTATTTAAATTTTATCGTTAATTTATTTTGTATGATTATTATCATAATTTTTTGTTATCAAGTCCATTGACCGCTAAGGTATTTGCATTCAAAACAAAAATAAATAAACAAACTTGTTCATACTTTCTGCCAGACGACAGAGTGACCGTTAAGCTAAAATGAATGTTAAGTTCATTTTAAAGTGTTTGTCAAATATTGATGTTTTTATTGAAATATTTGTTTATCTATTTATTCAGATCGATACATAAAACTAGGAAGGAAGGTACTACTTTAAATATTCGTCATGTCATGTAAATCACTTGCTTGTCATTATTTTAGTTATGCTCTATTTTGTTTATATTGTTTATTGCTATACCCTCCAAGAGTATTGAGGTATACTCACTTTTTCATTCCGTGTGTAACGCATCGAAATATCGGTGTAGAACCTCATAAATTATATACATACACTAGCTGTTTTGCACCCGGCGTTGCCCGGGTTGAAAAAATATTATACCATGAATGATAGTTAGTAATGCCCTATGGTTCCATCCTCGGTAAGCACTACATCTGGTGAAAATTTAAATTTCGCATCATTTTACAACACCTCTGTCCGATCGCGCGCTGATATGGCCCATTGTTCCCGGTTACTACTCGACTTTTAAGCGTGATTACCCAATAGGCAGAAATAACTATCAATATATTACAGAGGCGTGTGCTGATATGGCCCCGCATCGGTTAGTCAGTTGTAAAAATCGGCTTAGCCATTTTTGCGTGATTGCGGAACTGTCAAAAATAATTTTCAAATAGTGCAAGGGGGTGCAGCATTCTACAACGCCTTTGCCCAATCACGCGCTAATATGGCATACTGTTACCGCCTCGGTTAGTACTATATGTTGTGGAAGTTTTGTTTAAATCAGTTTAGGCCAAGGTTGGTTACCGAAACGAATAACGGTAAGGGTAACGGTAACGGTATCTAATTTTTATTTATTTCGGTAAAGGTAACGGTAAGTGTTTTCAAATCGTTTCGGTAACGGTATGTACCGGTACCGAACCAACCAAACCGGTACGTACCGGTATTATTAATTTAGTTAAAAATTTGAAAAAAGATAGAACTGAAAGCTAAAAATATTTTATAGACCCAAAAACCAGTATAGATTTAATATGATTACTATTTTTGTCATTTATTTTATGATAATTTGCAAATTATAAATTTAAAATCATGTTAGCAATTTGATTTTATTTTTTTGTTCGTTAAAATCCCTTAAAACAGGTAAAATTTTGAATACCGGTACAATACCGGTAACTTCTAATAATTATAACGGTAACGGTAAAGGTAACGGTATTTTAAAAATATTTTTAGCGGTATCGGTAACGGTATTCGATTTGAAAGGGTTTTGAATCGGTAACGGTATAATAAGGGTAACGGTAACCAACCATGGTTTAGGCGCTTAAGCGTTATTACGGAACAGACAGAAAAAACTTTTAGTGTGGTACAAAGAGGCGTGGCAACTTACGCCTCGCGATCTATTATGGTTTATAGTTCCCGCTTCTGAAGAACTATATGTGATGAATATTCCATTAAAATCGGTTAAGGCGTTTAAGCATGATTATGGAACAGGCAGAAATAACTGTCAATGTAATACAAAAGAGCGTGCACAGAGAAAAATAAATTTCCAACTGAATTTTTCAGTTGTATTAACTCAAAATTCGGTTGCTGCTACTACATTTTGATGTGGCTAATGAATTTTATAGTTGTTTCAATTAAAATATAGTTCTATTAATAAAATTTTGTTGTAACTGCCTATATTTAGTTGTTTCAACCTTAATTCAAATGCATCCACTGATTTTTTGTTGCAACAACTGAATTTCAGTTGGAAATTAGCAAATTTGTTTTCTGTGTGTGGGATTTTACTCCCCTTTGTCAAATCGCACTCATTTACGGCCTATAGTTCCCGCCTCGGTTAGTACTATCTGTGTGTGGAAATTTCTTCTAAACCAGTTTAGCCGAAAAAGCGTGATTGTGAAAAAGGCGAAAAGAACGTGCAATAAGATTAACAGGGGTGTCATTTTATGCCTCTTTGTCTGATCGCTTATTTTATGTCCTATACTTAGTTCCCGCCTCGTTTACTATTAGTTGCAAAAATTTTGTGTTAATTGGTTCAGCCGTTGATGCGTCATTGCGGAACTGACAGAAACAACTTTTAGTATAGTACAAAGAAGCGTTGCAACTAATGCCTCTTTGTCCAAACGCGCTTTATTATAGCAGCAATAGTAATTTTGAATTAGTACAACGCCTTTGCCCAATCACGTGCTGAAATGGCATATTGCTCCCGCTTCGGATAGTGCTATCTGTGTTAAAAATTTCAATAAAATCTGTTCAGACGTTTAAGAGAGATTACGGAATATGCAGAAATAACTTCCAATGTAGAACAAAGGGGAGTGGACTTATACGCCCATCCGTCAGAGCGCAATCCTATTATACCCTATAGTGCCCGCCTGGGTTAGTACTATGTGTGGTGAAATTTTCATTAAAACCGGTTCAGACGTTTAAGCGTGATTACGGAACAGGTAGAAATAACTTTCCATTTAATACAAATGGGCGTGGCATTTCCACCCCTTTGTCTGTCCCCGTCCTATTATGAACTATATTTCCCGTTTGTATTAGTACTATATGTGGTGAAAATTTCTTTAAAATAGGTTCAGCCGTTTAAACGTAATTGCTGAAAAGGCAGAAATATCGTTCAATGTAATACAAAGGGGCGTGGCATTTTACGCCCACTTGGCCGATCGTTCTCTCTTTTGACCTATAGTTCCCGCCTCAGTTAGTACTATCTGTGGTTAAAATTTCATGTAAATCGGTTTAGCCGTTTATCAGTGGTTGTGAACCAGATAGAAAGAAAAACCAAAGGATGCCACGCCCCTTTGTGAGGATATTATATTTACAAAAGGTGGGCGTAAAAGGAGGCGTGGCTTCCAATCAAGATGCGGGATTTCCTTGCAAAAAGCACCATATTAATATGCCAAATTTCATGCTAACCTGTAACAAACATACAAATACAGTAACAAACAACCAAATATATTGAAAAATCTGAAATTCACAAAAAGTGGGCGTAAAAGGGGGCGGGGAATCAAATCGAGATGCCATTGGTCGCATTTTTTATTCCAGAAAAATCTCTATCTACATGCCAAATTTCATTTCAATCGGTTCAGTAGTTTTCTTCTGAAAGCGACACAAACAAACAAACTAACATGTCATTTTTATATATATATAAGGATAAGGATAAGGATAAGGATAAGGATAAGGATAAGGATAAGGATAATTCAAGAAAGATATTTTAAATATATAAAGTGGAATGTTAAAGAAAACAAACAACCAATATATTGTAAAATGTCGAATTTATAAAAAAGGTGGGCGTAAAGCCACTATTGCATTCCAGAAAACTCACTGTATGCCAAATTCCTTTTGAATTCGTTACATCGTTTTGGCGTGAAAACGGCATAAACTAACAAAAAGTGGGCGTAAAAAAGGCGGGGCATCGAATCCGAATGCGGTAAGGCCTATATTCACTTCCCCAAAAATTGCTATATGTATCCCATGTGAATTGGTAACAATCAACCAAATATTGTAACAAACAGGCAAATGTATTGAAAAGCCTTGAATTTACAAAAGTGGGCGTAAAAGAGGCGTGGCTTCCAATCAAGATGCGGGATGGCAAATTTCATGGTAATCGGTAAGAAACATTCAAATATAGTAACAAACATCCAAATACAGTAACAAACATCCAAATATATTAAAAAATCTGAAATTCACAAAAAGTGGGCGTAAAAGGGGGCGGGGCATTCAATCGAGATGCCATTGGTCGCATTTTTCATTCCAGAAAATTCTCTATCTACATGCCAAATTTCATTTGAATCGGTTCAGTAGTTTTTTTCTGAAAGCGACACAAACAAACAAACATACAAACTAGTGCCCCCCATTTCCCGGTTCTCGGTATTCCCGGGAATACCGGTATTCCCGGTTCTGGTACCGGTTTCCCGGTTCTAGATATATTCCCGGGATTACCGGTATTCCCGGTTCTGATTCTGGTACCGGTTCTCAAAAACCAAAAAAGTACTATACCATAAAATATTTAAATTACACTATTTAATCAGTATTTCAGAAATATTTAGTTGTGTTTGTAAAAATATTTAACTATTTTTTTTTATAAATTCATAAAAAAAAATGGAAATTGTGTTTTTTTACAAAAGCAAAGAAAAAATTTTAATTGTACAAAATTTTACAAAATATACATACCGGTAGTCCCGGGAATACCGGTAATACCGTCAGAACCGGAACCGGGAATACCGGTATTCCCGGGAATACCGGGAACAATTCCAGAACCGGGAAACCGGTACCATTTCCCGGTAATACCGAGAACCGGGAATACCGGTATTCCCGGTTCTACGGTACTGACCGTAGGCACTAATACAAACAAACAAACTAACATGTCATTTTTATATATATACTAGCTGTTTTGCACCCGGCGTTGCCCGGGTTGAAAAAAATTTTATATAATAAATGAGTTTTTTATTAGTCAGTTTATCTACTGCTTCATGACTTTTCACTGGTGAATATAAACCTATTCCTGAGGTTTGGTCGATTTTTTTCGACTTTGCTTAGCGTCGGGAACATTGTGCGTACGTGTTATTCCGTCATGGGAACAAACCTTCTTGGTTGGGTGGAGTGTGTGATGCGGGCCGTTCAAAAAAAGTTATTCGACCATCATAAAAACCTTTTTTAACAAAAAAAATCAAAAAAGTTTTTTTTAACAAAAAAAAATCAAAACTTTTTTTGGCACCTTGTTTGGAACTTCCCGATTTCAAATCAAAAAAGGAACCCAAAGACATTTCCCAGCAGGTGCAATACTTTTGTGAGTAAATATTGACCATAAAAGGCAACTGTTACGACCCCGACGCAAAGCGAAATAGAAAAAACGAATAATCGCCCCACCCCAAAATTAATGTATTTCTTTAATGGCTTTTAAAAGCAACCTATAGTTCCCTCCTCGGTTAGCACTTTATGTGGTGAAAACTTCAATAAAGACAAAACGTTCACAATAGTTCAAGTGGGTGTGGCATTTAACGCATCTAGTTCAATTTTGGTCTCATGTGACCTATAGTTCCCCTATAGGTTAGCACGTAAAGAAAATTGCAATTAAATTTGTTCAGCAGGTTTTCCACGTTTGCGGAACTGGCAGACAATATTAACTCACAAAAGTACAAAGGGGCGTGCCATTATATGCCTTTTTTATCATTCGCTGTTTAATATTGCCTATAGCACTATTTGTGTTGAAAATTTCATTGAAATCGGCTTAACTGTTTTCAGGTTCTATATGGCAGTAGTGTTTAAAGGAATTGGTTAAGCCGTTTTTGCATGATAGCAAATAAGCTAGAAATAACGTTCTGTATATTACAAATTGATGTGTCATTTTACTTTAATTTGTCTCATCGCATTTTATATGGCATATAGTTACGAAACAGGAAAAAATATTTTTTAATTTAATACAAAAGGGTGCGGCATTTTAAGCCCCTTTGCCCGATCGCCGCGGTAAGTACCAACTGTGGTGAAAATTTGCTTAAAATTGGTTTCACCGTTAACGCGTGAGTACGGATCAGGCAAAAAAAAATTTTAATGTATTACAAAGGGGCGTGTCAATCCACGCCTTTGTCTGGTGGTGTCTATAGTTTCCGCCTCAATAATTACTAACTGTGGTAAAAATTATAACAACATCGGGTTCGTAGTTTAAGCGTGATTACGGCATGGCAGAAAAAACTTTCAGTACATTGCAAAAGGCGTGGCAGTTGATACAGACTAAAGTTCTCGCCTCTGTTAGTACTATCTATGGAAAAAGTTTTGTTAAAATCGGTTTAGTCGTTTAATCGTTATTAAGGAATAGGCAGAAACACTTTCAGTATAGTATAAAGGCTCGTGTCAATTTACGCCCCCTTTGTCCAAACGCGCTCTAATTTAATCTTTAGTTCCCGCCTCGGTAAATACTTACTATCTGTGGTAAAAATTTCATTCTAATCGGTTTAGCAGTTATGCTAGATTACGGAACAGACAGAAATAGCGTTCAATAAAATAAATATAATTAAAATCAGTATAGTCGTCCCAGTATAGTATAGTCGCCCCTTTGTACTATACTGAAAGTATAGTACAAAGGGGCGTGCTCTATAATAATCTATAGTTTCCACCTCGGTTAGTACTAATTTTGGTAAAAATTTCATTAAAATCGGTTCTGCCATTTATGTGTGATTACAGAACAGGAAGAAATAACTTTCAATGTAATAGAAAGGGGCGTGGCATTTTACGTCTCTTTTTCGATCGCCCTCTATTGTGGCTCATAGTTTTCGCTTCGGTTAATACTATCTGTGATGAAAATTTCATTAAAATCTGTTCAGCAGTTTAAGCATAATTGCGGAAAAGGCAGAAATAACTTTCAGTGTAATAAAAAGGGCGTGGCATTTTACGCCCCTTTTTTTCGATCGCCCTCTATTATGGCTCATGGTTTCCGCCTTGGTTAGTACTATCTGTGGTAAAAGTTTTAGTGAAATCGGTTAAATCGCTTTTCAGGCAGCCATAGTTTCTGTATAGTACAAAGGGGCGTGGCATTTTGAAAATTTCATGAAAATCGGTTCAGCCGTTGTTCCGTTATTGCCGGACAGACAGATATAGCTTTAGCATGGTAGGGGCGTGTCATTTTACGCCCCTTTGTCCGATCGCTTATGGCCTATAGTTCTCGCCTCGGTTAGTACTATCTGTGGTGAAAATTTCATGAAAATCGGTTAAGCCGTTCTGTACTTATTGCGGAACAGACAGACAGACAGACAGACAGACAGACAGACAGACAGACAGACAGACAGACAGACAGACAGACAGACAAACCAACAATCAGATTTATAATATTAATCGCGGATTTTTTTGGCCTATAGTTCCCGCCTCGGTTAGTACTACCTGTGGTGAAAATTTCATGAAAATCGGTTCAGCCGTTTTTCCGTTATTGACTGACAGGCAGATATAGCTTTAGCATGGTACAAAGGGGCGTGGCATTTTACGCCCCTTTGTCCGATCGCGTTCGCTTATGGCCTATAGTTCCCGCCTCGGTTAGTACTATCTGTGGTGAAAATTTCATGAAAATCGGTTAAGCCGTTCTGTACTTATTGCGGAACAGACAGACAGACAGAAAGACAGACAGACAGACAAACCAACAATCAGATTTATAATATTAATAGGGATAAGGATAAGGATATATTATTGATCAGTGATCGATTCTAACCTGTCAGCTACACCTTCCATAATTATGTAGACATAAAGCAACAAACACACACCCACCCTTTTGCCCGTTTGGACATCTGTCTGTGGGACTGACACAATACGTAGCATCACCTCCTCATCATCATCCATGCAACTCCGGAAAAAGTTATTTGACTGCACATTTAACCACTCTGCGTGCTTTCCTATGTCCAGTAATTACAGCAACCACCGTCGAAATCTCTTAGATTTTTCTTGCAAGATTTTTCTTTCAAGTTTCTAGAGGTATACCAACCTTCCAATTCTTATTGAACCTGTAAGGTAGTTGCTAGTCTTGCAATCTCATCGCTTTGCAATTCCCAGGAATGTCTGTCTCTGTGCCCTTGGACCCATATGAATCGTATGTCAAACAGCTTGGCCATCCCATTTAAAGACGTGCACCAGTTAAGGGCAGATCTTCTGTTTTCAGAAACATTGACCCCAGGGACTTGACCGCGGCTTGATGTCAGAATAGATGTTGACTGCGGTTGTAGACAAGATACTGCAACTCAACCAGTCAACCTCCTTAAATGCCAGCATAAATGTATGCCTGGTAAACAATGCAATGATGTGGCAATCTTCGAGCCAGGCTCAACGCAAGCTCTTCGGAATATATGTCGTGGAGGAGTTTCAAGGGGGTTGCGAACAATTTTGGTAAAACCATAAATTTTGGTACATATAAAACACATTTTTTTTATTGTTGTTATAAAAATATACAAATACTTTTATTAAAGAAATAAATTATTTCCATCCCTTAAGGTTCCTTCGTAATCACTGTGCAGTTGTTAATTTCCCGGGATGCCTAACACTGATTTGTGAAGTTTTTTCGCTGAGTCTGGGATCCGACAGTTCGTTTTCTATGATCTTTTTCATGCTGATTCCGAATCTTAAAGGCAAAGTTTACAAAAACGTATTCTGCATTTGTAAGAGCTTTGTTTGTGATATTTTTGGATGCGTCTGGGACCTGACCACTTTTTTAAATTTACTTTTTTATGCTGAATCTGAATACGAATAAAGGATCTAGATTAGTGATTGAATAAAATTTCGATCAATACCAATTTTGAAAAAAGAAAAATCATTACTCCAAATTGGACTTTAATTGCTTTCTTGGTAAACATTCTTCATTTCTGATCAGGTGAAACTGGTATTTTTTTTTTATTTTCGAAAAAAAAAAAATGGATGACGATAGTAAGTTTTGATATAAAATGCCGTAGTTCGGAACCTGGTTTCAAAATTGAGGTGAAAGTTTATAAAAATTTATTTTTTATTATTTTTTAGAAGTTTTTTACGTGAATTTTTTGGTATGCGCCTGGGATCTGACCACACGGTTTCGATTAATCTTTCAATGCTGCTTCTAAATTTGGTGGCCAAAGTTTTCCATTACTTCAGGTTTTAAAAAAAACTGAGGGCAAATTTCAAGTTTTTTTTATTTTATTAAGAATTACCATATAATTACAAATCATATACTAATTTTACCTAACCGAGAACTGGTAACAATGACCTTCGTCTCGTTGTAGCGAAACAGACCAAGGCCTTTGGTGGGAATCGAACGACCCCCAGACTCATAGGCTAGCACGCTACCAACTAGCCTACTGGGGCGCCTAAATTTCAAGTTAATAACACTGTAAATAGGTAAAAATGACACACCAAAACGCCGAGACACGTCAACTTAATTTTGGGTCGTAGAATCCAGTGGTGTACGGACATGAAACAATACTTGCTCTTATTTTGATGAATCTTATATTTTTTTTGAAGTTATTCAATTTTTACACTCCATTTGCAAATTTAAAATCGAAATGTCTCGTTATTTTGGGGTGTCTCGGCCATAGTGACATAGTAATCCATCGACCGTTTTGTAGATCTGGCATCACCAAAGATAATTGGAAAATTCTGGCAATGCCAAACAAAAGTTCAAACGCAAAGCAAAGAGAGACAAAAAACAATCTGCATTCTCACTGTAAAACTGGTATCATCCATCTCGCTCACATTTCGATTTGTGATAAAATTTCGTAAACAATACCATATGGTTTTTGTTTACTACTTTTTCAAACGCCATTTGTTGTACTACTCTATGACTCTGGTCTCGGCGTTTGGGGTGTTTCGGCGTTTTTGTGTGTCATTTCAAAAGTTTAAATTTTACTTACAGTGTAATTAATTTTTTTTATGTTGGGGGGTCGCGAAAAATTTGAAATATTTAAAAAAGGGGTTGCAAAGCAAAAGTTAGTGAGAAGCTCTGTTCTACGGTAATCACAACAAAATTTTCTATGTAAAATTATTTTTAAAAAAAAAACTAATTGCTCTTAAAAACGATTGCTTTCGGGACAATTTCAAATAAAAATCATTGATTCTGGAATGTTAAGTAGAACCGGTTGCAGGGTAGTTTGATGAGTTCTGGAACCGATTATTTGGAACAGAAAATTTAGCTTGGATGGTATCAGGTGAAGGCGGATTTCGAATGCATCCTTAGCTATCTTACAGTCATAGGCTGGTTAAGCTCGGAGATTGGCCAAACCAAACCAGGGCACTGCAGGGGGGAAAAAGTTACCCCTTGAAGAGCTAAGCCAACTTCTAAAAAAATGCATTTTTTACAATTTTATTTCTAATTAAAATTGTTAAATTTTTTTATTAACGTTAGAAAATTTACTGTCCCGTAAAAGGGCTTTGTGGAGGGTATTCATAAATTCGGCCAAGTAGAATTTAACTTTTCTATTAGTTTTTTATTTTTTTTTTAACATTTTGGAGGGTATAAAAGATTCGAAACAGCCGAATTTAAAACTCTCACTTGTTATTACTTTTTTTTGATATTTTTTTATTTTTTTTACTTTGCAGTTCCTTCCTTGTTTTTTGTTTTTACTATTGTTTAGTATTTTGTTTTTATTTTTATTTTGTTAAAATTTTGGATTTTGCTGGTTAATTTGCAAACAATTAATTATTATATTTTAGACGCTTTCAATGGCTGTCGTTGTTAATTAATTACATTTTTAATCTGTTATATTATAAACATTGATAATTAAATTATACAGTAGTAGAAATATTAGATTTTAATAAGATAGTAATGATATCTTATAGTCTTTTTTGTTTATTATACCCTCCACTCTAGTGATAGAGGGTATATATAAGTTTGTCATTCCGTTTGTAACACATCGAAATATTGGTCTAGGACCCCATAAAGTGTATATATTCATGATCCTTGATCGATTTTAAGTCGATCTAGCGATGTCCGTCCGTCCGTCCGTCCGTCCGTCCGTCCGTCCGTCCGTCCGTCCGTCCGTCCGTCCGTCCGTCTGTCTGTCTGTCTGTCCGTTGAAAACACGCTAACTTTTGAAAGACTTTATGGAGGCTCCTGAAGTTTGACATATATGTTGGGTATTTACCGGGTCAGGTTGGTATTGCAATCCAGCCAAATCGGTCCAGTGGTTCAAAAGTTATGAGCAAAAGAGTAAATTTCGGGAAGGGAATTTTGCGAACTTTCTAGATTAAAACCACTCTAACTTTCGAAAGACAATTCTGAGGGTGCTGAAACGTGTTACATATCTTTGTCGTTCCCCAAGTCTATTTGGTTTTGAATTTCAGCAAAATCGGTTCAGTGGTTCAAAAGTTATAAGCAAGGCTCTGAATTTCAGATTTTTTCACCTTAAACAGTTGAAAACTCGTTAAACAAGTTTTAACAAGCATGGTGAAATACCAGTTTTTTTTTAACTTGTTGTTGTTTGTTTTGGGTGCAGTTTAGTTGTTAGACAAGTAAATATTTGTTATTGTTTTTGTTTTTGTAACTGTATGTAACGGTGTATAGTAAGTATTTTTGGAAAAAAATCAAATATTAGTTTGTTTTTGGTTTTAAAAGACCAGGATGGTAAAAAAAATGAGGGAAATATGTGAAATATATTTTTTTAACATATACGTATAGGTATAAAACAACAAAAATATTTTACAAAGTAATTTTGTTACTCAAACAAATAGTACACTAAAAAAATATTTACAGTCAAAAAAATTTTACACTCAAAAAAAATGTTTTTTTTTTAATTTTTAATTTAATTATTTTTTTTTTAATGAAATTCACACTCAAAAAAAGTTGACAGTCAAAAAAATTTTACACTCACAAAAAAAATTTTACTCAAAATAATATATTTCTAATAAATATTTACACTCAAAAAAATTTTACACTCAAAAAAATTTTACACTCAAAAAAATTTTTTTTTTTTTAATTTTTAATTTAATTATTTTTTTTTTAATGAAATTCACACTCAAAAAAATTTTGACAGTCAAAAAAATTTTACACTCACAAAAAAATTTTACTCAAAATAATATGTTTCTAATAAAAATTTGTAATGCATTTTTTTTAGAAAATTACTATCAGATAACATTGTGGAGGGTATTCATAGATTCGACCAAGTCGAATTTAATTTTTCTACTTGTTTTTCTTCTTTTTGTTAAGTAAATAATATTTATAAATATTTTAGAAATCTAAACTGTATTAATCTATATTGTTTTTGCTAACACCTGGTTAGTATTAGAAAAAACGAAAAATACAGACGAAAAGGTCTGGCAAATCACTTTATATGATTGTTTACTCCCCCAAGTCCAAAATTACAACCACTATAAAAAAATAATCGAGGATCATTTTTAGGTGATTAAAAATCAAAAAATACAGTACTATAAAAACACTTTTAGAACAAAATAAGTGAGTGTTAAATTTGGCTGTGCCGAATCTTTTATACCCTCCAACATGTAAATAAACCGAAAAAAAAAATAAAAAAGCAGAGGTGAGTTTTTTTAGACTTTTAGGCGGTTGACTTTGGGGGACACCTTCCCCCTTGCGATATGTGTTGACAAACATATTAATAATGGTTTTAGCACTAAATAAATAGTAGTACAATTTTATCATTTTATCAGTGCACGTCGACGAACTTCATATGTAATAAAAATGGTTTATTTATTAAACAAATGAACAAAAATAGCATGTAAAAAAATTGTGTTTTCTGGGGTAGTGTTAGTTCTTCAAGAGGGAACTTTTTCCCCCTGGTCCGATTTTGCCCATCTTACCTTGGACCATCGAGCATAACCAGCCTATGACCATAATACATATTCGTGCCAAACTTCAGGAGTCTAGCTCTTTTAATTTGGAGTGTATCGTGTCTTCCACAGCCAGACGGACGGACGGACATCGCTAGAATGTCTTATTGTTAGAATCGATCACTGATCAATAATATATATTCTTTGTGGGGTCCTAGTCCGATATTAAGATGTGTTACACACGGAATGACAAAGTGAGTATACCCTAATACAGTAGTTGGAGGGTATACAAAATTGTGTCCCGAAGACACAATTTTTTTGTTCGTTTTTGAGTCTAAAAACATTTAGGATAAAAAAATGTGAGACACATTTTTAAAAATGTTTGTCTCGGGAACAATATACATATTTTTTTTAGGCAACACAAAAAAAATTTCAAAGTTCCGAAAAAAAAAATTAAAAATTTTCTCCCGGCACAAAAATAAAACATTTTTTTGACAAATTTTTGGAAAGAACACTCAAAAGAAAAACTGACAAAAAAAACTGTAAAACGACTTTAAATATGATTTAACAAACTGTCAGCAGATTTTTCTGCTAAAATTCATATTTTTATTAAAATCTCTGTCATTCAGTTTTACAAAATAACAGAAATTTTACTGCGTTTTAACTGATTTTGTTTGCTGAATTTCAAAATATTTTTGAACATATTTTTAGCAGATTATTTTTTAATTATACAGAAATAGTTTTCTGTCATTCTTTTTTCAAGAAAAATTTTCTAAGTTTTTTTTTCAACGCGTTATTTTTTTATGCAATAAAAACGATATTTTTAAACATACTTTTGAATATATTCACAGTTATGACTGGTTATGACTAATTTTATTATTTTCAAACTTCATATTCCATGTGTTTGTTGTAAACACAATCATAAAAAGTCCCAAAATTTAAAATTATTTGTCAATTTTGAGACGGTGTTGGTAGCAGGTCTTTATTTTTTTGAAATTTTCAAACAAAACATGGAAAAAATTGAGTCTTGATTGAGTTATGACTTTTTTACAAGGTTGGCAATCGAAACGAATAACGGTATCGATATCGGTATTGGTATTGTTTTTTTATTTATTTCGGTATCTGTATCGGTTACGGTATTTGAGTTGAATCGGTTACGGTATTACCGATACCGAAACGTCGATACCGGTACGTACCGGTATTATCGAAAAAAATGCTAAAAATACAAAAAACGCATAAAAACTAAAAAAAAATATTTTTTTTTTTCAATTTTAATACTAAACACGTATTTATTTTTAGCATTTTTGATAAAATGCCCTTAAAAATGTAAAAAAAAATTAAAATAGCGTTTTTTAGGGGGTCGGCGGGGACGTTGCCGGACCGAGAAAATTGTAATTTTCTTATCCCCTTGATCAAAGCGCAGGACTTTCTCAAAAATCTAATTACCCTAAAAAAGTACCTTTTTCAAAAAAAGAAAAATAAAATTGAATCTTGGTCCAAAATGGGTTAAGAAAAGTAAAAAAAATATGTAAAAATAAGTAGAATAGTTAAATTCGACTAAGCCGAATCCATGAATACCCTCCACAGTGCCCTTTTAAAGTGATAGTTTTTTAACGTGAAAAAATTAACAATTTTGATTAGAAATATTTGCTTTTGGGTAAAAAACTTTTTTATATCAATTTTTGAAAAAAAAAAAATTTTTTTGAGTGTAACATTTTTTTCGAGTGTAAGTTTTTTTGTTTAATTGTAAAAATATTTGTGAGTGACAAAAAAAAAGAAAATATTTTTCTGACTCTTCAATGTTTTCAAAGCTGGTTTAACGGGTTTTTCAACACGTGAACTAAAGTAAAACCAATTTGAAATTTACGGTTTTGCTAATAATTTTTAAACCACGAAGTCCTATAAATATCAAAAAAAAATCTTGGGCACCCACATCGCGGATTAAATAAAAATCTCCAAAAAACTAAAATATACTAAGGGGTTCAGAAAGTTTCTTTTGAGAGTCTAAATGACTCCAAAAAATTTCGTGAAAATCAATAATTTTCTTCTGCTCCCACATAGCGGTTGAAGTAAGACTTTTTTTTGGAAATTTTTACTTAATCCACGATGTGGGTGCTCAAAGATTTTTTTGATTTTTATGAGACTTCGGGGAGGCATTTGGAGTACGATTTTTCATTTACAAAAACCAAAAAATTAAAAATTTTCTATTATTTTTTTTTTCTTTAAATGGGTTTTTAAGAAAAACCGTTTCAATACCGGTACGTACCGGTACTGAAGGAAAAGGTTTTTGGATACCGGTATCCGATACCAAAACTGAGTTTCGGTATTGGTATTGGTACCGGTATTTAATTTAAAGGGTTTTGAAACGGATAACGGTATTGAAAAGGTATCGATTGCCAACATTGCTTTTTTATGAATAGGCCCCTTATTTTCAAGAAAACTTTCTTAGGTTTTGCATTTTCAAAGTATTATTTTTTTCGGTTCTTATACAATTAAAACGAATTGGCAAAACTAAAAGAAAATCAGTAGAATATTGCTAATTTTACAGAACAATTTATTTTTTTATTTTTTCATGAAAACAAATTTTCGAAAAACAAAAGTTTTCTAGAAAATGTCTTAGCAGATTTCTCTGCTGTTTTTACAGATTTCTCTGCTGATTTCACCTAAATTATCATGACATATTTTCAGTAAATCGTGTTTAATAAATTTAGTAGATTTCTTATATGGCTCAAAATGGGTGTTTCTTCAGCAGATTTTTCTGCTGATTGGACAGAAAATTGATTTTGATGGTACTTTGGAGGATATAACGCGAATAAATCTTAGAATATTAAAAAGATTCGTAATGACTTTGAACGTGTTTAACTTGCGCTGCTAGTTTTGTGGTATCGCCACAGACTCGACAGTAGAGTTTTGTTAGAAAAAATGGGAAAAAACTAAGCGATTTTAGGTTAAAACAGAGCGGTTTTTAGTCCGCTTTACGCTAACATGGCAACACTTTCTACGACATAGGAGTGAGTGAAACAACAAAAACCGATCTGGCATCCATTTTTCTTATGGCGTATTATATCAGTTTTCTCTTTCTAACCTAATTCGTAGAATAATTTGAAAATATTAACCATATGGTTAAAAAATACTTTTTTGACTCCTGTCATATATGTCGAGTCTGTATTAGTCTGTGGTATCGCTATGGACCAAGAGGTATAAGCGAGGTGTAAATCGGACACCGCCACCCTAACTTAACATTGGGACTTTCTGATCTTTAAATCAAAAACGGAACCCAAGGACATTGCCATATAGGTCCATCATTGGTTTGTGTTAATATTGACTCTAAAAGGCAACTATTCCGACCCCGACGATTTTGAAATTCGAAAAAAGCCAAATTTGCTCCACCCTAGTGTATAGTATATTTTGGCCACCAGGGCGTAAGATTTTCCCCTTATTTTAGTAATTGGAATAGCGATTCAAATTTACCAAATTATAGCATTCTGTTTTGAAAATTCGTAAATACTGTAATTTTCTAAAATTTCAATCGGCTTGCTAGGGATTCCAACAAAACCGAATTACTATATGAGAAACCCTGTATATTTTAACATGATAATGTTTTTTGGCTGATGTCTAATTTTAAAAAAGTTGCAGGACGCCACCTCAGTTTGACTATATAAGCTAACGATTAACGAAAAAGAAAACAAGAATTACTATTTTCATTTTCTTAAAACCAAAAATTTTAATAACTTGGGTTTGTAACTTGGATAATAATTCACCTCGTGGTGAATAAACCCGTTTTTCACCAGCTGGTGAATAAAAAGTAACATCAACAAAAAAAAATTTTTTTTTTCATCATTTTTTTTTTATCAATTTTTTTTTCCTTCAAATTTTTTTTCCATAAAAATTTTTTTTTTCATCAAATGGCTTTTTTTTCATCAAACTTTTTTTGTCATCAAATTTTTTTTTTTTTTCATATTTTTTTTTTCATCAAACTTTTTTTTAACATGATAATGTTTTTAGGCTGGTGTCTAGTTTAAATAAGTTGCAGGACGCCACCTCAGTTTGACTATATAAGCTAACAATTAACGAAAAAGAAAATAAGAATTACTATTTTATTTTTCTTAAAACCAAAAATAATAATCACCTCGTGGTGGATAAACCCGTTTTTCACCAGCTGGTGAAAAAAAAGTAACATAATTATTTATCAACAAAAAAAAATTATTATGTTACTTTTATTTCATCAAATTTTTTTTTTCATCAATTTTTTTTTTCATTTTTTTTTTTGCATAAATTTTTTTTCCATAAATTTTTTTTCATGAAATTTTGTTTTCATCAATTTTTTTTTTTTAATTTTTTTTTTATTAAATTTTTTTTCATCAATTTTTTTTTAATTAATTTTTTTTTTTCATAATTTTTGTTTTTTCATCAAATCTTTTTTTGTAAATTTTTTTTTTTCACCAAATTTTTTTTTTTCATCAAAAATTTTTTTTTTTCACCAAACTTTTTTTTCTCAAATTTTTTTTTATTAAAAAAAAAAAATTTGTTTTCATAAATTTTTTTTTTTTGATAAAAAAATTTTTTTCTTTATCAAAAACTTTTTTCATCCATCAAACATTTTTTTTTTTCACCAAAAATCATATATCCCCTTTTTTACCCAAACTACTTTTTCAACAACCCGAGTAAAAATTTTTATATGATGCAATATATAATGATATATGACACAATATATATTTATACGCAATTTGATCCGAATAATGGTGGATGTTTTTGCATTAAAAAAGATCTACTTGTATAAAATATGATTTGATTTCATCCGAGTTTTGACCAGACATTGCCTTATATTGGTGGATCTAATTAGATCTAATTGTACAAAAACATATAAAATCCTGGAGTTTTTTGGTTTGGGTTGAGATACACCACAGGTCAACGATACATTCACCAAACATATAATTTTCAAAAACAAAAATAGGTGATATACATAACCCTAACAAGAAATGTTCACAGAAAAAAAAAAGTTGTCAATTCAATTAATTTTATTGTTAATACAATTAAACATTTAATTGAAACTGAGCCTACATTGGATATTGTCAATACAACAATGGCTATTGTAACTTTTTTAAAAAAATAAATCTAAAAATAGAATAATCTAAAAATAGAAATAAATAAACTAAAAATAAATATAAAAAAAAAAATATCATCCACCGACATCTGGCATCGAACCCGCAACGGTAATGCTACGCGTCTAGTACACTACCACTGTGCTATCCCCATATGTATTTATACTTGACTAAACAGCATATTTAAAAAAAAACACTAAAAACAAATTGATAAAAAAATCTAAACTAAAAAAAAAAATATATAAAAAAAAAATCATCCGCCGGCACCTGGCATCGAACCCGAAACTTTCGTGCTACAAGTCTAGCACACTACCACCGTGCTATTCCTCATATATATTTATAGTTGACTAAATGTGTACGTAAAGTGTCTCTAGAATCAGTGTGTACTCTTTGCTGTTTTTACAGTAATAAAAAATGTGGTATTATATTTAAAAATAAATAATAATGTGGCTTCAAACATGTTTAAAAAATTTTAAATAGAATAACAAAAAATAATCACAAAAAAAAAAAACAAGTGTTTCGCAAACTAGCGGCGAACCCGCAACCTTCATGATTCGAGTCTGGCACACTACCACCGTGCTATCGTCACATATATGTTTGCTTGATTAAATGAGTTTATAAAGTGTCTGTGTTATTAATAAAATAAAAATGAATTATTGTCACATTAACAATATACATTGTTGATACAATTAAAAACGTTGTTGAACTAGTATTTAGTTGTTAACAATTTGTTTGGTTACTTTTGATTTTACGATATTTTTTTCTGTGTTTAGAAACATTTTAAAAAGTTTCTTATACTTTGCCTAAAAAACTTAGAAAATTTTTGGTTAATTGTAAACATATATAGGTTTATATGGAACAGCATAAGCTATATATAATTTTAAGTTAAATTATACAGAAAAAGAAATTTTGTATTGACCCTCATATAATTTTATATAATTATATCAACCGTACACCTTTTAATCCGAATCATGATTAAATTACATATTACTATATATGACTGCATTAAAAAAATTTAGAAAATATCTCAGAGATGTATAATCATATATAATTTATTATGTTTGTATCAAGTTATATATTGTAATATATGTTTATTTTTACTCGGGAAGTCTAAACTTTTCACATAAAAATGTTCCATTTGTTTATCAAATGTACATAAAAGAAGTGAGAGTGTGGAATTCTTCGGTGCCGAATCTTTCATACTCTCCAATATGTAAAAACACTTTTTTGCACTTATTTTTGAACTCATTTACCAAACGTACAGCTCTTTTGGTTTGGACTGAATCTTGCTTTCCACAGACAGATGGACGGATGTATATAGCTACCATGGCTTAGAAATGGATCAATAACATATAAACTTAATGGGGTCCTCAACTGATATTCGTTTGCATGGAATAGCAAAGTAATATAACATTATTTTTTCTAAAAAAAAACTTTGCTTTAGCAAGTACACCCAAATCTTCCGCAAAACATTATCATGATTTAATGTTTTGGGCAAGAGTACAAAATTCGCAGGCATTTTTATCATATTTTTTTCATCAATTTTTTTTCATCAAATTTTTTTATGAAATTTTTTCTTGTCAATTTTTTTCTCACCAAAAATTTTTTTTTTTCATCATTTTTTTTTTTATATCAAAAAATTTTTTTTTTTATCAAATAAATTCATTAAAAATTTTTTTTCATCAAAATTTTTTTCACCAAAAACTTTGGGTTCATTAAATTTTTTTCAACATAATTTTGTTTTTCGTGAAAAAAATCATTTTTTTTTACCAAAACTACTTTTTCACCAATTCTACTCACGAAATGTACAGCTCTTTTGGTTTTTTAATGGGGTCCTCGACTGATATTTCAATTCGTTTTGCATGGAATAGCGAAGTAATACAACATTATTTTTTCCAAAAAAACTTTGCTTTGGCAAGTACACCCAAATCTTTAATGTTTTGGGCAAGAGTCCAAAATTCGCAGGCATTTTTTCTTTCACTTTTGTTGCACTGTGTAGTTTTTTTTTTATCATCCACCTAATTACACCTTCTCAATTCTAATTCTTTATAATTAATTTAATATTTTGTTTATGCTAAATTAATGTATTATTACACATTGTTAACCGCATAGAAATTAACAAACATTTAAAAACAACAAAAAAATAATGTAACAAAAATTGACCTTTACCTTTTAAATACAACTTAGAACACATAAAGTTGTAGGTCTTCCTAAAATACATACAAGTAGATATGAACCAAATTACCTACCACAACACGAGACAATGGGAAATAAAAACGAAAAAACGAGTTTATAAACCAAAAATAATAATGTGAAAAAAGTTCACTTGTATTTGACCTACAACAAGAGCGTGTAACGGAAGCTTCCGATAGTTACACTAGGTTCGTTCCACATAATATTTGGTTGGGGTAAAGTGAGAGTTAACACAAAAATGTAAAAAATTTAGCGAACGCAAAAAAAAAAAACACGAGTCAAAATTAACAACGACACAAAAAATTTAGTAAAAAATATATTTTAAAAAAATATTTCAAAATATTTTTTTTTAAATGCACTACTTTAAACGCATAAAGATTTTTTTCCTAAAAGCCCACGGGTTCCTGCGAATACGTACGGGAACGGACCTACTATGTACTCTTTACGCTAATGTACGTTGAATTGTTAAAAAAGCCAACAAATATTTACAATTATTGTCTGTCAACAAGTACAATAAAAAGGGAAAGATTAATCTTGTCTTTTGTTTTGTTTCAAATTTCAGAAAATACGAACATGCATACAATAGCATTATTTTTGAATATTTTCAAACAATAGTACAATAACCTTAACTATTAAAGCTAACGAGGTGACCAGCTGTCTGATTATCATCATCATCTATTGGTGTTACAGCCCGGGGTAGGCCTTAACTTTGTCCACTTTCTTCTTCTATTTGAATCTATCTTGCGCAGAGTGTTTCCAGTTGTTGACGTCAACTTTCCTACATCCTTTCTTCTACTCCATCAAACTATCTTGATTTAGGTTTTCCTCTCGCTCTTGTTGTAGTAGGGCATGGCATTCATTATTCTTCATTGAGCGCTCTATTCGGGGGCTTTCTAGCTACATGTCCTGCCCACTTCAGTCTTTGTGTTTTTATAAATTTGACATATTTACCTTCGATTAGGTTATCGATCTCACGGTTACTTCTTCTATGGTAGCTACCGTCGTCATTTATTTTTGGTCCATATATTTTTCTTATAATCCAAATATAATATTTTAAAGATCGAATAAAGGAATTTTTATTTTTTAATAAAAACCAATCAGAATTTGAACACGCTAAGGTGGAGTACCCCACATATGGAATTACACTCGCATATGTAAATCTGTTTTTTTTATAGGTTTTGTTGGTTATTTGACGATCGTCATCTTACTAATTGTAAGACAAACCGACATTAAAAATCCTACTGATGATAACACTAACTGGAGTGTTTGAAACCGTGTGGGAATACCGAAATGTCTGTAATTTTTAGAAATTAAATTTTTCTTCTACATTTTTTCAACTTGAACCCTTATAATAAATATAGTTATGTACACTCATAGAAATATCTTAGTAGAAAAATTAGTAAACCCATTGTAGATCAAGTTTTACAGAATAATGCCGTATTCAACAAAAATTAATGTTGATATCGTTGAATAATCAGTATAGCTGATTCAACTGTTACAATGGCGTATACAGAATTCAATAGATAAAACAAAAAAGAAAAAACAACCCTGTTCGTTCGGTTTTTTTTTATTATAACGAGTGAACGAGTGAGTTGGTAGCAATGTGTTTGTCTCTTATAAAATTATTTAATGTGTTTGTTTCTTATAAAATTATTTAATATTAGAAGAATAAAAAAAAATTGGATCTGTAAATATTTGGTGAGTAATAAAATACATTGATTACTTTATGTATTCATACTTTATTAAAACGTTTTTTGTTTTTTTTAGGATTTTGTTTTGGTATCATCAGATAACTAGAGAATGGCTAATGGGTGCATAACATGAATAAACGAAGTGTGTGTGAAAATCTTTGTGAAAATCTTCAAATATTGCAGCTAAAAAGCCGGAAATAAAAAAAAATATTGTGATTTATACTTAATAAAAGAATATTTACATATAACAACAAGCTTTTTTTTTTAATAATAACATTTCTTATAGGAACAAAAATATGAGTTGAATTTACATAAAATACGAGTTGATTAACAAAAAAACGAGTTGATCAACTTTTACAAAAACTGACAACAATTTTTATTGAAATCAACATAAATATTTGTAGGGTCAAAATCAACAATGATTTCTGTTGAATTTACAACGATTTTCTTTGGGAATACAATGATTTTTGGTTGAGTGTAGAGCCCGAGCTCGATCTGTACTTACAGAAAAAACACTTATAAAATTAATGACAAAATATGTTTCCATTAGTCATGTCTCCGAAACATAAAATGCAAATTCCTTCATTTGTGTCTGCAATTCCATTTAATGTTGCTAACCCTTGCGAAATAATGTAAGAAACATAGAAGTTGAAAGAAGGTATGAATAGAGGTTGAGATTATTAGAAATAGAATTGTAGTGTTAGAAACTGTTAAAATTTATTCTGTAGAAACTATAAATATTTTCATATATAGGGGTTTTCGTGTCAACTGACACAACTTTTAAAACCGATGTCTTCCGATCGGGATGAAATTTGCACCAAGGTTAGTCCTATTGGATAGTAGTTCAGACACAATTTTTCAACGACATCGGTCAAGGTCATTTTGGCCAAAGAGGTGTTTATTCCTTCTAATCCATGTAACTTCTTACCTATTGTTTTTAGCAAAATGTGTCCCAAATAGTATAGATAGCTATTTCTTAAGTCTTTTGAAAAAAAATTATAAAAAATTAAAAAAAAAATTTTTCGATTTTTTTTTTTAAATCCAAAACTTTTTTGACATTGTCCTCAAATTGGGCTTTTTTTTTTTTGATTAAAAAAAAAACTTATGTCATTTCCTTAAAGAGCTATGGGGTCGCTTAGTGGGATGCGAGTGGGATATCTATGAATTTTTTTTTTTAAAAATTTTGGAACACAAAAAACGGTTCTTAAATTTGCACTATTAGGCTTGGGAAAGCTAACCAGTTTTCGATTTTCATTTGCGATACCCTCTAATTTGTATAGGTTCGAAAAAGAAAGCTTGAGCCAAAAAATTGAGGTCGGTGGCGTGGGGCCATATGGCCCCTCATCGGGGTCAAAGTTGGGCGTAAAGAGGTAAAAAACCTCAAAAAGCCCCACAAATGCCCTAGAAACGCCCCTGGAGGGGTGCAATGTGAGACGATAATTTTCTGCCCCAACATTTTTCTTGAACACACCTAACTCCTATTTCCAATTCCTAAGGGGGCTCCCATACAAAACATTTAAAAAAAAATTGTTGCTACCATTCTAACTTACCCTAAAGTGCCCCTAGTGGAGCAAAATGTATGACGGACCTCCATTATTTTATTAATTCCAACATTTTTTGCGAACATACCTACAATGTATCTTTAACCCCTAAGGTGGTCCCCATACATTTTTTTATTTTTTATAAATTTGTTTTATTAAACCAGCTCCCACCGCCCCTACCGTGCCTCCTAGAGAGGTGAAAATTACGACCAACCCCCATTAATTTTTTGTTACCAACATTTTGTCCGAACATAATAACACCCTATCTCCACTCCCTAAGGGGGCTCCCATACATTATAAAAACATGTATTTTTAAAAACTAATAAAAAAATAAAAAAAATGTATGGGCCCCCTTAAGATTTGAAAATAAAGGGTAATTAATTGGTGCAATTGATACAACCAATTGTAATGAAAAAAATTTCATTACCATTGACATCAATTAAATGGTAATTAAACCGTCAATTAATTGGTCCCATTAATTAATTAGTCCCATCTATGCTCTAGGGGCACCCTATGGACAGTTAGAGCGGTAGGAGCAAATTTTATAAAAATGTCATTTTGAATGGGAGCCCCCTTAGGAATTGGAAATAGCGGTTAGGTATGTTCAAGAAAAATGTTTGGGGCTAAAAATTATTGGGGGTTTGTCCCACATTGCACCCCTCCAGGGGCGTTTCTAGGGCAGTTGTTGGGCTTTTTGAGGTTTTTTACCTCTTTACGCCCAACTTTGACCCCGATGAGGGGACATATGGCCCCACCCCACCGCCCTCATTTTTTGGCTCGTGCTTTCTTTTTCGAACCTATAAAAATTAGAGGGTATCGCGAATGAAAATCGAAAACTGGTTAGCTTTCCCACGCTTAATAGTGCAAATTTAAGAACCGTTTTTTGTGTTCCAAAGTTAAAAAAATCCCACTAAGCGACCCCATAGCTCTTAAAAGAAATGACATAAGCTTTTTTTTGAATAAAAAAAAGGGCCCAATTTGAGGACAAAGTCAAAAAAGTTTTGGATTTTTAAAAAAAATCAAAAAAAATTTTTTTAATTTTTTATAATTTTTTTTCAAAAGACTGAAGAAGTAGCTATCTATACTATTTGGGACACATTTTGCTATTACCAATAGGTAAGAAGTTACATGGATGAGAAGAGAAAAAACACCTCTTTGGCCAAAATGTAAAATTTCGACCCCCTCTAACTCAGAGAGTCCTTGACCGATGTCGTTGAAAAATTGTGTCTGAACTACTATCCAATAGGACTATCCTTGGTGCAAATTTCATCCCGATCGGAAGACATCGGTTTCAAAAGTTGTGTCAGTATTTAAAAAACAATTTCAAACCGACATTTAAAATCCTACTGATGATAACACTAACTGGAGTGTTTGAAACCGGTATGGGAATACCAGAAATGTCTATAGTTTTTAGAAGTTCAATTTTTCTTCTGTACTTTTTCAACTTGAACCATTAAAAAAATCATCAGAATTTGAATAAAATAAATTCTTTATTTCAAATCTCCAAAATTTTATTAACAATATTATCACAGAAAGTTTTTTTCTTCCAAAAAAAAAAAATACAAAGTAGGTCTGTATCTTGACAGAAAACGCTCTAATTTCTATTACATATTCTATCGAATTGAGTTTTAGTCATTTTACAGAGTTAAAATTTTGGGTATATACATACGCACTTTTAATTTTCATTCAAAAGATTCGTCTGGTCACCCTAATTATTGTTTTGTTTACCTTTTACTATTGGGCTAAAAATGTATTATTGTTTTTATTATTTATACCTGAATCATAGCACAGCGTGGGCGTTTTTTATGGTTATTTAAAAAATTTGCACTAGTTTTAACTATTATAATTTAGGTATGCATGTTTTCGGCAAAAAATGTAAATTATACGCAAAATAATAATGAGATTAAAAAAAAAATTCACGAGTCATTAATTGTTAATTTTTTTATTCTGGTTAAATCTCCAACAAATAAAAAATTATTGCTTTAATGTCAAATTTGACAGAAACAAGGACCAATGATAGTCAAAGAATGAGGGTTTGAGTACATTCTAATAAATTTAATTAGTCAGATGTACACGTAATGTATAAGGTAAAGGCAACATTTTGAGGAATGCCAAGATCGAATACAAAACCCTATTATTAATTGTTTTCTTTTTTACCAGACATATGCACGAATGCACTCGAAAGTCGTTTAGACACATTCTAAAAATTTAGAGTGAAAAAATCATTCTATTCTATCCGTTCGAAACAAATAAAAACTGCATTCGATGCTTGCAATGGAAAGAAAAAAATGAATAAGCGAATGAAGGAATCTTAAAATTAAAACATTTGAAAATATTGTACTCTGAGTGAATAAATTAAATTATTTTTTCACTAAATTTTAAATTTTGACAAAATTTTATATTTTTTCACAATTTTTTTTTTTATTTTCACCAATATATTTCGACCCATGGCACAATAATACCAGGTAGTATTATTAGAATTTGTTGTCAATAACGTCCACCTATTAATTTCTAATTTTAAAAATAAAAATTCAAATAAATAAAAAAATCAAAGCAAAAAAAAATATAAACAACAAAATAAACAAGAAATCCCAGCAGACAATTTGAAAATATATTCCAAAAAGTGGTTATGTTTATGCCCATATACAAAACTTTAAACCACGGTTTTAAACAAATCGTTTAATATTCACAATACGAACACAGTTTTTGCAACAATAGCCATTTTTCTTCAAGAAAAGCGATTGGAAATCTTCTTCTTATTTCTTTGTTTGTTGTGTTGCTTTATTATTTGGATTTGTTGAAGTCAAGGGGTTTTATGTTTGTTTACATATTTTTGATTACTTTTTCTAATGATAGTACCGTTATAGTTTTACAATGATTTCGACCAACAATTTTTTTTTATTACAAACAATTTTTTATACCCTCCACTTAGTGATAGAGGGTATATATAAGTTTGTCATTCCGTTTGTAACACCTCAAAATATTGGTCTAGGACCCCATAAAGTATATATATTCATGATCCTCGATCGATTTTAAGACGATCTAGCGATGTCCGTCCGTCCGTCCGTCCGTCTGTCTGTTGAAAACACGCTAACTTTTGAAAGACTTTACGGAGGCTCCTGAAGTTTGGCATATATGTTGGGCATTTACCTGGTCAGGTTGGTATTGCAATCCAGCGAAATCGGTCCAGTGGTTCAAAAGTTATGAGCAAAAGACTGAATTTCGGCAAGGGTTTTTCGTGAATTTATGAGATAAAAAGCCCTATAACTTTCGAAAATCAATTCTGAGGATGCTAAAGTTGGCATATATGTTTTTCGTTCCTCCAGCCTAGTTCGTATTGAATTTCACCCAAATCGGTCCAGTGGTTCAAAAGTTATTAGCAAAACCGTGAATATCAGATTAGCTTCACCTTAAATTCACGTGGTGAAAACCCGTTAAACCTGTTTTAAAACCATTGGTAAGTCACAAAACTATTTTAAAACGTATTTTTGTCACTCAAAAATATTTTTATACCAAAGCAAAAAAAAAATACACTCGAAAAAAATTTTACACTCAAAAAAAATTTTACACTCAAAAAAAAAAATAGTAAATTTTTTTTTGAATGTCAAATTCGAAAAAAATTTACACTCAAAAAAAAATTTTACACTCAAAAAAAAAATTAGTAATTTTTTTTTTTTTAATGTAAAATTTTACACTCAAAAAAAATTAGTATTTTTTTTTTTCAAAAAATTACTAAAAAAAATTTTTTTTACACAAAATAAAATATTTCTAATCATAACTGTTATTTTTTTCACGTTAGAAAATTTACTATCACTTAAAATGGGCATTGTGGAGGGAATTCATAGATTCGGCCAAGTCGAATTTAATTTTTCTACTTGTTTTTACTCAATTTTTATTTTGACTAAAATTGTTTGTCAAAAAAACATATAAAAAAAACACGGTATAATTTTTAGAATCGCTACTATGTTTGTCATTCAAGGAACGAATGTTTTTATACCCTACATACTCTGTGGTACACTGTACCACTGGTACAGGGTATAATGATTTTGTGCCGATGTTTGTAGCTACCGGAAATGTTGGTCGTAGACCTACCTTCAAGTGTACCGATCGAATCACTTTTTGTCTCAGAATCACTTTTTGTGTTCACCCGTCCGTTGTGTCTGTCCATTTAAACCTTGTACGCACGATACAGATCGATTGGAAATTAAAATTTAAGCTTGTCTTAACTTAAGGACGAAGCCTATTTAAATTTGAAACTATCGATCCATGTTTAGACCTAGCTCCAATACAAAAGCCATTTTTGAATTTGGCTCTAAATAAATATTTAATTCATGAAAAAATTAAATATTTGATTAAAAACAAATAAAAAATGTAAATTCGGCCTTGCCGAATGTAGTGATACCCTCCACAATTTTAAATAGATTAATGCAAATAACTTTTTTTAAACGGAAATTACTTTTGAAAAAAAAAATAAATTAAATTTACGGGAAAAAAAATTTTGGTAAGAAAATCCGCGATTTTTTTCTTTGTTTGTCAAAAAATATGTTCGTACTTGTTTAAAAACCATTTGGTGTTCAATTATGTTCACATATGTCAATTATCAGCCGAATTAAAGCATTTTGTATTTTTAGGTTATGTTGAATGTACTAAAATTTTTGAGGTGTCCTTAAATTTTCGTTCATAACTTTTGAACCGCTGAACAGATATCGCTCAAATGCAATACCAAACTTCTCGGGAGAACTTCCAATAAATATGTTAAGATTCAGTCATCTCCGTGCAATATTTTGTCCGTGATAGCATTTTCCACAGACAGACAGACGGACAGACGGACATCGCTAGAATGTCTTAAAATCGATCGGGCATCATGAATATATGCACTTTATGGGGTCCCAGACCGATATTTCGATGAGTTACAAACGGAATGAGAAACTTATATATACCCTCTATCACTAAGGGTATAAAAATAGAAAATTTACAAAAAAAAAATTGTGTTTTTTTTTTTGTTAAACAACATAAATGCTCGTACAACATAATTTTTTAAAATAACATTTTTTTTTTGTAAATCAACTAAAATCCTTGTAATAAAAACTTTGTTGTAAAATTACAGTTTTTTTTTTGTAAAATAATCTTTTAAAATGGTACAATACAATTACGAAAATAAATTTGTAAAATTACCAATAAAACTGTAGTTCTCGTGTGAGCAAAGTACAAGATTTTTTGTTAAAAAACAAGGAAAATTGTTAAATATTGGTAGAACGGGATTACAAGGCATTTTACCATTTTTTTTTTTGAGTGTATATATTATTTCTTTTTTTCTCTATCATTTTCCTCCTCTCCTTTCATTTCTTTTCCTTTTTTCATTTTTGTTTCTTTGGAATTCGGTTTGGGAGGGAATTTCCTGTTCTCCTCCTCTGTGGATCCGAGCCAGCGATCGAAGAAATTCGAAAAAAGTCATTATTCGTGTCACCTTAGTATACACGTTAAAAAATATTAATAATATTTTAAAATAAAAACGGTAAAAAAGCCAAATACAGTCAAACTCGGTTATAACGAACTCGGTTATAAAGAATTCTCGGTTCTAACGAACTAATTCTAAAGTCCCGACGTTTTAGCATCATTTTTCACACAAAATACTTCTTCTATAACGAACTCGGTTATAACGAATCATCGGTTAAAACGAACTGCTTATTATGGTCCCACGAATATAATTTCATGTATATTTGCCTTTTTATAACGAACTCCCATAAATATTTTTTAATGTGTGGCAATCATGTTTATCAAACTAACAAAAGGTTGGAATTTTTTTGGTTTATATCATAATTTTGGTAAAATTTTTTTATATTTTAAATGACTTCTTCTCAATAAGTAGTTTATTTACGTAAAAAACATCAAATTAAACAAAATTGGATCTATTTTTTTGGATATAAAACTAGGTTGATAAAAATATACCCCGCTTATAGCGAACTCGCTTATAACGAACTATTTTTACTGGTCCCTCGGAGTTCGTTATAACCGGGTTCGACTGTAATTTAAAAAAAGCTAAAAAAATGCTTACACTCAAAAAGAAACTTTGTAAAACAACAAGAAAAACTTGTAACTTTTATTTTTTGCTTCCTTCTATTTGACAAGAATTCCTTCCCAGTTGGAAAATGTGTCACTGAGGAAATTTCCACAGTCATTCCTTGAGGAAATGTCTTCAGGTTCTGACAAATAATAGGTAATCCTTGATGACATGTCCTAACATTGTCAGCACTGAATGTTTGCTTTAAGAGTGTTGACAATTCCTCTAAGACGTCTAAAAGGAAATGTCTTCATAATAGCAGTATATTAAATTAGAATTTTAAATCTGGGCAACTCTTCAATTTCCAACAAAAAGATGGCAATATTATCGATTTATTTAAAATAAAATCAAAATCTAACAAGTAGAATAAAAGCACGAATGACATATATAAAGGATTGAGAAGAACGACAGAAATCGGTGTGTACTAAAAAAATAGAATGTCGAAACAAAACGGAATTGAAAAAATCGTCAATTTAATTTTCTTTAATTTTGTTTAAAAATTTTGTATAATTTGTGAATGTTTATAAAAAATATAATTTTAAATTTTAAATTCTTAAAAATTTAACGAATTTTGTGTGGCAAAAGTGTGCAAAATTTAAGATAATTAAAATCATAATAAAACACCGAAACTTGTCAAACAGTTGAAATGGCGGATTTGTTTACTAATCGTATTTAACCTTATATAACTAAACCGTGAATAAAAGTAATAAATAGACAAACAATTTTCAAAATAAAGTTTGGAACAAGTAGTAAGGTGTGGGACTAATAAACTGGAGGTTCCAGGTTCACATCCAGTTGGGACTAAAAATGGCGAAAAGTTTTTTCTAAATATGAGAAAGATAATTTATAAAGGAAAATGGATAAAAGTAAAAACTAAAGGAAATACAAAAATTTTTTGTAAATTCGCATGACCTTATTCAGACATTTCCCCAAAGATGTCTTAGGTGAAATGTCCCCAGAAGGTCAGCCCTGACCTCTGCTGACTTTGAGTGAGGACATTTTGAAAATTTGTATGAAACTGTCCTCAACCCAGTACATAGGGATGTCTTGTGGATGTCAGCTGTGACTCTGACATGTCACCGGTCCGTCACTGAGGATGGCTCGAGGACGTTGCCAACTGGGTTGTAAATTTACAAGCATTATACCAAAACTGTTGTAACTTTACAAAATTTTTACCAATAAAATTTACATTATTTTTGACGCGATAAAACTAACAAGGTGGTTTCGTAACTTTACTAGATTTTTTGCTACCTCCTATTGGAGGAAAAATTCCTAGTAAAAATTACGAGCTTTTTTGTAATTTTACAAGTTTTTTACCAATAAAATTGTAAATTTACAACTTTTTTCGCGCAATAAAACTTACAAGGAATTCTCGAAAATTTACTAGATTTTTTTGTAAAAAAATCATTGAAATTTGTAAAATTACAAAAAAAATTTTAAAATTACAAAAAAAAAAAATATAAATTTCGAAAAAAAATTTTTTGTTAAAAAACAAGGAAAAATATCAAATATTGGTAAAATGGTATTACGAAACTTTTTCTAGTAATTTGACAAGATTTTTTTTTTGTGTGTAAAGCTAAATGTAAAATATTCTTATAAATGATTACCCGAGTAAAAATAAACATATGTATATTACAATATATAACTTGATACAAACATAATAAATTATATATGATAATACATCCGTGAGATATTTTCTAAATTTTTTTAATGCAGTCATATGTAGTAATATATAATTTAATCATGATTCGGATTAAAAGGTGTACGGTTGATATAATTAAATAAAATAATATGAGGGTCAATACAAAATCTGTTTTTCTGTATAATTTAACATCCAATTATATATAGCTTATTCTGTTCCATATAAAACTTTATATGTTTCCAATTGGGTAATTCCAAAAATTTTCGCCCCACTGTTCGGAAACATGCCTTTGGACGCCACTGACAATTTGGCTAATAGATATCCACGTTTATATGAGATATATTGCATTTTTGGATTTTCAAAATTTGCTGTAGTTTTCAAATTATCGCAGGTCAAAGTTCGACTTTTTTAGCAAAAGTAAGAAAAATACATGACGTCTAACTTTTTAACTAGTAATCCGATTATCACAAGTAATGGCTCATATGAAAGCTTAATTCTTCTTCTTTTAGGAAATATTTTCAAAAGCATACGGTTTTTTTCAGAAGTGTTGCAAAAATTCAAAAACATTTTTTTTTGCGAATATTTAAAAAAACACATCTTCGATTTTTTTTAAAAAAAGTTTGGTGATAAACAATACTGTTTTGTACAACATATCCAAAATTCAGAGTGGGATCCCAATGGGATCAAAAAATATTCTGGTTTTAGTACGAAGTTCTTAAATTTTACCTTAGAAAATTAAAATTTTATGTTTCTTCAATATAAAAATTTAAATTTTCAAAGAAAATTATACTATTAAAATTTTGAAAAACATTAAAAACATTAGAAATTTAAATTTTCTAAAGGAAAAATATGAGAACCTCGTAGTTAAAACAGAATAGTTTTTGATCCCATGGAGATCCCACTCTGAATTTTGAATATGTTATACAAAACATTGTTATTTTTCACCAGAATTTTTTTAAAAAAAATCAAAGATGTGTTTTTTAAAATATTCGAAAAGAAAAAATGTTTTTGGATTTTTGCATCATTTCTGTAAAAAAAACTGTGTTATTTTAAAAATATTTTCTAAAAGAAGAACCTCAGCTTTCACATGAGCCTAAATTTGTAAAAATCGGGTCATTGGTTAAGAAGTTACAGCTCTTTAAACGTAATGTATTTTTCTTACTTTTGCTTAAAAAGTCAATCTTTGACCCGCCATAATTCGTTAAATACACCAAATGTAAAAAAACGATATATGGTACATATATCATATTTATGAGGGCAATCTATGCGTCAAGGCTCAAATTAATCTGAGACACCATTTCCAAAAATGACTAAAATTTGAGCTAAATTTTCTGGAATGGCCCAATTAACCAAAAATTTTCTAAGTTTTTTAGGCAAAGTATAAGAAACTTTTTAAAATGTTCCTAAACATTTCCTTATTAGGGTTATGTATATCACCTATCTGGTTCGAAGCGTACCCAAACATTTTTTTGTTTTAGAAAATTATATGTTTGGTGAATGTATCGTTGACCTGTGGTGTATCTCAACCCAAACCAAAAAACACCAGGATTTTATATGTTTTTATGCAATTAGATCTAATTAGATCCACCAATATATGGCAATGTCTGGTCAAAACTCGGATGAAATCATATCATATTTTATACAAGTTGATCTTTTTTAATGCAAAAACATCCACCATTATTCGGATCAAATTGCGTATAAATATATATTGTGTTACATATCATTATATATTGCATCATATAAAAATTTTTACTCGGGTAACTAATTTTTTTATTTTTAAAGAAGCCTTTAATTTAAACTTGCTTAAATTTTAATTAAAAAAAACAATTTCGAATTTTTAAAGGTGTTTATTATTATTTTAATTAGGTTGTACTAATTAAATATGACAAATGCTAACTACACGAGAGAATACATTTGTTAATTTGTAATAAAATAAACTTATAAAAAATGACTACTTAATTTAAATAATTGCTGTCATACTTGAGAATGTATTTTTTTTTTTGAAAATTAATATATAGACTGGTTATAAATCTCCTTTACTACCCGTGTTGACCTTAAAAGTTTTTTAAAAGTGTTACAGAATTTTTTTATTAAAAAATAAAATAAGTTGTATGACAGACAGTCCTTGTTAAAATAAAAACTTGTATTTTTGTTTTAAGAAACTTTTTTTTAAGTTAATTTTATTATTTAAATAATTTCTGATTCATAACCAGAATCTTTTTTATTTTAATTACATAGTTTCCACTAAATACACTGCGCAAACTCACATTGCAGTATTGTGTGACATTGAAAAACAACTTCTAAAGTTGAAGTTTCTTCTTTTTTAATTTTATTTTTCTTTTCTAGATGTGATCTTAACCCAATCATATAAACCAGTTTAAAATACTATAATAATTTTTTTACATATAAAATCTTTTATTTTTGTTTTTATTTTCATTTTCTTCATAAGAAAAAATTTATCCAAATATAAACAAAACAAAAAAACGTTTTAATATTTTGGGTGGATTTAATGTGAGGTCATAATTTGTTTCGCTTTTAACAGTTAAATTTAAATTTAATATTAATTATATAATTAAAAGTGTTAAGTGTAATAAATCACCTACACAATAACAATCTACCATGATAATGATACTTTAAATTTCGAAGAAAGTATAATAATAACTGCTATTTAAAAAGTAAAATCGAACTTCTTTTTTGTATGATAACTAGTTTCCCAGCAAAAAGTATGCTTACTAATTTAAAATTGAGTGCTTAGAAAATAGGGTAGTGCGTATTCCATCAAAGTGCTCAGATCAAATATTAATACAAGATACAAGATAATACAAGCATTTCAAAACCAATATGATGAAAATCGATCTATATCTTCTGTTTGCGCATCGCGGGTCAAAAAAATGGACAAAATTTAATAAAAATAAGATAATATTACACCGTCTGACACACTTTTGTGCACATAGACCAGACCGACAAATTCTGAAAGTAGGGCCGAAAATGAAATTCACGTGGTCCCAGTTTTTCTTGATCAATTCGCGAAAAACGCCAATAAAAAATTTGTGTTTTTCCAAAGTAGTGTGAAAAAAGTCGAAAAATGTATTAAATCTACTTGTAAGCAAAATATATAAACATGTCTTTAGTGAAATTTAAAGACGGTTCTTTTCGTAAAACATATAAACCCTATGTCTCCTATGTTAGGGTCATTTTTGTCCTCATTACTAATGGTCTCCTAGAAAACCGCATCATTACATATCATTATATATTGCATCAAACTAGCAAAATGCTCAAAAAAGTAAAATTGTAAAGTATCTTTGGTGAAACACAATTTAATAAAATATGATTTTTTGCAATTTTACTTTTTCAAGCATTTTTCTAACATCCCACGAACTTTTGACCTTTGACAACCCCTAGTGAACTTTGATGCATAACATTTTTGTGGAACATTTTAACCCTTTAAACGCTCGATTAATGGTTTTCCAGGAGAGTATTTGAAATAAGGACAAAAATTACCCCTAAAAATTGGAGATAGAGGATTAATATGTTCCAAAAAAAGAACCGCCATCAAATCTAATACATCTAATATTATTACTTATCTCAGAAGCATATTTAGTTCCTTTTTTTGACTTATTTCTCACTTCATTTGTGAAACACAATTTAACAAAATATATTATTTTGCATTTTTCGCGAAAAACGCGAATTAATTAAAAAACCCTGAGAGATACGGGAATGTTGTTTTTATTCCCACTTTCCGACTAGAGTGGACTTTTTGTATAGTGCAAACATTTTTTTTTTGCATTTTTCGCAAAAACTCGAATTGATTCAGAAAAACTGGGAAACACGGGAATTTTATTTTCGGCCCCACTCTTAGAATTTTTTGGCCAGAATTTAAAGTTTGTCTAACGGTGTATTATGTCACGGTTTTACTTACGTATTAAAATTAAAGGATAACCCGACTAAAAAAGTTTAGATATAGTAACATATTATTTAATTTATTTATATACGGCCATACACAGTACTTTACATAATTATATGTGAATATATCTTGTATTAAGTTTTACACCCAAAATTTAATATGGTGCCATATAAAAGGATATCGAATAATGTGTTGCTCTACATACAATATATAAAGCTTTATTAATTTAGATGTTGCATATAATATTTTATATGACTCCATGAATGACCTCATACAATATTTGATAAATAAATATATGATATACAACTCCATGTCTGACCTCAAACAAGATGAGATACACATATATATATGGTTCTGAATCGGGGGAAAAAGTTTTCTAAGTCCCGAGAATTTTTTTTTTTTTAATTTCCAGACACAAATAATTTTTGCGTTTTGGAGTTAAGAATTTCATTAAAAATGATTTAAACAAAAAAAAAAATTTAGCCAAATTTTGAAAAATTTTACAAGTCCTGAAAAAGTTTTGTAATTTTTTCTACATTTTTTGCGTTTTGAAGTAAAAATTTATTAACAAAGTTTTAGGAAAATTTTTTAAATTTTTTTTTTTTTTTAAATTTCAAAGTCCCGGACACAATTTTTTTTTTTTTTTGTATTTTTTTTTTTGTATTTTCCGAAAAAACTTGGGATAAATTTGAAAATTATGAGATAAAAAATATATTTAATGCAAAATTCTACATATTTTATCTTATGATATAAAATTATATACAATTATATCAAATAAGATAAACCCAATATTCAGATCAAAAACGATCATATTTAATCTAATATAACAAATTTTAAGCTATTTTGATCCACCAATTTCATCATCTTATTTTATCCAAATACGTGTTGTGCCATATTAAATTATATATGGCTCAATTTCAAATTATATATGGACCTGTATATTTATTTTTAGTCGGGAAAGTAAAATTTTGTGGGAGAAAAATTTCAAACTTTTTTTTTATTCACTGGGTCCAAATGCAGGGTTTTGAACTGCCTCTGACATACAAATGTCAGATAATATTTTTTTCTGAGGTTGGTTTAGTTCTCTAAGGAGGAACTTTTTCCCCTTGGTGCGATTTTGACCATTTCCGACCTTAACCAGCCTATGACCATAAGAAATATTCGTGCTAAACTTCGGAAATCTAGCTCTTTTATTTTGGACTGTATCGTGTCCTCAACAGACGGACAGACGGACGGACGGACATCGCTAAAATGTCTTAAAATCGCTCACTGATCAATAATATATTGGGCATTCCATGTCAAATCGGATACTTTGAATAAATTTTTTTTTTAGATTTTCCCAAGTTTTTAGTACCCTTTGAAAACTCCTTCGTGGTAAATTTTCGGATTTTTTTGATGACCCGTTCAAAAGATATCGATTTTTTAAAAATTGGTATTTTGTTCCTTTACTCAAACTTCTTTTACTCATAACTTTTTCAATAATTGTCCAAATTGCAATTTTTTTTAAATTTTTTTGTTTTTTACGTACTTTAAAAAAAATTAAAAAAAATCTTAAAAGTGTTCTAGCCCAGCAAAACTTGCATGACTTCCAGAACTAGTGCTGGAGTACTTTTTTTTTGCTCGACTAGTTCTCTATCTCGTTCTCAGAGTCATGATTTTTGTTTGAAATTGTCACCCTCAGAACTAGTTCTAGAGAAGTAGTCTAGGAACAATCACCCCTCCTATAGAACGGTTCCATCACTACTTCTAGAACCAGTTCTTTATCCCATTCTTTAACCCATGATTTTTCTTTGAAATTGTCACGACAGGAACTACTTCCAAGAAGCTATTGTGGCACTAGTTCTCTATCTCGTTCTCAGAGTCATGATTTTTGTTTGAAATTGTCACCATCAAAACTAGTTCTAGGGAAGCAGTCTAGGAACATTTTGTAAATTTTTTTGCAAAAAAATACATTTTTGAATTATTTTTTGTTGAAAATATAACGCAATATCAGCACTTTACTGAACAAAATTAGTATTATTTTTTGTTTTTTTAGTCATTAATGCAATTAGAAATTATCTAAAAGGAGAATAAGGGATTTTTGAAAAAAAAAAAGTTTTGTCTACTTTTTGTAATAAAAAATTCCAGCTATAGTAAATAAAGTAGTTTATTGCAGATTGTAAGTAGTAAGGTAATTGAATGGATCTATAAAAACCTATTTGCACTAATGCCCCAATATTTAATAATACCAAACAAATTACCCAATACTTAATAAATTTTTAGCCCCTCTGTACATATTTCAAACGGTTTGACTTTTTCCAAATAGAAGATGCAACAGAGAAATACGTAATCAAATATATATTTTTTTCTTTTTTGAAAAAAAATATAAGTTTTTGAAACAGCTTCTAATTGTAAGATGTTATTTGAGAACCAGTATTTGTTTCATGGAAGTGGTGCAGAAGTCATGTACGACTAGTTCCAAATCACTAGTTCCCAAACTACTCCAAAAAAGCTTTTTGGAATCAAAATATTACCCTTTTGGATAACTTCTAGAACTAGTTGTGACATCACTAGTTCCAGGATGCTCTTTGAGAATCCATCGTGACAAGCTTTGAAGTAATTCTAGAACTAGTTATTTTTGAATGACTCCGAAAAGTTTTGCTGGGAGTATGCGATTTTTAAGTTTTAAAATTTAAATCTCATTTTTGAAAATGTATGTACTCTTTGATTTTTTTGAAATTTTTTTGTGTAAAACCTCTATCGATTCTACTATTTTTTTGTTCAGTAGGATCGTGGGATAACAATTATTACAATTTTTTAAATTTTTTTTAAAAAATTTTATTGTAATTTTCCAATCTTAAAATCAGTTCTACTGCTCCAATGGTGCTTCATAGAGGGGTCATTTTCAAGACCGACCCCAATAATTTTTACGTCAAAACATTTCTTTGGAGCAAACTAATACCCTATCTCCAATTGCTAAGGGGGCTCCCACACAAAATGACATTTTTAAAAATTTGCTCCAACCGCTCTAACTGCCCTAAGAGTGCCCTTAGAGCAATAAAATGTATGACCGACCCACAACACTTTTTTAGTCCAAGTATTTTCTCTGAAAACATCTACCCCCTATCTTTAACTATTAAGGCGGTACACATACAATTTTTTTATTTTTTGTTTTATTTAATCAGCTTCTACCGGTCTAATGGTGCGTACGAGAGGGGTCATTACTGAGACCGACCCCCATTTATTTTTACCCTCCAACATTTATGTAAAACACTAAAAACTACTAAAACTGTCAACAAATTGGGAAAATCTAAAAAAAAAATTATTTAAAGTGTCCGATTTGACATAGAATTCCCTACACTCAACCAAAAATCATTGTATTCCCAAAGAAAATCGTTGTAAATTCAACAGAAATCATTGTTGATTTTGACCCTACAAATATTTATGTTGATTTCAATAAAAATTGTTGTCAGTTTTTGTAAAAGTTGATCAACTCGTTTTTTTGTAAATCAACTCGTATTTTTTGTAAACTCAACTCATATTTTTGTTGATGTTTGAAAGTGTTACTGCCGTATTAAAAAGTTAATATAATTTTTTCTGAGTATTATTGCAAGAAAGTTAAATAAAAAATATTTATTTTTTTTTATTTCTACAAAATTTACATTTTTTTAAGTTTTTTCAAAATTTGACCATTTTGGCTTTTTATCGAAACTTTGACCTCCTTGCGCCTCGGGTTAATTTTATCCGATTTAGCTCAAATTTTTACACAATTATTTTAACATCAAATGGCACAAAAATCCGCTGGGCGCTCCTCGAAATTCCAAAAAAAATAAAATAAAAAACCACCCTAATATATATATACTTTGTGGAGTCCCCGACCAATATTTCGATATGTTACACGCGGAATGACAAGGTGAGTATACCCCATTACTGCGGTTGGAGTGAAATGTGAAAGTGCATTTTTCTAACTTATTTTTGTGAATTTTTTTAGACTTCGAATGAGAAATTTAAAATGAAACGTAAGTAAATTATTTTTTTTTTTATTTTTGGGTTTGAAGATGTATAAAATGTCTTTGAATTTTTAAGTAAGTTAGTAATCGAAGCATGGTTGCAGAATAATATATACAAGCTAAGAATTTTTATAGCGGCAAGGTAGTTTTTTATGTTGTAACTGTGATAATTACTCGTTAATATATTTCGCAAGATGTCAGTTAATATACTGATTATATCATTTAACACAACTATCAGGCATATAAAGTTAATGAACTCTTACTAATGAACAACAATATGAGTCTCTTGTTTTATTTTTACGATTTTCAACAAGTTTCATTTTTGACACATTCTATACACTATAACTGGGTGGCAAAAATTAAAAAATAAAAAGCAAAAGTGTTAATTAAATATTATTTGTTTATTTATGCCATCATACATGACTGAATATTGTAGACTTTTGTGAGAATGGTTGGAAGAATTTGAAGAGATCATCGTAAAAAGAAACAAAAAGTGTACACCCAAAAAAAAACGTGGGTATTCAATACTAAAAATTTAACTAATTTTAGTCCAAAAGGACCTAGTGCAGAAATTGGTAACCAATACTAAAATTTTTAACTAATATTAGTCAAAACCAGTAAAAATTACTAATTTTAGTACTTTGAAGATACTAAAATTAGTAACTAATTAGTAGATTTTGGTACAATATCACTTACTAAACCTTTTACTGTAGAATTATTTTGAGTGTACGCTGAAAAAAAAAACTTTGTAAAAGTAATGAAATTGGGCATAAGCTTAATAAAAATTGACTCATGTTTTCAATCCACGCACCTCGTGTCTCGCTCATAAACATTTGCAACATTTTTACAGAAGGTACGAAAACTGTTAGACGAGGAAAATACGATAATGTTACATCGAAATAGCGCTTAATAAATTTTGAAAAAATGTATAAATTTCTAATTAGTATGGTAATATTATTTAAGAAACACCTTTCAAAGTTTTTCAAACAAATTCTTAGCAAATAAAAAGTCATTGGATTTCCCGACAATCAACAAAAAAAACTTTTTTTTTTATCGCTAAATGCAAAAAAAAAACGCTTCATAGATGTTAAAACGATGAAGTTAAAATTTCAGAAAGATCGCACTTCATCTTGGGGTCCCCCTTCAGCGATGAATTTTCAACTTTTCTAAGCCAAAGAGCATTTAAAAAAAAAAAATTTCAAAAATTCAAATTTGATCAGATCTTCTAAATTTTGGATTTTATCAGGTCTAGTAAATCACATCTATTTAGATTTTAAATACCAGCTTTATAGAATACAATACCGCTTACCTCCAAAAACCAGAGGTGGAAAAATAATCATACATTTTTGAGAAACACACACTGAAAAAAAATTTTACCATTTTTAAAGCATGTTGAACTTAATTTAAAAAAAGAAGGGTATGCGAGGGCTCCAAAGATATTAATTCTTCTTCCAAGTATATTTTTTCCTAAAACATAGTAATGCATTTACTTAAATATATCTTAAAAGTAAGTAAAATTGTACTTATTATAAGTTTAATTGTTTTTATCCAGAGGAAAAATATTTTTTTTTAAATAAGGAAAAATTTCCTTAAACTTACGGATTCTGTGGACCCTATGGAGTCCCAATGTGAGGACCCTACGGGTCCCCAATATATGGGGTCCGCCCATGAGTATGTGCGTACACTATTATAGGGTCACTATTGATTTTGATCCAAAATTTTGGTCAGAATCGCTCTATCTGGCTTAGTTTTCGAGATCTGGGAATGGGGTCTTGAGAAATTTGATCATGAAATAACTCGAAAACTATAACTCGGAGAGCTTTCGGGTCTTCGGCGGTCATAATCTGCAAGTTAAGGACTACAAAAATGCCTTTAGAATTTTTTTCGTATCTGCAGTATTTGCAGAGTTATAGGCATTTGAACATTCCGCGAAAATCGAAATTTGGATTTAAAGTAAGGGTCTCATGGGGTCTTTAGATGGGGCCCCCAGATGGGGTCCCCAAAATACCTCAAGTAATTTTTTCTTAAGTTAAGTCAATTCCTTCTTAAACTGATGAAGATATGGATTCAAATAAAGCCAATGAAATCAATAAAATAAAGTTTACTTTTTTCTTAACTTAAAACAAAAATTGATTAAATTAAAGAAAATGCGTTTTGGAATTAAAGATTAGTACTTATTTGATTCAATGTCTTGAAAATGTCTATACTATTTTTAAGTAAGTTACGTACTTATTTATTTTTTTTGCACACAATTTAATTTTTTTTTCTTTTAAGTAAAACAAAATTTTTTAATAAACCCTTTTTTTCTTAAATGCAATCAATTCGCCATTAATGTAAAGAATTTTTAACTTAATTTAAAAAAACAAATTAAGGAAAACTTTTGTGCTTTTTTAAGTATTTGCATGTACTATCTTCAAGTTAATTTTCTTTGTTTTAAGTAAAACCACCTTATATTAAGTTAAGTTGAAGTAAATTATAAAAAAAATTGTGTACTTAAATTAATAACAGTGTTTATTTAATTTCAGTATAGTTATTTTTTTCAGTGCAAAAATCAACTTTTTGCTATAATATAAAAAAATTACCTTAAAATTGCAAAATATGATTTTTTTCTTCCCGACTTGGAAAATAGACTACCCAAGGATTCCAAAATCGTTAAAGCCAAAAAAATACGAAATTCTTTCACTGTGTGTGGACCGGTCTGAATTCACGATCATTTTATTTAGTTTCAAAAAAATTAGTTTCAAAAAAAGTTTTATTTGTTTTTAAGAATTTTTTATTTTTTTGCAGTAATGGTTTTGTAGGTTACCTATTTTCCAATTCAGGAAGAAAAAAATCAAGTTTAAAATAATTTTTTTTTATAATAGCAAAAAGTTGATTTTCGGGTTTCTCAAAAATGTATGCATATTTTTCCACCTCTGGGTTTTGGAGGTAAGCGGTATCCTTTAAAGCTGATATTTAAAATCTAAATACATGAAATTAACTAGACCTCATAAAATCTAAATTAAGGAAGATCTGATCAAATTTGAATTTTTGACAATTTTTAAAAAAAAATGCTCTTTGTCTAAGAAATGTTGAAAATTCAGCGCTAAAGGGGGACCCCAAGATGAAGTCCGATCTTTCTGAAATTTTAACCACATCGTTTTGACATCTATTTTTACCAATTCCGCATAGCGCCCAAGCGAAATTCGCGAAAAAGCATTTCTCGCTCCTAAAAAAATACCAAAAAAAATTCGTGACGCACTGATCAGCTGTTTTTATACCCTCCAACCACAGTATGGGGGGTATACTCACTTTGTCATTCCGTGTGTAACGCATCGAAATATCGGTCTAGGACCCCATAAAGTATATATTTTATTGATCAGTGATCGATTCTAAGACATTCTAGCGATGTCCGTCCGTCCGTCTGTCCGTCTGTAGAGGACACGATACAGTCCAAAATAAAAGAGCTAGACTTCCGAAGCTTGGCACGATTCCTAGGCAGGTTAAGTTCGGAAATGGGCAAAATCGGGCCAAGGGGAAAAAAGTTCCCCCTTGGAGAACTAAACCAACCTAAGATAAACCGCATTTTTTGCAGGGATTTTTTTACTTTTGCTAAGCAAATGCAACATTCTTATCTCAGATGAAGTTCAAAATCGCACGGGGAAGGTGCTCCCTAACGTCTCCCACCAACCCCCCCTCCAAAAAAAGACGCCCCTGGTTTTTAATATTGTTTTTTTTTACATTTTAGAGGGTAACAAGTAGAAAAGTTAAATTCGACTAGGCCGAATCTATGAATACCCGCCACAATACCCTTTTTAAGTGATAGCAAATTTTCTAACGTGAAAAAGTAACAATTTTGATTAGAAATATTTTATTTTGTGTAAAAAAACTTTTTTTTAGTACTTTTCAAAAAAAAAAAAAAAAATTTACTAATTTTTTTTTGAGTGTAAAAAATTTTTTGAGTGTAATTTTTAAGTTACCAATGCTTTTAAAACTAAACAAGTTTAAAAAGCATTGCTTTAAAACTAAACAAGTTTGAAAAGCATTGCTTAGTTACCACCAATGCTTTTAAAACTTGTTTACCACGTGGCATTTAAGATGAACAAAATCTGAAATTCGGGGTTTTGCTTATTACTTTTGAACCACTTCGCCGATTGAGCTGAAATTCAATACCAAACAGACCTGAGGAACGGCAAAGATACATGCCACGTTTCAACAGTCTCATTATTGTTTTTCGAAAGTTATCGTGTTTTTTATCTCGTAAATTTGCAAAAACCTCTTGCCGAAATTTACTCTTTTGCTCATAATTTTTGAACCACTGGACCGATTTGGCTGGATTGCAATACCAACCTGACCTGGTAAATGACCAACATATATGCCAAACTTCAGTAGCCTCTGTAAAGTATTTCAAAAGTTAGCGTGTTTTCTATGGACGGACAGACGGACGGACGGACATCGCTAGATCGACTTAAAATCGATCGAGGATCATGAATATATATACTTTATGGGGTCCTAGACCAATATTTCGATGTATTACAAACGGAATGACAAACTTATATATACCCTCTATCACTAGAGTGGAGGGTATAAAAAAGATTCGGCACAGCCGAATGTAACACTCTCACTTGTTTTTTTGTCTTCAATTTGAGCGTTAGCTTACAGACTTAACAGACGTGACAGGTATCAAAAAAGTTTTATATAAAAAAAAGTAATCACTGAAACTAAGAAGTCTAATGGAGTAAATTTTATGAAATTTGATCATAACATGCATGAATTCTTTCATTGTTTAAATATAAACAAAATTTCATTTACATCACGACGGGTTTTTTTTTTCAGTGTAGCGAAATAAGTATTTGATCATAAGAATTATTCAATAGGTAGTATTTGCCTAATTTATAAGTTACTGGTTTCCATTTATTTATAAAATATTGATTTTTCAAATTTGCACGATCTAAAGAAATATACTTTAAGTTATATTTTGTTATATTGATTTAAAGTGTTCTTGATATTTCGACATGATGATAGATTCTGTATTGTATTTAGCAAACAATGATTTGTAAACAAAAATATGTTAAAAAGTTAATAAACAAAGAACAAATATTGAATAATTTTGTGTACACTCAGAAATAAAATACCTAATATACTAACTGAATTTTTATTCAAAGAATACTGTTGCTCATTCGAAATCAGAATATCGTCATCTGAATTGCAAACGGATGTAACAGAAAATTCTTAAAATTTTTATTTTGTTGATAACTGGATGCTTTCATGAATTTTTATAAAAAAATTTAAGTTTGATATATTTGATTTTGTTTTGTTGTTACGTTCGCCCGTTTGCATTTTATGTGACGATTTGTATTACATGTATGGGAAATTTATGCTTTGAATATTTTATATTAAAATTAATAAAATACAAAAATCGGCATAAGCTGTTGTGTTTTGGGTTCATATATCAGTATTTTATGTTTTAATCTCAAATTATTTTTAGGAAATAAATATTTTTGTATAAGATCATGTAGGAAAAAATTTAATAAATTGCTTATTTTCATTATTATGGTTAAATCATTGCAAAAATTTGCAATTTTAGTTCTTGTTAAGAATTTAAATGAACTGTTTAAAATTAAATCACGTGCTTTGTTGGATAGTTAGTTCGTCTGCTATTTAATGGCATGATGTGGTACGAGCCTTTTCAATTGATGTTAATACACGTATATAGCATTCAAAAATTAATAAATTTTTTGAAACAGCAATAAAGATTAAATTGTTTATATGCAAATTTTAATCATTACAAAGAACAAAGAACAATATCCGGGGTATGTCTGGAAGACATTTGCAATTGTTTTTTTTTTGGGGGGGGGGGGGGGTTTTAAGTAGGGGTTTTCTAGCTCGAAGATGGCAAGGTCTTGCAAAAATTTCCAACGCAAATAAATTTAAAATAGAAAAATAGTTTTCTGGAAAATTATTTTATGAGAATATCATAGTTTTATTTAGTATAAGAAAAATTACAACTATTTACAATTCTTTTACTAATGTTAAGGAGTGTAGAGTTGAATATGTATTAATATTTTTGTTTTGTCACTTACGATTGTCATTTTAATTCACTATGTTACTTTTTGACAAATTCCGAAACACGTTTCGTCTATGCTTTTGAAAAATGACCAACGTAAATAAATAAAAAAACAGAAAAATAATTTATTTCAAAATCATGGTTTTAATTATTAAAGGAAAAATTACCTCGAGCTAGAATAATTCAACACAAAATGTAATATTTTTAAAGTAAAATAAAACAATTTTTATTTTTTAATACAAATTTTTCATAACTCTTTTTTGTTAAGAAAATCTGATTTTTTTAAGTCGGATTTGGGCATTTTATCATAAAACAAGTGAGAGTGTTACATTCGGCTGTGCCGAATCTTTTATACCCTCCAAAATGTAAAAAAACAATATAAAAAAAAATCCAGGGGCGTCGTTTTTTTTGGGGGGGGGGTTGGTGGGAGACGTTAGGGGCACCTTCCCCTTACGATTTTGAACTTCTTTTGAGATAAGAATGTTGCATTTGCTTAGCAAAAGTACAAAAAACCCTTCAAAAAATGCGGGTTTTCTTAGGTTGGTTTAGTTCTCCAAGGGGGAACTTTTTTCCCCTTGGTCCGATTTTGCCCATTTCCGAACTTAACCTGCCTAGGAATATAAGACATATTCGTGCCAAACTTCGGAAGTCTAGCTCTTTTATTTTGGACTGTATCGTGTCTTCTACAGACGGACAGACGGACAGACGGACGGACGGACGGACATCGCTAGAATGTCTTAGAATCGATCACTGATCAATAAAATATATACTTTATGGGGTCCTAGACCGATATTTCGATGCGTTACACACGGAATGACAAAGTGAGTATACCCCCATACTGTGGTTGGAGGGTATAAAAATATATACATATATTTTTTTAACAAATCCGTTCCCCTCAATGCCTTAATAAATGTCCCAAAATCATTTAAAATTAATTTATAATTATTTTTTTACGCTTAAAGAAGGTCCGGCAAGCGTTATAAAAGAAACATTTTACTTGCGTATGATTAACAATCAATTATAAAACAAAAAATAATCATACGCCTTAGCATTTCCGTCTAATTTTTTTAAAGCAGTAATAAAAACAATTTTACTTGCGTATGATTAACATTAAATTCTTAAATACAAAATATTACTCATACGTCTTTCGGTTGATATATCATTCGCGAATTAAACAATATTTGTTTAATAAATTTTTACAAAAATCTTAAGAAAAAATAAAAATATATTTAAGTATGTGCAATAAATAGGCTGGTTCATATACGGAACTTTTTTTTTGATTTTTGTATGGGTCATCCGGAATATATATAAAGCACCGTGAGCAAATAACACGCGATTTTTTTAAATTTTTCATTAAAATTTAGGGATCGCTAAACTTTAGATCCAAAAAAGAAAATTCAGACAATAAAAAAAATCGATTTTATTTTTTTTATTTTCATTATAGTCTAGCTTGATTAGCTTATTAACGACAAAAAGTTTAATTTTGGTCTGACAAGTATTTCTGTTCCAAAAAGGAACATGAAAAAAAACTTAGGAAGGTTGTTGTCACTTTAAAAAATTTTCAACTCTCACGTTGTTCAATATATTTTCCGGCTCATACAAAAATCCAACTTTTGTTTTTAGGAACCACCCTAGTGTACAATTAATTAAAAAAAATATTTGTGAAAAAAATTGAAGATTTACAAAATATTTTTGCCAATTTGAAGCTTTTAGCGCGCTTACTATGTAATTTGAAATTTTTAACGCATAGTAAGCATGAATTTGTCAAAATGGATCGGATGTAACACAGCCTTTGTACTTTCACCTTAAGATTTGCAAAAATGAACAACATAAATACATTTAAAACAGAAAAATATTTTTCTTGAAAATTATTCTATAAGAATATCATGGTTTTGATTAGTAAAGGAAAACTGACCTCGAGCTAGATAAATCCTACTCGAAATACTTTAAAAAACTAAAAATTATTTTTATAAAAATAATAAATTTAAACATTATACAGAGTATTTGCTGGATTAGTTAAAATAATATATTCAAGCGAAACATTTTTCAAAACACGGGAAATTCTGAATTTTTACTTTTACACAGAAAAAAATATCGTGAAATCACAAGTAACAAAACAAATTGTTAGCAACTAACTTCCAGTTCAACAACGTTTTTAATTGTATCAACAATGTATATAGTTAATGTGACAAAAATCCAATTTAATTTCCAATTAAATGCATCAATTAAAATCATTGTTAAAAAACGTACAAAATGCTCATTGATAACACAGACACCTTATAAATTTATTTAATGAAGCTCAAATTTATGTGACGATAGCTCGGTGGTAGTGTGCTAGACTCAAATCATGAACATTGCGGGTTCGCTGCCAGCTGGCGGAAACATTTTTTTATTTTTATTTATTTTTATTTTAAATTATTTTTGTTTTGCTAGTCTGCAACATCTTTTATACGCGTTAAGACAAGTAAAAAATATATGAGAAATAGCACGGTGGTAGTGTGCTAGACTCGTACCATGTTCGTTGCCGGTTCGATTCCAGCTGCCGCTAGATGTTTTTTTTTTTTGTTTTTTATATTTTTTTTTAAATAAAATGACATTAAAACCGGTTTATTTCCTTTAATATACGCGTATAGTCAACTACAAATATATACAAGGAATAGCACGGTGGTAGTGTGCTAGACTCCTATCATGTTCGTTCCGGGTTCGATTCCAGCTGCCGGCTAATGTTTTTTTTTTTTTTTTTTAATTTTTTAGATTTTTTTTTGTTCTATTTTTAGATTTTTTTTTTTATAAAATGACATTAAAGCATGCTTATTTCCGTTAATATAATTTATTACAAACTTTTCAATTAATTTCATTGTTGATACAACAATGAATTTAATTGACAAAAATGAGTTGATATTTTTTTAAAAGTTACAAAAGTCAATGTTGTATTGACAAAATCCAATGTAGGCTCAGTTTCAATTAAATGTTTAATTGTATTAACAATGAAATTAATTGTATTGACAAATTTTTTTTTTCTGTGTAAGGTTATCTTAGTGACCCTTGAACTTATAATGTTTTCCACGAATATTTTTTTAGGAGGCCAGCAACACTTAAAAGTAAAGTATCCAGTTTTGTAAAAAAAGGCATAAAAGAAAAAAAAAATATTTTTCATAACCTCATTTTTTGGATTAAATTGATTTGAACGAGTTCATCCCGACCTTCCAAAAATCTGAAACAAGTCTCAAAAATCTTTTATGCCATAAGAATTTGTATTCCGCTTCAAGAGTTACAAAAAACCAAATTTTTAGGTTTTAGAAAAATTAAAGACTTTAACGCTTTTTAATTTTTTTTAAGGCAATTTCCTAAATTTTAAGAAATTTTTCTATAGAAACAGTATATTTTTCTGAGACACTTTTTTAGCAAAAGACTAAGGTTCTTAAACATTTTTTGTGACATATTTCCTATTGAAAAGTCTGAGAATCTAAGAAATTTTTTCTACAAAAAATTCTAAGAAAGGTTTCAGAGAAATTTTTTCTATAGAAAAACTTTCATATTCTGAGTCTCAGACATTTTTCTGTAGAAAAAGTCTTAGATTCTAAGACATTTTTTAATTACAAAAAAGACATTTTCTTAGATTCTAGGATATTTTTCCTTAAAGTCTCAGTAGTCTAAGACATTTTTTCAATAGAAAAAGTTTGAGGATTTAAGTTATTTTACATGAATCATTATCTCAGAATCTGAGATAGGTATTTTTCCTTAAAAAGAAAAATAGATTTTGAACATTTTTAAACAAAAAAAGTCTCAGATTCCGATTAACTTTTCCTATAAAAAAAATTGTATATTTTGTGTAATTTTTCCTATAGAAAAAGTCTCAGATTCTAATACATTTTTTTCTAGAGAAAAATTCTTAAATTTCTCTGAAGAAAATTTGCTTATTTTTCCTATATAAAAATTTAAAGATTCTGAGACTTTTTTCCTATATAAAAATTCAAAGATTTAAAAATAAAATTTCTATAGAAAAATTATGAGACTCTTGGACATTTTTCCTGGAGAAAAATTCTCACATAATTTACTTTTCTTTTTACCCAACTTCTTCTCAGATTTTTTCCAAAAAGGAATTATCAGATTTTTTCTAATAAAAAATTCTCAGATTTTTCCTATAATAAATTCTCAGATTTATCCTATAGAAAAATTGTCAGATTTTCCTATAAAAAATTGTTAGATTTTCCTATAAAAAATTGTTAGATTATTTCTATAGAAAAACTCTCAGATTTTTAGTAAAAAATTCTTAGAAAAATGCACAAATTATTCCTATAGAAAGTCTCAAACTTTTCCTATTCAAAAATTGTCAAATTTTTCGTCTAGAAAAATTTTAATTTTTTTTCTACAAATATTCCCAAATTTTTTGTAGAGAAAAATTCTTGTATTTTTTCTAAAGATAAATTTTAATTTTTTTTTTTTATTTTGAGGATGTTTATTCTGGCTCGAGGTCATTATTTTCTTTACTAATTAAAACCATGATATTCTCATAGCATAATTTTCAAGAAAATTATTTTTTTGTTTTAAATTTATTTATGTTTGTCATTTTTGCAAGACTTAATCGACACGTGTTTCGGAATTTGTCAAGATACCATTGTCAAGACTATTTAGCAAAAATAGAAACGATTTACTACAAAGTAGCAAACGAGTCTAATGACAAATCGTTTGTGCACAAACTAGAATATTAATACATATTCGCCTCTATTCACAATGAGAATTAGAAAGACGAAGAAATTGTACCATACTAATAAGGCAACGATTGTCAATAACCAACAAAAATATTTAAAACAATTTTACATACGATAGTCCATTGGACTACAACAATATGTTATTTGTGTTGTTGTTGTGAGAAATACTCCATATTAGGGTTATTCATCACATGGCGTGGTCGAATAAAACAATTTTTATTTTTTAATAAAAATTAATCAGAATTTGAACATAATGGTTGGCCAAATTTTTCCATCACGTCCAGATTTTTAGCTATTCACGGTTAAAAATGCGAAAAAGGACGATTTTTGCATTATTTGAAAGCCTGCACAGCACCCATTGAGTGGAATATAAATCTGGTATAAAGCGCAAAAGTATAATTTGTCTTTGGTCTCCAACATAGAAATCAATTTTTTTCTAATTATTGAGTTTAGTTGAGTTACAATTGCGTTTTAAAATGACTCTGTTAAAATTATCATTTTTGTAAAAAAGATAGTTTATTTTTGATATTTAAAAAAATAAATATTTTACAAATTTAAGTTTTCTGTGTTATTTTTCGTACAAACCGAAAGATATCTTTAATGGGTTTAAAAGTCTATATGAAAGAATGAACTTTTGCCTAAATTTTGAGCTCATCACAGTAAAGATTGATCATCTGGTTTTTGTTTTAGAGCATTTTAAAAATGGTGCTTTTTCAAATTTTTTTCACAGTGTTTTTTTAAAATACATGTTTGGGAGGGTGGGTCGATGAAATGCATATTTGCGAATCTCGTGTACTAATAGCAAAAACTCGACGCGCATTTTCGAGCTGATAACGGGAAAAATCATGAAAAAATTTTAGGAGGGTACTTTTAGGCCTCTACAAGCGGTTTTAGTTCGCTGTTTTTGGAAAAAAAATATATTTTTTGATTTTTTAAAAATATTTTAAAAATTAAGTAAAATAATGCTTATTACAAAACAATATCCAAACAAAATTTATCTCGCCAATTTTAGCCCGTGGATGCGTTTTTATACCCAGAAAAGTTCGATTTATATATAGAAAAAAAAATATTTTTTATTTCATAATAGCACTCAAATGGTGCATAAGGCCAATTTAAGAACATGAATGATAAAAATTAAAAAATTGCGGGTATTTATAGCAATCCACAAGTGCAAAAAATTCGCAAATTCAAAAAAAAAAATAAAAATGGGTATCAAAATTTTGGTAAAATAAAGCGTTTTAAGATAATGATAAAAAAACAAAACAAATTGGCGGCTATTTATAACAATTCGCAAGCGCAAAAAATTCGCAAGTACCAAAAAAAATTAATATATATTTTTTATTTTTTTTCTGAAAACGCTTTATTTTACCAAAAATTTGATACCTATTTTTCCATTTTTTAATTTTTTTTGGTACTTGCGAATTTTTTGCGCTTGCGAATTGTTATAAATAGCCGCCAATTTGTTTTGTTTTTTATCATTATCTTAAAACGCTTTATTTTACCAAAATTTTGATACCCATTTTTAATTTTTTTTGAATTTGCGAATTTTTTGCACTTGTGGATTGCTATAAATACCCGCAATTTTTTAAGTTTTATCATTCATGTTCTTAAATTGGCCTTATGCACTATTTGAGTGCTATTATGAAATAAAAAATATTTTTTTTTTCTATATATAAATCGAACTTTTCTGGGTATAAAAACGCATCCACGGGCTAAAATTGGCGAGATAAATTTTGTTTGGATATTGTTTTGTAATAAGCACTATTTTACTTAATTTTTAAAATATTTTTAAAAAATCAAAAAAAATATTTTTTTTCCAAAAACCGCGAACTAAAACCGCTTGTAGAGGCCTAAAAGTACCCTCCTAAAATTTTTTCATGATTTTTCCCGTTATCAGCTCGAAAATGCGCGTCGAGTTTTTGCTATTAGTACACGAGATTCGCAAATATGCATTTCATCGACCCACCCTAATGTTTGGCCAATAATAGTGCAACACCTTCAAATTTTTTTGATCATATATTTGAGATCATAGTTCAATTCTACTATAACTCTTTATACCAGATTTTTATTCCTCCCAGTGGATGCTGTCTTTGCAGGCTTTCAAAAAAGGCAAAAATCGCGTTTTTTCGCATTTTTTCGCATTTTCAACCGCGAATAATTAAAATTCTAGACGTGATGGAAAAATTTGGAGCACAGATTTGGAATCAGCGAGCCAAAATTTAAAAATTTTGTATCAAACTTCAAACCGGAGTCAAAAACCTTCGATTTGTTGAGCGGTGTTATTCATGTGGTATTTTTTTTCAAATTTTTTCTATAAAAAATTCTCAAATTTTTTCTAGAAAAATTTTAAGATTCTTAGAGATGTATCATGGAAGAATTTCTATAAAAAATTATTTATGTGGTATTTTCTTTCAAATTTTTCATATAAAAAAATTCTCAAATTTTTTCTAGAAAAGTTTTAAGATTCTTAGACATGTATCATGGAAGAATTTCTATAAAAAAATTCTCCAACAGAAAAATTCTCAGAATTTTGGTACACGGTTCTAATTTTAAATTATTTTCAGCATAAAGGCCTATTCACACATGACGTGAAATCTCGTTCGAACGAGATTTCATTGGGTATAACACAAGTCAATTCACCCAAGATTTATTTTGAGTGTTTCGACATTTTGTAATATGTACAAAAATATTTTGTATTTTCACGAAATATTTCGTAACTTTACGAAATATTTCGTAACTTTACGAAATATTTCGTATTTATTTCGTAAATATTACTAAATAAAAATTTCGTACTATTTACGAAGTGTCATAGGTAAATATTACAAAATATTTTGTTCCGGCAAAACCGCGAAATATTTCGTACAATGAACGAAGTATTTCGTTTATTTTACCTATGAAATTTTTTTGTATATTTTACAAAATGTTTTTGTAACTCAAAAATTCAAATTTTGTTTTTTACTTAACAAAATATTTTAAAACAAAAGTGTGATCAATTTTAGTACATATTTTAATAAAAATTATTTTTATTATTGATTTTTTTTAATAGAGTATGAATGTCCTCAAAAGTAGTCCATTTCATTCATGTTTTTCTTATTCATAATTTATGCACATGAAAATGTGTAGGTATACCAAAAAAAGCAAGTTAAAGTATGTACGCACAAAAGTATATAACGTGACCTTCAAATTTAACTCCTGTTTTTTTTTCATAAACATTAAATGGGCAGACATACAAAAAATCTTTAAAAAAACAATACATCAACTTGCACTTGAACTAAATTTTTTAGTTAAAAATAAAAAAAAAACAATTACTTACTTTTATTCTTCAGTTAATATTGTTAAAATATTAAAAAAGAAAATAATTAGCAGCTAAACACTATTTCAAATGTTTAATAAAAATTTTTTGCAACTATGTTTTAAAAATATTTTTTGTTATTATTTATTAAAAATTTTTAGCACAATTTAACAATGTTTCACATGTTTTTTTTTTATTTAATTTCTTTTACTTCCTCATTTTTTAATTCTTTTGTTTCATAACTAATAATTAATTAAAAAATTAATTAAATTATTTAAAATATTCTTAATAGAAAAACAGAAACACTTTTAATTATTTTTAGTTTTTTTTTATATAAGACTTTAATCTTGAATTTTATTTTTTGGTATTAATTTATTTTTTTGTTTTGTCTTCTACTCCACGAACAGAACAATAACGACTAACAACGTTGTTTAGATACGGTTGCGGTAAGACTGAACTTGATTCTTAAGCATTAAGCACAGTTAAACTTGGACTTGGCCTAATAGCAACGATGATGGCGGTGTACTAACTAGACAACCAAACGCAAAAATAAAACAACAACAGATATTAGCAGCAGCAGCAACATCTCAAAATAAAAACAAAAAAACAATAAAAAAATAACTTCTACGTTGACGTCAACGTTTTTAAGCTATTTGTTTACCATTCTTTTAGTTTGTTATTGTTGCTAAAGCTTTTTTTGTTTGGCGCCAAATAATTAGTTAACTCTTCTATTTATATTTCTTAAGTTTTATATTAAAAAATATAAACAACCAAACGTAAACACCTACAAAATCTACTGTTATTCAGTAAAAGCTTTATTTCGTGGTTAACTCTTCTCATACTCAGTTATTAAAACAGGAAATAAAAAAAAAAACTAACAAAATTTTCACGGCCAAAGCTTTTGCTTATTTTTTGTTTTTATATTCCATCAGCTGTTTCCGCAGTTACCTATACATACACTTGTAATTATTGCGGTATATTCATGAATGAAAAGCTTTTCTTTAAAATATATGACGTCAATTAATGCAAAAGGAAAAGAGAGTGTAAACCATACACTTAAAAAAATATTTAGTTGAAATTAGAGTTAAAAGCTTTATTCAGAGTTCACGATATATGTTAAAGCATAGTACGTCACCTGAGAATTGGTTTGCTCCATAGGATGGGGTTTTTACCATCCTATAGAGCAAAACAATTCTAAGGCGACGAGTACTCTGTTCAATTTCACGGAGAAAAAAATCTGTCAAACTCAATACACTAAAAAAAAAAAATCTTATACACTCAAAATAACACATTAGTAGATTTACTAATTTTTTTTGTAAACCCGGGTGAAAATGACCATGTATGTTCATACATGCTCATACATGATTCCATGTATGATAGTATATGAACAATATATGGAAATGTATGTCATATATGGGAGCATATATGAACATACACAAGTAATGTCATATTCCATATATGTAAATGTATGCAACTATGTGTGGATAGGTATATGTCATTCTCCTTCATATATGCTATGCATCTGCATAGCATACATGTCTTAAAAACATTTTTTTAAAGGTTGGGTTCGGCAGAACTTTGCAAAATTGGACGAAGTTCATGTGTGGGTTCAGTCTGAAAAAGTCGTTCGGTTGGACAATAATGATCATACATCATCAAGATTGATTATAATTTTTGTATTCTATAGGCGAATATGAACGCACTAACGTAAACAACCAAATTTAGAAGAAAATTCGAACACTCTGACGGTATTATCATTTCATCCCTTAATAATATTTGGTGTTCTGAATGAAACTTAAATAATTGCATTCCCCAATCACAATTTATCGAATGAATTTACATTTGATTTTAAAATATAGAATGAATTAGGTTTCTTTTTTTATAAATTCGATTTTTAAAAGTCTCATGAATAATATATAAATGAAATAAAGAATGCATTCAGTTTTTAAAATTCTCATAAACAAGAATTCGATTTAATGGTAAAAATCGAATCCATTCCAAGAAATATTGATATTTAAAGATAATTGTACTCAGTGACTATAAAAAACGAATGTATTTTTTTGTGAATTCATTCGAAAAGTCGTTAATTCTTCGAAGCTTTGATTATCCTAAAGTATCATAAAGTCCAAAGTATCTTTTTAAAATATTCGTTAGTTTTTATTAAAAAATCAGTGTCATAAATTAGTACAAATTATTTATATTTGAAAAAATTTCAATTAATAGACGTTTTATGGAAAAAAATACAAAAAAAAATTTTACATACAAATTCATGTATGACAATGTATGATCATTAATGTACATGTACCCTCAAATTACGGATATGCACTTGTATGGACATCCATATATGCATCATATATGAACATACATGGCCATTTTCACCCGGGAAGCTAGTAAGCTAACCTTTAGCAAATTTTTAGTTGAGATTAGCATGTTAGCAAAAATATCTTGTAAACTTCATTTAGCGCATTAGCAATTTTAAACAAAATATGAACTATTTTTTTTTGCTTAATTTAAAATTGAGTTGACCAAATTTTTACAAGCTTTTTTGCTAATATTAGCAAAAATAAATTGTATTTTTTTTTTTTAAGAAAACTTAAAATAGCGCTATCTCGGATACTAATCCATATAGAGAAAAAGGAGGCCATTTTTGTAGCAAGACCGCAAAATAACCAAAAGCTTTCCGAGTAAAATTTTTTAAGTTATCGAGTTTTTAAATTCTCAAAACCCCAGTGTTTCCCTAAAATCACGTATCTCAAAAATTAAGCAAGGTAGAGCGAAACGGACACAAATTTTGGATCAAAAACTATGACGATTTTTAAGGAACCCAACTAGGTCTAGGCCCATCGGGGTCTGGACCTATCGGGTCCGAACCCCATGGGGTCTTTAAATGTGTATGAACTAAGTTGAAATAATAAAATTTCAGTTAACTAATTTTTGGCAAAATATGTTTGCTAACTTTACCAAAAAAATTGTGGGTTCAAAATCAGCAAATTTTCTTGTAGGTTTACAAGCTTTTTTTGCTAACATTAGAGTTTTTTTTTTTTTTGAGTGTAGTATATTTTCCAAGTCGGAAAGAAAGAAATTATATTTCGCAATTTTAATGGGATTTTTTTTTTACATTATTGCAAAAAGTTGGTTTTCGGGTTTCTCCAAAATACCAAGACCTCATAAAATCCAAAATCAAAGGATCTGATAAAATTTGAATTTTGGAGATTTACTTTTTTTAAATTGGGTTTGGCTTAGAAAAGTGTGTTGTTGTTGTTTTACCAATCCCGCATAGCGCCAAGCGATTCTCGCTCTGCCCTATTATACTCATAGATGTCTCCAATTTTTCTTGCTTGAAAATACAAGAGTTTAAATAATCGAAATAACACAAGACCACAAGAGTTTAAATAATAGAAATAATCCCAATTCGTTGGTGTCGTAATTTTGCATTACTCATACGCCTAGTTGATGTAATAAAATAGTTGATATAATAACAACATTTAAGATAATGACCAACGTTTCTATATAATTGGAATATGCTGATTCCAATAGCGTACTCCGTTTTCATGCAAAATGTCATTAAATATTGGTTGATTTTCAGCCGGTTTTATAACAAAAAATTTTTAAAGCTAATGATTTTTAAATGTTATAGCATGGACAACAAAGATATGATTTGTAGCAACATTTCTTATGTAAATTTGATTTAAAGCTTTTCATCTTAATCCCTTATTTAACCCGCGTTCGATTTTAACCGATAAATTGGTTTTTGACCAAAAACTTGCTTGTAGTGGATCACAAAGGCATCCATAAAACTACGAATAAAGAACAAAAAACATTTATGTTATATGAACCATCATAGTAAAAAACGCGAAAAAAATATTTTTTATAAATGGCAGCATAAATATTTTATCAAGAGAATTTTACAATTTTTCAGTATTTGCAAATGCCTCCTAAGGACATTTTTGAAAAATTTAAAAACCAAAAACTAAATTTTCTAATTCAATAAAATTTTCAGCAGGACATTTGGTGCGGAATGTCTCATAATAGCGTTTTTATTTAAACGCCCAGCAGAAATTTTGCTGAACTAGCAGCAGCTTTTGGAAAGGAATCCCGAGTAAAGTAGCGCTTCCAAACGTGCTGAATTCATGCATGATTCTCTAAGGCGATGTCCCACTTTAGAGCGCTAGTTGGATACACAGAAAAAGCGCTCTTAAGATGCACGGAAATCACGTGTCTTTAGAGCGCTGATTAAAGCATACTCTGAAAAGATACATGAAAAGATACATGAATTCACTGCATCTTTATAGCGCTGATTAAGCGCTATAAAGATGCAGTGAATTCATGTATCTTTTCAGAGCTGATTAAAGCAGAATAAAAAAAAATTGAAAATTTTGAAATCAAAATGGAAATTTTTAAAATGCAAATGGAATTTTCTGAAAAGTATTTAGAAAATTTTTGAAATACAAATGTAAGTTTCTTAAATACAATTGGAAATTTTTGTAATATAAATGGAAATTTCTGAAATATAAGTGGAAGTTTCTGAAAAAGAAATTTAGGAAATATAATTGGAAAATTTTTGAAATATAATTGTAAATTTTTGAGTTGTAAATGAAAATTTCTGAAAAATAATTGGAAATTTTTGAAATATAATTGGAAATATTATAAATATAATTTAAGTTTCTAAAATATGATTGTAAGTTTTTCGTAATATAATTTGTATTATTTGAAATTAAAGTGGAAATTGTGTAGTCAAAAATTGTTTTTTAAAAATACTGAAAAATATTTTAAAATCTGCAAACATTTTTTTGAAATACATACATATGTATTTGTAAAAATTTTAGCAACATTTTTTTGATTTAAAAAAAAATAATAATAATCTAGATAAATTACAAGAAAAAAGTTGTAAGAAAGAGAAAAAATGTAAAAATTATATAAAAAACATACCAATAAATGAAAAAATATGCAAAAAAAGTTAAAACAAATGTATTTTAATTTTTGTGTTTTTTCGTTATCAGACTGTGTTTAATCCAAATCGGGTTATTCTTTGAAATAACAAAAAAGCATTTGCTGTTTTTTGGTTAGCCTATTTATCATCATTCAAAATGTGTTAAAGATGTTATGATTGAAGCACTCTTTGCAGCGCTGATAAATGCGCAATAATGATGCAGTGAAATCACCTGTCTTCGTCCAAAACTAGAGTTGTCAAAACCGATTTCCGAAGTATTCGAAAAATCGATTTTTTCTATTTTTCCGGTTTTTTAAAACCGGTTTTTTAAAAAGACCGGTTTTCGAAGTATTCGAGAAACCGATTTTTTGGTCTCGAATAATCGACTTTTTCTGAAGTTTAATTTTTTCGTTAGTTTGCATTAAATGTAATTTTTTAGTAAAATTTGGGAGCGTGAGTGACTTTTGACTCACACTCATTTACGCTCACGACAAGAATTTTTCAATCACGCACACTCACTCACGAGCATATTTTTTATAAGTATTCTACTCATATTCACACTCGAGACAACTTACACTCACGTGCACTCGCACAAGCTTCACTCACATTTGTTCACACTCACGGTCATTCACACTCACGAAACTCTTGTTTATACAAAAAAACTTTTAAAAATTAAAATTTCAAAAATCGAACAAAATTTTTAGCAAAATTTAAAGTTTAGCCAAATTTTACAACTTTTTTTTTGTTTTTTCGGGATTTTTAAATTGTTTTCTATTTTTGGGACGAAAGAAAATATGAAGAGAAAATAAATCACGCAAAAAAATCGTCTCACACACACTCACTCATGAAATCTTGCTAACGCACACCCACTCTCTCAATTTTTTTTCCACTCACAATTACGTGAGTTACTTAAGTTTCAGTCATGCTCACGCGTGAATCACGCACAAATCTGCTCATGTTTCCATCTGTGTTCTGTAGTATGTAAAAATTGCTTAATTTGTTTTGCTATTTTATCAAATAAATATTTAAAAAAAAAAACCGAAAAACCGATTATTCGAAACCGGTTTTTAGTTACAAAACCGAAAAACCGATTTTTTTAAAAGGCGGTTTTTCGAAGTATTCGAAAATCGGTTTTTGAAATAGACGAATATTTGACAACTCTAGTCCAAAACTCAAACTTTTTTATTCAAAAAGTGTTAAAAATATTAAAAAGGAAAGCAAGTGTGAAATTTTATCAAAAAATAATTTTAAATTGTAAGTTTTATATAAAAAATCTTAACAAAAAATTAAACTTTTTTCCCCTTACTTTTACTGCATCCTTAAGAGCGCTCTTTGGATGCGCTTCGGTATGCTATAAATAGATGCTGTGTCGCCAAAATCTCGATTTATTTCTGCTGGGCGACTCGTTTTAATTTTTTATTTCATAGAGTAAAAAATATATTTTCTACATCATTTTCAATTTTATTTCGGAAAATACAAAATTAAATTTCTAAAAATATTTCAGAAATTTCCAATTATATTTCCAAAACTTCCAAATGTATTTCAGAAAATTTAGTTTATATTTAAGAAATTTTCCATTTAAAATTCAAAATTTTCCAATTATTTTTTAAACATTTCTAAATATAATAAAAAAATTTAAATTCAAAAATTTTCAATTTTATTTCAGAAATTTCTTTTAAAAAATGTCCATTTATATTTCAGAAATTTTCATTTATAACTTAAAATGTTCAGAATTTTCCATTTATGTTTCACAAATTTCCAAATGTATTTCATAAATTTCCATTTGAATTTCTAAATTTTCTAATTAGAATTTAGAAAATTTCATTTATTTTTTTAAATACATATTTCCATTTGTATTTCAAAATTTTCTGAATTGTTTTTATAAAATTCCATTTAAATTTCAAAATTATCCACATACATAGAATACAAATAGAAATTTTTTGAAAAGCATTTAGAAAATTTTGAAATACAAATGGAAATTTTTGAATTACAAATGGAATTTTATAAAAAGCATTTAGAAAATTTGGAAATATAAAAAAACATTTTTTAAATACAATTAGAAAGTTCTGATATACAAATGGAAATTTTTGAAAAAAACATAGAATTTTCTTAAAAGCATTTTGAAAATTTAAAAATGCAAATGGAAATTTTTGGAAAAACAAATAGATTTTTTTTTAAAGCATTTTGAAAATATTGAAATACAAATATTTCTAAAATACAATTGGAAACTTCAACAACATTAACTTAAAATTGAGAAAGATTACTACAACTGAAAATGTTTGAATTATAAATGGAAATTTATGAAATGTAATTGAAAGTTTTTAAATAATAATTTGAAATTTTATAAATTGAAATTTTTGTCACTTAAATTGATTGAGGAACAAGAATATGCATAACCCGAGTAAAAAAGTTTTTATATAGTTGTATATAATTTTATAAACATCATATATGATTATATAGAATTATATAGAATTTGATGCGAAAAATGAGTCGATAAAACCATATAAAATTTTATCAATGTTACTTATGTTTTGATAAATTTTTTATATAATTTTATGCGAAATTTGGACCCCAATTTTTATATAACAACAGCAAATTTATATAATCAGATATAATTATATACAACTATATCAAATTATATAAAACAATATATAATTATATAAAGTTATATAAAATTATATCAAGTTTTTTATAAATCATAAAATTTTGTTTTAATTATATAAAATTATATATAAATTTATGTAACTTTATATAGTTTTATACAGTTTTATACAATTTTATATATTTTTATATAATTATATCTGATTATATAATTTTGCTATTATTATATAAAAATAGGGGTCCAAATTTCGCATAAAATTACATAAAAAATTTATCAAAATATAAGAAACATTGATCAAATTTTATATAGTTTTATCGACTCATTTTTCGCATCAAATTCTATATACATAATTCTATTTGATCATACCTATATGATGTTTATAAAATTATATACAACTATATAGGAACTTTTTTACTCGGGAAGTTTATTTTATTTATGTTATCTCCGTCCGATATCTTGGAACTCGGAACTCCTATACGTCCACTTTAAAATCGATCCCTGAAATATACCAATTATTTACCTTAAGTAATGTACATGTCATTTTCTACACCCAACACTAAGTGTTTCTTCACAATACAGCAGCAAGCAGCTGAGCAGAAAAATTTTTTCATGTGTTTTGTTGTTGCGGCAACAACAAAATACCCCTGCAAACAAAACGATACGACATCGATTCGCCGGTTGTATTGCCGATACGATAAATGTTATTGCGGCAATTATCGAATTCGTATTGCCGGCGATACACCTTTCGGGAGAAACTGTTACCCGACGGCAAAACATCCCGGCGATACGAAAACGATTCGGTTTGGCGATAAAAGGGCAATATCGCCAGATAATCGTATAAACGAAAAATAATAGATTTGTATGTATCGCCGGAATATCACCAAAATGATAAACCGGCGATACAGCTATATCGATTCCCTGAAGCTGAAAATAGACATTATTTTTTTCATTCATATTTTGGTCATGTTAACAGGACTAAAAACATTTGCATTCACCTAAAAAATATATCCGCAACATTCGCTCAATTTTTTATTTTATCTTTAAACGCACATTTGTGTTTTTCGGCCCAATTTATATTCTTTCAAAGATTTCTTGTTGAGCTTGATAAATTATTTTATTTTAAATTGACAAAGAAATAAAAATTTTCAATATTTTTTTTTGTTTATCGCCAAAATATCGTTCGTATGTGAAAACGGCGATATAATAAAAATACTACTTTGATTTTTTATTAAAATGATAAATTTTCGTATCGCCGCAATATCTTTTCGGCGATATATCGCCCTATTGTTTGCAGGGACATGTAAAAATTTTGCTGCTCTGCTGCTTGCTGCTGTATTGTGAAGAAACACTAATGTGTATTTTATTTACTGAACGTACTCTTTGTTAAAAAAAATCATGTTTCTTGAGCAGCTCAGCTGTTTCAAAAAATTCCGGTAAATATTACGATTTTGTATAAATTTATTACAGCATACATAATTTTTGTGGAAAAAATGTGAATTTTAAAAAAAATACATATATTTAATAATTTTAATATAGAAAAAACGATGAATTTTGCTCGCGTAGTTGTTAAACAAGGCTATACAGCTATAACAATTGGCAGATGTTCTAATAAATTGGCCACAAAAACACCAAAGCATTTTAACGATTCTCCCATAACTGGACAGAGAAGCTATGTTTCCTATAAAAAACTAAATTCAATAAAATTTCAATTAGAAGCAAAATTACAACATCTGGAAGCCCGTGCCCTGTCTACACCAAATGCTTCTACACGATTGCTTCATAAAACGGCAATTGTACAGCCAGCTTCTGCTGCTGCGGCAAATGCAGGAGCAATTCAGGTGAATAAGAAACGTAAAAAACGTGCCGGACTTGCAGATCTATCAGCGTTGGGATTCTTTAATGTAACTGCTTTCTCTACTGCCGAAGAATATGATTTGGAACATCTTTTAATTGCGTTACGGGAACAAAAACTTTATGAAGCTAAGAAATTTTTTTCCACCGACAATTTAGGTCTTGAGCAGGATGTCCTATATGTAACGGCTAAATATCCAGTAGGTGAAGAAGTTAGAGATATATTTTTCTTTCGCGAAGGCTCTGTAGCTATGTGGAACTTTAATGATATTGAAATAAATAATGTATTGTCATTTTTAAGACCTTTTGAAAAGGATGCCTATCTTCGGCCATTGGTACGAAGTGAAAGTGAGGTAATGCCCTATACATATATACCCGCATCAGCTGTGGATATTGAAGGTGATCTTGTAGCTTCAGGGGATGTAGATCCTGCTAAAGCTTTCTTTCAAAATGGCAAATTCTTTTTAACTTCCGGCCAGGATAATTTCTACAATAAATATACCTTTTCAAATGCCATGGCTACTTCAATAAAATTGGGCATTTGGGAGGCTACCCTCGATCGTTATATAGATTCCATGGAATTTATAACTGATGATATGAAAAAGGGAAAACGTATACGTATCTCTCGAGCTGAAGTATTACGCAAGACAGGTGAACTGCTGGCATTAAGGCACGTTATTAATTTATCATCTGATTTATTAGATACACCAGATTTCTACTGGGATCGCGAAGAACTAGAAGCACTATATGTACAAGTCTGTAACTATTTTTCGATATCAAGACGCACCAAAGTAATGAATGAAAAAATTAATCATTGTGTTGAATTGGCTGAATTAATATCGCACAATTTAAATGAAGCCCACAATACACGCTTGGAATGGATGATCATTATATTGATTATGATTGAGGTTGGTTTTGAAATTATTCATTATCTAGATCGTTACTATGGTAACGAAGAAGCTGATGGTCACAAAAGCAAACCAGCTTCAACTAATCCAACTATACAATTTGATGGACAATAAGATAGGTATTATGTATATATATTTTTTATATAAAAAAAGCATTTAAAATTTCAAAGAAATTTTGAAGTGAAATATAAAGTGGAATGTTTTTCTTATAGAAAAACAAATAATTGACTAATATCGATAAAAAAAAAGTTTTTCTAAAATATTTCTTAAAACATCACAAGGTTAATTTATTGTGTAAGCAGTAAAAGCAGATGTTAAATGGAGGAAAAGGTAAATCAATTTTTGTTCACAATAAAATTTTATTTAATTTATAATACCTTATGTTAATGTTTTATGATGACACTTTTGTAAGAGTCCAAAATGATACAAATATATAAAAAAAAATTGTAATCAAAACTTTTTCAAAAAACACAAACCGGAAAACCGGTACTAGAACCGGGATACTGGTATTCATGGCAATACCAAGAATCGGGAAATGGGGGACACTAGTGTTCAGTGATTGGCATAAGCAAAGAATATCGAACTTGCTTTAATTAAAAAATAAATGTATACCTAGATTTTTGAACTGTCATATGTCCAATGTGGGGTTCAAACCCGTGGAGACACGCGCCTGATTCTAGTACCGGTTCTCAAAAATCAAAAAAATGCTACAATATAAAATGTTTTAATTTAGTAGTTACACAATTTTAATCAGTATTTCAGAAATATTTAGTTGTGTTTGTAAAATTATTTAAAAATCATGTAATTATTTTTTTTTTTCTTAAATTCATAAAAAGGAAACATATTTTGTATTTTTTTTTTCGTTTAATAAAAACAGAAAAATTTTGATTTTTTCTAAGTTCAAACCATGGCACAATAATAGTTTTACAATGAGTTCAAACATTTTAAATTTAAAAAATTGTCCAATAGTTTTTATTCAGTTATCAACTATTTTTTTGTTTACAACCCAAACATAAAATTTGGCAGTAGAAAAAATTTTAATTTTTGACCAAAAATTTGTTTGACTACCAATTTTTTGTAAACAAGGAAAATATGTTATTGTTTATTAATATCTTTATTTGCATATCCAATTCTGGATTTAAGCGATTACATACATTTCATTGTTTTTTATGATAGATATCTTATAAATTTAAGTTTAGTATTAAATATAATATATAATATTAGTACACCTAAGTGTATGGTAATGAGATATTAAAATAATTTAAAATTTTCTTTGTTTAGAAAAAATTTGTGGTCAAAAGAATTGGAGGTCAGAAAATGCGGATTTCTTCTACTGTATTTAACAAACTTCATTTTTGTTTAGGTTGTTTAAAAACCTAAAAATGATTACAAATTTTTAATATTTGAACTCAGAAAAAATCGACTTGGAAATATTTTTAAAAAAATTCTGAAAAATGTATATAAATAATTTCATTTGCCAGATCGACACTCATAGCACATTTATTATTTACTCAATCTGGACGCTATCAAGCTTAAATTAAAGCTGTATAAATTATCTACATAACATTTTTTTTTTTAAATTATACTCGTTTGATAATAATAATGTTTAGTATACTATAGAGACGTTTCTAATTAAGTGATACTATAGAAACGTTTCTAATTAGCTGACAACCACTGTACATATTTGTGTGTTAATAACATGACATTACAAGAAATATTTCAAAAAATGAATAACCTTGATTTTAATATCCGATTGATAATCTCATGATATTACTTTTTCTGAATCGCGCACATTTTTTTAAATATTTTTTATAATAATCTTTATGTCTAATCTCGACAATGAAATATATTGCAAAAAATATATATGTAATCTAAAAAATACATATACAATTTTTTAGACCTCCAGTGCCCCTCGTCTACACGCAAAAAAAAACTTGTGTCGGAGTGAGCAAAAATCTGGCATAATTTTACCAAAAATATGCTAAAACTACAACCGACGAAGTAGTTTTCGTAATTTAGCCAAAACACTTATGTAAAAAATTTTGAAGAAAATGCTAATGCTATTTAAGTAAAAACTTGGTAAAATATACCAAAAGAGATATGGTGAAATATTCCAAAATTATTAGAAAAGATGACTAAAAATAATGCTAAAAATTACCACATTTATGCTAAAATAAATTTTCAATAAATTTTTGTAAAAATTTGTATATTTGTTGAATTTAAAATTTTCACAGAATAAATCCATATTAATGTAATAAATGTTGTGTAGGATTTAATTTACCACCGACCAACTGACCAACCTTTTTGTACAATTTTCTCGAGTGACTGCTGCCTACGCTTCTTCTTGAAGTAAAGGATCCGCTATAGCTTCACGAATTTATTTAAAAGCATCCTGTAAAAATAGAAAATTATTACAAAACATATATTTTTAATTTAAAAAATTTGTAAACCCCATTGGTCTCTTGGTAAGGAGGAACACTTACTTTGTCATTCCATTTGTAACTCAAAACAGGTATGGACTCCCTTGGCTTTGGGTTTTTAGGTTTTAATTTTATACCTAAAGGCAGGATTGGTGTCCACGCTCTTTATTGTAGTGAAGGATTCGCCATAGCTTCAAAAATTTATTTAGCAGTACCCTGTAAAAATAGAAAATTATTACCAAACACTAATTTTTATAAGGGTTCAAGTTGAAAAAATGCAGAAGAAAAATTGAATTTCTAAAAATTATAGACATTTCTGGTATTTCCTATACCGGTTTCAAACACTAAAAATCTATTAAACCTTATTGGTGTCTTCGGAATGCGGGTATACTCACTTTATCATTCCATTTGTTATTCATCGAAACATACGTCTGGGACTCCATTGGTTTTTCTTAATGAATGGTGTTTTAAGTGATGAAAGCAAAATTAACTTTAACATTCTTTTATCTTGCATTTATTTATCTTTTAGAAAACTAATTATTTATTTTTATTTATTAATTTATTTTTATTTTATTTATCAATTTCCTTTTTACTTTTTTATAACACAAAAAATAAACAAACAACGCACACAAAAAAAATGAAAATGGCGGTCTGTATTTGTTTTTTTGTTGTTTTCTTTCGATAAATTTTTGTGCAGGTAATTTGCGTTATTGTGCAAGCTACTTGGTTATTTTACATAAAAAATGAATTATGTTACTTTAACATCGACAAGCATAATATTAGCAAAAATTTGGTAAAAAATTTTTTTTGGTATGAAAAAAGTTTTACCAAGTAGGATTGCTCAATCTTACACAGATTTTTTTTTTGCGTGTATACGGATGTACTTACCCAAGCAGAAATTGACGACGGTTCTAAAAAAAACGTTCTGAAAGCACTGTAACAAAAAAAAAAGCATTCTCAAAACGCTATTTTCAAACGCTTTGCGAACGTTTTTGAAAAGTGTTCTGAAAGCTCTATAACAAAAAAAAAGCAATCTCAAAACGTTTTTTTGGAACGCTTTGCGAGCGTATTTGAAAAGCGTTTTAAGAGTTCTTTATATTGTTTTTAAATTTCTAAGTTCCGAAACTATTTTTGAATAACAATTTTTTGTCAATTATTTTTTTTTTTGTTTTTTAAGTAAAAAAAATCATAAAAAATGTTTTTATTTTTTTTTTTAAATTTTCTAAGTTTCGAAATTTTTTTTGAAAAATTTTCTAAGTTTTTTTTAAGTACAAAAACTTTTTTTCGGATTTCACTTTGTATCAAACAAATTCCCAAGCAGAAATTGACGACGGTTCTAAAAAAAAGCGTTCTGAACAGGGTTGCCAGAATTGTTCAGTACAAAATCGTCAAAAATGTACGATTTTTATAATAAAAATCTTCAGAATAGTCATCCCATTTGCAAAAATCGTCAAAAAAATCGTCAAAATAAAAAAGGTAAAAAAGTTTCATTAAAGAGTAATTCTAAGATATTCAAGCGATGTCCGCCCGTCTTTTGAAGACATGATGCAGTCCAATTCCAAAACAGCTAAATCCATGCAGTTTGGTACAAATATATCTTATGTCCATTGGATGGCAAAGAGAACAAAGGAGAACAAAGTTCCCCCTTGTAAAACTAAACCAACCTCGTGAATTTTTTTTTTACATTTTATTTTTTGGGCAAATGAATGAATAATGATAAAATTGCATAAATATAATAAATTAATTTGCAAACATTTACAAGAAAAGAAAGGTCCTCAAAAAACTCCCTATCATTTTTTTACATTTGTGAGGCAAAAAGAGAATGTTTGTACAAAAATATTGGTGGATAGATTTTTATACCCTCCACTTACTGATAGAGGGTATATATAAGTTTGTCATTCCGTTTGTAAATCATCGAAATATCGGTGTGGGACCCTATAAAGTATATATATTCATGATCGATTTTAAGACATTCTAGTGATGTCCGTCTGTCCGTCTGTCTGTGGAAATGGTGATCACGACCAAAATACTACACGGATATGACTGAAACTTAACATATTTATTGGAAGTTCTCCCAAAAAGTTTGGTATTGCATTTGAGCGATATCGGTTCAGCGGTTCAAAAGTTATGAACAAAAATGTAAGGACACCTCGAAAATTTTAGTACATTCAACATAACCTAAACATACAAAATGCTTTAATTCGGCTGCTGGTTCACATATGTGAACATGATTGCACACCAAATGGTATTTAAACAAGTACGAACATATTTTTTGACAAAAAAAGAAAACGCGGATTTTTTTATTTACCGAAATTTTTTTCGCGGAATTTTTGTTTTCAAAAAAATTTTTTTTTCAAAAGTAATTTCCTTTTAAAAAAAGTTTTTTGGAATAATCTTTTTGAAATTGTGGAGGGTATCATTACATTCGGCAAGGCCGAATTTAACTTTTTTACTTGTTTTTAATTAACAATGAGCAAAAAAATATTTCTTGAATACTAAAGTTTTATTAAAACAATTTTAAAGAGTAGACAAAATTGTCAGGTTTTTTGTTATATTTGAAAATCGTCATTTTTTGGCCATTTTGCTATTTTGGGGAGTAAAAATCGTCAAAATGCAGAGAAATCGTCAAATCTGGCAACAGTGGTTCTGAAAGCACTGTAACAAAAAAAGCGTTCTCAAAACGCTATTTTCAAACGCTTTGCGAGCGTTTTTAAAAAGTGTTCTGAAAGATCTATAACAAAAAAAAAAGCAATCTCAAAACATTTTTTTGGAATGCTTTGCGAGCGTATTCGAAAAGCGTTTTAAGAGTTCTTTACATTTATTTTTTTGAAAAAAATTTCTAAGTTCCGAAACTATTTTTGAATAACAATTTTTTTTCAATTTTTTTTTTTTTGTTTTTTTAAGTAAAAAAAATCATAAAAAATGTTTTTAGATTTTTTTTTTTTAATTTTCTAAGTTTCGAAATTTTTTTTTTTTAATTTTCAAAGTTTTTTTGAGTACAAAAACTTTTTTTCGGATTTCACTTTGTATCAAACAAATTATTACAACCGAACTACAACAGAAATTCTTTACTTAGGGTTTTTAAAGCGCTTTGATGACTTTAAAAAAACGTTCTCAAAGCACTTTTTTACATCGCTTTTAAAACGCTTTAAACCTAACGTAGATCGATGTTATCATTCGGATCATCTGAAGGCGCTTTGAAGTTGGTATACAGAACGCTCGTACAACCGTCCACAACGCTTTCACAACGCTTTTGCGATTGTATTTTTCTGACTGGGAAATCATAAAAAATATTTTTAGATTTTTTTTTTTTTTAATTTTCTAAGTTTCGAAAATTTTTTTGAAAATGTTTCTTGGAGTACAAACAATTTTTTTCCGATTTCACTTTGTATCAAACAAATTATTTAACCGAACTAAAACAGAATTTCTTTACTTTGGGTTTTTAAAGCGCTTTGATGCCTTTAAAAAAACGTTCTCAAAGCTCTTTTTTACATCGCTTTTAAAACGCTTCAAACCTAGCGTAGATCGATGTTATCATTCGGATCTTCTGAAGGCGCTTTGAAGTTGTTATACAGAACGCTCGTACAACCGTCCACAACGCTTTCACAACGCTTTTGTGATTGTATTTTTCTGACTGGGTAAACACATCGTCACTAGCTTGGAGCAATTTTTTTTATCGAATTTCAAACTCGTCGGGGTTGGAAAATTTTCCTTTTAGGGACAATATTAACACAACAAAAAATGTTGGACCTGTAGGGCAATGAGTTTGGGTTCCTTTTTTTGACTGAAAAAAAGTAAACTTCCGAAGTAAATTTTTTTTAACCCAATAAGCAATTTTAAAATTCAAGTGCAAATCAAGTATAAAACAAGTGTAAAGCAAGCCCTAAATTCCAGCCCCTGCTTGATTTATACTTGAATTACACTTGAATTCAATAGCATACTCCAGCAAAACGGACACTGGAATTCAAGCCCTGTTTTTACAGCCTTTTCCCTGGTTTTCAAGCGTAAAAACAGCGCTTGAATTCAAGTATCCGTTTTGCTGGAGAATGCTATTGAATTCAAGTGTAATTCAAGTATAAATCAAGCATAGACTGGAAATAAGGGCTTGATTTACACTTGATTTATACTTGATTTGCACTTGAATTTTAAATGTGCTTATTGGCAGTGCTGTATGCTATGATTGAAATAACGAAACAAATAAATAACAATATTTTTAAAAAAATATTCAAATAAGCGATTATTCAAATATTTTGAAAATGAATAATATTTATTTGCTATTATTTAAATAACGAAAAATTTAAATATTTTTTTCTGATTGATTATTCAAACAAAAAAAAATAAATTTTTCTTATTATTCAACAAAAATTTTTGAATAATTTTGGTTATTCACAAAAATATTAAATAAATAACGTATTATTCAAACAAAAAAAAAAAAAATATTCTTGAAAATTTTGTGTTTGAAAAAGAAATGTATTTTTTTATTTTGTCATTTATTATACAGTGAAACATAAAATTATTCATACAAAATAGTTTTGTTTAAAATTAGCTTCTTTTAAAAAGTTTTATTTTTGAATTTTTAGGAGAATTGTTGTATAGAGAATGCTATTAAAACTATAAAAAGCCCAATTGAATTTCAGAAAAGCTAAGTTGTAATTTATAAAAAGTCAATTGAAATACAGAAAAGTTGTGTTGTAATTCAGGAAATTCCAATTGAAATCCTTCTTTTCTGTCATCCTTCTCTCCCACTCTATTTTAAGCTTCACTGGTGATATTATTGTAGCTTTAATTTGAGGCCCCCAATTCATTATTAATACTCCTTCGCCAAGTCTATGATGGAGCACCAGGGGAGGGAGCCGGGGGACATTGAGGGACACCTTCCCACTCGTGATAAATGTTAGCAAATTCATTTATTATAATTTTTACAATAAAGCAAGGATGGGTACCAATACCTTTTCAATACCAATACCCTTTAATAACAATTTTAATTGAAAACCAATACCGAAGAAAAACTAATACCTTTATTTGGGCGTTAGTTTGCGTGATTTAATTTTTGATTTTACTTATTTAATTAGAATTTTTTCATTTCTTGCAAAAAAAAAAAATTTTAGCTGTTTTTTTTTTTGTAAGAAAATTTGTTTGCGTGAGTGGAGCTTGCAAGACTCATGCGTGAGCGTGATTGAATCTGGCGTGAGTTACGCGTGAGCGTGAGAAATTTTAATTTCAATCACGTGATTGTGAGTGAGTGAAAAAAAATTGCGTTAGTGATTAGTGAGTGATAAGTTTATTTTTGCGTGAGCGTGAGTGAGTGTGAATCAAAATCCACTCACGCGCCCATCTCTACTGTAAACGATATGTTTTTGTTTTTATCCTTGATCGATTTAAAGACTTCCTAGTAATATCCGCCTGTATCTCCGTCTGTCTGACCCTATTTCTGCAGAAAGTACGAAAGAGAAAAACTAAAGAAAATTAAGAGCTTAAACGTGTAAGCAATAGGTGTTAGGATTCGAAGAACAAATCAACACTTCATTCCCCATTTCAGGTATTAGGATTCTTTGAAGAAATCAACACTTCATTTTGACCATTAAGGTTTAGTTAGCCTAAAAACGTCAACTTAACGTTAACTCTATGCAATGTTCATTAAGCAAAATAGTACAAAACATTCTTATTTATGTTTTGTTTTTTTTTTTTTTTTGTTAAGTTAGAGAAATTTTATTCCCAACAAAACTTTTTTACGTTTTTACTTGACATAGAAGTAAGAAAAATAATAAAGACTAGGTTAGCTACCCGTTACCGTCACCTAACGTAGCGTAGCGGTCAAAATCATATACAAAATCCCGTAACCTTCTGCAAAGAAGAATAATTGCTCTCACTTCTTCCCATCTAACAAAGGGTGCATTTAAAAATAGATGCATTCAAAAATATATTTTTTTTTTTCTATAGGAAAAATTTTTAATTGTATACATATGCATTTTTTTTTATTTAAATAAATTTTATGTAGTAGAAAGATTTTAGAGTTAATACTAAAGAATATTTTCTTAAAAATGTCACCAAAGCCAAAAACCTTGAAAATCTGAGTAAATATACATCCTCACAGGACTTTTTGTTGTATTTGAAAAATATCTGAAAGTATTTTAAAAACTTCAGTATTTTCCATAGGAAAATGTTTTAACAACATTTTAAAATAGTAAAAATCTAAAGATTTCAGTTCGGGAAAATTTACAAAGAATGTTCTAACTAATGTTTTAGTAAAAAAACGCTTTGTTAAGAAGTTTACTATTAAACAATATTAGTTTGTAAAAATAATTTTCTGTTTCACTGTATAATAAATGACAAAATAAATAAAATACGATTCTTTTTCAAACACAAAATTTTCAAAAATATTTGTTTTTTTTTGTTTGAATAATACGTTATTTATTAAATTTTTTGTGAATAACCAAAATTATTCAAAAATTTCTGTTAAATAATAATGGCCGTATTCAAAATGAAATTCTAGACACTGTCTAGATACTGTTTAAGAATTTCTTATTCAAAACACATTTTCTTAAACTTTGAACATACGCTGAACATCTCTTGCCTAACTGACGCCATATTGATTTTGTAAAATGTAAACAACAAATTAAATGCCAAAGAGTTAAAGTTATTTTAAAACTCTCGCTTCTATTAAAAACCATTTCCACAACTTGCTTTTATAATTAAAGCCATTTTTAGTAAAAAATTAAGATACTTTTTGTGAATTTTCATAATTTTTTTTGTTTTTTTCTTATGTGATTTACTAAAACAGGGATGGTCAACTTTTTGTTAAGCAGACTTAACTAAAATCATTTTGAATAGACTCTTGAACAAACAGTGAACAAGCCTTAAAAACATTTTAGTTACGAACTCGATGTTCAGGGTAAACAAACCGTGTCTAAAACTTCATATTGAATACGGCTGTAAGAAAATTTCTTTTTTTCCTGTTTGAATAATCAATCAGAAAAAATTATTTGAATTTTTTGGAAACAAATATTATTTTATTTATATGAAATTGAATAAAATAAAATTGTATTTTATTCAAATCAAAATAAATAAAATAACAGATCATTTTATTTTTTGATAACCAACTAAAATATTAAAGTATTTTATTTTTTCCAAAAAATTCAAATAAAAGTATTCAATAATACAGCTTTGCTTATTGGGAACTTAAAATAATAGTTTAAATTCTGACATTACTAAAAAAGAGTGTTTTTATGGTAAAAAAATTTTTTTTGGTCTGTAAATTTTTTTAATTTGTTTTTTGATGAAAATATAACGTAATATTAGTACAGTATTGAAAAGTTGTATATTTTAAATTATCGTTAATTTTTTTTTTTTTTTAATTTTTAACATAGCTGTATTATTGATTTTTTTTATTTGGATTTTTTGGAAAAAAATAAAATACTTTGATATTTTAGTTGGCTATCAAAAAATAAAATGTTTTGTTATTTTATTTATTTTGGTTTGAATAAAATAAAATTTTATTTTATTCAAATTCATAAAAATGAAATAATATTTCTTTCCAAAAAAATCAAATAATTTTTTCTGATTGCTTATTCAAACAAACAAAATAGAATTTTTCAAAATAATCAACAAAAATTTGTGATTTTTTTTGGTTATTCACAAAAATTCAAATGAATAACGTATTATTTAAACAAAAAAAAGAAATATTCTTGAAAATTTTGTGTTTGAAAATAATTTTTTTTTTTATTTATTTTGAATTTTATTATACAGTAAAACACACAATTATTCTTACAAACCACTATTGTTTTACTTATTTAAGGTTTTCTTTACTAAAACATTAATTAGATTATTTTTAATTTTTTCCCAAATTGACTTTTACTGATTAAAAAATGTTCTTAAAACATTTTCTTATGGAAAATTCGATATTTTTCTTAAACAATAAAAAGTCGTGAAAGGATGTATAATTACTTAAATACCCTTAATTGTAAAGGTTTATTTTGCAAAACATTGAGATTTTTAAGGGTTTTTGCTTTGGTGACATTTTTAAGAAAATATTCTTTAGACTGTGAAATGTTTCTACTACACAAAAATTATTTTAATCGAGAAAAATTTCATTCTTTATACAATTGAACATTTTTGCAATAGAAAATGCATTATTCTATTTTTAAAATTTAAATGCATATATGCTTATAATATTTTTTTATTTTTGACTACTTTTGAGGTAAAACTGATGTTGTACTGATGATGTAATTTATTGTGATTCTCTAGCACATAACGATCTATCCGTCTATCCCTCATTTTACGGATTAACTGTTATATTTTTTAAGCGAGATACATTGAAGTCTACCAAAAGGGAAAAAATATTCTACGAATTAGTGCATGAAATTTCACGTGGGAAGTATCATATTGAAAATAATTTAAATAATAAGTTATAATATATCAAAAATGTTTCAAATTTACTTTATAACTATATCACATAGGCCAGGTAAAATTTGTGACTTTGACCAACCAAGTAAAACACGGGTGGTTGGAAACAGTTTTTGCCTAAAAGTGCGAATACTATATTTTCTTTTTTAAATACGTATTTGGAATGTCTAATATGCTATTTACATATACCCCGAAATCCACATAAATTTGGATTTCAAATCCAATTAAAATCTATACCGTTTACATATCGTGAACCTATATTCAAAATATGCCAACTCAAATTTGACGGAAATGAGTTTCCGATGGCAAATAGCTCCCCTATGTAATACCTATCTGCCATAAAAATTTCAGAGCAAAAAAATAATTTGTTGTCGTTTTACATCCATTTTTGTTATTCTGCTAACTCAAAGTACATATTTTTTTGGTGGAAATAAATGCCAACTCCTATTGTAAATTTCCAAAAATTTTTCAAAAAATTAAAAAAAAAAAATTAGACCACATATCTTATTGCATTTGCCATGCTTAACACGAATCTTGTAATGATTTTGATATCTAATGACTGGTTCTCGAGATATTGCCATTTTAAAAATATTGGTAAATTGTGTTTGCAAAAAAAAAATTGCTTATATTTATGTAACTTTCAAACTATTTATCAGATTGAAACATTATGAATGGGGCAAATAAAGTCAATGATATAAGCTTTCAAAATAGCTGGTTTGGAGTGACCCTATTGCAATACAGAGTGAGTTACAGGGTGCCAAAGTTGACCACCCTGAGATTAAAAGATTTTCGGAGCTAGTAACTTTTAAAAATATGCAAAGATTTTTAATTTTTTGTTCAGTTTTTGCAATTACCGTACTAAGGATAACAAAAACCAAAAAAAAAAAAAAATTTTAAAATTTTTCCAAAAAAAATGTATTTTTATTTTCCGACAAAATATGCCAACTCTAAAAAAATATTTGTTTTTTGATATAGTAATAAATGCCATCTCTGAAAAATATGCAAACAAGTGCAAAATATGAAAATTTTTGCAAAGGTAAAAATTGTTTAGAATATTTAAACCATCTTGTGGAAGGTACATTGTTTATTTTTGCAATAATACGCGAAATAACTAGTTTTTTAGCTCTCCTGAACAGTAAGCTTTTTCGAGTTGGCATTTATTGAATATAGTTCGACGATATGCTTTTTTGACATTTAGCGGGATTTTGTTTGTACTAACTCTGTATTTTCTTTTGATTTGTGTACAGGGTTGTTAGTTGGAAAATGACCCAATTTTATAAATATTTCTAAAAACAATGATTTTTCTTTGCCGGAGCCAATATTTTCAATCCCACTAGTATATGTTGGGACCACAATATCAAAAAATGTGTTTTTATGTAGAGCTGCTTCTTTAAATGCAAGAAAATTAACATTTTTGCCAAGTTTGGGGCCGCCACCATTGAGTGTTTTTCTTTGTTAGGAAGACCAAATTGGTCAACTAAATTGTGCGTTTACCATTTGCAATGGTAAATTTTAAATGAAACATTGTTAAACATTGTTTTTATTAATCTTTTAATAGTTTTAAAAAAATAAATTTTAATTGTTTTTTTACTTTATAAAAAACAACAACAGCTGATAAAAAATCGTGTGCAGCGTTGTAAAAAAAGCATTAGGGATGATTATTTTGGGAAAACCCATAGTTGTACAATTAAGTAGCAGAAATTTTTTGGATTTTAAATTTGCGATTTTACGATTTTCCCAAAATCCAAGTTTTTTTTGTATGGGATTTGACATTTGAAATCCAAAAAAGTAATTGGATTTACTTGGATTTTCATTGAAATCCCATTTTTTTTGGATTTCGAGGCATATGTAAATGGGCTATAAGAATAATATAGGAACAAAAACCAAAACATCGATCGAGCACTTTTTTCAAAAATCGCGGTTGAATTGCAAAAGATTATTATATTCGAATTTTCTCGAAAACTAGAGATATCAAAAAAAAAACAAATATTATTTGGAATTATGCATTTATATAAAGTATTCAAAAAAATTTACATTGCAGTATTCAAACGGTCAAAAAATAAACATAATTATTTTGAATGTATTTTATATGGTATGGAATTGGGCACATTTTTAAGCGCGAAAAACACAAAAACGAAACAAGCTACAGCATTTTAGATGACAAATTTGGATTCTACAGGTCCATATTATATAAAATCCACTCTTAGTTTTTGACATTAACGCAATAATGTCTAACAGTGGTGCTACAAAAACGCTTATAAATAACATTTTTTAAATTTCTATTCCGAATATCTCGAAAACGAGAAGCTATAGAGAAATTGCATATTTCATAGAGTATGCGGTACGTTTACATTTTTAGACTAACTACTTACAATTAGACCTTAATGGTCAAAACGTACTCTGAAAATTTAAATACTTTTAGGCATTTCTTTTAAAAAAGGGAAAATGGAAATTAATTGTTGATGTCTTGTAAGAGTCCTAACACCTTAAATGGGAAATGAAGTGTTGATTTTTTAGAATCCTAACAGGTATTGCTTAGACTTTTAAGCTCTTAATTTCCTTAGTTTTTCTCTTCCTTGCTTCTGCAGAAACAAGGTCAGGTCAAAAAAAAAAAAATATGTATATCGTTGACTGTGACTTTTCATATTTTTTTTTAACTATCCCATTATGCCAATAGTTAATCAAGCTGGAGAGAAATTGGCATCGGCTTGACCAATTTTGCTCGGATGCGGCTCAATTTTTTATTTTTTTTTGTAAAACATAATGGCCGGCTTTTAAGCCGGTTGGTTTGTTTGTCTGATGCCAAAGTGGTCCTATATTACATAAATACGCCCACGAAGACTTTTCGAAATTTCTTAAAACTATATAATCATACTGATGGCCAGGCAACGATATGTAGTTTTGATTCACTTACGTCAACGTTACAAACGTATTTTCTGTTGAATTTACTGACATAATATTTTGAGTGTATGTAATAAATAAACATTTCTGTATTTATCATTATTATCAGATATCATTCCATTTCGCAAATCGCATGTTTTTAAATTTGGTTATATGACCGCTAAATTTTATCATAAAATTTCATTTTCTAGTCCCCTGGATTCAACTGCAGGACGTTGAAGTTCTTCTGCCATAGAAATATTTCATTTGCTTCTGCCTTTTTTCAAATTTTTAAATATGATCCGATTTGGCCCATTTCCGTACTTAACCAGCCTCAGACCATAAGATATATTTCTGCCAAATTTTCGCAGTCTAGCTCTTTTATTTTGGATTGTATCATGTCTTCCACAGACGAACGGACGGACATCTGCAGAATGTGTAACAATCGATCACTAATAAATAATATATATTTTATGGTTTGTTAGATAGATATTTCGATGCTTACACACGGAATGACAAAGTGAGTATACTCCTTAAACCAACCTAGGAAAGTCGCCAATTTTTACAGATTTTTATACTTTTCTTTAAAAAAAAAGTTTTGTTAAGTAAATATTTGCATAAGTTTATAGCTCTGCACTTGGAATTTCCTAAATCACAACTTAACTTTTCTGAATTCAAATGGACTTTTTATAAATTACAATTTATAAGAACCTGATATTAAAACAAAACTGTTTTGTAAGAATAATTTTTTGTTAAACTGTACAAAATAAATAAAATAGTTTTTTTTTCAAACACAAAATTTTCAAGAATATTTATTTTTTGTTGTTTGAATAATACGTTATTTATTTGAATTTTTGTGAATAACCAAAAAAAATCACAAATTTTTGTTGATTATTTTGAAAAATTATATTTTGTTTGTTTGAATAAAAAAAATCAGAAAAAATTATTCGATTTTTCGTTATTCAAATAAAATCAAAATAAATATTATTCATTTTCAAATATTTAAATAATCTGTTATTTGATTATTTTTTAAAAAATATTGTTATTTATTCATTTCGTTATTTCAATCATAGCATACAGCTATGATTTTTAACCATCAAAAAAAATTTTTTTTTTATAAAAACACTTTTTCAGTGTTGTCCAAATATAACATAAAAAAAAAAATAAAATAAATTTTATTTTTTAATTTGTTTGGAACATTTCGATTTTCAAGTCAAAAAAGGAACCAAAGACATTGCTCAACAGGGCTAATATTGACCCTTAACGACAACTATGTATTCTTATCCCGACGATTTGAAAATTTACTCAACTCTATGTATTTTTACCATGCTATAGAGCAAATCCATTCCCAGACGACAACATGTAATTGTAAAGAAAATTAAAAAAACGCCTAAGTTTACAACTTAAAAAAAAGCCTAAGTTTACAACGAAAACACCATTTTAAATTTTAAAACACACTTTTTTTTATTATACGATTTTTGATTTAATTTCATTTTTTACACATTTCTTATTCTCACATTAGATTTTCTCGTACTTTTCTGGTCTTCTCACATAAAATATTTATTAATTTTATAACCAATTTAGTTGATGCTATGACTGAAGACCCAGTAATGGTGTAGTTTCCACTGCTGACGATGACGTCACTATAGTATCTGTATAAATGACACTGCGAGGTCTGGTATCGGTTTCTTCGGAAATCTCAGTACAATGGCCGCCAGGTGACTTTTTAGCTTTATGATGTATTTCATGCATATACAAAGCACTTAAGCACATATCGGCTACAGTCAAGTCATTCGGTTTGTTATCCCATAGCGATTCGGGACCATACAAACTATAGATTAAAGATTGCTGTTGTGAAGGTCCCTCTAAACTACCTTCCAATTTGGAAACTCTTAATTTTTTCATTTTTTTAGATGACTGAGGAAGATTGGGATCATTTAAATTAGATGAGGGTCCAGCTCCACCTAGACTTTGTTGTAGCATTTGTTCAAAATAACATTGACAATGCTGCATGGGTATTGACGATGGATCATTGGGATCATTGTTGGGTTTTTTCGTATTATGTCTATAGAGCAAAGACTTGGCAACCGAAGAATATTCATCTTGAATGGTGCCAAACGAAAGAAGACTTTCGGTTAATGGATTAAGTTGGGCAAAATCTCTTTTTTGCTTTTTTGTTGCTGCCGTATTAAGAGGCAAAGTTGTAACAACTGTTGCTGCCTTGCTAAGATCAGTTAAGGCAGTTTGTCGTATAGCCTTAACAAAATCTAAAGCCTCTGGAGGCATTTGCCATTCTGGATTTGTTAAGGTAAAGTGTAATAAAGATAATTCGGTTTTACCATTGTTGGTGGCTGCTTGCATATTATCAGATTGATGAAGAGAAGTAGCAGACAAATCCATTTGCCATTCCGGATTACCGTGTTTCCTTACATCCATTTGAGCAAAGGAACAAACATTTCCCACACCCCTTACAGAAACGGTAAAACTTCTAAAGAATTTCACTATTTCCAATGCCTTGGGACGAAATACAAACAACAGTTGAAATGGTGTTATCAGGGGGCTGAAAATTTCATTTAGAAAATAGGAGGCTTTAAACTGAAAGAAATTGCCAAATTCCTTTTGTACTAATGAAGTGTGCGCTTGATTTTTCCAATGACTTGGTAGATAATGAACATGAGCTAAAATGGCAGTCATCAATTGTTCAGGACACCAAATTAAATTTTCATCTGGTATCATATTACGACATAATAAACCTATGGCCGAGAGCAGTGTTATAATGGTTAACATATGTTCCACCTGGAAAACATATTCATTATAAATTCCCAAGGCGAGTAAGAGTAACAGCAAACCTCCAGTAATGAAGAGTACATTTTTAGCTATTACCGCCATGAGGGGAGACGAAAATGAATTTAAATAACGATTGGAATACTCATAAGCTCTATTAAGGCGGGCATCCAATTCATGATCCAACTCATTAAAATGACGTAAATATAAACGACCATAATTCGACCAAGTACGCATTCCCAAGGCACCAGGCTCTTTTTTGAGAATATTGGCATACGTAAAGGAGAAATATATCAATTGCCAGAGAAAGATTAAGGGAGCCAACACAAAGTTAGCTATAGCAATCCAAAATATTAACTTTGATAGCCTTTTAGCTAATTCAACTTGATTTCCTCTTATCGAATAATCATCTCTTAGCTGCCAATTATTTTGAAATGGTGATCCAGGACTGCGAAACAAAATTAAATCGATATTAAATAGCAAGCCCCGGGACAACATAACAACTTCTCCACACAAAGGCATATTAAATCGTACAGGCAATAGGTTTTTATTCATTAAAGCCACTAAATAGTTCTTAAATCTCAAAATGCGATGATATATATCCAAGTCGGTTAAATGATCCTTGTCAATACACATATGCTGTTCAGCCTGTACTTCTCGAACTTGTTTTTTAATCTCATGCCAGGTTATATTATCCAAATTGGCATCTTCAATGTGCAGGGCAAGATTATAGAATTTCTTAATATCCCAGTATTGCGCTAAATGATACAAAACCTTGAAACTGCGTATTATTAAATACATCGTGGCTATCAATAATATCAACACCGTCATACCACCAAAATTATTCACACACTTGTCCATGGGTATAATTACATCCGATATCGTAACCCTGGTATGATTGGAGGGTGGGATTTCATTACCAAACAATATATCATGATTAATGCAATGTACGGTAAATGTTATTAGCCATATAACAAAGGCAAATTCTATTAGTTGGAATACCTCATCCAACACGATTATTACAAATCCATGTTTCTGATGATAATGATACATACGGGTAAAAAATGAATCCAAATCTTCGATATGATTCCATCGCGTTCGATTTATTTCGGGTACTGTATGCAAGAGCACCCCACTATTTCGAGGAGTGTCTTCTTCATTGTTCGTTGTTTCGTTTGTTTCATGCTGTGGTGGCTGGTGGTGTTGCTGCTGGTGTTCGTGTATCAAAATTTTGTTCTCGTCGTCGCTTAACGTTTTATAATTAATATTTTTTGAACCACTGGCCATGGAAAAAATTTTTAATAACTTTTATTTTCTATTTTATGATGTATTGAATCGTAAATTCTTTTGTTTGACCTTCTTTATAAATAAAATATAATATAAACACACCACACACAGAAAAATTGATCAGCTGTTCTTTATAAATATCCTATCACTCATAAAGGTTGCCAAATTTTAAAAAAATTATATATTTTGGGCAAAAAAATGGAATAACCCGCTGCCAAATGTGTAATTTTTTTATACAATAAAAAAGAGATGGGCGCGTGAGGGATTTTCGACTCAGTCATGTCAGAACATTTTTAAACACGCTTACTTATTAGCGAGCATAATTTGGATTAAGCTGAGTTTACTGCCATTTTTCGGATTTCTCCCACATAGATCTTTTAATTACAAATCGAAAATACACTCAAAAAAGTATGTCGGTAAAATCAACTACAAAAGACAGTTGTTTTGACTACATTTTGTCGTTGAAAAGGCGTCCACTACATAAACGGTAAAAACAACTGAACATGTTGTTGTTTTTAACTATTGATTTTCAACTACAAAATGTAGTAAAAACTACTACAAAACTGTTTAATACAGTTGTTTTTTCTACAGTTGCCTGAAATTGTATTTAAAAAATTTCTTAAACGTTTAAATGATTGATATTTATTTATTTAAAAAGCAATACATTTCAGTTGGTTGTATAGAATTTCGACATGATGACAATTTTTTGATGTATTTATCTGGAATTATAGAAGAAAAAAATTATATTAATAAAATGTTAAACAAAATAAATTGATTGTATTTACCTTTGTTTTTTTAATAGTTCATTTAAAATTTTCACCGCTACTGATCAAAATTTGTCTGGAATAAAAAAAAAACGAAATGCTTTGTCAAAATTGATTTATAAAAAAAAAGAATTAATTTCCAATGTTTCAAAAATGTATGTACCTGCTCTGTTGTGTATACAAAGAAAAGAAAGATGGCGCGCTCATAAGAAAACAAAACACTGCACATTTTATTTTGTTTTTTTTTTCGATTGGTTTTTACGCACGCTTATGTGAGCGCTATATTATACACACTTGTTATCTCATTTATCCATTTATTTTCTTTCGCTCAAGAATATTTTTCCAAAAACATATTTTTTGTTATAATTAAATTTAATAAAATGTAATTTAATTTATTTAGATATTATTTATTTGGTATAAAAATAATTCCTTCCGCATCCCGCACGACCAACTCGCTCGACACATTCGTTTGCAATAAAAATTTCTAGAAAAAAACGAGTTTTAGAAAAAAAACTAAAAACAACTACATAAATCAACTATTGCTACAGTGTAGTATATTTTTTGTAGTTTTTTTTTGAAACTACTACAAAAAAAGTTGTTTGAGATTTTTTCATACAAAAACGACCGAAATTGTAGTTAAAAACAACAGCTACTACTTACTACACAAACGACCGTCATGTAGTAACTGCAATAATTTTCTGAGTGTATTTAGGTGATTTTTTTTTTCGACGAGATCTGGTTCGCGAGTTATGTCGACTTGAAATTCAAATAATAAGTCCATTGTTTTCTGTTGGATTTTAACAAAATACGTATGTATGGTTAGAAAGGTAAATGAATTCTGTTTCACATAAAAAATAAAAATATTAGCTGAATTGCAGTTTATGGGTCATACGCGAATTTGGCACTTATTTCAACCAGGCAAAAGGCTTGATATACAAAAAAAAACTTCATTTAGCGACGCCGCTAAATTAATTTATGAAGTTTGTAAACCCTAAGCCCGCCCGAAGGCCGCTACGCAAAAAAGCTTTTTTACGAAAATTCTCGAAAAAACCTTTTGTGGGTTAATAACTTATTTTTTTACCAAAATAGAAGATATTTTAATTACCTTTCGAATGACACCAATATTTTTGAAATCGAACAATAAATAACGAAGATATAAGCAAAAAACTTCAAGTCGAGATAACTCGCTAAATACGTGTCGCCGACAAGTTTATTGTATTTATTATTATTTTGATGATCTTTGTTCACTGAAAATTATCGTCTATACAATTAGCAATATCTTCAAAATGATAACATACAATTTTAGGTTCATTAAAGCGAAAAAAAATCGATATATATTTTCTTAAACATGGGTATACATTTTTTATCGTAACTCAAGCTGGATTTGTTTGCTAAAGTGCGTATAATACTTGCTTATTTTTAAACTTTTCATAAATTATTTTTATTTTTAAATTAATTTCAAATTGCACCTTTTCAATACTGTGCTAATATTAGTGATTGGCACATGAGGAGATTAGAGCGTGATTCACGCATGAATGTGACTGAATTCAATTTTGCTCACGTGATTGTGAGTGCGTGAGTGGGAAATTGCGTGAGTGAATCGTTTTTTTGCGTGAGTTTGCGTGATTTATTTTCTTTCAAACCAAAAAAGCAACAAAACAATTTTAAGATTTCGTCACGAAAAAAGCAAAAAATACAAATTGCGCTGAACTTTAAATTTTGCTTTGTAAAAAATTTTAAATTTTGATTTTTTTTTGTATAAATAAGAGTTTCGTGAGTGTGAGTGAAGCTTGTGTAAGTGCACGTAAGTGTGAGTTATACTAAATTTGGCGTGAGTCACTCACTCACAAGGGGTAATCACGGTTAACCGATGCAAAAATAACCAAAAAAATATTTTTCTTTCCCGGATAATTGAGGTTGCCGGTAATCGAATAACCGATAATCGACGTCGAAATGTACACGCAAAAAAAGCTGTATCAGATTGAGCAATCCTACTTGGTAAAATTTTTTTCATACCAAAAAAAAAATTTATCAAATTTTTGCTAAAATTATGCTTGTCGATGTTAAAGTAACATAATTAAATTTATGTGAAGTAACTTGCACAATAACGCAAATTACTTGCACAAAAAAATTAGCGAAAGGGCCCCCGTACACGCAAAAAAAAATCTGTGTAAGATTGAGCAATCCTACTTGGTAAAACTTTTTTCATACCAAAAAAAAATTTTTACCAAATTTTTGCTAAAATTATGCTTGTCGATGTTAAAGTAACATAATTCGTTTTTTATGTAAAATAACCAAGTAGCTTGCACAATAACGCAAATTACTTGCACAAAAATTTATCGAAAGAAAACAACAAAAAAAAAAAACAAATACAGACCGCCATTTTCATTTTGTATTTTTGTGTGCGTTGTTCGTTTATTTTTTTTTTTGTGTTATAAAAACGTAAAAAGGAAATTAGTAAATAAAATTAAAATAAATTAATAAATAAAAATAAATAATTAGTTTTTTAAAAGATAAATAAATGTAAGATAAAAAAATGCTCAAGTTAATTTTGCTGTCATAACTTAAAACACCATTCATTTAGCAAAACCAATGGAGTCCCACACGTATGTTTCGATGAATTTCAAATGGAATGATAAAGTGAGTATACCCCCATTCCGAAGACACCAATAAGGTTTAATAGATTTTTAGTTAAAAATTAGTGTTTGGTAATAATTCTCTATTTTTACAGGGTACTGGTAAATAAATTTTTGAAGCCATGGCGAATCCTTCACTACAATAAAGAGGGTGGGCACCAGTCCTGCCTTAAGTTATAAAATTAAAACCTAAAATCGCAAAGCCAAGGGAGTCCAGACCTGTTTTGATGAGTTACAAATGGAATGACAAAGTAAGTGTTCCTCCATACCAAAAGACCAATGGGGTTTACCAATTTTTTAAATTAAAAATTTATGTTTTGTAATAATTTTCTATTTTTACAGGATGCTTTTAAATAAATTCGTGAAGCTGTAGCGGATCCATTACTTCAAGAAGAAGCGTAGGCAGCAGTCACTCGAAAAAATTGTACAAAAAGGGTCAGTTGGTCGGTGGTAAATTAAATCCTACACAACATTTATTATATTAATATGGATTTATTCTGTGAAAATTTTAAATTGAACAAATATACAAATTTTTACAAAAATTTATTGAAAATTTATTTTAGCATAAATGTGGTAATTTTTAGCATTATTTTTAGTCATCTTTTCTAGTAATTTTGGCATATTTCACCATATCTCTTTTGGTATATTTTACCAAGTTTTTACTTAAATAGCATTAGCATTTTCTTCAAAATTTTTTACATAAGCGTTTTGGCTAAATTACGAAAACTACTTCGTCGGTTGTAGTTTTAGCATATTCTTGGTAAAATTATGCCAGATTTTTGCTCACTCCGACACAGATTTTTTTTTGCGTGTAGGCTAGTTGGTAGCGTGCTAGCCTTTCAACGTAAGGGTCGTGGGTTCGATTCCTCTCAGACCCCTTGGTTTTTTTCGCTACAATAAGATGGCGGTCATTGTTACCAGTTTTCGGTTAGGTTGAATTTATTAAAAATGAGTTGTAAAAAATTAGCGAAAGAAAACAGAATAAAACAAATACAGACCGCCATTTTAAAAAGGGTCAGTTGGTCGGTGGTAAATTAAATCCTGTACAACATTTATTTTATTAATATGAATTTATTGTGTGAAAATTTTAAATTCAAATAATTTAATATAAAAATTATTTTAGCATAAATGTGGTAATGTTTAGTATTACACACGTTCTAGATTAGCAACCACCACTTCTATAACGAAGGCAATTCAACGTCACTTTTGACGTATAGAAACGCCAAAATTGATAGTAAGCAATTTCATTTTTCTTTTGGAGATTGTTTGTTCCCGCTTTTGTTAGCGTCTTCTTTTGTTTATCATGAAAAACGAATGTCAAATGAAAAATGACTACTCATTTTGACACTTGATTGCGAGCAATCTATAGTAGAGCAGGCTCTCTACCATCAATTGTATACCATCATTTACAAAACTGTCCACATTAGCAATGACAGTGCTTTCTATCGATTTTGACGTACGATAGAAGTGGAAGTTGCTAATCTAGACCGTGTGTTATGTTTATATTTTACCAATTTTTTGCTTAAATAGCATAAGCATTTTCTCCATAATATTTTACATAAGCGTTTTGGCTTAATTACGAAAACTACTTCGTTGGTTGTAGTTTTAGCAAAATTTTGGTTAAATTATGCCAGATTTTTGTCAGATTTGATTTTGCTTGTAATCTTAATTAGGTTTGAAAAAAACAAACCTAATATATTGAAACGGGATATCTTTTTAATGCTAGTGAAGGATTGGCAACCCTTTTTACTAAAGGCTCAATCACTGAACGTGCTCAACATCGAAAAAAAAAAATCCCAGTATTTTGAAACAGATGTTAACTTTGAACCAGTATTCCTAGAAGTTCACGCAATTTTTATATTTCCATCAATTTTTGTTTACATAAATCTTAAAAAACTTTAATTAAAAAAGAAAATACAATGCGTTTAACACTAATTAACTTATTTAAAGATACAGTACCCGGCCATATATTCCGTGGCAAGAGGCGTTTAGTTAAACCTGTAAGTCGTAAAGCTATGGAAACCTTGCAACGTGAATATGAACGTCAAGAAAAAACCATGTTGTTGTTGAGACATCCCTATTTGACGGTGGTAAGTTTTTAAAAATTTGGAAGACTTTTATATAATTACAACATATTTTATACAATTTATTGACAGGAAGAATCTGCTGGACATGTTAAAGATCTTCAGAAATCTGAGGCTAAAATATCCATGTGGAATGATGCACAAACAATGAAAAAGTTGAAACCCCATGTAACACTAGAAGATCGTTTGAATCATTTAAAAGTTAAGGAATGTTGGGATTAGGTTGAATAAACATGTTGTTTTTTTAAGTTAAAATAAGTAAATTCAAAATAATGCAAAAGGTAAAATATGGCAGAGCAACTAAAGAATTGGTTGATTTTTAGTTATTTACTCAAATAAAATTTGAAGAATTAATTTACAAGTTGAAAATGAAATAAAGATATAAAAATTAAAAAAAAAAAAAAAAAAAAAAAAAATTAATAAAATAATAGAGGTCGGTCATACATTTGGCCCCACTAGGGGCACTTAAGGGTAAGTTAGAATGGTACACGCAAAAAAAAACTTGTGTCGGAGTGAGCAAAAATCTGGCATAATTTTACCAAAAATATGCTAAAACTACAACCGACGAAGTAGTTTTCGTAATTTAGCCAAAACACTTATGTAAAAAATTTTGAAGAAAATGCTAATGCTATTTAAGCAAAAACTTGGTAAAATATACCAAAAGAAATATGGTGAAATATACCAAAATTATTTGAAAAGCTGACTAAAAATAATGCTAAAAATTACCACACTCATAGAAATATCTTAGTAGAAAAATTAGTAAACCCATTGTAGATCAAGTTTTACAGAATATTGCCGTATTCAACAAAAATTAATGTTGATATCGTTGAATAATCAGTAAATTTGAATCAACTATTTACAACGCTTATACAGAATTCAATAGATAAAACCAAAAAAGAAAAAACAACCCTGTTCGTTCAATTTTGTATTATCAAGTTCGTAGCAATGCATTGCAATGTGAAATTTGTTTGTCTCTTATAAAATTATTTTATGTGTTTGTTTCTTATAAAAATATTTAAGATTATAAAAATAAATAAAGATAGGATCAGATTCTGATCTGTAAATATTTGGTAAGTAATAAAATACATTGGTTACTTTATGTATTCATACTATATTATTTTTTTTTTTTTTTTAGGTTTTTGATTTGGTGTCATTAGAAAACTGGAGAATGGCTTACGAGTGCATAACATAAATAAACGAAGTGTGTGTGAAAATCTTGTTTAAATATTGCAGCTTAAAAAGCCGGTGATAATTCTAAAAAATATTGTGATTTATACTTAATAAAAGAATATTTACAAATAACAACAAGCTTTTTTTTTTTAATAAAATTTCTTATATCAACAAAAATATGAGTTGAGTTTACAAAAAATACGAGTTGATTTACAAAAAAACGAGTTGATCAACTTTTACAAAAACTGACAACAATTTTTATTGAAATCAACATAAATATTTGTAGGGTCAAAATCAACAATGATTTCTGTTGAATTTACAACGATTTTCTTTGGGAATACAATGATTTTTGGTTGAGTGCACATTTATGCTAAAATAAATTTTCAATAAATTTTTGTAAAAATTTTTATATTTGTTGAATTTAAAATTTTCACAGAATAAATCCATATTAATATAATAAATGTTGTGTAGGATTTAATTTACCACCGACCAACTGACCCTTTTTGTACAATTTTCTCGAGTGACTGCTACCTACGCTTCTTCTTGAAGTAAAGGATCCGCTATAGCTTCACGAATTTATTTAAAAGCATCCTGTAAAAATAGAAAATTATTACAAAACATAAATTTTTAATTTAAAAAATTGGTTAACCCCATTGGTCTCTTGGTAAGGAGGGACACTTACTTTGTCATTCCATTTGTAACTCATCAAAACAGGTATGGACTCCCTTGGCTTTGGGTTTTTAGGTTTTAATTTTATAACTAAAGGCAGGATTGGTGTCCACGCTCTTTATTGTAGTGAAGGACTCTCCATAGCTTCAAAAATTTATTTAGCAGTACCCTGTAAAAATATAAAATTATTACCAAACACTAATTTTTAACTAAAAATCTATTAAACCTTATTGGTGTCTTCGGAATGCGGGTACACTCACTTTATCATTCCATTTGTTATTCATCGAAACATACGTCTGGGACTCCATTGGTTTTTCTTATTGAATGGTGTTTTAAGTGACGAAAGCAAAATTAACTTTAACATTCTTTTATCTTACATTTATTTATCTTTTAGAAAACTAATTATTTATTTATGTATTAATTTATTTTTATTTTATGTACACTCAACCAAAAATCATTGTATTCCCAAAGAAAATCGTTGTAAATTCAACAGAAATCATTGTCGATTTTGACCCTACAAATATTTATGTTGATTTCAACATTAATTGTTGTCAGTTTTTGTAAAAGCTGATTAACTCGTATTTTTGTTGGTTCTATTCGTATTTTTGTTAATCATACTCGTTTTGTTTTGTATATTCATGCAATTTTATTTATTAAAATGAAATTCTTATTTGTGTTGTAAATGTTATTTTATTTAATTGAATATTTTCACAATATTTTTTCGTGGTTTTCATTAACTCATTATTTTTGCATAAACTTAGTTTGTTTTTAGATATTTTTTTGTTTCCTTGGACTGTGATGTATTTCGCTGTTGTTTTGCTGTCGGCAATCATTTTACGTGATTAGCTTCTAGAGTTTTTAGAAAGATTCCAAATCACAAATTGCTAAACAAAAATAAAAAATTGCTTTATTAATGAATTAAATAACAAATATATTTAATTACTCACCAAATATTTTCTTATAAAAAAGATTTTTTTGAGAAACATCCCTTCTCTACAAGACAACAAAAATTTACAAATGGCGATCAGCAAAAACAGTGTTGCACATTTCATGTACTTATATTTTATACAATTTTTTACAACTATGTATTTTTCAACTATTGAATTTTGTAATATCAACATTGATTTTTGTTAAATTCTGTAAAACTTGATCTACAATGGGTTTACTAATTTTTCTACTAAGATATTTCTATGAGTGTATCAATTTTCTTTTTACGTTTTTATAACACAAAAAATAAACGAACAACGCACGCACACAAAAATACAAAATGAAAATGGCGGTCTGTATTTGTTTTTTTGTTGTTTTCTTTCGATAAATTTTTGTGCAGGTAATTTGCGTTATTGAGCAAGCTACTTGGTTATTTTACATAAAAAATGAATTATGTTACTTTAACATCGACAAGCATAATATTAGCAAAAATTTGGTAAAAATTTTTTTTTGGTATGAAAAAAGTTTTACCAAGTAGGATTGCTCAATCTTACACAGATTTTTTTTTTGCGTGTAGGATCAAATTTTTTAAAACTGTTTTGTATGGGAGCCCCCTTAGGAAGTGAAAATAGTGGTAAGGTATGTTCAAGAAAAATGTTGGGAACAGAAAATTATTGGAGGTCGGTCTTAAGCTGCCCATTCACTTGCAATATTATTGTTCAACTTTTCAAATTGTACAATAATATCGCTTGTGTGTATGTAATATTTACGGTTGTGCAATATATTGGAGAATATCAAAACACTTTTGATATTTATTGTACAAACAAGAATACTGCAATATATTTTATCAGTGTGTTGTCTATATTGTACAACTTTTATTATGTTATGTTTATGTTTATATCTTGTACAATATATTGGGTTTAAGTATTGAGCAATTTTATTTGCTGTGTAGGGTAAAACGACAATAATATTGTAAAATATTTTTTTTTTTAAGTTGAGCAATTTTATTGCAAGTGAATGGGCAGCTTTACATTGCACCCCTCCAAGGGCGTTTCTAGGGGAGTTTTGGGGCTTTTTGGAGATTTTACCCTCTTTACGCCCAATTTTGACCCCGATGAGGAGCCATATGGCCCCTCCCCACTGCCCTTATTTTTTGGCTTATGCTTTCTTTTTTGAACCTATCAAAATTAGAGGGTGTCCCGGATCGAACTCGAAAACTGGTGAGCTATCCCACGCCTAATAGTGCAAATTGAAGAACCGTTTTTTGTGTTCCAAAGTTAAAAAAAAAAAAAAAAATTCATAGATATCCCACTCGCATCCCACTAAGCGACCCCATAGCTCTTAAAGGAAATCACCTAAGCTTTCTTTTGAATCAAAAAAAAAAGGGCCCAATTTGAGGAAAAAGTCAAAAAAGTTTTAGATTTTTAAGAAAAAAAATCAAAAACTTTTTTTTTATTTTTTTTATAATTTTTTTTCGAAAGACTGAACAAATAGCTAACTAAACTCTTTGGGACACATTTTGCTAACAACAATACACACAAAAAAAAATATAAAAAAATTGTGTACGTTTGGGGGATAATACAACCTATAAAGTGGTTTTGGATAATTTACCTAAGTTTTTTAGAGCAAAAACTTTGGTAAGTTATCCAAAACCACTTTATAGGTTGTAATTAAACCAAAAACTGGCACAAATTTTTTAATTTTTTTTTGTGTGTAGGCACCGAAAAAATTCCCCAGTCAGATACATGGATGAGAATAAACACCTCTTTGGACAAAATGTCAAATTTCGACCCCCTCTAACTCAGAGAGTCCTTGACCGATCTCGCTGAAAAATTGTGTCTGAACTACTATCCTGTAGGACTAACCTTGGTGAATCATCCTTGGTGAATCATCCCGATCGGAAGACATCGGTTTCAAAAGTTGTGTCAGTTGACACGAAAACCCCCATATTTATATTGATTTTTTTTGTTAGATGAGTTAAACTTAAAAATGTTTGTTGGGTTATTTTTAACATCTGTTTGAGTGGCATGCAGTAAAAAAACATAATAAAAACATCTGTTTTGTAATACCGGCATGAATTTTCTAATTAACCAATTTAGAGAATTTTTTATTATTTCTTCAAATTTTCTATTAAAATGTTAAAAACATTTCGAATATCAATATGGAAATACAAAAATAAAACGTTTCAGACGTGGTAAGTATCGTATTCTAATCTATAAAAGGCAAAAAATCGTTTATAATCATACCTGTTTCTAGCTTCAACTCATCTCCACGATTGTTAAGTTCCAAGGCCAATGAAAATTTAAATGACACCAAAGATGACAAATTTAAAGATTATGCTAACATACCCGTTGAACGTATACGTAATTTTAGTATAATTGCACATGTAGATCATGGAAAAAGTACATTGGCAGATCGTATATTGGAATTGACCGGTGCTATAAAATGTAATTCGGGTAGTCAAGTTTTAGATAGTTTACAGGTTGAACGAGAGCGTGGTATAACAGTCAAGGCACAAACGGTTTCCATATTTCATAAATATAAAGATGTCACATATTTATTGAATTTAATTGATACCCCGGGACATGTTGACTTCTCCAATGAAGTTTCAAGATCATTAGCTGCTTGTGATGGTGTCATTTTGCTAGTTGATGCCTGTCATGGTGTACAGGCACAAACAGTAGCCAATTATCATTTAGCCAAGGCACGTAATATGGCTGTGGTACCTGTACTCAATAAAATTGATATTAAACATGCTAATCCGGAAATGGTATGTAAGGATTTAAAAAATCTATTTGGCATTGAAACGGATTTAGTTTTAAAGGTATAACAATCTTGTATGTAATATATTTAAAAAAAAAAAAAATAATGTTTAATATTATTTAAGGTTTCTGCTAAATTAGGCACTGGTGTTCCTGCTGTTTTAGATCGTATTATTGAAGTTATACCACCTCCAAATGTTGATCGCAATTCATCTTTTCGTGCTTTATTATTTGATAGTTGGTTTGATCGTTATCGTGGTGCTTTGAATTTAATTTATATTACTAATGGAAAACTTGAAGTTGGCCAGGAAATACAATCTTTAAATACCAAAAAAGTGTATCCAGTTAAGAGTATATCCTTATTAAGACCAGCTGAAACTGAAGTGAATTGCATGTAAGTACAAGCTATTTTTTATTTTTAATAGAACGAAAAAATTTAAAAAAAATTTGCAGAGATTATTTTGTGTACATTGGAGTGACATTTTTTTTGCATGGCAAAACATTTTTTTAACGTCTGGGCAAATGGTTATCCTACTTGGTCTAAAACAAATTTGATTCCAATCGTATTAAATTGACCCGTGGTGCCCGGCGATCAAGATTTTAAATGTTTGAAAAATTGTAAGGACTCCTGAAACATGTTTTATGGTCTTATATAGTATAAAAGATTCGGAATTTAACTCTCTCACTTGTTATATTTAACCAACCTCGCTTAGATGTTTTTCTATCTGCTCTAAAAATGTTAAAGATGTTTTTATCGTTTAATTAACGCTTAATATACGCTCAAATTTAACTATGTATATGGGCATTCCATGTCAAATCGGACACTATGAAATTTTTTTTTTTTTAATTTTCCCAATTTGTTTACAGTTTTGAGTACCCTTCGAAAACTTCTTCGTGGTAAATTTTCAGATTTTTTTGATGACCAGTTCCTTTACTCCAACTTTTTTACTCATAACTTCTTCAATAATCGTCCAAATTTCAATTTTTTTTTTTTCAAAATTTTTGTTTTTTTACGTACTTTAAAAAAAAAATCCCAAAAAATTCTTAAAAGCGCTTTAGTATGAGATTTTTAAGTTTTAAAATTTAAATCTTATTTTTGAAAATGTTTGTACTCTTCGATTTTTTTTTAATTTTTTTGTGTAAAACTTCTATCGATTCTACAAATTTTTTGCCCAGGAGGATCGTGGGATAACGATTATTACTATTTTTTTAAATTTTTTGAAAAAAATTTATTGTAATTTTCCAATCTTAAAATCATTTCTACTGCTTCAATGGTGCGTCGTAGAGGGGTCCTTTATAAGACCGACCCCCATTAATTTTTTCGTCTTAACATTTCTTTGGAACAAACTAATACCCTATCTCCAATTTCTAAGGAGGCTCCCACACAAAACGACATTTTTTTAAATTTGCTCCAACCGCTCTAACTGCCCTTATAGTGGCCTTAGAGCAACAAAATGTATGACCGACCCACAATATTTTTTTAGTCCAAACATTTTCTCTGAACACACCTACCCTCTATCTTTAACTGTTAAGGTGGTTCCCATACAATTTTTTTTATTTTTTGTAAATTTGTTTTATTTAATCAGCTTCTGTGTTCAGAGAAAATGTTTGGACTAAAAAATTATTGTGGGTCGGTCATACATTTTGTTGCTCTAAGGGCACTATTAGGGCAGTTAGAACGGTTGGAGCAAATTTTAAAAAATGTTGTTTTGTGTGGGAGCCCCCTTAGAAATTGGAGATAGGGTATGAGTAAATTCCAAAGAAATGTTAAGACGTAAAAATTAATGGGGGTCAGTCTTATAAAGGACCCCTCTATGACGCACCATTGGAGCAGTAGAAATGATTTTAAGATTGGAAAATTACAATAAAATTTTTTCAAAAAATTTAAAAAAATAGTAATAATCATTATCCCACGATCCTCCTGGGCAAAACATTTGTAGAATCGATAGATGTTTTACACAAAAAAATTTCAAAAAAAATCGAAGAGTACAAACATTATTAAAAATGAGATTAAAATTTTAAAACTTAAAAATCGCATACTAGAGCGCTTTTAAGAATTTTTCGGGATTTTTTTTTTTAAGTACGTAAAAAACAAAAATTTTGAAAAAAAATTGAAATTTGGACCATTATTGAAGAAGTTATGAGTCAAAGAAGTTTGAGTAAAGGAACAAACTACCAATTTTTAAAAATTCGATATCTTTTAAAGGGGTCAAAAAAAAAATCTGAAAATTTACCACGCAGGATTCTTCGAAGGGTACTATAAACTGTTAACAAATTGGGAAAATCTAAAAAAAAAAAAATTTCAAAGTGTCTGATTTGACATGGAATGCCCCATATATATTAGGTGTGTTCCAGAACTTTCCGGGTAAAGTTCGTTAAAATGAGAGGAAATCAAAAAACCTCTCACGATACCACAAAAATGCACAAAAGTACGGGAACGTTAAAAACCACATTTCAAGCCCAAAATAATAAAAAATGTAAACAAACCAATAACGCTAAAATATTTTCGTAAGAAAAATTACTTTAAACAAGAAAACAAGTTGTAAAAGTTTATTTTAATAACAAATTATCTTTTTTTGTATTGAAATAACACATTTTCTTGGTTTAGTTCTTTATTTTATTTAAATTTCCAATTTAGCTTCACAAAAAAAATCAGCTGTTTTTTCAACATCTGACTGTTACCAATTTACCCGAAAAAAAGTGCGGGTAAGTTCGGTAAAATGAGAAAGTAATTTATTCTCTCTCATTTATCCAATTTTTGCGTACGGGAACGCTTTTCGGGCTGGTTTGGGTACCCGCGGGCACCCGCGGTAACGTTCTGGAACACACCTATTATAATTTTCAATTAAATTCAAATGCCCTATGCGTATACTTAATGACATTAAGTTAATAGTAAATTTTATTGTTTACTTTTCGTAATTATATTTTAGAAATTTCCATTTCTATTTCAGAATTTTTTAATTATATTTCAGAAATTTTTAATTATAATCTAAAAATTATTTAATATGTATACATTAGGGTGTCCCGTCAAATTTAAATTTCATTTCGTAATACCTGTCAAACGATGGCCACGTTAGAGCTGATTGCGGAAAAATTTATGAAAAAGTTTCGCAAGGTCGTATTCAGTCGGCAGACAGCGGTCAAAGTTGGAAAATATTACGTATTTCGAACAAAATTCATGTCCGAATTTTTTGACTAAATCCGGCTTAAAAATTCGGAAATTTTGCGTACTTTATTGGAAATACATTTAAAAAAATCCAACAGATGCTGATTTTTAAACATCAAAATAATTTTTTTAACCAAATTGGTCTCAAAAGTTGAAAAATGTTAAGTGTGTTATATATAGTGTTTGGGAATTCCCGGACTTTTCAATTTCCCGGGAAACGGGAAAAAAATAATTTATTTCCCGGGATTCCCGGGAATCCCGGGAAATTTTTTTTATTAATATAAATCATAAAAAACATTAAAATTTGACCAACTTTTTATTAAAAACGGTTTTATTACAGATATACAAGTAATTAAAACATAAAAAATCAAAAAATAAAAGTTAAAAATCCTGAAATACAATAAAACAAAACAAAAAAAGTATTGCAAATTTTTCCCCACAAAAAATCGCAAAAAGTAGCCAAAAATCGCAAAAAACTTTAAAAATGCGTTATTCGAGCAAAAACTAATACTTTTAATATTTGTTCTGGAAATGTAACTTCTAGGTTCAAAATTTTTATATTTTTTTGACAGTCTTAGCAAAATTATCATTAACCGACGTGTATTTCTTGACTTTTTAAGTTTTTTCATGATATTGTCCATTGTTGCCAATTTAGCTATTTTGTAGCTAGATTTAGCTATTTTCTTTTGCATCTAGCGACAAAAAAAGTCATTTAGCTCTTAGCTACAAATCTAGCTACTTTTTTTGTTCGCAAAATTTGTAAAAAAGTGTTTTTTTTAAACCGTTTTATTAGCCATATTTTCAAGTTGACATTTCGTTAACGTGCTATTTAAGTGTGTATGACATCTGCTAGTTTTTCAACTTTTCAAAAAGTTTTATCAGGGGTTTTCTATGATATTTCCTTTAACTTCAAACAAAAATTTTAAATTTATCAAAAATCTCTCCATGATAAAGTTACTTAAAATTTTCAACATCAACCAAGTATCGTATTGGCACAGACTAAATACAGACTCGACAGTAGGGTTTTACAAGAAAAAATGGGGAAAAACTAAGCGATTTTAGGAGAAAGCACAGCGGTTTTTAGTCCGTTTTACGCTAACATGGCAACACTTTCTACGACTTAGGAGTGAGTGAAACAACAAAAACCGATCTGGCATCCATTTTTCTAATGGCGCGTTATATCAGTTTTCTCTTTCTAACCTAATTCGTAGAATAATTTGAAAATATTAACCATATGGTTAAAGAATACTTTTTTGACACCTGTCACTTATGTCGAGTCTGTATTAGTCTGTGGTATTGGCATAATTCATAGAGAATGTAGTTTAGTACCAACATAAAGAAAAAACAGCTATGGGTTTAAAATATAATAGTTTTCATCTCTCCAATAACGGATAAAATTTTACACCAGAATTCATAACCAAAAAAACGAGTGGCTATAATCGAGCTTTTAATTCGCATTCAGATAATTGTGTATTAAAAAATTTGGTACTGCGAAACAACTCCCAAATGAAATAAGTCCCAATGAAATAATTCCTAATGATATAAGTCCTAAGAGGAATGAATTAACTCCCAACTTTAAGAAATGAAATAAGTCCCAAAGAAAAAATGAAACAAGTCCCAATATTTGGGAGTTATTTAAAATCAAAATACTTACTCCCAAAAAAATTAAAGAACTCCGAACGAAATAAGTCCAAAAAAATAAAATAAGTTCCCATTACAGGAATTATATCTATTATGAGTACTTTTTACGTATACAAAATGAGGTGCTGATTCACAGAAAATAGTGAGGTGCCGATTCACAGAAAATAGAAATTCACAGGAAATAGTTCACAGGATCTGCAAATCCAGAAATACATACATATAACATATAGATTAATAATGTTTCTTTGTTAAAGAAATTGATTTAAAAGCTTAATTTAATAACTTAAGCGTTGGAAGCAATTTCTAAAGTTTCATGCGTTATAAATTATATCTGCGATATAAAATATGAGTATTTAAACTTTTTGTTTGCAAAATTTAATAAAAATATTTGAAAATATTCGTTTTAATACCAAAACTAACTTATTTTATTATTTAATTAAAAACTTTAGCAAATAAAACCTTTTAAAAACCACAAATCCAAAATCTAGCTATAAAATAGCTAGATTTTTCAACTGTTTATACAAATCTAGCTACAAAATAGCTAGATTTTTTAACTGTTTTTAAATTTAGCTATTTCTAGCTATTTTTTTGTCCAATCTAGCTACATTTTTTTAAAAATAGTTGGCATCAGTGATATTGTCATACTTTTTACACTTGGTCAGTTTTCCTACACTCAAAATAATCCTACAGTAAAAAATACAGTAAAAGTGTTATAACTTTAAATATACTACTTTTTTAGTAATTAACAGTATAAATTTAGCTTTACAGTATAAATTTAGTTATTTTTTTGAAATTGGAATACTTTGAACTTTACTGAATACTGATTTTTTACCGATTTTTTAATAATTTTTGTTAGTAATTTTAAAAAATTTGGAAAATTATTTTTGACACCTAATTTTTTTCAAACGCACATAGCAAATTTTCGTTGAAAAAAATAAATGTATATTTTTTTTTTAAATTTCCGAAATAGATCATTGCCAGCCATCAAGCTCAATAATTATATATTTTTGAAGCAATTTTTTTTTTATTAAAAAATTTTTCAAAATCGATTTTGAACAGGTTTTCGCTTTTAAATTTGTTTACCGTTTTTTTATAACTGCGTTAATAAAAATTGACTAACGCGTTGTAGGGCCCTTTAATACTACACACAAAAAAAAATCGAGGTAATATTACCTAAAATTATAGTATAAAAATACCTTAGCGCCAGGCAAACGGGGCATTTGCTAAGTTAAAAGGTAATGTTACTTAAAAGCTAAGGTAATTCCTATGTTCGAAAATTTATTATGGTTGACAGAAATATACCATAGCTTTTTAGGTAAAATAGCATTGATAAATAGGTGATATTACGTAAATAATTTGGTAGTATTACCTTGTTTTAGTAATAGCATTTTTACACCATTTCCTTTTAAAATTTAAATAAATACTACGAAAAGTTTATTATTTTTAATTAATTTAATTTTTTTAATTTTTTGAATGTTTACAATTTTTAAAAAAAAGTTGATAATAAGAAAAATGTCCAGAATTTTCTGAAGGACTCAAAAACTGATAATTTTTCTGTTACTAAACATTTTATCAATAGAAATACTCTCAAATTCTGAGACTTTTCTATAGAAAATACCCAGTTTCTGGAATTTTTTTCTTTTGAAAAATCTGAAATCTCAGAATATGAACACTTTTCTATATAAAAATGTCTTTTCTATAGAAAAATGTCTCACAATTCAGAATATGAAAACCTTTCTGTAGAAAAATGTGCCAAAATCTGAGAATTTTTCTATAGAAAAAATGTCTCAGAATCTAAGAATTTATCTATAGAAAAAAATGTATCAGGATCTTAGAATTTTTATATAGAAAAAATGTCTCAGAGTCTGAGAAATTTTCCAAAGAAAGAATGTCTCAGAATCTGAGAATTTTTGTATAGGAAAAATGTCTTAGAATCTGAGAAATTTTCTAAAGAAAGAATGTTTCAGAATCTGAGAATTTTTCTATAGAAAAAATGTCTCAGAATCTGAGAATTTTTTGTATAGAAGAAATGTCTCAGATTCTGAGAATTTTTCTATAGAAAAAATGTCTCAGAATCTGAAAATTTTTCTATAGAAAAATGTCTCAGAATCTGAAAATTTTTCTAGAATCTAAGAATTTTTCTATGGAAAAATGTCTCAGAATCTGAGAATTTTTCTATCGAAAAAATTTCTCAGAATCTGAATTTTTCTATAGAAAAAATGTCTCAGAATTATAGAATTTTTCTAGAGAAAAATTCTTAGATTCTAAGACATTTTTTCTATAGAAAAATTCTCAGATTCTGAAACATTTTTTCTATAGAAAAATTCTCAGATTCTAAGGCATTTTTTCTGCAGAAAAATTCTCAGATTCTGAGAAATTTTTTGTATATAAAAATTCTCAGATTCTGAGACATTTTTCTATCTAAAAATTCTCAGATTCTAAGATATTTTTTCTGTATAAAAATTCTAAGATTCTGAGACTTTTTTCTATAGAAAATTCTTAGATTTTGACACTTTTTCTATAGAAAAATTCTCAGATACTGAAACATTTTTTCTATAGAAAAATTCTCAGATTCTGCTCATTTTTTCTTTAGAAAAATTCTCAGAATCTGAGATTTTTTTTGTATAGAAAAATTTTAAGATTCTGACAATTTTTTTTATAGATAAATTCTCAGATTCTGAGACATTTTTTTTACAGAAAAATTCTCAGATTGTGAGACATTTTTTTACAAAAAAATGTTGAGATTCTGAGACATTTTCTACACAGAAAAACTCTCACATTCTAAAACATTTTTTCTGTAGATGTTTCTTTAAAAAAAATCTTAAATATGAACTATTAAAAACTATAATCTTTAAATCTTGATGACTTCTCTGATTACGTCTTCACTGTTGATGATTTCTCCGTTGATAAATTCTCTATTCATTTAATCTGGGTGATTTGTTTTCCTCTTGGATTTTCTGGAATCATTCTTGTTATCTGAAACTGAAAAAAATCCAATTGAATACTTTTTTCACAGGGAATTAATAAAAGATTTACTTACTTTTCACATTTGTTTCAATTCGTTATTTTTTGTAGGATTTTATCGTGTTGCACAAAAATTATAAAAAAAAATAAATAAAATTTTGATGTTTTAATTTTATTAAATTTCAAATTTTTGTCAATAAACTTTTTCGAAGTTCTACCTAAATTGAATAGTAAAAGTTGCATAGCCAATAAGGTATTTAAATTACATAGTGCTAAGGTAATAAACCCTTTATTTTAAATTTCATAGAAAAAATAAATACCTTAGCCAGCTAAGGACATATTACCTCTAGGTTTTTTTTGTGTGTAACAATTAGTAATAACTACCAACTTTTTAGTAAGGAATACTGTAGGATTTCTATGAGTGTATGAATACATATTTGCACTGTTCTTCCAAACAGAGAAACTACAAAAAATAGGAAATTAAAAATTAAATTAAAATAAACGTTTTTTATGTAAAATGGTTTATTTTATAAAATTCCCGGATTTCCCGGGAAAAATTAAAAAAAAATCCCGGGAATTCCCGTCAGTCTTTTCCCGGGAATTCCCGGGAAATCAGACCCGGGAATTCCCGGACCCCAAACACTAGTTATATAAAAAAATATAAAAACGCGATTTTGGTTCAAAAATGCTGATCTGCGATTTTGGTCCACAGATGCTGATCAACATTTTCGTACCAAAATCGAGTTTTTATATTTTTTTATTATTTTTTAGATAGCAAAAGTTGGTAAATGTTAAGTGTGTTATATAAAAAATATTTAAAAAAATGTAAAAAAGCGAGTTTGGTCCAAAAATTCTGATCTGCGATTTTGGTCCACAGATAACCTTATCCTCAGATACATTTTTCGTTAAGGTGCCTCCTGATGCGCCAACTCAAACTTCTTAGAATTAATTCAATATTCATAAATTATCTCAGTGTCACCCTTATAATTTAATAAAAACTACTCTGACGACTTTTTTTTATGAAAATTTCAGTTTTTGTAAAGAATTTTTAAACAAAGTTATTTTTTATATTGAAATGTTTAAAAAACAATACAATCAGTACACATTTAAAAAATCTGTTCAAATCTGTACAACGTTTTTACAAAATGGATAGTATTAAAATATAAATGGATAGTATAAAAAAAAATAAAAAAATCATAAATCATAGTATAACTAAAAAAATTATACCTTTTCAGTTCTGCTGGACAAGTGGGTCTTATTTCTTGTAACATGCGTAATAGTAAAGAATCTATTATTGGCGATACAATACATTTGAAAAATGAAAAATGTACTGCTGTTGGCAGTTTTAAACCTCAACAACCTATGGTTTATGCTGGAATATTTCCATCAGATCAATCAAAACATGTCGCTCTACGAAGTGCTATAGATAAGCTAATTCTTAATGATTCTGTAGTAACACTGAAAGTGGATTCTAGTCCTGCTCTGGGTCAAGGTTGGCGTTTAGGCTTTTTAGGTCTCTTGCATATGGAGGTATTTTGTCAACGTTTAGAACAGGAATTTGGCGCTGAACCAATTATAACAGCACCATCCGTTACATATCGTGTAATATTGAAAAATCCTAAAATGATTAAACAAATGGGTACTGATACCATGGAAATTTCAAATGCTGCCTTATTTCCGGAGCCAATTAACATTAAAGAGTACTATGAACCATTAGTAAAGGGTACTATTATAACGCCCAATGAATTTGTTGGTCAAATTATTAGCTTGTGTGTCGAACGTAGAGGTGTCCAAGAAAGTTCAATAAATATTGATAATGATCGTATGCTAATGAATTATATACTGCCGTTAAGTGAAATTATCTTGGATTTTAATGATCGCCTTAAGTCTCTTAGTTCCGGTTATGCTAGTTTCAATTATGAGGATTATGGTTATCATTTAACAAATTTAGTACGTCTGGATATTCAGTTAAACAGTAGACCGGTAGATGAATTGTGTCGCATTGTCCATGTCACAAAAGCCAAAGATGTAGGTCGTGATATGGCGTCGAAACTAAAGGAGATGATACCCAAACAAATGGTACAAATAGCCATACAAGCATGTGTTGGCAGTAAAGTATTGGCTAGGGAAACAATAAAAGCCTATCGCAAAGATGTCACTGCAAAATTGGTATGTATTGTCAAGATTATAAATTCTATAATTTTGTATATTTTTTTATTTCTTCTTTTAATACTTTTTACAGTATGGTGGTGATGTTACTAGACGTATGAAACTTCTTAAACAACAATCAGAAGGTAAAAAGAAAATGCGTCAATTTGCCAATATACGTGTACCGCATGAAACATTTATAAATGTATTGAAGCGGTAACTGAAGGAGGAGAAACGAGCATTAATGGCAATACATATACTTTCGAACTAGATTTAAGACAATACAGTAAGTTTTTTTTTGTTTTTCTTATTTTCTTCTTTTCATTTAATATTTTTGGGTAAATATATTTAATAAGTATAAATAAGGAATAACGTAAATTTCGGAACATCTGTTTTAATTACAGTTGAACTATTTTGTTTTTAACAAAAGAAAGATGTTTTCGTTCAATGTTGTCTTATGAAGTTTTATTGTTTGTATTTAAAAGTTAAATATTATAATGCTTGCGAAGCTGATCCCACCCAGGCAGGAAAATATGGTGGGGCCTACATTGGCAAAGCGTGTAGAGCGGTACAACAAACGTTGACAGAACATCTGGCTTACAAAAATACTGTATTGGCCCAATATTTAAATGATAACGCCAGTTGAACGTGTGCCCACGGTTATATCTCAAACATTTCTATAGAGATCTACCTAAGATAAGAAAAATGTTCGATTTTAACGCTTTTAAACATGTTTGAGGCAATTTCCTAGATTCTTAAACATTGTTCCTATAAAAAAAAATAATTTCCTGAGACATTTTTTCCTTAAAAAAGTCAAAGATTTTAAAAAATTTTCTGAGACATTTTCCTATAGAAATATACTCAGATTCTATAAAAATTTTTTCCTATAAAAAAATATCTCAGATTCTTAGACATTCTTCCATAGAAAAATTCTCATATTTTAATACATTATTCCTATTGAAAAAGTTTAGGATTTAAAGATTTTTCATAAAGAAAATGACTCAGACTCTGATTTTATATAGAAAAATTCTAAAATTCTGAGTAATTTTTTCTATAGAAAAAGTCTCAGATTCTCATAATTTTTTTCTATAGAAATATTTTTAATTTTTTCCTAAAGAAAATTCTCCGATTTTTCTTACAGAAAAAATTTCAGATTCTTAGACTCAGAATTTCCTTTTTTCGCCCCATGGATTCGCGCCTGCTCTTGCAATACAATTCGGATTTTTGTATTTTTTTTGTTTGATCCTCGTAGCATATTATTTTTTTTACTAAATCGATGTTACGGTCCCAGTCCGGTTAAGTTCTTGAATCAACAGAATCGGAAATATTTCGACAATATTTTCATATCATTTGATTACTCATTTAAAAGATTTTGCTCATTACTCAGTAATTACTCGTCAATAGAAGTACTTGCTAGGATGTTATCAGATTATTATTTATTAAGCACAAAAGTTACATTATTTTGTTTTTATGTCAAATCAGTAACACATATTAAATATTTGTTATAATCAGGGACAGAACTTTCATGCACTAAAAAACTATGTTTTAACGGCCTAAAATATGCACTAAATTATAAAATGAAAAAAAAAAAATTTAATAATTTTTTACTTTGTTAGCTTATTAACGAAAAAAATCATTAAAAAAAACTTCATAAAAATGGAAAAAATAAGCTAAAATTAAAATTATATGAAAAATGTGGCCCAAAAATATGAATTTACAGCAGAATACTAGCAAAATATGCACTAACGAATCGATGCCATTTTAAAGCAAATTCTACGAATTGCAAAGATATTTGGTTTTTGCTGTTCTAAGACTAGTGGGAAAAACCTGCATTTGCATGAAAGTCCTCTCCTTGGTTATAATATTTTATAAAAATTTTAAGGGCGTTATGTTCATACATACACGCATTTATATAAATACTACTCATACATAGATAATTATAATGCTATACATAGATACTAATGCTAAACCATTTCCTATTTACAAATTACATATGTTTCAAATGTTTGCAATTATATTTAAAAAATTTTCAATTATATTTCAGAAATGTTTAAATATATTTTAGAAATTTCCATTAAGGCGCGTTTAGACGGGAGAGAAAACCCCTAGATTTAAAGTAAAACACAACTCTGTGGTAATATACTTTTGAATTTGTGTCAAATCTCTTTTCTTTAATACTTGTTTTTGCTTACCATTTTCATAATATTATTATTTGTTTTCGCACATTTAGTCAATAATTTGTAGATTGGAAACTAGTGCCTACGGTCAGTACCGTAGAACCGGGAATACCGGTATTCCCGGTTCTCGGTATTCCCGGGAAATGGTACCGGTTTCCCGGTTCTTATATTATTCTCGGTATTCCCGGCAATACCGGTATTCCCGGTTCCGGTTCTAACGGTATTCCTGGGACTACCGGTATGTATATTTTGTAAAATTTTGTTCAACTAACATTTTTTCTTCGCTTTTACAAAAAAAAAAAAAATACAAAACATGTGAAAAACACCATTTCATTTATTTTTTATGAATTTAAGAACAAAATAGTTTCATGATTTCTAAATAATTTTACAAACAAAACTAAATGTTTCTGAAATACTGATTAAATGGTGTAATTTAAATATTCTATGTTATATTATTTTTTTGTTTCTTGAGAACCGGTACCAGTATCAGAACCGGGAATACCGGTATTCCCGGGAATATATCTAGAACCGGGAAACCGGTACCAGAACCGGGAATACCGAGAACCGGGAAATGGGGGTCACTATTGGAAACCGAATTAAAGTAAATAAAAAATATATAATAAAATTTTATTTGACATTCCAATTTTAAAAGTTACCGCAGAGTTGTTTTTCTTTAAATCTAGGGGAATTCTCTCGTCTAATCACGCCTTTAATGTTTTCAAAATTTCCAATTACATTTTTAAAATGTCTAAATATAATTCAAAAACAACCCAATTATATTTAATAAATTAATTAAAAAATGTCCACTAAAAAAAAATCCTATTATACTCAAATTTCCAAATTTCCATTTGTAGGTATTTCAAAATTTTCAAAATTTCCAATTGTAGTTATTTCAAAATTTTCTAAATCCATTTTAGAAAATTCCATTTGTATTCCTTTGTGTCCTGGTACCCATAATAAATTAACCTGGTTGTGTTGACACGTTTTCAAGTTCTCGGTGTTAAATAAAATAAGTTTAAAGAAAAGAACCGCCATCAAATTTCACTGAAGTCATCTATTAACATCAGTGGCGTATACAGGGGGGGGCCCGGGCCCCCCCCCGAAATGATTTCACAAATTTCAGGATTTGGTATCAAATAACAAGTACAATATTAAAAAACTTCTTAAAAAAAATCGAAAAACATTTGGGAATCTAAAAGTTTAACTAAAGTTTTATGTACCCAAAAAATTAACCTAATTGTAAGTAAAATGTAGTCAAATCTTAACACGCGACTTTGTCTTTTAGAAAAATGCTTCAGAACGAGACTATTTCTTAAAAAAAATGTATCAGAATCTTACACTCTTCTAAAAAAAATGTCTCAGAATCTAAAACTTTCTATAAGAAAAATGTCTGAGAATCTCAGAATCTGAGACTTTTTCTATAAAAAATTCTCAGAATCTGAGGCTTTTCTATATGAAAAATGTTTCAGAATCTGAGAACTTTCTATAGAAATAATGTCTCTGAATCTGAAAAATGTCTCAAAATCTGAGATTTTTTCTATAAAAAAATCTTAGAATCTGAGGCTTTTCTATATGAAAAATGTTTAAAAAAAAAATGTCTCAGAGACACAAAACTTTTCTATTGTAAAAATATCTTTTTCTATTGGAAAAATATTTCAGAATCTGAGACTTTCTCTTTATGAAAAATTTCTCAGAATCTGAGACTTTCTTTAGGAAAAATGTCTCAGAATCTGAGGCTTTTTCCATATGAAAAATGTTTCAGAATCTGACAATTTCCTATTGGCAAAATGTCTGAGAATCTGAGACTTGTTCTATAAGAAAATGTCTAAGAATTTGAAACTTTTTCTATAGGAAAAGTGTTTAAGCATCTGAGACTTTTTCGATTGGAAAAATGTCTCAGAATCTAAGAAATTTTCTGTAGGAAAAGTGTTTGAGAATCTGAGACATTTTCTATAGGAAAAATGTCGAAGAATCTGAGACTTTTTCTATAAGAATCTGAGACTTTCTATAGGAAAAATATCTCAGAACTAGAAACTTTTTCTATAGGAAAAATGTCTAAGAATCTTAGACTTTTTCTATAGGAAAATTTTCTCAGAATCCGAGAGTTTTTCTTTAGGAAAAATGTTTTAGAATCTAAGACTTTTTGTATACTGTTTTCTTTTTAAAAAGGTCTCAGAATCTGAATAATTTTTCTTAAAGAAAAGGCGAAGATTTTGTCAGAATCTAAAACTTTTTGTGTAGAATGTTTCAGAATCTAAGAAAATGTGCTAGACTAGAAATATCTCAGATTCTGGGAAAATGTCGTACAATCGGAGTCTTTTCTTTTAAAAATTAATTTATAGAATCATTTTCTAAAGTGACCTTTTCCCGAGAAACGTTTTCCATTGAAAATATGATTTAGAGTCTTTGACTTTTTCTATAACAAAAACTGTCTTAACTGGAAATTGTCATAGAATCTTGGACTTTTCTTTGAAAAAAATTCAGATTCTGATAATCTTCTTTGTAAAAATGTATCAGCATCTGATACAACTCACCCAACAGTTTTAAACATAAAAAAAATGAAGAATCTGATTGTGTTACATTCAGTCATAGAGTTAAGAAAGGAACAGAGGTACGATTAGTGAAAACTTTGTGGAACCCAAATTGCGAACTACGATTACCTCAAGGCGGACTCTTTCAGATAATAGAATAGATAAATTGTTTTGTTTTCTTTTCATTTTCCTTTTAAACGCATTCGTTTTTTTCTTTATTTCCTTTTGAAATGTATTTAGGGTTTCACTTTTTTCTTCGATTTCCTTTTGAAAGGTATTTGGGGTTTCTCTTTTTTTCAATTTCCTTTTGTAAGTATGCTGGGTTTCTACCCCGAGATAATCGGAGTTCACGGCTAAAAAAAAAATAACAAAAGAAGTGCGGTTTCATCCGTAATATCTCTTATTCTTCTTTACTCTATGATTCAGTTCAAGGAAAAGATCGAGACAAATTCTAAAACATGTGCTGTTATGAAAATTTTTTGTAAAAAAAAATTGGGCCCCCACCGAAATAAAATCATGGATACGCCCCTGATTAACATTATTTACCTTAGAATTAGATTTAATAACAAAAAAAATTAAAACTTCAGTGGAACATAGAAAAAGAACTCGAGCTAAGTTTTCAAACCCCTTCAGGGGTTTTGGTCTATAATGGTATACTAAAATTTCTTTGGTTCCATCTAAGATACAAAATCGGTTTGCACAGTGAAATTTCTGAAATATAATTGTAAATTTTTGAAATACATATATTTGAAAATTTCTAAAATATGTATAATAGGATATTTTTAAAATATACAAATTTGTAATTTCTAAAATAAAATTGAAAATGGTGTAGAACATAAATTGATAAGCGTTCTCTTTTTTAAAGTAAAACCCGATTTACATGTCAAACATTTAATTTTTGACTTGTTATCACAATAAAATTGTTTGTTTTGTTTTTCATTATGTTTTTATTAGTGTAGCAAAAAAAAGTTATTTTTAACTATAAATTGAGAAAAAGAAATTAAAAATATATAAAAGCAAAATATAAATAAACAACAAATTAACACAATGATACAGTTGAACTTCAAAGAGTGGAATACTAATAAAAACAAGTAAAATAGTTAAAGTTGGTCAAGATCGACCATATAACTCCCTACACCAGAGTTTGCCGGAAAAATGGTCCCAAATCCAAACATGGACCGATTGGATCTATATTTGGTTATACCCCGTTTAACGAGTTTTCGTGCCAAACCTCATTTGAGAATACGTATTTTCCCTTACAAATTTAAACCTTTTTGTAGTGAGGTTTCAACGAAAGTACGTTGAAACCTAATAAATTTCATAATTTTTCATATTTTTACCACTGTGCGACAATAAGAAATAGAGAAAATGGGAAAATGCCAAAAATTAAAAAATAAATAAATCTATAAATTTATAAAATTGCTTTAAAATATTAATTGATTTGGATTAAAAAAAAATAAAACCTCTTAAAAAATAGTGTGTTTTTATCTAGTTTCCGAAAACTAGACAAGTGTCAAAATTATCAAGTGTGAACAGTCGAGGTTTAAAATTGAAAATACAAGGTTTCAACGGGGTTTCGAGGTAAGTGTGAATGCACTATTAGATATTTTATTAGCATACACCCAAAAAATTACATAGTTGCTGATTACTATTTTTTCAACTATGTCATAGGTGAAATAACCCCAACTATGCCATAGTTGATGAGAAATAGTGGTTGGTAACTATGTTCTTTCAAATAAACAAATCAACTATGGAAAAAGTTACTGACAACGATGTATTTGATAAAAATCAGACATAGTTGATATTTACTATGTAATACTAGAAGTAGTTATTATAAATGACATATTTTTTTAAAATAAAAATGCAATATTTTGGTTTATTTTTTTTAAATTGATTTATTAAAATTACACAATTAATGTCATTAGCTTATACCATACCATACATTCTATGCCCATTAAATCTGTTTTTTGAGATGCCTTTTTTAAGTTGGTTGGATGCAATTTTTTTCCTCTTCCGTGGTAATTAATATAGCCTTTAACTCACATTTTAAAATTATAATTATTTATTGCTTAATTTTTTTTAACTTCTGACACTTTTCCGTTTTTTTTTTTATTTTTTTTTACAATTTTAATATTTTGTTCTTTTTGAACAGCTTTCAAATTTTAAATAAATCGTTGTGACCAACTTTGTCCATAGTTGTTATTGATTATAAATAGTTGATTTGAAATTTATTTAAAACAACTATGGAATTTGTTAACTATGCTACTATGAAATTTTTTGGGTGTAGAAAATACACACAAACCAAATTTAAGTGAAATCTGCTTGTATTTGTGGACAATAGACCGATTTAACTAAATATCGGCTGATATTTGTATTGGGGACCAGCAAAACTTTCATTACCAAATAATATATAAAATAATGCATAGTCTGAAATTTTTTTTAACGGCGCGTTTAGACGGAAAAGAAAAACCCCTAGATTTAAAGTAAAACACAACCCTGTGGTAATATACTTTTGACTTTAAAAATTGTTGTGTCAAATCTCATTTCTTTAATACTTGTTTTTGCTTACCATTTGCATTATATTGTTATTTGTTTTCGCACATTTATTCAAAAATTTGTAGATTGGAAACCGAATTAAAGTAAATAAAAAATATATAAAAAAATTTTATTTGACATTCCAATTTTAAAAGTTACTTTAAATAATCTAGGGGAATTCTCTTTCGTCTAATCACGCCTTAATACCAAAAAGTTTAGGGTCCGGTAGCGACGCCTAAGTGTTTCTTCACAATACAGCAGCAAACAGCAGACAGCAAAATTTTTACATGTATTTTGTTGTTGGCGCAACAACAAAATACATGTACAAATGTTGCTGTCTGCTGCTTGCTGCTGTATTGTGAAGAAACACTAAAACTTAATGAAAAATAAAAATTGAGAAAACATTTTTTTTCCTCATGGTGCTTATACATATCGCTCATTTACTTGTATAACGTCATAACTCAAAAAACACGATTTTTGAGTTAATGATGCATAATTATCTGTTATATAATGCTTTATATTGTGTCATAATTTCGTATTAATATCTTTTAAACTCACCGTTTGAGAAGAGAACACGCCATCATTACATTTTCAATGTATCGGCCTTTTTCAAGGAGAAGAGAACACGCCATTATTACATTTTCAATGTACCGGTCTTTTTCAATGGAAAACCAATTTCAATTGTAAACTTTTAACTCGATTTCTGCAAAACCAAATATTTTGAGTTATACAAGTAAATGAGCGATAAGTATGTTCAGTGACAGGCACTGATCCACGGGGGAATAGGAAATTTCTCCACCCGCACCCGAAAATAACAGAGATTTTACTGCGAAAATTGTCTAATTTTTTTTATGCAATCAAAACGACATTTTTAAACATATCGAGAACCTATATTCAAAATATGCCAACTCAAATTTAGCCAAAATGAGTTTCCGATGGAAAATAGCTCCCCTATGCAATACCCATCTGTGATAAAAATTTCAGATCAAAAAAATAATTTGTTGTCGTTTACATTCATTTTTGTTATTCTGCTATCTCAAAGTAGTATGTACATTAGGGTTAGTACTTTTTGCATTTTTTGCAAATATGCAACCTCCATCCTCGGAATCGTGTAGGGCATGGAAAATAACTAAAAACTGTTAGTTTAGTTTTTCGCGATCGTGAAAAAACTTCACGCAGCAAATGCATTGAAGTTTTGTATATACGATTTTTTTATTTTTTTTATTAAAGTTTCACTTTTCTCTTAATAACCAAGTTTTTGTGGTTCACTGCTTACAAAACCGTTACCCACAATTTTGGAGATGAAAGTTTGACCAATTCGCGCTATTATAATAAAAAACAAAAAAAAATTTAGTTAGTTATCACTTTTATTAATTTAAAAAAAAAAATTGTTTACATAAAACTTCAATGCGTTTGGTGCGTGAACTTTTTTCACGATCGGGAAAAATCATAAGCATATTTCTTAGTGTTTTTCCATGCCCTACACGATTCCGTGAATGGAGGATGTCGCAAAAAAAACGTCATAACCCTAATGTACATATTTTTTGGTGAAAATAAATGCCAACTCCCATTGTAAATTTCCAAAAATTTGTAAAACTTTTTTTTTTTAATTAGACCACATTTCTTATTGCATTTGTCATGCTTAACACGAATCTGGTAAAGATTTTTATATCGAATGACTAGTTTTCGAGATATTGCCATTATATCACTATCTTTTTTTAATTTCTCACACGTACGTTGTCGATGTGAATTCACCATAATAAATGCCATCTCTGAAAAGTGCGCAAACAAGTGCAAAATATGAAATTTTGTGCATAGGTATAAATTATTTAGAATATTTGAACCATGGAAGGTACATTGTTTATTTTTACAATATTATGCGAAATAACTAGTTTTTTAGCTCTCCTGAAAAGTAAGCTTTTTGGAGTTGGCATTTATTGACAGTATGTCGTACGAAGTGAGTGACTAGAAATTTTGTACGTAAAACAAAAACAAAAACAAATTTGAGTTTTTTGTTTTTGTTTTACGTACAAATTTTGTACTTAAAAACTTAGGCCGCTGTTCCAAAAAAAGTAATTCACAAAAAAAATGTGAAAATGAAAATTTCCGAATTTTTTTGGTGTTCTAGATTTAACATCCGAATTTCTTTTTCGTTTTGTTTCACATAGATAAAATTTGGTGAAAGTAAAACGAATGCACTTTTTTCCTTATAATTTTTTAAATTTTAATTATTCGATTTCAACTTCGAATGAAAATGTGATCAACAAAACACTAAACTTGATTTCATATGATTCGGAAATTTTCATGTGAATTAAAAAGTTGTGAAAGACAGAACAGAGGCCTTAATAAAAATTACACAATTTTTAAGTTTTAGTAAAAACAAATTAAATTTAAAATGTTTTAATTAACTAATTATTTTACTTCTTATTGGTAATGGGTTTTTACTCCTTATTAGTAATCCGAGTCAGTAACTTCTTATTTATCTCCATACTCTTCACTACTTATTTTTGTCTCACGCCCTTGTTCAAATAATTAGTGTTTCATTCAATAAGTAACTACTTATTAACATCTGTTTCGGATTACAAAACCCATTACTAGTAATGCCAATTTTTGCTGGGTGAGGTCCAGCGTTCAAACTTAAGCTCGAAATTACGTCAGCTATAACCGGTATGAATTTTGTTGCAATTGGTCCAGTACCTTCTTACTGGATAGCCAAATTATTAAAAATAAATCTCTGTGCACCGTTGCGTATGATTGTTATTAAAGGTAATTACAAAATTAAGTATACGCCTCATACAGTTTTCAAGCTGCTTTTATTTTAATTAAAATCTGTCTTAGCAGATTTCTCTGCTGTTTTGACAAATTTCTCTGCTGATTTCATCTAGATAATCATGACAAATTTTCAGCAAACCGTGTCTGCTAAAATCAGCAGATTTCTCATGTGGCTTAAAATGGGTGTATTTTCAGCAGATTTTTGTGCTGATTGGACAGATGATTTGTTTTTTTATTTCAAATCTGAATCTAAGAAAATTTCAAATTTAGCAACATTTTTTGCTGAAACATCGCGACCTTGGAACAACAAGGTTCTATTTGCACCAACACTACTATTGAGAAAACTAAGGTTGAATATTGTTAATCGCCTTACTAAGTCAGTTTTGACTAAATTTAAAAACGGTTTTTGAATAATTTTAAATTAGTCCTTAAATTTTATGATGTATTTGAAAATATTCGCGCTACTATATTAGTTTTTGCACAATTTGAGTCTCAAAAAGCAGATAGAACTCTGTTGCTCAACGATAAGGCACATGAATTTGGACAACATGGTTCTAACTGCCAAATAGAACCTTGTGTTTCTGTAAGAAAAATTTTTTTGCAGATAGAACCTTGTGTTATTTGGATTTTAATATAATAATACAACATTTGTTAATCAAAAATAAGCCGACTTACAAGGTAAGCCTCCCTAGTGTCCACCTGGGATCTTCATAATATTTTTTTTATTTTGTAGTGCAGGAAAAATAATGTCACACGTTATTAGGGGGGGGGGTACATAAGGGGAAGAGAACGGTCGGTTTTTAGTCTTGGTAATGAGTATTTCATTGTAATGCCACAGACTCGACAGTAGAGTTTCATAAGAAAAATTGGGGGGAAATTAAGCGATTTTAGGAGAAAACAAAGCGGTTTTTAGTCCGTTTTACGCTAACATGGCAACACTTTCTACGACTTAGGAGTGAGTGAAACAACAAAAACCGATCTGGCATCTATTTTTCTTATGGCGCGTTATATCAGTTTTCTCTTTCTAACCTAATTCGTAGAATAATTTGAAAATATTAACCATATGGTTAAAGAATACTTTTTTGACACCTGTCACTTATGTCGAGTCTGTATTAGTCTGTGGTAATGCTTTCATCATCGGCATGAGTTTTAATAAAATACTCCATTGTTAGGGACATAATGGAATTTCTGATTTTTAGTACCACAAAATTCGCTCCATGTTAACAGTTTTGTGATATTCTTGTCTTCAAATACTTTTTCGACCGTTTTTTTGGAAGGCTGATGCTATATCGTTCACACTTCTTCCGCCAGTGCTGCTGTTGGAGTAACTGAAGTTTTATCAAAAGCCTTTTATTTCATGTGTTTTTTTTTTTTAAACCTTGCTTCAGGAATTCGTTTTGCGGATTGTAATTCCTAATCGCATCTTTTAGCTACCCCAGTTATATTATTTTTCTTCTCCAGTGTGTTTAAACTATTTTTTGGGAGTCGCAAAAGCTCCAAGCTAAGCCACTAGGGAGGAAACTCTTTATTTTCAATAAGTTTCAAGACAATACTGTGCTCATGTGACTTTAAACACATATTTCTCTTTGCAGTTGGTTCTAAACTAAAAAAAAACCTTGTCAAATTACTAGTCCCGTAATCTCATTTTACAAATATCTTACAGTTTTCCTTTTTTTTAACAAAAAAATTTTTATCGATATATAATTTTTTTTTTTTTTTGTAATTTTACAATTTTTTTCGTAAATGTACAAATTTCCAAGGTAATTTTACAAAAAAATAGTAATAGGCATGAGAATTCCTTGTAAGCATTATCGCATCAAAAAAGTTGTAAATTTCCAATTTTATTGGTAAAAAACTTGTAAAATTACAAAAAGGCTCGTAATTTTTACTACCAATTCTCTTAAAATAGGAGGTGGAAAAACTTAGTTAAGTTACGAGAAGTCCTTGTAATTTTTATCGCGTCAAAAAGTTGTAAATTTACAATTTTATTGGTGAAAACCTTGCAAATTGTTTGTAATTTTACAAGCTTATTACCAATAAAATTGTAATTTTTACTAGAAACTCTCTTAAAATATGAGGTACTCGTAGCAAACAATCATTTTACGATAATTTTTTTGGTAACTTTAGTTAGTTAAATTTACGAAAAAATTTTAAATTTACAAGAAAAAATTATTGTTCACAAGGAATTCTAGTAATTTTATAATAAAAACATATATCTCGTAATTTTTACAAGAAATTCTCGTAAAAAAGGATGTAGCAAAAAATCTAGTTGAGTCACGAGAATTCCTTTTAACGTTTATCGCGTCAAAAAAGCTGAAAATTTACAATTTTATTAGTAAAAAGTTTGAAAATTACAAAAATTTTTGGTAATTTTTAATAGGAATTCTGGTAAAATAGGAGGTAGAAAAAAAATTTCAAGCTTTTATTATCATTTAACAAGTTTTTTTGTTAAGTGTATTTGTGCAATATGCAATTTTTAATCTGTGCAACATGGTTCTGTTTTCAATTAAAGTGTCCACATGGTTCTATCTGCAAAACAGTATGGGCTTTTTTTGTAAACAAGGTTCTATCAGCCAGTTAGAACTTTGTTAACTGAATCTCAAACCAAAAACACGTAGATAGAACCTTGTTGAATTGAATATCTCAGAAGCTGTAAGAGATAGAGAAAAACTGAGAACGCCAATCGAAAGAGCGTAGTCGCTTTAGTGCGATGCGATATATAACTCATTTTTGAAAAAAATGTCAGTTAGAACCTTGTTGTCCCAAGGTCGCGACATGTCTTAAAAATCTGGTATTTTTTCAACTTGAAAATGTTTTCAGAATCTCGACTTTTACTATCAGTAAAATTTGACTTTTTCTGGAGGAGACATTTTCAAAATTTCGAAAATTTTCTTAAACTTTTCCTATAGGAATAAATTTGAAGGGCATATTGTAAAAACTCGATAAGCAACATTTCATTTTATGGTGGTTTTTGCCTAAAAGCTTTTAAAATAATGTAGAAAATAGAACTTTTGCAGAACTTTTATTCTCAATATATTGTACGAAGGGTTAAAGCAAGACTTTTGCCAAAAATCTGTCAATGGAACATCAGCAGAAAGCTAAAAACATGAAAAATAAAATGTTGCTTATCAAGTTCTTGCAATAAGCCCTTCGTTTGTAAAATTTAGAAATATTTCTATAAAAATACTCATATGTACTATACAATTGGTATTTAGATAAAAATCTTAATTAATTTTGAGTAAAATAAATTAACCCCCGCCCCCAACCCAAGACACATATGAGGCATTCCACACGAAATGTCCCGCTACAGAAAATCATGTGTCCCGTAAATTTCTGAATAGGTTTTTTGGATAGCCCTATATGGAACTAAGAAAATTGCGTTTTTGGTTTTTCTAATTTTCAAAAACTGGGCTTAGAATGCGTAGTCAAATATTGGAAAAATGGTAAAATTTGTGGCGAGTTGCCTTGATGAAATATTTATCACATTAAAACGGAATGCACCACAATCTCAAAAATTAACATTCTTATATAGTTTTCTATGGGCTATCGAATAAAATTTTTTTCTTTGGGAAATTTTCAGAACCCGTTTTGAAATTTTCCATTTTTTAAAAAAGTCAATTTATCAAAAATCCGGCCACTTTTTTTTTAAGTTTAGATGTTTGTCCATCCACACAATAAAATTCAGAAAAACATTTTTCGTTTTTTTTCGAGAAAATCGCATTTGAATTTTAAATTTCATAACAATTTTGTAATTTGCTTGTATTTTCTTGTATTAACGTTGCGAATGAGTACTATTAATTGCATGAATATTACTCATTCGCAACGTTAATACAAGAAAATACAAGCAAATTACAAAATTGTTATGAAATTTAAAATTCAAATGCGATTTTCTCGAAAAAAACGAAAAATGTTTTTCTGAATTTTTTTGTGTGGATGGACAAACATCTAAACTTTAAAAAAAAAAATTAAAAAAAAGAAAAAAAATTGGCCGGATTTTTGATAAATTGACTTTTTTAAAAAATGGAAAATTTCAGAACGGGTTCTGAAAATTTTCAAAAAAAAAATTTTTAATCGATAGCCCATACAAAACTATATAAGAATGTAAATTTTTAAGATTGAGGTGCATTCCGTTTTAATGTGATAAATATTTAATCAAGGCAACTCGCCACAAATTTGACCATTTTTCCAATATTTGACCACGCCTCCTAAGCCCAGTTTTTGAAAAATTGAAAAACCAAAAACGCAATTTTCTAAGTTCCATATAGGGCTATCCTTTTTCGCTGGACATTTGGTGTGGAATGCCTCATATATTTATAAATGACTTCATCAATTCGACTCAAAAAGTGATTCTGAGTCGATCGGTATACTTAAACTTCTAGGACCAATATTTCAGGTTGTTACAAACATCAGCACAAATTAATTATACCCTGTACCACATAGTGGTAAAACAATATATTCAAAATACATACAAATAACTTTACAGCTGATCATTTATAGTATAAATTTTATACTCAAAAAGAGACAGAAAAAGGAAAAAGAGCAACGATTTTTTTGAACAGTTTTTCATTTATTATTTGAATAGAAATAGTAGTATTTTTTTTTTTAAGAAATATTAAGAAAAATCATTGAATAATTTACTTTATATTGCAAAAATAACTATTTTATTGATTTTTGTGTTTAATTAAATTTTTTAAATGGCGATTTAATCATAGAGAAAATAAGAGCTTATTATATTTAATCCACCATTTTTTGTTGACATCCATTTTGATATTCTCTTTTGTCCATTTCTTTTTTGGCTCATATTTTTTTGATTATTAATTATATTTATTAATAGTATTTTAAATTAAAATCTTATTTTAAATAAAATTTTAATTCAAAATTGGTATACTACTTTGTAAATAAACCGTTTTTTAGTCAAAAACTTTTTTCATTATAGGTACTTCTCTCTTTTTATTATCTTTTAAGTTTGTTTATGTTTTTGCCACTTACTAAATATTATACAATTTTTGTTATTGCATAAACTAATACAAATGCAGCAAACAGCTGGTCAAAAGTTTCGTTTATTTTTTATCTCTTAATTTGTATTTAGTATTCTTCAGGGATGGTTAGTAGCAGTAGACTTAAAATGTTTGACTTTGTACATTTTTCTATTTTTTATGCATACATTTTTAGTGCTAAAGCATTGAGCTAGAATAAACTTAGACAATAATCACAATTGGAGAGGCAAGCGGTTTTCCGCAATTGTCCTCATAAAAATATAATTGAATCTAGTTTGGCGGAAAAACGCGGCGGAATTTTGTTTTCATATAAAACGTATGTATGTGAACAGTTGCGAAAACACGCTTCCCGCTCCAATTGTGATTATTCGCTTACTCATAAAGCTAAAAATAAAATGTTTATTTTACATTAACCCGTTGTTTTCACTGCATAAACGTGAAAGTAATAAAAATTGACAAAAATGAAAAATGACCTACGTTTTCAACCGAAGACAGGCTTCATTTGATCAATGAAACTGGTGTCATTAAAGATTCATTAAATTAATTTACGTAATTGTAGTATATGTACATGGTAGAAAAAATACACTTTCACATTTTTTTATGGTTTTCGCTTACAATTAGTTTTCTTACACAAAATTTTACTCCAACCTTACGTTGTAATATAGGGTGATCCATTTTAACCCTTCTCTTTTAATTTTAAATAAAACACTTAAAAGAGAATTTGATTTCAGAACCTTTATTATGACCCAAAAGAACAGTTTAACATTTACTTTTCAAAAAAAAATCATTCAAATTTTGCCCCGAGTACGCTCTTGCTGTTCTTTTCGGAAGGTTAAATTTTTTAGTTTTTTGTGTTTCAGTGTTGACTCACATTTCTGGTTCAAGTTTAGTAAGTAAAACACACTGGGCACGTGCCCAGGGCCCCCAACCTAAGTGGCCCAGAAATGTCAATAAATTCGCTTAAACGAATATGTAAATTCGCTTAAACGAATATGTAAATTCGCTAAAACGAATATGTATAATAAATAGAATATGTAGCTACACTTTTTTTTAAATTTATTTTTAAATCAAATTTCAAATTTTCTTACAGAAAAAGTTTCAGAATCGTAACAGATTTTTCGTATTCATCTGAGACATCTGAGATATAATAAATAGAATATGTAGCAACACTTATTTTAAAATTTATTTTTAAATCAAATTATAAATTTTCTTACAGAAAAAGTTTCAGAATCTAACAGATTTTTCGTATACATCTGAGACTTTTTCTACCCGTGTAAAAAAATAATTATATCAAAACATATCTCCTTTGATAAAAACATATATGGATCATATCTAAATGGATGTAATCAGATCTACTCCATATATATTCACATCTGCTTCAGATATGTTTTGATCCGTAAACTAAGTCTATCTGACAATTTTACATATATGAACATATCTGAAAATGTCTGATCATATATGCCATATATGCCAGATAGACTCAATTTACGGATCAAAACATATCTGAAGCAGATGTGAATATATATGGAGTGGATCTGATTATATCCATTTAGATATGATCCATATATGTTTTTATCAAAGGAGATATGTTTTGATCTATTTTTTTTTTACACGGGTATAGAAGAAATTTGTCCTACATCAAAATTCTCAAATTCATAGACATGTTTCCCACATAAAAAGTCTCAGATTGTAAAATATTTTTCGTACAGAAATTTTTTTTTTTTTTTGGCGAATTGTATTCAACGCGTTAAGACGTATAAAAAAGTGCTGTGCAAATTTTTATTAAAAAACTAGTGTTTTTCATTTCCAGAAAACCAGAAACCTATGAAAAAGTTCATCGGCTATGAAAAAAAAAATATTATTTATTCTATTTTTAATTATTTTATTATTTAATTTTTTTTTTTATTATTTAATTTATTTACAATTTTCTATTTTTAAAAATTTATATGTTTTTTAACTTATCCCTACCGAGATTCGAACACAGAACAGTTGTTTCTAAAACTTAGACTCTATATAAACAAATAATAACACTTAAAATCTAATTTATTTATGCTCTGTCTCAATGCTCTGCCAAAAGCTGTGTGTGCCCAGCAAAAACTTGGTAATGACCAGGGCAAGGGGGTTCATGTAAATACATGTTTGTTGTCGTTAGCTTGAGAACAACTTAAAATATTTATCTTTGCGAATCATCGAATTTCCTTAAAAATGGCATCGATTTTTTAGTGCATATTTTTGCATATTTTGATGAAAATGCATGTTTTTGCATATTTTGCTTAAACTACATATTTTCTTGCATATTTTGTAATATTTAAAAAAAAAAATATTTTTTTTTGTTATTTTTTCTATTTTTGTGAATATTGTGACATTTTTTTCATAAAAATACTTCCCTATCAGTGCATTTTGATAAAAAGAAATAAAAAAAAATATTTTTTTTGTCAAAAAAATTAAGCAAAAAGTTGGGCAGTGTATTGTACACGGGAAAAATAGTAATACAATTTTCATGGAGTAATTTTGGTCAAGGTTTGCATCTAAAAAACTGCACTGACATTGAGATAAAACTGATTTTTTTTTTATTTTTCCCGTAAAAGGGTCCTAATTGCGCATCGTTTTGGGAATAAGCCTTTTCAAACTAGAAAAATCAGAATTCGGGACGCGCTATTTGTAGATATTTACACTAAGGCAAATTAAATAAAGCTTTTTACGTCAAGATCGGGAAGGTTGCCTTTAATTTTATTAACACAAAAATTTTGGACCTGTAGACAAAAAAAAAAAATTTCGTATTAATCAATTTGGCCTTTATTGAATTTTGAAATTAATTTTAAAAAAAATATTTTTCGAAGAAAAAAAATTTTAACAGACAAAATTTATATACCACAAAAAAAATTCACCACAAAATTACTTTCTCAGTAAATTCTAATTTTTTTTTTTCACTTTGTTCGGAAGTTCCCAATTTTCAAGTCAAAAAAGGAACCCAAAGCCATTGTCCAATATTTTGCGTGTTAATACCAACCTTGAGGGCAACTTTCCCTACCCCGACCTTGAGGGCAACTTTATACCAACCTTGAGGGCAACTTTGCCCTTTGAAGGCAGCTTTCCCGACCCTGAAATTGCGCTATCTTATTAAGTTTTTGATATATCAATTTATGTTAAATATCTCAAAAACCTGACGAGATAGAGCAATTTAAAGGCCAGATTCGGATTCAGCGCGCCAAAAACCTTTAAAAATATTGTACATGACCATTTATGATAAATTTATTTTTTTTTTGCCTGGGTTATCTGAACGGCGATTTCCTGCAAAATCTTAATTTTCTTTTTTAGAAAAATGATCACAACTCTGTCAATTATTTTCCGATTTTTTCAGGATAAAGCTTATCGTATTTAGAATTAAATTATCTTTAAAAAACGCTCATAAATATAGAGGTTGTTAAACGAACTATAGCAGAAAAAATCGATAAACTCGAAAAATTTTCAAAAAATAACAAAAAAAATTTATTTTATAGAAAAAATCAATAGATATCTATCTTTTACGTATCAACCAAACATGAAAAGCCCTATCCTTCTTCTATCCAAAACAGTTTAAAAATTTAAAATCGGTTGAAAAATGTTTAAGTTACACATGGTTTAGTGAGAAAAGTCCCAAAAAAACGTTTTTTGACAAAAACTCTAAAATTTGAGGGTGTCTGGCAAGTTTAATGGGCATTTTTGTGATCTACTCGACAAGACCAACCACCTTTACTATGTCACATCAGAAGTATTTGTTTACTGTAGCACAGTGTAATCATTACATTTGGCACATTTGCTTGTAAATGTAATGGGAAAGGTAATTCGAATCAGAAGTAGTTACACTAAGAAAAAAAATGTTAAAATCAAACAGAAACAACTTTAAATTAAATATAAAACAGTGACGAAATAGAACAAAGTTTGTTTTTATTTAATTTAAATATGTTTCTAGTTGTTTTTAACATGCCACGATTGGTCGACAACATTTTAAAATTAAGATATAACAATATTGTTTTAAAATTGGCCATGTTAAATTTAAATATGCAAAAAATTTTAATTTAAAGTTGACCAATATTAATTTAAATATGGGACAAATGTCTTTTGTAGCTTTTTACTTACCCATAAACCATGAAATTTAAAATAAAACAATACATATCTTTGTTTTAGTTTTTTTTTTTATTTTCAAATTATTTTTACAACATTTTTTAATAACACAGCAAAAAAAAAAAAGAACACTACTCTAATTGAACATTTAAGGGTAGAATTACATCTAAGGCTTTGGCTTTAAATATTGCTTGATGGCTTTGGTTTTCGCTATACATAAAAAAATCAAAGCCAAAGCCTTGGATGTACTTCTTCCCTAATTGTAGCACTACATCTAATTATAATTGTATACAACAAATGTAATTAAATACAAAAAAAAATAACCACATTTAGATTAATACTTATATACCATATATGAAAAACTAAAGAAGTCTTCATTTTCTGCCAATTATATAGATACATCCTCTCCTCATTCTGTAGCACTTTTTTTTATATTTTTCTGTTTTTATATTTTTTTCACTTGTTTTTTAACTTTTTCAGTTTTATTTTTGTTTTTTTTGTTAATAATTTTCTTTTCCACATTAGTTTTTTATTTTTTTTTTAATTTTATATTAGTTAATTTAATAAATTTCACTTAAAACTCGTCACATCTAGAGAAGTGAAAAAATTGACGTCTTTTTTTAATAAAACAATATTTTAACATTGTTTCTACTTAAAATAAAATTGCCCAACTTTATTATATTTCTTGAAAAAAAAACTTGAAATGTCAAAAAACAAAATGTCAAAAAACAAAATGTCAAAAATTAAAATTGTTCAACTTTAAAATAACCATGAAAAATATTGTTTTTAATACAAATATTTGAACAAGATATTTTTAAAATTTTTAACGACTTTTAATGACAGCATTTTAAATTTAAAGTGATCAATTTTAAATCAAAATTGTATGCAATTTTAAAACAAACATGTTATGTTAAAATCAATCAAAAACAATATTAAAATTTGAATTTTTTCCAAAAATATGTAGCATACTTAAAATAAACTCGAACATATTTGATTTAAATATGTTTTTTTCCCTCAGTGTATAACTTTTGAATTTCCCATTACACATTTCATTACTTGGTAATGCAAGTTTTTGCTGGGTGGGTTTGTAGAAAAAATAAAAATAAAAAAAATTAGTGAACGTTATAAAACTAAGTGTTAGTTAACGAGATTTTCCTCTTTTGGCGGCGCTGATTGCTAAGGCGTCGACAATAACCACCACACCCGGTAGGTGTTAGGTTCGAATACCGGCCAGGGCAGCAATGATTTTTTATGTTTTTATTTTTTAATATATTTATTCAACTATTTCAATTATTGTAACATTATTTTAATTATTAAAAAAATTAGGTCATTTTTTTATATGAATGACATTCATTAAGTCTATGATTTTTATCTATGAATCTTAACAAAATCTATGAATAAAATTCTATGAAATATTTCACAATACTAATGAATATTCATTTAGCCAATGAATTGATTCATAGATTCCATGAATTTGGTTGCATGACATGTGCCGTTAAGTTGGTTTAGTGTGCATACATTTTTGAAATCTTATTTAAACTCACAGTAATTTTATACTCCCATCACAGACATTTTTGTTGACGTTGACTGTTTACAGATGATTGCTATTTTTGTTATTTTTAATACGTTTGTATATTTTCAACTTGTCACAGTGTTTTTTATTAGCGTTCAGATTTTTCTTTAAATAAAATGATTTTAATTAAAATAAAAAAATTTATTAAAAATAATAAATAATTGCTAAATAAATAACTGTGTCAAAAAATTAAACAAAATAAAACAATTTAATTATTCATAAACTTTATGTGAAAAAAGACATTTTGTTTAATTTTTTTTTTTAAGAAAAACGTATTGAAAAAGTGGCAATAAAAACAAATACACCTGCAGTTTATACTTTTTTTGGGTAAATACATAATATTAATAAGAAAAATTGCAATTGTATTTTTTTCAGTATTTATTTCTTTGTGATTTTATTGTAGCAAAAAAATTAAAAAAAAAAAAATCAAGTTATATTCTCTACTTAAAATGGTTTTATATGAGACTTTTTGAAGTACAATTTGTTATCTCATTTAAACGACAATGTATTAAGAAAAATAAAATTAAAAACAAAAAAAAAAAACATATATTAACTTGCTAAATAAAATTAAAAAAATAAAAAATCTTCACAAAAGTAGATACCTTGAAAATACTTATTGTCATTACATTCTTAATTGTTTTGAAATTTAAGTGAGTTTTAATATAAACAAGTCATAAATACATTTTTTTTTTTAAATTTAATCAATTTCGTAATATAACGCCATTTTTAAATTAATATTTTATGTACTAACAAGGAAGGTATCCCATCTGATAATTGGCAATTTTTTTATGAAATTTGCATACATGCACACTGTACATTCCACAGTCCCAATTCGGACAAGGCAATTTTAAAAATTCTCTTTTGAACTTAACGTTCATTAATTAAACGACTGATTTACAAGTAGAGAAGCTCAATTCGACTTGGCCGAATCCATGAATACCCTCCACAACAAAAACTGTAAACATTTTTTCGAGTCTAAATTTTTTTTTTTTTAGATTAAACATTTTTTGAGTGACAAAATATTTTTGGCTTACCAATGTTTTAAAATCCTGCTCAGCGTTTTTTTCACACGTGAATTTAAGGTGAACCCAATCGAAAATTAACGGTTTTGCTCATAGCTTTTGCAGCACTTGACCGATTTCACAGAAATCTGACTCGGAAAATGACAAACATATGTGAGGCATTCCACACCAAATGTCCCGCTACAGAAAAACATGTGTCCCGTAAATTTCTGAATTGGTTGTTTGGATAGCCCTATATGGAATTAAGAAAATTGCGTTTTTGGTTTTTCTAATTTTCAAAAACTGGGCTTAGAAGGCGTGGTCAAATATTGGAAAAATTGTCTAATTTGTGGCGAGTTGCCTTGATTAAATATTTATCACATTAAAACGGAATGCACCACAATCTCAAAAATTAACATTCTTATATAGGTTTTTATGGGCTATCGAATAAAATTTTTTTCTTTGGAAAATTTTCAGAACCCGTTCTGAAATTTTCCATTTTTTAAAAAAGTCAATTTATCAAAAATCCGGCCACTTTTTAATTTTTTTTTAAAGTTTAGATGTTTGTCCATCCACACAAAAAAAATTCAGAAAAACATTTTTCGTTTTTTTTCGAGAAAATCGCATATGAATTTTAAATTTCAAACCAATTTTGCAATTTGCTTCTATTTTCTTGTATTATGCGAATGAGTATTATTAATTGCATGAATATTACTCATTCGCAACGTTAATACAAGAAAATACCCAGCAAAAAAAGTGCGGAGTACTTCTATTTGGAGTGCTTTAAAACTACAATAAATGTAATGAAATACAACAAAAATAACAAAAAACACAAGAAAAAAACACACAAACAGTTTTTTCTACTCCATAAAAAGTTGTTATTCAGCACTTAACTCATTACCTTCCGCGACACTCCCATACAAAAGTAAGTAGATATTCAGTAGATAAGAAGTACTCCGAGCTTTCAAACAACTTCCAACTACTTCCACGGAGTAGTTCTTATCTACTGAATATCTACTTACATTTGTATGGAGGTGTCGCGATAGGTAATGAGTTAAGTGCTGAATATCTATGTATTCTGGAGTAGAAAAAACTGTTTGTGTGTTTTTGCCTTGTGTTTTTTGTTATTTTTGTTGTATTTCATTACATTTGTTATAGTTTTAAAGCACTCCACTGAGAAGTGGTAATGACTTTTTTTGCAGGGTACAAGCAAATTACAAATAGTTGTGAAATTTAAAATTCAAATGCGATTTTCTCGAAAAAAAAACGAAAAATGTTTTTCTGAATTTTTTTGTGTGGACAAACATCTAAACATCTAAACTCTAAAAAAAAAAAAAAAAGTGGCCGGATTTTTGATAAATTGACTTTTTTAAAAAATGGAAAATTTCAGAACGGGTTCTGAAAATTTTCCAAAAATAAAAATTTTAATCGATAGCCCATACAAAACTATATAAGAATGTAAATTTTTAAGATTGTGGTGCATTCCGTTTTAATGTGATAAATATTTAATCAAGGCAACTCGCCACAAATTTGACCATTTTTCCAATATTTGACCACGCCTCCTAAGCCCAGTTTTTCAAAAATTGAAAAACCAAAAACGCAATTTTCTAAGTTCTATATAGGGCTATCCATACAAGCTATTCAGAAGTTTATGGTACACGTGTTTTTTTTCGCTGGATATTTGGTGTGGAATGCCTCATGTATGTGTCAAGCAACCTTCCATGTTGTCTTTAGCGTGTTATCGTGTTTTTTAACATGTAAATTCGCGAAGACCTGCCAAAATTATAACTATTGAGCCACTCCACCGATGCACATTGGGGCAAACATATACGATTCTTGGCATTAAATAAACCGCTTATTTTTAATAAGAGTGTGTGGTACCGTTGTAAAGGGGACAATCTGTAGATCATATTTGCATTATAAAATTTCATGGTTACCTTGCAAAATTCTGAAATTTTTGCAATATTATGTTCATTTAATGTTTTTTTTTTTGTTTTTAAAATCTTTAATTACGTTAAAAAAAAACAAACTCAGTTGGAATAATAAAATACATATACTTTCTGGTTTCTGTAAGAGTTTGCAAAAAAAAAATTGCAAAAAAAATATCAAAAAATACAATTCAGAAACAATAAAAACTATTTTTTTTAACAAATGTGAATAAGAAATATTTAATTATATAATATTTTTTAGCATTTTTCAAAAAAACATGCAAAAAAAATTGTGTGAATTTTTTTGAGAACAAATCAAGTAAAAATAATTGAATGTAAAAAAGCGAGTAAAAAGTGTGTACAAAACCATTTTTTTCGATTTTGCGAAAACAATGCAAATTTATATTTAACAAAAAATAAAATCAAAAAGCAGAAATCCATAAAAAAGGATTGTAATATTTCTCCTCCAAGAAAATATAAAAAAAATCAAAATGGATACCATTAAAATACGTGAGTTGAAAATTTAGTGTGAAACCACTCATATATAAATCCCTCTAACTTATTATTTTTTAAGATTATCAAAACAGTAACTTCGAAATTGATATGAATAAAATTTGTTGATTGGAAATTGAGTGTGAAACCCCGCATATAAAATCGCCAAATAGTATTTATTTTTTAAGAATATCGAAATAGTAACTTCAGAATTGATAATCGAAAGAGTAAGGTAGAAATAAATACGAATAAAATTTTTAAGTTGGACATTTAGTGTGGAACCACTCATATATTCGAATAAAATTTGTGAGTTGGAAATTTAGTCCGGAACCCCTTATATAAAATCGCTTAATCCTCCTTTGTTGCTTATTTTCTTATATATCGAAATTTGTAAGATTTATAATTAAATTCTATAAAACACTTAATATTTTATTTTTTTTCGATTTTAGAGGGTTTTTAAAACCGCGATAACATGGCCTAAAGGCAAATTAAGGCAACCGTTTTACTTGGAATCTTGTTGTATACATGTCGCTCTATATTCCACATATGAGTAGTATCAATTCAGTGCAATTCGCAGTATACTTTTATTCCTTTGAAATTATGAATTTTATTAATTTTTATAATCTTAATGGCCTATTTGAAAATCCCCTAAAAGTATAACTTTTTTGCATGTGTTTATAGCTTTAGCGGTCCAAAAATGTTCCTCACATAATTCTTAATCATGAGGCATTCAAAAAATTTCGGAGTGTGGACGTTTTATGTATCTTTTAGTGCACCAAACATTGCCTTCAAATTTAAATTATTTTAATTTAATAATTTAACATATTTTTGCTTGACTTTGAACCCTTCCTATTGGAAGGCCCTAAGCTAAAAATAAAAAATAAGTATGAGGTTATATGCAGAATTTTGTTGTCTTTCCATTGGTGCTACCCGTTTTTCAAAATTCGCGGTTTCAGTTTTTGACTTTTTGCCAAGGGCCCCCATATAGCTGCCCCAATGTGCGATGTTTCTGAAATTCAATACCAACCTGTAGCGGTAAATTTAAAATATATGTGCCAATCTACAAAAGCCTTGGAATAGACTTTCAAAAGTTAGCTTGTTTTTAACAGACATACGGACAGACGGATGTACATTTATAGGGTAAGTGTACCAGTAGTCGGCACTTTAACATTTTTTTTGTTTTCAAACTAGGGTCCTTACGTATGTAAGCATGCTATTGGAATGGCACCTAGATATTCCACTTCAAAAAAGGGTTTTGTTTTAAGTGTAATTAACAGTTTTAAACAAATTATTTATTAAATTTAACTTATTTATATATTTTGTAAAATACACCATATTTGCCAGTGGTCGGCATGCATTTCCCAATATTCGGCATGTGGTGATCCAATAGTCGGCATGACTTTTTCAGTTATGTTTGCACCTACATGACTACTTAATTTTTAGATGTAGTAGTAATAAGAAGTAGTCCGAACTGAATCTTTTCAGTTTGAAGTTCAAAAATTCGATTTCAAGTTCGAAGATTCTATTTGAAATTAAAATATTTTATTTGAAGTTCAAAAACTCCATTTGAAATTCCAATTAAAATTTTAAAATTTCATTAAAAATTTAAAAAAGATTAATTGAAATTCGAAGATTTCAAACATAGAGTAAAAATAGTAAGAGGATTAATGGGTGAAAAACCTTTCCTTTTCGAAATTTGATTTTTAGCATAGAGTAAAAATAGTAAGAGGATTAATGGGTGAAAAACCTTTCCTTTTCGAAATTTGATTTTTAGCCGTAAACTCTGATTATCTCGGGAGTGAAAACCAGAATACGCACAAAAGGAAATCGAAGAAAAAAGGAAAAAAAACGAATACATTCAAAAGGAATTGAAGAAAAAAACGAACACATTCAAAAGGAACCGAAGAAAAAACAAAAAATAAACGAATACATTCAAAAGGAACCGAAGAAAAAAAGATAAATAAACGAATACATTCAAAAGAAACTGAAGAAAAAAAGTTTTCTTCCTTGAGATAATCGGAGTTCATAACAAGGTTTTCACAATACTTTCTCCCATTAAGCCTCTTACTATTTTTACTCTATGTTTCAAATTAGATTTGAAAAAGATCAATTATAATTCGAAAAACATCATTTGAAATTGGAAAAATGTCAATTAAAAATTAATGATTTCAATTGAAATATGAAAAATATCAAAGAAAATTCAAAGATTCTATTTCAAATTCGAGATGGATTAAATGAAACTCAAAGTCCAGTTGAAACTCTGGACTCCAATTGGTCCATGAAAAATATCGATTCAAATTTGAAGATTCCAGCTGGAATTCGAAAACTCCAATGGAAATTCGAAAAAAATGTTTAAAAAACACTTGTAAAACATCAATTGAAAAAAAAAATAAATTTAAAAGAATAAATTAAAATTTGTTAAATCTCAATTAAAACTCATAAGAGAGCAATGTAAATTTGAAGATATTAATTGAAATTAAAAAAAGATCAATTCAAATTTGTAAAATATTAATTGAAATTCTAATTGAATTAAATTCAAAGCAGATCGCTTTAAATTCGTAAAAGAGCTATTACAATTTTCAGTGATTTTTTCGGAATTTAAATTGATAATTTACTAATTTTGATTGATATTTCTTTAATTTTAGTTCTTTATTTTTGAATTTAAATTAATCTTTTTCGGATTCGGATTGATTTTTGGGAATTTTGATTCCAATTTCAATGAAATTTTTAAATTTTAATTGATAATTTTTGAATTTTTTTTGATCTTTTCAAATTCCAAATGAAATCGAATTTCAATTGATCTTTTACGAATTACATCTGAAAATGGTTGAAAGGTTTAAATAAAATAAGGAAGAAAAACTGATGCCGACTATAGGAAACATAGAAAAATTCTAATTTACCAGTAGTCGGCACACCTATGCCGACTATTGGCAATTGTAAAAAATTGTTGTTCCTAATGGCGGCATCTCTTAAAAAAAGATAAAAAAATGTTTTTTTGTAACTTTTAACATTTAAAACAATATTTTAATTAATATCTTCCCCTAGAAACCATAAGAGTTCAAATAAAACATAAATTAATATAATTACATTGCTTTTAAAATTGGTCTATTCACTAAAAAATTTCTTAAAAAGAAGCAATTTCTCACATTCTAAAAAACTGTTTTCAAAAAAAGGATAAAACGAGGACAAAATAATCATCTTAGTCCAATTTAATCATTGGAAACAAAAAGATTAATATATTTTTAATGTAAATTTAATCTTATTTAAATATTTTACTTTTATAATTCTTATTTATTTACGTTTAAATTCAAAAAGTGCCGACTACTGGTACATGCCGAACTTAGGCACGGTCACCCTATATCGATTTAAAATCGTTACAGAAATTGGGGGTTAAAGTCCTAGACAAATTTTGCTTAAATCAGTAATTCCGAAAAATCGGAAACTATCATATGGGATACCTTCTTTTGAGTACATGTGTATTAGTTGTTTTTATTGCAAATTTTTTTCTCTCTCCATTTTGTTTTACTTTTTGGTAATTTCCCTTCTTTATAAAATAGAAATGTTTATTATAATGTACTGTAGTTACATGATTAATGTACATTATTTTAATTTTTATTCATACTTTTTTGAAATACAATTCTCTCTTTTGCCAGTTAAAACAACTATATATGTTAGTTGTTTTTACTGAAAATGTAGTTGTCCCAAAAATAACTAACACAGTAGTTACGTAACTGTTATATTAATTTGTTACTTAATTGTTATAAAAATCACAGCCCAGATAAACTCCATTTTCTTTTTTAATACAAGTAGAAGATAAATAAATGATACATAAAGTGTTATTTTTGTATAAAAACTGTGGTTTACTAATGTCTGATGTGGTCAATTTAATTTTTATTATAATTAAAATAAAATTTAAATAAATTGTGTGACAACAAAGCCAACCACAAAAAAATACTTTGGCTCCAAATATTTCTAGATTCATAAGATATCTACGAATTCAAATAAAACAAGTTAGAGTGTTATACGGCGTTCACACTTGCTGTTTTGAAGTGTTCAAGAATGAGATGTTTAAAAAAGTCTTTGTTCTGTGTCCATTACGTTTTTATTCTGCTACTGGTGTTTTGTTAAACAACTTGTTTAAGGTCGCTAGTGTGAATGCCATATTAAATTCGACTGTGCCGAATATTTCATACACTCCAACATGTAACCAAATTAAAAAACAAATTATTGTTAAATTCGTTTGAGCCGAATTTAGTTCAAATACACCAGTTACAGATGTAATTCGAAAAAGATAAATTTGTAATTCAAAAAAGATAAATTGTAATTCGAAAACTATATTTGTAATTCGACAATTCTACTTGTAATTCAAAAATTTCATTTGTAATTCGAATATTGTATTTGTAATTCAAAGATTGCAATTGTAATTCGAAAAAGACCAGTTGTAAAGATCTTTTCCGAATTACAATCGATTTATTTCGAATTACAATTGATCTTCTTTGAATTACAATTGATCTTTTTTAAATTACAATTGTTCTTTTTCGAATTACAATTGATCGTTTTGGAAGTACAATTGAAGGGCTTACTGCAAAAACTTGATAATCAACATTATATTTTTTAGTGTTTTTTGCTTTCTACTGATGTTCCATTGACAGATTTTTGGCAGAATTTTAGCTTAAACCCTTCGTACATGTATCTTGAGTATGAAAGTTCTTCAAAAGATCTATTTTCTACATAATTTCAAAAGTTTTAAGGCAAAAACCACCATAAAATGAAATGTTGTTTATCGAGTTTTTACAATAAGCCCTTCAATTGATGTTTTTCAATTTAAGTTTTTTGTTAAGCTAGTAGGGCCTAAATTTCTTCAATGTAAATAAAAGTCAATTTTAATTACAAGTTTACCCGACGTTTCGTCGATTTGTTGTCGACTTTTTCAAGGGTTTTGTAAAATGAAATTATATCACATTAAAAATAAAATAATTTAACAAAATAATGTAACAAGCAACATGAAACATAAAACTTAAATTACAAGTGATCTTTGTCGAATTGCAATTGATCATTTTCGAATTAAAATTTATGGTTTTCGAATTACAATTGATCTATTTGGAATTACAATTGATCTTTTTCGAATTTGAATTGGAACATTCGAATTACAAATGGAATTTTTAAATTTCAAGAAAATTCTTCGAATTACAAATGGGATTTTCGAATTACAAATGGATTCTTCGAATTACAAGTAGAATCTTTGATTTATAATTGAACCTTTTCTAATAACATCTGTAAGTGGTGTAGTAAGAAAACAAAAATGTTAAAGGGGAATTTTTGGAGAGGAGAGGGGAAGGCAGTGGCGGGCACGTTAGGAAACAAATTCAAATTCATTTATTATGCATATTTACACTTAAGCAATACAATTTTATGATTATTTAAAATAAATTTTTAATATTCCCGCCCACAAAAGGGGACGGGACAAAAACGCATTTTCCAACCCAGGACGCAGAGGTTAAGTTCTTACGAACTTAACCATCCTAAGACCTTCAGGGTTCTAACTTTTTTATTTTGGACTGTATCGTGTTCTCTTCAGACGAACGAACGGACATCGCTAGAATGTTTTAGAATTGATTAGTGATTAATAACACAGTGTAACAATTAAAATCGAAATGGGATGAAACATAACAAAACCCTCAAGGCTTTCTTTTGAAAACTGTATAAGGGCCGTATGCTTAATATTGTATTGTAATTAACTTTAAATAACAATCATATACAACGTTGTACGGTGGTTTATTTTTAATAATTTGGCTATTAAGTAAGTAGGTACTTAAGCGATTGCAGCAAAATTAATACCGGTTATAGCTAATGTAATTTTGACCTTAAGTTTGGACGCTAGACCCCACAAGTCCAGGGGCCCCTAAAGTAGGACATGTTTAGTACACAAAAATTTTAAATGCTCTAAAATCACCAACTTTAAAAGCGTGTAAAATTCTAGCGCTGAACTAAGAAAAACCATTGAGGGTTTTTTATGTAAAATGTCAACTTTCATTTGCTTCTGGTTTCATCCCATTCCGATTCGGAAAGTTCGATTTTGTATCACTGTGTTATTAAGTCTATTATTTTTAACTTTGTCTTGAACAAATTGCTAACTAATATCTATCACACGAAATAAGCTGGGAGCCACTGTATATTACACAGTGACACAAAATCGAACTTACCGAATCGGAATTTGATTAAACCAATAGCAAATGAAAGTTGACATTTTACATTAAAAAAAACCCTCAAGGCGTTATTTTAGTTCATTGCTAGATTATTTTGTACACGCATTTAAAGTTGGTGGTTGTAAAGCATTTCAAGTTCTTGTGTACTAAAGATGTTTTACTTTAGAGGCCCCTGGTGGTCCCCTTATTGGACATGTGGGGTACAGCGTCCAAACTTACGTTAGCTTTAACCGGTATGCATTTAAATGAATAGCCAAATTATTAAAAAGAATCCACTGTGCACCGTTGCGTATGATTGTTATAGAAAGGCAATTACAAAATTAAGCATACGCCTTATACAGTTTTCAAGCAATTACATATTATTATAATTATAATAAAAGTTCGCCAACTTCAAATGCGTGTAAGAAAAGCCTTTAGGATTTTGTAATGGAATATGTTAACTTTCATTTGCTTTGGTTTCATCCCATTCCAAAAAAGCCAACTACACATAAAATAGGCGTGTACGTGTTTTCTACACTAGTTAAAGATCTAACGAAAGATAGATCCAATCTACACTAGATAAAGATCTAACGAAAGATAGATCCAATCGGTCCATATTTGGACTTCGGACCCATTTTCAGGAAAACACTGAATGAATTGTTATATTAACCCCCAAATTTGTGAATGCAATTCATTTTTTCACTGCTCCTATACGGAAATTTGTAATATCAACAAACGTTTGTAAATTTTGATTTTTGATACAAGAATTTTGTTTTTTTCAACAAAGAAATTCAACAAACACAATTTGTTGATCTGACAAAAGTAAAAAATCTTAATTTTTTTTTCAACAAAGAAATTCAACAAACACAATTTGTTGATCTGACAAATGATTTTTTTTTCCAAAAAGAAATTCAACAAACATATACCCTATTTATTGACATGATAAAAGAATTTTGAAATAAAATTACTTGAGTGAGTTTGTTGAAAACAAAATCGAAGTTTTGTATTATGGACTAACAGGCGGCTGTTTTTACTAAATGTTTGGCTGATGTCATGTTAGGTTGATTTACAATTGATGTTTGTTGATTTAAATTTTATTTTCTGTGTACACATATCAGTTGATTTTTTTTTTTCATAAAAAATACAGTTATATTAGTTAAAATCAGTTAAAACCACTTCATTTGTTAGTTGTTTTAATTGAAAATGTAGTTGACCCCAAAACAACTTACACAGTTGTTTGTACTGCCATATTTATTTGATTTTACTTACAAAATTTTGTTATTCTTTTTATTGTAGAAAAAGGTCAACAAAATTTTCTTACTAGTAAATTTAAGATCGGAAGATCGGGAAAAAGTAGTAATTTCTTTCTATCGAATTGTGTTACTACGTGCAGAAAATCGTTAAATATTCATAGTAGATAATTTTTTTTTGAAAATTTAAATCTAACATTTATTAAACTGCGCATTTTTTATTTTTATCTTTACTTTCAATTCTATTATGAAATATTTTTTTGCACTAAACGTACATATTTAATTTATAACTGTATGGGTGTATTTCTTCAAAAGGTTGTTGTACTCTAATCATTGCATTAGATTTATCGCTCGTGTATGTAACATACAAACATACATAAATATGTTTTAAAAAATGTTTAAAAAATTAATGAAATATTGAATTCTAAATAAAAAAAAATATTTATTAAAAAAATTTTAAAATTTATTTTATTAAAAATTTTGAAGCAAATAAATAGGTTTAATTTAAATACTTTTGTTTAACAATTACAAAAAAAAATATAATTTTTATTTAAAAATATATTTTAAAAAAAAGTACATATAAAGTATGATATATAATTTATATCGTGAAATGTCTTTGACCGCAGTTTATTTCCGTCTTTTTATATTGTTGCATTGAACGTGTCATTTTGTCTGTCCGTACCTCTGTATAGAGACAGCAACAACAAAAAATTAAAAACAATTTTAAACAAATCACAAGTGAATTAATAAATACAAACAAAACAATTAAAAAAACAAAAGTGAAAATACAAAAAAAAAAACAACACACTTTTTAGTGCATTAAATTTTTTTCCTTAAAGTTCTGATTTTGAATACATTTTCCTCATTTCAATTTTCATTGATTTCGTTCAGAGTATCAAAGGAATTATTGTAATGAAATTTAGCTGTTCCTAAAGACAATTCTAAAATTGTTAAACTATTCGATTACACAGTGCAACAACCAAAATCGGAATGTGATGAAACCAAAAGCAAATGAAAGTTGACATATTCCATAACAAAACCCTCAAGGCTTTTTATAGTTCAGCGCTATGTTTTTTTTACACGCATTTGAAGTTGGTGAACTTTTATTATACATAATTATAATAATAATTTTTTGAAAACTGTATGGTGGCGTATGCTTTATTTTGTAATTGCCTTTGAATAACAATCATACGCAACGGTGCACAGTGTTTTATTTTTATACCCTCCAACCACAGTATGGGGGTATACTCACTTTGTCATTCCGTGTGTAACGCATCGAAATATCGGTGTAGGACTCCATAAAGTATATATATTATTGATCAGTGATCGATTCTAAGACATTCTAGCGATGTCCGTCTGTCTGTGGGAGACACGATACAGCCCAAAATAAAAGAGCTAGACTCCTGAAGTTTGGCACAAATATGTCATAGGCTGGTTAAGTTCGGATATGGACAAAATCGGACCAGAGCACTATAGGAAATTTTACCCTTTTTTTGGCCAAAATTATTTACAGCCAAACGGCTGGACCGATTTGACTGATTTTTTTTATTTGACTTTTGGAAGACTCTTTAGAGGGAGGGAGTGACTCTTAAAGGTTTTCATACACTCAAAAAAAAAATTAGTAAAGTTACCTAAAAAATTACCTAATAATTAGTTCCAAACAGGGTTCCCGGGTTATAAGTTGCCGCATCTAAGATTTTTTAGATCCTTGATAGATTATATGGTTTTCTAAACTGTTTTTACAATATTTTTTTTTTTGAGTGTACACTAACTTTCGAAGATAACAGTAGAAATTTATTTTAACAATGTTAAGAAGTGTCAAACAAATCTACTTTTTAATAAGGATTTTATTCAAAAATTTTATTTTTGAGTTCCAAGTCGTCAACTACATTTCAAAATGCCACTACGGGCAGCCGTAGATGATGCAAAAGCTAGGGGCTCAACTTCCCTATTTAGATCTTTAGAGATTTCTGCTGTAACTCGTATTTTTGTTCTCGCAGATTTTGACAAAAAAGTTAATTGCGGTCGCCCAGGTTTCGATTTAGTGGAGGCAGGCTGCGTTTCAAGTTTTTTTTAGCCAAGTATTGCCTTTAAGACAAACAGCATGCTGTCTTTCAAAAATTTTCAAACTCCTACAACTTTTAATCCTTTTCATATTTATATTTGAACAAAATATTCTTAATTCCTCCTTTATATATTGTTTAAAGTTTTCGAAACATTCACTCTCAGCAATGTATGAAAAGAAATGGTCAGAAATAGCGGCTCCTTATCCACCTCTGCTTTATTTCTCTCGCCATGTATTAAATAACTCTGAATTTGGCACTCGGTAGTCACCTGGAAAAATGGGTATAAAAAAAAAGTTTGCACATATCCGACCTTGAAATTTTTTAAATTCGGAAGGTAATTGATTGTCCTAGAGAACTTTTATGGTTTTATAGCTAACATATGCTATCATTTTTTTTAAAGGCAAAATAAAATTCCAATTCATACTTCAATAAGTTCATCTTAAGGTCACTTCAATTTTTCCAATAAAATCGATCTAATAGATGAGTTCACCAACATTTCACTATTTATCATTAAAGTACTCACCTTTGACATTATTTTCCATTTTTTAGTTTTTAAAAACTATAAATTCTTAATATAAAAACTTTTGTTAGAAGCTATCACAAAATTCGCTGCTCTCAATCGTTATTTTATAACTAAGTAAGAAATTGCAACAAAAACTACTGATAAAGTGACAGTACATCAATTCTGTCGAAAAATTGAGAAAGAATTGTTTACTTTGTTAAGTTTTTTTTATATTAATGTGAAAAAAAATAATGTTTGCAAAAATTTTAATTTTGACTTTTGGCCACAAAATGGGTAAAATTTTCTATAGTGCAGAGGGAAAAAAGTTCCTCCTTGAGGAACTAAACCAATCTCTGAAAAACACCATATTTTTACATGATTTTTTGAGTTTTTGTTTAACAAATGCAACATTTTTGTGCTTCAAGAAGCTCAAAGTTCTGCATTTGGACCCGGGGGATTCGAAAAAAAAGTTTTTTTCGGCCATAAGGCTTTTGTTATGTAAAATAAGAACTTTCGTTTGCTTTTGGTCTCATCCCATTCCGATTGGGAAAGTTCGATTTTGTATCTTATTGTATTATTAATTGGAATTTTATATTTTAGTATGAAGTCCCAATATCTATAAACCCTACATTTTTAACAAGGATTACAGGATTTTAGATTTGCCAATCTCGAAATATTATCCAATTAAGAACATTTTTAATTTAGAATTATTCAAAAAATGTAAAATTTTACAATTTTTAGAAAATTATTCACGAAGTGGCAACACTGATTCGCTTGCACACAAACTACCAAATGTGGTCACTTTGGACAAGGGTGCGTATGATTAACACCCTTGCATTAATTACTTGATCAGCGCGTATACGCACCCTTATACAAGTATTAATATTTCAATATTTTCTGTTTGTAGTACCAACCCAAATGCTAAAAAGGTACCAAAAAGAGTTGAAAAGAGCCAACATTTTTAACGTGATAATTTTTTTAGGCAGGTGTCTAACTTGGATAATAATTCACCGTCTTTTTTTAATCAAAGAATTTTTTTTTATTAATTTATTAAATACATCAAAAAAATTTTTTTTTATCAATTTTTTTTTCATCAAAAAATTTTCTTTTAATTTTTGCTTTATTTTTTATCAACAATTTTTTTTACAAAAAAAAAAAAAACTTTTTTTTATTATTTTTCATCAAAAACTTTTTTGTTTCATTATTTTTGTAAAAAAGATTTTAAAGATTTATCAAAAAAAAATGTGAAATTTAAAAGAAACACGTGAGAGTGTTAAATTCGGCTGTGCTGAATCTTTAATACCCTCCAATATATAAAAAAAAATTAAGTAATTAAAAATATTTTTATTATCCACGCCCACAAAGGCGGGGGCGGTCAAAAAAATACGATTTTTTTTATTTCCTAGGTCCAACTGCAGGTCCTTGAACTTTTTCTGACATCAAATTGTTTCATTTGCTTAACAAAAATACAAAAAACCCTGTGAAAATATGGCGTTTTTCAGAGGTTAGTTAAAGTCTTTAAATCGATCATAGATCAATAATATATATACTTTATGGGGTCCCCGACCGATATTTCCATGCAAACGTAATAACAAAGTGAGTATACCCCCATATTGTAGTTGGAGGGTATAAAAAAGAGCTTGTTGTATATTTTCTAAGACAATTTTCTAAGTTTTTTTTAAGTGTTAATTTTTTTAGTCACCCCTCAGCTACACCTTCCAAAATTATGTAAACATAAAACAACAAACACACAGAAAACAATAACAACAAACAAAAATTTGTTATTGTTTTGTGTGTGTTTGTTGTTTTATGTTTACATAATTATGGAAGGTGGAGCTGAGGGGTTATGCTGTTTTGTAATAAAATTTTTAAAGTTTTTTTTAGCTGAATTTTTATTAAGTTCGACTTAAGTCTATATTAATTATTTCTGAGAAATAATTCTAGTTGTACAATGAGAAATCTGAAAAAAAAGATAATGGAGAACACAGGCTAAGCAAGATGTCGCAAGCTTTAAGAAAAAGCCACCCTTCCCTCATCAGCACACTTTGATTTTCACACTCAAATTGTGTCAGATTAAAACCAGCTATTTAAACGATTTTTGAACAAGAATGAAAAATGAGAATTACTCCTTTCACATTATAGTTTAGCCAAACTTAATCAATTTTAACCTTTGACAGAATTTGTTTTCTCATTGTTGTCAATCTTTAGTAGGACTTTTCAAGTCTTCAAACATGTCCGTTAGGCTTGAGTTTTTATTTCAAATTTCTAATTTATTTGTGTATCTATCAGAAATTTCCATTTATATTTCAAAATATTCTAAAAGTATTTCAAAAATTTTCATTTGATTTGTATTTCAGAAGTTTCTATTTGTATTTAAAATTTTTGAAATATTTTTCCAAAAATTCCATTTGTATTTCAAAATTTTCTAATATGTGGATAGTTTTGAAATACAAATAGAATTTTATGAAAAGCATTTAGAAAATTTTAAAAAATAAATGCACATTTTTCAAAAATAAATGGAACTTTCTAATTTTAAAATTTATATGGAAAGTTCTAAAATACAAATGGAATTTTTTGAAAAATAAATGCTCAGCTAGCAAGCAGACTCATTTTAGACTCAAAAATGGGCTCCAAAAATATAACAAGAATTTCAAATTATTGTATGAAAGTGGTTCATCGAAAAGAGCCCTCGTTTTAGACTCCAAAATGACTCCAAAAAAAAGATTCAAAAAGGGGAAATTTTTCATACTTTGGAGCCTATTTGGAGTCAATTTGGAGTCTATTAAAAAAGTGTAGTTTTTTTCGATTTTTTGCTGTTTTGATTTAAAAATAAAAAAGTGCGAAAATTTTTGTATATTTTGAAAATCTTTATTTATCTTACTAAAACTCTAAATTAAAAAGCATTTTAAATTGTACATACACATAATAGTAATACACATAATAAAAAACACAACCACTTCCAATACCAATTAAATTTTTCCTCAGATCTTCTCATACAGCAATTTGGCGTTCCCTCATTCTTCTTCATTCTTTCATTCATTACAAACTTCTTTTTATTCCCGTTTATAATGGTATTTGCATACAAAAAACTTTTTGAAGAAATTTATTTTCTGACTTATAATTTATTTTGAAAGAAAAAATACTTGTAGGCTCCAAAAGAAACAATTTTTTGAGCCTTTTTGGATGGCTCAAAAAATATTATAATTTGTTAACTTTTATGAGTCACTTTGGACTGATTTTTTTGACGAAAAAATTTCCAAAATATTTGAGGGTTCTTTTAGATTCAAATCGCAAGGTTCAATATTGAATCCAAAAATTTAGTGTTTTTGGAAAAAATATTTTAAAACTCAAATAAAAAGTGTTATTTTTTAAATCTTTTTTGATTCCAAAAAATGAGGGCTCCAAAAATAATAATTTTTTAGATTAATTTAAGAGTCCTAAATAAGGAGCGCTCCGAAGTTTGTTGGGTGGGTGATTTTGTTTTTAAGCATTTAGACCATTTCCAATTTTATTTTACTATATACAAATTGTATATCAGAAAATACAAATTATATTTCAACAATTTCTAATTATATTTCAGAAATTTCCAATTATATTTTGTAAATTTCCATTTATAGGCCTCTGTTCCAAAAAAGTAATTCACATAAAAAAATTTGAAAATGAAAATTTCCGAATTTTTTTTGGTGTTCTAGATTTTACATCCGAATTTTTTTTTTTCGTTTTATTTCACAAAAATAAAATTTGGTGAAAGTAAAACGAATGCACTTTTTTCCTTATAATTTTTTAAATTTTAATTATTTGATTTCAACTTCGAATGAAAACGTGATCAACAAAACACTAAACTTGATTTCATGTGATCCGGAAATTTTCATTTGAATTGAAAAGTTGTGAAAGACAGAACAGAGGCCATAACTTAAAAAAATTTAATTATATTATTGGAAACTTTTGAAATATATTTGAAAAGGTCTGAAAATTAATTGGAAATTTTTGAAAAATTATTTGTATTTTTTGAAATATAATTGAAAATGGTGTAAAAAATTTTAGAAATTCAAATAGTATTTCCTAAAAACGCATTTTTAATATTTTAAAATTGGAAATTTTTAAAATACAATTGGAAATTTTTGAAATATAATTGGAAATTTTTAAAATATAATTAGAAATTTTTTGAATATAATTGGAAATTCTTTAATTATTAATTTTTTAAATATAATTTATCCCTATTTTCTGAAATAAAATTAGAAATGGTGTAGTTTAAATTGGCAAAAATATTTTTTTCTTATTTTAAAGAAAAATACATATAAACTAAAACGAAAGAAAACATGGCAATAGAGCTAAATCATTATCAATTTTCTTTGAGTTTAGTTAATTTTCCCATTTTAAGTTATTTTTATTAATTACACAGTGCAACAACCAAAATCGGAATGGGATGAAAACATAAGTTCAGAGCTAGATTTTTTTACACGCATTGGAAGTTGGTGAACTTTCATTATAATTATAATAAAAATTGCTTGAAAACTATATAGGGCGTATACTTAATTTTGTAATTGCCTTTAAATAACAATCATACGCAACGGTGCACAGTGATTAATTTTTAATAATTTGGGTATTCATTAGTAGGTACTGGACCGATTGCAGCGAAATTCATACCGGTGATAGCTGACGTAATTTGGAGCATAAGTTTGGACGCTAGACCTCACATGTCCAATAAGTGCTCCACCAGGGGCAATAATCTTTTTCACAATGTGAAGGGTATCAATACATTCGGCAAGGCCGAATTTTACTTTTTTTTTATTTTTTGTTAGTCATACAAAAAACAAATTAATACTTTAAAGTTCTGTTCTCATTTTTGTAACCATACAACAAGAAAAATCGAATTTTCATGACCCTGAAAGTGAACGCGCTACACTATAAAAAAAACAAACACAGACAGATAGATGACATGCTAAATGACCGACAAACCGACATTCAAACTTTACAATAAATACATTTGGATACAAATTGTGTATACGCATACACATTTACACATTAATGTATGTACAACAAAAAAAAATACTCTTAACACAAATAATGATTGGGGGGCTAGACAAACAAACATCATACTAAACAGTTAGATGTCTGAATGTGTGTATTTGCTGAATGTATGTATTGCCTATGTATTAGTTGTATTTGTTCTTGACGTGCCTTGTGACCTTGAAAAAATTTGAACGTTTAATACAGTTTAAACGAAAACAAAACAATAATAACAACAACTATGTTATTCTTCTTCATTTTCTTCATACACAAGACGTCGACATAAATGCACTCCACATTACCGAACAACGAACCCACACCTACCTATCCACATTCATCCCTACTATTGGTTTTCCCTTTTGTATTTTCTGTTTTTCTTTTCTTTTTTTTTGCATCCCCACCTCTAAATCCCCACCAATTTAGCGTAAAAGTAAATATTATAACAAACAAGCAAAGTGTTTGATAAAATAAAACAAACACAAAGAAGACAACAGATGAAGAAAAATAGCAACAAATATTAAATTAGCATAGTGTTTGTAGTTGCACTCAATTTAAATATTTCGTTCTCTCTTGTTAAGCTAATAGAATGCTAGTTTATTAAATAGGGCTGCCAATAGTTTTTTTTTTTTTTAATAATTGTAAAATTTCCGTTTCCCTAATTTTAAGTTCGCCATATTAATTTAAACCGCCATATTTGTTATCGCCTTCTAACACTGTACAACGAATTTAGTGTCATCAGGAAAGCGAAAGCCTCCACGGCAATAGGTACCGATGGTCTTGCAACGATTATGCTCAAACAGGTGGGGCTTAAATGGCAGAAATCATTAGCTTGTGTGTCAACACCTGGGAGATTCCAGATATATGGAAGCTTGGCAAGATTATTCCCGTTCCCAAACCATGGCTACCCATTAACCTGGGGAGCTCATACAGGCCTATAACCCTACTGTATCCAGTGGCTAAGGTCCTGGAATCGGACCTTCTCCCTTTGCTTAGGGAGAATCTCCCTATGGCAGACATGACTTTCGTTTAGGGCCTTAGTACTTAGTTAGCGCCCACAGGGGAGGACCATAGTGGTAGCTCTATTTAGCGACACCACAGACTAAATACAGACTCGACAGAAGAGTTTTATAAGAAAAAATGGGGAAAAACTAAGCGATTTTAGGAGAAAACACAGAGGTTTTTACTCCTTTTTTCGCTAACATGGCAACACTTTCTACGACTTAGGAGTGAGTGAAACAACAAAAACCGATCTGGCATCCATTTTTCTTATGGCGCGTTAGAGAATAATCACAATTGGAGCGGGAAGCGGAAAAACGCAATTTTCCTCATAAAAATAGAATTGAATCTAGTTTGGCGGTAAAACGCGGCGGAATTTCGTTGTCATATTAAACGTATGTGAACAGTTGCGGAAAAACGCATCCCGCTCCAATTGTGATTATTCTCTTACATAAGTTTTCTCTTTCTAACCTAATTCGTAGAATAATTTGAAAATATTAACCATATGGTTAAAGAATACTTTTTTGCACAGTACAGACTAGTATGCAAACACTGATGCTAATTGCGTACTTTCCAATATGGTGGTATGGTTTTTAGTACAGAATTATCATCGCTGCCTACTGTATGTGTGCCTGTACGTGTGAGCTTTTGTGTATGTATTTATGTTGTTTGTTTACGTTTTGTATGAAACGTCAAAAGTTACACCGTGTGCTGTCACTAATACTTACACGCATCAAATGCACCTCTGTGAACCTACTACTCATGTACTGTGCTTTTTTGGCACCTGTCACTTATGTCGAGTCTGTATTAGTCTGTGGAGACACGGTCTGCCACACGAAGATATTGCTAGACCTATACGACTCTACATTCCCAAACGCCCACAAAAATGGTTGGCGAACACTTGGCTGGGAGGCAGTCATATGTAGAGTTCAGAGGCTCCAAGCACAGACCATATAGACATGCAACACGAGTGCTTATTTTGGTACTTTCAATATGGACGCATACAAAATACTACTAAATTTACTACTCTGCCTAGAATACGTGTGCCTGTACGTGTGAGCTTTTGCATCTGTATTTTCGTTGTTTGCTTACGTTTTGTATGAAACGTCAAAAGTCACACGCGCGTGCCGTCACTAATACATAAACAAGTCGGGATTTAGGAGAAACAAACAGGGTGTTCCCCAGGGCGGGGTACTTTCCCCCATCCTGATTAATATCTATATCTCCAAAATCCCCACCCCAAGGACTGAAACTCAATTCCGTGCATAGGCAGGGATATCGAAGCCCTGGGGGAACAGCGGAATAGCCATCCGCCAACCCTGCGAAACTTGCAGATAGGAACCTCGACACCCAAGTCGACGGCCACACTATTCATCACGTGGGCTAAAGAGGTTACCAGGGAACTCAATATCCACATAAGTGGACAGAGAGTTTCCACGATGAAAAACCACAAGATTCTTGATGTTCACTTTGATAGTCTTTTTATGTTCGTAAGGCATGCTGAAGAGATAACGGGTGAAAGGGCAGCAGCTGGGGCAAATATAAGGAGACGATTCTGACGACGTGCAAAGCCGTCCGTTAGCTACACACATTGGAGAAAACATACGGTGCAAAACACGGACTTCAGGGAGGTTACAGGATGTCACTCAATGGCATCTGAAGAACACCTACAAAATCCTGCACGTTCGGAGCCAGTGTTCCCTTCTCAACCGGAAATTCATGCTTGGGTGCTATATGACTGAGCACACCAACCATGCTAGCGTCGTAGGGACGTCGGCACCGGAGGTGAGACAAGTGAAGTCTGACCTACGCTACGAGAAGGGACAATGAGGGGCAATGTCGTATTAGGTGGCAGGCATTCTCCTCTTTCCGAATCGGAAAGAGCATGCCGCATAAGGCCATGGCTACAACTCAGGTCAGGTTACTCTAGGGGGTTAAATAGTTACCTGGCCAGAGTTCACGTGGACGTCTCGAACACTTGCCCTCTCTTTAACTCTGCACCCCATGACACCGCTCACCTTTTCGCGTGACCGCTCCGGCCCACTACACTGTCGCCCTTGTCATTGTGGACCAATCCAGTCGAGGCAGCTCGGTTCCTCAATTTTCGCCTTCCTTTCCCCATCCCATAACGAAAACTTATATTTATTTTAAATTAACTTACTGCTAACACTTCTTTTGTACATGCATGGTAAAATTCCAGTGGACGCTACTTCAACAACAACAAGGAAGGTATTTAGTAGGGTATTCAATTAATCGAGGTTTTTGTTTAATCGGTTAATCGAGCAAATAATTAATCGGGGTTGAGAATTAATCGGTTAATAATCGGTTAAATTTGAATTATTCGATTAACCGAATAATATTAATTTAAAATTTAAATTGAATATAAAACCACGGATTGTATGTACTTTTAAAAATTTTATTATAAACAAGTAAGAAATCTACATCCGCTATGCCAAAGCTTCAAATACCCCCAACAATCTCAGCCCAAATAAATAATTTTTGTATGGCATCCTGAAAAATGACCCAATCCAAAATGACACCAACGTGAAAAATATCACCTCATAATTAAATGTTAAATTTGGCCCTAATTTAATGCGAAAAAATGCCAAAAAAATAAAGCTATTTTTATAAAAAGAAAAATTGCCCCAAAAATATTTTAAAAAATTGTTTGGTTTCCAAATTTGTTTTCTTTTATTTTTAGTGCTAAAATTGTAATAATTTCATCGGTCAATATCTCCGTGATTAAAAAAGATATTTAAAGGATTCCAAAAGTATTTTTTCAGATGTGCTAAACTATTTTCACATCTAAAAATATTTCGCGGTTTTATATGGTCGCGAACATTACGAAAATCTGAGTAAATTCCCACTCTAATTAAAATGATTTCAGTTTCCTACTATAATTGAGTAAATTTACACAAATTGCGTAATTCTACTTAAAATTATTGAAAATTTACACAATTTATAGTAGTAATTTATTTGAATTTGTATAAATTTACCAATTAATAGTTGGAAACTGGACTCACTTTTTTAGATATGAGATAGATCAGTTCTAAGGCCAGATTCAGATTACGCGCATGAAAAACTATTAGAAAAATCTATTGTGCTGGAAATGTATATTAAGTTAAATTTTTTTTAAGCCGAAATAAATTTTTAGGGCCTCGATAAAATATTTTCTTGACGACAATTTTACACATTGATAAAAGAGAGTTTGATTAATTTGTTTATACCCTAACTTCTTTAAGCAGAACCGTAATTTGCAGAACCTTAAACAGCAAAAAATAACCAAAAGTACTTAAAAAAAAGAAATTTCGGTTAATCGGTTAATCGACACAAATTAATCGGTTTATTTGTTATTTGAAAATTGGCAATTTTAAATTATTCGAACAGTTAATCGACCAAAATTAATCGGTTAACCGATTAACGGTTAATCGATTGAATACCCTACTATTTAGATGTTTGTCTATCTACACAAAAAAATTCAGACATGAGTTTTTCGTTTCTTATCGAGAAAATCGTATTTGAATATTAAATTTTATAACAATTTTGTAATTTGCTTGTATGGATTTGTTTCGACGTAGCGAATGAGTATTAAATATTTGCATAAATGTTACTCATACGCTATGTTTAAACAAGAAAATACAAGCAAATTACTAAATTGTTATGAATTTCAAAATTCAAATGCGATTTTCTCGAAATAAACGAAGAATATATGTCTGATTTTTTTTTTGTGTGGATAAACTTAATAAAAAAAAATTTAGAAAAATCAACAAAAGTGGCCGGATTTTTGATAAATTAAGTTTTTTAAAAAATGAAAAATTTCAGAATGGGTTATGAAAATTTTCCAAACAAAAAACTGAAGTCGATAGCCCATACAAAACTATACAAGAATGTAAATTTTTGGGGTTGTGGTGCATTCCGTTTTAATTTGATAAATATTTAAACAAGGCAACTCGACACAAATTTTACCATTTTTCCAATATTTGACCACGCCTCCTAAGCCCAGTTTTTGAAAAATTTAAAAACCAAAAACGCAATTTTCTTAGTTCCATATAGGGCTTTCCATACAACCTATTCCAAAAATCTAGAGTATACATGTTTTTTTTCGCTGGACATTTGGTGTGGAATGCCTCATATGTTATAGAGGACTAAAATCTAGGATTTACGTTTTTTAGGTGCTGTCTTGAGAGGGTTAAAGGGGGAAATGGGAGGTTTTAAAATCCCTGTTTAAAAAATGGCGACACAAATAATAATAAAAAAAATAAAATTAAAATGGCGACTCTGGCATGTATTTTATAAAATCGCCAAGTACAAGAGAAACGACTAGACTAATTGAGTGAGCGTTCAATAAATTTGTGAAGTGAATTGCTTTGCAATTTTGTTTTCTTTTTATTAGAGTTGAATTAAATTTGACATCATCAACATATCAACACAACTGTAAGTAAAATTTAAATATTTTTTTAAATAAAAAACAAACTAAATAAAAATAATAGTAAATAAAAACCATCATAGTAGATACAAATATTTGTTTATTTATAAACTAAAAGTTATTTACAAACAAAAAAGTTTTATTTTTTATTTAAAAAAAAAACTCATCAGCTGATTGTAAATAAAAGAAATATAGTACAAAGCAACAATTTGAAAACAAGAGACAATAAAAAGAGCAGAAAAGAGATAGAAGTGTGTTAGTGTGAGTTTAATTGAGTTAATTTTTTTTTTAAATAGGCGAAAAGTGAAACTATATTAAATTTTATTCAATTAAAATAAATTCAATTTTTTTTTTAATATTTATTAAAACAAAAATTTATTATTTTTTCTATTAATACAATTTTTAAAAGAAAAACTAATTGTTTACTTAATTTTTTCATTGAATGACAACGAATCAAGTTCAAGAAGAAAAAATAATAATTGTATAGGTATGAGTGTGTTGTACTCATTTAAATTCAGAGTTGCCAAACCAGGAAATTTATTTTAAAAAGTAGGGATTTTAACAGTGACTATCAATGATAATGAAAAAAATTTCCTTACCATTTAATGGTAATTAAATTTTTTCAATTGAAAAAAATAATGTCCAATGGTAATGAAATGCACCAATTATAATTGGTTTCAAAGCTATTGGTTTGCACAGTTTTGTTTTTTAAAAAAGTTATAAATTTAAACATCAAAGTATGTTTTTTCAAAAATATGAAAATGGTAAAGTCAAACGCAAAAAAAAATAAAATATTGTGTAATACAAAGGCAATCAACGTATGTTTGGTTTATAAAATGTGAAAAATTAAAATACAAAATAACAAAAAACAACGATTTTGACAATATTGTGACGACTTTTACTAATGGTAATTATTTTGTTAATTGATGCGATTAAGTCAATGGCAATGAAAAAAAAATTAAGTTTTTTATTCAATTAAATGGTAATTAAACCATCAATTAATTGGTCCCTTTAATTAATTAGTCCCATCTATGATTTTGCTTAAGTGTATTTATTATTCATACGCCTACGTTATATACCGCATTATTGCACAATAGGATCAGTCAATATTTTGCATATTGCGAATCTCGCTTACTAATGCAAAAAATCGATACCTATTTTCGACCTGATAACGGGAAACATTAAATCAATTTTTGCTTAGTAAGAATTTTATATATTTAAAAAAAAATTGTAAGTAATACGTTTCAAAAAATTAAACTTCATTTAAAAAACGGACCGCTTACATTCAAATTTATTTCAGAAAATTCCAAATATGTCTATGAGTCATTTCACACCAACTGTTCCACTACAGAAAAGCCATGGTGGTTTCAATAGGATATTATTTGCAAAGTATTCCCCCTTAGGGCACTATTAAATAACAAAAATAAAATTTAAGATTTTTAAAAAAGTGGGCCTTGGAGGCATGGTCAAAAATTGAAAAATTTTTTTGTCTAAGTAACTTTATTTCAATATTTATGCCAATAAAATGAAACACAGTGATGTCTTTAAAATAAACGTTTTTTATAGTACGTTCAGATTGGCCTCGAAACCCCGTTTAACGAGGTTTCGTGCCAAACCTCATTTGAAAATACGTATTTTCCCTTACAAATTGAAAGCTTTTTGTAGTGAGGTTTCAACGAAAGTACGATTGAAACCTTTTAAATTTCATAATTTTACATATTTTTACCACTGTGCTACAATGAAAAATAGAGAAAATGGGAAAATGCCAAAAATAAAAAAATAAATAAATCAATTTATTTATAAAATTTCTGTAAAATATTTAATTATTTGGAATAAAAATAAAATTTAACCGTGTACAAAATAATTTCTATATAGTTAAATTAGTTTATAAAAATATTTTTTTTGTGATAGTTTCCGAAACCCAGGTAAGTGTCAAAATTATTGGGTGTGAACAGTAAAGTTTTTAAATTTAAAATACGAGTTTTCAACGCGGTTTCGAGGCCAATCTGAACATAGTATTATAGATTTTTGTATGGTTTATCGATTAAAATAATAAAAATTGGAAAATTTTCAGAAGAAGTTTTGAATATTTTAAATTTAAATTTAAACTTTTTATATCAAAAAACATGCCACAATTTTATTTTTTTTTACATGTTTAAAAAATAGTTAAGGTGTATATCTATCTATCTGTTCTGAAATTTTCAGAGAGGTTTTTTGCCTTGTTTTCGAGAAAAAAAATGTTGAACATTGCACTATGCTAATAATTTACAATAATGGGGTATATAACATATGCGAATGAGTAATATTAGCTTTTAAAAAACATTTAAAATAGAGATGTGATCGTGGGTAAGTTTTTTTTTTACCATCACGCACTCTCACCAAAGAAATTATTTTAATCACGCATGATCATTTATTTTGCTCAAGCTTAGCCACGCTCACGTGAGTATCGTGCCCGTGACAACATTTTTTCTACTCACGTGAGCGTACGTGAACGTGAGGAAAATTAAAATCGTGCGTGATTAAAACTTTTCCTTCGTGAGCGTGCGTGATCGTCTTAAAAAAACTCACCCACGAAAACATCTCTATTTTAAATGTTTTTTAAGAGTTAATATTACTCATTCGCATACGTAATATACCTAGGGTGACCATTTTTTCTGAACTCAAATCAGTACGCCCAAGCTTTTACGTTAATATTTTCGTGAAATATCTCTCTAAAAACTCTTTTCTATGGCAAAACACTGATAATTTTTTCAGCACTCAAAAAAATTCGGTTAAACTAACAAACTTGGGGCAATTAGTATTTCGGTAAAAACAACTGTTTAAAAACAACTGTTTGAAAAGAGCTGTTTAAAAACAAAGGTTTAAAAACAACTGCCTTAAACTGTTGTCGTTATCTTGCAAAAAATTTGATCGTTTCAGTCCAGAAATTATAACCAACAAAAACCCACAGGTTTTGAGATTACGAAAATCCCTACAAATTCTGAGGACTTTTTTCCATAAGTTTTGATAACTCTGACTTTTATAAAACTTCCCAGATAAAAAGCACATGTTTTTTAAATAGCGGCTGATGTTCTGAGTGATTTGTCCAATAAATTCTGAAGACATTACCTCATCGAACACCTCAGTATCATTTGAATTGATGCAATTACATTATCTTTACAAAAATATATCATCCCGTGAACTTTTCGTTTAGAAAACCTCAAAGATAATGGGCGCCTTTTCATATAAACCTTTTCATATTTATAGGATCAAAATAACCTCATGCTCAGATATATTTTTGCGTTAATAAACCTCTTGATTCACGAACTCTAAACTTTTTAGATCTGATTTAACTCAAATTATCTATTGTCATACTTAAGTTATAAAAAACTACTCCGGTGACTTATTTTATGGAAATTCAAGTTTTTGTATAAAATTTTCGAACAAAATTATTTTTTATGTTGAAATGTTCAAAAATCAGTACAATCAGTACATATTTCAAAAAATCAGTACAAATCAGTACAACGTCTTTTGATCAGTTCACGTGATCAAAAATCAGAACATGTACTGATCAAATCAGTACGTATGGTCAGCCTAAATATACCCCCATTATTGTAAATTATAAGCACAGTGCAATGTTCAACATTTTTTTTTTCTCGAAAAGAGGGAAAAATACATCTCTGAAAATTTCAGAACAGATAGATATACACCTTAACTAATTTTTAAACATTTAAAAAAGAAATAAAATTGTGGCATGTTTTTTTAATAAATAAAGTTTAAGTTTAAATTTAAAAAATTCAAAACTTCTTCTGAAAATTTTTCAATTTTTATTTTTTAAATCGATAGCCCATACAAAAATATATAAAAAAACTTTTGTTTGCATAAATATTTAAATAAAGGTACTTACAATTAGGCAAAAAAATCAGATATTTTCAATATTTGACCATGCCCACTTTTTGAAAAAAAAACTGAAATTTTATTTGTGTCATTTAATAGTGACCTAAGGGCGAATACTCTACAATTGATTTCATATTGACACGACATCACTTTTTTTTGCTGAACATTTGGTGTGGAATGCCTCATATTTAAGAAATGTCCAATTAAACTTCAAACATTCCTTAATATGTTTTAGAAATTTTGATAAATTTTCAAATATGAGGCATTCCACACCAAATATCCCGCTACAGAAAACATGTGTCCCGTATAGGTTGTTTGGATAGCCCTATATGGAACTAAGAAAATTGCGTTTCTGGTTTTCAAATTTTCAAAAGCTGGGATTAGGAGGCGTGGTCAAATATTGGAAAAATGGTCAAATTTGTGGCGAGTTGCCTTGATTAAATATTTATCACATTAAAATGGAATGCACCACAATCTAAAAAATTTGCATTCTTATATAGTTTTGTATGGGCTATCGATTACAATTTTTTTTTTTTAAATTTTCAGACCCCGTTCTGAAATTTTCCATTTTTTAAAAAGGTCAATTTATCAAAAATCCGGCCACTTTTTTCAATTTTTTTTTAAAGTTTAGATCAATGGTTCCCAACCTTTTTTACGCCACGCCCCACTTATAAGTTAAAAAAATTGTAGGTGGGACACTACACTAAGAAAAAAATTGTTAGTTTATCTAATTTTTGTTTCTAATCAAAAATTACTACTTGTTTAGCAAAGTTTTTGTAAAATAAGCATTTAAAATAAGTTTTTAGTAAAAATGTTAAGAAATTAACAAGATTTTTGTAGTTAATTTGACAAAAAAAAAATCTTGAAAATTTGCTCGTTGCCCCCCTGGAACCTTCAAATTACCCCCAGTGGGGAGAGAATCAAAGGTTGAGAACCATTGGTTTAGATGTTTGTCCATCCACACAAAAAAATTCAGAAACGCGTTTTTCGTTTTTTTTTTTTTTGAGAAAATCGCATTTGAATTTTAAATTTCATAACAATTTTGTAATTTGCTTGTATTTTCTTGTTTTAACGTTGCGAATGAGTATTATTAATTGCATAAATATTACTCATACGCTCTGTTGAAACAAGAAAATACAAGCAAATTACAAAACTGTTATGAAATTTAAAATTCAAATGCGATTTTCTCGAAAAAAAAACACAAAACGCGTTTCTCAATTTTTTGTGTGGATGGACAAACATCTAAACTTTAAAAAAAAAAAATTTTTTAAAAAAGTGGCCAGTTTTTTTTATAAAAATTTTTTTTATAAAAAAAACTATATGTGAATGTAAATTTTTGAGATTGTGGTGAATTCCGTTTTAATGTGATAAATATTTAATCAAGGCAACTCGCCACAAATTTTACCATTTTTCCAATATTTGACCACGTCTCCTTAGCCCAGTTTTTGAAAAATTGGACAACCAAAACGCAATTTTCTAAGTTCCATATAGGGCTATCCATACAACATATTCAGAAGTTTACGGTACACATGTTTTTCGCTGGACATTTGGTGTGGAATGCCTCATATGTTTCACAATTTCCAATAAAATTTTAAAAAATTTTAAATATATTTCAAAAATTTCCAATTATATTTTGAGTAGGTATAAACCTCTAATACGCTAATTTTATACAATAATGGTGTATATAACGTGTGCGTATGAGTAATTAAAACACCTAAACAATATATAAAATAGAGATGGGATCGTAAATGAGTTTTTAATAACGATTACGCACGCTCATGAAAGAAAAAATTTAGTCACGCACGATATTTTATTTTGCTCAAGCTCATTCACGCACACGTGAGTAGAAAAAATAAGTCACGGTCACGATGTTCACGTGAGCGCGAGTAAAATAAAATATCGTGCTTGAATAATTTTTTTCTTTCATTAGCGTGCGTGATCGTAAATAAAAACTCACTCACGCTCCCATCGCCTCTTAATTATTTTTTAAATATTGATATTACTCATACGCACACGTTTTATACACCATTATTGTATATAATTAGCGTATAGCAATCTTTGATATTTTCAATATTTGACCACGCCTACAAGGCCCACTTTTTGAAAAAACTTAAATTTTATTTTTGTTATTTAATAGTACCCTAAGAGCGAATACTTTACTAATGATATCCCATTGAAACCACTATGGTTTTTCTGTAGTGGTACAGTTGGTGTTTTTTGCAAACATTATTTACCGATATTTTCAAAATGGCAATATCTCGAAAACTAGCCATTAGATATCAAAATCTTTACCAGATTCGTGTTCAGCACGGCAAATGCAATAAGATATATGGTCAAATTTTTTGAAAATTTTTTGGAAATTTACAATGGGAGTTGGCGTATATTTTCACCAAAAAAATATGTACTTTGAGATAGCAGAATAACAAAAATGGATGTAAATCGACAACAAATTATTTTTTTTGCTTTGAAATTTTTATCACAGATGGGTATTACATAGGGGAGCTATTTGCCATCGGAAACTCATTTCGGTCAAATTTGAGTTGGCATATTTTGAATATAGGTTCACGATATATATAAAGATCGAAAAATAAAAAGTTTTTTATCGTTTTCAATATTTAAATTTGTTTTAGAAATTTTCTTTAATTTTATTTTTATTTCAAATAAATAAATATTTTAAAGAAATTTTGTAAACAAATTGATTTATTTATTTTTTTATTTTTGTCATTTTCCCATTTTCCCTATTTCTTATTGTCGCACAGTGGTAAAAACTTGAAATTTATACGGTTTCGATCGTACTTTCGTTGAAACCTTACTACAAAAAGGTTTAAATCTGTGAGGGAAAATACGTATTGTCAAATGAGGTTTGGCTCGAAACCTCGTTTAACGGGGTTTCGAGGCCAATCTGAACGTACTATTACAAAAAAACTTTTTTTTTTTATAAATATTATTTAAAATATTTTTGGAAAAAGTTTCTTTTGTTATTTTTTTGTTAAAAATTTTTTTTTGAAAGAAAAATATATTTTCCTCTTTTGGTGAAGGTAAAAAAATATTTCAGAAAAATATTTTATTTTGAACACAATAAAAAATTTTAATTTTGATGAAAACTTAAAATTTTGTGTAAACAAATTCTACTAAAAATTTGTTCTATGTGTTTTCTACACTAATTAAAGGACTTCACATTATTTTTTTTTCATGAACGATTTTCATAGTATTTATGAACAAATTCATACAATTTATTAACTTTTTCATAATATTTATAAACTTTTTCATAGTATTTATGAATAAATCATAATATGTGAAATTTAAGAATTGTTAACATGTTTCATAAATACTATGAATAAGTTCATAAATATTATGAAAAAGTTAATAAATTGTATGAATTTGTTCATAAATACTATGAATATCGTTCATGGAAAAATTTTTTTTGTGTGTTGGGAGCCATTTTCCGGTAAAACACCGGTGTAGGGTATGATATAGCCGGTCTTGACCGTCTATAAATGTCATACTTGTTTTTTTTAAATACACATATTTTTTTAATGGGGAAACGGCCTAAAATGTATATGGCCACACTTTTGTAATTGTTCATTGGTTTTGTGGGGAATGTGGGGCGTGTTGAGGGCAGTTGTTTTTGTAATTTTTTGTGGGTTTCGTATTTGTCGAACGTTATGCTTAAGTTCTCTCGTATATTTTGTTGACTCTAGGTAATTGAGTTGTGTATCGGTGTACACGTAGCGCATTCATTAAACAGCAACAATATTCAAAAGACCAGCAAGAAAACTAAAGTGCAGTTTATAAATTAAAATCATTACCTACTACATTTTTTTTTTTGGTTTTTAAATAAAATAAAAAATATTTCATAAAAATAAAGTAAATTAAAGTGCTCAGTAAAATATTTCTATAATTTAAAGGTAATTTTAATACAAAAACAATAAAATTATTAAAAAAAAAATACAAATTCATGAAAAAAATTTCCAAAAAAATGTAAGTTCAGTTCTTTTTTTTATAAAATAAAAATAATGAAATTTAAGTCAGGGAAGAGAAATTTTTCATACAAAAATTTTCAAAAATTGCTCGCAAAAAAAATTCAATTACTTCCTAAAACTTTATTTTAGATTTGTATTATTAAAGATTATGAATTAAATAATGTATATTTTTTTAATATATTTTTTTTTTTAAATGATAAATAAAATTCCTTTTGTGAAAGAGAGAGTGATCCCATTTATATTTTTTGTTACACTTTTTATATGCATTTTTTTTTCAATTTTGTTTTATCATAATTTTTGTTTACCACTTCCATCATTCCACCTGCAAAATTTGCTCAGTTTCTCTTTTTAACTCAAATCTTATAATGTATCTGTGTAATTTTGTTTGAGTGACTATTTATGTAGTTGTGTATTTCCAAAAACAACAAATATTTTGTTTTGTAAACAATTTTTGTTATTGCAATCTTCTCGTTTTTATCTACAACTGTTTTTTAAAGCTTTTAGCCAAAACGAAGTTGCCATATTTGCATATTTTACACGGAAAAAAATGTATATTATAATATAAGATTTGTTCATACACTCCAAAAATTATGACGGTAAATTCCACTGCAAGACAGTTACAACAAATTCATTTGTTTTTTAGGCGTCCACTACATTTCACGGTAAAATCAACCAAAAATTGTTGTTTCAACTATTGATTAACAACTACAAAAAACGGTAAAAACTACTTCAATTTATAGTTATTTTTACAGTAACTCAAACTAGAGATGGGCGCGTGAGTGGATTTTGACTCACACTCACTCACGCTCACGCAAAAAATAATCGAATCACTCACTAATCACTCACGCAATTTTTTTTTTTACTCACGCTCACTCACATTCACGTGAGTAATAAAAAACTTACTCACGCTCACGCGTGACTCACGCCAGATTCAATCACGCTCACGCGTGAGTCACGCAAAATCTACTCACGCAATAAAATTTTCTTGCCAAATAGAAAAAAAAAATCCTAAAAAATTTTTTTTACAAAAAATTAAAAAAAAATTGGGCAAATCAAAAAATCTAATCACGCAAACTCACGCAAAAAATAAATGACTCACTCACTAATCACTCACTCAGATTTTTTTTCAACTCACACTCACTCACAATCACGTGATTGAAATAAAAATCACTCACACTCACGCGTGATTCACGTGAATCACGCAAATCACGTGACCAGCGCCCATCTCTAACTCAAACTGTCTGAATTTTTTTATTAACAAACAAAAAACCTTCTAAACGTCGAAAACGGTTACAATTATTTGGAAATAATTCCTGCTGCATCTGACACTTCATACGTTTTTAACACATCTAAAAATTTCTAGAAAATTATAATTTTTTAGACTAAAAACAACTACATAAAAAACTGTTACTACAATGTAGTAATTTTTTATATTTGCTTTTTACAACGACTACAAAAAATAGTTGTTTGATATTTTTCGTCGAAAAACAACAGAAATTGTAGTTGAAAACAACAACAACTACTTACTACACAAATGACTATCATGTAGTAACTGCAATTATCGAACAAATGACAAAATCGAATAATGGCATTTCACCCTTCATTATTTTTAACTTTAAAAAACTTTACCACGAAAATCCTAGCATATCCTGTTTCGAGTTATTGCTAAATAATTACACTGTTGGACAACAAAAACCTCCCAGTGAAATATCCAACTGATTCTTATGCTCTCCTGATTCAAATTCGCGAACAAATTTGTTAAAACCTCAAATTTTGGTAAATTTAAAACACATTTTTTTTATTGCTGGGATTTAAAAATATACAAACACTTTTATTAAAGAAAACAAATTTTTCCATCACTTGAGGTCCCTCCGTAATCACTGTGCAGTTGTTAATTTTGCGGGATGCCCAATACTTATTTGTGAAGTGTTTTGACTGAGTCTGGGATCTGACTTTTCGTTTCTATTAACTTTTCGATGCTGATTCCGAATCTGGGTTCCAAATTTTTCTAGTACGTTAGGTTTTTGAAAAAATTAAATGCAAAGTTTACAAAAACGTACACTCAAAAGAAAAACTCTGGTAAAAAATCTGTAAAATGACTTTTAATTTGAATTAGCAATCTTTTAGCAGATTGTTCTGCTGAGAAGGATATTTATACTAAAATCTCTGTCATTCAGTTTAAGAAAATAACAGACATTTTACTATGTTTATACTGATTTTGTTTGCTGAATTTCATTATTTTTTCAAGAATTTTTTTTATATAAAAAAAAGCAGAACAGATTATTCTGCTGAAATCAGCAGATTGCTCTGCTGAAATCAGCAGATTGTTCTGCTGAAATCAGCAGATTATTCTGCTCAAATCAGCAGATTTTTCTGCTAAAATCAGCAGATTTTTCTGCTAAAATCAGCAGATATTTCTGCTAAAATCAGATTTCTCTGCTGTCGAACAACACACATGTTTAATAACTAAAACGCCAGATAAAAGTATAAGCTTCCGTAGCCTAGTGGTTAAGAAGTGTACTTTCAAATCGGAAGGTGGCGAGTTCGATGCTGGCTGGCGGCGTATGTTTTTTTTTTTCTTGTTATATTTATTCACCTCTTATGACAGATATTTAGCAAACCGTGTCTGCTAAAATCAGCAGATTTCTCATATGGCTCAAAATGGGTGTATTTTCAGCAGATTTTTCTGCTGATTGGACAGAGAATTTATTTTGAGTGTATTATTGTGCATTTTAAAGAGCTTTGTTTGTAAAATTTTCGGATGAATCTGGGATCTGACCACTTTTTTTGATTCACTTTTTAATGCTGATTCCAAATCTGGATCCGAATAACGGATCTAGATTCGTGATCGAATAAAATTTCAATCACTACCAAACATTGATAAATAACTTTGAAAAAAGAGCAATCATTACTCCAAATTGGACTTTAAATGCTTTCTTGGTAAACATTTCTTCATTTCTGATCAGGTTTAACTGGTCTTTTTCTTTTATTTTCGAAAATAAAAAATCGATGGAGATAGTATCCCAGCAAAAACGTGGTAATGAGTAGTGAAAAGTAATCATTACCAAGTACATTATTTATAATGAGTACCCATTACCATGAACATTATTTTAAGCCCAAAAGTAACTACTTCTCAGTAATATGTTATAAAAGCACCTCTAAGTAATAATATCTTCTTGCACTTGCAGTGTTTAACCTTTACAATTCAATTAACTTAAAAAGTACTTAAAAACTTAATAAAAATTACGCAATTTTTAAGTTTTAGTAAAAACAAGTTAAATTTTAAAAGTTTTAATTAACTAATTATTTTACTTCTTATTGGTAATGGGTTTTTACTCCTTATTTGTAATCCGAGGCAGTAACTACTTATTTATCTCCATACTCTTCACTAGTTATTTTTGTCTCACGCCCTTGTTAAAATAATTAGTGTTTCATTCAATAAGTAACTACTTATTAACATCTGCTTCGGATTACAAAACCCATTACTAGTAATGCCAATTTTTGCTGGGATGTTTCGATATAAAATGCCGTAGTTCAGGACCAGTTTTCAAATTTTTGAGAAAATTGAAGTCAAAGTTCACAAAAATTGTGTTTTATTTTTATTTTTTATAAGTTTTTTACTTGAAATTTTTGGTATGCGTCTGGAATCTGACCTCACGGTTTCGATTAATCTTTCAATGCTGCTTCTGAATTCGGTTTCCAAATTTTTCCATTACTTTAGGTTTTTGAAAAAACTGAGGTCAAAGTTCACGTTAATATATTTTTTTTTATTGGGGGGTCGCGACAAATTTTAAATATTGAAAAGGGGTCGCAAAGAAAAAGTTAGTGAGAATCTCTGTTTTAGAATCTCTTCCGAAATTTGCCGTTTTCTAAAAAAGTCAATTTATCAAAATTCGGCCGTTTTTTTGCCTTTTTTAATTTTTATTAAGTTAAGATGTTTGTCTATCCACAAAAAAAAACAGACGCCTTTTCGGTTTTTTTTTTAGAAAATCGCATTTGAATACTAAATTTCAGAACACTCAAAAAATTATGTTAGTAAAATCAACTGAAAATGTCAGTTAAAATAACTACTTTGTAAGTTGTTTTGGGGTCAACTACTTTTTCAGTTAAATCAACTAACAATGTTAGTTATTTTAACTGACAAAAAACAACTGACTTATGTAGTAAAAACTACTTACATTTGTAGTCAAAACAACTAAAATGTAGTAAAAATAAAAAATCTACAAATATTTTTTTTTGTCAAAAAATTTTTCAGAAAAAAATGAAGACCAAATTTTTTCAAATTTTATTTTTTTTTTTTTAAGTTGTGAAAAATAAAAAAACGATGAAAATTTTTCAGAGATAAAAAAAATTAAATTAACTACTTTAAATAACTGTTACTACATCACAGTACTTTTTTGTTAGTTATTCAAAAAAACTAATTAAAATAACTAACAGAAATAGTTGTTTGACATTTTTCATACAAAAACAACTGACTTTTTAGTTGAAAATAACTAACTACTGTAAAATATACAAACAACTAACATGTAGTAACTTACATAATTTTCTGAGTGAAGAATTAAATATTATATTGTATTTTATTCGACCTTTTTAACCTTCTTTTATTAATATTTCAGAAGAATTTTTTAATTTGCATTTCTTGTTTCAACATAGCGTATGAGTAACAAATATGTATTTGCATAAATAATACTCATACGCTATGTTGAACCAAAAAAATACAAGCAATTTACAAATTTGTTATGAAATTTAATATTCAAATGCGATTTTCTCGAAAAAAAAACGAAAAACGCGCATCAAACATCTAAACTTAATTTTTTTTTTAACAAAAGTGGCCGGATTTTTTCCATTTTAAAAAATGGAAAATTTCATACAAAACTATAAAAGAATGTAAATTTTTGAGATTGTGGTGCATTCCGTTTTAATTTGATAAATATTTAAGCAAGGCAACTCGCCACAAATTCAATAATTTTTCAATATTTGACCACGCCTACTAATCCCAGTTTTTGAAAAATTGAAAAACAAAAAACGCAGTTTTCTTAGCTCTATATAGGGGGAAATGCCGCAAAACACAAAGCAATAAATTCGAAATTAGTTGAAACGTTGTTATAAAGTTTATAACAACGTTTCAACTAATTTCGAATTTATTGCACAACTGCTACTACAACAACAACACAAATTTGAAATTTTTTTAAATATTTGACCACGCCTCCTAAGCCCAGTTTTTGAAAAAAAAAAATAAAACAATAACGGCAATTTTCTTAGCTCCATATAGGGCTATTCATACAACCTATTCAGAAATTTACGGGACACTTGTTTTTCTGTAGCGGGACATTTGTGGTTTCAATAGGATATCATTTGCAAAGTATTCGCACTTAGGGTACTAAGTATTAAATAACAAAAATAAAATTTTAGATCTTTTAAAAAGTGGGTCTTGTAGGCGTGGTCAAATATGGAAAATTTCAGCAAAATCAACCAAAATTTGTTGTTGTTTTTAACTATTGAATAACAACTACAAAAACGGTAAAAACAACTTCAAATTACAGTTGTTTTTACTGTCAAAAAAAGTTGTTGTTAAAGTCAAATTGTCGAAATTTTTTTATTAACAAAAAAAAAAACTTCTAGACGTAAAAATGGTTAAAATTGTTTGGTAATAATTCATGCTGCATCTGACACTTCCAACTCGATAGACTAAAAACAACTAAATAAAACAACTGTTACTACAATGTAGTAATTTTTTGTAGTAGTATTTATTTTTTAAAAATAAAAAAAATTATATAATTTTTTTTTATTATAATGATCATTAAAATAATACTTCTTAAATTTTCTTAAGTCAAACCAACAAAAATTAATACCAAACTTTATATTCTGTTTTATTTTCAGTTATTTATGATTTATGTAGGTAGAAAAAACAAATTTAATAAATAATCAAAAAAAAAAAACTGTAGCATCAAAAATGATTAATAGTGTAAATACTTTGGAATTTCTAAAACCGAAATTAATAGCAATGGATAAATTCAATACAGCTACAACTACGAGAATACTTCCTCCACCTACTTCTCTAGGACAGACAACAAGAACATTTGTAACATTTACACATCATGCTATTGATCCACAACAGCAACAACAAATGTTATTAGCTGAAGAAGTACAACAACAACAACAGCCAACACGACAGGAACGTGTTAAAGTCCAACATTTAGAAAATCATACAAAATTACAAAATAATAATTGTTGGAATAATTTTCGTACCTTATACCAACTAAGTGCCTCCTCAGGTGGTGGCGGTGGTAGCAGAGATAAAGAAGAAATGGAGCGTAATTCCACTACCAAAATAAGAGAAAACTTAAATCCCACCACCACTACGGCGGATAAAGATAATGATGTAGAAGTAGATGTTGAACATTTTACTACAACAAATTTACAACAAAATAAAAGTGCCTTTAATTTAGATTTTATTAAGAATAATAATAGTATTTATGGCAATATTAACAAGAAATCATCTTACGAAACCAATAACAATATTAACAATTTTTACTCTAATCAATTTATGAATAATGGCCTTAAACAACTAATACCAAGACAACAAATGTTAGTGGTACCAACATTACCAATGACCCAAACAACATCACAACGTACTGAAGATCAAGATCATGCCTATCGTCATTTGGAAAGTGTACATAATTATGCTAAATTAAAAACTTATGGAGATGATTTAGATGATCAATCACCTAATGATAGTCGTCATAGTAGCTGTTTAGATGATGAGGACGATGATGAGGAAGATGAAGAGGACGAAGATAATGATGAAGATTATGATGATCGTTTAGATCCAGCCATGGCCAATACCTTAGATACGGATTATGATTATATTTACAATAGAAGATTACAAAAATTATACACTTCATCCGATGGTGCTCTTACTTCTAAATTGGTTGGTGGCGGTAGTGGTTTAAGAAAATCTGTACAATTTATGAATGCTTTAAAAATTCAAAAGAAAATTACAAATGTCAAAGAAACGGACTATGATGATGATTTACATATTGATGTGGATGTAGAAACTGTAGAAGGTCAAACCATCTCTCCGTCTTCCATCAACACAATTGCGGTAAATAATTACGCAATGGAATCATCGTCTGTGAAACCCGATCATCATGCTCGTCGTCCGATGAATGCATTTTTAATATTTTGTAAACGTCATCGTGCTATTGTTAAGGAACGTTATAAAAATTTGGAAAATAGGTAAGTTTCAATTTCTTTTATACCAAATGATATTTGAAATTTCTTCAAAATTTATAAAGCAAACAGAAAGAATTTTAATTAAAGAAAAAGCCAGGCATCGAGCGCAAACATTTTATTTTACAAGCAAACAAACTATTTGTAGTGGAATTTTCTTATTTTTGATGCCAATAGACCGATTTAAGAAAATATGGGGCGAAATTTTTTAATGGGAAATAAGTCCAAAAATGGTCAAATTATAATCAGATTTGATTAGGTTACCAAAGTAACCAGGGCCTCCAATCTTAGGGGTCCCCGAAATGCCAATAAATTCGTTTATAAAAGTTCTGTACTTGGATCCAGTGGTCTAGAAAAAAATTTTGCTCGGCCTCTTTTGTAGGCCTAGATATAAAGGGTGATTCAGTCACGACCCGCCGAATTTCACCAGCGTATTCCTTGGCTCATTTCATGAAAATATATCCATTACGACCATCCCCCGAAAATGCAAGTGTGCGAAATGGCAGCGGTTTGAAAATTTTCGGATTGGTGGTTGGAGGGTAGTAGGGTAAAATTGATAACTTCTGAACCAGGGGTCCGATTTTTTTGTTTTTGGCCTTGATGGAAAGTTCATGAGGAGACCTTTCAGAATCAATAACAAAAAAGTAAATTGAAATTGTCGAGATACAGAGCTTTAAAAAATAAAATGTGAAAAAAAGACATAAAAATTTGCACATAACCTCAATTTTCTCAGCCAGATGGCAGGTAACTTATGTTTTTTTTTCTCTTAAAAGATAGCCCTGCGTATTACCTTTTAAAAATGCCCTAAATTAAGTCTAGAGGGCTTTCTGTTCTAAAGTTATGACCACTTGACTGAAATGCAAACAATTTTTTTTTTTGAGTTTGGAGGCGAAATAACAGCACACATTCATTTGTTTTTGTAAATTAACAAGTTTAAGATTTTATTTTATTAAAATTTTTGGAAGGCAAATGGTCATAACATTGGAACGGTAAGACCTATGGGCTTCTTTTAGGGCATTTTGGAAAGGTAAGAGGTAGGGCTATCTCTTAAGAGGAAAAAAAACATAAGTTACCTGCCATCTGGCTGAGCAAATTGACGTTGTGTGCACATTCTTTTGTCTTTTTTTTGCAAATTTTATTCTTAAAAGCTATGGCCCTTACCACAAGAAAACAAAAAGTCTATTTTAACAAAAGTTTTATTTTAAATTTCAAATTCTCAATACATTTTTTTAAAGTCGATTTTAAAAACAAAAACATTTTGTATGGAAATAAAATTAAAAGCTCATTTTAAATTTATTTTATTTTCCTGTGGTAAAGCTGTATGTATCTCGACGATTTCACTTATTTTAATTTTTTTGTTATTGCCCTAGTAAAAATGATTTTGTATATAGCCATGTATAAATTGATACAAATATATCTTTTTATACATAATTATATCTTATTTTATTTAATTATATAAAAAATCAATCAGATAAGACCAAATTTCGTATCAAATTATATAAAATTTGATATAACTCCAGATAAAATTTTATAAAATTTGATACGAATTTTGGTCTTATCTGAGAATTTTTTTATATAATTTTATATAACTAGATATTTTTATGTAAAATTAAATATATTTGTATCAATTTATACATGGATATATACAAAACATTTTTACTAGGGTGAATCTAAACGGTCTCCCAATAAACTTTCCAACAAGCCCAAAAACAATCGGACCTCTGGTTCCTACTACCCTCCAACCACCAATCCGAAAATCCCTGGAAAAATAGGCAAAGGGAAATGGGGGACACATCCCCAATTTGGCACAGCCAAATTGAACACTCTTCACTTATTTGAATTATTATTGATATATTCTGATTTTCAATTGATGTTTTCTAAATTTCAGTTGATATTTCCTGAGTTTATGCATTAAGTGATTAATTTCTTAAATTCTTTTTTTCAGAGCTATAACAAAAATTTTAGGAGATTGGTGGGCATCTCTAGAAACTAATGACAAGAAGTGTTTTACAAGTCTTGCTCAACAGGTACATTATTTTAAAACCCCCATAAAAATCTTTTAAGATTTAAAACTAAATTATTTTAATAAATTTTTTCAGAATAAAGATGCCTTCTTCTCAGCTAATCCAAATTTTAAATGGTATAAACTACCAGCACCACCATTACGTACCCTAACAACACGACCTGTCCAAGGTCCACCCGATGGTACAGAGTATATTGACAATGAGGCCACCAATGCTACAATGGAAATCATAAGCAATAATACACGTAGTAGTTGTGGTAACAACAACAATAATAGCAATTACTTTAAACTAGCCGATGAAGCACAAATGGGCGATTTAAGTCAATTAATGCAAGATAAATCAAAAACACAACAAAAACATTGTGCTGCTCTACAACAAGCTCTGGGTGAAACATCACAATTTATGAGTGCTCACATCACTGGTATTGCCGAGGCGGCAAATGTCCTGGAAGACAAACAATTAAAAAGACGTTTCTTTAGTGAAAATAGTTTTTCGAGTAACAGCAGTGAAGAAGATGCCCTACAACCGAAAAAGAAAAATGCCCGAACATGTAAGGGCAAAAGATATCAAGAATTAATAAATTCTGGACAAATAGTAACTGCGGTTAAAAAATCATCAAAATCATCTTCACGTTTAGCGGTGGCTGGTGGAGGAGATAACAACATGGATGTGGATGTAAAACCAAATTTTACAAATTTAAATAATAATATAATCTGCCAAAAACGTTCAGTTTCAGAATCGGAAAATAATATATTGTCATATGATTTATCACAATTTGATTTAGAAGAAAGAATTAAAGATTTACCAGCCTTAGATTTAGATGACTACTTACAACGTAAACGTAATACAAAAAAGAAAAAGAAATTCACTTCAAATGTTGGTAAAAAACGCGGTAATCGTGGTTCGAATAGCAACAATAATAACAATACTTCTTCCCAAACTGCTACAAATCCCGGTCAACAAATTAAGAGCGGCTTTTTAATAAATAGGCAAAGTCTACAACAGCTGCAACAAGCAAATCAGCTACAACGACATGCTGCTGCTGCTGCTGTGGGAAGTCAAAAACGTAAGGCCCGTAAAGAAAGTATAACCAGACGTGATGTTTCGGCTATAGAACAAGAAGTTGCCTCATTGTTACCTTTGACTATTAATGGTTGTTGTTATTTTCAAGAAGCTCCTCAAAAAAACTTATCACCAACATCAGCCATTACTTATATAAAACCAATGGAAAAAGACATTCAAACAAATACTACCTGTTGTAATAATAGTGAAACTGCAACAACAACACTTAATCTAACATCACCAATCATTCCTTTACAAAACTTAGCATCACCATCTTCGTCGTCATCGTCATCATCTTCGTCAGGAACTGTTGATGATAATATTTTAAATAACACCGACAACAACAACACTAATTTAAATGACAATATATCGTCGTCTACCTCAGATTTACTCATACTGGCCGAAGTAGCTGCCAATCGCACTGAATTAAAGCATTAATTTTGTTAATTGTTAATGATATTTATTAATTTTTAGTTAAAATTTTAATTTAATTAGTTTTAAATTTAATTTTACATTTTAAAAAAATGTGCAATACTTGTTAAAAATTACAATTATGTTAAACCAAAACATTTAAGATCAGTTTTTCTTTTGTGTGCTAGTAGTTTATTAATACACTGTATTCTTTTTCGTTCTTTTAACAGTATGACCTGAATATATACAGTGAATCTTACCGTAAGTGGGGCAGTAGATATTCAACCAGAAATTGCCGGCTGTACAAAAAATGTTGTACTGGTAAAATAACTTTTTTTTCGGAATACTTTTCCAGTGTGCGGAATAATACCCCAAATGTTCTTTATTAGTGTTCTTTACAAAACATATTGCCGTTGAGACACTTAAGTGATATGTCCCGTGACTGCAAATGGCACATATTACTAAAACGTCTCAAAAACACTTAATTTTCTAAAGCCTCTTTTCAATTCACATGAAAATTTCCGAATCACATGAAATCAAGTTTAGTGTTTTGTTAATCACGTTTTCATTGGAAGTTGAAATCAAATAATTAAAATTTAGAAAATTATAAGGAAAAATGTGAATTCGTTTTACTTTCACCAAATTTTATTTTTGTGAAAAAAAAAATCGGATGTGAAATCGAGAAAACCAAAAAAATTCGAAAATTTTAATTTTCACATTTTTTACTGTGAATTACTTTTTTTTGGACAGCGGCCTAAGACACAATTTTTTTGTCGTTGTAAAGAAAATATTTCATTTCGCATTATTTTTGAAAAAAAAATGTTAACAATTTTTTAAGAAAAATGTTCAAGTCCCGAAATTTTTTGTTAAATTTTCCGGGACACAAAAAAGTTGAATTCAACCTTGCCGAATGTATGGATAATAGGGTGGCACGAATCGTGACTTTTTTCGAATTTTGTCGATCGCCGGGCAAATTATGATTCGTTTTGGTCTAAAAACTCTATGTTTAAACTTTTAGCCAAATCGGACAAAATTTAGCCGTGCCTTTGGGGGGTTAAAGTTTTGCCCCAAAATTTTTGTATCAAAAAAAAAAAAAATAAAAAAGGCGTTTTTTAAACTTTTTTCAAATTGTATGTTTTATTACAAAAAATTACTTTTGTCGATTGCTTGGCAAAAGCTCTTATTTTAAAATTTTTAGCCACATCGGACAGTTTTAAACCTTACCCCTGGGGTAAGACCTCTGGGCTTCGTTAAGGACATTTTAGAATGTTAAGAGGAAGCGATATCCTTAAAAAAAAACATAAGTTACCTGCCACGTTCCTATCTTTTTTTTCAATATTTTTTTTTTTTTAAAGCTGTATCTCGTCGATTTCACTTTTTTAATTTTTTTTGTTATTGATTCTGAAAGGTCTCAGAAATACCTTTCCAACAAGCCTAAGAACAAAAAAAACCGACCACTGGTTCAGAAGTTAGCAATTTTACCCTACTACCCTCAGACCACCAATCCGAAAATTTTCAAACCGCTGCCATTTCGCACACTTGCATTTTCGGGGATGGTCGTAGTGGAATTATTTTCATGAAACGAGCCAAGTGATACGCTGGTGAAATTCGGCGGGTCGTGACTGAATCACTCTGTATAGTAAAATCTTATGGCCATCATTTTTGTCGAACATTTCGTCCCCGCCCTCCCCCTCTTTCGGGGTGTTTTTTTACGATTTGTTAGAATAGAGCCAAAAAATACCATTATGAGGGGTAGTTAGAGGGTTAATATGTTTCACAAAACTATTTGACATAATATTTTCTATAAAGTTGCTGAACATACCCTACACCTCAGAAGTAAAGAAAATATGGTTTCATATACCGATATGCTGCAAAAACAGGCAAAAGCTGGTAAACTTACTATTTACTTTTTTGAACGCTATCAACCTTAAATTAAAGCTTGATGAATTATTTTTTACACAGCATTTCTTTTTTAAGATTCGGTATTGTTAGCTTTGTCTTTAACGAATTGCTATCTACTGTCCGACTTACAGTGTGAGCCACTATATCTTGGATTTATTTAAAGCTGCCCAAAAATTAAATAATTTTCAATTTAAAAAAAAATGGTTTCTATAATAAAAAGTACAATGTTTTTAATAAAAAAAAATATTTTTTAAACCCTTGTTTACACAAAAAAAATAATGAAAGTATTCAGAGTCCTACTTGCAAGCCCTCTCACTGCACAGTGCCACATTTGACCAATCTAGGACGACAAAAATCCAATTTTAATTATGTTGATTTGAAATTCGGTATAAATGTTCGTTTTGACTTCGAAAATAACATTATGAAAAATATGGGAGGCTGGTTAAAGGCCACGCCCACTTTTTTAAAAATTTGTAATTTTGGTTATATTTTTTTTAAATTTGGTATATATACTCTCAATGACTGTAGAAATAATATCACAAAAAAATGGGGTGGTCAGACAACTGCCACGCCCACTTTTTCAAAATATGTTTAAAAAATATATAAAAACAAGGTTTACATATCGCCCCACTGTAGTTGGCGTCGCAGACGGTCGCAAAAGTTAGCCGTTGAAATAAGTACTATGGATATTGTTCAATATATCTGAAAAAGTCCGGCGACCAATACGGACCAAAAACAAAAGTTCTAATCCATCTAAAAAAAATATATAATTTTCTTTTCAAAAATTTGTATTTTGTTAAAAATTTAATAAAAAAATAGAAAAATGTGTTTAAAAAAAAGAAAAGATATGACTTAAAGCATTTAAATATCCTTTAAAATTACCAAAAAAGAGTGGATAAATATCTCTTTTTGTTCAAAAGTTACAACAGTTTAAACTCGACTTAATTTATGTTACAGGATTTTACAAGATGCAACTTTATGCACCCACCTGTTAGTAACGAACAGAAATTTCGTTCTTATATGATTATTTCCGTGCTGTTAGGAATGTTCTATAATACATACAAACGTATCATGAAAATCGGGGAACTTTTTTTTTTGATTTTTGTCGTTCTAGATTGGCCAAATGTGGCACTGTGCACTGGTGGTAAAAGAGCACTTTTTAAAATTACCTTTCAAAATACATATACATATTTTTTGAAAGAACTACTTCTTTGATAGATTGCCAGGGCTAGCAGCAAGACTTTGAATACCTCTTAAAAAAAAATTTGTACGTTTTTGGATAATACAATCAATTGAACCAAAAACAGGCACAATTTTTTATTTTGTGTTGTTTATAAGATTTGTTTGTCATATCACATATAATATGTTGTATTCTAAGTCCATTTATTATTATTTTGTTATTATATTAATATGTCTTTGTTTTATATTTAAAAAAAAAAAGTAGTATAAATATATTAAATTAATTTTAACTATGTTAAGTTTTATCTTTCAGTCAATAAAATATATTTAAAAAAACATGAATATACATTTGTTTTTAAGAACAATTCAATTTTATTGACCTACCCCTTTTATGTTCGAATATTCGACTCTAATAGACCGAGGAGAAAACATTTTCCAGTCAAAAGAAATTTGTATAAGAAATCAAGTAGGTAGATCAAAAGTTATAAATGAAAATATAAATTTCACATCGATTTGATCATGCTTACCAGAAAATACATGTTCAGTAGTAAGTACAATTGGCAACCAGCGGCCGAATAAAAGCATTTTGTATTTTTAGGTTATGTGAAATGTACCAAAGTTTTCGAGGTGTCCTTACATTTTTGTTCCTAACTTTTGAACCACTAAATCGATATTTCTTAAATGCAAGACTTAACTTCACGATGCATAACAGTCAGAATGACATAGCTTTATCGACTTGAAATCGATCGAAGACCACGAATATACCTTTATAATGTCACAGACCTATATTCGGAAAGGTTAAAAAATTAATGACAAACTGATCTTTTTAGTAGATTTTACTGAAAGTCTAGTTGACCCCAAAACAACTGACACTATAACTTATTTATACTTACAAAATTTTGTCTGTATAAACATACCGTTTCCTTTTAATCATATTCTTTACAGTTTCAAACCAAAACCAAAGTTTAAGTCTCCAATTATTTTAAAACTCATATTTAATATGTATTTCATTTATTTGTATTAAAAAAAATAAAAATTTAAAATTGTTGTAGTATTTTTTATCCTACAGTTCATTCAAAATTTTTCTCTTACCCTTCACTTTCATCATCATCACCACTCAATGGTTTTATAATTTTAATCTTTGGATTACTACCATGACTTTTTCGAACTGAGGATATCATACGAGAAGAACGCGATTGAACACGTTGAGCACTGGTGGAACGTTCTAAACGAGATGGTGAAGGTGTAGCACGACGACCAGTTGTTATTAAATCTGAGGTGGAAGCAGCTGCACCCAAACGACGAGTGTGTACTGGCAAGGGTACATGGGAATGATGATTTTTTGGTGTATAATCTCCCTCTTCACGTTCACCATTAGCAAATGTGGGTGTGGAGCGATGATAAATAGGTATAGTTTGTCGTGGTGTTATAATAATTGGAGGTTTTTCACTTAATATAAATGAGCCATCGGGAAGAGGATAAAGTTTTTGTTTTGTTAGATCCGATTCACCCAAACTAACATCAGATTCCGAATGATTATCTTCAGTACTAGGTTTAAAGTTTTCCATGTTACGTCTATTATTTTTAGGTGTAACAGGTGATTCTTGATCAGAACTGATATGTAATAGTGGGCGTGATTTGTTTTTAATCTGAAATTAGGAATTTTAAAAAGTAAAACATTAGAACATTTTTAGACCATTTTTACGTCTTACACCATCCGACAGTCAATATTAAACATGAACCAGATGATATACGTCCGAAATGGAGTAAACTGTATTTACAGCAGTGGTCGGCACCCATTGCACGCAGGTGCATAATGAAATTGGCTATTTGCACTTAGACAATGCGAATGACAACGAAACTCGCAACTGAGAGCACTGATTTACAGTTTTTTTCATTTCGTAATTCTGTTTCATTTTGAAAGGACTTTAAAGGATACATTTTGTAAAATATTTCTGAATTATTTAAACTGGTCAGGATGCTACTGGTGATGGCAAATGAATGAGGAGGATCTCCCCTAATTTTTTCATTTTTTTATTTTGACATATCAGGATAAAAGGATGTGAATAAAGTAATTTGAAAACTTTATAAAAATATTTTGTTAAAAATTTTGAATGATATTGAAGGATAAAGTTTTAAAAGGTTGTAACTAACCTCCTTTCTTCTGATCTGTAAAAAAATGAAATAGTAAAAATTAGGAGAGATCCTTCTCTTTCAGTTTCTACCTCTAAAACTTTGAAGTCCTTTTTGAAAGGAAACAGGAATATAGTTTTACTACATTTAGTCTCTAGTTACAAACGTATTTTTTAAATAACAAAAACACTACAGACAACAACAACACTATTCCTGATGGTAATAATAACAATAACAATGATCCCTCCAAATCAAATAAAACAAAAAATGATAAAGAGTTTATCTACATCAACGACCAACTTACACCGCACAACCGTCACTTGCTATGGATGGCAAAAAATAAAGCCAAGGACTGTAATTGGAAGTTCGTATGGATACGTAATGGACATGTTGTTGCTAAAAAAAATGAAAATTCCTCCACAATCTTAATAGCCAATTCTGCTGATATTGAAACAATTGCATAATTAAAAAATCAACCTTTGTCAAATTATTAGAAAAAAATAAAAATACTTTTTAAAAGAAAATAAAACAACAAAAAAAAAAACTTTTTTCATATTTCCCTTAATCTTTTTATAAATAAAAATGAATAATATCCAAAACCAAACACTAGAGAGTTTTAGTCAAATAAACCAAAACTGCTTAAGTTATCCCTTATCGTTAGCATACATGAACATTCGTTCACTACGTACTGGATTTACACCATTTCTTGCAACTATACACAACATAATTAATAAACTTAATTTCATAATATTAGTGGAAACAAACATAACAGATGATGAAACTAACCTATACAACATTAATGGCTTTAATGCTGCATTCAAAAACAGAGGAGGTAAAGGAGGAGGTATAGCTGTGTATGTTAGAGAGAATCTTTCTTTTACTAATATTCCTTTACAAACCACAAATTTTGAAGCAATACAAATTAATGTAAAAATCTACAACAAAATAATTTCAATTCTGTCAGTTTATTGTCCCCCAAAAACAAAAAAGAAAAGGTTCATTAAAGAGATCGACGAAACACTAAACAAAATAAATAAAAAACAAGAAGTAATTGTTGTTGGTGATACTAATATTGATATTCTTCGGCAAAATAGCATAACAACCAAATACCTAGACATGATTCTATCAAATGGACTACAATGTGCAGTAAATGAGACAACAAGAGAGGATGCAATAAGAAACACAAACACATGCATAGACCATCTGCTAGTAAGAGTTAACAAAACCACCACATCAACACTTGCTGCTGTAATTAAAACAAGTATCTCCGACCATTACTCTATATGTTGCTGTGTAAAGGAAGAGAATGAAGTAAACCAGCGTAACCCAAACTATTTTGATCATAATACAAACCAGTGGACCCCAAACTGTTCTGAACAGAGTGCAATCGTTAATGGTTTTATTGTAAATAAAAAAATTAAAGAAATAGATTGGAACAATATAATGAATCAAAATCTAAACACTAATGATTTATTTAATAAAATACAATCAACTTTTTGTGAAATATATGAAAAATCTAAAAAAACACTAAATATAACAAAAAAAAGGTCTTCAAATCCATGGTTAAGTGAAGAATTAATTAAATGTTGTGAAAATAGGGATAAACTTTATAAAAAATGGATGAATAATAAAAACAATATAATTTACGAACGTCAATATAAAAAATTCAGAAACTCTTTGAATAACTTAACTACGCGAAAAATAATTATTATAGAATGCTATTTATTGAAAACAGAAGTAACATAAGAGCCACTTGGAAAATAATAAATGAAATAATTGGTAAAAAATCAAACGAAATTGATGAAACCATAATGAGAAACTTTAAAAATGAAAATTTAAATAGTGTTTTAAACAATTTTGCAAACAAATTTAATGAAAACGTTCAAAATATAACACACAATTGTGATATAAAAACATCAAACTTCACACAATCAACAATAGAAAACTCAGTTTACCTTGAACTTACATGCGAGGAAGAAATATTTAATATATTAAAATATCTAAACATCAAAAAAGGTGCTGGAGCAGATGAGATACGACCGAAAGACATAAGAAATAATGCAAGCTACATAACACCAATATTAACGTCATTAATCAACTCAAGTCTAAATAACGCGTTGATTCCAAATATCTTGAAATTATCAATTATAAGGCCTATTTACAAATCCGGAACAAAATCTGACTACAACAACTACAGACCCATCTCAATTCTTCCAGTAATTGAAAAAGTCATCGAAGAGATTATTGTTCGTAGGCTTACAAATTTCATGGAAAAATACAATGTTATAAATAAAAACCAATTCGGTTTTCAAAAAGGCAAAAATATCAACAAATTATTAGGAAACTTCTCAAACTACATAAACAGCTGTCTAGACAAAAATCACCATTGCTTAGCATTGTTTATTGATTTTACTAAAGCCTTCGACACACTACCTCATGAAAAATTAATCGTAACCTTAGAAAGGAATGGTATAAGAGGAAATTTATTAAACTGGTTTAAAAACTATCTCTACTGTAGATCATATCGGGTAAAAATAAAAAATAATCTAAGCAAGGAAATGCCATCAAATCAAGGAGTACCGCAAGGATCCAAATTAGGCCCAATACTCTATATAATTTACGCGAATGATATGATTAACATGTTAAAAAATTGTACGACTTTCGCATATGCAGATGATACGGCGATCATCGTATCGCACCAACACATTGATGAGGCTTCTGTGAATATGCAAAATCAATTAGACATAGTGACTAAATGGTGTCACGATAGCGGTCTAATAATAAACGCAAATAAGACTAAGATAATGCATATTAAACCACCTCATATTTCCACCAAAGTTATCAAACTAAAATTCCACGATACAGAATGCCTACACAACAGTGTAAATAATATTAACAATAATAATGACCAGTGCAACGTCTATATAGACCAAGTTAACAGTTATAAATACCTTGGCATCTATGTAGATCATAACTTCAAATGGAAAAATCATATTGATGAACTAAAAAAAAAACTACGTAAAGCATCTTATATGATGTATCATTTAAGCAATTGCTCCACATTCAGTGTATTGAGACAAGCATATTTCTCACTTGCCGAATCATACATCAGACACGGAATAACAGCATGGGGCAGCGCAAAATACTGTAAAAGTGTGCAGCAATCTCAAGACAGGATTTTGAAAATCCTGGAAAAAAATCAACGACTATCATTAAAAAACAACAACAACAACAACACTAACAACAACATAAACTATTCTAACAACGCTAACAACAACGTTATTTACAACAACCCTATTCTTTTACCAACTAGAAACGGAAACACACCTCACAACAACACAGTAAGCATGTCAAAAAAGCTAAGAATTCTAAATGTACAAAATGTCTACCAAACAACAGTACTAAATGAATTCTACAACGATTCTAGATTCTTAAATGTAATCGATCATCAACATAACACTAGGCAAAGAGCTGAAGGCAGATTTAAAATAGGAAGACATCATAATCTTTACGGAAAAAGTACACTTCAAGTAACGTTACCCACAATATTAAATAAACTTCCTGTTGATTTAATAAATATTCTCAACGAAAATAGAAGGAAAAAGTCGATAAAGAACTTTTTCATAGATTCGCAATGAACAATATATATTTAAATGAATTTAAAATTAGTAATATTATCCTGCAGACAAACCGTATGGTTTCGCGGGTATAGATTTTTAAACAACTTTTAATGTATTTTATATGAATAATAAAATAAAAAAAAAAAAAAAAAAAAAAAAAAATATTATCAAGTTCGTATTAAACGACTTTTTTCATTTTTGTCGGGCAGTGTTATAAGAAAAAGTTAAATTTAAAACTGAAAAAAAAAAAATCAATTGAGTCAGGATTCCCCCAATCCCAGTTGAATCAATTTAAACAGAAAAAAACTTACCTGCCATTCCTTAGTTTGATTACTACTACTATTTGTTCGCCATTGCTTACAATCATCTCTAAGTTCTTTAACCCTTGTAGTACTTTCTCGTTTATCCCTTTTGTAATTAACATAATCCTTTGATGATCTACCCCTCAAAATCATAATTCTCTTTAGAACTCGTGGAAAATAATGTAATATTACAATCATGAGAATAATTGCAGTGCTAGCTTCTTTAAAATTGCTTGAAAAATATATCATAAGCAAAGATATCAATTGTAATAACCATTTGATGATATTTTTAGAACGATGATTTTTCGGAGGTCCCCAACGGTAGCAAAAAAAGAAAGATATTATACCGGTTATAACAATATACCAACAGACATAATTACGATAGGTCATCATTATCATTTGAAGATTATCCCATAACATGCGGATTATATAAAAACCAACGGTCCCGCCGCCAATTAAAAAGCCAACCATCATAGTACGCCTAGAATGGAAATAATTTTAGACAAGCTGTAATTTTCTTAAAGGTAGAGTTAGCTAGGTATGAAACATACTATAGCCAGTCAAATTTTTATGCCACTATCAGTACCGTTTTACTATTAGGGCCACCGACCTAAGGGAGCCCCGAAATGCCAATGAATTCGCCTATACGAAAATGGAGCAAACATTTTTTTTAAATTGGTTTTCAATAAAATTTCATATTTTCTTTCAGAATAAATCTCATATTGTAGCAGATTTTTCGTATACATCTGAGATTTTTTCTATAGGGACAAATTTATCCTACATCAAAAGTCTGAAATTCTTAGAAATTTTTTTCTATATAAAAAGTTTCAGATTGTAAAATATTTTTTGTACAGAAAAAGTTTCAGATTCTGAGTTTTTAAAAGTTTAAAGATCATACAAGTTTTGCCAAAATAAAAAGTCTCAGATTTTGACATACATGGAAATTTTTAATTTGCATTGAATTTTCATTGGCATTAGTTGGAACTAATGCCAAAAAAAAGCATTAGCATTTATTGCCAATGAAATTTTTTGGCATTTCGGAAAATTTAAAAATGCTTATATCTCGGTAAATATTGGTGACACAACAAAAAGTCCAAAAGCATTTTTGTAGCTCTTGGTTTCTAGAACTCGTCTGCCAATACCAGAAAACCCTCAGAGGAATAGTTTTTTAGTTATTCAGTTTCTAAAATTCTCAAGACCCTATTGGGCCCCTAAATTGCAGTACCTGGAAAAATAAGCAAGATAATGCTAAAGGTAAGTGAATTTTTAAATTTTCGGGAGTTCCAATTTTTTAGATTCAAAATTCGGACCTATTAGGGTCCACACATGTGAAGAGGACCGGCGAAACTATGGAGATTCTAAGAACCAAAAATACCCTCCATTTTGCTCTATCTGGCTTAGTTTTCAAGATATAGCCAGTTTAAGTTTTTACCAAAAAAAAAATAACAACTCGCTGACGGAAATACGACATTTAATATTGCTAATGCTTTGTTTTCATTAAGGCATTTATTAATGCCAATGAAATTTTTCATAATTTGCATTACTAATGCTACTAATTCCTTAACGGGCATTGGCATTGATTGAAACAATGCCAATGCTAAAAATTTCATTGGCATTACTTTCAATATAATGCCAATGAAATCGTCAATTAATTAGTCCATTTATTTAAATAGTCCCATGTATGGATTTTGAGACACTTATCGTATGCAAAGTCTCAATTTTCTGAGACAATTTTCACATAGAAAAAGTCTCAGATTCTGAGGCATTTTTCATAAAGAAAAAGTCTCAGATTCGGAGACATTTTTCGTATGGAAAAAATATCAGATTCTGAGACGTTTTTCGCATAGAAAAAGTCTCAGATTCCGAGACATTTTTCGTATAGAAAAATTCTCAGATTCTGAGACATTTTTCGTATAGAAAAAGTCTCAGAATCTGAGACATTTTTCGTATTGAGGAAGTTTCAGATCTGAGACGTTTTTTGCATAAAAAAAATCTAAAATACTGAAACGTCTTTCGTACAAAAATAGATTCTGAGACATTTTTCGTATAGAAAACATTTTAGATTCTGAGACATTTTTCATATCGAAAAAGTTTCATATTCTGAGAAATTTTTCGTATAGAAAAAGTTTCAGCTTCTGAGATATGTTTCGTATAGGAAAAGTCTCATATTCTGAGATAGAAAAGGTCTAATTAAAACCAAATTGTTTTACACAAATATCATGGTTTTAATAAGTAAAGAAAAATTACCTCGAGCTAGAATATCCCTACTCAAAATTTTTTTTTTCAGTTTCTTTGTCTTAAAAAAGGTAATAACATGAGTTTAATTTGTACCAAAAAAATGTTTTTTATTTTGTCATGCGAATTTTTCTTTCCAGCTGGGTCCCAAATTTGTGTGAGCCCAGGGACCTAAAACTTATGTGGTACAAATTTGAGGTCAATCCGATTATATTAGTCCGTGGTTAGTTTTTTCAATATTCAAACGCGAATATGTTAAAAACGTTACAAGATAGAATAATTTGGAAGGCAGATTTGAAATTTGGTTTTAAAAATCTATCTACATCTATCAGTTTTTAGACAAAATTTAACTACTTACTTGGGCATTAATTTTCCCGACAACCATATGAGTAACAAAAATGATGAACATATACCAAACAATATGCCAGTGGTATAATAGAATAATGAATTTGTACTTAAAATACCAGCAAATAAAAACATTATAACACCACTTAACAATTGTATGGAACGCCAATAGTCTACATTATTCTGATGCAGGGTAACATTGTAGGGATGTATGGTTTCGATGCCAATACATTGTTGCATAAAGGGAGACAGTGACAATCGCGAACGTTTCTGTGAGAACAAATTCAATCTAAATATGGAACGATGTTCATTGTAATGTTCTTCAACTTCTTGGGGTGTCAAACCATCGTATTGCGTATAGTCATCACCTTTAATATCCAGCTGCAATTCAATACTTTCCAAAAGACGACCCAAAGTTTTTAGTTCACCACGATAGCAATATGTATTTAGATGTTTTTCAAAGTAGCCACGTTTTGATGGTTTAAAATAGAAGGTGTTATTGGGCCACAGAAAATGTACTAAATTTGTTGTAAATAATTACTAAATTAAAAAATAATTACAAAAATTTAATATCAAACAAACATACCTTTAAATTTATCAATCGGGTTTTGTTGAGATGATGGGGCGATTAATTGATCATTACCGCTTAATGAGTCGGGAGTTGTTAAAAACCAAAGTAAAAAGCACAAAAAATATTGTAAATTCATTTTAAAAATTATAAAACATTAAATTTATTTAATTTCTATAGCCATATGCAGCAATATGACAGAATCTGTAAACTTAAAATAGTGAAATGAGAAAATGTCAAAATTATATTAAAAAATAACGGTTTATTTCCACTTTCTTATAAGGGAGGGCATTAGAGTGGTTCAAAAAAAATATTTTTTTTTTTACGTTCTCATCCATCATTTTATGTAATTTGGTGCATAAAGGTTTGCCTGATTTTTTCAGATTTAAAAAAAAAAAATTTTGGCTGATTTTTGCAAACGTTCGTATTACAGAAACTGGGGGTTAGTCATAAACAGTGATTTAGTTATAGAGCAGTGTCGGACATTTTTGTAATTCCTATTCCCGCGGGAATAGGCAAAAAATGCTGCTTGTGCGCAGTAGACACACGTACACAATAAAATTCTGTTGATTGCTTGACTTTTCGCTTGCTACTACCACACAAGCATAAATGTTATAGTATGTGTGTGACCATAGAGAAACATGTGTGACCCTCACTGTTATAGAGGGAAAAACGGGCAAATATTCTTCTTAACAAGTTAAAAATATGATACAACACCTATCCTTTTAACTTTCCTGAATTTTTTTTTTTTAATTTTCCGGATTTTTATGATTTTTTTTCGATCTTTTCTTATTTTGAAATTTTTTTTTCTGAGTTTTCTTAAATTTTTGGGATTCTTTATCATTACTAGTGATGTGATTTCCATGCAAATACATGTTTTTTGTCGACAGTCTTAAAACGATTTCGACCAGTTCTTTCCGAATCAAGAAATTTGTGTTAAAATTGCATCGATTTGTTTTTGCATATTTTGGGGAAAATGCATATTTTTTCATATTTTGGTTTCAAATGCATATTTTGTGCATATTTCCAACTTTTAAGTGCATATTTTGCATATTTTGACATAAGTTAGCAAAAAAACAAATTGAAATTTATTTGTTTCAAAAACTATGTTCATATTAAAAACTTTAAAAATTTATTTTGAAGATAAGAAAAATAATTTTTTTCATTTTAATTTTTTTACAGATTGTCTTACAAGGGAAGTATCTCAAGCCTTATGAACCGATTTGCCTGAAACTCAAAATATATATTAAAGAGACGATTTTAAGGTTGGGGTGTCTCGGCTTATCGGCCATATCGGTGTTTAAAAATTTCGTTGTCCCCTTATGAAACCATGTGGACCTTCAGGAAAATTTTGATATCCTCCGAACTAACAGGAATATCATCTAGTGCAAAAATACGGGTCGACTTAAATTTAATAAAGATTATTTCTCATCCATATGGATATCGTAGGTCTATGCCTTCACATAAGTACCCTCCAAAATTTACACATTTTCCTGAAAAAATATTTAAAGAAGCCGAATTTTTACAAGGTTATGCCACCATTGGATAGGCATTAAAAAACCCTTTCTTCTCATATGAAAACATCATATAGTTTCTTAAAAAGAAATGGCTGAATAATCCAAAAAACGATTTTTTCGCCATTTTTTGACCCATGTTTTGAACCCCTAAATCCCCGATATGGCCGATAAGCCGAAACACCCCAACCTTAGAATTGTCTCTTTTATATATATTTTACGTTTCAAGCAAATCGGTTCATATGGGTTGAGATACTTCCCTTGTTAGTTTCTAAAAAAAAAAAATCTAAAAAATACATAAATGGAATTCAAGTCAGAAATTTTAGTTTTGCAAAATTGCGAAATGTTAAAATTGCAACTTTATTTGCTTGTTACTTTGTACATAGAAGCTATTATGTTACTATTAAAATAAATTGCGAATCTTTTCTTGCAACGACGCATCATGGAAAAGGTTATTGGAAAAAAATTTATTAATTTTTTTTTTTTTTTTAAATAAGTTGCAATATTGCACTGTTGCAAGGGTCAAAAATTTCTGACGTGAATACCGTCATAAAGTTAAAATTTCCGCGAAAAAAAAATCCGCGATTTTTTTCTTTTTTGTCAAAAAATATGTTTGTACTTGTTTAAATACCATTTGGTGTTCAATTATGTTCACATAAGTCAACCAGCAGCCGAATTCAAGCATTTTGTATTTTTAGGTTATGTTGAATGTTCTAAAATTTTTGAGGTGTCCTTACATTTTCGTTCATAACTTTTGAACCGCTGAACCGATATCGCTCAAATGCAATACCAAACTTTTCGGGAGAACTTCCAATAAATATGTTAAGTTTCAGTCATCTTCGTGAAATATTTTGGCCGTGATCACCATTTCCACAGACAGACAGACAGACAGACAGACAGACGGACATCGCTAGAATGTCTTAAAATCGATAGGGGATCATGAATATATATACTTTATGGGGTCCCAGACCTATATTTCGATGAGTTACTAACGGAATGACAAACTTATATACAAACTATCACTAGAGTGGAGGGTATAAAAATTAAAAAGTTATTTTTACGGAAAACATAGTAAACGCTAAATCAATTGATATTAGTATTTGTTTCAACTGTCATATTTAGTCGATTTTACTTACATAATTAGTTGACAGCTAAATGTTTATAAAGGAAGAAAAAAAAAATAGAAAACTAATCTATTTACCTTTTTAGTTAAATAAAACTAAAATTTTTATTAAAATTTAAAACAAATACATTTAAATGTAATTTTTTTTAAATAACAACAGCGAAAAAAGTTTGTAATGTAAGTAGGTGTAACCCGCGATCTACACATGAGAGAAATATCTTATGAGAGAAGGCAGAAGGTATGATAACAAAAAACAACAAATTTCAAATTGTTTTTGTTTTCCATACGTTCAGTCTTCTTTCATAAGATATTTCTCTCAGGTGTAGATACCGGATAACCCACGATTTGGTATTCACTTCAGAAATGTTTACCATTGCAAAAGTGCAAGATTGCAATTTTTTGTTGAATCAACTTTTACCATTTATATAATTTGTGTTTGCAAGAAAAAATGCAGACTTTTTAAAATAGTAATATTATTGCTACACTTTACAAAATAACATTAATATAAAGTGGCAATTTTGTTATTTCGCAAAATTGCTAACGTGAATTCCATTACTATCTTAACGCGATTGTGATTTAACAATGCACAAACACATCAATAATTATTTCGAAGCTTTAATGATAGTTATTTCTTTAATTTTTGTTTATGTTTCTTTTGTTGCTGTTGTTGTTTTTGATCATATTTTTGTTGTTTCTGTTGTTTGTTGTTCGAGTTTCCTAATTTTGGTTTTTTTGCTTCATTTTCTTTACTTTTCAGAACTTGTAATTTATGTTTGCGTGATTTTGGTAAACGTACTTCTGGTTCAGCATTATTATCTTCTTCATCACTATCATCACTGTCATCTTCTAAACTATCTTCATCATCATCATTATCGTCTTCCTCTATGCCATCATCCTCATCATTGTCATCTACATCATTTTCTTCTTCTGCAACACTATCAGCTTCATTTTCAGTATCTTCACCTTCTGCATCCTCCACATCACTTTCTTCCTCTTCTTCATCACTTTCATCTTTATTATCTTCATTGTCATACTCAATTGTTACTACACCTCTTTGGGGAGCTTTAGCTTTTGAGGCCTTAGGTTTAATATCCATTTCTTTTACTCCTATAGTGGGGCTGATTTCATAGTTTGCACCAAATTGTTCCAAATCTAATATACTTAAACAGGTAGGACGGCAACCGATGTTTGCTGAAGCAATTTCTTTAAGCTTTTGTTTACTTTCAATTATTTGCCAAAGTTTTATTTCACCCGAACTGAAGATTTAAAAAAAATTAAGAAAAATACAAATTTTATTAAAATATTTAATTACAAACTTAACAAGTAAAAAGTTACATTCGGCCTTGCCGAATGGATGGAAACCCTCCGCAGTGTAAAAAAGATTATTGCAAAAAACTTCATTTCCTCGTTGCGCCAAATGTATCCCACAAATATGTTCAAATATGTACATATGTGTCCATATATGGTCATATATCTTCATATATGTAGCCATTTACCCTCGTATATGTTTCCATATACGAACATTTTTCATCGGGTTATTTAATTTTTTTTTGTAGGCCCACAAAAAGGGGATCAAACATTTTATTTTTAAAATTAAATTGGAAAGGTCGAATAAAATACAACCATAATTTTGATCGAGGACTCGAGCTTAGATTTTTTTTTTTTAAGTAGAAATTAGTAACCGATTATGGCCGATAGGCTAGGTTACAGAAAATGAAATAAATAAATACTAAATACTAAAAAGGCTTCGTCCTTCGACCAAAAAGTTGTATTTTTAAAATTAAATTAGAAAGGTCGAATTAAATCTAAATCTACAAACAACTATAGTTTAGTTTAAAACTGTAAAAATATTTTTTTTTTTTTGAGAATTGTCGTAAAAAAAGCTTTTATGCGTAGCCCGAATATCAAAAAAATCGGTCGAATGGTTTTCCTACGTTCAAGAATTTTTTAAAATATCTAAAATTTATCTTGACATTTTCATAGAGCTTGAGACGAAATTTTATTTTAACACAAAACTGGCTTTCGATTTTGGAAAATCGAAAAAATCCAAAATACGGTCTACCTTATTTTACACCTACACTGTGGTTGGGTGGTATAAAAAAAATTTCTATCGTTATCTTGTTTATACAAATTTTTTTAAAAAAGGGCACTTAATATGGGACACTCGACATTATTAATAAAACGAGTGTCTTACATTAAAGTATCTTACCTTGAAGCAGTAACAAGATTATTCTTAAAAAACTGAATCGCCTTTACCCTAGCATTGTGGGCTTCAATTTCCTGTAACAATAAAAAATTAATTAGTATAATTTTAAGCACATCTCTAAGAATACCATGTGTTAAGATATTAACCTTTTCCTTATCACTATCCACTGATAGCCACAGAATTTTACCATCTTCCAAACCCACCAAGCATTTATCATCAGCTATCCAAGTTAAGCATATAGGTTTTGATTTAGTTATTTGAGAACGTACAACATTTGCTGTTTTAATTGACCAAAATTCTATTATACGTTGACCACTCAAGGTAAAATAATCACCCGTAGGTGACCATGCTAGACAGTCTGGTGTAGGACCTAAGGTGTTGCGACTTTTAAGGTTTGTCTTATAGGCAACACGGCCTTTTACTAAATTCCATGTTCTTAGCACTAAATCAGAACCCAATGATAAAGCCAGTTTCCCACTGGGATGACAACTTATGTGAGTAACTGGAGAACCATTGTGAGCCTTTTTCCAGGTGGCTTCCGTAAACCAGGTTTTTAAACGTGTGGCAATCATGCGTCCATCATCGCCTCCAGATAATAAATGTGTGCCATCTGGAGTAAATGCAAGCGAATTTACAGTGCCGTGATGGGAAAGTAAAATCTAAAAAAAGTGTTCATTCATATTCATTGATTTTGTATGTATTTTTATTTTAAATTTATTTTTCATACTTGTGATTGTTTCCTTGTACTCATGTCGTATATAAATACACGATCATCTGTGGAGCCAGTGGCCACCCAACGCTCTTGCACGGCCACAGATCTTATCGAACCAGAATGGGATTTGTCGGCAAATGATTGTGTTAAAACGGTTTTCTCATTCTTTTGTGATAAAAAAAAAATATTTTATGATTTCCTAACACATTTTTCAATATTGTTTTCTACTTACTTTTATATCCACTTTATAGCCCAAAAGAAATTCTTCGTAAGTGCCAATAATAATTTCTATATTGGCGTTCATTTCGTTCTATGTGGTTTTAGAAGTTAAAATTGTTTTTTTTTTTACTGAAAATAATTAAACAAGACCAACACGTGCACAAAGATTCAAGCCGACCCAAAATAATAGGCAACGGCGGCAAAGATGTGTTGTCGTCGGCGGCGGCATATAAACAGGCGGTGGCTAAAAAAATATGTCAAGATAAAATTTGCTTCAACTACACGCAAAAAAATCTGTGTCGGAGTGAGCAAAAATCTAGTATAAATTAACCAAAAATATGCAAAAACCACAACAGATGAGTTAGCTTCGTAATGTAGACAAAACGCTTATAAAGAAAATGCTTATGTTATTTAAGCAAAAACTTGGCAAAATATACCAAAAGAAAAATGGTAAAATATACCAAAATTATAAGATATGCCTAAAAATAATGCTAAAAAATTACCATATTTATGCTAAAATACATTTTTTATTCAATTTTTGTAAAAATTTGTGTATTTGTTGAATTTAAAATTTTCTCACAATAAATCCATACTAAAATAATAAATGCTGTGTAGGATTTAATTTACCACACTCAACCAAAAATCATTGTATTCCCAAAGAAAACCGTTGTAAATTCAACAGAAATCATTGTTGATTTTGACCCTACAAATATTTATGTTGATTTCAATAAAAATTGTTGTCAGTTTTTGTAAAAGTTGATCAACTCGTTTTTTTGTAAATCAACTCGTATTTTTTGTAAACTCAACTCATATTTTTGTTAATACAAGAAATTTTATTAATAAAAAAAAAGCTTCTTGTTATTTGTTTATATTCTTTTATTAAGTAAAAATCACAATATTTTTTAGAATTATCACCGGATTTTTAAGCTTCAATATTTAAACACGAGATTTTTCGTAAGCCATTCTCCAGTTTTCTAATGACACCAAATCAAAAACCTTAAAAAAACACAAAAAAAATTATAATATAGTATGATTACATAAAGTAACCAATGTATTTTATTACTTACCAAATATTTACAGATCAGAATCTGATCATCAGATCCTATTTTTAATTTATTTTTATAATATTAAGTATTTTTATAAGAAACAAACACATAAAATAATTTTATAAGAGACAAACAAATTTCACATTGCAATGCATTGCTACCAACTTGATAATACAAAAATGAACGAACAGGGTTGTTTTTTTTTCTTTTTTGGTTTTATCTATTGAATTCTGTATAAGCGTTGTAAAAAGTTGATTCAACTTTACTGATTATTCAACGATATCAACATTAATTTTTGTTGAATACGGCAATATTCTGTAAAACTTGATATACAATGGGTTTACTAATTTTTCTACTAAGATATTTCTATGAGTGCACCGACCAACTGAAACTTCGCACAATTTTTTCCACTGACTGCTGCCCACGCTTCATATCCCAGCAAAAAAAGAGCTTACCATTCACTACAAAATTCACCACAACTTATGAACCAGATGTACTTCTTCTTCAACTGAAACATTGATGAATTTAATATGGGCGTGACACACAAAGTATGTTCTTTTTATCGCCACTTTTCAGTGGCGAAAGATTGACACTTAAGTATAACATATATCACTAGTGTTTTTATCACAACTTCTGAAGTAGTGATCCGGATGTTAATATAACTTGACCTTTTGGAAGCACTTTTTTCATCACTTTTTTAGAAGTACATATATCTTGGCATTTTGGGTGTGATTATGTCATTTTTATTTGGTGACAATACATTTTGTCACAAAATTTTCGTGTGTAGAGCAAAATTCAAAGCCAACGCTGGCGTTTTTTGCTCTACATACCAAACGTATGGGAAGAAGCAAAATTCAAAGCCAACGCCAGAATTGTAATTGTACACTAAGAAAAAGCAAAATTCAAAGCCAACGCCAGACTTGTAATTGTACACTTATTGCTTCGAATTTATTTAACAGCACCCTGTAAAAATAAAAAATGATTACAAAACACAACTTTTGAATTTAAAAAACCAGTACACCCTATTGGTCTCTTCGGTATGGAGTAGGCATGCCAGATCGAAAATGGTAAAAAGCTTGACATTTAGAAAAAAAGCTTGATTATTCTTGACATCTAGAAAAAAAGCTGGATTTTTCTTGACATTTGAAATTTTAGTATTTGTTTTTCAACACAAAGTACTTTTTCAACCAATTTGATGTAAATTTACAAATACTAAATTAAAAAAAAAATCTTAAAATTTACTAGCAAATGTTGTGGGTGTGTTCAATGAAATTTTTATAATCCAAAACGCAATTAAAAAATTAAAAAAAAAATTCAGGACTTGAAAATAAAACGCTATTCTACAAAAAACTAGCAAAAAAGAATTTCAGCAAATTTTAAATGATTTCTAAAAAAGTTTTCTAAATTTTTAGAGAGACCAACATTTTTTACTGATTTCATTTAACTATAGTTAATAACTTTTATATATAACTTTTTATTATTTTTATTATTATAACTTTTGCCAAATTTTATAGTAATCTTAATAAAAAAATTGGAATCTGCCAATTTTCAAGTAAATTTAAAGCTTTTTTATTTTTTCAGAAATAAACTTTTTACAAAATGTTAAAAAAGAATCAGTCATTTGGTAAAAGTGGCACAGCCAAAATTTATCGCGCAGCTGCAATGATATTTTTGAAAATGATCATAAATTTTTATTCATTTACATTTAAAGATTTTTAAAATAAATTAATTTTTATTTTTCTTCACAATTCAGTGAGAAATTGTGTAAAATTTGATTTTAGCTTGACAAATGACATTTTAGCTTGATTCTTGACACGTACTAAAAAAGCTTGACAATCAAGCCAAATCAAGCCCGTCTGGCAACCCTAGCACAGACTAAATACAGACTCGACAGTAGAGTTTTATAAGAAAAAATGGGGAAAAACTAAGCGATTTTAGGAGAAAACACAGCGGTTTTTAGTCCGTTTTACCACTGTTGCCAACTATTTTTAACCAAAAACCTCTAAATTTCACGAAAAAAGCGCTAGAAACCGCCAAAAATTAATTTAGCGGGGAAAATTTAAAATTTTCCCGCTAAATTACAAAAAAAGCGCTAAAAACCGAAAAACTTGGCATTTTTGTTAAACAAAAAAGAAAAATTTAAAAAAAAACCTCCAAATTATTTTTTCTACGAAAATTTAATTTTCATTAAAAACGCGCAAGAAACGGTCGAAAAAATTTTAGCGGGAAAATACAAATTTTTCCCGCTAAATTACAAAAAAAGCGCTAAAATTCGACAAACTCAGCTTTTTCGATTGAAAAAAAAAGAAAAATTGGAAAAAACCTCTAAATTTGACTCACTAAATCCAAATAAAAAGCGCTAGATTTTCCCGCTAAAGCACCGTTCCCGCTAAAATCAATTTTTCCCCGCTAAATCCAAACAAAAAGCGCTAGATTTAGCGGGAAAACCTCCAACTTGGCAACAGTGCGTTTTACGCTAACATGGCAACACCACAGACTAATACAGACTCGACATAAGTGACAGGTGTCAAAAAAGTATTCTTCAACCATATGGTTAATTTTTCAAATTATTCTACGAATTAGGTTAGAAAGAGAAAGCTGATATAACGCGCCATTAGAAAAATAGATGACAGATCGGTTTTTGCTGTTTCACTCACTCCTACGTCGTAGAAAGTGTTGCCATGTTAGCGTAAAACGGACTAAAAAACGCTGTGTTTTCTCCTAAAATCGCTTAGTTTCCCCCCATTTTTTCTTATAAAACTCTACTGTCGAGTCTGTATATAGTCTGTGGCAACACTTTCTACGACTTAGGAGTGAAACAACAAAAACCGATCTGGCATCCATTTTTCTTATGGCGCGTTATCAGAGATGCCAACTATTTGAGAGCAAAACGCGCACAAAAATTTTATAAACGGGTAAAAACGCGTAATTTTGCTTGAATAAAGGGGTAAAAAAGCACTGGACTGTTTTTGAAAGTAGATAAAAAAGTAAAAAAAATAATATTTTTATTCAAACAAAATTTTTGATAAGTTTGTTGGTTAAAATTTTGAGCAACGGATATAAATCGTCTTACAATTTTACATGGTCTGCATTTTCCGCTTCAAAAGCCAAATTTAAGGCTGAGTTAGGCACCCGTAACCGTAAACTAGCGTAGCGTAGAGAGTTTTTCGTTATATGAGAACAAATGAGAGCAATTATTCATCTTTGCAGACGTCTACGTGATTTTCTATTTGATTTTGATCGCTACGCTACGTTAGGAGAGAGTTACGGGTAGCTAACTCAGCCTTTAGTCTTTGAACTTCACCAAGAACAGAATTTAAATATTAAACCCAAAAAAAACCTACAAGGAATGGCGTTTTTTAAAGGTTGGTTTAATTCTTCAAGGGAAAACATTTACCCTTAGTCCGATTTGCCCATTTTTTCCGAACTAAATACGACTAATGGTCATTGACCATAATAATATATTAGTTCCATATTTCAGTCGTCTAGCTCTTAGTTTGAACTGCATACTGCTTTTCACAGACAGACAGACGGGCATTCAAAAAATGTATTTGAATCGATCATAAATCAATCAAATATATACTTTGTGGAGTCTCCGACTAATATTTCGATGTGTTACACTCGAAATAACAAAGAAAGTATTCCGCCATACTTTGTTTGGAGGCTATAAAAATTAATCTTAAAAAGCACTAAAAGCACCAACTGAAAACTTAAAAAGCACCAAGTTAGTGCGTTTTTCTAATTTGGCACTAGGCCAAAAAATTTCGCGTTTTGACGCATCAAAAAGCACTAGATCTAGCGCGAAAAGCACTAAGTTGGCATCCCTGCGCGTTATATCAGTTTTCTCTTTCTAACCTAATTCGTAGAATAATTTGAAAATATTGACCATATGGTTAAAGAATACTTTTTTGACACCTGTCACTTATGTCGAGTCTGTATTAGTCTGTGACCCTAGTATGGAGTAGGGCTTCCAATCGGGATTGGATTTTCTGAATCCCGGGATTCGGGATTGAAGAAAAATTTTCGGGATCCCAATTTCGGGATCCCGGGATTTTCGGGATATTTTGAATCCCGGGATTCACGGGATTTTTTGGAAATTTTCGGGATTTTTCGGGATTTTCAAAAATTTCTAGTATTTTTTGTCACTTTGAAAAATCCATGCGTTCGTAAAGATTAGCAAAGTTGATGTTGTGAACTTCAAAAAAAGTTTGGGATTTCTCCTGTGAAGAATATCCGTATTCGGTTATCTTTCTTATCTTTCGTCGTGGCTCATCGCTATCAACTTTTAGTGAGTGTGAGTTGAAAAAAAAAAAAATAAATGAATTTTTGAATTTTTGCATAAGTGATTCATTTTTTGCTAAAGCTTGCGTGATTTGATTTTTTTTTTTTTATTTCTTGCAAAAAAAATATTTTTGTTTTTTTTTTTGGTAAAAATGTTTTTTTTTTTGTAAAAAATGTGTTAGCGATAGTGCGAGAGTATGACTCACGCTTGACCGTAAGTCACAAGTGAGTGATTCCATTATTGTTTGCGTGAGCGTGAGTCAAACCCCACTCACGACTTTAAAAAATGTTTTAGTAAAACATAAAATTGAAAAAGTTTACAACTTAAGGAGTTAAGATGTGTCAAAAGCCATGTACGGTCCTATGCTCCTTGTAAGAGTAAAAGTAATAAATATAAAAACCCTTATGTCGAAAAACCACTAGTTTTTTTGAATTTCTTTACATTTCGCAAACATTTCACATTTTTCTATAACAAAAACAAGGTACCTGGTGCAACTTTTGTAGATTTTTTTTTTATTTTGTTCCACAAAATTTATATTTTATACAAATTATTTAAAAAAATCGAAAAATATTGAAAAAAATCGGGATCCCGAAAATCCCGGGATTGAAAATTAGAAATCCCGACATTCGGGATTTGCCTAATCCCGAAAATCCCGGGATTTCCGGGATCGGGATATCCCGATTGGAAGCCCTAGTATGGAGGCATACTTACTTTGTCATTCCATTTGTAGCTCATCAAAACATAGGGGTGGGCTCCATTGGCTTTGCTATATAAATGAAACCAAAACAATTTGATAGGTTTTGGTGCCCCGATTCCAAAACGGTAACTCAAACTTTTTTTATCACGTCACAATTTTTTTAAAGTTGCAAAAAAGCCTATTTTGACCACTTTTGAGCGCCTATAAAAAAAGACCCTGACATGCAACTAATATGGAGTTCACACCAGCGACCTTAAACAAGTTGTTCAACAAAACACCAGTAGCAGAATAAAAACGTAATGGACACAGAACAAAGACTTTTTTAAACATCTCACTCTTGAACACTTCAAAACAGCAAATGTGAACGCCGTATAACTTAATATCAAGCTTATTCGAAAGTGTGTAATTTTCTCTTTTAGACAAGATCAAATTTTCAAGCCAAATTTAATTTTCTAAAATGGTAATTTTCTAAAATGGTAAAAAAATCATTAGCGATAAGTGCTTTAAATCTAATATTTACGTATTAATTTGTATGGAAATTTGTTTGATTTCAAAAATAGCCCAGGTTTTATGAAAAGTATTATAAATTTTTGATTTCAAAAATAGCCCAGGTTTTATGAAAAGTATTATAAATTTTCCAACCAACCCCATCGGAGAAGTTCAAAGAAAACTTCATATTTTTCGATCAAACGATTCATCAAATAATTTTCCATTTTTTTATCGTATCAATAGAAGCTTAAAATAGTCTCTTGGAAAAATTTTAGAAACCTCGGAAATAGGAGTTACTTTTAGCTTTGTTATTATCGAAGGCAATAAAATTCCACCACTTCCTCCTGATAACGTATACTTACAAAGAAATGGAAATGTAATTACGGTTAACGAAATTTTTAGTAGGATAGTGTCGAATTTCAAACGTGATGATATTTTTTTTAAAGGCAACGTTTTTCTTGAAGTTACTGATTTTGTGGAATATCCACTTCCATCAAGTGAAATAGGATTGTATGATGTTAGAAAATAAGATGAAAATAACACTGAAATTAACATAAGTATGGTAGAATTCAAGTGTATTCTTACTACATGTGATGATAAAACAATTGATATTACTCTATTACACTAATTTTAATAATATATATGTAAATTATTTAATAACTCTTTGTTTATATAATAAAAGGTGTAATAAAAACAATATTTAATCGATATCCAACCGCTTAAAAATAATTAATAAAAAAATAAATGGTCGTAAATGTTGTATAAAATGTACTGGCAGAGTACAATTCTGTTTGTTATTGCCAACGTTGAAACGCTGTTGGCATTTCCAATAAATCCAGTGCTCCGCCAGTACAATATTTTTTGTACGGTTGGCAGTTTCTGATTGGGTAGGTTTATTTGACAAATATTCATGCAATATCAGTCAAATAAACCTACATTAGATTTAATTTACTCATTATGAATAGCCCAGTTAAAAATGGAAGGTTTTTTGCTAATGATTTTTTTTCCATTTTAGAAAATTAAATATTTAGAACATTTTATCTTATACCCTATTCACACGTACAGTTTTAAATCGTTTTTAGCAGCAATATTTTTAGCACTTTCCTTATTCTATTACAGTATATTGACAGAAAATGCTTAAAATAATTGCTAAAAACGATTTAAAACTGTAAGTGTGAATAGGTTATAGGTACATACAGACGACGCAATATTATGTACAATATTCAATTATATTGATGGTGTGTGGGTAAGATTGACCATTGTACAATCGTCAATATTACCCACACACCATCAATATAATTGAATATTGTACATAATATTGCGTCGTCTGTAGGTACCTTATCAGCATGGTTGCATTTTCAGCAGATTTTTTTGCTGATTGTACAGAGAATTTATTTTGAGTGTACAAGTGTTCCATTCAAAAAATTTTGACAAACAAACGAATCGCGGGTTTGTAGCTATGTATTTTCACAAAACTTTTATTTTTTTATATTGTTTGTAGGTATATTACATATTAATTCAATTCTTACGTTTTTCTTTTATAGAATTGCTTGAAAAAGGCTTAATTTGTTGTTTAGTTTCTATTGTTCTTGTTCCAATTGAAATTTGTGAAATTTGGTTCAATTCTTTTTTGTAGGGATTCCTTTTTTATGCATTAAAGATGTGAGGCAAAAAATTTAATATGGTATTTTTCAGATTTTATTTTGTCACATAACAAATATTTTTTTTTTCATAGACTTTTATTTAATTTGTTAAATTTTACTTATAAACTTTTACAAATATTTATTAATTATATTTAAGATTTCAAAATTTAACAAATAAAAAATGTAATCATGGCTTAGTTTTACTTTTCAAAAATGTTTTCTTTACTTTGAAACAATTATTATTTTTGTTTTTTTATGAATTAAATAATTATAATTTTTATTATTTTATAATTCTCATTTTCAATTTGATTTAAAGCATTTTTCTGTGAAACTGTATTATGTTAGAAAGTATTTTTTATTTTTATTTTTTTTAATTCATAAAATTATGTTAATTTATTTCCTTATACTAAATTTGATTGGAAAAAGTATTTTTTATGTTTATAATTTGATGAATTTTCGAGTTTTATTTTTAAATTTCAACTACGATTTTATTATTTCAGTTTTATGTTATTTGTTGTTTGCAATATATATTTATAAGTACGTGCATTAAAAACTAGGGCGTGTTTTTGTTTTTATGATTTTAATATGTTTTTATATGTTGTTTATTAATTAATGCAAGACTTATATAATAACAGAATCGGTTTAAACTTATAATGAAGATTGACTAGTTACTAATGTTAAATTTAGTTATAATAAAAAAATATTTTATTAACTATAATATGACACTTTAAACCAGTTTAAAAAAAAAATATTTGAAATTTAAATAAAAAAAAAATGTTTACTTAACAGTTATTTAGAAACTCAAAAATAAAAATATATTAGAGGTATTCAGAGTCTTGTTGCCAGCCCTGGCAATGTAGCAAAAGAGTACTTCTTTCAAAAAATACATGTATTTTGAAAAGTAATTTCAAAAAGTGCTCTTTTACCACCAGTGCCAGGGCTGGCAAGCAAGACTCTGAATACCACTATTGAATTGTTAAAAAAAAAATTAAATCTTCGAATTTCTTCACCAACATTTTTTTCTGAAAGAATAAGTTTTGATATGAAGGGCTTATTGTAAAAACTTGATAAGCAACATTTCATTTTTTGGGGGTTTTTGTCTTAAAACTTTTTAAATAATGTAAAAAATAGTACTTTTGCAGATCTTTTATTCTCAATATACTTGTACGAAGGGTTAAAGCAAGACTTCTGCGAAAAATCTGTCAATGGAACAATGGCAGAAGGCGAAAAACACGAAAAAATAAAATGTTGCTTATCAAGTTCTTGCAGTAAGCCCTTCATATCTTTTAATCAAAAATTATTCAAAAGGACACAGACGCGACAGTATGATTTTTTGACAAAACACGGGAGGGGGGTGGAAAAAGCGATTTTCGGGGAAAACAGATCAATTTTTAGCTTATTTTAAATAAGCATAAGCAGTGGGCTGGAGCAAATTTTTTTTTTATTTCAAAATCGTCGGGGTCGGAATAGTTATAGTACATTCAATTCACACTTACCTCGAAACCCCGTTGAAACCTCGTACTTTCAATTTTAAAACTCAAATGTTCACACACGACAATTTTGACAGTTTTAAAAGTGTGTAAAAATGTGTGGGAAAAACACACACACAATTTTTTTTTTTTCCATGAACGATTTTCATAGTATTTATGAACAAATTCATACAATTTATTAACTTTTTCATAATATTTATAAACTTTTTCATAGTATTTATGAATAAATCATAATATGTGAAATTTAAGAATTTTTTAAATTTTTCATAAATACTATGAAAAAGTTTATATTGTATGAGTTTGTTCATAAATACTATGAAAATCGTTCATGGAAAAAAAAAATTTTGTGTGCATAATTAAACTAGTTTAAATGAATTAGAATATGCTATTATTCAAGCCATAGAGTAAAAATTAATAAGAATCATTTGTAGACCCCAAAATCAATCTGTCATTTTCAATAAATTGTTGTGTATTTCTCTCTTCATATAAAGGCTACTTTGTTGGGATAATTATCAATATTCGACAATAAAAAACTTCACGTTAGTGTTATAAAATTATAGAAGTTAAATATTAACTTGCCTGCATTGTGAATGATTCCCTCATTGTTAATGGCTCTCTTCGGTAGTAATTAAAAAGAAAAATGCTTTGGTGTTGCTTTCAAGCTAAATTGCATTTAATATGCTAATTTTATCAATATTTCATCGAAAATGTGTAATATTTTTCAAAACTATTCCAAACGACGCTAATAATACATTCAGACTAACCTCGAAACCTAGTTGAAAATACGTGTTTTCATTTTTAAAACTCGATCGTACACACCCGAAAAATTTGACACTTATACAGGTTTTAAAATTTACCGAACAAAATTAAAATTATACCGGCTTTAAATACACGCAATTAATTAATTTACGCGCTGTTTTCTCCTCAATTCTGTCTTATTAAACTCTACTGTCGCGTCAGTCTTTGTCTGTGGATTCGGTTATAATTAAAAACTCATATACAATTTTTCAAAAAAAAAAAAAACATTTTTTTAAATAAATATTTTTGATGAAATAAAATATATATTTTTTGTTTAAGGCATTATGTTCTTTTTTTTTTTTTGTTGATTTGAAGTCATATCTAAACAGCGTGCAATGATAACATAATTTTTAAATTTATTTTTTTATATTTCTTTTTTTTTTTTGTGATCATTATATAGAATTTATGATTAAGTAAAATCATTAATATATATATTTTATCGTATTAAATTATATGTATATATTTTTATTTTGGAAAAAATTGCTTTAAAAATTTATGTTTTTTTGTTCTTAAATTTTTATTATTTATTTTTTTTTATTTATTAAAAAGTGTTATAATTATGTAAAATTTTGTTATTATTTTTTTTTTTTATTTTTTATTTGTGTTCATATGTGTAAGTGTGGCTGTGTGTAGTGTATGTAAGTTTGTAAAAAGTTTTAGTAACATGCACTGAGAAAATATAATGAAGATGTTAATTACCGTGCCGTGATTGTTCTGAGCAAGGTCTCTTTCAAACATTTTCCAATAAGAAAAATAGTAGACGGATGAGTGATTTAATTTAGCATGTTATATCAATCATACGCATACAGAGTTACTTAGGCCAAGTTTTTGATTTGTGGATTAAGTTTAAAGTTACAAGAAAAGTATCTCAACCCTTATAATGTTTGTAGCAGAGCTTCGAACGAATTAATTCTCAAAAAGTTCAATTCTGTTTTGAAAAGTTTTGAATTATAATTCCTTACTATAATTCAACACGAATTAATTCAAAGGTTTAATTCTCAATGCATAAATCAAATTGAATTAATTCCCAAGAGAATTAATTCCTTGCAAGCTAATCATTCAATTGAATGATCAAAATTGTTCATCATTCAAATCTATTACAAATTGAATGATGATTTTTTTATTTCATTCCCTTTATATTTTCAAAAATGTTTTGCTTGTGTGCATTTTAAGCATCTTCGTGTGTAAAAGATTGGCTGTTGTTTTGTCGACGTCTCGTCTGCTGCTTCCCACACAAGAATAAATGTGTGTGTATGTGTGTTGCGCTTCACTGTTTAAAATTGAATGATAAGAAAATTTCACCATTAAATTTGTAGTAGATTGATTTGGATAAAAAAATAGTTCATTCCTTAAGAATGATCAGTCTTAAGGAATGATTTCTTGAAAGGATTAATTCAGTGATTTTGAAAGTTGAGTGATTTTAGGGAATGCCAAATACTATTTTTTTTTAATTCGAATTAGAAAATTGAATTAAAGAATTAGGTCTTTCGAACCTTTGGTTTGTAGTCTATAAAAAAAACTAGAAAAACGGATGTGTTAAACGAGTTAGAAGTGTCAGAGGCAGCAGGAATTATTACCAAACAATTTTAACGAATTTCACATCTTGAAGTTTTTTTTTTTAATAAAAAATTCCGACAATTTTAGTTACAGTAAAAACAACTATAATTTGAAGTTGTTTTTACCGTTTTTTGTTGTTGTTAATCACTAGTTAAAAACAACAATTTTTGGTTGATTTAACCGTAAAATGTAGTGAACGCCTAAACAACAACAAATGTAGTTGTTTTAACTGTCTTTTGTAGTGAAATCTACTGTCATAATTTTTTGAGTGTCTAAAAAAAATTTCATTAAAATTGCAAAATATGATTTTTTTCCTTCCTGACTGGCCCCAAGTTTCTGTAACACGAACGTCATTCGTCTGCGACGAATTTTCATGTAGTTTATTATTGTAACAAAAACAAAATACATATAAATTCGACGCACACGAACGACGTTCGTGTTACAGAAACTGAGGATTAATACGGCACGCTCACGCAAAAAATAATCAAGTCACTCACTAATCACTCGCGCTCATTCACTATTCACGTGAGTAATAAAAAAATTACTCACGCTAACGCGTGACTTACGTCAGATTCAATCACGCTCACGCATGAGTCAAAATCTACCCACGCAATAAAATTTTCTTACCAAAAAAAATAAACAAGTGAGTGTTAAATTCGGCTATGCCGAATCTTTTATACCCTCCAAAATGTAAAAAAAATTAAAAAAAAAAAAAATTGTCAGGGGCGTTTGTCAGTGGGAGACGACCTTCCCATCGCGATAAATATACCAAATGTTTTGTTTATTTAACAAAAATACAAAAAAACATGTTAAAGTGTATTTTTGCAGAGGTTGGTTCAGTTCTTCAAGAGGGAACTTTTTCCCCCTTCCCCGATTTTGCCCATTTCCGAACTTAACATGCCTAGGACCATAAGACATATTCGTGCCAAATTTCAGGAGGACATCTCTTTTATTTTGGACTGCATCGTTCCATCTACAGACAGACGGACGGACATTCACAAAATGTCTTAGAATCGATCATGGATCAATAACATATATACATTATGGGGTCCCCGACCGATATTTCAATGCGTTACAAAGGGAATAACAAAGTGAGTATACCCCCATACTGTGGTTGGAGGATATAAAAAAAAACTCCAGAAAAATATTTTTTTATAAGAAATGAATCACGCAAAAAAATAATGACTCACTCACTAATCACTCAATCAGATTTTTTTTAACTCCCGTTCACTCACAATCACGTGATTAAAATGAAAATCACTCACGCGTGATTCACGCTACTAAAAGTTTAACCTTCAAATTCATAAAAGTTAAAAGAGTCTAATAACTGTTATTGGAGGGTATAAAAAAACTCCAAAAAAATATTTTTTTATAAGACATGAATCACGCAAAAAAATAATGACTCACTCACTAATCACTCAATCAGATTTTTTTTCAACTCACGTGCACTCACAATCACGTGATTAAAATGAAAATCACTCACGCGTGATTCACGCTACTAAAAGTTTAACCTTCAAATTCATAAAAGTTAAAAGAGTCTAATAAGAGGTTTATAAAGCAAATTTTGTAGGAAAATTCGATTAATAAACCTGTTATTAAACGTTTTTATTTTTTATGAATTTTGACGTAAAACTTTAATAGTGTTTCCCGTTTTATACCATTTTTATACCCTCCACTTAGTGAAAGAGGGTATATATAAGTTTGTCATTCCGTTTGTAACTCATCGAAATATCGATCTGGGACCCCATAAAGTATATATATTCATGATGCCCGATCGATTTTAAGACATTCTAGCGATGTCCGTCTGTCTGTCTGTATGTGGAAAATGCTGTCGCAGACAAAATATTGCACAGAGATGACTGAAACTTAATATATTTATTGGAAGTTCTCCCGAGAAGTTTGGTATTGCATTTGAGCAATATCGGTTCAGCGGTTCAAAAGTTATGAACGAAAATGTAAGCACACCTCAAAAATTTCAGTACATTCAACATAACCTAAATAATCAAAATGCTTTAATTCGGCTTCTGGTTGACATATGTGAACATAATTGAATACCAAATGGTATTTAAACAAGTACGAACATATTTTTTGACAAAAAAAAAAATCGCGGATTTTTTTTTACCAAAATTTTTTTTCGCAGAAATTTTTTTTCAAAAAATTTTTTTTTTTTCCAAAAGTAACTTCCTTTTAAATAAAGTTTTTTGCAATAATCTTTTTGAAATTGTGGAGGGTATCACTACATTCGGCAAGGCCAAATTTAACTCTTTTACTTGTTTCTATTTTCTTTAGCATTTTCGCGATTTTAAAACATTTAAGCATTTGATAGCGGATGTGGTACTTAAAATGTAGCTACAGTTATAGTCCTTCAATTTAAATTACAAAAGAGCCACTTTTTTGCATACAAAAACTTTTTTATTTTAAAAAGTTCACGGGGACGTGAAAGTCTTTAAAGACATTTCGCGATAAAAAAAAAATTGTACCTTAGATTTCACCATTGGATTCAGCATGCCCGAAATATATAAAATTGATGGTCAAATCTCAGGTTACTTTTACCATCCAAGATTTTGTCACGCTGTGTTATTTCAGCATCGTTAATGAGTAGAAAAAATGGAAAACAGATTCAGAATTAGCATCAGGTAAACTCATACCATACATAAAATTTTAAAATAAAATGTCTTGATTTTAAAAGAATTTGTTAAAAAAAAACGTTCATATTTCTTTTAAATTTTCTCAGTGTATGAATTGGTTGAATTTTTCATAAAAAAATAATGTGATGTTTTGGTGCATGATTGTTTAAACATAAAAAACGATGTTATACAAAATTTAATTTGAATTCATTTCTTTTTGTTATTTTAATAAATGCTGCATTTTTGTTTTCAAATAAAAAAAAATAAAAAAAAAACAAAAATATTAAATTATTTGTTTTAAGGAAAAATAAAAAAAATTTAACATTATACATAACTTAAATAAATATATACACTATACAAGAGTAGAAAATTAATAGTTATTATATATTTTTTTCTTTATTTATTTAATTATAATTATTTGTTTAATAGTTTTATTTTCACGGTAAGTTAATAAGGAACACAATAAACTACCAAATTACACTTGTGTGTATATCTATTTAAATCCATTTATTTATAGGTAAAAATTGGATGTAATAATAGATATACACATACGACACATACATACATCCATATATTTTTTTTATATATAATTAATAAATCCATAATTGATATTAATTAAATCTTCATACACATAATAATTCAATAATCATAATTATACATAATATTTAATAAAGAATTGTTTAACAATTTGAGAGTAAAGCAAATGCATGATAGATTCGTTTAGAACGAAAAATAATTAATTGTTTTAGGTTGTTGGGAAAAAATATTAAAAATTAAAAACTAAAATAAAAAAAAATAATAAAATAATGTAGTTTTTTTAGGTATTATATTATTAGTATAAACTCCTTTAATTTAAATTTGATATGAATAATTATTTTAAAATTTTTAGACTGGAAACAAGCTGGCGAATTATGTTTGTTTAAAATTACTTTTAAATTAAAAATATTTAAACATATTTGCGTCGAACCTGAATCAAATTATGTCGCATAAGGCGTAACGCCCAATACATTTTTCGTTTACACAATTCCAATGTGAGGTACCTAAATCAAAAGGACGTAAAATTTTCAAACTGAGGCCGCTGTTCCAAAAAAAGTAATTCACATAAAAAATGTGAAAATGAAAATTTCCAAATGCTTTTGGTGTTCTAGATTTCACATCCGATTTTTTTTTTTTGGTTTTGTTTCACATAAATTAAATTTGGTGAAAGTAAAACTAATGCACTGTTTTCCTTATAATTTTTCAAATTTTAATTATTCGATTTCAACTTCAAATGAAAACGTGATCAACAATCCACTTAACTTGATTTCATGTAATTCGGAAATTTTCATATGCATTGAAAAGTTGTGAAAGACAGAACAGAGGCCTGAATGTGTTTTTTTTTTTGTTTTTTTTTACTTCTTACGCTACGCAATTTGATTCATGTTTGACGCTTTGAAAATATTTTAAATTTCAACACCATTTCAATTTTATTTCAGAAAATACAAGTTATATTACAGAAATTTCCAATTATATTTTAAAAATTTCCATTAATAGAATTCATTATGAATTCATAAATAAAAAAAAATCCAATTATATTTTAAAAATTTTTTAAAAATAAAATATAATTTTAAAATTTGCAATTATATTTCAATATTTTCAAAATTTCGAAATAAATTTTAGAAATTTATATTTCAGAAATTTTCATTTATAATTTAAAAATTAACAATTATATTTCAGAAATTTAAAAATTTCCAATTATATTTCAGAAGTTTCACAATTTCTATTTAAATTTTAGAAATTTCCATTAATAATTTAAAAATTTCCATTTACATATATTTCAGAAATTTCTATTTATTTTCTATCAACTGTATTTCAGGAATTTCCATTTGTATTTTAAAGGCTTCGGCACAATGTCGGAGTACTCTGTACTACCATCTCTAAAAAAAGAGATACCATGATACAAAAAATGTGTAAGTGCGAAAGAGAATGGAACAAAATCCAATCTCTGGCACAGAGTACTGATTGTGAGTCCTTGTGAATTAGCTTAAAATACTCGAAATGGTTTTCAAAAAATTATATTTGTATTTTAAAAATTTCCATTTACATTTAAAAATTTGCTAAATGCATTTAAGAAATTTCTGTTTTTATCAAAATTAATTGGTTTGGTCATTTTGCAAAACTTTCCTGCATGAAAAATGATAAGGTTCTCTATAGGTCACGAAACATATTACATGGACCCAAAAAACCTATCACAAACTTGAAAAACTCACTTTTGCTAGGAAATGTCTCAGCCCCGGATATATCCCCAGTGACATGTCACTGGATATGCCTTAGGAACAATCCCTTAGGAACAAAACCCGTGCCGGTTCAATAGTGACATGTCACAAAACACATCACAGCTGTACCCACCTTGTGAAACATCCCAGAACTACACCCTTTGACCTATCACAAACCTCACACCCAGTGGTACAAACACAAAAATATTTATAAACTTTTTCATAGTATTTATGAAAAATGTTAAAAATTCTTAAATTTCACATATTATGATTTATTCATAAATACTATGAAAAAGTTTATAAATATTATGAAAAAGTTAATAAATTGTATGAATTTGTTCATAAATACTATGAAAATCGTTCATGGAAAAAAAAAATTTTGTGTGAAGATATACGACAAATAACGTTTGAAAAAGTAGTAATTTTATCACATCGAAATATGAGCGAGATGGATGATATCAGTTATTTTGGGAATTATTCTTTGCGATTCCAGGTTTACAAAACGGTCGATACATATCTCTGAACCTTTGCTCACACCTTTCATATAAAAACATCTGTCAGATTTGTGAGGAATTTCTCAAACTCTTCTACATTAAAACGAAAAAAAATTATTCCGGGATTTTTATAAAATATTTTCCGGACCTTAAAATTTTTAAAAATTAGTGAAAATTTTTTTAAATTTATTTTTGATAAAATTGTTTACTCCGAACCCCAAAAAATTTTCGTCTGGGATACGCCTTTGATATGTCCTATTGCCTCCGGTCACGGGATAAGTATTTTTGAGACATTTTAGTGATAAGTTCAATTTTCGCATTTCCCGTGACAGGCATTTTAGTGATATGACCCGTTTTTACCAGCCACGGGATAGGTGATTTTGGATCTAATGACACACTTTTCCTGTAAGGCTATAAGACACTGGCGAAAGTCAGTTTGCTAAATACTCTTGACAAAGTTCCGACTAAATCGAAACACGTGTCGAGTAAATCTTACAAAATTGCAAAACCAAACATTTTAAACAAAACAATTTTTTTAATAGCTTTTTGAAAATTGTAACTGTGACAAAATCATCGTATTTCTTAGTAAAGAAATGTGACCACAAGCTAGAGTAAAATTTCTCATATTTGAAAATTTAAAAAAATATTAATAATTTCTGAGATATAATTCAAAATTTAATAAAACATAATCGAAAATTTCTGAAATGTAATTAAAAAATTTTTGATTTATATTTTGTACTTTCTGAAATGAAATTGGAAACGGTGTAAAGTTCCATACTTAAAAGCCAGTTTGTTTAAATTAGAAAGTTTTATTTTTCTTTGAAAATGTATACCAAATACCTTTGAAATTTATTTGTTTAAATTCAGAATACTATTGCACTTAACTAAAATCAATAATAAAAAAAGGAACAATTAAGATGAAAATAATATTCAAATAATACACTTTTTTGTAAATATCATATAAGTTTTAATGTAAATTTGGAATGCCAATGTTTTTATACTTGCTTTTTTGTAAAGAAATTAATTTGATTTTTAAATTTTCTTTTTTTTTTGTATGAATTAACGAATATTTAATATTTTTTTAATATCTATTTGCTTTTAAAAAATTAATTTCGAAAAATTGTAAACACTATCTAAATATTTGTGGATGTTGCTATTTGTTTTCGTAACGGTTAAAGTTGTGAGATTAATTTGTATAAATCCATTTAGTTAAGAAACACATATCGCCACGTTGTCTACCTTGCGTTACTATTTAAATAACGAGTCCTTAAAAAAGTCTTAGATTTTAGATTTTTTACATTGTTTACAACAAACACAAGTAAAAGGAAGTTTAAAAATAGAATTAGGAAATTTAAGACTTTTTCTGTAATACCCTGTAAAATTACAAAAATATTAGTTGAAATGAAAATGTCTCAAATTTCAAGCAATTTGAGACTTATGAGAAAAGTCTCAGACTTTTTAAATACAAAAAAAAATGTCTCAGAATCTAAAACTTTTTTTTATACAAAAAAAATGTCTCAGAATAAAAAATTTTTTCTTATAAAAAAATTATGAGAAATTTTTTCTCTAGAAAAGTCATTAGATTCTAAAGCATTTTTCCTACGATTATTCTTTTAAACAATTTTTAGACATTTTTCCTTTAGAAATATTCTCAGATTCTAGTACACTTTTACTAAAAAAACTGATTTTGAGACATTTTTCTAATATATTTTTAGATTTTTAGAATTTTTTTTCAAAATAGAAATTTCTGAAAAAATTTGTGTTTGTTTCAAACAATCCGTATATGGTTTAATCGTTCCTCATATGTCCTTTCTATCACTTATAACTTTGGAAAATGCGTGTCAAATGTCCATTAGTATTTCATTATTACTCCTTCCTATACCTCTGATTAATTTTTAGAGTGCTGTCTTAAACCGAAAAAAGTCGTATCAGTTTTTAATAAAGTTTGAACTTATTTAGAATAAAGATCATAAATTTAAAATTCGCAATTGCTGCTAAACTGCGAGAGCATTTATTATAAGACTTTTTCTTTAAAAGAAAAATTAAAATATAAAACTTTTTCTTTAACAAATGTAGCAGAACCTGTGTGATTTTTTATACAAAACCTTATGAAAATAAAGTTTAGAACCTTTAAAATTTTCCATGAAAAAAAGGTTTGAAATGTGTGACTTAATCGTTTCCAATTTTATTTAGGAAAATACTAATTATATTTCAAAAATTTTAAATTATATATCAGATATTTCCAATTATATTTCAAAAATTTTCAGTTATATTTTAGGAATTTCAATTATATTTTTGAAATTTACATTTATGATTCAAATATTTCCAATTATATTTAAAAAATATAAATATAATTCAAAAATTTCCAATTATACTTCATAAATTTCCATTTATAATTCAAAAATTTCCAATTATATTTCAGAAATTTCCATTTATATTTCAGAAATTTTCATTTATGCTTCAGAAATTTTCATTTATGCTTCAGAAATTTCCAATTTTACATAAAAATATTCTAATGATTTCAAAAATTCCATTTGTATTTCAAAATTTCCAATTGTATTTTAAACGTTTCCATTTATATTTCAAAATTTTCTAAATGCTTTTCAGAAAAGCATAATAAACATTAGTGACGATAGCAGCAACATCGAAATTTTATAAACGCGCATAAAATTTAATTTTATATATATCCCTTGAAAATGGTCAACGGAGTTGACCGATATATCGGGCATTAATAAAAACAAATTAAAAAATTTAAACAACAAGTGTTATTTATTTTCTTAATTTAATGACCTCAAGCCAAACCAAAATCCTCAATTTCATTTATATTTCAAACATTTCCATTTGTATTTAAAAATTTTGCAAATGCTTTTCTGAAAATTCCATTTGTATTTCCAAATTTTCTATATGGATAATTTTAAAATTACAAATGGAATTTTTTTAAAAGGATTTAGAAAATTTTGAAATACAAACTCAAGTTTTTCAATTGGAAAATTATAAAACACAATTAGAAATTTCTGAAACATATATAAACCATATTGGCCCTATGGGCTTAATTTGAGATTTGTATTTCAATAAAAAAATAATTGGAAATTTTTAAAAAAATAAATGAAAATTTCTGAAACATAATTCGAGATATTTTAATTATGTATCAAAATTTATTATATATAATTTGAAATTTTTAAATTACATTTAAAAGATTTGTAAATATAATTGGAAACTTTAATAAATGGAAATTTTTGCAAAAAAAAATATAGAAATTTCTGAAACAATAAAAGTATAATTAAAAATGTTTGAATTATAAATCGAAATTGATAAAATATAATAGGAAACTTTTAAAATATATTTAGAAATTTTTGAATTATATTTGGAAATTTTTTAAATATATTAGGAAATTTTCGAAATATAATTGAAAATTTTTTATTTATAATTTGTATTTTCTAAAATAAAATTGAAAATGGTGTAGAATGACTCATGTCATCAATGGTTTCAATAAAAAAAAAAAAACTTTGCGCTTAAAAACTGATTAATTTTGATTTTTTTTTTTGTACGAAAACAAATTGAAACATTATTGTACAAGAGTGGTCTTGTTTTTGCTTGTTGATTTTTTCTTAAGAAAAGATTAAAAAATTATATGTATATAATTGTAGGAGGAGTACAAGAGTTTTGTTTAATTGTAGGAGTATGTTTGATGTTGTACTTGTATGAATTTGTAAAAAAATGTTTAATGATTTATAGTCTGTTTGCTGTTGTTGGTTGTTTGTAATTGTTAATGTTTTTTTTTGTATGTTTTCTTTTTGTTTTTATTTTTGTTGTGTATGTAAATATTGCTTAATGGCCTAATACGATTTATCCACTATGAGAGACATTGTTAGTACTACCTGATGCAGCTGTTCCGCTACCATTACCCGCACCACCATCACGTCCTGCTGGATGATGTTCTTCACTGGTAGGCGTTGGTGGTTGATCACGTCTAGGCGGCATACGTTCATTGACAGCATCCAAACCTTTGGCTTCGGCAAATGAGGTGATTTTGTGATTGGGTGAAAAACCTTGCATAGCATTTTTCAACGATTGTTTGCCACCGGATAGAGCACCCAGTGGTAGAGCGCCAGTTGGTGTAAGACCCTTAAGTTGTAGTACGGATTCAGATTCTTCACGTAACACTGAAAAGACTCGAGCCATTTTACCAATGGCACGTATCTTATTGCGTATAACTTCTTTACGCAGAGCAGCCTCATCGTCGGACAAAGGTTCTTCACTTTCTTCTGTCATTAGTTCGTCGTCCGAACAGATGTTGAGGACATTTACTAACATTTCGGTAACCTTTTCACCCACAAATGGTAACGACCAAGTGAAAACATCCATAAAATTGGGAAGCCAATAGGGATGAGGTGAACAATTGAATTGGCGTATATTCATAACATTATTTTCATATTTGAGAACGGCTGCTTTATTGTTGTACACATCCAGATAGTTTGGAGCCGAAAATATAGTTATTAGCGAGGGGAAACCGGTGGTTTGACTTTTACGATACATGCGATAGCCAGCATCTTGAGCCTCGTGAGCGCGTATAATCGAGAGCAGATTATTGTTCTGTAGGAAGTCACAACATGCGGCATAACTGTAGAAATACGAACAGCCGCGTACAGAGTTGTGCGTGTAGAAATCGGAATTTTTTTCGTTGCCAAAGTCTTCCAGCGGATCTGACCATAATAAATCGCACATGGGTCCGAAGGCTGGAGGTTCTTTAAAACGATCCAATCGTCTAATATCGTCAAGTTCGTGTATTTCCGGCGAGAGCCCACCATGAACACACAAGAACTGTTGGTTCATCAATGCGGCCAAGGGTAGGCAGTCAAAGGCATCCATGCATGCATCATATACCCGTTCGGAATACTTAATTTTACACTCTTGCTTAAATGTAAAATATTCGGTAAGATGGCGACATTCATGATTTCCACGCAACAAGAATAAAGTATTCGGATATGTGATCTTTAGGGACCACAAATAGAGGACACACTCAATGCTGAAATATCCTCGATCTACATAATCACCCAAAAAGAGGTATTTGGTAGTGGCTGGTGAACCACCAACTTCGAAAAGTTTCATTAAATCGTAAAACTGGCCGTGAATATCACCGCAAACTGTAACAGGAGCCTCTATATCAATCATAGTCTTTTCTTGACGCAATAATGCGGCACCTTCCTGGATAATGCGCAAGGCCGGTGGCTCCTCTATGCGACCCTCTAGAATAAAGTGCTGCTTAAGTAATTCATGGTTGGGTTTTCCTGAACGCGGATCTGGAAAAACCTCAGACATGGTCAGCTTATGGCTGGGAGGAAATGGCACACTGTCTACCACACGAGCGGTAGTATTGACACTAGGTCTGATAACACGAGTAGGACTGTCCTGTTCCGATTGACTTCCGCCAGCCGAAGCAGACTGTTGCTGTTGTTCAGATGCAGATGATGAAGCACTCGCTGCTGCGGATGAAGTTTGTTGATTGCCTTGAGCGGCGGATGCTTGATTATTCGAAGACATTTTTGGGGATTTCTTCTTCTGCTACTCCAATTTACAATAACAACACCAACACACAATTCAAAAACTTAACTACACCACTTGATTTCTTCGTTTTCTATGTTATTAACTTTCCCTCGAGCTCCACCTTCCCCTTTTCTTTTTGGCGAAGAAACTACTTTTCCTTTTTTTCTACTTTTAACCTCTTCTTCCCTTTTTTGTCTTTTTCTTTAACAGCAGCTTTGTGTATTCTATGTTTAATAAATATTGCTAAAAAAAAAATATTCTTTTAAGTTTTCTAAATCCTTATAACTTTTGCTATTTATTTATACCCTTACAAAATCGTCCGACTTTCTTTTTTTATACACTTTTGTGTTTTTTATTCGCCACTTTTTTTAACTTTTTTTGCCTTTTTAATTTTTTTTATTAAAATCCAATACGAAAAAATGGTATTTCTCTGCAAGTCTTTTTTCTTCGTTCGTTCTTCTTTTCTGCAGACTTTTTTTTTACCAGTTTGCGAAAAGAAAATTTTCTTTTATAACAAATGTTTTAGTTTTCTTTAATTGAGTTCCCTAAATTTGTCGTTATTCACATTTCCATTAACAATTCCTTTGTAACACTTTAATGTTTATTATTTTTATAAGTTCATCAGGAAAAAGTATACAATTTTTTTGCAATTAATCTGAATAAATCGACAAAAATTTTATTTTTCGTGCAATGTCGTTTCAGTGTTGCATGGTGGTATTCGTAAAATAAAAATTTGATACATTTTTTACAACTCTGTATTTTTTTTTTTTAAACTTAACGAAGAATTGTGAATGAAGCAAAATGTCAAACTGCTTTTGCAAGTGAGTGTCTCTTCACAATACAGCAGCAAGCAGCGGACAGCAAAATTTCCACATGTATTTTGTTGTTGGCACATCAGAGACAGTGTATCAAACACGCAAAAAAAAATCTGTGTAAGATTGAGCAATCCTATACGGAGTTCACACTACCGACTTTAAACATCTCATGAGCGTTTAAGCGCTAAACAATCAAAATTTGACTTGTTTCCCCATACATTTGGTTGTTTAGCTAAACAATCAAATTCGACTTGTTTCCCTGTTGAACATTTCGCTAAACATTTCAAAGGCAGGGTTCGGTATATTTCAAGGATGGGTACCAATTCGATAAAAGTATTGGTATTGGTATTGGTTTTTAAAATTATATTAGTATTGGTATAGGTATTGGTTTTCATTTTTTGTTGAATTGGTATAGGTTTCGGTATTGGTTTTGAGTTATTTAGGTATTGGGTATTGGTATTGGTTTTAGCCTCGAATCGGTATCGGTTTTTAATAAGTATTGGTATTTATCTTATATCGGTTTTGGTATTTGTATGCAAAAGGTTTTGTCGTTAATATTAATTAATTTAACGTAAGTCGTCCTTCTGTCCGCCCCACAGTGCACACTGGGGCGAGAGGTAGGTTTTTTGGCCAAAAGTCTCTACAGGTCGTAAATGTTAACCGATTTTTTTGAAATTCAGAATATAAGCCTATATTAAGGTAATAAATAAGTGCCTTGAAAGTTTTTGAAATCGGACCTACAAGGAAACTATTTCAGGGTGGACACTTAATTTTTAATAAAATTTACAGATGTTATAGATGAAACAAATGAAGAGAAACTTGTCTTTTGTTTATGTATTTGAATTAGAGATGGTCTGTGGTCCCGTAATTTGCGTAACTCAAAAAACCACGTGATTCAGGCGTGAGTGATTTTTATTTATATCACGTGATTATAGAGTGATTTTCATTTAAATTAAGTACTATATTAGGGTAATAAATAAGTGAATTGAAACTTTTTGAAATCGGACCTACAAGGAAACTATTTCAGGGTGGACACTTCATTTTTAACAAAATTTACAGATATTATAGATGAATCAAACGAAGAGACACTTGCTGTTTGTTTAAGTATTTGAATTGGAGATGGTCTCTGGTCCCGTGATTCACGCGTGAGCGTGAGTGATTTTCATTTAAATCATTTGGTTATAGAGTGATTTTCATTTAAGTCAAGTGACTATATTAAGGTAATAAATAAGTGCCTTGAAACTTTTTGGATTCAGACCTACTTACAAGGAAACTTTTTTAAGGGTGGACACTTCATTTTAAATAAAATTTACAGATGTTATAGATTAAACAAACAAAAAGACACTTGTCTCTTGTTTATGTATTTGAATTGGAGATGGTCACTGGTCCTGTGATTTGCGTGACTCAAAAAAGTGATTTTCATTTAAATCACGTGATTGTGAGTTGAAAAATTCTGAGTGAGTGTCTAGAGAGTGAGTCGAATTTTTGCGTGAGGGATGTTTTTTTTGAAAAACCCCTTTTAAAAATAAAATATTTTTTAGCAGTATTTGCATTCAGAATTAAGTCAAACTTTAAACTAAATAGTACATGCTTAACCCATTGTGGACAAAGATTCATTTTTTTTTTGGAAAAAGGTACCTATTTAGTAAAATTAGCACCGGCTGATCTCAAAACTCTTGAAAAAAAATTTTAATGTTCCGTTATTCCAGAAAAGCCTGTATTTCAACTTTTTATGCAATTTTAATAATTGGATTTATTTGCTATTTTATTAATTTATTTCGTTATTTTCAAAATAAATAGTTTCAAAATGTTTCAATTAGTGGAATTTGATAATAAATTAAATCTTAAAAAAAGTAATATTAATTAATAAAAAAAATTGAAAGCCTAAACTAAAAAAATGCAAATTTTTCGTTTTTGCTTGAAACAATTTCTGTGCTGATGCACATTGCATTTAATGCACATATAAATTCCGGTGGTCAAGGGGAGATATTTTTTAATTGCAGAAAGATGAGACTTAACATTTGTAACAAAATATACCTGAACTTCATCCTTTTCATATTTTTTTGAAAAAGGTGATTGAAATGGGCCCCTTTTTCGATTGTAGATATTTTACCAATTGCGATTACACGGGTAAATTTTTTTCTTATATGGGGTTCACACTAACGACCTTAAACAAGTTGTTTAACAAAACACCAGTAACAGAATAAAAACGTAGTGGATACAGAAAAAATAATTTTTTAAACACGTAGCCCTTAAACTCTCAAAAATAGCAAGTGTGAACTGCACATTATGAGTTCTTAAATTCTTATATAACATGACTGTGCCTCTAATAAAACAATAAAAAAAATTTTCTGGATTCTGGTGTTGTGACATAAAATTTTGTAACGTCTGCTTGATTAAAATTTTGGAATTCCCAAAAAAGGACATTAGTATTTTTTTTTTACAACGCAAAGAAGAGTGCAGTGACATTCAATGTACATATATCAAATATTAGCAATGTTTGCAAAAGAAAAAATTTCATCACAGAAAAGGTTTACATTTTTTAAGATCTACTTTTATTAGGGGTCATAAAAACCGTGACAAAAAATATTTCTTTTATGTTTTTATGGCTTTTAAAATTAAAGTAGCTAACTCCTTTTTGTTATGTGACATTGCATGCAAACGATTACTGATCGATGTAACATCTTTTGCAATTCGTTAGTCAGGTAAAACCTAATAATGTGATGGAAAAAAAATGTTTGACGTCACAATTAAAACAAACGAAAATAAGAATACAAAAAACCGAAACAAAACCGATACGAAAGTAGAAAAAAATGAATTGGTATTGGTTTTTTATTGGTATTGGTTTTGAAGAATAAAAGTATTGGTTTTTAATTGGTATTGGTAGTGGGGAATCGGTATTGGTTTTTTATCGGTATTGGTATCGCACAAATAAAGGTATTGGTTTTTAATTGGTATTGGTTTTCAATTTGAATTGGTATTAACGGGTATTGGTATCGAAAAGGTATTGGTACCCATCATTGGTATATTTCCTTTTAATTTTTCTTTAATCTATGCCAAAAAAAAAGATTTCATAGCTACTAGCTTCTGTATCTGTCTGCCATTTTCTTAGCAAAACATTGGAAAATTGAGAAATTATAAATATTTAAAAAACTAATAAAAACTACTGAAAAATCAGAAAAAATTGTGTGTTTTATTTATAATTATATTGGAAAAGCTGCTCTAATAGTGAATTGTGCCTTCCATCGAAGTATAAATATGCAAACAGCTTCGGACAGGTCCGGAACAAAAAACAGAAAAATCTTCCTATTTACTTGGAATTAGTCAATAAAAAGGTGTTCCGTGTAGTGGTGTTATGTAAATGTTATAAAAAAATTAAATATCTTGTCTTCCGCCAAAGTTTAAAAGGATTTTAGAAATATTTTTGCAATTTTTTTCAGAATTAGGTTATGTGCGTTTGTTTACAAACGTTAAACACTCAGCGTTAAACGAACAACATGTAGTGTGAACGATTTTGTTTACTTTTTTAAACAAGTGGCTTAAACGAGTACAAATTCTCTAGTGTGAACTCCGTACTACTTGGTAAAACTTTTTTCATACCAAAAAAAAATTTTTACCAAATTTTTGCTAATATTATGCTTGTCGATGTTAAAGTAACATAATTCATTTTTTATGTAAAATAACCAAGTAGCTTGCTCAATAACGCAAATTACCTGCACAAAAATTTATCGAAAGAAAACAACAAAAAAACAAAACAAATACAGACCGCCATTTTCATTTTGTATTTTTGTGTGCGTGCGTTGTTCGTTTATTTTTTGTGTTATAAAAACGTAAAAAGGAAATTAATATATAAAATAAAAATAAATTAATACATAAATAAAAATAAATAATTAGTTTTCTAAAAGATAAATAAATGTAAGATAAAAGAATGTTAAAGTTAATTTTGCTTTCATCACTTAAAACACCATTCAATAAGAAAAACCAATGGAGTCCCAGACGTATGTTTCGATGAATAACAAATGGAATGATAAAGTGAGTATACCCGCATTCCGAAGACACCAATAAGGTTTAATAGATTTTTAGTTAAAAATTAGTGTTTGGTAATAATTTTATATTTTTACAGGGTACTGCTAAATAAATTTTTGAAGCTATGCACTCAGAAAATTATTGCAGTTACTACATGACGGTCGTTTATGTAGTAAGTAGTAACTGTTGTTTTTAACTACAATTTCGGTCGTTTTTGTATGAAAAAATCTCAAACAACTTTTTTTTGTAGTAGTTTCAAAAAATAACTACAAAAAATATACTACACTGTAGCAATAGTTGATTTATGTAGTTGTTTTTAGTTTTTTTCTAAAAACTCGTTTTTTTCTAGAAATTTTTATTCCAAACGAACGAGTTGGTCGTGCGGGATGCGGAAGGAATTATTTTTATACCAAATAAAAAATATCTAAATAAATTAAATTACAATTTATTAAATTTAATTATAACAAAAAATATGTTTTTGGAAAAATATTCTTGAGCGAAAGAAAATAAGTGGATAAATGAGATAGCAAGTGTGTATAATATAGCGCTCACATAAGCGTGCGTAAAAACCAATCGGAAAAAAACAAAAAATTTCTTGTCGGCTTGGTTGCCTGCGTGCCATCTTTCTTTTCTTTGTATACACAACAGAACAGGTACATACCTTTTGAAACATTGCAAATTAATTATTTTTTTTTTATAAATCAATTCTACCAAAGCATTTCTTTTTTTTTTTTATTCCAGACAAATTTTGATCAGAAGCGGTGAAAATTTGAAACAAACTATTAAAAAAACAAAGGTAAATACAATCAATTTATTTTGTTTAAAATTTTATTAATATATATTTTTTCTTCTATAATTCCAGATAAATACACCAAAAAATTGTCATCATGTCGAAATTCTATACAACCAACTGAATTGTATTGCTTTTTAAATAAATAAATATCAATCATTTAAACGTTTAAGAAATTTTTTAAATAAAATTTCAGGCAATTGTTGTAAAAACAACTGTATTAAACAGTTTTGTAGTAGTTTTTACTACATTTTGTAGTTGAAAATCAATAGTTAAAAACAACAACATGTTCAGTTGTTTTTACCGTAATATGTAGTGGACGCCTTTTCAACAACAAAATGTAGTCAAAACAACTGTCTTTTGTAGTTGATTTTACCGACATACTTTTTTGAGTGTGGAGAATCCTTCACTACAATAAAGAGCGTGGACACCAATCCTGCCTTTAGTTATAAAATTAAAACCTAAAAACCCAAAGCCAAGGGAGTCCATACCTGTTTTGATGAGTTACAAATGGAATGACAAAGTAAGTGTTCCTCCTTACCAAGAGACCAATGGGGTTAACCAATTTTTTAAATTAAAAATTTATGTTTTGTAATAATTTTCTATTTTTACAGGATGCTTTTAAATAAATTCGTGAAGCTATAGCGGATCCTTTACTTCAAGAAGAAGCGTAGGCAGCACTCACTCGAGAAAATTGTACAAAAAGGGTCAGTTGGTCGGTGGTAAATTAAATCCTACACAACATTTATTATATAAATATGGATTTATTCTGTGGAAATTTTAAATTCAACAAATATACAAATTTTTCCAAAAATTTATTGAAAATTTATTTTAGCATAAATGTGGTAATTTTTAGCATTATTTTTAGTCAGCTTTTCAAATAATTTTGGTACACCCAAAAAATTACATAGTAGCATAGTTAAGAAAATCCATAGTTATTCCAAATCATTTTTAAATCAACTATTTATAATCAATAACAACTATGGACAAAGTTGATAACAACGATTTTTTTATATTTGAAAAAGCAAAATAAAAAAATACAAGTGTCAGAAGTAAAAATAAACAAATTAAAAATAAATACATACATATTTTTTATTTTAAAAAATTTAATGGTGTGCATATGAATTTGCATCAAACCTGCAAAATATATGCTTAGGGAAGGAAGGAAGGGAGAAACTATCAGAAGAGCAAGGAAAATGGATTTGGTAAGAAATATTTTCATAAAAAATTAATCTTAATGTACACCGAGCGTTTCTAACGAAAAATAGCTCAGAAAATGGTTTATTATTTAAAGAAAAATTGTCTTAAACTTTTTTCTATAGAACAAATATCTCAGAATCTTATATTGTTTTTTTACAGAAAAAATGTTTAGGAATATAAGATTTTTTCTATACAAAACATATATCAGAATCTAATATGGTTTCTATGAAAAAATGTCTCAGCATCTGAGAATTTTTCTATAGAAAAAGATGTCTCAGAATCTAAGACTTTTTCTACAGAAAAAATGTCTCAAAATCTAAGATTTTTTCTTTAGAAAAAATTTCTCAAAATCTGAGAATTATTCTATAGAAAAAATGTCTCAAAATCTGAGACTTTTTATATAGAAATTTCATAGTAATGTCTCAGAATCTGAGACTTTTTTAAAGGAAAAATGTTTCAAAATCAGAGGTTTTTTTCTAAATAGAAAAAATGTCTCAGAATCTGAGACTTTTTCTATAGAAAAAATGTCTCAGAATCTGAGATTTTTTCAATAGAAAAAATGTCTCAGAATCTGAGACTTTTTCTATAGAAAAAATGTCAATTTTTCTATAGAAAAATCTCAGATTCTGAGACATTTTTTTTATAGAAAAAGTCTCAGATTCTGAGACATTTTTTCTATAGAAAATTTTTTCTATAGAAAAAGTCTCAGATTCTGAGACATTTTTTCTATAGAAAAAGTCTCAGATTCTGAGACATTTTTTCTATAGAAAATTTTTTCTATAGAAAAAGTCTCAGATTCTGAGACATTTTTTTTATAGAAAAGTCTCAGATTTTTTTATAGAAAAAATGTCTCAGAATCTAAAAATGTCTCAGAATCAGAGAAGTTTTCTATAGAAAAATGTCTCAGAATCTAAGACTTTTTCTATAGAAAAAATGTCTCAGAATCTAAGACTTTTTCTATAGAAAAAATGTCTCAGAATCTAAGACTTTTTCTATAGCAAAAATGTCTCAGAATCTGAGAATTTTTCTATAGAAAAAATGTCTCAGAATCTGAGAATTTTTCTATAGAAAAAATGTCTCAAAATCTAAGAATTTTTCTATTTAAAAATGTTTCTGAATCTGAGAATTTTTCTATAGAAAAAATATATCAAAACTTAAGAATTTTTCTATGCAAAATGTCTCAAATTATAAGCATTTTTCATATATTTTTCTATAGAAAAATGTCTTAATATCCCAGAATTTTTCTAGTGAAAAAATGCCTCAGTCTGATAATTTTCTATTGAAAATATGGGTCAGAATCTGAGATTTGTTCTATACAAAATGTCTCAGAAGCTGAGAATTTTTCTATTAAAAAAAAGTGTCACAGAATCTTAGAATTTTCTATAAAAAAATGTATCAGAATCTGAGAATTTTTCTATAAAAAAATGTCTCAGTCTGATATTGTTTTGGGATTTTTTTAGTCAGAATCTAATTTTTTTATAGACAAAATGTCTTAAAATTTAAAATTGTTTCTGTAGAAAAAGTCTCAGAATATGAAGTTTTTCTATAGAAAAAATGTCTCAGTATTCAAGATTCTAAAGTAAAAAGGTCTCAATTTCTGAGAATTTTCTATGGAAAAAATGTTTAAAAATTTAAGATTTTTCGACAGAAAAAATGTCAAAAAATTTAGGCATTATTTCTACAAAAATGTCAGAATTTTTGACACGTTTTCTATACAAAAAAATAAAAAAGATTACAAAATAATACGTTTTTTTCATATTTGCAGGCTGGCTTTGGGTCCTACAATATTGGTGTATGCTGTTAATATGCAATTTTAATAAAATAATGTTTATAAATAAAAAAACTCAAAATTTGTTTTTTTTGTATACAAATTATAGGGTATAATTAACTATTTATTAAATTACATAGTAAATATTTACTATGATTAAATTTTATAAAAAATTTAACTATGGGCCTAGTTGTTTACCTATGTTTATCGAACACATCGTTGTCATCAACTTTTCTCATAGTTAATTTGTAGATTTAAATGACACATAGTCAGCAACAACTATTTCACATCAACTATGACAAAGTTGGGGCTATTTCACCTATGACATAGTTGAAAAAATAGTAATCATCAACTATGTAATTTTTTGGGTGTATATTTCACCATATTTCTTTTGGTATATTTTACCAAGTTTTTGCTTAAATAGCATTAGCATTTTCTTCAAAATTTTTTACATAAGTGTTTTGGCTAAATTACGAAAACTACTTCGTCGGTTGTAGTTTTAGCATATTTTTGGTAAAATTATGCCAGATTTTTGCTCACTCCGACACAAGTTTTTTTTTTGCGTGAAGGTTCGAAAGAAGTAATCCTTTAAGGGCGGATTACTCAATGAAAAGTTATACCAAATTCGCATTCATTTTTTTAAACATGTTTAAGCACTTAAACATGTTTATGTACCTTAACAAGTTTAAATTTAAACATGTTTAAGTGGTTAAACATGTTTAAAAAAATGCTGATTTAACGGAGCCTTATGTCAAAATTTCTATGAAAAAGTTAAATTTAATGGAGAGTTATTTTATAACGGAGCATTGAGTAATCCAGCCTAATTCTATTTTCTAATACCATATTCGCATTCATTTTTTTAAACATGTTTAACCACTTTAGCATGTTTAAATTTAAACTTGTTAAGGTACATAAACATGTTTAAGTACTTAAACATGTTTAAAAAAATGAATGCGAATTTGGTATAATTCGAATTAAAAAAATAGAATTTGGCATTCCCTAAAATCATTCATCTTTAATAATCATTGAATTAATTCTTTCAAGAATTCATTCCTTAAGAATGATCATTCAACTTGAATCATTATTTTTTTTTTATTCAAATCAATCTACTTCAAATTGAATGATGATGACGTCAACAAAACAACAGCCGATCGTTTACACCAAAGATTAACTGGGCTATTCATAATGAGTAAATTAAATCTAATGTAGGTTTATTTGACTGATATTGCATGAATATTTGTCAAATAAACCTACTTTAAGTACACTTTAAGTATTATGAATAAAGGCCTAATTAATTAAATTTTAATTAATTAAATAAAAAAAATAAATTAAAACCCCACCAAGGTGGTATATAGAATTCGTGTCTCGGTTACCTTTTTATCAGTCCATTCTTGGACACGGTATAGCATTGTCTACACCAAGGAAGAAGATGAATAAGAAATAAAAATCTGAGCGAGATGAAAGGTAGCAGTTATACAGTGAGAATTCAGATGGTTGTTTGTCTCTTTTTGTTTTACGTTTGAACTTCAGTGTGGTATTACCAGATTTTGGCTATTATTCTTGCCGATGCAAGATCTACAAAACGGTCAATACATTACTCTATAACTCTGCCTTCCTTCTCGCTCAGATTTCGATTTGTGATACAATTTCGTAAACAATAGCATATGGTTTTTGTTTACTACTTTTATAAACGCCATTTGCCACATACCTCTGTACTTCTGCGTGTGAGCTTTTGTGTGTGTATTTCTGTTGTTTGTTTACGTTTTGTATGAAACGTCAAAAGTTACACCGTGTCACTGATCCCTAAACCATAGTTAGTTTAGAAGTGAGGTAGTGAAGTAATGAGGTAGAGCCGTATGTGATTTTTAATAAGAAAAAAGAGTGTAGAATATTTTTAAATTTGTGTGTTCTTCATACACATTTAATTTTGACATAAGAATAAAAAGTAGAGCGAGGTAGAGAAATTCTATTCTCTACAGATTTTGTTTACGTCTCTCTACTTTTTAGTCTTATGGAAAAATTTATTGCGTATGAGGAGCACACAAATTTTAAAATTATATACACTCTTTTTTCTTATTGAAAATTACATAAGGCTCTACCACACTACTTCACTACACTCATAGAAATATCTTAGTAGAAAAATTAGTAAACACATTGTAGATCAAGTTTTACAGAATAATGCCATATTCAACAAAAAATAATGTTGATATCGTTGAATAATCAGTATAGTTGGTTCAATTGTTACAATTGCGTCTACAGAATTCAATAGATAAACCAAAAATGAAAAAACAACCCTGTTCGTTCGTTTTTTTTTTTATTACAACGAGTGAACGAGTGAGTTGGTAGCAATGTGTTTGTCTCTTATAAAATTATTTAATGTGTTTGTTTCTTATAAAATTATTTAATATTAGAAAAATAAATAAAAATAGGATCTGATCTGTAAATATTTGGTAAGTAATAAAATACATTGATTACTTTATGTATTCATACTATATTAAAACGTTTTTTGTTTTTTTTAGGATTTTGTTTTGGTATCATCAGATAACTAGAGAATGTCTAATGGATGCATATAACATAAATAAACAAAGTGTGTGTGAAAATTTTCAAATATTGCTGCTTAAAAAGCCGGAAATAAATAAATATTGTGATTTATGCTTAATAAAAGAATATTTACAAATAACAACAAGCTTTTTTTTAATAATAAAATTTCTTATATTAACAAAAATATGAGTTGAATTTACATAAAATACGAGTTGATTAACAAAAAAACGAGTTGATCAACTTTTACAAAAACTGACAACAATTTTTATTGAAATCAACATAAATATTTGTAGGGTCAAAATCAACAATGATTTCTGTTGAATTTGCAACGATTTTCTTTGGGAATACAATGATTTTTGGTTGAGTGTACCTCACTTCTAAATTATTTTTTTTTTTTGGTTTTAATGATTAATGGCGGTGTTATAAAAACACACAGATTGCCAGATTATTCCACGACGTTCCAACCAAAGAACGTATTAAATAAAATTATGGCAATAGATTAGCAGCCACGAAGAATAACGGGAGACCCCGTTACTTATGATGACGCCACGCTAAAGCCTAGACACTTAAGTTGGCTCTGCACACAAAACACGACCATTGCCTTTACAATGGAGGCAGTGAAACAATGCGCCCAAGTGCCGATAGACATCCAATCAGACACCACAAGTGTCTGACGCAATGCCGAGTGAACCAGCAGGCTCAACAAAAAAACACGCGGTACAGTTTTGTCTTTAATTTTAATCAACTACAACGCCGCAGCTTACACGTCCTTAATCATTGACTGACCGATTACAACTGCACTTCTAAATTATGGCTTTACATACATCAAATGCACCCCTGGGAACCTACTACTTATGTACTGCGATAATTACACATTTTTTTTTTTTTTTTTTAAATATATTTTTGTATGATTTTCGTTGGGAATACAATGGATTTTGGTTAAGTGTATTTAATAACTCTGTATTCAGGCGTTATTTTTCTGATTGGATGACTTTGGACTCTCGATGACAGCTTGATTTTTATTAGTCAGTGTTGAGAAATTTAGTACAATAGTGCCGTTAATGGTCATTGGCCCCACAAATACCATTTTGGCACGTTCGCGTTCACCGGTTTTATTGCGCAATCGCTTTCCACAAACGCACAAAATACAATAACAATTATTTTGTTTATTGTTTTGTGTTTCTTGCTTTATGTTTATAATTATGTTTAATTATTTGCTGTGTTTTGTGTTTCTTTCTTTATGGGAGTTGAACAAGATTTAAGTTAAAACCACAGTACATGAGTAGTAGTATCACAGAGTTGCATCTGATGGATGTAAGTATTAGTGACAGCACACGGTGTAACTTTTGACGTTTCATACAAAACGTAAACAAACATCATAAATACATGCCACAGTACAGACTAGTATGCAAACACTGGTGCTAATTGCGTACTTTCCAATATGGTGGTATGGTTTTTAGTACAGAATGATCATCGCTGCCTAGTATATGTGTGCCTGTACGTGTGAGCTTTTGTGAATGTATTTATGATGTTTGTTTACGTTTTGTACACCCAAAAAAATAACTAGTGTTAAACAGTCTAATGTGACTTAGGTAAATTTTTTTTATATTGAGTTCAAGAAATTGCTCAAGTTTTAACTAAATTGTATATGACATTTATTTTGTAAAATAGCATTGTTTACAATATCAAATTTAACATACACAAACTTGAATCTTTTACCTAAGTTTTTTTATAAATATAAATAAATTTAATTCGATAAAGTCGACATATTAATGCCACATTGTAAACAACACATTGACAACAAATTGTCTTTAATTTTTATAAAATATATGTATGATGAACTAATTTATTTAATTAATTAAAAAGGTAAGCAAAAACAATGTGTTTATTTAATTGATAAACGTATATTAACCAAAATATTAACTTTCATTTGCAGACTGTGGTGGTTTATCCGAACATTTGCTGCATCCGCCACGCTTTTAATCGGAACTTCTAAAAATACATTACTTGGAATCTCCACCCAAGGCTGTTTAAATTAAAACAATTGGTCTCCGGTTCGCAGTGTTGGTTCAAAAGTAGACACCAAAGCAGGTCCAGAAAATGACTTGAGGTTTTTGATTGCAGATTCCGGTTAGTGATAATTCAGCATCTACAGAAAAAATTCTTTAGAAAAATAGTCTCACAATATGGTACTTTCTATAGAACAATTGTCTCAGAATCTGAAAATTGTTCTAAAGAAAAATTGTCTTAGAATCTAAGATTTTTTCTATAGAAAAAATGTATCAGAACCTGAGACTTTTTCTGTAGAAAAATTGTCACAGAATCTAAAATTTGTTCTGTTGAAAAATTGTGTCAGAATCTGAGATTTTTTTCTATAGAAAAATTGTTTAAGAATTTACGACTTTTTTTATAGAAATGTATAGTAAATTGTAAATTTTGTATAGTAAATTTCTGAAAGACAATTTTTCTTTAGAAAATTTTTTGAAAGACAATTTTTTTATAAAAAAATTTTCAAGCAATATTTCCATAGAAAATATCTCTAAAAACAATTTTTGTATAAAAATTTCTCAAAGACAATTTTTCTATAGAAAATTTCTGAAAGACAATTCTTCTATTGAAAATTTCTTAAAGACAAGTTTTCTATAAAAAAAATTTTAAATACAATTTTTTTATAAAAAATTTCTCATACAATTTTTCTATAGAAAATATGTATTAAGACAATTTTTCTTTAAAAATTTCTCAAAGTCAATTTTTCCATAGAAAATTTCTTAAAGACAATTTTTCTCTAGAAATGTCAGAAAGACAATTTTTCTACAGAAAATTTCTGAAAGATAATTTTTCTATAGATACTTTCTAAAAAAAACAAAAAAATATCTAAAGAAAAGTTGTTTTTACGAGATTTTTTACAGAATAATTTTCTATAGAAAAACTGTCTTTTCTATAGAAAAATTATCTTTAAGAAATTTTCTTTACAAAAATTGTCTTTGAAAAAGTTTCTATGAAAAATTGTCTTTCAAAAATTTTCTATAGAAAAATAATGCCTTTAAGACATTTTCTATAGAAAAATTGTATTTGAAAAATTTTCTATTTAAAAATTGTCTTTGAGAAAGTTTTTATAGAAAAATTGTCCTTAAGAAATTTTCTATAGAAAAATTGTCTTTCAGAAATTTTCTATAGAAAAATTGACTTTCAGAAATGTTCTATAGAAAAATTGTCCTTGAGAAATTTTCTATAAAAAATTTTCTATAAAAAATTTTCTATAAACAAATTGTCTTTGAGAAATATTTTATGAAAATTTTTTCAGAAATTTTCTACGGAAAAATTTTCTTTTAGAAATTTTCTCTGAAAACCTGTCTTTCAGAAATTTTCTATAGAAAAATTTTCTTTCAGTAGTTTTCTGTAAAAAAAATTTCTCTCAGAAAAATTTTTTTTCAGAAATTTTCTATAGAAAACCTGTCTTTTAGAAATTTTATATAGAAAAATTATTTTTCAGAAATTTTCTGCAGAAAAATTGTCTCTCAGCAATTTTCTATAAAAAATTGTCTTTGAGAAATTTTTTATCGAAAAATTGTCTGAGAAAGTTTCTATAGAAATTTTTTTTTTAAATTTTCGATTAAAAAATTATCTTTGGGAAATTTTCTATTGAAAAGTTATCTTTAAAAAATTTTCTATTGAAGAATTGTCTTTGAGAAATTTTCTGTAGAAAAATTGTCCTTGGGAATTGTCTTTGAGAATTTTTCTATGGAAAATTATTTTTCATAAATATTCTCTAGAAAAATTTCTCTCAGAAATTTTCTATAGAAATATTGTCTAAAAAATTTTCTATAGAATAATTGTCTTTGAGAATTTTTCTATGAAAATTGCCTTTCAGAAGTATTCTATAGAAAAATTGTGTTTGAGAAAGTTTCCATAGAAAGATTGTCTTTCAGAAATTTTCTACAGAAACCCTGTTTTTCAGAAATTTTATATAGAAAAACTGTCTTTGAAAAAGTTTCTGTAGAAAAATTGTCTTTGAGAAATATTCTATAGAAAAATTGTCTTTGAGAAATATTCTATAGAAAAATTGTCTTTCAGAAACTTTCTATAAAAAATTTTCTATAGAAAAATTGTTGTTCAAAAATTTTCTATAGAAAAATTAACTTTCAAAAATTTTTTTAGAAAAATTGTCTTTCAGAAATTTTTATAGAAAAATTGTCTTCCAGAAATTTTCTAGAAGAATTGTCTTTCGGAAAATTTCTACAGAAAAATTGCCTTTCAGAAATTTTCTATGAAAAATTATCTTTGTGAAATTTTCTATAGAAAAATTATCTTTTTTAATTGCTTTAAAACCAATTTTCTATAGAAAAATTGGTTTTAAAACATTTTCTATTAAAAAATTGTATTTGAGGAATTTTCTATGGAAAAATTATCTTTAAAAAATTTTCTATTAAAGAATTATCTTTGAGAAATTTTTTATAGAAAAATTGTCTTTGAGAAATTTTTTATAGAAATTTTATAGAAATTTTTTTCTATAGAAATTTTACTTTAAGAAATTTTCTATATGGGTTTTTTTTCATAAATTTCCTGTAAAAAAATTATTCTCAGAAATTTTTTATAAAAAAATTGTCTTTGAAAAATTTTCTATTGAACAATTGTCTATTAGAAATTTTCTATAGAAGAATTGTCTTTGAGAAATTTTTTAAAAAAATTGTCTGTTAAAAATTTTCTATAATAAATCTGTCTTATAGAAATTTTTAATAGAAAAATTGTCTTTCAGAAATTTTCTATAGAAGAATTGTCTTTCAGAAAGTTTCTATAGAAAAATTGTCTATCAGAAATTTTCTAAAGAAGAATTTCCTTTTTTTTTATACAAAAATTGTCTTTGAGAAAGTTTCTATAGAAAAATTTAGTTGTCATTGATCATGCTAAGTATGTATTTTAAGCTTGTTAGTATTTATATTTTATTATAAAATTGTCCTTTATATTAAAAAAAATATTAAAAATAAATGTAATTAAAATTTATAATATTGAGCATTTTGTATGGAAGGGGATATATAAAACTATTAAATCAACCTAAGAAAATACGTTATTTGACCAATCAAACTGTACCATTTATTTAAATATAGTGGCTAAATAAACAAAATTAAATTTGAAATAATGTTCAAACCCATTTTGTAAGTTTACCTAAGTTGATTCGGGTAATATGCAAAGAAACTTTTCAAGTTGGATTCCTGCGAAAAATCTTAGGTAAATTATACCCTAAAATTAAATAATTTCACAATTGTTTTTTTTTGGGTGTATGAAACGTCAAAAGTTACACCGTGTGCTGTCACTAATACTTACACCCATCAGATGCAACTCTGTGATACTACTACTCATGTACTGTGATACATGCACAAAAGCTCACACGTACAGGCACACATATACTAGGCAGCGATGATCATTCTGTACTAAAAACCATACCACCATATTGGAAAGTACGCAATTAGCACCAGTGTTTGCATACTAGTCTGTACTGTGGTTAAAACACTGTTTAAGTGTTCTTCACAATACAGCAGCAAGCAGCAGACAGCAAAATTTTGCTGTCTGCTGCTGTATTGTGAAGAAACACTAATTATTTGCTTGTTGATACCATATTCGCATTAATTTAATATGCGATTTACATATACCCCGAAATTCATAAAAAAACTGATTTCGATGAAAATCCAAGTAAATCCCATTTCTTTTTTGGATTTAAAATGTCAAATCCCATACAAAAAATATTGGATTTTGGCAAAATCGTAAAATCCAAAAAAAATGTCTATAAATTATAAAATTTTTAATTCAAACAATATAAAAATCAAAAATTTACTTAAGGTCCTTTATCCATTTTGTACCTTTTTTGTCTAAAGACAATTACCATCACTGATATGAACTGTCACCCGCAAAGGTTTGACATTATTCGTCATCCACAGCAAGTGGAAGAAAGAAAAAAAAATATTGAAAATTTTTGTTTTATTATTGTGCAAAAAGTAAAAAATATTCCACTGTTTTTTTATTAAACAAATTTTGAAAAATAAGTTTAAAATAAGTGAAACAGTTTTTTGAAACATATATAATTAGTAAAAGTGTTTAAAGCGGCACAACAAAAGAAGAACACACCTTAAAAGTTTTTCTTTTATTTAGCAAAAGACAGCAAGAAACAGATTAAAAAATAAAAAAGAAGAAACATGGATAGCAAAGGACGCAATGTTATAGTTTGCGATAATGGTACCGGTGTAAGTAGAAAATTAAAAAAAAAAATAATTTCTTCTTGGTTTTATATTACATTTTATGTGTTACATTTTCTAATACGGAAGGGCTAGCTGACAGAAAGATTAAAAGACGGACAGTAGGGAAAATATACTAGTGACACACATTTATGGAATGAAAAAGTTTAGATTTTGTTGATGGCAGTTAATGGTTAGTTGTGTGGTCAATTAAAGTGCGTGGATTTAAATAAGTTGTTTATGTAAAGCAATTGTAATAAAAATTTGCCTTACAACCAAAGACCCTCCCTTAATCAATTATAGTTGGCTCTGATTACTCATACCTTGTTAAAAAAACGCGTTGCATTGTATTTGTTAATTTGTTATCTTTGTTTTTATTGGTTTTTTGTTTTTGGAATATTTCAAAGTATTTTTTCTTTATCGAAAACAAATACAATTTAAATTTACCACGGCACTTAACACATCAATTCCATAATAAGGGTTTATCTAATGGGTCTTCGGAGAAAACATTAGTTTCAGGATATCCTAGACCCAATACCTTCTTAACCATTAGGACACAGCGGGAACGTGCCCAGGTCCCCCGAACTCACGACGGCCCCGAAAGACCAATAAACAGAAATTATTCATATAATACTTTTTTAATTTTCGTATAGAAAAAGTCTCAGATTCTAAGACATTTTTCGTATAGAAGAGGTCTCAGTTTCTGATGCAGTTTTCGTATAGAAAAGTTCTCAGATTCTGAAAAATTCTTCGTATATAAGAAGTTTTAAATTCTGAGACATATGTATTTTGGTTAAAAAATTTTTCTAAGACATTATTCGTATAGAAAAATCTCTGTTTCTGAGATATTTAGTATATGCTGAACCATTTTTCGTATAGAAAAAGAATCAGATTCTGAGACGTTTTTCGTGTAGAAAAAGTCAAAGATTCTGAGACATTTTTCGTATAGAAAAAGTTTCTGATTCTGTGACATTATTCACAAATTTTTAGACAACAAATCTCAATCGTATAGAAAAAGTGTCAGATTCTGAGAAATTTTTGTAAAGAAAATGAATCAGATTCTAAGACATTTTTCGATTGGATAAAGTCTCGAAATTCAGAGAAATTTTTCGTTTTGGAAAAAGTCTCAGATTTTCAGACATTTTTTGTATAGAAAAGGTTCAGGTTCTGAGTCATTTTTCGTATGGAAAAATTCATAGATTCTGAAACATTTTTTCGTACAGAAGAAGTCTTAGATGCTGAGACATTTTTTGTATTGAAAAATTCGGAGACATATCAGATTCTAAGACATTTTTCGTATAAAAAAAGTTTCAGATCTAAGATATTTTTCGTATAGAAAAAGTCTAAGATTCTGAGACATTTTATCGTATAGAAAAAGTCTTAGACTTTTTTTTGTATAGAAATAGTCTCAGATTCTGAGACAGAAAAAGTCTTAAATTATAAGACATATTTCGAAAAGAAAAAGTCTTAAATTCTGAGAAATTTTTCGTATACAAAAAGTCTCAGATTCTGAGATATTTTTCGTATAAATTCTGAGAAATTTTTCGTATACAAAAAGTCTCAGATTCTGAGATATTTTTCGTATAGAAAAAGTCTCAGATTTGGATATATTTTTCGAATAGAAAAAGTCTCAGATTTTGAGTCATTTTCGAATAGAAAATGTCTCAAATTCTGAGATATTTTTCATATATGAAAAATTTTTTCGTATATGAAAAAGTCTCATATTCTGAAAAATTTTTCATATACAAAAAGTCTTAGATTATGAGACATTTTTTGCAAGTTTCGAGACATTTTTTTGAGACTCAAATCCAGAGCCTTTTTTCGTATCAAAAGGTCTCAGACTCTGAGAAATTTTTCCCTACAGATTCTGAGACATTTTATGTATAGAAAAAGACTCAGATTCTGAGACATATTTCGTATAGAAAAAGTCTTAAATTCTGAAACATTTTTCGTATAGAAAATTCTCAGATTCTGAGATATTTTTCGCATAGAAAAAGTCTTAGATTTTGAGAAATTTTCTATACAAAAAATGTCTCAGATTTTGAGACATTTTTAAATAGAAAATGTCTCAGATTCTGAGATATTTTTCATATATGAAAAATTTTTTCGTATATGAAAAAGTCTCATATTCTGAAAAATTTTTCATATACAAAAAGTCTTAGATTCTGAGACATTTTTTGCAAGTTTTGAGACATTTTTTTGAGACTCAAATCCAGAGACATGTTTCGTATAAAAAGGTCTCAGACTATGAGAAATTTTTCCCTACAGAAAAATTGATACAAAAAAAAAAAAAAAACACATGCATAAGCTGGGGTTGCTGGGTTAACAGTCCTTGGTCGGAGATGACTCTCCGAGTCGTTTCGGCACGTGGGCATGGTCGATGATACCCAGCATATGTCCACCATGACGACCCATTCCAAATATTGGTGAAAACATTTTTTAAATCAGATGTGTAATTTTGGGTATTTAAAAATTTTACGCTTTTTTGGACAAAAGTGGAAGTATAATTATTGAAGACTATAGTCTTCTTTGTGTCATATTATGAACACCCAATAAGCACAAGAAATCTAAAAATCCAGTGCTGGAATTTTTGCTTGAATTCAACTTGAATTTAAACTAGTTTTTCAAGCCTAAATCAAGTAGAACAAGTCGTAGTATCATTTTAAAACAATTTTGAAAAATTGTCAATTCACAATCAACAATTTCATATTTATATAAAAAAAAAAGAAAAATACAAAATAAACGGGAAATAATTTATAGAAAAAGAATATAAAGATAACAGATCAATACAGCTATATTTCGGAAAGTCAACTATATTGCAATAAATGATATGAGTCCATGGTAAGTTATGAATATTTATTGTTTATTTATGGATATTTTCCAAAAATTTCTAACCCCTCATCTTCTCATTTTTAGGCTTTCTGGTGCAAACGTTTGTATTTGAACATCTGTGAATGAGAATAATCAAGGACATTTTAAAAATGGATTGAACAACATACATAAATATGGATCAACTTTAAATCACGTTTGAGTGGCTGCGAAAATATGAAAATTAATGTTTTGATGTAAAATAAATACAAAAATTATGTACATACATATTTTTTTTTTAATATTATGTTTGAATAAATAAAGAAATAACTTTGCAAAAAGTTTTGCAATGTTTTTTTTTTTATATAGAAATGATGCAAATTGGCTTGATTTGCACTGGAATTAGACTTGAATTGGACTTGAATTTGACTTGAATTGGACTGGAATTGGGCTTGAATCCAAGTATAATTCAAGCCATATTCAAGTAGTTTTTCAAAAATTTTCTTTGGTTCGACTGGAATTACGCTGTTTTTTAAACTTGAATTCAAGTGTTTTTACACTGTTTTGTTTGACTTGAATTCAAGTGTCCGTTTCCCTGGTATATGCTATTGAATTACAGTATAATTCAAGTTGAATTCAAGGCTTGAAAATTGAAAATATGACTGGAATTACGCTTGAATTACACTTGAATTCCAGCCATTTGGCTTATTGGGCATTTATAGATTTTTTGTTTCTATATAATAACTTTACTTTTTCTTTTACAGTTTGTTAAATGTGGTTATGCCGGTAGTAATTTTCCCGCCTTCATATTTCCCTCCATGGTTGGCAGGCCAATCATTCGTGCTGTCAATAAAATCGGCGACATTGAAGTTAAGGTAAGTTATAACATCAACGGAATTTTGAAAAAAAAAATTCACTTGAATTAGTTTAGTTAATTTTGATTATTATAAATTATAAAACAAATTCTCTTTTTTTTTGTTCTTCTTTTATTTATATGTAAAAAAAAATATTTTTTGGAAAAAATATCTTTTTTGAATATTTTTACAGGATTTACACGTTGATGTAAGTCTATAGTCTCCCTAATTTATTTTCATTAATTACCAAAATCTTTTGTTATTCTTTGCCCTAAATGAAAAAAACAAAAAATAGTTGTCAGTTTTACTAATATGGAGTTCACACTAGCGACTTTAAACAAGTTGTTTAACAAAACACCAGTAACAGAATAAAAACGTAATGGATACAGAACAAAGACTTTTTTAAACATCTCACTCTTAAACACTTCAAAACAGCAAGTGTGAACGCCGTATAAAACTCAATTTTGTTTAGCTAATTAGACGTTGTTTTCCCTTTTTCATTATTGAAAAAAAATGCATTAACAATTTATAGAATGCTTATTTTGAAAAAAAAAAATCGTTTTTTTTTAATTGTATAATTTGAATTATTATTTATGAATGTTTGTTGTTATTCTTTTCCTTTAAGTTTAATTATTTACTAACATCTTGTTTTTTAAATTTATTTTGAAAATGCATGCCAGTTATATTTTTTTGTGGTTCTGTTTCGGTGTTATATAAAATTGAAGATTTCTTAAGGTTTTGAAAACACGTGATGCAAATAGTTTTTAAATATCACTTAATTGAAATATTTCTTTGAAATTTTTCGTGTCATAAAAGTTTTATATAAAAAAATAAAATGGGAGGGTATCAAATATGGAAGATTTTAAAAACATTGTTTGAAACTAAAACACTCTCAGTTAGTGTTTATAAACCGGTTAACCGGTTAACCGAAAAACCGGGTTTTTCTAAAATTTCGGTTTTTTTTTGCAAACCGGTTAACCGGTTTTTTAAATACATTCAAAACTGAATATTTTTCTTAAATATTAAGGGTTTATACTTATTTTTTTATGATATTTTCAAAATTTCGTTGAAAACACATTAAAAATCCGCGAGAAAGAATGTCTAAAATATTTTTTGTCTTTAAAAAACAATTTTTTAAATAGGAATTTTATTCCGAAACTGACAAAAATTTGAAATACTCACCGTTGTAAACGTTTTTTTTTTTTTAACATTTCATGAAAAACTTAATAAGTTTCTGTTAAACAGATACACAAATTCCTGTTAATAGCGAAAATGTCAATAGAAGAAAATAAACTTATAAAATAAAACTTATAACGAATAGATGTATTTTTCTAAATAAAACCATTACAAATTAAATTAAAGTTCTAGTGACTATGGTCAATTAAAGTACATTATTTAAATACCGTTTTTTTTATAGCGTAACAGTTGCAAACCTTGCTGAAAGAAACAACTTGTTAACTTAAGCTATATTCGCTTTATTATTCAATAAAAATAAGCTATTTTCAAGAATTTTTTTGGTTTTTTTCAGTTAAAGAAAAAAAAAAACACGGTTAACCGGTTTTTTATTCCGGTTTAACCGAGAAAACCGGTTAACCGAAAATCAGCTTTTTCGGTTTTCCAAAATGTCGGTTTTTTATAAACACTACTCTCAGTAAAATATATAACTGATTCTTATAGATTTTGGTTCTTTAGTTTCAAATCTGTTATCCAAATATTTCTAGCATTTACTCTTTTCGATACATTCGATGTTAAAAGGTAAACACAAATAATTTAGCAGTTTTCGGGTTGCGTATTCTTAGGTTTCTTTCACAAAATGGGACTTGATTACAAACCTGCAACTATATAACTGATTCTTATAGATTTTGGTTCTTTAGTTTCAAATCTGTTATCCAAATATTTCTAGCACTTACTGTTTTCGAGACATTCGATGTTAAAATGTAAACACAAATAATTTAGCACTTTTCGGTTTGCTTATTCTTAGGTTTTTTTTCACAAAATAGGACTTGATTACAAACCTGCAATCGACATAGAACTTGATTCCAAACCTGCAATCTACGTTTTTCTAGCATGTTCCGTTTTTGAGATATTAGCGTTTGAAATTAAACAGTAAAGTTAAAATTTTAAAACGCCAATACCTCAAAAATCACAAAAAATGAAGTCCTATTATGTGTGAGCAACTTAAGAATACGTTACAAGGAAGACTTAAAAAATTTGCCAAATTTTAGTTTTTTTTTAATAGTTTAAAGCAAATATCTTAAAAGGAAGGTGGATTTCAAATCAGGAGGTCAAAACCTATTTAATTTAAGTATTCTGATTTATGGTAGTGCGAATTTCTATGAATTTGTTCAACAATGTAATTGATGATTTTGAGATCAGAGAATCTCAACAGGTTGTATTTTATAAATTTTATTACACCTTTGAGCAAACTTACTTTGTCGAAGACCCCTGTAGGAAAAAGGGCCGATTTGAAATCACCTATTCCGAGTCTAGTAAAAACAGGACATATTACAATGTGTTAAAATGATTATCACATGACAGGTGAAAAGTAGTTTATACATTTTGCAAATTTAAAATTGTCCCAAAAAAACGTTTACAACTTTTTAAGTTCCAGTCACTAAAATAAAATTCTGTAATTCCAGATTTTTTTTTTATTTTCTAAATTCCGAACACAATTTTTTTTTTGAGTTTTGGAGTAAAGATGACAATTAAAAATAATTTTAGAAAAAAATGTTGACACATTTTGGAAAGTCACGACAAATTTTTGGAAATTTTCTAAGTACCGGACACATTTTTTTTATACCCTCCACTTAGTGATAGAGGGTATATATAAGTTTGTCATTCCGTTTGTAACTCATCGAAATATCGATCTGGGACCCCATAAAGAATATATATTCATGATGCCCGATCGATTTTAAGACATTCTAGCGATGTCCGTCTGTCTGTCTGTGGAAAATGCTGTCACGGACAAAATATTGCACAGAGATGACTGAAACTTAACATATTTATTGGAAGTTTTCCCGAGAAGTTTGGTATTGCACTTGAGCGATATCGGTTCAGCGGTTCAAAAGTTATGAACGAAAATGTAAGCACACCTCCAAAATTTCAGTACATTCAACATAACCTAAAAATACAAAATGCTTTAATTCGGCTTCTGGTTGACATATGTGAACATAATTGAACACCAAATGGTATTTAAACAAGTACGAACATATTTTGTGACAAAAAAAGAAAAAAAATCGCGGATTTTTTTTTTTCCAAAATTTGTTTTCGCGGAAATTTTTTTTTTCCAAAATTTTTTTTTTTCAAAAGTAATTTCCTTTTAAAAAAATTTTATTGCAATAATCTTTTTAAAATTGTGGAGGGTATCACTATATTCGGCAAGGCCGAATTTAACTTTTTTACTTGTTAAATTTATTTTTGCTTTTTAGAGTAAAAAATTTATTAAAAAGGTTGTAGGAAAACAAAAACTGAAAAACGTTCCAAGTTCCTAAAATTTTTTTAATTTTTTTTTTGCATTTTGAAGTAAAATAAGTGAGAGTATGTAATATGAATCCTCAATACCAGTGCCCCCCACTTCCCGGTTCTGGTACCGGTTTCCCGGTTCCTGACATATTCACATGAACACCGGAATTCCCGGTTCTGATCCTGGTACTGGTTAGGGTTATATAGTCGCAACAAAAAGTCGACTTTTCGACTTTTCGACTTTTTTCAATTTCTAAAAAGTCGATTTTTCGACTTTTCGACTTTTTTCAAAATTTAAAAAGTCGACTTTTCGACTTTTTAAAAAGTCGACTTTTTTCGACTTTTCGATTTTTTTCGACTTTTTTCGACATTTCGACTTTTCGACTTTTTTCTACTTTTCGACTTTTTTCGACTTTTTAAGTTTTTTCGACCTTTTCCAACTTTGAAAAAGTCGATTTTTTGTAAATAAAAGTTTGGTTTTGACTTGTTGTAAGCATTTAGGTGCTAATTTTTTTTAGTTGTATTTTATTTATCAAAAAAAGTCGAAGAAATCGAAAATGTTGAAAAGGTTGAAAAAATCGAAAGCAAAAGAGTCGACTTTCGATTTATAGAACCCTATCACTGAGGTGTTAACAATAATCAAAAATATTGGTAAATATTGCACTTAACACTTTCTAACTCATGAATTTGGCATTGACATTTTTACTTCACATACAAAATACATGGAAATACTTCAGCATAAATTTTTCCATTTTACACCATTTTAATCAGTATTCAGAAATATTTAGATGTGTTTGTAAAGTTATTTAAAAACATGTAATTACACTGTACAACAATTTAAAATTTTAACCGACTCTAAAAAAAATTCTGACGTGATCTTTCAAAACGCCGACACTCTTAAATTTTTTTTGGTCTCCTCTACCAAAATCAATCGTCCGAACCACTAATTTTTTTAGTGTCGTACCGTGTTATTTTTTCTTAAATTTATCAAAAAATGTAAATGGTGCTTTTGATATATTTTGATTTTTTTTTGGGTAAAAAGTTTTTACCCAAACAAAGAAACAATTTTAAGTAGTTTTGGGAATACCGGTAATACCGTCAGAACCGGAACCGGGAATACCGGTATTCCCGGGAATTATGTAAGAACCGGGAAACCGGTACTATTTTCCGGTAACACCGATAACCGGAATACCAGTACTACGGTACTGACCGTAGGTTCTACTTTATACCATTATACCATTTATACCAGTATGTAAAAATTAAAAAAAAAAATTTTAACAATTTTTTCGGGGAGGGGGGCAGATTTTGCCTATTTACGAACTTAGCCGGCCTATGAACATTAAACATATTCGTGGCAAACTTCAAAAGTCTAGCTTTTTTTTTTATTTCATCGTGTTTTGTACAGACGGACGGAAAAACGGACGGACATTCATAGAATGTCCGTGAATCGATAATATAAAATTTCGCCAAAAAAAGTTTTACATTTTGTATATTTAGGTTATGTCGAATGAACCAAAATTTTCGAGGTTTTCTTACATTTTTATGCATAACATTTGAACCGAGAAACCGATATCGCTCAAATGCGATACCAAACTTTTCGAAGCTACGGCAAGTAAATCTGTTATAGATACAGTAATCTCTGTCTGCCATTTTGGCCGTAGTCACCATTTCAACAGACAAATAAAAAGATGGACCTTGCGTGATAGTCTTAAAATCGATCGAGTAACAAGAATATATGGGGCATTCCATGTCAAATCGGACACTTTGAATTTTTTTTTTTAGATTTTTCCAATTTGCTTACTTAGAGAGTGGAGATAGGGCGTAGGTATGTTTTAAAAAAATGTTGTAGGGTAAAAATAAATGGGGGTCAGTCTCCATAATGACCCCTCTAGGACGCACCATTGGACCGGTAGAAGCTGATTAAATAAAACAAATTTACAAAAAATAAAAAAAATTGTATGGGGACCGCCTTAACAATTAGAGATAGAGGGTAGGTGTGTTCCGAGAAAATGTTTGGACTAAATAACTATTGTGGGTCGGTAATACATTTTGTTGCTCTAAGATCACTATTATGGCAGTTAGAGCGGTGGAGCAAATTTTAAAAAATGTCGTTTTGTGTGGGAGCCCCCTTAGAAATTGGAGATAGGGTATTAGTTTGTTTCAAAGAAATGTTAAGACGTAAAAATTAATGGTGGTCGGTCTTATAAAGGACCCCTCTATGACGCACCATTGGAGCAGTAGAAATGATTTTAAGATAGGAAAATTACAATAAAATTTTTTCAAAAAATTTAAAAAAATAGTAATAATCGTTATCCCACGATCCTCCTATGCAAAAAATTTGTAGAATCGATAGAAGTTTTACACAAAAAAATTTCAAAAAAATCTAAGAGTACAAACATTTTCAAAAATGAGATTTAAATCTTAAAACTTAAAAATCGCATACTAGAGCGCTTTTAAGAATTTTTTGGGATTTTTTTTTTAAAGTACGTAAAAAAACAAAAATTTAAAAAAAAAAAAATTGAAATTTGGACATTATTGAAGAAGTTATGAGTAAATGAAGTTTGAGTAAAGGAGCAAACTACCAATTTTTAAAAATTCGATATCTTTTGAACGGGTCATCTAAAAAATCTGAAAATTTACCACGAAGGAGTTTTCGAAGGGTACTAAAAACTCTAAACAAATTGGAAAAATCTAAAAAAAAAATTTCAAAGTATTCGATTTGACATGGAATGTCCCGTATGTATACTTAATGGGTATACTATACCGATATTTCGATGAGTTACTAACGGAGTGACAAACTTATATTTATTATCTAACACTATAAATATGAATCGCAAAATATATTTTTTAATTTTTTTTTTACAAATTTTACAAAAATTCCCATTTTTTTACAAATATCTAAAAACCTTGATCGCTGGACGTCATGAAAATTATTATGCTCTATTAAAAGTTCAAGGAGAACAAATTTTGAAAAAAATCCGTCACTTTAAGCAAAATTCAAATGTTAATATCTCCAAAACAAATTGACCGATTTGTTTCGTTTTTTTTAATATGATGTATTTATTTTTTTATAGTGTTTGCTTTAATTTAATACCAAGTTTTTTTTGTTTTTTAATCATCTCTTTCTTCAAAAAAACTAAATATTTTTTATTTAACAATATAACTAACAATATTTTTTAGGATTTAATGGTTGGCGATGAAGCATCACAATTACGTTCACTGCTGGAGGTATCGTATCCCATGGAAAATGGTGTTGTACGAAACTGGGAAGATATGTGTCATGTGTGGGACTATACATTTGGACCGAAAAAAATGAATATTGATCCAACAAATACGAAAATATTGCTCACAGAACCGCCAATGAATCCATTGAAAAATCGTGAAAAAATGATAGAGGTAATTATGTTTTTTTTTTTGTATTTAAATATATGTAATAATTTTATAAATTGTTTCTTTTTTTTAGGTTATGTTTGAAAAATATGGTTTTGATTCAACATACATTGCCATACAAGCCGTTCTAACTTTATATGCTCAAGGTTTAATATCTGGTGTCGTTATCGATTCCGGCGATGGTGTTACACATATTTGCCCTGTTTATGAAGAATATGCATTGCCACATTTAACAAGACGTTTAGATATTGCTGGACGTGATATAACACGTTATTTAATTAAGGTAAACAAAAACAAGTCCAAACATGGTCGGACCATGTTTTTTCTATCTTTTGTTAGTAAGTTTGTGTAAATAAACAAACTCTCAGTTTTTGAAATTTTAAAATTTATCACAAAGGAGTCTTTGGCCCGGCCAGAAAAACCGGGCCAATTTTTAACCCCCCCCCCCCCCCGTTCAAATTTTGCAAAATTTATGATAATAAAGCAACAAAAAAATACCTTCTTTCTAATATTATTTTGAAACTTTTTTTCCAGTTACTTTTATTGCGTGGTTACGCTTTTAATCATTCCGCTGATTTTGAAACAGTTCGTATGATGAAGGAAAAACTTTGCTATATTGGTTACAACATTGAAATGGAACAAAGATTAGCATTGGAAACTACCGTACTGGTAGAATCCTATACCTTGCCAGATGGTCGTATAATAAAAGTTGGTGGCGAACGTTTTGAAGCACCCGAAGCACTATTCCAACCGCATTTAATTAATGTAGAAGGTCAAGGTATTGCCGAACTAGTATTTAATACTATACAAGCAGCCGATATTGATATGAGACCAGAATTATATAAACATATTGTGTTATCTGGTGGCTCAACTATGTATCCAGGTCTACCATCACGTTTAGAACGTGAAATTAAACAATTGTATTTGGAAAGAGTTTTGAAAAATGATATTGATAAATTAGCGGTAAGTTTTTCGTTTTATTTAGTTTTCAAGCGATTTAAATTAAATTCATTTTTCTTTTATATTATGTTTTAGAAATTTAAAATCCGCATTGAAGATCCTCCTAGAAGAAAGGATATGGTGTTTATTGGTGGTGCTGTTTTAGCTGAAGTTACTAAAGATCGTGATGCTTTTTGGATGTCTAAACAAGAATACCAAGAGCAAGGCATTAAAGTATTACAAAAACTAACAAAAATTACAGCTTGAAAAAGAATTTAATTCTTTTGCACACAGCTTTAATTAAACTGACAAGTCTAAGGGTAAAATTTGTTGTTAACCAATAACAAATTAAAAGCCCATTTTTATCTACTAGAACGACATTAAAAAACAAAGAAAAAAATACCCATATTGCTAAATGCTAAAGAAAACTTTCCAATTCTTCCATAACAAAATGTCTTTATAGTTTTACTTTATTTTCTGTTTTTCTTATTTAAATTATTGTTATTTTTTTCATAACTATAAAATTTTATCAAAATGTTTAATTACCTTTTTACATCATTGATCCTTTTTTCCCTTCATCAACTACTTGTTTTTTTTTCCAAATAATTTGCATTTATGTTGGGTTTCTTCCTTTTATTATTTTAACATAATTTCTGCCTTCTTCTATTGTTTGTGTTAATATATTATACCTACCTTTTTTAACTAATTTTTATTTAATTTTTATTTTCAAGTATTTTCTAGTATTTTATATTAAAAAGGAAAACATATTTTTTTTTAAGTAAAAGTTAAATTTTTAATAAAAAAATATATTTCCCTGTATTTTTTCTAGAAAATCAAACATTATTTTTTTTTTATTTTTGTAGAAATCTATTAATACTTTAATGGAATCCATTTTATAATGGTTACACACAAAAAAATTAAAATGAGTTTCAATCACTAAAATGATTATATCAATTACTATTTCAATTGATTTTGCACCTATCCCGAAAGTGATAGTATTAATTACTAAAATTTTTAAAAGTTTAATATCGCTAAAGTGCATTTATACCAAATTCGCATTCATTTTTTTAAACATGTTTAACCACTTAAACATGTTTAAATTTAAACTTGTTAAGGTACATAAACATGTTTAAGTGCTTAAACATGTTTAAAAAAATGAATGCGAATTTGGTATTATTCTCAATTCGAGGAGATTTTCGAAGTAAATTAAAGAATATAATAATATAATATAATTAAAAAAATGATTAAAAACAAAATTGAACTTTTTAAAATTTTTAATTAAAATTTTTTTCTCTAAAATTTTTTGTGTGTAGCAAAGAAAAACAGTTTTAGGTCGCTGTTCCAAAAAAAGTAATTCACATAAAAAATGTGAAAATGAAAATTTCCGAATTTATTTGGTGTTCTAGATTTCACATCCGAAATTCGTTTTGTTTCACAAAAATAAAATTTGGTGAAAGTAAAATAATTACACAGTCCTGTGAAGTTGAGTTAGAAAACTGTGCAATGGTAAATCTTAAAGATTTAATCATGCTGAAAACCAAATACCTGGTCCGTCAGGTTTTAAAGTTCTTTTAATTATTGAATATTTCAGCTTTGATATTTTCTTACTTTAAAATATTTTTTGAAATTTTAATTCATAGAATGTTTTGCATTTGAAATCAATTTTTTGTGATTAACAATTCGTTAGCTTAATTTGAAAAGGCGCTAACAAGGAAGGTCTTTCACAGGGCACCCCCCGATTGTCCTGAAACTTGAATATGGGAATGAGGGGGAAAAAATAAGAGTTACCTGTATTTTTTAGCTGCCGAATCTCAAATTTAAAAAAAAGGATTGCCACCTTATGAAAAAAGGGCTTTCGGTAAAATCCGCATAAAAGCGGAACTAGCAGGAATTTCGACAAACGAAAAAATATGGATCAGCTTAATTTTGATAGAGATTATTATATATGATTTTGGAGGTCGTACGTATATACATCTCCATATAAACGATTATCGATTTTTGACAATAACGAACTTAACGAAGCCGAATTTGAGCAGGACCGTTACACCATTGAATAGGCCTTCAAAAAACCTTTCGACCTGTATAAAATGTTCATATAGTTTCTTTTGAAGAAATGGGAAAAATCCTCAAACAACGTTTTTTCCCCTACCCTTTGACCCGCTAAATGTGAGATTGGGAAGCTATAAAAAAACAGATAACTCTTATTTTGATCCCCTCTTTCCTATGTGTAAGTTTCAGGACAATCGGTGGGTGCCCTGTGAAAGACCTTCCTTGTAAGTCCAAAAATGAATTTTTTGGTGCAGTATGATAAAATTTGCAAATATACACCATGTACAGAAAAAACTTTTGCATATATTTAGATTTTATTAATCATTGAGCAATGAAAAGTGATAATTCCAACTTATTAAAGAAAATTTGCTAAGTTTTCCAGTGGACGTGTTCCTATTGGTAAGGGGAAAATTTAAAGTGTTTTAATTCCAAAAAATGACTACTAATTTTCTCAATTTTTTCGATATTTAAAGTTAAGTTTAAATTCAAAAAGTTATATAATTGTAATTTCGAGTACAAAACCTTTGAAATAAGAGAATAAAAACAAAAATCGGTTAAAATTCAGCCTAGTTATTACAACTTCCCAGGTAAAACGGTGGTTTTCGGGAAAAATGTGTTTTTTGCATTTTTTTAAGGTTTTTGGTTATTTTATTATTAAAAAAAAACTCCATATGTTTTGGCACGGATTATTACAACACAAGAAAGAATTCTTAAATTACCCCTGTAAAGGTCTACGGTAAAATTTTAAATGATTTAAAATTTTTGAACATTAACAGATATTTCTCTACAGATTAGAGGTGTTTTTTATTAGTAAGAGACAAATTTAAGTGTTTTAATTACAGTTATCCGTCTAGATTTTCGTCTTATGTACTTAAAACTAAAAAAAAAAAAAATGTTAATGAGTCGGATAAGTGCGCCCATGAACTTCAAATATTAAACGGGCTACATCTTTTTTTTATATTCTTCAATTCAAAATAAAAAAAAATAAAATTTTAGTGAATCGGATAAGTGCGCCCATGAACGATTTTAAATATTAAACGGGCAGGGCAACATCTTTAAAAAAAATAACTGTTGAATATTTAAAGCCGTTTCTGGGCGCACTTATCCGATTCACTCCAAATTTTATTTTTTTTTAAGTTTTAAGTACAAAAAAAGAAAAACTGGCCGTTAAAGTTATCCGATTTGGCTTAAATTTGCCCTACATCAGTTTAAGACCATGTGGCACAATATTCCGCTCCGACGATATTCAATTTAAAAAAAATAAATCCCCCATATATTGGGGGATTTCAATATATATCAATCTTTAGCGGCCTCAGATCCTAATATATATCAATCTTTAGCAGCCTCAGATTTTTATCAGTGTAAAATTTGTTTGAAAATGTAAAGACTTTTTAAGTTAAACAAATATTTTTGAATGTAAAAATTTTTGGAGTGAAAATATTTTTTTTAATGAGTATTTAAAAATATTTTATTGGCTAACCCATGACATTCAAAGCGTGTTTATTGAGGTCTTCAACACCTGAATTCTCAAGACATTTTTCGCGTGAGTGTGACTAAAACTTATTTTACTCACGTGATTGTGAGTGTGTGTGAAACAATGCGCCAGTGAGTGTGCGTGAGTACAATTTTTGCGTGAGTGAGTCGATTTTTTTTGCGTGAGTTTTCGTGATTTATTGTTGCTTTATATTTACTTTCGTCACGAAAAAAGCCAACATGTTTTGTAAAATTTGGCTTAGATTTAAATTTTGTCCCGAAACAATTAAAAAAAATGTAAAATTTGGCAAAACTCAAAGGGTGTCTAAGAGCTTCCATCCTCCAAAAAAAGAATTCACTAATTTGCAAGCGAGTTCCCGTGGAGAAATGTTTGTATATTTTCTTTTCTCCTTTTCCGCAAAAAAATATTTTTAGAAGTGTGTATTGGTAAATTCTGATTAAATTTCAGAATGTATTAGTGGATTTTGACAAATTCTGATTGAATTTTCTAATTGGATTCAAAATATTTTTCTCCACTACAAACCCAGCAAAAATTGGCATTACTAGTAATGGGTTTAGTAATCCGAAACAGATGTTAATAAGTAGTTACTTATTGAATGAAACACTAATTATTTTAACAAGGGCGTGAGACAAAAATAACTAGTGAAGAGTATGGAGATGAATAAGTAGTTACTGCCTCGGATTACAAATAAGGAGTAAAAACCCATTACCAATAAGAAGTAAAATAATTAGTTAATTAAAACTTTTAAAATTTAACTTGTTTTACTAAAACTTAGAAATTGCGTAATTTTTTATTAAGTTTTTAAGTACTTTTTAAGTTAATTGAATTGTAAAGGTTAAAAACTGCAAGTGCAAGAAAATATTATTACTTAGAGGTGATTTTATAACATATTACTGAGAAGTAGTTACTTTTGGGATTAAAATAATGTTAATGGTAATAGGTACGTATTATAAATAATGTACTTGGTAATGATTACTTTTCACAACTCATTACCATGTTTTTTTTGTTACTCTTAGTTTTCTGCCACGTTCACTTGTCTGTTCTTCTGCTTCTTAAGAGCTATCTCATTCTTTTAGGCTAACGACCCGTTTACCATCTTTAGGGGAACAAGGCCCATCCCATGACTGAGCACGGCTGGGGCCAGGAGATAGCCACATTCCCTTAAAGAGGGCTGGGATTCGTTACACAAATTATAGGTACACAACACAGCGATTATTTATATTTTTTATAAAAATTTATTAAAAATATCAAACACAAAAAAAGTAAATTAAATTATAAAAGTACAAAATTTGAATTAAAAAAATTGAAAAAATATTGACAAAGAAAATTGCTTATAAAAAAATGAAAAATTGATTTTAAATTATTTCCAAAAAAATAACAATTTTTAAACAAGTGATCACCACACTACCCCCCTTCTAGCGGAAAGCGATTCTTTTTCTGACCAAATTATTTGGGGTGGGTGATACAGAATTTATTTGAATGTTGTTGATGTTTTCATTTTCCATATAGGCTGGTTTGAGACGATCAATTGATACTGTATCTTCTTTGTTGTTAAAAATGATTTTGAAAAACTTTTCTTTTCGATCAATAACCTTGAATGGTCCATTGTATTTATGTGACAACGGCAGGTGTACAGCATCTTTTCTTACCCAGACATAATCAGATGCTGATAACTTTTCTGTTTAAAATTTTCTTTATTTTTTTTTTAAAAAACTCTGTTTTAAAAAATCCTAGATTCTAGGCAAATAATATTTTTTGTTTGTTTTTAATTTCCCTTTACTCCCCCCTAATATAAACACTTGTTAGCCAGTATTTGTGCACAGCTTTTTTCTTTTAATTTATTATTTTAAAGTTCATTCCAATCATATTTAACTTTTATACTATAGTTAGAAAAACCATAAAATATAAATATAAAATAATAAATAAATATTTTAAATATTATGATGAAAATGCACTTTTATTGGAACTTTGAGGACTTTACATACTTCAAACGAAATCATGTTAATTTGCTTTTACAAAAGCCTTAATCGGATCTTCATCGGTTTCGGACACTATAACTTCACAACTACCATTTAGCATTTCATCTAATTTTGGTTTGAAAGTTTTCACAAAGCCTCTTTCGGAGTTGGTATGATTGCAAAGTATAACCGTAACATTATTATGATTAGCATCTAATACCTCATGATGTGTCATTTCTCCTGTTATATAAAGATCGGCTTTGATGCCACTTAATAGTGAACCACCAGATCCAGCACAAACTGCTACAGCTGCTATCGGAGTCTTTAATGTATGTTTAACTCCCATGGCTACGCGCACATTAAGTCCAATGTGTTTTTCTACAGCTTCTATAGCATCTTCCAAAGAGATTTTGGTAGAAAAAGTACGTCCTAAGCCGGCTTTTTGGTCAACAGAATCATCATGAGGCTACAAAAAAAAAAACAGTTTAAAATTTATACAAGTGTGGTTTTCAATATATGTAAAAGCTCCCTGTTGGTCGATCCGAAATCACATAACCCGGGAAATATATCTAAAATGCCTTAAATGATTTTCATATGGTAGTTGAAAAGTAGTTCATGCATTTTGAAAACTTTGTAAATTTTGAAATTTGTTTTTACAAATTTCTAAGTCCAAGACACAATTAAATGATTTTTTTTATACAAATTTTGCAAAAATTTCCAATTTGAAAATATGCTTTAAGGAAAAGAATTGTGCGCATGATACTTGCTTTTTTTAAGCAACTTTATTAGGATTTTTCTATAAGAATTTCGATAAATTCAAAACTTTTTGTACTTGTCTTATAATTAGGCTGACCATTCGTACTGATTTGATCAGTACATGGTACTGATTTTTGATCACGTGTACTGATCAAAAAACGTTGTACTGATTTGTACTGATTTTTTTAAAATATGTACTGATTGTACTGATTTTTGAACATTTCAATATAAATTTGAAAATTCTGTACAAAAACTTGAATTTCCATAATATAAGTCGTCAGAGTTGTTTTTTATAACTTAAGTCTGAAAATGAGATAATTTATAATGAATTTATTCTAAGGAGATTAGAGTTCGTGAATCAAGAAGCTCATTAACGCAAAAATTAATCTTTTGATCTTCCTAAATTTATATGAAAATGCGCACAGAATCTTTGAGGTTTTTTGTAACGAAAAGTTCAATGGGCAGATGGATTTTTTATATTTTTAGAAAGATGATGTAAATTGCATGAATCCAAATGATTCTTGGGGTCAAGATAGTTTAACCGACATTTTTTGAGTGTTGAAAAAACATCAGTGTTTTCTCATAGAAAAAATTTTGAGAGATTTATTTCTAGAAAAAAAAACATAAAAACTTGGGCGTACTGATTTAGGCTCAGAAAAAAATGGTCACCTCACTTATAATGTCAATATTGAAAGGGAATGACAGACGAAAAAAAGGATGTCAATAATGTCCTTTCAAAACTTTATCAAAATGTTTTGTTAAAAATTTTAAATGATATCGAAGGATAAGGTTTTGAAAGGACATAACTTACCTACTTTTTCCCTGATATGTCAAAATAATGAAATGGGAAAATTAACGGAGATCCTCTTCTTTCATTTGTCATCACTAGTGGCATCTTAGGACAAGTACAAATATTTTAAAAATATTTTACAAATTTCATTGTCGAAACTTTGAGGTCCTTTCAAAAAGAAACAGGATCATGAAATGAAAAACTGCAAACGTAGTTTTACTACATTTAGTCTCTAGTTTCAAACGTATATTATCTAGTTCATGTTTAACGATTTTTTTCTCTTTTTGTTGGACGGTGTTAACTTTAAAAAATTGTCTTAAGAAATTACTAACCTTCAAGGGTTTTATATTTTTACAAGGTAAGGCACTTGATAACCAGTCGTTAATACCACCGAAAGTCTTATACCAGGAAGTGTGCGGAGAATATACTGCAATCGATTTTCCCAAGCAACTTGAAACAATGCGTTCTTTCCATGAACTACAATAAATAAAAGAGAAACAAATTTAGCTACGGTTATCTGAAATGCTTTAAAGTACTTAATATAAATAATGAAAATCTTATACCATATACAGTGACTCAAACTAATAATGGAACTGCATATATTTGACAGCAGTTCTTTAAAGGAAAAGCTATTAATACTTTACCTCATTTTTATTAATAGACTATTTTTGAAAAAAAAAAATACTATAGAGGAAATTTCCAAGCTTTTATTTAAGCTTGATAGCTTCCAGATTGAGCAAATATTAAATAAGATCCGAGGGTAGCGCTGGAAAATAAAATAAATTTTAGATTTTTTTTTTTTTTTAAATATTTTCAAATTGAAGTTCGAACATTGAAAATTTAAAAAATTATTCAATAATTTTTATTCAGTTATCAGATAGTTTTTCCAACAGCCCAAACAATTAAATATAATATTTTTAAATCTTCAACTCTTTTGACCACCAATTTCTTGTAAACAAAGAAAATATTTTATTGTTTATTAATTTTAGTACACCTAAGTGTATAGTAATGATATCCCGAGTAAAAAAGTTTTTTATATAATTATATAAAATTATATATAATTTGATAAAATTATATATAATTATATAAAATTATATAAAGAGGTTTCTCTTTTCAAAAAAATTGATAAAATTATATATAATTTGATGAAATTACATGTAATTATATCCGGATTTTTTTATATAAAATTTTATCAAATTTTATATAATTTTATAAAATTTTATAAAATTTTATCAAATTATATATAATTAGATATAATTATATAAAATTTTATATAAAACAAATTTTGATATAATTATATATAATTTGATAAAATTTTATAAAATTTTATAAAATTATATAAAATTTTATCAAATTAGATATAATTTTATATAATTTTATAAAATTGTATATAAAAAAAAATTCGGATATAATTATATATAATTTTATCAAATTATATATAATTTTATATCATTTTATCAAATATATATAATTATATATAATTTTATCAAATTATATATAATTATTAGAGTGTCCCTTATTTTGGAAATGTTGGAAATGTTGAGACGGTACCCCCTCATTTTTTTCCTTTTGACTAAAAAATAACTCAGGAAAAATTTTACGCCCCTACGACCACGCCTTCCCTACGCGACGGGGCCTTAAAGAACGGGGCCTTAAAAATAATTTTTCCATACAAACCAAAAAATTTTTTTTTGATTTTTAATTTTTTTGTTATTAATTATAATATTACTTGGTTAGCTTATTCATGACAAAAAATTTGATTTTGGTGGGATGAGGCTTTCCGTTCTAAAAAATTTTTCACAGATAGGAATAATATTTTTTTATGAAAATATATCATTAAAAGCAACAATTCAATTAAAACGGTTGCTTGTCAAAACTAAAAAAAAATATTTTTTAAAAAATTTTTACTGTAGGACCCCAAAAGATCTAAATTTTTTTTTTCGAAAATTTTTTTAGAACTGAAAGCCTCATCCCACCAAAATCAAATTTTTTGTCGCGAATAAGCTAATTATTCAAGTAATATTATAATTAATAATAAAAAAATTAAAAATCAAAAAAAAATTTTTTTGCTTTGTATGGAAAAATGATTTTTAAGGCCCCGCTATTTACGGCCCCGTCGCGTAGGGAAGGCGTGGTCGTAGGGGCGTAAAATTTTTCCTGAGTTATTTTTTAGTCAAAAGGAAAAAAATGAGGGGGTACCGTCTCAACATTTCCAACATTTCCAAAATAAGGGACACTCTAATAATTATATATAAACTTTTTTACTCGGGATATTAGAATAATTAAAATTTTTCTTTGTTTACAAAAAATTGGTGGTCAAAAGTGTTGTATGCCAAAAAATGCGGATTTCTTCTATTGTATTTAAAAAAATTCATTTTTTGTTTGGGTTCTTGGAAAAACCAGGTGATAACTGAATAAAAATTACTGGATCATTTTTTAAATTTTTAGTGTTTGAACTTGGAAAAAATCAACTTTGAAATATTTTTAAAAAATATCTATAAACAATTTCATTTTCTAGTGCGACCCTTGTATCTCATTTAATATTTACTCAATCTGGACGCTATCAAGCTTAAATTAAAGCTTGAAAAAATTCCTATATAGAATTTTCTACAAAAATAGTCGATTAATAATAATATGGGTAAGTATTTATAATTTTTCCTTTAAAGAACAGCTGTCATTATTAGTTTCATTTAAAGTAGTTAAATTACACTGTGCAACAAATTTCGGATTACCGAGTGTATCTTGAATGGGAACAAACAAAAATTAAAGTATATTAATAGAAGACAAAAACCCCCGAAGGTTTTGCAAATTTAGCTCCAGTTAATTTTTTTTGGACCACTGAAGTTTTTAATTTTTTGTTAAAGGCGTTTGGAATATGTCAAAAAAGAAGTAATAAATCTAATTCTGAGGTAAGTAATGTTAAAAGATGTCATCAGTGAAATTTAATGACGATTTTTTCTTAGAACATATTAATCCTCTATCTTGCCTTTTTCGGGGTCGTTTTGGTCCTTTTGTTTAAAATATCCTCATAAAACAAATGATTCAAAAAGTAAAATTGAAGGGCTTATTGCAAAAACTTGATAAGCAACATTTTATTTTTTTTGGTGTTTTAAGCCTTCTACTGATGTTCCACTGATCGATTTTAGGCAGAAGTTTTTCTTAAACCCTTCGTACAAGTATCTTGAGTATGAAAGTTCTTCAAAAGATAATAATAATAATAAGCCTTGCTCAAAGTTATTTTTGAGCTACCTCATGGTGGGCATAGGCTCTCAATAAAAATTTTCCATCTGGAACGTTCACTGGCAATACTTCTTAATTCCAATAAGTTTGTTATCTTCCTGTCAGTATAATAGGGCATTCTGTTGACATCATCCAAAGAAGAACGGCGCCATGAATTTTTAGGTCTTCCGCGTCCTCTTGCACCTTGTGGATTATAATTAAGGGCTCTTAAGCATATGGAGTCTTCTTCTCTTCTTAGAGTGTGCCCTAGACCGGGTCGAAAAAAAAAATCCCATTGTGCGGGCTTTATTTTAAAGCTTACCTCGAAAAAGTTCCATAGCCAAAATATTAGATTTTTAGGTCGCGATTTGGTACCGCCGAAATCGTTTTTTGTTCATAGCTTTGTCATTTGATGTCCGATCGTTGTAAAAAAAAAAATTGTTAGAAAGTCCTCAGCGAGTACTAAATTTGACCCATATCTGGTTTTGACCTCTGAGGTCATCTTCGTGTTATAAGTGTTAGTTTCTCAGCTTTCTACCCACCTAAATGATCTTTATTTTTCCATTAAATTATAGCATTAAATAATTCATGAAATTCTTCCCTTAGAAGTACCCTCTGAAATTAATTAACAAAAAAGTTACATTCAATTTTAAATTTCCATAGAAAAAGATTTAAAACACTTGTTCGTATGTATTTAAATACAAACTAAAAAAATTAAATATAGTTTAAAGGCATAATAACAAGTGTTTTTTCTAATTTTCTTTATATTGTATATGAAAATCTTAAATCAAATGTAACTTTTTTGTTAATTAATTTAACTGGATACTTCCAAGGGAAGGATTTTATGATTTTCTTAGTGCTATAATTTAATGGAAAAATAAAAATCATTTAAGGGGGTAGAAAGCTGAGAAACTAACACTTATAACACGAAGATGACCTCAGAGGTCAAAACCAGATATGGGTCAAATTTAGTACTCGCTGAGGACTTTCTAACAATTTTTTTTTTAAAACGATCGGACATCAAATGACAAAGCTATGAACAAAAAACGATTTCGGCGGTACCAAATTGCGACCTAAAAATCTAATATTTTGGCTATGGAACTTTTTCGAGGTAAGCTTTAAAATAAAGCCCGCACAATGGGAACTTTTTTTTCTCCTTTATGGTCGACCCAGTCTAGTGTGCCCAATCCATCCAAATTTTCTTCTTCGTATCTCGGTATTTATGTCACACATGTTTGCTTTGGCGAGTAATTGGGCATTAGTTATGGTGTTGGGCCAAAATATTCGCAGGATTATGCGAAGACACCTATTTATAAATACTTGGAGTTTACGCTTGATTTCTTCCGTCACTAACCATGTCTCGCAACCATATAATAAGATGGACAGTACACATGCAGAGAATATGTTTAATTTTGTTCTTGTCCCATATTCACTTGATTTCCATGTTTTAGATAAGAGTGCAAAGGCACCTCTGGCTTTTCGTATTCTTGTCACGACATCAAGATTAGCACCCCCACTTGTGTCAATCATGCTACCGAGATATTGGAACTCGCAGACACTTTCAATAATTTGGTTGCCGATGTTTATTTGTTGTGTGGACTCTACATTTAGGCGAATTTCCTTAGTTTTATCTATATTAATTTTAAGGCCAATTTTTGCTGATTCTCTTGCTAGGTCATTGATTTTTGACTGCAGGTCGCTTAGTCTGTGGGAAAGTTCACATTTATCATCGGCATAGTCTAGAGATTCCAAACGAATTTGTGGATTTAAGGGGTTCCATACAATTCCTCTCGGTGTTTTCGTTGAACGCTTAACAACAGCATCTAAAATCATGAGGAAAAGAAGCGGAGATAAAACGCAACCCTGTCTAACGCCTGAGTGTGCAATTACAATTCTGGCGTTGGCCTTGAATTTTGCTCGTTCTCATACATTTTGTATGTAGAACAAAATTCAAAGCCAACGCTAGCGTTTCAAAGCCAGAATAGAATCAATTCTATTTTCTTGGCTTTGCTCTCTCGTGAGTATTTTTTTCTTGCTTTGGCGTTGCCAGTCTTTTACAAAAAAAGGGTTGATTTTGTGATGTGTTTCATATCTTGTTTATGAAACACATCTGTGTATTGGAAAATTAGAAGAAAAGTACATATAAAAGAAAGTGAAAATATAATTTACCGCCAATTATTATAAAAAAAAACAAGTATCAAAAAAATATCAATAACAAAACCAAAGGAGTTTTATGTTTCACCGAAAAAAAATAATTTTCAGGAAAAATTTATTTATCTTCCACCAAATAATTATATTTCTGTTCTTCTTTGTGTGTGTGTATACAAACAAACGCCAGAACAAAATTCAAAGCCAAAGCCTTTGTTTAAATCAAACGCCCTCTCTTTACACAAAATTCAAAGTCAACGCCAGAATTGTAATTGCACACTGATGTGGTTTTAAAAGGTGTGGATAGTTCACCGTCATGCAACACACAGCATTCAAATGTGTCATAGCTAGTTCGAACCATGCGGATGATTTTATCTGAGACACCAAAGTTGTGCATTTCAGCCCAAATGCAGTCTCTGTTTATGGAGTCAAAAGCCTTTTCATAGTCCACAAACAACATATATAAGGGGGAGCGCATTTCGAGAGATTGTTCAATAACAATTCGAAGAGTATTTACTTGATCCGTGCATGACATATTCGGTCTGAATCCAGCTTGTTCAGGTCTTATCATTTTATTTACATATACCATCATTCGCTCTAGCAGTATCTTCATTATTATTTTCATTCAAAAGATATATTTTTATAATTATTTCAAAAGTTTTAAGGCAAAAACCACCATAAAATAAAATGTTGCTTATCGAGTTTTTACAATAAGCCCTTCAATTGTAAATTATCACATACAGTTAAATTGTTTTTCACCAAAGTCGTGTGAAACAAGACGAAAAAATGTTTTAAATCTACTTCTGAGCTAAATAACGATAATAGATAACTTTATTGAAATTTAATGCCAGTTTATTTCTTAGAAAGTATTAACCCTCTATCTTCCATTTTTAGGGTTAATTTTAGTCCTTTTTCATATATCATCATAGAATACTACTAATGAGTGTTTAATTACCCTTATTTCAATACATAGCCTTCATTCAATACAAAAATGTTTTGAATGAAATTTCACTGGGGCTTGTCAAAGGCCAAAAATTCGTGAGAAATGTGCAAAATGCGTAAAAAAATTAAATTGTAAAATATCTTCATTTTAATACTTTACAGTTATACTTTTTAAGCATCTTGCTTATATAGAACGCACTTTTGACCTTTGACAACCCCTAGTAAAATTTCATGAAGAAAATGTTTGTAGCACAATTTAACCCTTTAAATGCACGTCTTAGTGGTGTTTTATGAGGAAATTTGAAAACAGGACTAAAATGATCTCTTAATTTCACTGAAGACATCTATTAATAATATTTCGCTGAGAAATTGATTTATAAAATTGTTTTGACTTGTTTCACTTTACTTTGGTGAAACACAATTTAATAATATATGATAACACCGTCCGACAAATAGAAAAAAGTCGTTAAACACGAACTTGATTTTATACGTTTGAAACTAGAGACTAAATGCAGTAAAACTGCATTTACATTTTTTCATTTCGTGATCCCGCTTCCTTTTAAAAGGATTTAAATTTTTCGAGGATTACATTTTTGTAAAATATTTTTTTAATATTTGTACTTGTCCTAGAATGCCACTAGTAATGGCAAATGAAAGAGGAGGATCTCCGCTTATTTAACCATTTTATTTTTTGGCATATCAGGAAAAAACAGGTAAGTAATGTCCTTTCAAAATTTTATCCTTAAGGGGCATGTCACAGACTCAATTCCGTTCGGATTTGAAAAAAGTGGTTTACTCGTAAAACGCAAAACGAAAATTATTTTTTTCGGAATGAAATCACTTTCAAAAATCAAAGTGGAATTAAATTGCATAAAAGTGGTTTCATTCCAAAAAAAATATTTGCTTTACGTTTTACGTGTAAACCACTTTTTTCAAATCCGAACGGAATTGAGTCTGTGACATGCCCCTAAATATCATTTAATATTTTCAACAAAATATTTTGATAAAGTTTTGAAATGACATTATTCACATCCTTTTTCCTGATATGGCAAAATAAAAAAATGGGAAAATTAGGAAAGGCTCTCCTTTTTAATTTGCCATCAATTGCGACATAATAAGCTAAGTTTTCAAAACCCTTCCGGGGGGGGGGGGGGTTTATCTACTAATGGTATACTTCCATTTGTTTGTCCGTTGCAAGATATAAAATCGTGTTGCACAGTGTATTTTGTAAAACTTACTCTTGTGTAATTCTCTTCAATGGCGCAAATATGAGAGGGTGATACGTTACTATCATATTGACATTTTTATCAACAGCTTCTTGCATGACACGTTCCGTTAAATCATTTGTTACAAGGATTTTTTCAATGTTGCTAAGAATTTAAACAAAATTAATTATTAACTCGGTAGTAAAGTATTTCAATTCTTAAAAAAAACTTACCCTTGATTATAGGGTTCCAATAACAAACCCACATTATCCCATTTTTCAGAATAACTCAAAGGAGCAAATGTTTCCAAATGCTTAATGACAGTTTTTAGAGTAACACCTTTAGACATATTGGCACACAAAACGTAAAAAATATGCAGCTTTTTTTACTGGATTTAGCAAAAAATAGTTTATTAATTATTTTGTGGGTAATATACCACAAATAAAAATTATATATACAGGTTTCATTGTTCAAATTAGATAATATTAGATATAATCAGATAAAATTATATATAATTTAGTAAAATTTTATAAATATATATCAAATCAGATATTATATCCACCAAATTCTGGATATAATAATATATAATTTTATCTGATTATATCTAATATTATCTAATTATTTTAAAAGTCAAATCTGTATATAATTATATATAATTTTATAAAGTTATATATAATTATATAAAAACTTTTTTTACTCGGGAGATACGTACTCTTGTATGGTAATATTGATAATGAATTTCTTTATTAATTTGCATTGCTTTATATATAATTAGGGGATTATTCATAAAAACTGAAATAAACCTAAAGTAGGATTATGTGACAGATATTGCATGAATATTTATCAAATAAACCTTTAAGTATACTATAAGTATTATAAACAAGGTTGGTTATAAACAAGGTTGGTTACCGAAACGAATAACGGTAACGGTATCTAATTTATTTCGGTAAAGGTAACGGTAAGGGTTTTCAGATCATTTCGGTAACGGTTTATACCGGTACCGAAAGAACAATACCGGCATTTTTAAGTAAGTCAAAAATTAAAAAAATAACAATAAAAACTAAAAGCTACCAAAATTTTGAGGATTCAAAAAACAGTATAAATTTGATTTGGACATTATAAATGTCATTTATTTTATGAGTATACCCAGTTATTAGTTAAAAATAATGTAATCCAATTGTTTTTATTTTTTGTTCGTTTAAAATCCATAGAAAAAGTTGGAATACCGTTATAATACCGGTAACTTGTAGCACAAATAATGGTAACGGTAAGGTAAACAATATTTCAAAAATATTTTTAGCGGTATTGGTAACGGTATTCAATTTGAAAGGGTTTTGAATCGGTAACGGTATTATAAGGGTAACGGTAACCAACCATGATTATAAATAAAATCCTTAGAATACAATTAAAGATAAAATTAAAAGTCAGCTTAAAACTATGGCGTGTGCAGATACACTTAACCAAAAATTATTGTTTTACCAAAGAAAACCGTAGTAGATTCAATCAATATAAATCAATGTTGATTATGTTAAGTGCGTATGATACTTGCTTGTTTCAAGTTACTTGTTGCTGCATTTATTAGGGTTTTTCTATAAAAATTTCGATAACTTCAACCAAAAATTTTCAATTTATCGAAATTCCCATAGAAAAACCCTAATAAATGCAGCAACAAGTAACTTGAAAAAAGCAAGTATCATAAAGGCATTAGTTTTTGTAAAAGCTGTTCAACTTGTATTTTTACACCCTCCAACTACAGTATACTCACTTTATCATTTCGTGTGTAACGCATCGAAATATAGGTCGGGGATCCTATAAAGTATAAATGTCCCGCTACAGAAAAACATGTGGCCCGTAAATTTCTGAATAGGTTGTTTGGATAGCCCTATGTATATGAAACTAAGAAAATTGCGTTTTTGGTTTTTCAAATTTTCAAAAACTGGGCTTAGGAGGCGTGGTCAAATATTGGAAAAATGGCATGTTGTCTTGATTAAATATTTATCACATTAAACCGGAATGCACAACAATGTCAAAAATTTACATTCATATATAGTTTTGTATGGGCTATCGATTAAAAATTTTTTTTTTTGGAAAATTTTCAGAACCCGTTCTGAAATTTTCCATTTTTTAAAAAAGTAAATTTATCAAAAATCCGGCCACTTTTTTTTTCTTTTTTAATTTTTTCTTTAAAGCTTAGATGTTTGTCCATCCACACAAAAAAATTCAGAAACACGTTCTTCGTTTTTTTCGATAAAATCGCATTTGAACTTTAAATTTCATAACAATTTTGTAATTTGCTTGCATTTCTTTCATGCCAAACTTCAGAAGGCTAGCTCTATTAATTTGGACTGCATCGTGCTACCTACAGACAGACGGAAGGATGTATTGATACCTTCCACAATGTAAAAAAGATTATTTGCAAAAAAAAAAAAATTGGAAAAAAATTTCCGCGAAAAAAAATTTGCTGTCGAAAAAAAAATCCGCGAATTTTTTTTTAATATGTTACCAGTTGCCGAATTAAAGCATTTTGTATTTTTAGGTTATGTGAAATGTACCAACATTTTCGAGGTGGACTTACATTTTCGTTCATAACTTTTGAGCTGCTGAACCGATTTCGCTCAAATGCAATACCAAACTTCTCAGGACAACAAAAAGTAAATATGATAAGTTTCAGTCATATCTGTGTAATATTTTGGCCGTGATCGTTTTAAAATCGATCACCGATCAATAATATATACCCCTTATGGGGTCACAGACCGATATTTCGATGAGTTACAAACGGAATGACAAACTTATATATCGTAGGCTGGCCTTCAAGAAAAGTTTTACAAAAATCTCATTGGCTACACTCAAAATAATCACTCTGTTAAAATACAGAGATACTCTGCTGAGCCAGCAGAAAATACCATAGATTTCCAACCATCAAGATTTTTTGTTATTTTACGAAGAAAACTCTGTAAAATGATTTCGATAAAAAAACATTAAATTTTCAGAATTATCTGTAAAATTTTGATAAAAGCGGCCAGAATTTGACTATTTTTTTTACTATTTGATTTCTGATCAATTTATCTTTCCTTTGATGCTTCCAAATTGTAAATTTATTTTTTTTTTTATTTTTGTGAAAGTTTTTTTACGAGTACCTGCAATTTTACACGACATCCTCGTAAAATGTGTCAGGTTTTATTATTACAGAGCAATAAGTAAAATTAAAGTTGAAATTTTGTATTTTGGTTACGAGAAAAAAACACAAGTATTTTTATAAAATCTGTATTTTAACAAAAAAACTCTATTATCTGCAAAATAGAGATTACAAAGTAAAAAGTAAAATTACAGATAAAATTTTGTTATTCGGTTACAAGAAAATACAAAGTTTATTCTTAAAATCTGTATTTCGACAGATAGCTTTGTCAAATATCTGTCGAATTGAGATTACAGTCATTTTACAGAGTTTTTAACAGAGTAATTATTTTGAGTGTAGGTACCAAAATTTGAAAAATCTTGCACATAGGTCTTCTTGAAGGCCAGCCAACGATATACCCTCTATTACTAATTGTAAGAAATTCGTAGTAAATTCAACAGAAATCATTGTTGATTTTGACCCTACAAATATTTATGTTGATTTCAACATTAATTGTTGTCAGTTTTTGTAAAAGCTGATCAACTCGTATTTTTGTTAGTTCTATTCGTATTTTTGTTAATCATACTCGTTTTTTTGTATATTCATGCAATTTTATTTATTAAAATGAAATTCCTATTTGTGTTGTAAATATTATTTTATTTAATTGAATATTTTCACAATATTTTTTCGTGGTTTTTATTAACTCATCCCGAGTAAAAATTTTTATATGATACAATATATAATGATATGTAACACAATATATATTTATACGCAATTTGATCCGAATAATGGTGGATCTTTTTGCATTAAAAAAGATCAACTTGTATAAAATATGATTTGATTTCATCCGAGTTTTGACCAGACATTGCCATATATTAGTGGATCTAATTAGATCTAATTGCATAAAAACATGTAAAATCCTGGTGTTTTTTGGTTTGGGTTGAGACACACCACAGGTCAACGATACATTCACCAAACATATAATTTTCTTAAACAAAAAAATGTTCGGGTACGCTTCGAACCAGATAGGTGATATACATAACCCTAACAAGGAAATGTTTAGGAACATTCTAAAAAGTTTCTCATACTTTGCCTTAAAAACTTAAAAAATTGTTGGTTAAATGGAAACATATAGTGTTATATATGGAACAGAATAGGATATATATAAATTTATATTAAATTATACAGAAAAACAAATTTTGTATTGACCCTCATATAATTTTATATAATTATATCAACCGTGCTCCTTTTAATCCGAATCAGGATTCAATTATATATAACTAAATATGACTGCATTTAACAAATTTTGAAAATATCTCACGCGATATATAATCATATATGATTTATTATGTTTGCATCAAGTTATATATTGTTATATATGTTTATTTTTACTCGGGATAACTATTTTCACATAAACTTCCCAGCAAAAAAAGAGCTTACCATTCACAACAAAATTCACCACAACTTATGAACCAGAACCAGATATGTTCTTTTTATCACCACTTTTCAGTGGCGAAATATTGACACTTAAGTATAACATATATCACTAGTGTTTCTATCACAACTTCTGAAGTAGTGATCCGGATGTTAATATAACTTGACCTTTTGGAAGCACTTTTTTCATCACTTCTTTAGAAGTACATATTTCTTGGCATTTTGGGTGTGATTATGTCATTTTTATTTGGTGATTTAGAACTTCTAAATTAGAAGTTCTTTTTCACTTATTTTTGCAAGATTGATTGAAAGAGTATTTTTTGTATTTCTAACTTGTCCTAAAGGATTTTGGTCTCCTGCTTCCAAATCTACCGTCTAAAATTTTCTAGCACGTACCGTTTTTGAGATATTCGCTGTTAAAAAGTAAAAAAAGCACTTTTAGGGGTCCACTGTTACGTATTCTTACGTTGCTTCCACGAAATAGGACTTGATTTCATATAAAATGGACCTACTGATTCCAAAACTGCAATCCACAATTTTAAAGCATGTTCTGTTTTTGAGATATTCGCGTTTGAAAGTTTTAGTGTGATTTATAAAGAATATAAGTGCACTCAAAAAATAATGTTAGTAAAATCAACTGAAAATATCAGTTAAAATAACTACTTTGTAAGTTGTTTTGGGGTCAACTACTTTTTCAGTTAAATCAACTAACAATGTTAGTTATTTTAACTGACAAAAAACAACTGACTTATGTAGTAAAAACTACTTACATTTGTAGTCAAAACAACTAAAATGTAGTAAAAATAAAATAATCAATATATAATTATTTTTTCAAAAAATTTTTCGAAAAAAAATTGAAGACCAAATTTTTTCCAATTTTTTTAAACAAATTTGTGAAAAATAAAAAAAACTTTGAACATTTTTAAGAAATAAAAAAAGTAAAATTAACTACTTTAAATGACTGTTACTACATCACAGTACTTTTTTGTTAGTTGTTCAAAAAAACGACTTAAAATAACTAACAGAAATAGTTGTTTGATATTTTTCATACAAAAACAACTGACTTTGTAGTTGAAAACAACTAACTACTGTAAAATATACAAACAACTAACATGTAGTAACTTACATAATTTTCTAAGTGTGCGTAACAGTACACGCAAAAAAAAAATCTGTGTAAGATTGAGCAATCCTACTTGGTAAAACTTTTTTCATACCAAAAAAAAATTTTTACCAAATTTTTGCTAATATTATGCTTGTCGATGTTAAAGTAACATAATTCATTTTTTATGTAAAATAACCAAGTAGCTTGCACAATAACGCAAATTACCTGCACAAAAATTTATCGAAAGAAAACAACAAAAAAACAAATACAGACCGCCATTTTCATTTTTTTGTGTGCGTTGTTTGTTTATTTTTTGTGTTATAAAAACGTAAAAAGGAAATTGATAAATAAAATAAAAATAAATTAATAAATAAAAATAAATAATTAGTTTTCTAAAAGATAAATAAATGCAAGATAAAAGAATGTTAAAGTTAATTTTGCTTTCATCACTTAAAACACCATTCATTAAGAAAAACCAATGGAGTCCCAGACGTATGTTTCGATGAATAACAAATGGAATGATAAAGTGAGTATACCCGCATTCCGAAGACACCAATAAGGTTTAATAGATTTTTAGTGTTTGAAACCGGTATGGGAAATACCAGAAATGTCTATAATTTTTAGAAATTCAATTTTTCTTCTGCATTTTTTCAACTTGAACACTTATAAAAATTAGTGTTTGGTAATAATTTTCTATTTTTACAGGGTACTGCTAAATAAATTTTTGAAGCTATGGCGAATCCTTTACTACAATAAAGAGCGTGGACACCAATCCTGCCTTTAGGTATAAAATTAAAACCTAAAAACCCAAAGCCAAGGGAGTCCATACCTGTTTTGAGTTACAAATGGAATGACAAAGTAAGTGTTCCTCCTTACCAAGAGACCAATGGGGTTTACCAATTTTTTAAATTAAAAATATATGTTTTGTAATAATTTTCTATTTTTACAGGATGCTTTTAAATAAATTCGTGAAGCTATAGCGGATCCTTTACTTCAAGAAGAAGCGTAGGCAGCAGTCACTCGAGAAAATTGTACAAAAAGGGTCAGTTGGGCGGTGGTAAATTAAATCCTACACAACATTTATTACATTAATATGGATTTATTCTGTGAAAATTTTAAATTCAACAAATATACAAATTTTTACAAAAATTTATTGAAAATTTATTTTAGCATAAATGTGGTAATTTTTAGCATTATTTTTAGTCATCTTTTCTAATAATTGTGGAATATTTCACCATATCTCTTTTGGTATATTTTACCAAGTTTTTACTTAAATAGCATTAGCATTTTCTTCAAAATTTTTTACATAAGTGTTTTGGCTAAATTACGAAAACTACTTCGTCGGTTGTAGTTTTAGCATATTTTTGGTAAAATTATGCCAGATTTTTGCTCACTCCGACACAAGTTTTTTTTTGCGTGTAGAGTTTGAGTTTTTCAAACGCCAATATTTCAAAAACAGTACGCGATAGAAAAATTTGGATACCAGATTTGGAATAAAAAAGATGTCTTATTTTTACTAAATCGAGTACTATTGTGTTTGAGCAACTTAAGAATACGTTACAGAGGAGACCCAAATATTTCAATATTCAAACGCGCGTATCTTAAAAACCTTACGTGATAGAAAAATTAAATTCATTGATAATCAAACGTATACACTTCGAATTAAAAAATGAGCAATTATAGAGATCACAAAACTATAAAAATTCACGGCGAATTGATTCACAAGTTTGTTTTGACCACAAGCCTATACCTAAATTTTCTAAAAAGCTTAAACAATCTTTAATAATGTGATGCAGCAACATCCGCTTTAGTTCGTAAATGTATTTATTTAATTTAGGACCAACTTTTTTTGATATAAGATATGAAATTTAAAAAAATTTATCAATAATCGATTTTCGTCTTTTCAGTTTTTTAAGCTCTAAATAAAGAGAAATGAAATGCCATTACCAAATTTTGTCACCATTTTTGCAAAACCTAAATCTATTTGAAGCTGGACGTAGAAAAAATTGCATACTTCGTGTATCACCCTCATTCTAATTGTTTCAGTTAAAAAAGAAGTTCATATGTTGTGGTGATTTGATTTGATTCCTTAGAACATATGAAAAAGGTACTTCAAAATCATTAAGCAAAGAACTGGTGAATGATGTTTTATTGTTATTTTGTAGCATTTTTGGAAGTGATTTTAAAAGTACTTCCTACGGAATATGAAGTTCGACACCTATCGCTACTTTGTATGTAGTGAAACATTTTGTTTTTAGATGATATTTTTTTTTTGTTTTCTTGGACTGTGATGTATTTTGCTGTTGTTTTGCTGTCGGCAATCATTTTACCTGATTAGCTTCTGGGGTTCTTAGAAAGATTACAAATCACAAATTGCTAAAAAAAAGAAAAAATTGCTTTGTTAATGCATCAAATAACAAATATAGGGCCATTCCAGAAAATTTAGCCCAAATTTTAGTCATTTTTGGAAATGGTGTCTCAGATTAATTTGAACCTTGACACATAGATAGCCCTCATAAATATGATATATGTACCATATATCGTTTTTTTACATTTGGTGTATTTAACGAATTATGGCGGGTCAAAGATGGACTTTTTAAGCAAAAGTAAGAAAAATACATCACGTTTAAAGAGCTGTAACTTCTTAACCAATGACCCGATTTTCACAAATTTAGGCTCATTTGAAAGCTGGAGTTCTTCTTTTTACTTTATATTTTTAAAATAACGCAGTTTTTTTTACAGAAACGATGCAAAAATGCAAAAACATTTTTTCTTTTCGAATATTTAAAAAAACACATCTTCGATTTTTTTTTTAAAAATTCTGGTGAAAAATAACAATGTTTTGTATAACATATTCAAAATTCAGAGTGGGATCTCCATGGGATCAAAAAATATTCTGTTTTAAGTACGAGGTTCTCATATTTTTCCCTTAGAAAATTTAAATTTCTAATGTTTTGAATATTTTTCAAAATTTTAATAGTATAATTTTCTTTGAAAATTTAAATTTTTATATTGAAGAAACATAAAATTTTAATTTTCTAAGGTAAAATTTAAGAACTTCGTACTAAAACCAGAATATTTTTTGATCCCATTGGGATCCCACTCTGAATTTTGGATATGTTGTACAAAACAGTATTGTTTATCACCAAACTTTTTTTTAAAAAAATCGAAGATGTGTTTTTTTAAATATTCGCAAAAAAAAATGTTTTTGAATTTTTGCAACACTTCTGAAAAAAAACCGTATGCTTTTGAAAATATTTCCTAAAAGAAGAAGAATTAAGCTTTCATATGAGCCATTACTTGTGATAATCGGATTACTAGTTAAAAAGTTAGAGCACGTTACACGTCATGTATTTTTCTGACTTTTGCTAAAAAAGTCGAACTTTGACCCGCGATAATTTGAAAACTACAGCAAATTTTGAAAATCCAAAAATGCAACATATCTCATATAAACGTGTATATCTATGAGCCAAATTCTCAGTGGCGTTCAAAGGCATGTTTCCGAACAGTGGGGCGAAAATTTTTGGAATTACCCTATAGTTAATTACTCACCAAATATTTTTTTTTAATTTTGTAATAAAAATGATTTTTTTTGAGAAACATCCCTTCTGTACAAGACAACAAAAATTTACAAATGGCGCTCAGCAAATACAGTGTTGCATGTACTTATATTTTATACAATTTTTTCCAACTATGTATTTTTCAACTATTGAATTTTGTAATATCAACATTGATTTTTGTTAAATTCTGTAAAAATTGATCTACAATGGGTTTACTAATTTTTCTACTAAGATATTTCTATGAGTGTATAAAAAAAGATTTATTGAAGATATTTCTATGAGTGTACCAATGTAGGTATATGTTAATACAAACATGTACAATAGGGTTATAACTTTTTTAGCACAAAAAAAGTCCACACCCACCACGCTATGGGCAATGTTGTACAGATAACAAAAATATTTTTTTTCGGTCATTTCGGTGAAAAAAGTTCACGCACCGAATGCAATTTCTAAAACTCCCCCAAGAATGATTTTTTTATTTTTTTGTTTTAAAAATTTTATATTATGACTGATTATGACGTCATATCTTAATTATTTGAAAATTATCACAAACTCATGACTACCTATCAGAAGGAACCAACATTACCTTGTTTATAACATCCGCGAAAAAGCACCAAAATTCCGCGATTATAATCTTTAGTTGCTGAAAAGAATTACTGCCTCAGCACCTATCACTTGACACTAAAATTTAGCTAATTTAAAAAATTCACAAAATAATGTCATAATATCGCGATTGTTTCACGCCCTCCATCCAATTGAGGAGATTTTGTTTTTATATTAATGAAATTACAAGAAAATCCTAAATATTTTGCAATTAAATTTAATTTGTTTATATTTAACAGAAAAACTTATATTTAAAACTTCATCGCTTTTGGTGCGTGAACTTTTTTAACGATCGCGAAAAAGTAAGACATCATTTCTTAATATTTTTTCATGAATTTACGACTATGGGATGGACTTTTTGATATTTGCAAACAATTCAAAAAGTTATAACCCTAATGTACAAACATATATGTTTGTTTATTAACTCACTAATACCGTATTCGCATTCATTTCTTTCAACAGATTAAAACACTTAATCTTCTTAAAGTACTTTAACATGCACAAAATCAAACAAGTTTTCCCGTGAGCCGATATATTTGTTAATAAAACAATAAAAGTTTAATCAATTTATTTATATTAAATAAATTACCTTCGAAGAGGAAGTGATAACGCACGTAGTGCAGATGACAATCTAGATTCTAGATCTAACTAGTTGATGTTATTATTATTAGTTTCTGTTGTTCCTATGAGGCACATAGGACCGTTCTATTCGAATCTGTTATTTTCTATTCGGATCTATGAAGAGCTATTGATTTGATTTTTCCCCAGCTTAATCGGATTTTTTTAAATTTATTCTTAGATTTGCCGTTTTCATGAGCGAGTGTGACACGAATAATGACTTCTTCAAATTTCGTCGATCTCCGGGAAAATTTTGGTTCAATTTGGTATAAAAACTCGCAGCCTTATACCCAATTCACAGCTGATGTGAAATCTCCTTCGAATGAGATTTCGATCATATGGTTGTGTATGAACACTCAGAAAATTATGTAAGTTACTAAATGTAAGTTGTTTCTATATTTTACAGTAGTTAGTTGTTTTCAACTACAAAGTCAGTTATTTTTTTATGAAAAATATCAAACAACTATTTATGTTAGTTATTTTAAGCCTTTTTTTGAACAACTAACAAAAAAGTACTGCAATGTAGTAACAGTTAATTAAAGTAGTTAATTATATTTTTTATCTCTGAAAATTTTCAAAGGTTTTTTTCCAAAAAAAAAAACTTTTTTTTATTTTTCACATCTTTTAAAAAAAAACTTGGAAAAAATTTGGTCTTCATTTTTTTTTTCTGAAAAATTTTTGGAAAAAAAAAAAAATATATATATTGTTTATTTTATTTTTACTACATCCCAGCAAAAAATAATTGAGATTTTGGAAGCAGTGCATAAAAGAATGTGTAAGCGAATGATTTTTGATATTGTTGTTTTTTTATGACATTCGCTTACACAGCTGCATACCGTATGCAGTAGTGTAAGGGAGAGATTTTGTTGGCATACTAACCTGCATACCGGTTGCAGTAAAGTATGGCAGCGACTTAAAAAAATACTAAAAATATTTAAGAAAAGGCATGATTTCAATTCATATTCATTGCGCCGATATAAGCGCTCGAAAGAAATGCTCTAAAGTGGGACATTGCGAACAAATATCATGCCATACGTAAGCAGGTTTGTAAGCAGACAACAAAAATCACTCCCTTACAAACCTGCTTATAGGCAAGCTGTATTTTTTGGTGGGATATTAGTTGTTTCGACTACAAATGTTAGTAATTTTTACTACATAAGTCAGTTGTTTTTTGTCAGTTAAAATAACTAACATTGTTAGTTGATTTAACTGAAAAAGTAGTTGACCCCAAAACAACTTGCAAAGTAGTTATTTTAACTGACATTTTCAGTTGATTTTACTAACATAATTTTTTGAGTGAAATGATACAGACCATATGATCGAAATCTCGCTTTTTATTCCATACAAATTGTTTTTATACCCTCCAACTACAGTATGGGGGTATACTCACTTTGTCATTCCGTGTGTATATATTATTGATCAGTGGTCGATTCTAAGACATTTTAGCCATGTCCGTCCGCCCGTCTGTCTGTCCGTCCGTCCGTCCGTCTGTAGTTAACACGATGCAGTCCAAAATAAAAGAGCTAGACCCCTCAAGTTTGGCATAAATATGTCTTATGATCCTAGGCAGGTTAAGTTCGGCCAAATCGGACCAGGGGGAAAAAAGTTCCCCCTTGAAGAACTAAACCAACCTCTTAAAAATTTTTTTGACGTTTTTTTGTATTTTTGTGAACCAAATGAGACATATTTATGTTCGTAGAAGTTTATGGACCTGCGCTTGGACCCAGGGGATTAAAAAATGTGTCTTTTTTTGCCCCGCCCCTCTGTTAAGGGCGTGGATAAAAAATAATTTAAATAATTATAAAACTATAATACTTGAGTGCACAAAGCAGACAAAAATTAACTTTTAAACATATACCGTGAGGGTCAAGAAGTCACCCCAGCTCACCGACCCCTCCCCCTACCTTGCCCCCTTCCTTTAAAACAACGCCCTGTCAAAATTTTTTTTAATTTTTTTTTCATGTTGGAGGGTATAATAGATTCGGCACAGCCGAATTTAACACTCTCACTTGTTGATTTTTAAGCCGCATTCACAATGTTGGAGTACTCCAATCTGTGGAAAATTTTATATGTTTCCCTTTTGCACTTTCATATTTTTGAATTTGTCTATCCTTTTTCAATCCACTCCAGAGTCAAACATGTTCTACTCTGGAGTTCCAATCTGGAGTTAACAGAGGTATGTTAACCGTTAACAGAGAAAAAATACACCCCTGTAAAAGTGCCATCACTAATAATGTCATTGAAAAAAATAAACAAATCAAAAAATTTTATATTAAAACAATTTAAAATGAAATAAAATATTTTAAAACGTAAAAAACAAATATAATTTCAAACGTAAAATAAATTTAGTGGGACAATTTTACCAAATTATGAGACAAGTAAGTAAACTGACAAATACAATGTGACAGAACTCCACTCTGCATTTTGTACAGTTAACATTTCAATCTGTGGCCGAGAGTGGAGTGACTCCAACATTGTGAACGTAGCTTTAAATCGACTTTCAAAAAATGTATTGAAAATTTGAAATTTAAAATAAAACTTTTGTTAAAATAGACTTTTTGTTTTCTTGTGGTAAGGGCCTCTATGTTAAAATTTTTAGTTTTTATACCCTCCAACTATCTATCTAGCGATATCCGTCCGTCTGTCTGTCCATGTAAAGGGTGTAAACACGATAGAGGTCGCAATTTTTAATCTTACAATTTGAAACTTAAGCCTCTCTTGGCCCCAGGACTAAGCCTATTGAAATTGAAAAAAATCGGTCCATTTTTCGACCTAGTCCCCATACAAAGGTCCTCTTTAGTTTTGGCTCAAATGACTCTAATAACCGTATTATAAAAGATATCGTTTCGAAAGGCCCCATATGAAAATTTCGCCCGATATTCAGTTAAATCGGTTTATTGGCAACAAATAGAAGCCTATTTGACTAAAATTTGGTTTGTGGATGTTTTTTTACACTTATTAAAGATTTGACAAAAGATGGATCCAATCGGTCCATGTCTGAACTTGGGCCCATTTTCCGGGAAACTCTGGTGTAGGGTATTACATGGTCGGTCTTGATCAATTGAACTTTCTTACTTGTTTTTTTTTCAGTTTTGACAAGCAAGTAGTGTTGTAAAAAAAAAATTTGGGGCAAAACTGTAGCCCACAAAGGCACGGGTTAGTTTTGTCTGATTTGGCTAAAAATTAAAACCAAGAGTTTTTAGACCAAAACGAACCATAATTTGCCCGGCGATCGACGAAATTCGAAAAAAGTCATTATTCGTGCCAACCTAATGCTCCCTCAAAAAAAAAACGACAAACCTAAGAAGTAATTAAAAAAGTCCAATTAAGCTGGAGAGAAATCAAGTCAATTGCTCTAAATATGTCCAAATGGAAAAAAAATCTTGTTACGGCTCTATGTTCCTCATGGATTTGGCTAAAAGTTTAAACATAGAGTTTTTAGACCAAAACAAACCATAATTTGCTCGCCGATCGACGAAATTCGAAAAAAAATCATTATTCGTACCACCCTAGTGAGTATGATGACCTCTACTAGAGATGGGCGTGTGATTGATTTTTGACTCACACTCACTCACGCTCACGACAGGAATTTTTGAATCACGCACACTCACTCACGAGCATATTTTTTCTACTCACACTCACTCACAATCACGTGACTAAATTTAATACAACTCACACTCACGTGCACTCACGCAAGTTTCACTCACACTCACGTTGACTCACACTCACGAAACTTTTATTTATACAAAAAAAAAAAATTAAAAACTAAAATTTCAAAATTTTCAGCAAAATTTAAAGTTAAGCGAAATTTTTCATTTTTTTTGCATTTTTCGGGACGAAATCTTATGTTAAGCCAAATTTTACAATTTTTTAGTTTCTTTTTTTGGTACGAGTAGAAAATTAATCACGCAAACTCACGCAAAAAAATTGACTCACGCACACTCACTCACGCAAACATCTTACTCATGCACACTCACTCACGCAATTTTGTTTCTCCACTCACACTCACAATCACGTGAGTAAAATTGAATTCAGTCACACTCACGCGTGATCACGCTTGAATCACGTGAATCACGCTTTAGTCTGGTCATGTGCCCATCTCTAACCTCTACGTCTACATACCTGCAGAGAGGGCTGCCAGACTTGGGGATTTATCCTTCTTTCAATTGATCTTTATACCCTACACCACTCTGTGGTACAGGGTACCATGTACCATGATGTTTGTAACTACCCGAAATATTGGTCCTAGACCTACCTTCAAGTATACCGATCGACTCAGAATTACTTTTTGAGTCGATTTAGCGATGTCCGTCTGTCCATCTATCGGTTTAAGCACAATACATTTGACTTGAAATCTAAAACTTAAGCATCTTTTGGTCCAAGGACGAAGCCTATTGAAATTGGAGAAAATCGGTCCATGTTAAGACCTAGCCCCCATACAAACGCCCCCTTTGGATTCGGCATAAATGACTCAAATTTTATTTGCACAAATCACCATTCCAAATTTCAAAGGAATCGGGTCAGTCCTTCTGGTAGTCCCCATACAAACCATTCACATAAGTAATTCCCTCAAAATTCATAAAAATGGAAATATTTGATAAAAATTTCATTTTTAGGTGTTAAACGTGTACTTCTGTAACCAAATCAAATCGGAATATAATTGGACCATTTTTGGACTTAGTCCCCCATATAAAAATTTCGACCGATATTTAGTTAAATTTAGGGATGTCGCGAATAGTGTATTCGGCATTTTACCGAATATTTACTATTCGGTATTCGGTTGGAACCGAATACGAATATTTGCCGAATAATTTTATTATTCATACGCCTGTATTTTACCTATGTAAAACATTAAAAAAAACTACCAGATTAAAAGACAACAACGCTGTTGTTGACACTATTTTTTCTGGTACCTTAACAAATCGAATTTTAATCAAGTGCTCAAGTTTTTTTGTTAAAAAAAACAAACTGAAATTACTACGGAAAAGAGTCAAACGTTAATAAAAAGTGTTTTTTTAACTAATTTAAATTTTGCCGAATATTCGGCAAACTGTTAACGAATATTTATTTAACCGAATATTAAAAAAACATGCCGAATATGCCGAATACCGAATAGTGACGAATAGTTAAATTGGTTTATTGACAAAAAATAAACCAATTCCACTAAAATCTGATCTGTGTGTGTTTTCTGCACTAAATAAAGATATAACAAAAGACAGATACAATCGTTCCATGTTTGGACTTGGGACCTATTTTCCGGAAAACACTGGTGTAGGATATCATATGGTCGGTCTTGACCGACTATAACTTTCTTACTTGTTTTCAAATTACAACTGGAATCTTCGAATTACAATTGATTTTTTACGAATTACAATTGATCTTTTACGAATTATAATTGATATTTTTCGAATTATAATTGATATTTTGCGAATTGCAATTGATCTTTAACGAATTAAAATTGAAGTTTTACGAAATACAAATGGAATCTTCGAATTACAATTGATCTTTTTCGAATTACAATTGATCTTTTGAATAACAATTGATCTTTTACGAATTACAATTGATATTTAACAAATTACAATTTATATTTTACGAATTACAATTGATCTTTTACGAATAAAAATTGATCTTATACGAATTACAAGTAGAATTTTCGAATTACAAATGGAGTATTCGAATTACAAGTAGAATTTTCGAATTACAAATGGAATTACAATTGATCTTTTACAAATGTTGACAAATTGTACTTTTTGAATTGATGTAAAGAATCAATGTAAAGAATTGTTAGTCAGCATTTATGTACCGTTTTTCTTCTAATTTATTCACTCAAAAAATTATGTCATTAACTGTTTGTAGTTTATTTAAAAAGTTTTCCGTTTAGTCGTTTTTAAAAGAAAAAACATTTGTTTGATGTTCAGTTTTTATTATTGACTACTTAAGTCCTTTGTTTCAAAAATAACACACAAAAAATAAAGACTTTCATTTACATTTAATTTTTAAAGTCATTTATTTTTGTTTTGTAAGTAAAAACTACTGATTATTCTTTTGATTTTTCATGATTTGTGTATTTTTTTTTTAAATTGTTGGTATTTTTTAATGAAATATCATTAGTTTTTACCTACACAAGTCAGTTATTTGTTTGTAGAAAAAAAAATCAAAAATTTTTTTATAGAAATATAAAAACATGTTTGTACTTATCAAGTGACTTTGGCACGATGGGTAGAGTGTCTGGCCAGAATGTAGTTGATTGCGGGATCGATTCCCCAAAAATTTTATTAAAAATTTAAAAAAAAAAATATTTCAATAAAAAATTGTAAAAAATTACCTACGAAATCATTAATTTTTATTGTTTTCGTAGGTTATTTTTTTGAAATTTGTTGGTAAAAATAACAGAACTATCATTAATTTTTAATGTTTTCGTTGGTTATTTTTTTCGAATTTATTGGTAAAAAAGAGTGAAAAAAACGTAATTTTTTAATGTTTAATGTCATTTATTTTAGAAAATTTTGTCAACAGTAAAAAATAAATGTTGATGTTTGTTAAAACAAATGAATAATTACTGGGATGGTTTTCAATTGTTTATTCACTGGTTTTAAGTGTGTTTTTCATTTGTTTTTGCCTACAAAATATTTTGAGTGTTATTTAAATGTTCATTCCTATCTTGTTAAACTTTTATTATACTATAGTTAGAAAAACCATAATATATAAATAAAATCAAAAATTAATATTTTAAATATTATAATAAAAAAATGCAATTTTATTGTAATTTTGAGGACTTCACATATGTACATCACACTCAATTATGTTAAATTGTTTTTACAAATGTCTTAATCGGATCTTCATCGGTTTCTGAAACTATAACTTCACAATTACCATTTAGCATTTCATCTAATTTTGGTTTGAACGTTTTCAAAAAGCCTCTTTCAGAATTGCTGTGATTGCAAAGTATAACCGTGACATTATTATGATTAGCATCTAATACCTCATGATGTGACATTTCTCCTGTTATGTAGAGATCAGCTTTGATGCCACGTAATAGTGAACCACCAGATCCAGCACAAACTGCTACCGCTCCTATAGTAGTCTTTAATGTGTGTTCAACACCCATGGCTACGTGTACATCGAGTCCAATATGTTTCTGCACAGCTTCTATAGCATTTTCTAAAGAGATTTTGGTAGAAAATGTACGTCCTGCTCCGATATTTTCATCAACAGAATTGGCAAGAGGCTACAAAAATGAAAAAAAAGAGTTTTAAATGTTTAGTAGTTTTTACTATAGTTTTTACTATAGAAGCTCCCTGTAGGAAAAAAAGTGTCAGTCGATCCGAAATCATATATCTCGTGACTGGTGTAAACGGGACATATCAATAAAATGTCTTAAAAAGCTTATATTATGACGAATAATATGAATATAAAGAATAATCCTCGATGGCTCCAATGCCAATGCAAATAAACGGTTTTTGCAAAGTTGGTTCGAATTTCTTCTTTATGGCCCATTGAAGTTTTAAATTTTAAATCAATGGCATTCGGAAAACGTCAAAAAACTATAATAAATGCACATCTGAACTTAAAAATATGGTTAGATGTCTTCAGTTTGTATGGCGGTTATTTTCTTAGAACATATTAACCCTCAAACTGACATTTTAGTAATTTTTCAAACACAGAAGTCCAATAAAACGTCCATTTAAAGGGTTAAAATATTCTACAAATATATTCCTCATAACGTGCGACATGCGAAAAAATATGATTCTTAATATTTTTATATTTTTAAGCATTTCGAGCATGCGCACGAAGTTTTAACCTTTGACATTTTTTTTTGTATTATTTATTTCAAATTTAAGAATCAAGCCTTAAAGGCCAAATATGGTTCAAATACTACTCCATTATTAAAAATTACAAATCAAAACAAAAACAACTATATTTATAATACTTTCTAATGAAGTTTTATGAGGAAAATATATGTAAAACATTTTAACCCTTTAAATTAGAGTTTGCAAAACGATTAAAATCGTAATCGTAATCGCGATTAATCGTAATCGACAAAAAAATCATGCGATTACGATAAAAAAATTTTCTATAAAACACACTGTTTTTATAACGAATTAAAATCTGTTCCAACATTTTTTTAACCCATTTTGAAGTTTCCATTTAAAATTACTTTTCAAAAAAATCAAATAAGTCTAAAAACGATTACTTTCGGGATAATTTCAAACAAAAATCATTGATTCTGCAATGTTAAGTAGAATCTGGAACCGATTATCTGGAACGAAAAATTTTGATGGGTTGCCCCACACTCAAAATGTAGGCAAAACAAATAAAAAAACACATTTAAAACAAGTGATAAAACAATTGAAAACCATCCCAGTAATTTTTCATTTGTTTTAACAAACATCAACATTTATTTTTTACTGTTCTGTGTTTTCTAAAATAAATAACATTGAACATTAAAAAATAACGTCACTTTAAATATTTTTACCAACAAATTCGAAAAAAAAATAACCTACGAAAACATTAAAAATTAATGATTGTTGTGTCATTTTTAACAACAAAGTCAAAAAAAAAATTACCTACGAAAACATTAAAAATTTATTTTAACAATTTTTCTATGGAATTATTTTTTAAAAAATTTTAACAAAAATGTTGGGGAACCGATCCCGCAATCAATTACATTCTGGCCAGACACTCTACCCATCGTGCCAAAGTCACTTGATACAAACATGTTTTTATATGGCTATAAATAATTTTTTGATATTTTTTCTGCAAAAAAATAACCTACACAAGTAGGTAAAAACTAATGATTTCTCCTTAAAAAATGCCAACAATTAAAAAAATAACGTACACAAATCGTTAAGAGTTAAAGACGAATCACTTATTTTTACTTACAAAACAAAAATAAACGACTTTAAAAATTAAATGCTAATGAAAGTCTTTATTTTTTATGTTGTTATTTTTGAAACAAAAAACTTTACGTTAAACGATTGTTTTTATACCCTCCAACAATAGTATGGGGGTATACTCACTTTGTCATTCCGTGTGTAACGCATCGAAATATTATTATTATATTATTATATTATTGATCAGTGATCGATTCTAAGACATTCTAGCGATATCCGTCTGTCCGTCCGTCCGTCCGTCTGTGGAAGACACGATACAGTCCAAAATAAAAGTGCTAGACTCCCAAAGTTTGGCAGAAATATGTCTTATGTTCATAGGCTGGTTAAGTTCGGAGATGGGCAAAATCGGACCAGGGGGAAAAAAGTTCCCCCTTGAGGAACTAAACCAGCCTCTAAAAACACCATATTTTTATATGATTTTTTGTGATTTTGTTTAACAAATGCCACATTTTTATGCTTCAAGAAGCTTAAAGTTTTGCATTTGGACCCGGGGGATTAGAAAATATCGTTTTTTTTCGGCCCGCCCCCCTTTTGTGGGCGTGGATTAAAAAAAAGTTTTAAAATAATTATAAACTTGTATTTATTTAGTGCGAAAAGCATAAGAATGCATTTTTAAACATATATTTCGAGGGAAAATTTGTCCCCCAATGACCACTGCAGACCTCCCCCCCCCAAAAAAAAAAAGAAAACGACCCTGGATTTTTTTTTTTTTGCATGTTGGAGGGTATAAAAGATTCGGCACAGCTGAATTTAACACTCTTACTTGTTTCTTTTAAAAACGACAAAACGTAAAACTTTTTAAATAAACTACAAACAATTAATTACATAATTTTTTTGAGTGCATGATTCATTTAACTTGTTTGCAATTTTTCTTTCCTTTTCTCGTTAAAGTAATTCAAATTTAAAGTTTGAATGTAACTTTTTTGTTAATTAATTTAAGAGGATACTTCTAAGGGAAGAATTTCATGAATTTTTTAGTGCTATAATTTAATGGAAAAATAAAAATCTTTTAGGTGGGTAGAAAGCTGAGAAACTAACACTCAAAACACGAAGATGACCTCAGAGGTCAAAACCAGATACAGGTAGAATTTAGTACTCGCTGAGGACTTTCTAACAAATTTTTTTTTATAACGATCGGACATCAAATGACAAAGTTATGAACAAATAACGATTTCGGCGGTACCAAATCGCGACCTAAAAATCTAATATTTTGGCTATGGAACTTAATCGAGGTAAGCTTTAAAATTAAGTGTGCCCAATGGGAACTTTTTTTTCGACCCGGTCTAGTGTATATCTCCTAATGAAATTGGGTAATAAAAAAATCACTTCAATGCCGTTTAAAAATATAAATATCAGATTTGTGTTTGTATTGCTTTGTGCTAAACATTTGATTTTCTATAATAATTTTTCCATTACAAAGTATTTTCAACATTATACAGTCCTATATCTTTTAATGAGATTGGGTTATCAAAAAAAGTATTTATTTCATTGAAGATATTGCCTTTCAAAAAATTATTATCAGATTTGTGTTCGGATCACTTGGTGCTAAAAATTCATGATTCACCATTCTAGTTTTTACATTTTATAGAACGTATTCTCAAATCTGTAAAAAAGTTGTAGTTACATTAGGGTGCTCCAAAAAAATTGTTAGATATTGACTCTCTTCAGAAAAATTCATTTGGGTGCAAAAACATGTTTTACAAAATTTTAGGACTATCGGATATGGGTAAGACGTGCCGTGGCGCATCGGCCTTGAAGTTTTAAAAACGATTTACAAGGGGGAAATAAAACTTTTTATTAATTTTCTCAATTTTTTTCTTCGAAATTTTGAGTAAAGTTTAAATTCAAATGGTTACAGAATTGTGATTTTTCATGATTCACGCGGGATTTGCGTGATCGCAAAACGCGATATAAAGTACCTCAACCCTTACGAGCCTATTTGTCTGAAACTTAAAATATATATAAAAGAGACGACTTTAAGGTTGGGGTGACACGGCTTATAGGTCATATCAAAGTTTAAACATTTCGTTGTCCCCTTTAGGGTGTTCAATTAATCGGGTTTTTTAATTGTTCGATTAATCGTTTAATCGATATTTGCCATTTTTAAATTATTCGATTAAACGAATAAAATTTTAAAATTGTTCGATTAATCGAATAATTACAAATTCAGAAATTTTCTAAATTACAAGATTTTTTTCGACAATTTTAGAAAAAAATTGGTACTTGAGTAAATAAACAACGGTAATTACAAGTATTTTAACAAGTATATTAACAACAAGAAAACAAAATTAAAAAATTCTGCTAACTTGTTTGAGAAAATTAAAAAAAAAAATAAAAATAATTTTGGAGATTTGAAAAATGTGTAGAAATCAAAAACAATTTATTTGACAAATTTATATGAATTACCGATATCACAAACAAAAAATATATTTTTTATCTGACTACATTTCGGAAAATCTTAAATTTGTAATTTGTAAAAATCTTATTTTTTATAATTTAGTGCGTTTTTGCCCAAAACTCGAAACTTTGACCGATTTTAGCGCTGTCATGCAGTTAACAGATTTGGCCCAAACTTTTATCAGGTACTTATTTAGGTCGTTTAATAAATCCAAGCTTCAGGAGCAGCGAAAATCCGAATATACATTTGAAATAAGGACCGTCCAAGTAAACATGACTGGTTTTTGTTTAATTCCAACGGTAACATACATTTGGTTTGTTAATTAGACTAAAAACTTTTAAAAAATACATATACATATTTCCGGAAATACCATATATTATTATTCGATTAATTGGCATAAATTCTTCGATTAATCCTTTAATCGAAATTAGCAATTTTAAATTAATCGAACAATTATTCGTCCAAAATTGTTCGATTAATCGAACAAGAATTAATCGACTGAACACCCTAGTCCCCTTATGAAACAATGTGAATCTTCGGGAAAATTTCGTAAACTCCCACATTAATAGAAATATCGTATGCAGCAAAAATATGTGTCGACTAGGTCTTCCAATCGGGATTGGTTTTTCTGAATCCCGGAATTCGGGATTTAAGAAAAATTTTCGGGATCCTGATTTTGGGATCCCGGGATTTTTGGAATATTTTAATTACCGGGATTTGCGGGATTTTTGAACATTTTCGGGACTTTCAAAAATTTTTAGTATTTTTGTCACTTTTGCATTGCCACGCGTTCGTAAAGATTTGCGAAGTTCTGTTGAAGTTGTGAAATTCTAAAAAAGGAAGAGATTTCTCCTGTGAAGGTATCCGTCTTTTTTTATCTCTCTTATCTCTCGTCTTGGCTCATCGTTATCAACTTTTATTTGCTTAACATCATGAACTAGAGATGGGCGCTGGTCACGTGATTTGCGTGATTCACGTAAATCCGGCGTGAGTGTAAGTGATTTTCATTCTAATCAAGTAGTTGTGAGTGAGCGTGAGTTGAAAAAAATTTACGTGAATTTTGAGTAATTGATTCATTTTTTTGCGGAAGCATGAGTGATTAGATTTTTTTTGTTAAAAACTTATTTCAGTTCTTGCAAAAAAAAGTATTTTTTGGCAATTTTTTTTTTGGTAAAATAAGTCGATCAAACGATGTCCGTCTGTCCGTCTGTCCGTCTGTCTGTCCGTCTGTAGAAAACATGGTAACTTTTGAAAGACTTTATGGAGGAACCTAAAATTTGGCATATATGTTGGGAATTTACTTGGTCATGTTTAAAGTTATGAGCAAAAGACTGAATTACGGCAAGGGGTTTTCGTGAATTTACGAGATAAAAACACGCTAATTTTCGAAAGGCAATCCTGAGGGTGCTGATGCTTGGCATCAGCTTGTATTCCCCTCCTCTGTATTGAATTTCAGCCCAATCGGTCCAGTGGTTCAAAAGATATTAGCAAAACCGTAAATTTCAGATTAGTTTCACCTTAAATTCACGTGTTGAAAACCCGTTAAACGTGTTTTAAAAACATTAGTGAGTCACAAAAATATTTTACAACGTATTTTTGTCACTCAAAAATATTTTTACACAAAAAAAACTCTAAAAAAAATAAATTTTGCACTCAAAAAAAAAATTTTAGTAATTTTTTTTTCAAAATTACTAAAAAAAGTTTTTACTAAAATAAAATATTTCTAATCAAAAATGTTATTTCACGTTAGAAAATTTACTATAACTTAAAAAGGGCGTTGTAGAGGGAGATAGATTCGGCCAAGTCGAATTTAACTTTTCTACTTGTTTTTATACCCTCCAACCACAGTATGGGGGTATACTCACTTTGTCATTCCGTTTGTAACGCATAAAAATATCGGTCGGGGACCACATAAAGTATATATATTTTTGATCTATGATCGATTCTAAGACATTCTATGAATGTCCGTCCGTCCGTCCGTCTGTCCCTCTGTCCGTCTGTGGAAGACACGATACAGTCCAAAGTTAAAGAGCTACACTCAAAAAATTATGTCATTAACTGTTTGTAGTTTATTTAAAAAGTTTTCCGTTTAGTCGTTTTTAAAAGAAAAAACATTTGTTTGATGTTCAGTTTTTATTAATGACTACATCAGTCCTTTGTTTCAAAAATAACACACTAAAAAATAAAGACTTTCACTAACATTTAATTTATAAAGTCATTTATTTTTGTTCTGTAAGTAAAAACTACTGATTATTCTTTAAATTTTTAATGATTTGTGTAAGTAATTTTTTTTTAAATTGTTGGTATTTTTTAATGATATATCATTAGTTTTTACCTACACAAGTCAGTAATTTTTTTGTAGAAAAAAAATTCAAAAAATTATTTATAGAAAAATAAAAACATATTTGTATCAAGTGGCTTTGGCACGATGGGTAGAGTGTCTGGCCAGAATGTAGTTGATTGCGGGATCGATTCCCCAAAATTTTATTAAAAAATTTTAAAAAAATATTTCAATAGAAAATTGTATAAAATAACCTACGAAATCATTAATTTTTAATGTTTTGGTAGGTTATTTTTTTGGAATTTGTTGGTAAAAATAACAGAACTATCATTAATTTTTAATGTTTTCGTAGGTTATTTTTTTCGAATTTGTTGGTAAAAAAGAATGAAAAAACCGTAATTTTTTAATGTTTAATGTTATTTATTTTAGAAAATTTTGCCAACAGTAAAAAATAAATGTTGATGTTTTTAAAACAAATGAATAATTACTGGGATGGTTTTCAATTGTTTATTCACTGGTTTTAAATGTGTTTTTCATTTGTTTTTGCCTACAAAATATTTTGAGTGTAGACTCTTGAAACTTGACACGAATATGAGGCATTCCACACCAAATGTCCAGCGAAAAAAAACATGTGTCTCGTAAATTTCTGAATAGGTTGTTTGGATAGCCCTATATGTAACTAAGAAAATTGCGTGTTTGGTTTTTCAAATTTTCGAAAACTGGGCTTAGGAGGCGTGGTCAAATATTGAAAAAATGGTTAAATTTGTGGCGAGTTGCCTTGATTAAATATTTATCACATTAAAACGGAATGCACCACAATGTCAAAAATTTACGTTCTTATATAGTTTTGTATGGGCTATCGATTAAAAAATTTTTTTTTTGAAAATTTTCAGAACCCGTTCTGAAATTATCCATTTTTTAAAAAAGTAAATTTATCAAAAATCCGGCCACTTTTTTTTTGCTATTTTATTTATTTTTTTAAAAGTTTAGATGTTTGTCCATCCACACAAAAAAAAATCAGAAACACGTTCATCTTTTTTTCGAGAAAATCGCATTTGAACTTTAAATTTCATAACAATTTTGTTATTTGCTTGTATTTCTTTGTGTCAACAGAGCGTATGACGAGTATTTATGCAATTAATATTACTCATTCGCAAATTTAAAACAAAGAAAAGACGCCCTGTTTTTTTTTGGAACGTGTTGGAGGGTTAAAAAGATTCGGCACAGCCGAATTTAATACACTCACTTGTTTTTTTAATTTTGTTTCACAAAATTGATATTTTATATCTTGCAAAAATCCCGAAAATTCCGGGAATGGGATTTCCCGATTGGAAGCCCTAATGTTAACTTAAATTTAATTTATATTTTTTCCTAAATTAGAACTTGAAGAATAAAAAAACGTTGTTACATAAGATAATTTCAATAAATTTCAAAAATGGGGCTCGAATTCCTTGATTATTTGCCACACACTCAAAATAAAAGTCAACTAAAATCTGGGAAAATTAACAAAATTTTTTTCTTGGTTTTAGTTCATAATTTTCCCAAAAATAAGGAAAACAAAGTTACTTAATTTTAATCCAATTTTAACTAGAAAATGGGAAAAATTATATTACACTTTAGTTCATTCACATTTTAGAAATAGATTGGGTCTAGCCCCTGGACTCATGGGTTCGGACCCCATGGGTCCAGCCCCAGTTAACTCGAGACCCCGTTGAGTCCTTTAAGGGTCCCCACAGATTTTGACCCAAAAATTGTGTCCGTTTCGCTCTACCTTGCTTAGTTTTTGAGATACGGTAAAAAGGGGTCTGATGGGTTCTTGAGAATCTTAAAAACTGGATGACTCAAAAACTATTAATCGGAGAGCTTTCGGGTATTTTGCGGAAGTGTTCTACAAGTCATGAGCTTTTCCTCGTGTTGGCAGTATTTACCGAGATATGGGCATACATAAAATCTCGGAAATTTCAAATTTTAGATCCCAAATTAGGGTCTTGAGACCCCGACAGATATGCAGAGCTAGGCTGTTCCATATATTTCTTTGTAGTCTTTCTTTTGAAAATTTCATCCGTTTCGCTCTAACTCGCTTAGTTTTCGAGATATCGCCATTTTGAATTTTTAACTAAATTCTATGAAGTTATTTACTAAATTCTCAGAAGTTATTAACTAAATTCTAAGAAGTACACTTCCTCAATTCAAAGAAGAGAAATACGATGATCTTTTTTTTTAGTAAATTTTAACTAAAATTGAACTAAATTGTTTTTTAAGAAATATGTCTTAAAAATAACGATTCGTTTCTTAGATTTGTGGAAAATTTCTTTGGTAGTAAGAATTTTTTTCCTAATATTAAAAAATTCCATTTAAAGAAAACTATGAACAAATTATAAGTAAATGAACTAAACTTTTTTCCCCATATTTAAGAAAATTTCTCATTTTTAAGTTAAATTTAACTAAATTTTAGGAAAATTCATGATAAATTTTCAAAGACATTTTTTCCTTAATTTTTTCTTTTTTTTCAGTGCACGATAGTTGCCTGGAAAAGTTGTAATAACTTGGCTGATTTTTAGCCGATTTAAGTTTTTATTACCTTATTGGAGAGATTTTTACACCAAATCACAACTCTGTAACCATTTAAATTCAAACTTAACTCAAAATATCGAAAAAATAAATAAAAAGTAAAATTTTCCCCTTGTAATTCGTTTTTCATATATCCCATATCCGGTTATCCTAAAATTTTATGAGACATGTTTTTACAACCAAATGAATATTTCTAGGGGGAGTTACGGTCAATATCTAACAACTTCATTTTTTGTAGCACCCTAAGTTACATACATTTTTAATTTTTTTTTAAACAGGTCAGTTAATTTTCAAATTTCCCAAATTGTTTATAAACAATGCTACACATTTAATAAGATAAGAAAAAAAAAGTGTTAATAAATAAAATAATAATTATTTTAGCTACTGTAAATCATTTCAAATTACGTGTAAATGTTTTTGTTCCCAGTGGGTTTTATTTTTAATATTAAAACAAACAATAACAAAATGGGAACAGTTTTGATATCGGTCAGCACCAACCGATCGAGTTCTTTTGTGTGGTTTTATGACTTTTTTAATAAGACGGTTTCGATATATGAATGATGCAGTTAAGAAGGTAATCAGTTGTTAAAAATACGTTGAAAGTTATAGAACAAAAAAAAAATTAAAACTAATATAAAATGCTAACCAACATTAAGAAATTCAATAATATTAGATTTCAAAAAAGCAGCAATTTGAAACAAATATTTTGGTGTTTTCTATTATTGGAAATTGTAAAAACTGCATTAGGACAAGAGTTTGGGCAAATATCCGGTGAATGGAAAATACAATATGGCATCGAAGATGATTTACCAGATTTACGTTTGACTACAGACGGCATAGAAAATGTACCACTGGTTATTTACGATATTGATCGATTTGCAGAAGAATCAACGGAACTATATTTTGAAATTAGTATCGCTAATACAAATATAGCTACAGTTGAAAAACGTATAAATATCAGCGACATATCCGGAACTTCCTGGCAAGGTGATTTTCAAGTAATGGGTCATCATTTTGGTTATACTGAATTATATATAACTCTCAATGATCCCTCAACGTATCGTATGGAAAGGCATTCACAAGAACTAGATGTTATAGTGGTGCGTGAAAAGCGAGTAAATGATAGAATTTATACTTATACTGCTGCCGCCATTATGTTATTAATGTTTATTAATCTTGGTACTGTTTTGGATTTAAAACGTTTGGCTGCAATATTCATGAAACCAATTGGTCCCTTGTTGGGATTTGCTTCCCGATTTATTGTTATGCCTGGATTGGCTTTGGGTCTAGGTGCATTAATATTCAAGGATAATAAACGTTTACAATTGGCTATATTTTTTACGGCTCTATCGCCCAGTGGTGGCATTGCCAATATTTGTAATGTTTTTTTGAGGGGCAATATTAATCTGTCCCTAGCAACTACGACTATTAATAGTGTATTGGCTTTGGGTATGCTACCTTTATGGATTTTCTTATTGGGTCCGGTTTTGCATAAAGAGTCAACTTTGAAAATACCATTTGTGGATTTGGCAGTTGGATGTATTGGTTTTCTATTGGCTTTATTTGTTGGTATTATCTTACGTTTGTGTATACCCAAGACGACTAAATTTATATTTAGATTTTTGAAGCCTGTCTCAATATTCCTGAGTTTATGTTTGGTGGCCGTAACAGTGGGCATAAATGCATTTGTTTTTAAAGAAATCACTTTCCTGGTATGTATACTTTTTTTTAATTTAATACTAAATTAGAGCTGCAGCAGAAATGGTGGTAAATATCATACTGCAATCGACAACTGCCTTAACTTAAAAGTAAAGATTGGCGCGTGAGTGATTTTTGACTCACACTCACGACAGGAATTTTTGAATCATGCACAATCACTCAGGAGCATATTTTTTCGACTCACACTCACAATCACGTGGGTAAATTTAAAACAACTCACACTCACGTGCACTAACGCAAGCTTCACTCACACTCACGTTGACTCACACTCACAAAACTTTTATTTAAAAAAAAAAAAATCAAACATTTTTCAAAAATCTTTCAAAATTTTCAGTAAAATTTAAAGTTCAGCGAAATTTAAAAATTTTTATACCCTTCACTTAGTGATAGAGGGTATATATAAGTTTGTCATTCCGTTTGTAACTCATCGAAATATCGGTCTGGGACCCCATAAAGTATATACAATATTCATTATCCCCGATCGATTTTAAAACATAGCGATGTCTGTCTGTCTGGGGAAATGGTGATCACGACCAAAATATTACACGGAGGTGACTGAAACTTAACATATTTATTGGAAGTTCTCCCGAGAAGTTTGGTATTGCATTTGAGCGATATCGAATCAGCAGTTCAAATGCTATGAACGAAAATGTAAGGACACCTCAAAAATTTTAGTACATTCAACATAACCTTAAAATACAAAATGCTTTAATTTGGCTGCTGGTTGACATATGTGAACATAATTGAACACCAAATGGTATTTAAACAAGTACGAACATATTTTTTGATAAAAAAGTAAAAAAAAAATCGCGGATTTTTTTTTTACCAAATTTTTTTTTTCGCGGAAATTTTTTTCAAAAATTTTTTTTTTTTTTTTGTAAAGTAATTGTCTTTAAATAAAGTTTTTTGCAATAACCTTTTTGAAATTGTGGAGGATATCACTACATTCGGCAAGGCCGAATTTAACTTTTTTACTTGTTTTTGCTTTTTTTGGGACGAAATCTTACGTTACGGTAAAATTGAATTCAGTCACACTCACGCGCGAATCACGTGAATCACGCTCTAATCTGCTCATGCGCCCATTTCTACTTCAAAGGGTATCCGCAACTATATCTAAAAAGGGAATTATCTCAACCCTTATGAACCGATTTCCCCGAAACTTAAAATATATATTAAAGACACGATTTTAAGGTTTGGGTGTCTCGGCTTATCGGCCATATCAGTGTTTAAACATTTTATTGTCCCCTTATGAAACAATGTGAACTTCGGGAAAATTTCGATAACTCCCGAACTAACAAGAATATCGTCTAGATTCTAGAGACGTGTCGACTTAAATTTAATAAAGATTATTTCGTATTCATATGGATATCGTTTGTCTATGTCTTTCAGAGCTTCGAAGGATTTCATTCCTTAATTCGATTTGCATTCCCTAGTAAAAATGGTTTTGTATATATCCATGTATAAATTGATACAAATATATCTAATTTTACATAAAATGATCTAATTATATAAAATTATATAAAAAATTTCTCAGATAAGACCAAAATTCGTATCAAATTTTATAAAATTTTATCGGGAGTTATATCAAATTTTATATAATTTGATACGAAATTTGGTCTTATCTGATTGGTTTTGTGTATAATTAAATATAATAAGATCTCAGTATGTATAAAAAGATATATTTGTATAAATTTATACATGGCTATATACGAAATGATTTTTACTAGGGTTCTGAATGAAAATTTAGTGATTGCATTCCCCAATCACATTTTAGCGAATTGAATGAATTCACTTTAGACCCATTCGATTTATAAATATCGAATGCATTCGATTTATTTTTCATTCGACTTTCAAAAATCGAATGCATTCGATTTTTTTTATTCGACTTTTAAAAATCGAATGCATTCACTTGCGAATGCAATCGATTTTCTTTTCATTTAATTTGAAAAATCGAATGGCTTATTCATTCACTGCACAAAAAACTTAAAAAAAACTAACCATGATGGAGAAAAACGGAGCCAATTTTTTGTTCATAGTATCGCCAACACTCTTCACACTTTTTGTCGTGTAGGCAGTTAATATGTGTATTTTTGAAATTTTCGGGAACACCAATTTTTTTTGGTTTAAAATTAGAGCCCATTAGGATCATCGTATGCAAAGAGAGTCGATACTTTGGACCAAAATTTGTCTCCGTTTTGGTCCATTTATTTAAAAAATCGATTGCATTCGCAGTAGAATGATAAAAAAACGAATGCATTCGATTTTTCTAAATCGAATGAACAAGAAATCGAATGCATTCATTTTTTCCATTCAATCGAATGAATTCCAAGGACTGCATTCAATGTTGATTTATGAAATCGAATGCATTCACTGACTATGAAAGTTGAATGGATTTTTTTGAGAATTCATTCGAAAAGGATTTCATTCTTCGAAGCTCTGATGTCTTCATGTAAATGCCCCCCAAAATTTAGAAGTTTATGCCACCTTTGGATAGGTATTAAAAAAACCTTATATGGAAACATCATATAGTTACTTAGAATAAAATGGCTGATAAATCCCAAACACGATTTTTCGCAATTTTTTGAACCCCTAAATCCCCGATATGGCCGATAAGCCGAGATATCTCAACCTTAGAACTGTCTTTTTATATATATTTTAAGTTTCATGCAAATCGCTTCATAAGGGTTGAGATACTTCCTTACGGCTACGGTCCTGAAACAGTGTGTTTTGTCATTGTTTCATCCTTTGGCAACATTTTTTAGCTTCTCGTACCGGTTAGTGTTTTCCCTCTTGCTGGAAGGTAGCTAATAAATAAATAGAATTCGTTTTACAGGACACCTGCTGGAGTTTCTTTCGTAACGTTGGAGACGTTCTATTCACAAAAATGGTACACTCATAATAATAACTCTGTAAAATACTGTGTAAAATGACTGTAATCTCAATTCAACAGATATTTGACAGAGTTTTCTGTCAAAACACAGATTTAAAGAAAAAACTTTGTATTTTGTTGTGACAAAAAAACAAAGTTTCCTCTGTTATATTACTTTTTACTTTGTAATCTTAATTCTACAGATAATTAACAGAGTTTTCTGCTAAAATACAGATCTAAGCAAAATACTTCGTTTGTTTTTATAACCAAAAAAGTTTTCTGTTTTGAGTAGTTTTTGTTTTTGTTACCAAACATCAAAATTTTATCTGTAATTTTTTTTTTGACAAAAAGTTGAAAAAGTAGCAAAAAAAAGTTATCAAAATTCATTTTTCAGAAATCTTATAAAAATTTTACAACATATAATGCATTTAACTAAACTCTGTAAATTTACAGAGTTTTTTCTGTAAATTATTTTTTGCATCAAATGTATGTAAATTTCATAGTTTTCCTTGCTAAATGGTGGTTTATTTAACCAATATTTTATTAGAAACTCTGTAAATAAACAGTTTTTTTGTCCAAATCATTTTACAGAGTTTTATGGTAAAATTACAGAGTTTTCTCTGTAAAAAAGCTTTCATATTTAACCAATATTTTACTATAAACTCTGTAAATTAACAGTTTTTTTCTGTCAAAATCATTTTACAGAGTTTTTAGTAAAATTACCAAGAAATGTTGTTAGCTGGAAAAGTATGGTGCACTCTGTTAAATTAGCAGAGTTTTTCTGTAATTTAACAGAGTTATTATTTTGAGTGTAAGAGCAAAGTGGTTGCTCTATATATTTCCAAGGCATTTGATTGTATGTGGCACGGTACACTTGTTTGAAGCTTATAGCGTTTGGTTTCAGTAGTGATATCTCTCGATTTATATCGAGCTTTTTCAGAGACCACTCTATACGTATTGTTATAGATGGGTTCTCATCGGGTGAGTTTCATTTGAATTCATGGGTACCGCAAGTTCTTTCTACTACACTTTTTTCTTATTTTTCTTAACTACCTTCTGGGTCTAACTTCCAGTCCTATCTATTCTTATGCAGATAACAGCAACATTTGACATTTTGTTTCTGCAAGTTCCCATCCAGGGTCAGGCAATAAGTAGGAGCTAATTTGAAGTAAATTAGATCATAAAACTGACTTTTTAACTGATCATAAAATTACTTTTCGATTTTTTAAAATAATGGTCTTAAAAACTTGAAAATTTGAGCCATTTCTTTCAATGTAAATAATTTGTTAAGCCCAAGGTCCGATTTTTTTATTTATTAAAAGATGTTTTCTCCAATATTTCGCCATCTACCGGATAGCATCTTCAAGGTTCTATTACTGGATAGCATCTTCAGGGTTCTAAAATTAAAGTTAACAAAAAGCAAATGTTAACATGTTACAACCCTAAAGATGCTATCCAGCGGATGGCGAAATATTGGAGAACATTTTTTTTTTAAATAATAAAAAAAATTATAATTAAAAACTGACCTTTAAAAAATTTACAGAAATCATTTACCACATCAATGTTATAATTTTCATTCTACTTCTTTACAGATCTTTTTGGCTTGTCTATTTTTACCCTTCATCGGCTATATTTTATCATTTGTTTTATCAAAACTATTGTGTCGTACACCTACAGATGCCATGACTATAGCCATTGAAACCGGTGTTTTAAATATGACTCTACCCATACTTTTGCTGCAATACACATTGGAACAACCCATGGCGGACATGGTAATAGTAGTGCCCATAACAGCGGCTTTAACTTCTTTGTGCTTGGTGTTAATTTTCTATATTGTTCGACGTATATTTGGTTGGAATAACAAACGAGACTTAGAAGCATTTGATGAAGAAGCATTTTTGGAAAAATGATTGATTTGAGAAAGCAAAATTTTAGAGAATTTTGTTTGGGACATACAAAACTGCAAATTAGTGATATTTTAAAAAAATACTTGCTTTTGTAATATATTAAATTTAAGCGATATAAGTAGTTTAATTTTTTTATTAGTAATAATTTCATATTTATTTCGAACCTATTCGACGCAAATTCGAAAATAAAGTAACGGGTTTATTCACAGTTGTTAAACCTGTCAACTTTTAAAAAACTTAAGTTATTTAAATTTGCTGCTACTAAATTTATTGGTGGCTGCTAAATGTTGTGGATTTTTTAATAAAGAAAAAATCATTTGATATTAACGAATGTCTAATTATAAATTATTTTTGAAGAAAATTTTTTTTTTTACAAACATTTTTTTTACCACAAAAATACTTTTTCAGTAGTGTCCGAACATAAACTAATACTTTTTGCAAAAAAAAAGTTAAACAATTTTTTTTTTCAATTTGTTAGGAATTTTCCGATTTTTAAGTCAAAAAAGGAACACAAGGTAAGGCCATTGTCCTACAGGTCCAATATTTGTGTGTGTTGATATCGACCCTAAAGGCAACTTTCTCGACCCCGACGTTTTCGAAATTCGAAAAAAGCTAAATTTGCTCCACCCTAATGTACAAGTATCAACCTAAATTTTATTACATTAACTGAATTTTAGTTGAAAATTAGCATACATATTTGTAAATTCTTAAAAAACACTTTTGAACAAAATTCAGAGAAACTCTCACTCCAGTAAATCATTAAAATACACAAATCCAAGTCTGCCTTATTTGTGCCTATTTTTATTATCCTATCACGTACCGTTTTTAAGATATTCGCGTTTGATATTAAAAAAACCTCTAATTAAGCACTTTTTTGGTGTAACATGCTCTCACAAATATGACTTGATAAAATGAGCGTCATCATTCTAAATCAGTCATCTAAATTTTTCTAGCACTAGTTTTCGAGATATTAACATTTGAAAATAAAAAAACCGCTAACTGAACCCTTTTTTGCTGATTCACTGGTACATACTAGGGTTATATAGTCGCAACAAAAAGTCGACTTTTTTCAATTTCTAAAAAGTCGTCTTTTCGACTTTTTTAAAATTTAAGAAAATTACTTTTCAACTTTTTTAAAATTTAAAAAAATCGACTTTTTGACTTTTTTAAAAAGTCGACTTTTTCGACTTTTCAACATTCTTCGACTTTTTTTGACTTTTTAAAACTTTTAAAAGTCGATTTTTTTGTAAATAAAAGTTTGTTTTTGAGTTGTTGTAAGCATTTTGGTGCTATTTTTTTGGTTGTATTTTATTTATCAATGTTGGGTACCAAAGTAATGAAGGTTAATAAAAGTCAAAGAAATCGAAAAAGTGGAAAAAGTTGAAAAAATCAAATCATAGAGGTTTTTACAATAATCAAAATATTGGTAAATATTGCACTTAACGCTTTCTAACTCTTCACTTAGTAAATTATTGTAGTTACTACATGACGGTCATTTGTGTAGTAAGTAGTACTGTCGTTTTCAACTACAATTTCAGTTGTTTTTGTATGAAAAATCTGAAACAATTTTTTTTGTAGTCGTTTAAAAATGAAATAAAATTACTACATTGTAGTAATAGTTGTTTCATGTAGTTGTTTTTAGTTTATAAAAAAAACTAGAAAAACGGATGTGTTGAATAAGTTGGAAGTGTCAGATGCAGCAGGAATTATTACCAAACAATTTTAACCATTTTTACGTCTCAAAGTTTTTTTTTTGTTAATAAAAAAATTCCGACAATTTGAATTACAGTAAAAACAACTGTAATTTGAAGTTGTTTTTACCGTTTTTTTTTAGTTTTTAATCAAAAGTTAACATTTTTGGTTGATTTTACCGTAAAATGTAGTGGACGCCTAAGCAACAAAAAATGTAGTTGTTTTAACTGTCTTTTTTAGTTTTGTATGATCTACCGTCCTAATCGTAACAACGAAATGCCAATAGCTTCAGTATTGAACTCCGCTGTCATTTGATAATTTTTTTCCAGAAGAACGAAATTATTTTCATCTGGCAAAAGTAAAAAAGAAAATTAAGTCGATAAAGTCGAAAGCAAAATTCGACTTTTCGACTTTTTAACACCAAAAAAGTCGATTTCGATTTTTTCATACAAAAGGTCGATTAATCGACTTTTCGACTATGGGACCCTAGTAGATACTATTGCGTTGGTAACACCAAATACCACTAAATAAGACCTTTATTTTCCAAATATTTTACTAAATTCTTTTAGCGCGTACTGTTTCGCGCGTACGAGTCAGAAAGAGCTTGATAGAGCGCTATTAAGATGCAGTGAAATCATGTGTTTTTTAGCCCATTATTTCCTATCATTGTTAACAAAAAATTTTAAAATATTAAAAAAAATTAAAATTTTCATTTTAAATTATTCCTGCTTAATGAGTATATGAGGCATTCCACACCAAATGTACAGCGAAAAAAAACATGTGTACCGTAAACTTCTGAATAGGTGATATGGATAGCCCTATATGGAACTTAGAAAATTGCGTTTTTGGTTTTTCAATTTTTCAAAAACTGGGCTTAGGAGGCGTGGTCAAATATTGGAAAAATGGTAAAATTTGTGGCGAGTTGCCTTTATTAAATATTTATCACATTAAAACGGAATGCACCACAATGTCAAAAATTTACGTTCTTATATAGTTTTGTATGGTCTATCGACTAAATTTTTTTTTTTTGGAAAATTTTCAGAACCCGTTCTGAAATTTTCCATTTTTTAAAAAAGTCAATTTATCAAAAATCCGGCCACTTTTTTTTTCTTTTTTATTTATTTTTTTAAAAGTTTAGATGTTTGTCCATCCACACAAAAAAAATCAGAAACACGTTCATCTTTTTTTTCGAGAAAATCGCATTTGAACTTTAAATTTCATAACAATTTTGTTATTTGCTTGTATTTCTTTGTTTTAAAGTTGCGAATGAGTAATATTAATTGCATAAATATTCGTCATACGCTCTGTTGACACAAGAAAATACATGCAAATTACTAAATTGTTATGAAATTTAAGGTTCAAATGCGATTTTCTCGAAAAAAAAGATGAACGTGTTTCTGATTTTTTTTTGTGTGGATGGACAAACATCTAAACTTTTAAAAAAATAAATAAAAAAGAAAAAAAAAAGTGGCCGGATTTTTGATAAATTGACTTTTTTAAAAAATGGAAAATTTCAGAACGGGTTCTGAAAATTTTCCAAAAAAAAAAAATTTTAATCGATAGCCCATACAAAACTATATAAGAACGTAAATTTTTGACATTGTGGTGCATTCCGTTTTAATGTGATAAATATTTAATCAAGGCAACTCGCCACAAATTTGACCATTTTCCCAATATTTGACCACGCCTCCTAAGCCCAGTTTTTGAAAAATTGAAAAACCAAAAACGCAATTTTCTAAGTTCCATATAGGGTTATCCATATCACCTATTCAGAAGTTAACGGTACACATGTTTTTTTTCGCTGGACATTTGGTGTGGAATGCCTCATATAAATATTCAAGAAAGAGTATTGCGGTTTTTTTCTTTTAGGTCCTTCCTTCTTTTTTTCCTTAAAAACAAATTCAGCGATATCTCTCACTTGCGCTAACTAATTTTTTAGTGTCAACACTTTCTGGAATGGGTTAATGACGTTTCGATGTAAATCTTAATTGGTTACTACAAATTGTTAAAAAAAAACTGTCTCATAATGCATTTTATCAGTAACGGTTTATTACTTATCATAATTATTACCGGTATAAAGTGTGTTGAGATTTTTCAAAAGGTAAAATTAATAAAAATATTGCGTATTATATTTATATTATAAACAAAATTTTGTTATTTTTAATAATATCAAATAAATACTAAATGAAATTTTGTAATCAAAAAGTAAAAAAAAAAGTCCAAGAGCGTATACGTTTTTTTTAACATTATAATGTAAGAAGTAAAAAAGATAATTTCAGCTTTTCCGAATAGATAAATACCAAGGTGGAGCGAATTTCACTTTTTTTGATTTTCTGTATCGTTGGGATCGATCGGAACAGTTCCCTTTTATGGTCAATATTAACACCCAAAAATATTGCACCTGTGGGGCAATGTTTTTTGGTCCCTTTTTTGACTTGAAAATCGGAAACCTTCCTGATCATATTCTCCTTCCTTAATGTGCAAGTAGTGTTTACAATGCTTCCAAATTGTAAATTTACTTTTTTTTATTTTTGTGAATATTACGAGTTTTTTTACGAATACCTACATTTTTACACGACCTCCTCGTAAAATTTACCAGCTTTTATTGTAATTTAAGACGCTTTTTAAAGACGGGTTAAAATATTTGGAAGTTTTTTGAAGAGATTTTTATTTGAAAACTGTATTACAGAGCAATTAGACAAATTACAGATGAAATTTACTAATTTGGTTACGAGAAAAAAATATTTTTTTTTCTAAAATCTGTATTTTAACAAAAAAAACTCTCTTTAATATCTGTTAAATAGAGATTACAAAGTAAAAAGTAAAATTACAGATAAAATTTTATTTTTCGGTCAAAAGCAAATAAAAACTATTTTTAAAATCTATATTTCGGCAGATAACTTTGTCAAATATTTGTCGAATTAAGATTACAGTCATTTTACAGAGTATTTAATAAAGTAATTATTTTGAGTGTATAAGATTGATCGGTCCAGGATAAGATAAAAATATTTTTAATTTTTCTGATCAGAATGGTTTAAAATTTCCGCAAAATCGGTCCAGGAGTAAAGTAATGAGCAAAATTTTTAAATAAATTGTATTTCACGTGAATTTTTGATGGTTATCATCTTAAATTCACGCTTTAAAAAACACGTTAAAAACGCTATAAAAGACGTTAAAAAGGAGAATCACAGAATGAGTGGTTGTCTACTAAAAATTTGGAAAATAATTTTTTGATGAGATGATAAACTGTTGTAATGAGAACTGTTTTAGTAAATATTTTGACATTTAAAGCTTTTTTTTCGTGAAAATGTAAGATAGAGGGTTTTGCTTATTAGCTCTCGATATATCTTTGAAATTTGAATACAGTTTTTTTAATAAAGTAATTAATTTTCGTTCCAGAATTTTGTTATTTTGGTACACTGTGCATCGGTTCAAAATTCCATTTGTAAATGAACTAACAATAAGTTGGATGCTCTCATATATATTCTAAGCATTACAAACTGCATTATATAGAAAACAATTGCACTTGGACTTGAAATTAAATGTTAAAAAAATGTTCTTTACATCTATAGATAGTACTTTAAATAACAAAGCTACATATAACAAAAAAAAAATAGTTATTTAAAGCTTTTTAATTGACTAGAAAATCTCTAAAACACAAACAATTAAACGTTGAGCTGTTTTTATTGAAAAAATTGCTTTATTCACATTTTTAACAAAACAATTAATATTTTTATAAGTCAGTTGGTTGAATGAATTTGCTAAAAGTGTTTTTAAACATTTAAATACGGAAAATATCAATTGAAAATTAAAATATACAATAATAAAATTAGTATTTGTTGATAACGATTTTTATATGAGATTTTATTGATACAATCGTAAATTGAACAATTTCAAAGTTATCGGTTAACAAATTATAACAAAAAGAGTCTTAAATAATGAAAACAATAAAGGCCCGGAAAAATTTGCTAGTACGGAGTTCTTTAAAACTTTTAAAAATCGATGAAAGTGCTAACCAGTGTTCTAGTGACGCCAATACAGGGTGGGTAAATTTGGGGTTACAGAGTAAATTGGCTGTCAACTGATAAAATGACAAGAACAAAGCTATCATCCTTTGACATTTATTTAGTGAAAACTTGGGAAACATTGGAACGGTATAATCGTGAAAAACGAATTTTGAATGTTAAAATGTACTTTGTGTTCAATGTTTTAATTTTTTTTTCGTACCACAATTAAAAAAAAAATCCGTAAAAAGTACTTTTTGGAAATACCTTTTCTAAAGGGGTAAAAAATGTGTACTTTTGGTACTTTTCATATATCCTGAAATAATGGTCCTAAAAAGTAAAAATTTTGAATGGATGATTCTTCTGTAAAGCAAAAATATCATCCAAGAGAAGGACATATTTGGAAATTAAAAAATTTTGGGTAAAAAGGCGTACGTAAATTGGGGTAAAATAGTACTTTTATATCTCTACGATAAAAACTATATGTAAAAACTATATTTCTTTAATGCATAGTATATGAAAAGGGCTGAAACTTACATGGAACAAAATGAGATGGAACTGAGAACGAAGGATCGATATTGAAAATAATTTTTTCTCAAATTTTTCGTACTCAATTATTTTTCACATTTTTTTTCACTCAAAATATTTTACACTCAATTTCATAGGGTAATCCCGAAATTGAGCTCGAAAATTGTCAAGATAATTTTTCACCAAACAACGAACGTATACGTGCCAGCGAAGTTATTTTAATTTTATTGTTTAAATTATTCTAAACAGTTTTTATAAATGACTTAGGCTGGATAACTCAATGCTCCGTTATAAAATAACTCTCCGTTAAATTTAACTTTTTCATACAAATTTTGACATAAGGTTCCGTTAATTAGGCAGTTAGCAGCTAACTTTTCGTTGAGTAATCCGCCCCATAAACGTTCACAATCAAATAAAAAACAAGTAAGAAAATTATAGGCGGTCAAGACCGACCATATAATACCCTTAACCAGTGTTTCCCGAAAAATGGGCACCAAGTACAAACATGGACCGATTGGATCTATATTTTGCCAAATCTTTAATAAGTGTAGAAAATACTCAAAACCAAATTTGACTGAAATTGGCTTCTACTTGTTGCAAATAAACCGCTTTTAGTAATATCGGGCGAAATTTTTATATAGGGCCTAGGTCCAATAATGGTCCGATTATAATCGGATTTGATTGGGTTATTAAAGTATGCGTTAAACACACACAAACAAAATTTTAATCAAATATTTTTATATTTTCAAGAAATTTTAGAGATTTATGTGAATATCGGGAGGGTGGTTTGTGTGGGGCTACAAGAAGAACTGGACCGATTCCTTTGAAATTCGGAACGATAATTTGTGAATACAAAAAACGTTTATCTGCCAAATTTTTAAAAGATACCTGTTCAAATACGGCTGTTGTGGAAAATTTAAAGGGGACGTTTGTATGGGGCTAGGTCAAAATATGGACCGATTTTTCAATTTTCAATAGCGTTCGTCCTTGGGCTAAAAGAAGCTTAAGTTTTAAATTTCACACAAATCGGTTAAAAATTGCGACCTGTATCGTGCGCACAACGTTTACATGGACGGACGGACGAACATCGCGAAATCGACTCAAAAAGTGATTCTAAGTCGATCGGTATGCTTGAAGGTGGGCCTAGGACCAATATTTCGGGTAGTTACAAACATCAGCACAAACTCATTATACCCTGTACCACAGTGCACTATGGTTCCAAATGCATTTTTTTTTGGCATAAATTCAAAAAATGAAGCAAGGTCACTTGGATTAATTCTGGGATGATTTTTATCTCTTAGCGCAATCAAAAATCGATTGTCAAAAAAATTTTTTTTTTTGAAAATTTTTTTTTTGAAATTTTTTTTTTTGAAAATTTTCTTTTTTTTGGAAATTTTTTTTTTTTTTTTTTTTGAAAAATATATTTTTCTTAATTAATTAGCTTTACGGAAGGCAAAAAAATTATAAAAAAAATTGATTTGAAACCGTGTCACGCAAAATAAAGCAAATTTGGCCGAAATTTGAGCTAAACTAAAATGGAAATTGTGGGAGTTTGACAAAAAATGCTTGCAAGATGTAAATTTTAATATGAAATATACAATATTGAAAACACTTTCACGTTTAAAGACTCATGCAAGTTCGTGCCCAAACACAACTTTTTGTCCACGAAAGATATAGGCTATTTTGGCTCCAAAATCCTCATAATCTAAACAACCAAGAATAACGCCAAGGATGCATTAACTGTAAAATAGGAATTTTAAACAAGAACTAGTATCCTTAGGTTTCAATTTGTCCCTTTAGCCTCTTTTTAATTTTAGTTTTTCCCATTTGCCGTTTGTATAAGTGTAATATTGATTTCACTCCGGTTTTATTATACGTCTTAAAACTTTCAACTTTGAAAGCCTTGCAAACTGAAAGTATTGGCAACAAATTTTTTTCATTATACTTTCTTGATAGCTTATAGTGTTGACATTGAGGAAATGTATAAGCTTTTGAAAATTTGTTAAATTTTGTTTTTTTAATTTCTGCCAAAAAAAATGGATTTGGAACCATAGTGCAGTGGTGTAGGGTATAAAAATTGCCGGACACTTGGGAAATCAGAAGTTGAAAAAATGTAAATTTTAATTAGTATCACTAAAACTGTAAAAAATGTATGTTCTTAAGCCAATTAACTACCTAACCTCAAATTCGCTCAACCTTTACTAAAGAATCTCAGAAATCCAAAAATATTTTATTTAAAGTGTGAAGTCGCTAGATTATAAAATTTAATTAGAAATATTTGCTTGGAAAATTCAAAATGTTGTACAAATTTTCAAAGAACCTTTTCAAAATGTCAAAGTTATATCTTGAGTTTACACAGAAAAAATTTTAAACCAATTTCAATCAACAAAAACGCGGATTCAATATATTTTTTGATTGAAATTCCTTCAATTAAAATTTTTTTTATACCAATCATCATATTGTAGGTGATTGATTAAACATTTTTCAATCAAACATTTTTTCGATTTTGATCAAAAATTTGATAAATTTTTTGTTTATAGTCAATCAAAATAATGATTGATTTAACAAATGATCATTGTAAGCATATGATAAAATTATCAAAAAATTCATCTTTTTTGCTTTCCAATATGTTGCAAAAATAAAAAAAGTAAAACCCGATTATTTTGTATATTTTTTAATTAATTTATTCAAATAAATTAAAGCGAAAAAAAATCTGGCGAGTTGAAAATTTGTAATTTGACAGTTAAAAAAAATTAATCAAAACATTGATTGACTCCTTTAAATTTTGTTGATCAATAGATTTAATTGAACATTTTTAACCAATTCGGAACAATAAACAATTAATAAATATGCTTTTGGTATAAAAAATAATTTATACATTTTTTTTTGGAAATGGTTTAGTTCACATAAAATATTTGCTAATGATAAAATTCGACATACCCCCAATAAAAAGGTGCTTGCTATCAGAAAAATCGTTCAAATACGATTAAATGAATGTTAACGCTTCTGATAATTTAACCGTAAATTTTGTAAAAGCTCCTATTTAACAAAACGTGCGATTCTTCCAAAATTGAATTCATTCAATAGTGGATAGACGGTCGAGTTATATCCACTACTTAAAAAAGATCGAATAAGAATAAAAAAAAAATACTCATGCAAAAAAGTTAATAAAAAAATAAAAATATAAATAATTAAAAATGGGTTTTAAAAAATCTTTAATAATTGTATTAATTATACAAGCAACATGTGTTTTGTCAATACAAGGAAAATCTACAGATATTATAGCAAAAGTCTCAGAAAATATTACAACATCAGTGGAAGAATTTGATAATTTTGCAGATGATTTGCCAAATGAACCAACATGGTCTGTTATATTTAAACAAACAAGTTTTAATATGACTATGACACAGAAACGTGAAGTTGAGTTGACTATAACATTAGATCCAGCATGGGGTTCTGAATTTGAATTTCACATTTTAACACAAGACAACGAAATGTTGTCATTATCGAATAATATTATTAAATCCAAAGATATTAAAGCGGGTCAAACTATCTGGCAGGGCAACTTTACGGTAGATGCTTTATTTTTGGGTCGTACACATATTTATGTGGAATTACGTAGACCCCACATGGAACCGGAAAAAGCTTTGGAAATAAGTGAAGTCATCGTTTTAAGAAATATTGGCAAAATGGATATGATTTTTAACATATGCGTCGGAGCTTTCGTTATGCTTTTGTATGTTAATTTTGGAGCTGTTTTGGAATTGGATGCTTTAAAAGCTATACTCATTAGACCTATTGGTCCGGCTATTGGTTTTGTTGGACAATTTTTAGTAATGCCTGTTTTAAGTTTTGCAATTGGCTATTTTCTATTTCGCGATATGATTGAATTACGTTTGGGTCTATTTTTCACCGGCTCAACACCTGGAGGTGGTGCTTCAAATATTTTCACCGTTGTTTTAAATGGCAATTTGAATTTATCTATTACCATGACGGCTCTGAGTAATTTGGCTGCTTTTGGCATGATGCCATTATGGATATTTACATTGGGTGCTTTAATATTTAAAGATGGCAATTTAGTGGTACCATATAAGACCATAGCATCGATGTCTTTTTCATTGGTTGTTCCTTTGTGCATTGGTATAGCGTTGCAGAAATATTCACCAAAATTGGCAAAGAAAATGTCAAAACTTTTAAAACCTGTATCGTTGTGTTTTATATTGTTTATAACGGCATTTGCATTTACCGTTAATTCGTATATGTTTAAATTATTTTCATGGAAGGTAAGTTAAAAGTTTTTTTTTTAAGGTAAACAATTTTGTCTACACCATTTACAAATGTAATTCGTAAAAGTTCAATTGTAATTCGAAGATTCTACTTTTAATTCGAAGGTCCCATTTGTAATTCGAAATTTCCATTTGGAATTCGAAGTTTCTACTTGAAGATTCTAATTGTAATTCGAAAATTCTATTTGTAATTCCAAGATTCCATTTGTGATTCGAAAATTCCAATTGTAATTCGAAAAAGATCAATGGAAATTTAGTTGAAATTTTTCGAATTACAATCTTTAAGTTACAATTAGAATCTTCGAATTACAAATAGAATCTTCGAATTAGAAGTAGAATTTTTAAATTACAAATGAAATCTTCGAAGTACAAATTGAATCTTTGAATTACAAATGGAATCTTCGAATTACAAATGTAATCTTCGAATGACAAGTAGAATCTTCGAATTACACTTGATCTTTTACGAATTACATCTGTAAATGGTGTAGAAATTTTTTTTTGTGAGTAACGGATTGCCTGAAACTAAATATATAAAAGAGACGATTTTAAGGTCGAGTTTCGCGGCTTATAGGCCATATCGGGGATTTAAGGGTTCAAAAAATGTGTCTAAAAATGGCGATTTTTTTTAGATTTTTGAGCTATTTCTTTTTAAAAAGAACTACACAATGTTTTTATATAGGAAGAAAGGGTTTTTAAATACCTACACTCAAAAAAACCTTGCCAAATTACTCGAAAAAGTCCAGTGATCCCATTTTACAAATGTTTGACAGTTTTCCTTGTTTTTTAACAAAAAATTTTTGACCGAAATTTAAATTTTTCTTTGTAATTTTACAATTTTTTTCGTAAATGTACAAATTTCCAAGGTAATTTTACAAAAAAAATCTAGTTAAATTTAGATAAAAACTAGTTAAGTCACGAAAAAGTTGTAAATTTAAAATTTTATTGGTAAAAAACTTGTAAAATTACTAAAAAGCTCGTTATTTTTACTAGAAATTCTCGTTAAATAGGAGGTAGTACAAAATCTAGTAAAGTCACAAGAAGTCCTTGTATTTTTTATTGCGTCAAAAAATTTGTAAATGTACAATTTTATTGGTAAAAAGCTTGTAAATTGTTTGTAGTTTTGAAAGTTTTTTACCAATAAAATTTTAATTTTTACTTGGAACTATCGTTAAGTTGTAGGTAGCAAAAAATTATTTTTTTTGTAACTTTACAAGAGCCCTTTTTTCGCGTAAGCGTATATACGTTAACTCAAAAAATTTATGTTATAATATATTTTTGCGTTTCGTGTAAAATATATTCGATTTGGTGTTCCTCACTTAGCGTATATACGCTTAATTTAAACGTAGATAATTATCTACGTTAGATCCCATGCAAAATTTTAGCCTATAATTTAGTATTTTGGTTCTAAAATGTTCGTGAAAAATAACACAAATTTTGGCAAAAACACGTTTGAATGCTACGGTAAATATATTGACATTTTGCTTTTAAAATGATTGATATGTTAAAATATCATTAGCTTTATAGCGATAACTAATATACGCTTATGCGAAAACAGGCCTAAGATTTTTTTTGAGTGTAACCAACAATGGCATAAGCACTAAGAAATTCTAAAAAAAATATTTATTCACGATAATGTGTACATCTGCGATGTCCATATGAATATGAACTAATCTTTGTTTAATTTAAATCGACACTTATTTTTGCTCTGGAAGGCATTCGTGTTAATTCGGAAGATTATAAAGTTTTCCCGAAGGACCATATTTTTCATAAGGTAGCACGAAATTTTTAAACACTTTTATAGCTGATAAACCGAGACACCCCAACCTTAAAATCTCCTTATTTTTATATATTTTAAGTTTCAGATAAATCAATGTATAAAGGTTGGGATAGTTCCCTTGTTAGCGATAGAGTGTATATTAATGTGGATTAAATTTTCCTTTATTTTGAATTTTAAAATCGTCGGGGTCGGAATAGTTGCCTTTTAGGGTTAATATTAACAAACAAAAATATTAGACCTGTAAGGCAACCCAGCCAGAAATTGTCAGCGGTACAAAAAATATAGTACTGGCAAAGTACCTCTTTTTTTGAAAATAGATTACTTTTCCAGTGTTGGAAATAACAACTCTAAAAGTGCTGTACCAGTACTTTATTACAAAAAATCTTACCGCTTGATAATTTTTTTTTACATTTTTTGGTGTGAACTAAAACTATGTATTTGTTTTGTAAATATTCTATTTATTAACCGGAAGTTCAGTACTAAAAATTTCCGTTACCATCATTATATTACCATTACTTAGGCTGGATTACTCAATGCTCCGTTATTAAATAATTTTCATATAAATTTTGACATAAGGCTCCGTTAAATCATCAGTTAGCAGCTAACTTTTCATTGAGTAATCCGCCCTTAATGTTGTACATGTTGCTGCATTTATTAGGGTTTTTCTATGGGAATTACGATAAATTCAAAATTTTTGGTTGAAGTTATCGAAATTTTTTTACAAAAACCCTAATAAATACAGCATCAAGTAACTTCAAAAAAGTATGTATTTTAATAAACACTTTCATAAACATATATTACTGATTGGTAAATTTATAAATGATTTAATATACCCTTGGCTATTTTAAAAAGTGGAAAACTCTGGTATTGAGGACCTTGTATTAATTACCTCATCCGCTATGTGGATAAGATTATGAGCAATCGTTGTAATAGTCATTGTATTTTTTTTTGGAAAGAATATTTTTTTCATTTGGCAACAAGTAAAACAAAGCATAAAGTCGATTAAGACAAAAAACAGAACCCTAGCTGGAATGTCACAGCAAAGTCCTAAAACATTCAATTTAAATCCTTTTCCAATCAATATGCCAGTATGCCTTCAAAAAATAATATAAAATAAATAAATAATAAATACAGATTTTTTGTATTTGAAGTATTGGGACAACGTTGTTTTTTTGGTTTTTACAGTGCTTTTACGATGCTGTCTGAACGTCTGGGTCAGTACTGAAATACCAAAAAAAACTACGTCCCGTCAATACTTGTACTACAGTTAACGTTACTGGGCCAGTATTGGCCCGCTTGTATTTTTCTGCCTGGGAATGTATTTGGATAACTTTTTTGACTTTAATATCGGAAAGTTTCGAACAAAGTGAAACTACTTTTTTTTTCTGAAACAATTTTTTTTTATATTTTGAGTAGGTTTATTCTAGCTCGAGGTTATATTTCTTTTACTAAATAAAACTATGATATTCTCCTAAAATAATTTTTAAAGAAAAATTATTTTTATGTTTTAAATTTATTTATGTTGGTCATTTTTGGAAGACTTATTGTTAGTCAACACGTGTTTCGGAATTCGTTAGATTCCATTGTCAAGACTATTTAGCAAATATAAAAACCCTATACCTCATATTCGACTCTTTCTAATCTCATATGATTTTTTTAAACTTAAAATGGCTGTATCTCGAAAACTAAGCTAGATAGAGCAAAATGGAGAGCATATTTGGTTCTTTGAGTCTACATAGTTTGGGCGGTCCTCTTCACATGTGTGGACCCTAATGTGTCCAAATTTTAAATATAAAAAATCTACACTCCCGGAAAGTTTAAAATTCACATACCATTAGCATTATCTTGCTTAGTTTTCTAAGTACTGCAATTTACGGGCCCAATAGGGTCTTGAGAATTTTATAAATTGAATAACTTAAGGACTATTGCTCTGAGGGCTTTCGAGTATTTGGCAGACGAGTTATAGAAACCAAGAACAACAAAAATGCTTTCGGACTTTTTGTTCGGCAATATTTACCGAGATATGAGCATATTTAAATTTCCGGAAATGTTAAATTTTTTGGATTCAAAGTGCGGACCCATTGGGGTCCACACATGCGAAGAGGAGCCACGAAACTATGGTGATACAAAGAACCAAAAATGCCCCCATTTTGATCTATATATCTAGCTTAGTTTTCGAGATATCACCATTTTAAGTTTTAACAAAAAAAAAATCATATGAGAGTAGAAAGAGTCGAATAAATGTATATTAATATTTTAGTTTGAAGTTTTTAAAAAAAATATATTTATTGTAAAAAAAAAATGATTTTTTTTATCCATTGTAAATAGTTTTTTTAGGCATTTGTACGGTTTCATTGGCATTAGTACAAATAATGCCAATGGTAAAAAATTTCATTGGCAATAAATGCTAATGTTTTTTGGCATTGGCATTAGTTCCAACTAATGCTAATTAAAAATTCGTATGTATGATCCTAATGTACATACATGCAATCATACAAGGTGATATATCAGTAGACATAGAGAAATCCGATGAGACCTAATCCGTTTTTACACGGGAATACTCAAGAATTTGTTTTCAGTTGTATTCTCCAAAGTAGATTTGATTAAAACTCTATCCAAAAAAAAATTTATCATTCTTCACATTTTTTATACATATTTTTTCTTGTTTTTCCAGATTATCTTGGCCAGCAGTGCTTTACCCTGGGCAGGCTATATAATCGGTTGGTTAATGGCCATTGTATGCGGTCAATCGTCCCGTGATGCCTTAACTATAGCCATTGAAACCGGTATACAAAATACAGGCATTGCTATATTTATGTTAAATTTTGCATTGCCCCAACCGCAAGCAGATATGACTAGTGCCGTACCGGTGGCCAACTCAATGATGACACCATGGCCATTATTATTAATTTATTTAATTAGAAAAATCTTCTATCGTACCAGTATTGAAGAAGTAGAAGAGCCAGGCATTAAAGATGCTAAATTTACAGAAGCAGAAGCCATAATGGAAAAGGGACAGATTGAAGAGAAGAAACAAGTACAAACGTGATAAAATGTAATTTTAAATAAAAACCAAAAAAACAGAATATTATTTAAATTTAATAGCTATTAAAAACGAAAGAAAAATAATTTTATTTTAAAAATGAAATTATAATAAATTGAAGAGTATTCTTTTTCTGATATAAGTTAGCAAGATATCATAAATTTTAGCAGACGTTTGTACTATCATCAAATTTTGTTATCAGACAAAGAATCAATTAAATTTTTCAAGTGCGACATACTACAATATCAAACAAATTCTGTATTCTTTAGTTATTGTTTTCTTATCAAAATTAATTGTTTAACAGCCGATTAAATTAGTCTTTGAGTAACTCCCCAGTGTAAGGTTGCCAATTTTGCCATTTTTCGGCTAGATCTAGCGAATTTATTTTCATCTGACCTTAAATAAAGTCTAGATTTGTTTACTTTTTTTTCCGGTTTTGGTATTTTTTTACCATGTGCTAAATTTACTTTAAAAATATATATAAGTTATCAATAAAAAAGTGCTAAGTCACAAAAAGGAGACAGAAAATGTTTTTAAATTTCGCATATTTTGTTAAAAAGTAAAAAGATTATAGTCGGTCAATACCGACTATATAATACATAGTCAAATTTGAGTGAAATAGACTTATATTTGTTGTCGATAGACCGATATAGCTGAGTATCGGAAACAATATTTTTTATTGGATAGGGGCGGACTGAACAAATTAAACTATAAAGTCCTCCTAAGTTGAGAGTTTTTCAGAAGTTGGTTTAGTTCTTCAAAGGGAAGCTTTTCCATCTGGTCCGATTTCGTCCAATTAAGAACTTTACCAGCATATGAACACAAGCATATTCGTGACAAATTTCGTGAGTCTAGCTCTTTTGGTGACATGACAATCTCCACGGGCATACTCCAAATTTCCGTTAGGGAGATTATGACCAAATTAATTCGGTCATAACCCTCATAACGATAGTGGGGACTGTGACCGACAAAAGCTTGAACATAATCCCGATAAAAAATGGACATAATTCCCAGAGTTATGGTGATAATGGCCGCGTAAATACTACTATGTCTACTATACTTCACCATTTCTAATTGTATTTTAAAAATTTCCGAATGTATTTTAAAATTGTCCAAATGTATTTTAAAATTGTCCAAATGTATTTTAAAATTGTCCAATTATATTTTAAAATTGTCCAAATGTATTTTAAAATTGTTCAAATGTATTTTAAAATTGTCCAAATAAATTTTGAAATTATCCAAATTAATTTTAAAATTGTCCAAATGTATTTTAAAATTGTCCAAATATATTTTAAAATTGTCCAAATGTATTTTACAATTGTCCAAATTAATTTTAAAATTGTCCAAATGTATTTTAAAATTGTCCAAATATATTTTAAAATTGTCCAAATGAATTTTAAATTGTTCAAATGTATTTTGAAATTGTCCAAATGTATTTTAAAATTTACCAAATGCGTTTAAAAATTGTCCAAATATATTTTAAAATTGTCCAAATGTAGTTTAAAATTGTCCAATTGTATTTAAAATTTTTCCAAATGTATTTTAAAATATTCTACATAGAATTATACATAGAATATTTTAAAATACATTTGGACAATTTTAAAATACATTTGGAAAATTTTAAACTTCATTTGGACAATTTTAAAATTCATTTGGACAATTTTTAAATATAATGGGACAATTTTAAAATATATTTGGACAATTTTAAAATACATTTGGACAATTTTAAAATAAATTTGGACAATTTTAAAATTCATTTGGACAATTTTAAAATTCATTTGGACAATTTTAAAATATATTTGGACAATTTTAAAATACATTTGGACAATTTTAAAATATAATTGGACAATTTTAAAATATATTTGGACAATTTTAAAATAGATTTGGACAATTTTCAAATACATTTGGACAATTTTAAAATGCATTTGGACAATTTTAAAATTCATTTGGACAATTTTAAAATACATTTGTACAATTTTAAATATACATTTGGGCAATTTTAAAATACATTTGGACAATTTTAAAATACGTTTGGACAATTTTAAAATTAATTTGGACAATTTTAAAATACATTTGAACAAATTTAAAATTCATTTGAACAATTTTAAAATTAATTTGGACAATTTTAAAATACGTTTGGAGAATTTTAAAATACATTTGGGCAATTTTAAAATACATTTGGACAATTTTAAAATAAATTTGGACAATTTTAAAAATACATTTGGAAATTTTTAAAATACAATTTGACAATTTTAAAATACATTTGGAAATTTTTAAAATCCATTTGGAAAATTTTAAACTACATTTGGACAACTTTAAAATTCTGTTTGAAAATTTTAAAATTCATTTGGACAATTTTAAAATACATTTGTAGGGCTTACTGCAAAAACTTGATAAGCAACATTTTATTTTTTGGTGTTCTTCGCGTTCTACTGATGTTCGACAGACAGATTTTTGGCAGAAGTCTAGCTTAAACCCTTCGTATAAATATCTAAAGTATGAAAGACATTTTATTATTTCGGATCGACCAACACCATTTTACTGCCGGATATATTTTAAGGTTACAAATCATTTGTTTTTTTTTATATAATTTACGTTTTCACTCATAATTTTTGATCTACTAGACTGATTTTGTAAAAATTATCACTATCGGCTGGACATACATAACTACTTTTTGACGTGAAAATTGACACTAAGAATAATCCGTGGTCGCCCGGGCATTGTCCAAATTAGTTTAAAAATCCTTAGCCGAATTATTCAGTCGGACACCGCAAAAAAATTATGTATTTTTTTCAGTTCTAGAAATATCCCGTGGATACCGAATAAAAGAAAGTTCGTGACTTAGAGATATTAAAGTCTAAATGGACTTTGCGTATAGAAACAAGTTTTAAAAAATAGAAATTATTTTATTATATTCTTTTATTATTGATGACCATTATTTTTTTTACCGATAATTATTTATTACGTAGGTAAATTATATGACATTTTAAACTTATATCGTATTTATGCAAAATCATTTTCAATATCATTTTGTTTTTGATTAATATACTGATAATATAAGTGACCGAAATTTTGTTAATCTTAACAATGATTAGCAAGATATTTGTATTACGATGAACGGTTAAATGATTAGTAATTTCAAAAAGAAAATCATACTACATTTACATATCGTGAACCTATATTCCAAATATACCAACTCAAATTCGACCGAAATGGGTTTCCGATGGCAAATAGCTCCCCTATGTAATACCTATCTGTCATAAAAATTTCAGAGCAAAAAAATAATTTGTGTTCGTTTTACATCCATTTTTGTTATTCTGCTAACTCAAAGTACATATTTTTTTGGTGAAAACTCCCATTGTAAATTTCCAAAAATTTTTCAAATTTTTTTTTTAAAAAAAATAGATCAGCATTTGCCATTCTGAATACGAATCTTGTAAAGATTTTGATATCTAATGACTGGTTCTCGAGATATTACCATTTTGAAAATATCGGTAAATAGTGCTTGCAAAAAAAAAATGCTTATATTTATGAAACTTTCAAACTATTTATCAGATTGAAACATTATACGTGGGGCAAATAAAGTCAATGATATAAGCTCTCAAAATAGCTAGTTTGGAGTGACCCTATTACAATACAGCGTGAGTTAAAGAGTGCCAAAGTTGACCACCCTGAGATTAAAAGGCTTTCGGAGCTAGTAACTTTTAAAAATATGCAAAGATTTTTATTTTTTTTTTTTTCAGTTTTTGCAATTGCCGTGCTAAGGATAACAAAAACCAAAAAAAAAATATTTTTATTTTCCGACAAAATATGCCAACTCTAAAAAAATATTTGTTTTTTGTTATAGTAATAAATGCCAACTCTGAAAAATACGCAAACAAGTGCAAAATATAAAACTTTTGGCATGTGTAAAAATTATTTAGAATATTTAAACCATCTTATGGATGGTACATTGTTTTTTGTTACAATAATATGCGAATTAACTAGTTTTTTAGCTCTCCTGAACAGTAAGCTTTTTCGAGTTGGCATTTATTGAATATAGTTCGACGATATGTTACGTGATTATTTTAGTAATACCACATTTACATTTTTGACAACTCAAATGGGAAACTGTTACAAGTTTTATTCAATTATATCGATTACAGGCAACACCTTTATAATTACTTTACTTTATACCAATTAGGATGTGACTAAACCCTTTTAAAATTTTATCAAAATATTTTGTTAAAAATTTTAAATGATATTAAGGGATAAGGATTTGAATGGACAACACATACCTTCTTTTTCCTGATATGTCAAAATAATTAAATGGGAAAATTACCGGATATTCTCTTCTTTCATTTGCTTTCTCTAGTGGCATATTATTATTATCAAGCACAAATATTAAAAATAAAAAAAATTTACAAAAATAAAATCCTCTAAAACTTTCAAGTCCTTTTAAAAGGAAACAGTATCACGAAATGAAAAACTGTTAATGCGGTTTAACTACATTTACTCCCAGTTTCTAGTTTTAAACCTATATATAATCCAATTCGTGCTTAACGACTTTTTATTTCTTTTTGTCGGACAGTGTAATTGTTACACATAGAAAACAACTGACTATTAACTGAATAAAATGGAAATTGCAAGCTTTCTAAACATAATATTAATGGGGGTTCGAATAGAATTGTTTGTAAGATCGATCAAAAATTATTCGTACACTCAAATAAGAGTATTCGAGCAATCGAATAAAATTATTCGAATATTTGATGAATGCTGTTAAATTTCTCCAAATAAGATTTAAACCGTTTTATCTTTAAATAATCTTGGTAACATAATTTCTTTAAAAAATTACTTACCTGTATGGGTTTAATATTCTTACAGGGCAAGGCACTTGCTAACCAATCGTTAACACCGCCCAATGCCGCATCCCAGGCAGTGTGCGGCGAATATAATGCAATAGATTTTCCCAAGCAAATTGAAACAATGCGTTCTTTCCATGAACTGAAATAAATAAAAGAAGAACAATTTTAGCTATGGTCTTTTTAAATGCCATATATCACAAAAATCCGTCTTTTTATTTAAATGCAATTTTTTTTTTAATCCTGAATATTTTAGATAAAATATGGTCCTTTTTTTAACCAATTTTGCTCCAATATTTAAAAAGTTTACTTTTTTCAGTTTTTAAATAATCCAGAAAAAACGTGGTAATGGGTACTCCTTCCTGTCTTGCTTACCTGGTAATGGTTATGAATACTACCAATTACAATTAGCATTACTTTACGCCTAAAAAGGACGTTAAGAAAAATATCCAATGACATCACCGTGTTAAAGTAATTAACCATTTCCAATTGTATTTTAAAATTGTCCAAATGTATTTTAAAATCGTCCAAATATATTTTAGAATTGTCCAAATGAATATTAAAATTGTCCAAAGGTATTTTAAAATTGTCCAAATATAATTTAAAATTGCCCAAATGAATTTTAAAATTGTCCAAATGTATTTTAAAATTGCCCAAATGTATTTTAAAATTGTCCAAATATATTTTAGAATTGTCCAAATATATTTTAAAATTGTCTAAAAGAAGTTTAAAATTGTCCAAATGTATTTTAAAATTGTCCAAATGTATTTTAAAATTGTGCAAATTAGTTTTAAAGTTGTCCAAACGTATTTTAAAATTGTCAAAATATATTTTAAAATTGTCCAAATATATTTTAAAATTGTCCAAATATGTATATTTTAAAATTGTCCAAATGTATTTTAAAATTTTCCAAATGTAGTTCAAAATTTTTCAAATGTATTTGAAAAATTTCCGAATGTATTTTAAAATTGTCCAACTGTGTGTCAAAAATTTCCAAATGTATTTTAAAATTTTCCAACTGTATTTTAAAAATTTCCAAATGTATTTTCAAAATTTTCCAAATGTATTTTAAAATTTTCTAAATGTATTTTAAAATATTCTATGTATAACACCGTCCGAGAGCCAATACATATTAAACATGAACCGGATGATATACGTCTGAAAGTAGAGATGAAATGGAGTAAAACTGCAATTACTGTCCTGTTTTCTTTTAAAATGACTTCAAAGTTTTAAAGGCTATATTTTGTAAAATATTTTTGAAATATTTTTACTTGTCCTAGGATGACACTGGTGATGTCAAATGAAAGAGGGGGATCTCCCCTAATTTAGTCATTTCATTTTTGCCATGTCAGGATAAAAGGATGTGAATAAAATCATTTGAAAACTTTATCAAAATATTTTGTAGAAAATTTTGAATGATATTGAAGGATAAATATTTAAAAGGACGTAACTTACCTCCTTTTTCCTGATATGTAAGGAGTCAGTATCTGATAATTTTTCTATACGAAAAATGTCTCACAGTCTGGGACTTTTTCTCTGCACCTGAGAAATTTTCTATACAAAAAATGTTTCAGAATCTGGGAACTTTTCTAAACGAAAAATGCCTCGGAATCTGGGAATTTTTCTAAAGGAATATGAGAATTTTTCTGTACGAAAAGTGTCTCAGAATCTGAGACTGTTTCTATATGAAAAATGCCTCAGAAAAATGTCAGATGCGGAGACTTTCCTTTTAAAAAAAAATGAAAAATGTAGTATCCCAGCAAAAAATAAACGAAGTGGTTCAAAAAGAATTAGTGTTTCACTACATACAAAGTAGCGATAGGTGCCGAACTTCATATTCCGTAGGAAGTACTTTTAAAATCACTTACAAAAATGCTACAAAATAACAATAAAAACATCTTTCACCAGTTCTTTACTTAATGATTTTGAAGCACCTCTTTCATATATTCTTAGGAATTAAATCAAATAAAATTAAATCAAATCACCACAACATATGAACTTCTATTTCAACTGAAACACTTAGAATAGGAGTTATACACGAAGTATGCATTTTTTCTACGTCCAGCTTCGAATAGATTTAGGTTTTGCAAAAATGGAGACAAAATTTGGTAATGGCATTTCATTTCTCTTTATTTAGAGCTTAAAAAATCGAAAAGACGAAAATCGATTATTGATAAATTGTTCAAATTTCATACAAGCAATTTGACATTTAACTACCATTCTATATCTTATATCGAAAAAAGTTAGTCCTAAATTAAATAAATACATTTACGAACTTAAACGTATGTTGGATATGCTGATTCCAAAAATGATCTTACTTTTGTTGAGTCATCTTAATTTTTTGAGATATTGCTAAAAAAAAAATTAAATTTACGACCTCTTTAATTTTGTCTGAATATTTATGCCCTTTTTAATAACTCAAAAAAATTGAAATATTGGCGTTTGAAAAACCTAAACTCCACTGCTGCGCACTTATATTCTTTATAAATCACACTAAAATTTTCAAACGCGAATATCTCAAAAACAGAACATGCTTGAAAAAGCAGGAGGTCCATTTTATATGAAATCGAGTCCTATTTGGTGAAAGCAACGTAAGAATACGTAACAGTGGACCGCAAAGAGTGCTAAAATATTGTTTTTTTTTTTTTTTTACTTTTTAACAGCAAATATTGGACGGTAGATTTGAAAGCAGGATACTAAAATCTATAAGGACCAGTTAGAAGTTTCACTTGGAGGTTTTTGCTGTCGAACAGTGTTTTTAGTGTAAATATTACAAAAATCAATCAATCTTACACAGAAAAAAATAACAAGGAACATTTTTTAATTAAAAGTTTTAATAGAATTCAAAATTTGATATAATTAAAATGTTTAATTGTTTTGTATGTAAACATCTCTGATTTTTTTGCATGCTTCTTCTTACACATGCAATACAAAACAGAAAAAGTGAAAATATATTTTTATAAAGATTAAATTAATGAAAATGCGTTTTTATCAAATTTATATCTGAATCGGTATTAATTTTGTTATTTAAAAAGAACGAGAACAATTGAAATTGAATAAATAAATGAAAAAAGTGAATATTAGTCTAAAAATAAAACAAAGAAGCTCCACAAGAAGATCTTGGTAAACGGCAAACAACAACGGAGGAAAATGACACAAAAATCTAATCAAACACATTTTTGATGCTTTAAATATTTATTTAATAAGTTTTATTTTGTTAATAATAAACACATTTTTGTTTTTAATTCATATTTGTTTTTTAAGTGGGGGTAATTTTGTACTGATTTTGAGCAATAATTTTTATTAATTTGTTTAATACTATTAATTACTTTTTTAATTATTTTCAGTTTTAAATTTTTATTAAATTTTTTAATTACTATTATCATTTTTTTAATTAGAGCAAATCTAATTAACATTTTAATCGATATGAGCAATTTTTAATCAAAACTCATTTTTTATTTTTTTGTGTGTACAAAAAGAAGTGAAAAAATCACTTCTAATTTAGAAGTTCTAAATCACCAAATAAAAATGACATAATCACAACCAAAATGCCAAGAAATATGTACTTCTAAAGAAGTGATGAAAAAAACGCTTCCAAAAGGTCAAGTTATATTAACATCCGGATCACTACTTCAGAAGTTGTGAAAAAAATGTTAATATATATGTACATAATAAACACTAGTGATATATGTTATACTTAAGTGTCAATCTTTCGCCACTGAAAAGTGGCGAAAAAAAGAACATACTTTGTGTGTCACGCCCATATTAAATTCATCAATGTTTCAGTTGAAGAAGAAGTACATCTGGTTCATAAGTTGTGGTGAATTTTGTAGTGAATGGTAAGCTCTTTTTTTGCTGGGATACGAATGATTTCCGTTTATTGGCCTTTTAAACCGCCGTAAGGTCGGGTGCCTTGGGGACGTTTCCAGTGTGCCTTAATGGTTAAAACGGTGCTTCCATTTCCGAACTTAACCAGCCTATAACCACAAGAACTATTCGTGCCAAACTTTAGGAGTACCTATTGCTCTTTCAGTTTTGACTGCACCGTGTCCTTTTCAGGCGAAATATTGGACTATTATATCAATTGTCTAAAAAATAGCAAAACTTACTTTTGTGTGATTCTCTTTAATGGCGAAAATATTGGAGGATGATATGATAGTATCATATTGACATTTTTCTCGACAGCTTCTTGCATGACACGCTCTGTTAAATCATTTGTTAATAGGATTTTTTCAATGTTGCTAAGAATAAAAACCAAAAAGTTCATGATGTCATCAATAAAGTTTTGGAATTACTCAAAAAACTCACCCTTGATTGTAGGGTTCCAATAATAAACCCACATTATCCCATTTTTCGGCATAACTCAAAGGAGCAAATGTTTCCAATTGATTAATGATAGTTTTTAGTGTAACACCTTCAGACATATTGGCATAGAAACGTATAAAATTTGCAGCTTTTTTACTGGATTTTAACATAAATTAGTTTATTAATTATTTAATAATTCTAAACGAAATAAAAGCACACAATTTCACAATCACAAATTGCAATAAAAACAAAAAACCGGCACCAGCTGATTATTTTATCAGCTGTTTTTTTTTTAATTTTTCACTATTTCGTGGTGAGTATGGAATTTCAACATGTTTTTTTTCGTAATATAACGGTTTTACCTCACTACTTGTTGCTTATTCACCGACCTTTTTTAGTTAGTTGTGGATAATTCGTGAAAAATTTAGTTATTGGTGCATCAGTTGTAATTGGGATCGCGTTCGAGAAGGATCCATTCGTCGCTGTAGTTATTTTGGTTAAATACAGACACGTGTGTGTGTTTGTTGTGCGCTCGTACTAATTGCATCTCACCCCGCACTTGCTTTGGTGGAGTTTCGATTAGTAACAGCATTGTTGCTGTTATTTTGCGGTATTTCTACTAAATCAATGTGCTATCGATTTGGCGTTTATATGCTGGTGTCGGCCATTTTATAAGTAAATGGTGGACACGTTGTGACGAAAATAAAATAAATTGGATTTGATAATCACCTCATTGGATGAATATACTGGTGGGAGAGCACCAATAATAAAACTCAGACGTTAATCACATAATTTTCATGCCTTCCATTACAAAGGTAATGGTTGTTTGATGAAATAAATTGAATTTATCACATCATTGGATTGATACTGGTGGGAGAGCACCAATAATAAAACTCGGACGTTAATCACATAGTCTTTATGCCTTTCATTACAAAGGTAATGGAAGTTTGGTGCATGGAGCTATTAGAAGATGTATCTATATTACGCTCTTAGTTCGGATATAGATAAAGCTGGCAATATAGTTTTAATACTGGCCAATAAATTCAAAACCCAAAAAAAAAAAAAAGTTATTGGTGTTTAATTGTTGTTAAATTATAGAAAAAATATAGTTTAAAGTGTTTAATTAATTATAAAATGTAAAGAAAAATAAATTAGAAGGTACGGGTAATATAATTAAAGTGTTTTTGAAGGAAAAAATATAAAATTTGATTAGTTTTTAATCTATAAAAAAAATTGCCAAATATTTTAAGGTATTTGTAATTTGTGAAGCCTTGGCAAATAAAATGTCGGCATTTCGGGTGATGTTAAAAAAAATATCTAGCTAAAAGTAATAAAATTAATATAAACTAAAGTGTTTGTTTAAAAAAAAAAAGCCGAAAGTGTTTAAAGTAAGAAATTAAAAATTAATAAAAAAATAAAATATATTTAAATTATAATAAAATTGTATAAAATGAACTAAATGAATTCGGAAAGTCATCAACTCCATCAAAACAGATCAAAACTCAAGGTAATTTATTTTAAATATTTATAAACATTACACTTAGGGTTTCTATTCGGGAAAAATTTCACGGGAATTCCCGGGAAACATTTTTCTTGAAATCCCGGGATTTTTTCTTCGGGAAATTTCGGGAATTCGTCGCTAATTTTTTAATAAAACACATTTTTAACACAATCTTAAATGATTTAATAAAAATTACATTAAAACTTTGAAAGAACTAACATTTGTAAAGAAAAACTAGTGAGGATATGCTTCAGCTTGCATATTATTTAGGCCTAATAATTTTTTTTCTTTAATCGATTCCGTGACAAAATACGGAATCAAACAAAATTTCACTTCAAATATTGGTTGCAAATTGGCAAAAGTTTCTTAATCTAAAATTCCAATAATTTCTTCTTCACGAAATTTAGTATTTTATATTCAGAACAACAATCTTTATAGTGCTTAAACGAAAAATTATCGATATTTTAAAAAATATATAACAAACCTGGTTTTCAGCTTAATATTTCATATATGAAGTAAAAGCCTGATATCTATCGGCCGTGAATAAAAAATATTTTGTAACGAACCTTGGCCGCCGCGAGTTCTATCCCAGCAACCTGTGAAAATACGTCGTTACAATGGCTATATAGTACATTGGTGTTCTCATTTTGGCCGGAATGCCTTAAACCAATTAATTTAAATAATTCGAAAGTTTAATTAAATATATCTTCAAGATATGATTTTCTTACGGTTGGCGTAGTCAAAATTAGAAAAAATTTCCAAAAAGTTATTAAAACCGCATTTGATGCAAAATCGGGTATTTCCGAATTGTGAACAATTTTGCATGGGGTGGAAATACGTCAATGCAAATACTAAAACTATGATTGGGTCCAATATTTCTGCAAAAAATAGATTTTATGAAGTTTCTACGTATATTTAAGAGGTTAGTAAAACTATTTTACATAAGAATACATCAAAAATGGGTTTAAATTGGAAAATACGATCATAATTTGTAATATAACAATTTTCATATGGTAAAGTTCAAAATTTGTTTTAATTAAAAAATTCCCGGGAATTTCCGGGAATACGATTTTTTTAAAACGATTTCCCGGGAATTGAAAAAGTCCGGGAATTTAGAAACCCTAATTACACTACATCGAAACTGCGACTGGGATGCGACCTTATACACATGATTACAATTGTTCTACCGGTCAAAAATCCGTTTTCCAAACTTGTCCAGCACATCAGGTTATTGAGAAAATTGAGGGTAATGTTCAAAAATTGCCTTATTGCAAATTTTTACAACTCATACCTGATGAACCCGATGTGATGGCGACTTCAAAATAAGTCGAGGGTAAAGCTTAAGCATTAGTCTTTAGGATGCAGAACTCGTTTGGTCAGTCGCCTTAACCTTTGAGACACCAATTGTGTTTCAATGACATCTTATTTCCCAGAAGACCTCATTTAAAGGCAACTTCAACGGTTACGGATGGCCAAATTAGTCTTCAAACTTGCCTTTATGCGGTTAAAGTGACCAAATAAGAAGAAACAACATAAGAAGGAACAACATAAGAAGGAAAAACTGTGCAAAGCCGCGCCGCTATCGCATTAAGTTTTTTTTTTAATGTTTAGGAGAGCCATACTTGGGGCCTGGCATTAATTTTGTATGAAAAAACAATTCCAATGCCTGCATTTTCATTGGCATTTTACATGAAAAATACTAATGCCTCAATGCTCAGCTCCCATGCATGAGTAGAACAATTTATCTTTTTGAAAATAGAATTATATTTAATAATAAACTTAGATGTTCCACTTTACTTGGCTTAGCTTTCTAGTTAGCTCCACCCTACGTTGAAGCATTGAAAGATGGCTTCCCTGAATAAAATAGTCCCCTTAAAATTTGGTTTAAATGAACGTATTATAACACCGTCCGAAAAAATGAAAAAAGTCGTTAAACACGAACTGGATAATACACATTTGGAACTAGAGACTAAATGTAGTGAAACTGCGTTTACAGTTTTTCTTTTCGTGATCCTGTTTCCTTTTAAAAGGACTTCAAAGTTTTAGGGGATTCAATTTTATAAAATATTTTTAATATTTGTACATGTCCTAGGATGCCACTAGTGATGGCAAATGCAAGAGGAGGATCTCCCCTAATTTTTTTATTTTATTATTTTTACATATCAGGAAAAAGGAGGTAAGTTACTTACGTCCTTTCAAAAATTTATCCTTCAATATCATTCAAAATTTCCAACAAAATATTTTGATAAAGTTTTAAATGACTTTATTCACATCCTTTTATCCCTCTTTTATTTGCCATCACCAGTGTCATCCTAGGACAAGTAAGTCTTTTAAACGGAAACAGGATCACGAAATGAAAAACTGTAAATGCAGTTTTACTCCATTTGATCTCTACTACTTTCAGACCTATATCATCCGGTGAATGTTTAATATTGGCTCTCGGACGGTGTAATAGGTATCCTTAAAAAATTTGTATGCTAACTGCGTTATTTATAATTATTATGGGTGAATTGCTTGACAATCTCCTGCAAAAAGATTTCGTACTACAACAAAACAAGTATTTGCTCAATTTCATAAATTATAGAACTGGCAGTACCGTTTTAATCATTAGGACACACGGGGCACGTGCGTCTCAGATTCTGAGACATATTTTGCATTATAGAAAAAGTCTCAGATTTTAAAACATATTTTGTGTAGAAAAAGTCTCAGATTCTGAGACATATTTTGTATCCAAAAAGTCTCAGACTCTGAGACATATTTCGTGTAGAAAGTCTCAGACATTTTTATACCCTGCACCACTCCGTGGTACAGGGTAATGACTTTGTGCTGATGTTTGTAACTACCCGAAATATTGGTCCTAGACCCACTTTTAAGTATGCCGATCGACTCAGAATAACTATTTAAGTCATTTTAGCGATGTCCGTCCGTCTGTCTGTCCGTCTATGTAAACACGATACAGGTCACAATTATTAATCGATTTAGCTGAAATTTTAAACCTAAGCTTCTTAAGCTAAACTTAAGCTTCTTAAGCTAAGGACAAAGCCTATTGAAATTGGAAAAAATCGGTCCGTCTAAAGACCTAGCCCCCATACAAACATCCCCTTTAAATTTGAATTAAATTACTCTAATTACAGGCAAATTATAGGTATCCTTTCAAAACTTACCAGATAGCCGTTTTTCATAGTCACAAATCCCCAGCAAAAAATGTGCGGAGTACTTTTATTTGGAGTGCTTTAAAACTATAACAAATGTAATGAAATACAACAAAAATAACAAAAAACACAAGGAAAAAACGCAAAAGCATTCTTTTCTACTCCAGAATTCAGTTATTACCTTCCGCGACACTCCCATACAAATGTAAGTAGATATTCAGTAGATAAGTACTTACATTTGTATGGGAGTGTCGCGGAAGGTAATGAGTTAAGAACTGAATAACTGAATTCTGGAGTAGAAAAGAATGTTTGTGTGTTTTTGTCTTGTGTTTTTTGTTATTTTTGTTGTATTTCATTACATTTGTTTTAGTTTTAAAGCACTCCACTAGGAAGTGGTAATGACTTTTTGCAGGGTCATCATTCCAAATTAAAAAGAAATCGGAACAGTCCTTCTTGTAGTCCCCATACAAACCACTCTCCCAATATTCATATAAATCTATCAAAATTCATGAAAATTGGAAATGTTTTGTTAAAATTTTGTTTGAAGGTGTTAAACGTGTAGTTTGCTAACGTAATCAAATCTGATTGTAGTAGGACCATTTCTAGACTTATTGTTAGTCCCCATATAAAAGATCCGCCCGATATTCAATTAAATCGCTTTATTGGCAAAAAAAATGATAATTTCACTCAATTTCGTTTGTAAGTGTTTTTAAGATGAATCCAATCGGATCCATGTTTGGACTTGGAACCCATTTTCCGGAAAACACTGGTGTATGGTATTTTATGGTCGGTATTGACCGACTATATTTTTTTTTCTTACTTTTTTGTTTTATAAAAGTTTGAGAAGTTTCAGATATTTTTCTTATAGAAAAAGTATCAAATTTTAAGGCATATAAAAAGTTTCCGATTCTAAGACATACGTTTTATTTGGAAATATGGGTAATCTGATATTTTGTGTTGAAAAGTTTTCTACAGATAAAAAAATATAACCGAGTTAGCCAAATAGTTTCAATAAAAAGACACCCACCATTTTAAGATTTTCCTACTGCAATTTCCTTTGTTGTCGTATTGATATAAAAGAATTAGGGATGTGCGATTAATCGATTATTCGAGCACTCTGATTAATCAAAATTCTGATTAATCAATTAATCGATTAATCATAAATTCTGATTAATCAAAATAATGATTAATCGATTAATTTCAATTTTGAATAATCAAAACTCATGATTAATTGATTAATCAGAAAGTTGAATATTCAAAAATTTGAATAATTGAATAAATCTCGTTTGTTTATATTTTGTTATTTTTTGTTTTGCTTTTTAATTTTTTGGGCTTGGACAATTTTGTAAATACATTTTAAAATGTTTTTAACGATATTTTAAGAAAATTAAAAGCTTCAACGATTTAATAAATCTTTAAACTAACTTGGACCCTAATTCTTAACCCAAATTCAAATAAACCCTTCTGTATTAAAGAAGATCCAGGCAGATCATCTATAAAAAATCTTCGTAATGCGGTAACTTTTAGAAGATGCTATAAAATCTCACAACAGTTAAATAAAATCGACAGATTTTGAGAAAATTAAATAAATTTTGTGTCGAATAAATATTAAATCTAAAAAGAAGTGGATCCCGTATGACTCCAAACATTTATTGACCTAAATATTAATATAATGGGGCCATTGCATACATATATGCAGCCGGGGCCAAAAACATATTGTTCATGATCTGTTGCTCTTTGGTCGCAGTGAACCATTAATCTTTAATAATTATATTGAACATGAGTACATTAGAATGATATGCTGATCTTATTGTCAGATGCAACGTGCATGCTTTGGAAGCATATCATTCTGCCTTAAATGTATAGGCCCAATCTTGTCCTTTCGCTGGACTTTTACATATTTAATAAAGATATTTTTATTTCAATCTAAATAAATTAATGCTTTTGTTTGTACAAAATATTTTTATATTTTTGTTTTTTTCAAGATTTTTTAAAATTGAATAAAATTATTCAAATTTGAATATTCAAAATTCAAATTAATTGATTAATCATAGTTCTGATTAATCATAAAGTATGATTAATCGATTAATTGATTAATCAAAATACTGATTAATCAAAAAATTAATTATTCGATTAATCGCACATCCCTAAAAAGAATTATATATTTACCGATCCTTTACAACAAAATTTGTTAAAAAAATAAAAAATTGAAATAAATAAAAACTTCAACCGAATTCCGCTAAAAACATTTCAATCAGCTGTTTTGTATTTTAACTATTAGACCGTTTAAGGTGAGTTTGAAATTTCAACATGCACGGTTGCAACTAAATGTAGTGAATTAAAAAAAAACGGAAGTGATACTAACCGGAAATAGATCAAGTTTTTCACCTTTCTTAGTTGCTATTATAAGTAGTTAACTACATTTACTACCAAACAAAACGGAAATGATAGTAACAGGAAATACTATTTAAATTTAAAAAATATTTTATTCAACACGTCTTTTCTAATTCACCTTTTTTGTTTCCGTTAAAGATTAGAATCATAGATGAAATTTTCTCAATTTCAAATAGATATTATCAATTTCTTTAGGAATTTTCTCAATTTTAAATAAAAAATTTCAAAAATTTTAAATTTATTTATTAATTGGAAATTCTCAATCTTATTTGAAATATTCTCAATTTTAATTGGAAAAATGGTAATTTCAAAAAATAGACGATTTTTAAAGTTCTAAATAAAGAGGAATGAAATGCTATTTTCAATTTCCAATTTTCTCACCATTTGTACAAAACCTAAACTTGCTTGAAGAGGGGTGTGTAATGGCACGTTTTGAGAAGAAGTACAAATATAGTACTTTTTGAAAAAAGTACCAAAAATTAATTTTATTAAAATAAATTTCTGTAATTGTTTGTCAAATTTCTGTAATTGTAAGTACCATAATAGCACTTTTTGATAAAAAGTACGAAAATAGTACTTTTTGGAAAATGTACCAAAATAGGACTTTTATTGAAATGAATAACCGTAATTGTGAGTAATTGTTTGTCATTCCAAAAATGTAAAAAAAATATTTTGAATAAGGATTTTTTTTGAAAATTTTTAAAAAGTTTTTTTTTTAATAATTTTTTTTTTATTTTAAAACGCAAAATATTTTTCTTAATTTTTTCAGATTTTTGCCAAAAAATCTTTTTCTAAAATTTGTATTTTTATTTATTGAATTTTTAACACATAATTACAAATTATATACTAAATTATTCTAACCGAGACTGGTGACAATGACCATTGCCTCGTTGTAGCAAAACAACCAAGCCTCTGGTGGGAATCGAACCCACGACCTCCAGACTCATATGATAGCACCGGGGCGCCTTTTTTCTTTAGCATTTTAAGGCATTAAAGTGATTCATAAAAAGTACCAAAATAGTACTATTTTATATACTTTTTTGTACTTCTTACAAAAAAATACTATTTTGGAACTTTTTATACAATATTTTGCAAATATTTTGGTATTATTTATTTAATAGTACTATGTTGGTACTTTTTATAACAAAGTACTATTTTGGTACTTTTTATAACAAAGTACTATTTTTGGTACTTTTTATAACAAAGTCCTATTTTGGTAGTTTTTAACCAAAATCATTTTTTTTTATAAAAGTGACAAAAAAGTGCTTTTTATAAAAAGTATTAAAGTAATACTTTTTTAATGGAAAGGGTTTTTATAAAGAGTACTAAAATAGTACTTTTTGATAAAAAGTACCAATATAAAACCTTTTGATAAAAATTACGACAGCATTCCAAAATTGTACTTTTTGATAAAAAGTACGAAAATAGTACTATTTGAAGAAAGTACCAAAATCGGAATTTTATTTCCGTAATATTGAGTACTTGAAGAAGAAATTGCCAAAAAATTTGTTGTGTCAGGGATTTGACTTTTTTAAATTTGTTAAGGATTTTTTTTTTTTCAAAATTTTGTAAAAAAAATAAATCTGTTACTCTTGATAAAAATGTTATATTTTGTATTATTTATTTAAAATTACTATTTTGGTACTTTTTATAACATAGTACTATTTTGGTAGTTTATAACATTTTTTTTTTTAGAAATGTGTCAAAAAGTACTTCTTATAGAAAGTATGTACCATGATGATGTTTTTTTTTTTTATAAAAATTACCAAAATAGTACTTGTTAATAAAAAGTACCAATATAAAACTTTTTGATAAAAATTACGAAAATAGTACTTTTTGAAAAAAGTAGGACTTTTATTGAAATAAATTTTGAGCAATTTTTTTGTCATTCCAAAAATGTTAGATTAAATGTTTTGCGTATAGGAAATTTTTGGGAAATATACAGAAACTTAAACTCAAAAATGACCATAATAGCACTTTTTGATAAAAAATAGGAAAATAGCACTTTTTTATAAAAAGTATGAAAATAGTACTTTTTTATAAAAAGTACGAAAATAGTACTTTTTGAAAAAAGTACGAAAATAGTACTTTTTGAAAAAAGTACGAAAATAGTACTTTTTTATAAAAAGTACGAAAATAGTACTTTTTTATAAAAAATACGAAAATAGTACTTTTTGAAAAAAGTACCAAAATATAAATTTTATTTAAATAAATTTTTGTAATATTGAGTAATTAAAAAGAACATTCAACATTTGTGAAAAAAAATTTTGTTCTATTAATGAAATCCTTTAATGAAATTTTTTATACAAAAACGCAAAAAAATTGGATTTATTTTTTGAGACAGTTTAGCGACAAGTACAATTTTCAACGGTCACTTGATAAGCATTTTAAGACATTTAAGTGATTCATAAAAATTACCAAAATAGAACTTTTTTATATACTTTTTTGTACTTATTTCAAAAAATTACTATTTTGGTACCCTGGATAAAAATGTACTATTTTGCTATTATTTATTTAAAAGTACTATTTTGGTACTTTTTATAACATAGTACTATTTTGGTAGTTTTTAGCCAAAATTATTATTTTTTTTTTATAAAAGTGACAAAAAGTACTTTTTATAAAAAGTATCAAAGTAATATTTTTTTATAAAAAATACTAAAAAGTACTTTTTGATAAAAACTACTAATATAAAACTTTTTAATAAAAATTACGAAAACAGCACTTTTTTAAAAAAAGTACCAAAATAGAACTTTTATTTAAATAAATTTTCGTAGTTTTGAGCAATATTTAATCATTCCAAAGTTGTAAAATGAAATATTTTGCGTATAGGAAATTTTTGGGAAATATCTAGAAACTAAAACTCAAAAAATACCATAATATCACTTTTTGATAAAAAGTACAAAAATAGCGACAAGTGCAATTTTAACCGGTTACTTGATAAGCATTTTAAGACATTGAAGTTATTCATAAAAAGTACCAAAATATAACTTTTTTATATACTTTTTTTGTACTTACACCAATACCCCGGTTTGCGTCGCTTCGTTTTGCGTCGTTTCGAAGTTGCGTCGTTTAAAAATGTCTGTGACTTCGAAGTTGCGTCGTTTTTGTTTCAGTTTGCGTCGCATGGCTTCAAAGTTGCGTCGATTATATTTCAGTTTGCGTCGCATGGCTTCGTAGTTGCGTTGTCAGTGCTTCGATTTGCGTCTTTAATATTTATTTTTTAACATAAATAAATCGCTTCCAAGAGGAGAGATTTCGACGGTGGTTTCTATAATTACCGGACACTGTCTTATAGGGAAGCACGCAGAGCGGTTAAACGTGCCGTCGAATGACTTTTGCCGAGGTTGCATGGATGAAGAGGAGTTGGAAACTATCGAACACTTTATTTGCCATTGCCCGGCACTTTCTGGTCAGAGACTTGCTTCTCTGGGATCTAGGGAGCTGTACGATCTTTCTGATTTGTCGGATGTCAAAATTCAACATCTAAGGAGTTTCATAAGAAGCTCAAACTGGTTTAACGACGGGGACTAGTAGGGAAACCTATTACGTTCCCGTGGTATCACAATGGACCTCAGAGTCTACGTGTGTTGACGTAAACGTCAGCAGCCACTTACAACCTAACCTAACCTAACAACATAAATATAATGGATTTATGTATAAGTGTATTCACAAAGCTTAAACAGAAAAAGCGAATTTCCCATTTTAGTCTAATACATGTGAAGGTGGTCTCCAGGTTGGCAGTTTAAGTTCATTTTAATTGAAAAAAAGAATTATTTTATTGAAAATTAACTTTTTTCAGTTAAAATTATGAATTTTGGAACCAATTAAATGCAAATCAATAGAAACGTATCGGAAGTCGTGCTTCGGTTTGCGTCGCATTTCTCCGGTCCCAATTAGCGACGCAAACCGGGGTATTGGTGTATTACAAAAAATTACTATTTTGTTACCCTGGATAAAAATATACTATTTTGCTATTTTTTATTTAAAAGTACTATTTTAGTATTTTTATAACATAATACTATTTTGGTAGTTTTTAACAATTTTTTTTTTTATAAATGTAATAAAAGCACTTTTTATAAAAAATATCAAAATAATACTTTTTTTATAAAAAGTATAAAAATGGTAATTTTTTGATAAAAAAGTACAAATATAAAACTATTCGATAAAAAGTAAGAAAATAGTACTTTTTGAAAAAAGTACCAAAATAATATTTTTTGAAAAAAGGAACAAAATATGACATTTATTTAATAAATTTTCGTAGTTTTGAGCAATTTGTCATTCCAAAAATGTAAATAAAAATGTTTTGAGTATAGGAAATTTTTGGAAAATATCCAGAAACTAAAAACTCAAAAAGTACCATAATATCACTTTTTGATAAAAAGTACAATAATAGCATTTTTTGAAAAAAGTACCAAAACCAGACTTATTTAAATAATTTTCCGTAATTTTGAGCATTTAAAAAATAAATTGCCAAAAAATGTTGTGTTCGGGACTTGCGTTTTTTGAAATTTTTTTTTTAAATTTGTCAAAATTTTTTTTTTTTTAAATTATTTTTATTGAAATTGTTTACTTAAAATGCAACTTTCACCAGTTTGTCCCGTTTTTACCAGTCCTGAGATATGTGATTTTAAATCGACCGACACCCTCTTTCCTCCTGGGTTAACACTTCCCCTATATTTTGAAATAAAACTTTAAACAAATTTTAATTTATTTTTTATTGAATATTTAATTCATATATTGTTTTTATTTAATTTTTCTTTTTGTTTAATATTTTAAATACATACAATTAATTAATTTAAAATACAGTATTTAAGATATAATTTGTTGTCAAATGTTTTATATTTAATTTTTGATAAATATTTTTTATTAAAAACTACATACACACAAAAAAATGCTTTGGTTATTGCTGTATTATTATTTTTGTTTTTTAATTAAATAAAAAAAAAAATTAAAAACAATCAAAAAAAGAACTTAAACTGAATAATATAGAAACAAATTTAGAAAAATCCAAAAAAATGTTTTTAAAATTTAAATATTTTTTTTAATTTTAAATATTTTTGTTAATGTATTTGTAGTTTTAAAGGGTATTTTCTTTTGTTTTTTTTTTCTGTTTGTTTCATAAATATAATAAGCCACATAGCGGTTTTTGAAAGGCCTCACAATGTACAGGTTGGGGTTTTTTTTATATAGTTTAATTAAATGACTAAAAAATTAATTACAATTAAAAGGTTTTTCTAAAAACTAAAATTTAAAAGCTAATTTTTTAAAAATAGTTATGGGTTTTTTTTGTTGTTTTGTAACATACAAAGGCATTGTTTTAAATTTAGTATTATTTTTAATTAAGTACTTAATTTTTAAGTCTTTGTATTTGAAAATTGTAAGCATTTTTTGTTAAAACTAAGTTTTTTGAATGTTTTTTTTTTTTTTTTGATTTCTAAATTATTTTGATTACATTTTTTTTTGTTTTAATTGTTTGAGAAAGAAAAGTCTTTTGCTTTAAAAACTATTAACTATTAAAGCGGTTGCACCGATTTTCATTGTTTCTTCAATATTTGTTCACAACGATTTTGAAAATTTTTTATAAAACTAAAAAAAAATATTAACTAATTGAAAATTACTTGTAAATTGATTAAATTAATTAATTAATAATAATTATAAAAAAAACTTATAAAATATTAAGTCTAAATATTTTAATTAAGCTTTGGTTTTTGTTTTATCATGTCTTTTTTTCTTTGTTTTTATTTTGAAAATTATATTTATATAAAAAAACTTTAATTTAAAGTTTTATAATTGAATTAATTCTTTTATAGAACTGTCTTTTTAAGAGAGCATACCATGTCATTTTTAAAAGAGAACATTAGCAATTGACTAGAGAGAGAGGAGCGATTTCTAACATAGAGATTAAGGCAGAGCTTTTAAATCAGTATTGCCACTTGCACATGAAACCTAAATGTAAATTCTTCATCGAAAACTTACAAGAAAAATTTTTTTTTTTTGTATTAATGTGGTGAAAAATGTACCAAAATAGTGCATTTTTGATAACAGGAACCAAAATAGAACATTTTAATAAAAAGTACCAAAAATTTTTTTTAATAAACATAACCATATCATAAAAAGAACTTTTTTTGTATAAAGTACCAAAAAAGTACATTCTATAGAAAGTACTAAAAAGCAATTTTTGATAGAAAAACAGATTTTTTTAATAAAAAGTACCAAAATAGTACATTTTTATACAAAATATCAAAAAAAAAAAAAAACACTGTTTTTAAAAAAGTACCATTTTTTTTTTTAAAAAGTACCAAAATGTTACTTTTACCTAAAAAGTATATATAAAAGTATATTTTAATAAAAAGTGCCTTAATGGAACTTTTTTTAAACTTTTGTTGGTACTTCTTATAAAAAAGTACTTTTTTTATAAATAAGTACCATTTTGTTACTTCTTATAAAAAATAACTATTTTGGTACGTTTTTTATTAAAAAAAACTTTTTTGGTAATTTTAACAAATATGTAATATTTTGGTATTATGTATTCATTTACATAAAAGCATTATTTGGTAGTTTATTAAAAAAACAAAATATTAGAAGTTCTAAAATAGATTTTTTTTTAAAGTACCAAAATGAAACTTTTTTTAAAAAAGTACCAAAAAAGAGCATTCTATAAAAAGTACTAAAAAGCAATTTTTGCTAGAAAAACAGAATTTTTTAATAAAAAGTACCAAAATAGTACATTTTTATACAAAATATAAAAAACAAACACTGTTAAAAATAATATTTTTTTTTTTTTTTAAATAGTACCAAAATGTTATTTTTTCCTAAAAAGTACAAAAAATAGTATATTTTAATAAGAAGTGCCTTTATGGAACTTTTTTTAAACTTTTGTTGGTACTTCTTAAAGTACTTAAAGTACTATATTGGTACTTTTTTTATAAAAAAGTACCATTTTGTTACTTTTTATAAAAAAGAACTATTTTAGTATGTTTTTTATTAAAAAAAACTTTTTTGGTACTTTTAACAAATATGTAATATTTTGGTATTATTTATTTACATAAAAGCATTATTTTTGGTAGTTTATTAAAAAAATACTTTTTATTAAAAGTTCTAAAATAGATTTTTTTTCTTAAAGTATCAAAATGAAACTTTTTTTAAAAAAGTACCAAAATGAAACCTTTTTTTAAAAAGTTTGAACCAGGATTGTAGATTTGTATTTAAAATAGTACCAAAATGGTACTTTTTCATAAAAAGTACAAAAATTCTATATTTTAATAAAAAGTGCCTTAATGGAACTTTTTTTTTTAAACTTTTGTTGGTACTTTTTACAAAAAAGTACTATTTTGGTATTAAAAAATGCGTTAATGGAACTTTTTTTTTTAAACTTTTGTTGGTACTTTTTACAAAAAAGTACTATTTTGGTATTAAAAAAAAAATAACTTTTTTATAAAAAGTACCAAAAAGTACTTTTATAAAAGTACCAAAAAGTACTTTTATAAAAGTACCAAAAAGTACTTTTATTAAAGTACCAAAAAGTACTTTTTATAAAAAGTACCAACAAGTACTATGATAGTGTTATTTAATTAAAAGTACATACTATTTTGGTACTTTTTAGAACATAATACTATTTTGGTAGTTTAAAAAAAAAAATAACTTTTTTATAAAAAGTATCAAAAAGTAATTTTTATAAAAAGTACCAACAAGTACTTTTTAATAAAAATACCAAAAAATTACTTTTTATAAAAAGTACCAAAAAATTACTTTTTATAAAAAGTACCAAAAAATTACTTTTTATAAAAAGTACCAAAAAAATTAGTTTTAAAATAGATCATTTTTATACACTTTTTTGGAAGTTCTTATAAAAAAGTACTGTACTGGTACTTTTTGAAAATAAATACATTTTGCTAAAATATACTATTTTATTACTTTTTATGAAAAAGTACTATTTTTTTACTTCTTATGAAAAAGTACTATTTTGGTACGTTTTTTTATTAAAAAAAAAATATTTTGGTACTTTTAACAAAAATATAATATTTTGATAAAGTATTTATTTACTACTTTTGTACTTTTTATAACATAATGCTATTTTGGTAGTTTTTTTAAAAAAGTACCAAAATAATATATTTTTTTTAAAAGTACCAAAATGAAACTTTTTATATAAGGTACTATTTACAAAATACCAAAAAATTACTTTTTATAAAAAGTACCAAAAAATTACTTTTTATAAAAAGTACCAATAAAACAAGTTTTAAAATAGATAATTTTTATACACTTTTTTGGTACTTCTTATAAAAAGTACTGTACTGGTACCTTTTAAAATAAAATACATTTTTGCTAAAAAATACTATTTTATTACTTTTTATGAAAAAGTACTATTTTTTTACTTCTTATGAAAAAGTCCTATTTTAGTACGTTTTTTTATTAAAAAATATTTTGGTACTTTTAAAAAAAATATAATATTTTGATAAAGTATTTACTCAAAAGTACAACTTTTGTACTTTTTATAACATAATGCTATTTTGGTAATTTTTTAAAAAAAGTACCAAAATAATATTTTTTTTTAAAGTACCAAAATGAAACTTTTTTATATAAGGTACTTCTTACAAAAAAATACTATTTTGGTACTTCTTACAAAAAAGGACTATTTTGGTACTTTTTATTTTTCTAACACACTGGTACTTTTTAAAAATAAATACATTTTTGCTAAAAAATACTATTTTGTTACATTTTATGAAAAAGTACTATTTTTTACTTATGAAAAAGTACTATTTTGGCACGTTTTTTTTATTAAAAAAAAAATATTTTGGTACTTTTAACAAAAATATAATATTTTAATAAAGTATTTATTTAAAAGTACTACTTTTCTACTTTGTATAACATAATGCTATTTTGGTAGTTTTTAAAAAAAGTACCAAAATAATATTTTTTTTTTTAAAGTACCAAAATGAAACTTTTTTATATAAGGTACTTCTTACAAAAATGTAATATTTTGGTACTTTTTATAAAAATGTACTATTTTAGTATTGTTTATTCAAAATTACTATTTTGGTACCTTTTATAACATAGTACTATTTTAGTAGTTTTAACAAAAACATTACTTTTTTATAAAAAGTACCAAAGATTTTTTTTTTATAAAAAGTACAAAATAATACTTTTTTATAAAAAGTACCAAAGATTTTTTTTTTATAAAAAGTACAAAATAATACTTTTTTATAAAAAGTACCAAAGATTATTTTTATAAAAAGTACCAGTAATACTTTTTTATAAAAAGTACCAAAGATTTTTTTTTTATAAAAAGTACAAATAATACTTTTTTATAAAAAGTACAAAATAATACTTTTTTATAAAAAGTATGTACCAGGATGGATTTTTTTTTATAAAAAGTAACAAAATAGTAATTTTTGATAAAAAGTACCAATATAAAACTTTTTGATCAAAAGTACTATAATAGTACTTTTTGATAAAAAAGTACAAAAATAGTTATTTTAAAAAAAATACCAAAAAAGGACTTCATTTAAATGAAATTTCCGTTATTTTAAGTAATTGTTTTTCATTCCAAAAAATAGTACCAATATAAAACTTTTTGATCAAAAGTATAATAATAGCACTTTTTGATAAAATGTACAAAAATAATACTTTTTTTAAAAATGTAACAAAATAGGACTTTTATTTTAATAAATTTCTGTAGTTTTGAGAAATTGTTTGTCATTCCAAAATGTAAAAAAAAATGTTTTGCATTTATGAAATTTTTTTGTAAATATCCAGAAACTAAAACTCAAAAAGTACCATAATAACGCTTTTTGATAAGAAGCACAGAAATAGTACTTTTTGAAAAAAGTACCAAAATAGAGCTTTTATTTATTTTGAATTTTGAGTGATTGTTTGTCGTTCCAAAAATGTAAAAAAAAATGTTTTGCATAGGAAATTTCTTTTTGAAGATGGAAGTAGCCGAAAATTAAACATAAAATGTGTAATTACACATGAAGTGGCAACACTGTTTTTTTTTATAGGAAAATGAGCTTTAAGAATTGTAAAGAAAAACTCTTTACTTATCAACTCCCAATAATTTAGCGGCCTCATCTGGTGAAGACATTAATTTACTTAGAATACTCTGATCGATACCCAATAAATTACCAATCAAATCAGATTGTGGTGTATTGATATCTTCGGAATTATTTTCTTTACGTTCTCTTAATACAGCCAAATTACCATTTCTCCATTCATTGGCTTTGTTGAGGAGTTCTTGAAACTTAGAACTCATAAGAAAAGCATTGTTGTTGGGCATAGACATCATCGGTGCGGCCATTGAAGTTATGGGACTTTGTTCATCATCAGAATAATCAGATCCTGAATTACCGTTAATCATATTATCACCTCCCAATTGTCCACCATTCATATTAAGACCATTGTGTTTCTTCATATGTCTTAACATGCTATGCTTTAGAGTAAACTTTCTTAGGCAGATTTCACACTGGAATGGTCTTTCCCCGGAATGAGTACGCATATGTCTACGTAAATCTTCGGTAGACCAGAAACGTCTCATGCAAAAAGCACAGATAACTTTGCGATTACTATAATCGGGATATTTACCTCCCTTGACAGCCTCTTCAGTTGATCTCTGACGTTCCTCCTCTTCATTTGAATTAAATTGTGCTGCATCAGCTTCACTTTCAATAGCTCCCTTAGATAGCAATAGAGCAAATTCTTGAGCATGCAAACATTTAATATGTTCTAAACATTGCATACGTTCAGCAAAAGAACTCTCACATAAATGACATTTGAATTCTGAAGACGATACCGGATTTATTACATCCGGTTTTTGACTAAATTGTTGCTGTAATTGAGCGGCTGCTAATTGCTTAAAGAATGCTTGCTTTTGTTGTTGTTCCTGCTCTAACTTTAGCTTCTCTCTTTGTTCTTTCTCTAAACGTTCTCGCTGCTCTTCAGCTTTGCGTTTACGCTCTTCTTCATCACGTTCTCTTTGCATTCTTTCTATCTCTTCAATTGATTTGGGTAAAGGTATGGGTTCGGAAACATCCTCAGTTGGTACATAAACAGATACGGCTGATTCTACATCCCCATGTTTACGTAAAAGATGACGATCACAATTACTTTTGGTGGTAAATAGAAGAGGACAATGAGAACATTTGAAGGGCTTCTGTCCAGTATGAGTTAAAATGTGACGTCTCAAAGAACTCGACCAAGGGAACATACGTTGACAGTACGGACAATGAACGCGATTAGGAGCCAAACTATAGGCTGACTTCTTTTTAGGCTTTTCCGCACTTACAGTATCTTCAGCTCCAGAATTGTTACTTTCACTAGCAGAGGAAGCTACTAAACCGTCTTCATCACTTGGTTCCATATGATTTGCTACATCAGAAGGTCGGAAATAGCTGTTGAAGGATACAGCATTATTAGTGGCATTATCTACTAATTCCGATACCGAAACTAAATCCTGAGATTCATCTTTAAACGGGGAACTGGCTACCTCTTTTAGAAATTTACCCACAGCTGGAGCTTGAGCAATCATAGATTTCATGGTATTATTGTTAGAAGTGGATGGCACTGGAGTAGGTTCTATCGATTTTACAAAACGATCCTTATTTTGACCAGCTTTAATAGCATATTCCAAAATAGATTCAGCCACCTTTTCAGCTGACTTTTGAGGTTTGTCAGCCTTAAGTTTAACTTCTTCCACCGTTGTGGGTAACTGATTAAACTCTATTCTATCTTGTGGCTCAGTTAAAACAATATCATGTTCTTCTTCCTCCTCATCTTCATCATGATCATCGGGAATTTCTTCAATGTCATCATCATCTTCATCCTCACCTTCGTCTTCATCGTCTTCATCGATTATCAATTTGGGTTCATCATCTTCCATAGAACCATTAGGAGTACCATTATGACTAAGATGCTGATAAGGATGTTGATGAGGATGATTAAAGTTAAAGGGAGCAGTTTGTCCATTACTAGGATTTGGTACATGGGATGCAAACATATTAGAATTAGATACACTATTTGAACCATGAGCCAAAGCTTGTTGTAAAAGATCAGTATCTTTGCGGGCCTTAAGCTGCTGGGCCAATATAGCATATTTAACTTGATCCGAGATGGGAGAATGCGATGACATGGTGGGAGGTTGGGAACCATAATGAGCCTGGGCTACAGCAGCTTGTAAGTGGGTAATACCATTCATATTGGCAGCACTACTGGCACCACGACCACGCATAACATGATGGCCACTACGTTGACGTTGAGCATAAAACTGAGGATGTTGTTGTTTAACATGACGTTCCATATTAGAGCGTAAAGTAAAACGGGCCGAACAATGTTCACAGGCAAAAGGACGTTCGGTACGATAACGTCTTTGTTTTTGTTTAGGCATAAAGACACCATTTTTCAAAACCATTTTGACAGGACCATTTGAAAGCATTGTTGGTGGTAAATGAGAAGGTTGTGAAGAAGTTGCTGTTACTACCATGTGCCGGGGCATAGCCAAATGATTTGGATTTGGTGAGAGCAGACTTTTGGGTGATGACATCGATTGCATAGAAGCTGAGCTGGATTTTTCTGACATCATAGGACTTATAGGAGCCAAATTTGTTGCATTTGTAGGATTTGGAGTAGTTAAAGCTGATGGCTTTTCCATATCAGACAATGGTAGAGTGGCTGAAGGAGCACTTCCCAACACGCGTGTTAAAAATGGAGCCAATTTTTGAAAATCTTGCAAGTTAGTAGGCATAAAAGAATTAGGCATCAAGAAGGGATTAAATTGAGGAAACAATAAGTTACGATACAGCTGCTGGACAAACTGGGCAGGATCATTAAGTAATTGCTGTTGTTGCGCTAATAAAAATTGTTGCTGTTGTTTTTCTAAAGATGACACATCTAATTTGGGATCAGTTTCCGAAGCAACGCTTTTGTTATTAAGTACTTCACTTGGTTTATCATCTAATTTGGTAAGTGGTAGTGGCAATGCTAAAGGTAGTGGTAATGGTAGTTGTGGTAGCGCTAATGGAGTTGCCACTACCTTTTCTTCTACTACAGCGGGAGTTGAGGATGGTATACTTGGTTTCTTACTTAAATCCAAAACATCCATACTCATGTCTATAGGAGCCTGTGAGTTATCAATAGCACGTTTATCATAACTATCATGATAACCAGAAGAAGCTGAAGATTTATCCAATAAATCTTCCAAGTTTTTAACTTGTATTTTTACCGGTTTTGAAGAAGGACTTTCACCCGAAGTTAACATTTCTTTAAGATGAGACACTGGTGTTGAACGATCTTTGGGTTGATGTTGATGATACGACATTAAATCACAATCATCTTCCAATTCAGGAGAAGAAAACATATGCAATTTTTTGGTAGGATCTTCACACGATGAATCTTCCGAGGGATGATAGATAATGGCACGTTTAACTTCTTCTCTTGTAGTTTTGGCATGACGATTACGCAAATGACGTTCACAATTGGCTTTGGTGGTAAAGGCATAATTACACACAGCACATTCATAAGGACGATCACCATTATGGGTACGCATATGTCTGATTAAAGCCGCCTTATCACATATAGAATAGGGACACATATTACAACGGAATGGACCAGCTGGACCAACTTCACTTAAGTGAACACGATTATGACCTTTCAAAGCTCTCAAATTAGGATATACTGCCGTACACAGTTTGCAGGGAAATTCACCACGTAATTTCATTTTACGAAATTCCGAAGTAAAAGCATCTTGAGCTTCTTCCTCATCTCTATCATAACTAAATTGCGATGAGGGTGTATTAACAGATTGTTCAAAATTCTTTAAGAAATTTGAAGTACTCGATGAAGAAGTCATATTTAATATTGACTGAATATCGGCCAAATCTTTAGAATCATGAGCTGAGGGTTCTGATTTAATATCATCTTCTGTTAAATCTTGATTATGATGAGAATGTGAAGGTGAATTCGTATGAGCCATAACATTTTTGAAATGTTGAATTAATTCTTGTCTTTGTCTTAACTGATCTTCCGTTTCCTCACGATCTTCATTATGATTAGCTGAAGAACTTTCACTGAAACGTCTGTGTTTTATGGAAAAGTTTGCTGACGAAGTTGATTCCGGTTCGTATTGTGGTTTAACATCAGCTGAACAAGGATGGATATTCAATTGATGGTGAGTACGAAATATAACATCACAGTGTTTACATTTAGCAGGTATTTCTGGATGTTTGTTATCCATATGTTCATCCAATGCCATGATATTCATAAAATCATTATCATTACAAACTGGACAAATTAGAAAATGAGAATTTGAAGTATTTTCTGGAATACGTTGTTCCGAGAGATCATGGTTATTGTTTTTAGCTGGGGCAGGCTTTAAACGATGTCTTAAGAGATCATGAGTGGTTTCAACGTTATCATGCTGTGGATGATAACGATGATTATGATGATGATGATCAACAACATCATCATTATCATCACTATGTTTCCGTTTATAGTTATTATTATTGTTAATTTTCATATCATTATTATTGTTGTTAAGGTTATTATCATTGTTGTTGTTGTTATTAATGTTGCCTGTGGATGAATCTGATGAGCAACCACCATCACTTTCATAACTTTCTATGGCAGCGTTACCATTTAATCGTTTACCATTAGCACCTGTTGTCGTTGTTGCTGTAGTTGACGCGTTGTTTATAAACGTTGTTGATACCTTATGATTATTATCATTTTCCAACGCTGCTTTTAATGCGTTTGTTACTCCAACTGTTGTTGTTGCTGCTGCTGCCGCGGCTTCATTTTCTGTTGTTGATAATTTAACGCCTTCATTTAATTGTCCATTGCTTAATGTTGTTGTTTGTGTTTTATTTAAAGCAATTGCTGTATTGTTACCAGCATTATTGTTGTTATTATTACTAGAGCTATTATTATTATTGTTGTTGCTGTTGCTTGAGTTGAACTTTGTTCCATTCGAGTTGCGTCGATGATGAGTTTGTTGATGCTGTTTATGGGTGCGCATATGACGATGCATATTACCATTTGTAGTAAAGGTGAGATGACAATATTTACAATTGAATGGTCTTTCTCCAGTATGTACTAGAACATGACGATCCAATGACGAGGCAGATGAGAGAACCTTAATAAAACAAAGAAAATAAAAAATATAGAAAAAAAAAATTAAATTTAAGTTTAATCATTAAACTTTAATGTATCCTTATCTCAGTTAGAGAGAGAGAGATATATTGTTTATGGTAGTATAAAAATAGTACAAAATAAGCTTAAATGTTGATAGATGGACATTATCTTAACAAAATATTATAGTGTATCTTATCGTAGCAGAAATTGTAGTGATAAGAGACTTTTTTTTTGTTGGAGGGGAAAGGATAATTTTGTTTTGCTTATTGCATGAGCATCGGTAGCATAGAGAGTAAAAGAGGCGAAACTGTCAATTACAGTTTGTCAAAGTGAAATTTGTTAGCATGTGACTGCAGTCAAAGTGCAAGTTGGAAGTTTAAATGGTGTGATGAATTTATTTCGGTAATGTATGTGTGAGAAAGTAAAGAGGTGGTTATATTGTTATACCCTCCAACCACAGTATGGGGGTATACTCACTTTGTCATTCCGTGTGTAACGCATCGAAATATCGGTCTAGGACCCCATAAAGTATATAAAAGTATGATCAGTGATCGATTCTAAGACATTCTAGCGATGTCTGTCTGTAGAGGACACTATACAGTCCAAAATAATAGAGCTAGACTTCCGAAGTTTGGCACGAATATATCTTATATTCCTAGGCAGGTTAAATTCGGAAATAGGCAAAATCGAACCAAGGGGGAAAAAGTTCCCCCTTGGAGAACTAAACCAACCTAAGAAAAACCGCATTTTTTGCAGGGTTTTTTGTACTTTTGCTAAGCAAATGCAACATTCTTATCTCAGAAGAAGTTCAAAATCGCAAGGGGCACTTTTTAATGTAAAAATTTAAAATTTTAAAATTCTAAAGGATCCTCTACATCAAATCAATAATTATAAAAAAAGTAAACATTTTTTCTCTTTCCACCTTTTTGTACCATTTGTATCAAAATTTCCAAAAAGTACTTTTGTTTTTCAGAATGTTTTTTTTGCTGGATGATTCTAGATTCAAAATTTCTAGTTTATTTTAGGATATCGATAAAATACCACTAAAGTTTTTCTTTAGAATATTTTGTTCAAAAATCAGTTTATTATGAAAATTATTTCGAAAAAGTATCAAAGTACACTTTTTTTACCCCCTGAGCATCAAAACATTCTATAAAGTTCCTTTTTCAGAATATTTTTTTTTGCTGAATGATTCTACATTTCACATTTCAAGTTTATAAGAGATAGAAACAATACCAAGGCACACATTTTTACCCCATTAAAATCGGAATTCTAAAAAGGTACCCCTTTTCAGAATGTTTTTTTTTTTAAAGGATCCTATATTTCAAATTTCAAGTTTCTAAAATTATTTCACTTTTTATAGCCTCCAAGGTTAAGTTCGGAAATGGTCAAAATCGTACCAGATAAAAAAAAGTTCCCCCTTGAAGAACTTAATCAACCTCCGAAAAACTCAGAATTAACCCGATTAACTCAGAATCACTTTCTGAGTAGATTTAGCGATGACCGTCCGTCTGTCCGTCCAAATGGTGTTAATACGATACAAGTCGAAATTATCAACCGATTTGGCTGAAAGCCTATTGAAATTGGAAAAAAATCAGTCCACATTTACACCTAGCCCCCATACAAACGTCTAGAAATTTGTCAGGTAGTCGTATTTTGTATTTACAAATCATCATTAAACATTTTAAAGAAATCGGAACAGTTCTTGTAGGCCCCATACAAATCACCTTGACCATAATTACATAAACAGCGATAATTGTTTGCCATCGCCTATTTATATTTAGTTTTAACTAGATGTACTTGAAAAGTAATTGAAAAGGGGGGGGGGGGCACGTGCCCCCTGTGTTCACCCCCTGTATACGTCCATGCACATAAATCTCTCAAAATTCATGCCAATAAAAAATATTTGATAAAAATTTTGTTTTTAGGTGTTCAAAGTGTACATTGCTAACTTTATCAAATCTGAATATAATTGCACCATTTTTGGACTTACAAGGGAAGTCTCCCTGGTGTCACCCTCCGATCTTCATGAAATTTGGATATGTTGTTAAGAACGAAAATTAATTCGACACGTATTTTTTTTTAGCGACTCAAACTCATTTTTAGGGGGGTCGATTTGTGTGGGGGGAAATTGACCTTTTTCAGTTTTTTACGATTTACGCCTATTTAAACAAAATTAATATAGGCACGTGTGGTATCAGATTAAAGGTATTAAAAATACCTATCTCGTGGTGCTAACAACGGGCCAAAGAAGTTAATATTTTTCGACTTATTAACAAAAATTTCCTAAAATGTTGGTATTTTACTCAATATGACGAAAAGTTGTGCATGTTGGGACACGTTTTTAGCACACATAGATAGGTTTTCTAAAGATCTTTCATTTGGTATGTAACATGACTAGGTTTCTTTGCATAATATAGGAGCTAAACAAAAAAAAACTGAAAAATGCCATTGTCTTTCCCACTCCTTTTTACCCCCTAAATATGAATTTGGGCCGCTAAAAAAATACGTGTCCCTTTATTTTTTCTGCTCTACAAAATAAAACCAATTTCATAAAGATCCGCGGGTGACACTAGGGAGACTTCCCTTGTTAGTCCCCATATAAAAATGTTGCCCGATATTCAGTTAAATCGGTATATTTTCAACAAAAATAAGACAATTCCGCTCAAATTTGGTTTGTGTGTATTTTGTTTTACATGTTTGGAATGTGGAACCAAATTTCTAAAAAAAACACTGGTGTAGGGTATCATATGGTCGGTCTTGACTGACTATAATTTTCTCACTTGTTTAGATGTTTTTTTGTATTTTAGTTAAATAAATGAAACGCAATAGATCGCAATTATCAATTTGGCTCATATTTGAAATTAAAGCAGCCAAGGTTGAAACCTATTGAAAAATGAACGAACGTCCCATTTAATTAAATCGTACATTTTTGACTTCTAATCCCAACACAAACGAGATTCCCAATTTATACATAAATGTCTTCAATTAAATAAAAATGGAAGATATTTCATAAACGCATTGAAATATCGGTTTTGTATACTTCTGGATATGATCAGACCAGGGCTGCAAGACTTGGGAATTTTTCCACAAAGTTAAGGATTTGGTGAAGCAAAAATACCAAATTTAATTGAGGGTTTTCTTTTGGGTGCCGTGTTTGAAAAATATCGGAGTTACATATATGTGAATATGATCAGACCAGGGCAGCCATAAAGTTATGGATTTGATGCGAGCAAAAAAGCCAAAAAAGTTAATTAGACATTTTTATATTGGGACATAAAAGGCAAATATCTCAACCCTTATGAAGCGAATTGTATGAAACTTAATATATATATAAAAAAAACAATTCTAAGGTTGGGGGTGTCTCGGATTTTCGGCCATATCGGGGATTTAGGATTTAAAAATGGTTAAAAAATCTTTTTTTGGATTTTTAAGTCATTTTTTCTAAGAAACTATATGATGTTTCCATATAAGAGGAAAGGATTTTTTAAAGCCTATCCAACGGTGACATAACCTTGTAAAAATTCAGCTTCATTATATATTTTTTCCATGATAATGTAAAAATTTTGGGGGGGGGGGGGGTATTTATGTGAAGACATATTCAAATACGAAATAATCTTTATTAAATGTAAGTCGACACTTATTTTTGCTTTTAGTTCGATATTACTTTTAGTTCGGGAGTTATAGACATTTTCCCGAAGGTCCACATTGTTACATAAGGGGACAACGAAATTTTAAAACACTGATATGGCCGATAAGCCGGCACAACCCCAACTTTAAAATCGTCTTTTTTAAATATATTTTAAGTTTTAGGCAAATCGGTTCATAAGGGTTGAGATAATTCCCTTCCATATACTTTTTAAACGGGTTTTTGTTAAAAAACTGTATTACTTACTTCTATTTAAAATCTTTAAACAAAAAATACATCTCTTTACTTACCTTTGCACAAATACGGCATGTAAAATTTTCCGTATGGCCGGAGGCATAATTATGACAACGTATATGATTTGTAAATTGATGAGCTGTTTGTGATACCACCTCACATATCGGACACATATACTTCATATCCTCACGTTCACCCGTTGCCGATTCTGGACTAGAATTACCATTACTCTGCGGTGGCGACGACATATCCGAACCACCACTATTCGATTTTGAAACATTATTCAAAGGTATGCTGCTATGATTTTCTGCAGTTGCAGAATTCATTAGCTGACTACTATTGCTGGCATCTATGAAACCCGATTCATTACTATAATCTACTAGATTACGATTAAAGCGAAATTTCTTACGCAATGAATTGGGATTATCAATATTATATTCCAGCTGTACACTGGTAGTTTTATCCAAAAGGCTACGACTTATCAAACGACGTTTATGATGTAACAACTGACGAGGTTGCGATGACTTCTCATCGGCCGATTCATCGTCATCGTAATCATTAGCCTCATCGGATTCCAGCATACGATGATGTAGGCTATGCTTTTCTCTCTCTTTATCCGAGCATTGAGTAGCACTTGTTATAGAATTGATGCCACAAGTAATTGTGGCATCACTGGTTACCACCGGTGTTGAGGTACAAACATTTAATTTCTTTGAAACACGTTCCAAATCTAAATGTTCCAACGATGATTCGGATGAGGCTGAATCACGTCTTTCCACTTTTATGGGTGTAGTTGAAGTTGTTGGGGCTGTTGGTGGTGCAATTGTGGTGGCTAACATTTTTGGTTGATTTTTGATTTCGTTGTTGCGTTACGTTTTTTTAGTAATTTCGGCACAAACAAAAAGCGTTTGGAAAGATTTGCTTGATTTTCGTGAAATAAGAATTTAATTTCTGTAATGATAAACAAAAATTTATAAGGAAAATTTTTTTGATTAGAAATGTGATTTAATAGATTTGTAGTTGAAAGAAGATTCTGATTTTTTCAATAAATTTTTTTTGGATGAGCAAACAAAGTAGTTTTTTAGATTAATAACTTTTTTGGCAATTCTACACTGAAAACTAAGAAAATAGTTTCGTACCAGAACGTTACCGCGGGTGCCCGCGGGTACCCAAACCAGCCCGAAAAGCGTTTAAATTTGAAATTTAAAGAAAATAAAGAACTAAACCAAGGAAATGTGTTATTTCAATACAAAAAAAGATAATTTGTTATTAAAAAAACTTTTACAATTTGTTTTCTTGTTTAAAGTAATTTTTCTTACGAAAATATTTTAGCGTTATTGGTTTGTTTACATTTTCTATTATTTTGGGCTTGAAATGTGGTTTTTAGCGTTCCCGTACTTTTGTGCATTTTTGTGGTATCGTGAGAGGTTTTTTGGTTTTCTCTCATTTTTGCCGAACTTTACCCGGAAAGTTCTGGAACACACCTGATATTTAATTATTTAAATTGATTTCATCACTATTAAAGAAGATTTTTCAAATTACTCTTTCCATCGTAAGAAAACAATTAAACACTCAATTACCAAATACGCAGATTTAATTACATCAGTATTTGAATTTTCTTCAAACACGACTTTTGTATTATTTGATTACTCAAGTAATCAATTCACTAAGCAATGACTGATTACTTTAGGTTATTTATTATTACAACTTTTGTGTTTGCAGGAAAGTCAAATACTGATGTAATTGAATCCGCGTATTTTGTAATTAAAGTTTCTTATTGTTTCTTACATTAGATGACGTAATGATTTTAAAAATTTAAACATATTAAAATTTGTTTTTATCTGATTAGTCATTTTAATATTTTTTTTTTGTTGGACAAAACACCATTTAATTACATCAGTATTTGAAATTTTCTTCAAACACGACTTTTGTATTATTTGATTACTCAAGTAATCAATTCACTAAGCAATGATTGATTACTTTTACACAAAAGTTATTATTACAACTTTTGTGTTTGCCAGAAAATCAAATACTGATGTAATTGAATCCACGTATTTTGTTATTAACGCTTTTTTATGGTTTTTTAATGATTTTAAAAATTTAAACATATTAAAATTTGTTTTTTTCTGATTAGTCATTTTAATATTTTTTTTATTGGACAAAACACCGAAAAAAAAGTGGCTGTTTTTTCTGTAAAATTTTTTTATAGATTTTATAACCGTTTGAAAGTGCTCTTACTAACCATAGACGTGTTAAAGTGATCAATTGCTTTTGATATACATGTTTTTCAACCATGAAATACAGGTCCGTTATCAAGAAAATGCCAAAAAAATAATTTCTAATCAACGCGGAGAGTCTTACTGGGTCTTTATGTATAAACATCTATTAAGATTAAAAGTTTTTTTTGTTTTCTTTTTTTGTTTTTGAAGATTATTATTTTTTGTTATCATAAATTCTTAACGATATGGCTTTATTAATTAAACGCAATAAAAGTGAGAATTTTCGAAAAAATAGTTTAGAATGCTTCTGTTCTTTATACAGAGGCCATGATGTCTGTATTAGTTTTCGACTGAAATATTTTTTCACGTTAATCAAAGGATGATAATACAAAAATAGAACAAAATTGATTTAAAAAATTGTTTCAATTAATTTTTTTAAGGGATTCCACATCGTATACGCGGAGAGTCTTACTGGGACTTTGAGTATAAACATCTATTAAGATTAAAAGTTTTTTTTTTATTTTTGAAGATTATTATTTTTTGTTATCATAAATTCTTAACAAATTATTAATTAAACGCAATAAAAGTGAGAATTTTCGAAAAAATTGTTTACCCGTGTAAAAAAATAATTATATCAAAACATATCTCCTTTGATAAAAACATATATGGATCATATCTAAATGGATATAATCAGATCTACTCCATATATATTCATATCTGCTTCAGATATGTTTTGATCCGTAAATTGAGTCTATCTGGCATATATGGCATATATGATCAGACATTTTCAGATATGTTCATATATGTAAAATTGTCAGATAGACTCAATTTACGGATCAAAACATATCTGAAGCAGATATGAATATATATGAAGTAGATCTGATAACATCTATTTATATATAATCCATATATGTTTTTATCAAAGGAGATATGTTTTGATATAATTATTTTTTTACACGGGTAGAATGCTTCTGTTCTTTATACAGATGCCATGATGTTCTGTTTTAGTTTTCGAGTGAAATATTTTTTCACGTAAATCAAAGGATGATAATACAAAAATAGAACAAAATTGATTTAAAAATTCGTTTCAATTAATTTTTTAAGGTTTCCACGTCGTATACTAAATGATACCCCCCTTAAAAATTTTTTCTGAAAATGATGCTGGCAAATAAAAACAAGTAAAGTGTTAAAAGGGATTTAAAAGAAAGGATCCCACAATTGAGTGGCAACCCTGTAAATTCTAGTTAAACAAATTTTGGGTTATAAGATTTTAGAAATATTACGAAAGTTTATCTTTCAAAAAAAAAAAAACGGATTTAAAAAATATTGCGTATTTATTTTTGTGTAGCTGTTGAAAAATGAATAATATAATTTAGTACCAACCCCCCTTAAGAAATACAAAAATATCAACAGCTCCCACAAGTAAAACTTGAAAGAAGAACAGGACAAAGAAAGAGTTTAAAAAAGCCGTCGGTAAATCAGTAAAAAAGAGAAAAAAGTGGTTTTTGTTTTTAATTTTAAATTTTGGGGTCTTTTTTGCAATAAAAAATATGTAGGTTAAAAAAAACCAAGATCGTAGCATTCGAGCCTCTAAAAAACTTTGTAAAATTCCAAAAAAAAATTTACAGGAAAGCTTTTGTAAACAAAATTTAACTTTCTATTACAAAATTACATTTTTATTTGAAAATTTAGTAATGTTTTTCGTAACTTTTAATTTTTAACGCGTTTTATCCTCGTAACTTAAGGAACGCGTGGCATCGCGAGGAGTCTGAACTTTAGATGATATATTATTATATTATGTATTATTCGATAAATTACCTATGTTTTTAGAGAAAAAAATTTATGTAATTATGCAAAAGACACTTCAGCGAGATTGAAATTGAACCAAAAACTGGCAGAATTATTTTTATTTTATTTCAAATTAAAGAACCAAGCCCTTGGGTTCAAGTATGGTTCAAATTCAATTTTTGTGTGTGTATTTTATATTTTTCCTATCGAATGTAATGACATTTTACCAATATTAGACAGTTTTCCTTGTTTTTTTAACAAAATTTTTTTTATCGAAATTTAAATTTTTTTTTGTCATTTTACAAATTTTTTGGTAATTTTACAAATTTCAAAGGGTTTTTTACAAAATAAAACAAGTTAGAAAGGTTTAGTAGGTCAAGACCAACCATATGATACCCTACACCAGTGTTTTCCGAAAAATGGGTCACAAGTCCAAACATGGACCGATTGGATCTGTCTTTTGTTAGATATTTATTTAGTGTAGAAAACACACACAGATCAAATTTTAGTGGAATTGGTTAATTTTTTTTTGTAAATAGACCGATTTATAAGAGCACTTAGTCCAAAAATATTCCAATTATATTCCGATTTGATTAGGTTACTAAAGTACACGTTTAACACCTTAAAATAAATTTTTTATCAAATATTTAAATTTTTATGAATTTTGAAGGAATTACGTGAATATTGGGAGGGTGGTTTCTATGGGGACTACAAGAAGGACTGACCCGATTCCTTTGAAATTCGGAATGATGATTTGGGCATACAAAATTTGATTACCTGCTAAATTTCAAAGCGATATCTATTATAATACGGTCATTAGAGTCATTAATCCGAATCCAAAGGGGCGTTTGTATGGGGGTCTTAACATGGACCGATGCCAAAAGATGCTTAAGTTTCAAATTTCAAGTCAATTGATTGAAAATTGCGACCTGTATCGTGCTTAAACCGATAGATAGACAGACGGACGGACAGACGGACGGACGGACGGACGGACGGACGGACGGACGGACGGACGGACGGACGGACGGACGGATCGCTAAATCGACTCAAAAACTAATTCTGAGTCGATCGGTATACTTGAAGGTATGTCTAGGATCAATATTTCGGGTAGTTACAAACATCAGCACAAATTCAATATACCCTGTACCACATAGTGGTGTTGGGTATAAATATAGTAAATTTACGAGAATTTCTTATAAGTTTTATTGCGTCAAAACAGTTTGAATTTTACAATTTTATTGGTAAAAAACTTGTAAAATTACAAAAAAGCTCGTAATTTTTCCAGGAAATCTCCTAAAGTAGGAGGTAGCGAAAAATCTAGTAAAGTTACGAAACCTCCTTTTAAGTTTTATCGTGTCGAAAAAATTGTAAATTTAAAATTTTATTGGTAAAAATCTTGTAGAATTACAAAATGTTTGGTAAACAGGAATTCTTGTCAAATAGGAGGTAGCAAAAAATAAAAGTTATAAGTTTTTCTTGTTATTTTACAAGTTTTTTTTTGAGTGTAGAAGGTCTATTTAAGTTTTGTAAATTTTCAAATTTTTTGACACGATAAAATTTACAGGGGGTTTCGAACTACATTTTTTGCTACCTCCTAAGTATTTTACGAGAATTCCTAGAAATTTTGCAAGATTTTTACCAATAAAATTGTAAGTTTACAGTTTTTTTTGGCGCAATTTAAATTACAAAGAATTCTTGTGAATTTACTAGATTTTTTTTTGTAAAATTAGCTTGAAAATTTGTAAAACTAAAAAAAAACAAAAAAATGATTTGTAATTTTTTTTTTTTTTCCAAAATGACTAATAAAAGTTTTTTACTCAAAAGAAAATATTCGTGGTCCTAATTTTAAATAAAAATTCATGTTAGCAAATTAACCATCACTTAAAAAGGGCACTGTGGAAGGTATTCATGGATTTGGTCAAGTCAAATTTAACTTTTCTCCTTGTTTTTATACCCTACACTCTAGTGATACAGGGTATATATAAGTTTGTCATTCCGTGTGTAACACTTCGAAATATTGGTCTAAGACCCCATAAAGTATATATATTCATGATCCTCGTTCGACTCTAAGACGATCTAGCGATGTCCGTCCGTCCGTCTGTCTCTCTGTTGAAAACACGCTATCTTTTGAAAGACTTCACAGAGGCTCCTGAAGTTTGGCATATATGTTGGGCATTTACCTGGTCAGGTTGGTATTGAAATAAAGCGAAATCGGTCCATTGGCTCAAAAGTCCATTGGTTATGAGCAAAAGAGTGAATTTCGGCAAGGGTTTTTCGCGAATTTACGAGATAAAAAACACGATAACTTTCTTGGCATATATATTTGTCGTTCCCCTGAGCTGGTTCATAATGAATTTCAGCCAAATCGGTCCAGTGGTTCAAAAGTTATTAGCAAAAGCGTAAATTTCGGATTCGCTTCACCTTAAATCCACGTGTTGAAACCCCGTTAAACATGTTTTACAAACATTGGTAAGTCACAAAAATATTTTCAACGTATTTTTGTCACTCAAAAATATTTTTACACTAAAAAAAAAAAAATACACTCGAAAAAAATTTTACACTCAAAAAAAATTTTACACTCAAAAAAAAATTTAGTAATTTTTTTTTTTTTTCAAAAATTAGTAAAAAATGGTTATTTACACAAAATAAAATATTTCTAATCAAAGATGTTATTTTCACGTTAGAAAATTTACTATCACTTAAAAAGGGCATTGTGGAGGGTATTCATAGATTCGGCCAAGTCGAATTTAACTTTTCTACTTGTTTAAATATCTATTTCAGCAAAAAATCTTCTAACAGTTTGCATTCATATTGAAAGTCATTTTACAGATTTTTTGACAGAGTTTTTCTTTTGAGTGCACAAAAATATTTAACAAAGTATTTATGTCACTAAAAAAATTATACCAAAAAAGAATTTTAGTTAAAAAAAAAAAATTACACTCAAAAAAAGTTTTACACCCAAAAAAAAAATTTTGTAATTTTTTTACAAAAATTACTAAAAAAAGTTTTTTACTCAAAAGAAAATATTCGTGGTCCTAATTTTAAATAAAAATTCATGTTAGCAAATTAACCATCACTTAAAAAGGGCACTGTGGACGGTATTCATGGATTTGGTCAAGTCGAATTTAACTTTTCTCCTTGTTTTTTTTTTTTTGGGTAAATTGCTTAAAATTTGTAAAATAGAAGAATACAAATTTGCAAAATAACCAACAAAACTGAAAATTTATATTGATCAAAATTTTTTTTTTTTGTTTAAAAGGAAAACAATTAAAATTGTTAAATATTTGTAAAATGGAGTTACAAGCACTTTAAAAAGTTTTAAAATATGTTTTTTTTTAAGTGCCCTAGTAAAAAAGTTTTGATATAATAATATATAATTTGATACAATCATGTTAAAATACATATGAGTTTTTATATGTTCAGATCTAATTATATGAAAGATTTAATATGGCTGCATTTTCTTATCTGAGGTTATACATAAATATATATGACTTCATATAATTATATAAATCTACATTTATTTATATAAAATAAGATCAACTGGGTTTATTTGGATGTGACCGAAATTCGGATCTCATTGTATCATTTTTTATATTTGTGTATCTAAAATAATACAATTAGATAATTATTTCCCGAGTAAAAAAGATCTGATATAATCATATATGCTATTATATAGTTATTTATATTTATATATGGTTATGCATGAACTTTGATATGGACATATAAGTTTATATATAGCATTGTATTTTTCCTTTTTTTTAATATGATAGCATACATATTCATATCTATTTATATACTGATCTATATGAAATTTTATATGACATATAAGGTCGGGAATTTTTAGATATGGCAGATAAAATGATATATGATTTTATTTATAATTATATCCCGAAAAAAAGTCCCGGATAATTAAAAAAAAAAATCAAGTCCTAAAAAATTTTATGAAAATTTTCAAAAGTCCCGGACACAAAATTTGTTGGCAATTTTTTTTTAGTAAAAAAATCATTGAAAATGTTTTTATGAGAAATTTAATTTTTTTGAAAAGTTTTTGAGTTCCGAAAAAATGTTTTTAAATTTTCTAAGACACAAACATTTTTGGAAAATTTAAATCCCTTATAAATGATTTTAGAAAAAAATGGAAATTTTTAATAATTTGCTAAGTCCCGAAAAAATGCCGAAGAATGCAATAAAAACTCTTCTAATTGATAATGTATCCAATCTGATAAAATAATTTCTAATTTCACGTTTAAAATTTCAAAAAATTTTACCAGATTCCAATTATATAAAAATTTATCTAATTTTAACAGATAAGATATGATTTAATACAATTAGATAGACCCATTTTTCGGATCAAACTTAATCAAATTTGATATTATTTTATCAAAAATAATAGAATTTGATATAATCGTATAATATTCGATCCACCAATTTTCGGATCAAAATTAATATGGATTTACATACACACAAAAAATTATTGGCTAAAAAATTTCAATTAAATCTATTGATCAACAAAATTTAAATGAGTCAATTATTGTTTTGATCAACATTTTTGTTATTTTCTTTAACTATCAAATTACAAATTTTCAACATACCAAATTTTTTTTCGCTTCAATTCATTTGAATACATTAATTCAAAAATATACTTTTTACTACGGTTTTACTTTTTTTTTTTATTGTGTGCAACATATTGGAAAGCAAAAAATATGAGTTTCTTCATAATTTTTCCATAAGCGTGAAATTCATTTGTTAAATCAATAATTATTTTAATTGACTTTAAATAAAAAATCAATCAAATTTTTGATCAAAATCGAAAAAATGATTAATTGAAATAAAAATCAATTAATCACCTACAATTTGATGATTGATATAACAATTTTCTTTATCGGAGGAGTTTCAATTAAAAAATTAATTGAATCCGCGTTTTTGTTGATTGACTTTCGTTTTCAATTCTTTCTGTGTAAAAGCATATCTGTTCATATATAATTAAATATTGCGTCACATAACTTTTTTTTACTCGGGTTGATACAACTTGATACAGCCAATTTTGAGATCAAATTAGATCTTAAAAAGTTTTTTTTTTACTCGGGTGTACAAAATTTCCAAAAAATAGAAAAAGTACTTTGTTTTTCTTATTAAAAAAAGCTCACCCAAAATATTTTGTTAAAAATATTATATAATCCATAATTTGTTGAGTTGTTGAAAATGTTTTATAATATTCAACATTTTAGGTGGAAAATTACACAGTTTTTTATAATACCATTTTTTAAAAAAGTTTTAAAAACACTTTGTTTTTATTTTTTTTAATTAAAAAAATTTAATTACCTTTTTCACTTTTTTTTAAAAAAAAATTCAATAAATTTTGTTGTTGATATTGATAATCACAGTTTTTAAAAAATATTTATTAAACATTTTTTGTGTGTTTTTGTTTGTTTGTTTTTTTTCGATAATCCGTTGTTATTATGGCATTGAGGTAGTAAAAAATAAAAATTTTTTGTTTTCAATTCAATATTTTTTGAAATTTAATAATATTTCAAATTTGTTTTTATTAATCATTTGTTTTTTAATTTTTGTTTTTTTTTAAATTACACTTAAAAACTATTGCACCATTATTTTTTTGGTAATTTTAATTTGTTTAATTTTAAATGAGCAATAATTGATTTTTGTTTAATTTATTATTTTTTTTTTAAATATTTTTTGAAGATGCTCCGTTATAAATATTTTTAAAAAATATTTGTTTTCTTTTAAATTTAAAATTTTCTTTTTATAAAATTTTTATTCCGTTTTGTTGTATCTACGTTCACGAGCACACACTTAATGATTGCTGATGTACTCAAATTGTAAACCTTAAGTTGCGTTTAAATTTTTTTTTTTTTTGATCTCACGTTTTGAATTTTTTTTTGTTTCTTTTCTCGTTTTTTCAGAAATCCAACAACAAAAAGTCTCAGTTGTTCAAAAAAAAAAATCCAACGTATCCGTTACACGTATTTTATTATTCTTCTCATTTAAAAAAAAAATTGTATTTCCGTTTTTTTTTTGTTGGTTTGAATTTTTTTTTTATCTTAAACTAAAATGCGTTAGTGTTTGAGTTAAGATTCTTATTAGTGTTTGTAAATTGTATCTATTTTTGTTGTTGTTGTTGATTTAACAGTATTGAGTGTATCCTTTAGCTATGTTTGGCAGATGAAACTCGACTGAAATGAATCTTGTGTCAGGGAGTTGTATTTAAAAGAAAAATACCAAAATTCACACACAATCTCTTTGTAACTGAATTTAATCCCTCTGCTATTAGTGGCAGCAGCAGCAGATAGCAGCAGACATCACCAACAGCAGCATTAGCACCACCACCATAATAGATAAGAGTATCTCAAAAAAAATTTACTATAAGAAGTGTTGTATCTTTAAGAGGATTGTCTCATTAGAAACATGACTCCATGAGCAGCTATAAATTTATTGTAAGTGTGACAGAGCCAGCGTATTCAAAAAACACACTGAAACATTTACACACTTTTATACACTGAGCTAAAATAAAAAAAAAAACAATAACAGAGAGTTTTTTTAAACAAAAGAGCGTCGCATCCATCAGATACTTTTGTTCTCTTTTTCTAATACACTGAAACAAAAACCACATTTAGATAAATTTTATACTGGTGGTAGTATTATGTTGTGGTGGTATTAGTTATTTAGTAGCGGGAAATAATAAATGAGATAATCTGTTTTGTACTCGCCAAAAAAAGTACTTTTTTTTAAAACTTTATTAAATGAAAATATTTCAATGAATATGAAATGAGTTTCTTGGTTCTTATAAATATACACCACGATTTCTTGAGATTTCAAGGTACTTTTGGAAGAAGAAACCTAATGATTTTTAATTCTTTCTACCATTTGGTGGGACAGACAAGGATGTTAGAGAATTTAGAGGATGTCGATCTTCAACATTTCCCAAGTTTGTGAAATTTTGAAGATCGAGTCCAGATTCCGAAGTCAAAAATGGTAGAGTACTTACAAGGAAGGTATGTCCATTGCCGTTTTAACACTGTGCACGTGCCCAGGGCCCCGACCTCACAGGGGTCCCGGAATGCCAATAAATTCGCTTACTCGAAAAATTCTTCTGAGAAATTTTTCGTAAAAAAAAAGTCTCAGATGCTGAGACATTTCTCGTATTGAAACAGTCATAGATTATACGACATTTTTCGTATAGAGAAAGTCTCAGATTCTGAGACATTTTTCTTAAAGAAAAAGTATCAGTTTCTGAAATATTTTTCGTATAGAAAGTCTTAGAAAAATTTTTGGTATAAAAAAACCCAGATTCTGAACCATTTTTCGTATAAAAAGTCTTAGATTTTAAGCCCTTTTTTGTATAGAAAAAGTCTCAGATTCTGAGACATTTTTCGTATAAATAAAAGTTTCGGATTCTGAGACATTTTTCGTATAGAAAAAGTCTCAGATTCTGAAACATTTTTCGTATAGAAAAAGTCTCTTAGACATTTTTCGTGTAGAAAAAGTATTTTTTCGTATATAAACAGTCTCAGATTCTGAAACACTTTTCGAATAGAAAAAGTCTCAGCTTCTAAGAAATTTTTCTGTGATATTTGGTACAGAAATACCAAGTTAATCAACATTTGCTAAACTTCAACTGAAAACCAGAATGCATGGGTAAACTTGGTTTTAATGTAATAAAGTTTAATAAAACTACCGTTTAAACTAAGTTTAAGCGATATGTCAAAAACTCAGCCTAAGACATTTTTCGTATAGAAAAAGTCTCAGATTCTGAAACATTTTTTCTAAAGAAAAGGTTTCAGAGTCTGACACATTTTTCCCCATAAAAAAAACTTAACCAATAACACATAATAATAAAATCATAACAAAACAAGTAAGAAAGTTATAGTCGCTCAAGACCGACCATATAATACCCTAAACCAGTGTCCCGGAAAATGGGTCCCAAGTTCAAACATGGACCGATTGGATCTATCTTTTGTCAAATCTTTAATAAGTGTAAAAAACACCCACAAACCCACAAATGGGGCCTAAGTCCAATTATAATCGGATTGGATAAGGTTATTAAAGTACGTGTTAAACACACACAAAGAAAATTTTAATTAAATATTTTATATTTTCATGAAATTTGAGAGATTTATGTGCACTCAAAATATTTTGTAGGCAAAAACAAAAGAAAAACACACTTAAAACCAGTGAATAAACAATTGAAAACCATCCCAGTAATTATTCATTTGTTTTAAAAACATCAACATTTATTTTTTACTGTTGGCAAAATTTTCTAAAATAAATAACACTAAACATTAAAAAATTACGGTTTTTTCATTCTTTTTTACCAACAAATTCGAAAAAAATAACCTACGAAAACATTAAAAATTAATGATAGTTCTGTTATTTTTACCAACAAATTCCAAAAAAATAACCTACCAAAACATTAAAAATTAATGATTTCGTAGGTTATTTTATACAATTTTCTATTGAAATATTTTTTTAAAATTTTTTAATAAAATTTTGGGGAATCGATCCCGCAATCAACTACATTCTGGCCAGACACTCTATCCATCGTGGCAAAGCCACTTGATACAAATATGTTTTTATATTTCTATAAATAATTTTTTGATTTTTTTTTTCTACAAACAAATAACTGACTTGTGTAGGTAAAAACTAATGATATATCATTAAAAAATACCAACAATTTAAAAAAAAATTACTTACACAAATCATTAAAAATTTAAAGAATTATCAGTAGTTTTTACTTACAGAACAAAAATAAATGACTTTATAAATTAAATATTAGTGAAACTCTTTATTTTTTAGTGTGTTATTTTTGAAACAAAGGACTGATGTAGTCATTAATAAAAACTGAACATCAAACAAATGTTTTTTCTTTTAAAAATGACTAAACGGAAAACTTTTTAAATAAACTACAAACAGTTAATGACATAATTTTTTGAGTGTGGATATTGGGACGGTGGTTTGTATGGGGACTACAAGAAGAACTGGTCCGATTCCTTTGAAATTCCGAATGGTGATTTGTGATAACAAAATACGTTTACCTGTCAAATTTCGATACGATATCTATTATAAAACGGTTATTAAAGTCATTTGATTAAATTTTTAAGGGACGTTTGTATGGACCGATTTTTTCCAATTTCAATAGGCTCCGTCCATAGCCCAAACGAAGCTTAAGTTTTAAATTTCAGCCAAATCGATTGATAAGGATGGAAAGATTTTTAAGGCATATCTAATGGTGTGTCGGAAATTAGTCTTTCTTGAATTGGTTTTTGTCAAAAATGTGCAAATTTTGGGGTACTTTATATGGAGAAGTATATTCGTACAACCCCCAAATTCATGTAAAATAATCTGTGTTAAGGGAAATTGCAGTTAGTTCAGCCTTTTTTAAAACACCGAGATAGCCCCTAAATAATAATATCAGGTTGAACTTTTCTTTCGGTATTTATCAACATACATAAATTGCAGAGCAATCGTAGTGTAAAGAAGACCTTTATTGTTACAGGATGTTTTAATTTTTGAGCTTGCGAAATGTTGGAGTCCGAGTCCGGAGTTTTGAGTCCGTGACCTAGACCACTGGTGCACTACTACTTGGTCCAAAATTCTTTAATCTTAAAAATAAGAAAAAAGTGAAATGTTGCCAATTAAATTAAATTCTTACCAATAGAAATGTGATAGGTCTTTGTAACGGATGAATTTTCCCTAAATCCGTTTTGTCTCTTCCCTCAGGCAGATAGATTCGTAATAGCAGAGTTGTCGAATGTGTCACTGGGTCTTACATCTATTTCGGATGCCTGTCCTTCTTTAAACAGACATCCCTAGATCTGGGAACCTCCAGATCTAGGGGAACCCTTAGGACATTGGGGATTATAGATTTTTTTTTGATCCGTAACATAATACGGTTCAAGGCTCCACACAAGCAATGAAACTGTGACCCACATTGTCACAATTCCAACACTTCCCCTTCCGTACCACCAAACACATTTCTGTCTTCCTCCTCCTTTATTATTCAAGACTTCCGGCAACTTTCCCTTCGTATACAAGCGTTTAGTAACGTTTGAACCAGGCATATCCTTCTCAAATTTCCCGTGTTTTCACACTGCACGAAGTAGTTGACTAATTCAGTTGATTTTCAGATGAAGAATCTCATGTCTAACTTCATGTCTTAAATTCCGATGGACAGTTAAACACAGCTCTTCATCTGGAAATGGAGTTCAATTCGTGGAAGGTTTCATTGTGTCTTTGTTAAATATCGTTCCTTTAATATTGTCCTGTCAAAGCCCGTATTATATTCCTTTTATTTCCTTTTATTGTATTCAACGGAGTTTTAATTCGGAAAAGGTTTAATTATGCATTTTTTTTCTCCATCTAATATCGTTCTTTATGTCAAAGTCCGTATTATATTCCTTGAATCGTAGCTCCAAAGCGTCACACAAGTCACACCAATCCATATGGCTCCCAACGTGGAGCCTCAGTGATCGTATTTTGTTTTGGGGTTTTTTTTGCCTGTTTTCACAGACGGGTGGCCATATTTTTTTAAGTAAAAATCTATATACTAAGATTGTAATTTTTAAATTGTGTCTTTGTTTTCTACATCTAATATCGTCCTTTTTGTCAAAGCCCGTATTATATTTCTTGTATCGTAGCTCCAAAGTGTCACAAAAGTCGTACCAATCCATATAGCTCCCAACGTGGGGCCTTAGTGATCGTAATTTTAAAATTTGTATTGTGCAATGTCATCTATATACCGGGAGTTCTTAGGAATCACCTATATTGTCGTATTGCTACCTTAAAGTAAAATTCAGGTTAGCGAATTCCGTTATAGTGTTTATTTTTTTTTGGGAACTCAACAAACCCTTCCCAACGACGAGCAGAGCCGTATCTAATAGGTAGTTATGGTCTCTTAAGATAGTACATCGACCCCGAGGAATCGTTACACATTTGTGTAGCGTATTATAAGATCGGTATTGACAGACTATAATTTTCCTCTGGGAACGGAATTTTAATTTGTGGAAGGTTTAATTATGTATTTTTTTTCTCCATCTAGTATTGTCCTTTATGTGAAAGTCCGTATTATATTCCTAAAATCGTAGTTCCAAAGCGTCACACAAGTCATACCAATCCATATGGCTCCCAACGTGGGGCCATATGGATTGGTATGATGTATTAGGTTTCTTAAGGAAACATAACAACCTGCTGTGCTTGTCGGTGGGAAGGGTTTGTTGAGTTCATAAAAAAAAAACAATTAAACACTATCACGTAATTCGCTAACCTGGATTTTACTTTAAGGTATCAATACGACAATATAGGTGATTCCTAAGAACTCCCAGCATCTAGATGACATTGCACAATACAAATTTTAAAATTACGATCACTGAGGCCCCACGCTGGGAGCCATATGTATTGGTAAGACTTGTGTGACGCTTATCCATATAATACGGACTTTGACATAAATAACGATGTTAGACGGATAAATAAGACCGTTAAATCAGGAACGGTTTAAAGTTAATCAGGAACGGTTTAAAGTTCTGAATGAAAAAAATCTATTAAATACTAGGTTCTTTTAAAGAATACATCTCAATTAGAGTTTTTCTTTTCCCAGACTTTTTCATTTCTAGGGAAAGCGGGATTCATTTTTAAATTTCCCGGGATCCCGGGAATTCCCGCAATAACTAAAAACCCAAATTTTTTGTCAAAAAATATATAAAAGCCTTATGAATGCGATTACACTATTTATAATGTTTATTAACACCATGAAAATCTTATTTAGTACCTTTAAAACAGAAAAAAAATAAGTTTCGAGAAAAAAAGAACAATTTTTGTTACCCAGTTCTTATAAAAAACGGTCCAAATATATCGAAGTAGTTTAAAAGTATTTTTAAGGGAATATGTTATTTCACATCGCTTTATCTGTTTTAATAATAAAATTCATCATTTATTCTAATTCATCTTGTTGTTAGTTCATTTTTACAATTAGTTCTCAACGCTTTGTCTCTAAAACACAATGAAACTAATTCACAGGAATTTCTCTATTATGTTTCTGAAACTGAATGTAACTGTTTCAGAGAAATGAAATTATAAGAAAATTTACCCCAAAAATTATTAAAAAAATTAAAAATCCTGGTTTCTAAAAAAACTGTCATCCTTTACACAGATTTTATATCAATTTATCGATTTAAAAAGAATCATGTCCAGAGACATAAATATTTTCTAAAGAAACAAATAATCATACTGCAATTTTTTATAATGCAGTTCTCAGAAAAAAAATTCTTAGCTTCTGAAAAAAAGTATCAGGATCTGATAACACAGCCCAACAACCAAAATCGGAGTGGGATGAAACAAAAAGCAAATGAAAGCATAATAAAAAACCTCGATACTTTTTTTTGGTTTAGCGCTTAATTTTTTTGCACGCATTTGAAGTTGGTGAACTTTTATTATAATAATAATAATAATTGCTTAAAAATTGTATAGAGCGTATGATTAGTTTTGTAATTGCCTTTAAATAACAATCATACGCAACGGTGAACAGTGGATTATTTTTATTAATTTGGCTATTCAGTAAATAGGTACGGGACCGATCACAGCGAATTCCATACCGGTTGTAGCTAACGTAATTTCGAGCTTATGTTTAGACCAGGGGCCCCTAATGTAGGACATGTTTAGTACACAAAAGCTTTAATTGCTTTAAAATGCGTGTAAAAAATAATCTAGCGCTGAATTAAAAAAACCTCTTGATGGCTTTGTTATGTAAAATGTAAACTTTAATTTGCTTTTGGTTTCATTCTATACCGATTTTAAATTTAGATTTTTTATCACTGTGTAATTATATCCTATCGAAATTTAGATATTGTGAGACTTTTTTCATTTCGTAAGTCTCAGATTTCATGACATTTTTTAGTTAGAGCGTCTCTCTTTTTGGGCCCTCATGGTCCCTGCGTACGTTTCTGTCATCAATTATCAAGAATTTTAATAAAATCTTTAAAAAATCACATACTAAATAATCAATAGAAGTCGAAAAATCAACAATTTCAAAGAAACTAAAATTCCCGGGAATTCCCGCTCTATTTCCCGGGATTTCGGGAACGAAAATTTACGGGAATTCCCGTGAAAAACTCTAATCTCAATATATGTACTTGTCTGTCGTTGACAAAAAAAAATTATCTTAGTATTAGTATAATTTCATTAACCGTCATCATACGCATGTCTGTAAAAATGCGTATCTAACATAATTTTCATTTAGTTTCTATGTCAAAATAGAAAAATCCATCAGATACTTTATGTACACTCATACATCTGTAAATACATACAAGCAGATACATTCTTGTATATAGTTACTCTAATACCTAGAATAAATTTGTGCTCTCTGAAAAGAATCATAGAGTCATCTCCATGGATGAAAAAAAAAACTAAATATATGTATATGAATCTTTTACCCAAAAGAAAAACCTGTTTTCACTCTACTTTATGACTGTGTCCCCTCTTTGCACTAACGTACGAGGGGAGGTCTACTCTTAAAATGCTGTGGGTTATCGATTATTCACCAACAGAGGAGGAAAACCAACAACAAAATACAAACAGAAAATAAAATACAAGAAGAATATGTGATTAAGTGTATATGGTTTTAGTAAAAGAGAAGAAGAGTAACCAATGAAGAGGAACGTTGATTTTTTTGGATTTGGATTTTTTTTTGTTACATACAACAACAACGTCTGTACAATGGTATGTAGTAGACAAAAAAAATGGTGGTTCCCATTTATTAGTGGTCTGGTCGCCAAGGTTGCCGATTCGAAATTTAATTTCAGAATAAGAAGAAATCTTTTAAGATTTGGGAGATCTTTTGAGTAGGTTTTTTCTAGCTCAGGGTCATTTTTGCTTTACTAATTAAAACTATGATATTCTCGTAGAGTAATATTTTTCAGAAAATTATTTTTCTGTTTTAAATTTATTTATATTGGCAATTTTTAAAGACTTACCCGACGCATGTTACGAAATTTGTCAGATTTCATTCTCACGACTATTTAGCAAATATAAAACCCTATACTGCAAGTAGCATAGGAAATTTAAATGACAAATCATAGTAAAGGAAAAAAATTACCTCGAGCTAGAATAAACCTACTAAAAATATAATATTTTTAAGGTCGAATTTTTTTAATAATTTAAAATTTTTGGATAAAAATAAATCTGAGTTTGATTTTGGAGATATTTTTAGTTAAATTTAACTAAATAGCTTTTAGTTCAGAATAGATACTGTTACCCCAGATTTCAGAGTGAAACAAGATCTCCCATTGGATTCTTCCACCCAATTTTTTTATGCCTAGATCAAATAAAAATCGCATAAATGTCTAAAGTGGCAACCTTGGCGTCTTCAGCAGCAGCAGTATCTGCAGCAGCAGTTCATGAAACTAAAGAACTTTTTTATTTCTATCTACCTTCAATTCAATCCTACTTGTTTATGGACATTACGCTAAGTTATTTATTCAATTGTGGTATCCATTGGATACTTTAATGTTTGTAAGGTTTGGCTAGATACAGTCAAAAGAAAAACTCTATCAAAAATCTGTTAAACCTTTGACGACCATACATTTTTAGGCTGAAGGGATTTTGATTTTTTATATTTTTGTGATATGCGACCTTATAATACCCAAGCAGAAATTGACGATTCTTAATAAAAGGCGTTCTGAAAGTATTGTAACAAAAAAATCACTCTCAAACCGTTATTTGCGAACGCTTTGCGCTCCAAAACATGGAAAATTTACTTTAGGTAAACACATTTGAGGGGCTAGATTGGATCCAGAGTTCATTGGGTCCAGACCATATTGGCTCGGGACCCCATTAGATCCTTTTAGGGTTGCCATAGATTTTAATCCAACACTTTTGTCCGTTTCGCTCTGCCTTGATTAGAGATTCGGGAATTTAGGTGCCAAATTGGATCTGGCAAATTTTAAAAACTGTATAACTCACTATTGCGATTGTATTTTTCTGCCTGGTTAGTTATGTCACCAGTACCGTTTTAACTATTAGGGCACACTGGGAACGTGCCTAGGGCCCCGACCTAAGGAGGCCCGAAATGCCAACAAATTCGCTCATACGAAATTGGAGCAATTTTTTTTTTAAATTTATTTTTAAAGAAAATTTCACATTTTCTTACATAAAAATTTTCAGAATCTAACAGAATTTTCGTATAAATCTGAGACTTTTTCTATAGGAGAAATTTGTCCTATATCAAAAGTCTCAAATTCATAGAAATTTTTCCTATATAAAAAGTTTTAGATTGTGAAATATTTTTCGTACATAAAAATTTTCATATTCTGAGACACTCATATTCTAAGGAATTTTTTCGTATAGTAAAAGTCTAAGAATTTGAGACATTTTTCATATAAAAAAAATTTCAGATTCTAAGACATTTTCGTACTAACACTCTGAGACATTTTTAGTATAGAAAAAGTCTCACACTCTGAGAGATTTTTCGTATACAAAAAGTCCGTTTGCCAAAAGTAAGAAGACTTTCTGTCCACTTGGGATTTGGTAGTGGCCACAGAGTTCACGATATCCTATACATTGCCAGTGACAACCTTCTATCCTTTTTCTATTTTCTGATATATTATCCAATTCGTTCATTAACTCATTAATTATAGGAACCCAGTTCCCCCACCGACTCAGAGCACTTTCTAGCACACTCATCAGCTTATTCGTTTCCAGCGACCCCACTAACAAGGAAGGTCTTTCACAGGGCATTGTCCTGAAACTTGCATGTTGGAAAGAGGGGAGCAAAATAAGAGTTACCTGTTTTTTATAGCTGTCCAATCTCACATTTTGCGGTTCAAAGGGGAGGGGGAAAAACGGGATTTTTTTCGTTTTTTGAGGATTTTTCCCATTTCTTCTAAAGAAACTATATAAACATTTTATACAGGTCGAAAGGTTTCGGCTTCGTTAAGTTCGTTATTGTCAAAAATGTGTAACCGTTGGGGTAGTTAATATGGAGATATATATACACCCAAAAAAAAACGTGGGTATTCAATACTAAAAATTTTACTAATGAACTAATTTTTTAGTCCAAAATGATCTAGTGCAGGCGTTGGTAATCAATACTAAAATTTTTTACTAATATTATTGAAAACCAGTAAAAATTACTAATTTTAGTAATTTGAAGATACTAAAAAACTACCGTACTACTGGTAATTAGTAACTTATTAGTAGATTTTGGTACCAAATCACTTACTAATATTTTTACTGCAGAATTATTTTGAGTGTACGTACGACCGCTAAAATCACATAATAATCTCTATCAAAGTTAAGCTGACCCGTATTTTTTCGTTTGACAAAATTCCATCTAGTTCGGCTTTTATACGGATTTCCCCTTTTTTGAATTTGAGATTGGGCAGCTAAAAAAACAGGTAACTCTTATTACTCATTCCCATATTCAAGTTCCAGAACAATCGGTGGGTACCCTGTGAAGACCTTCCTTGTAAATCCAGTAACCCAGCTTAGCTTAACTATGTGCTGACGAATTTGACGAAGGGATTGTATACAGTTCCTACACTCAAAATAATTCTACAGTAAAAGGTTTAGTAAGTGATATTGTACCAAAATCTACTAATTGGTTACTAATTTTAGTATCTTCAAAGTACTAACATTAGTAATTTTTACTGGTTTTGACTAATATTAGTTAAAAATTTTAGTATTGGTTACCAATTTCTGCACTAGGTCCTTTTGGACTAAAATTAGTTAAATTTTTAGTATTGAATACCCACGTTTTTTTTTGGGTGTAATGATTGCCGATTTCACGGTGTTTGATTTCAAGGTTTTAGGAACGCAAGTCCATTGACATAATCATCTGCGCGGCTTTGTCAATTGCAAGTACCTCTGCCTGGAACACTACACTTGTTCGGAAGTCCCAAGGAGAGCCCGATTTCAAGGTGTTCAGAATATACTCCCGAACCCTTTCGCATCTTCGTTCTGTTCGTAAAAATTGACATTGCATTATCTACACTCGTTCGGAAGTCCCAAGTAGACCCTGATTTTAAGAATATACTCCCGAACCCGTGCGCATTTTCGTCTGTCCGTAAAAATTGACATTGCATTCTCTGTCATAACAGTGTTTTCCGCCCAGTACTTGAACATAAAATTCTGTCAAAGTTCATCTGCGGTGAAATAAAAGCGTTTTTCTGTATCAGTTCAGTCCCAATCACCGTAATTAATATGGTCAAGTGTCTCCAAGAGCGTTGCATAAGTATTTGCGACTCTCTAAACCTGAGAGCCAATTTTGCTGTCCTGCTCCTAAAGTAGATATCCACGGGCTGAATGTTGAGTATCACTTCCAGTACGGCCTGGGGTGCCGATCTATCATTTCTAGGCCGGCCTGGGTGCCGATTACACTGACACACGCCAGTCGTTGTACCTTTCGTAGATTGCAGAGATAAGATTTCGTATTCACTGCTCTCGACCACACATGGGCACCATTGGTATTGGTCACCACCAGTGGCTCATATACGGTTTAAGACCCCACCTTCTTCCGAAAGTTCTCCTGCAGCTGTTAAAAGCATATAGTGACTTAAAACTGGTCGACATTTCTAAAATTTTTGGATAAATCTGGGATCTCACTCATTTTTGATTGAACGTTTGATGCTGATTACAAATCCGGTTTCCAAAAAAAAATTTGTTTTTGTGCATTGTTGAGTAATTTATGAAATTTTTGGAGGCGTATCCTTGTGACCATTGATCAAATTACTTAAAACCAGATTCTCAATTAGCATTGATAATGAGTGGTCAGATCCCAGGCGTATTTTTGATGTCAAGTGTAATTTTTTGAATTCCAAGTTTTTTTTTTTTTGATTTATTTTAATATCAAATGGAATTGTTACATATAAAATCGAATTCCTACTTTCCAATTGTTCGTTTTCAAATGGTATATTTGAAAATGTGTCAAACCTGAGACAAAAAATAGCAATAAAATTTAATAAAAATTAGGTAAACCTTAAGGTAGTCTGTCTGCATAGTCATAAAATTAGAAAAACTACCAGAAAACATACAAACAAAAGAGGAGAATAATTAACTTGCAATAATGTAATTTTCTCAATGTCGTAAGTCGCGACCCTTTTTATGCAATTGTTTGCTACACTTCATTCAAATTCGTGTTTTCTTCATACAACATATTGACGACTGGACCTTATGAAAATTTCCCTCCTATTTTGTTTAAGGTGAAAATTTTCTTTTAAACATCATTATCGTCAACGTAAATGATGATTATTATAAACAACGACTATCATTAACTATCTATATGAACAGCAATGACGCGTTTTTTTGTCAGTGTCTTTTATTCGCTCTATCCTAATTGTAAGAAATGATGTTCAACTGTCCCTTCGTGCATATCAGGTATGATAAGATTAGTACAATTGTACTTTTTTGTGAGTGCCATTCAAAATGTATGTACTTTAAGAATGCAATAAATAAAGGAAATGTTAATTATACATTTAGGTCAAACCGTTTTTAATTTACGAAGTTGAGTTGAGTTGAAGGTGGGTTGTACAAGCCTTGAAAGAAAGCTAGGCGAGTCCATGGCGCTCAGACTTAAAATTGTCCAAGACTTGTAAAGAATGAGAGAAAGTTTAAAGAGAGTGAAAGGTACTTGCTCAGAACTTCTCAGTTGCTTTCACAAACCTGAGAAAGTCAGACAAGGGAAGTCCATGGACCATGTCCATTGACAAAATATCAGAGCTCATTATCCGCAGTCTTGCTTTTGAGAACGCTGGACAATAACAGACGTAGTGTTCTGTTGTGTCCTCATCCTCAAGACAAGCTGCACAAAGAGGGTCTATAAGACACCCAATCTCGTCATATGACGAGCACAGACATTGTGTCCCGTAATTAGGCTAGTAAGTTTGCGACAGTCTTTTCTACTCAGACTGAGTTAATAGTTTGCCTCTTTCTGGTCTGGCCTTATCACAAAACACTTAGTATTCCTACATGTCAACTCATTGGACCATCTAGAGTCTATCCAACGCATCATCCATGTCAAGCCTATACCAATCTGAGGCTCCTGATTGTGAGGAATTGTATCGGAGCCAATGTTTTGCAAAGAATCGGCAATCTCATTTCCCCATATTCCCCTATGACCCGGAACCCACAAGAGTCAGACCCTGCTCTCACATGAGACCTCATTGAGTCTCCGCCTGCACTCTTGGACAATTTTAGACGTTGTGATTGGAGAATCCAGTGCCTTGAGTGCAGCTTGACTGTCACTACAGATACCGATTTTCATATCCCTCCATCTATTTTCAATTATCCAAGTCGCCACGTCCAAAATAGGAAACACTTCAGTCTGAAAAACTGTTGCCATTTTCCCATGCCCAAATACCAACCAGATCCAGAACCAACTAAGGTACTAGAACCGTCCGTGTAGAAGGTATCAGAGTAATTTCTGAGAAGTTTATCTGGATCGAACCAGTCTTCCATTCTCGGAAATTTAACACTGAACTTCCTACCAAACTCTATGCAAGCCGTCATACTGTCTAATTTACGGAACTATATCAATACTTCAGTTGATTCATGACGTTGCATGAACTCTTAAATATCTGAAACTTACATTCCAGTAGATGCTTTATAAGCTTTAATTGAGACAAAGAGAGACAATGGCTTTGAAATGAGCCCTGAATAGCAACCTTCAGTACTTTACGAAGATTGGAAGGTTGCGTGGTTCTCATAGCTTTATTATCCCACAGGCTGCCACTATTTCCACTTTATCTAGCTTAGATTGAGTTATTTTAAATAAAATGCTGAAAAGCAGGACAAATTAACTAGAATATAGGTGATGTTGAAGCGAGGAAAGTAGATACAAGGGGCACTCCACAAAGGGGAGTTATCTTTCCTCTTCTGTGGAATCTTGTAATAAATGAGATCCTCAAGTCACTCAACGGAATGGGTTTGAAGGTGGTTGCCTACGCTGACGACGTTGTGATCATAATAAAAAGGTAAGTTTTTAACAACGATTAGCGAACTCATGGATTCAGCGCTTTAGATACTCTCGATGTGGGCAAGGAACAACGGTCTGGGAGTTAATCCCGCCAAAACCGAACTCGTTTTGTTAACAAAAAGGACTAAGATAGAAAGGTTTGTTCTTTCCAAATTAGATGGAATCACCCTGGAACTATCTAATGAGGCGAAATATCTGGGAGTAATCCTGGACTCAAAGCTTTCCTGGAAAAGGAATACAGAGGAAAGGATGAAAAAGTCGTTATGTGCTTTTTACACCTGCAGAAGAACTTTCGGAGGACGGTGAAGTCTTAAACCGTTTATTATACACTGGATGTATGGTGCGTTAATTAGACCCATACTTACCTATGGTGCCCCTGTGGAGAGCAGTATCTGCAATCTTCAGAGGGTACAACAACTGGCGTGTGTTGGTATCACTGGTGCTATTAGATCAGCACCCCAGGAAGTGATACTAAACATTCAGTTCTCTCACGTTAAGAGAGTCGCAAATGCTTAAGCAATGCTCTTGGGGACTCTCGATCATATTAAGTATGGTGGGCGGGACGGAACTGAAACAGAGAACAGACTATATCTCACCACAGACGAACTTTGACAGAACCTTCGAAGTTCAAATACCGACTAGGGAAGACTGGGTGGAAAACACTGTTATGACAGAGAATGCGATCTCAATCTTTACAGACGGATCAAAGGTGGAGATGGGTAAGGGTTCGGGAGTTTACTCTGAATGCTTACAAATCGGGGCCTCGTTGCGACTTCCGGATAAGTGTAGTGTTTACAAGGCTGAGGTATTTGCAATTGATAACGCCGTGTGGATGATTATGACAAGGGACCTTTGCCCTTGCGTCATTAACATTTTCGTGGATAGTCTTGCAGCTCTGATGAATGATAATGGGTGATGAATGTGCAATAAATGGCTCGGAATCGGTGGGGGAACGTGTAGAACCTGACATCTCGGTTCCTATAGTGGAATTGATAAAAGAAATTGATAGGATATCTGAGAATAGAATGAAGGATAAGTGGATATCACTGACTACGTGCAGGATATCGAGAAGTCTGTGGCCACTACTTTTGGCAAACGGACAGCTAGCCTATTAGTAGGAGTACTTACATGACACTGTATAATTGGCCAGATGGCCGTGCGTATGGGAATTTCTGATAGGGACTATTGTAGAAGTTGATGAAAGACATTTGGATGAGTCTGTGAAGCATTGCTATGTTAATGTGCGGCTCTAATGAGAAGCCGCTTAAAGCATTTGGGGCAATGATTTTTCGATGACCTGGATTGTCTATCGGTTTCTCATTGACGTCTCTAGCAGAATACCTTAGAGAATCGGGATGGCTTAAGAAGTAGAACTTTGCATCAGACGTGGATCAGGGAAAGAAAATAAAGAGAATCACAATGGGCCTTATTGTTTTCGAGGGAGTTTGCCGTAGCGAAAACTGCAAGATAAACATCCTTTATCAAAATAAAGCGACATTAAAAACTATGCTTTGGAAGAGCTATATTTACAATCATGGTCGTCTGAATACCATTAAAGTTTAATTAAAGTCAGTGGAACTGGTTCTATTCACAAGGCTTTGTCTAAACCAGAATTGTACAGAAAAGTTGTTTTTGCTTTCCAGAGGGGAGATTACTATGTCTGTCATTCCTTGTCTGAAGGAAGAAGAAACAACACAACACATATTGTGTGAATGCGTCGCAACTTTTAGAATAAGAAAACGGTTCTAAGATAGGAAATTACTTAGTTTTGAAGATATAAGGCTGCTTCTCATCCTCTGTTCTAGAGTTCATTATGAAGATAGAACAGGGTTTGATTTAAATTTATAGATCTTGACACAAAAGACCCATTAGGGTCGCAGTGCCGGCCGCTATATATCTCCTTGAATAATAATAATAAAATAAAATGTCTTTCATCATCTGGAAGAGAATTAAGTCAGTGGGATTAAAGAAGTTGCATGACCTCTCCGATCTCTCAGATGTTGGTTACGTAGTCACAACGAAGTCAGAGTCTGCGTATAGTGATGACAGTCGCTCTCACCTAACCTAAGACGTATTAATGCCACATAATCATGAAAGTATCTAAAAAACTATGATGTGTGTTTTATTATCTGAAAGTCCAAATACCGACTACGTAAAGTCTGTTATGACAGAGAATGCGAACTCAATCTTTACGGAGGGGTCAAAGATAGAATGGAAATGGGTACCGGTTCGGTATTTTACTCTGAATGCCTCGAAATCAGGGCCTCATTGAAACTTCCGGACAAGTGTAGTGTTTTCCAGGCTAAGGTACTTGCAATTGATAAAGCCGCGCAGATCATCATGACAAGGGACCTTCGTCTTGCGTCATTAACATTTTCGTGGATAGTCTTGCAGCTCTGAAAGCCTTAGAATCAAACACTGAAAATCGGGAATCGTTAGAAATTATATACAATCCCTTCGTCGAATCAGTCAGCACACAGTGAAACTAATCTGGGTCCGTGGACATAGTGGGGTCGCTGGTAACGAATTGGCTGATGAATGTGTGAGATATGGCTCGAAATCGGTGGGGGGAAAGTGTAGAACCTGACATCTCGATTCCTATAGTGAAATTGATGAACGAAATTGAAAGGATATCTAAGAATAGAATGAAGAATAGACTGATATCGATATCGTACAGGATATCGAGAACTCTGTGGCCACTGCCAAATCCCAAGAAGACAAAAAGTCTTCTTACTTTTGGCGGACGGTTATCCTATTAGTAGGAGTACTTACAGGACACTGTATTATTGGCGAGATTGCCTTGCGTATGGGAACTTCTGATAGGGACTATTGTAGAAGTTGTGGGGAAGTTGAGGAGGAGGAGTCTGTGAAACACTTGATATGTGAATGTCCGGGTTTAATGAGAAGCCGCCTTAAGCATTTGAAGCAAAGATGTTTCGATGACCTGGATTGTCTAAACGGTGCCTCATTGACGTTTTTAGCAGAATACCTTAGAAAATCGGGATGGCTTAGGGAATGGAGTAGGGAAATAAAAATAAGAGAATAGAAATAAGAGAATATAATGTAAGACAATAAGCCACTAAGAATAGTTTGGGCTACTTAATCATAAATCAAGTCTACGCCCCAAAAAACTCTAAACTTTTAAAATGTAATGAAAATAATTTTAAATATGAAATTAATGAAAATAGTCATCATCTCTGGTACACATGCATGAAAACCCTCATTCGGTCGCTTAATTCTTACGTTAACATTTTATAACGATCGCCAAGAAGACGCGTCACAGTTGACCGCTTAGATCGTTTCGTTTAGTTTTTTTTCTGTTTTCTGTGTCTTTTCTATTCTATTCTTCTTTTTAGACAGTCAGGCAAGGTGTGCACCTTTACGACATTCATTTGTTTATATTTAAAGAATGTATGTGACGGTAGTGACGATCACGATGATGATGTGCTGTTGTTGTTATGGAAGTGGAGGAAGTTCATAAGGGTCGTCCGTCAAATGCACATTAACGCAACTACTTCTTTAAATTATGCATAATAGGGAGGAGCAGATTTTGACAGAATATGAAAATTAAATATGTATACAGAAACAAAAATTAGTAATGAGTGTGATGTCAGTTGGAATAAGCACGATTTTTAAGTGTCGAAAGATGCAGAAATTTTTCGCCTTAAGAAATTCTTTACCTCATCTGATCGCGTTCTTTCACATGGAATACAACTTTCATAATGGAAAGATGCTTCAAATTTTGGAACTCTTTTCAAACTCTTGGAATATGGAATACAACTTCAATAAAGGAGAGAGACTTTAATTTTTTTTTAAACTTTTGTTTAAAAGAGGTAATTGAACTCACTGAAGCATTAAACCATTAAAATCCTTTTGATTAATTTCAGTCATATGTCCCCAAACACTACTTCCTCGTTTCTCTTCAACAAAATCTATTTGACGGATATAAGTGCACTTATTCCCATGAGCCCAAGATTTGTCAAAAATTAGTAATGATTTGTCATAATTTTGTTAGTCTTCCCCGTTACTTTAAATGTAGATTAATTTCCCTCAAATGTCCTCAAACACTACTCCCACGTTTCCCTTTCCCCTAAAACAATCCCTCAGATATTGGTTCGACGCAAAAAAATATTTTCAAAATATATATTTGCTCCGCCCTAATGCACATTATGTAGAAAACATTCAATATTCAAAGTGTGTTTGTTTGTATTTTTTATTGAGTCTATCTTACTAATTTAATTTTTCTTGTGTAAGCACCAGAGTTGCCAGAGTTTGACGGATGTTGGGTTGGGATATATTAAGTTTGGTGGCATTTGGCGGTTATACTTACATATCAAATTCAGTTGCCACAACCGTAATTATTCTAACCTCATTTTTGAGGTTGTCATAACCAGTCATGCGGATGTTACAGAACTGCAATTTTGTTGTAACAACTACATTGGGGTTGTGAAAACCCAAATGTAGTGGTACCAACTGAATGATAATCTCAAACAATGAGTGGACACACTTTGAAGTTTGACCTCAAGTATCTCGAAAACCTAATGTGATGAACAAGTTTGGAGACCGGATTTTTGACCAGCAGAACAATTATAACCAAGTGTATAGATTTTTAGTAGTGTAATTGTTCACTGGCTGTAGGATTCAAAATATCCTACAGTCGCGAATACGGTAGATTTTCGATACCGTTTTTTATCGGTTCATGTGTTTTTAATATGATTATATGTTTTTGTTCGAATGGGACAGTTTGTGGGTTTCTATAACTACAACTTCTCTTTTTGGAATATTGAAGAGATCATAGCATACCGTAGCGCATCCAAGATGCAGTAAAGTAAGGGAAACAAATTAAAATTTTTTGTTGATATTTTTTTTTTAAATTTTAATGTAAAGTTTTTTGATGATAATAAAAACGATACAAAAGAATGCTCCAATTAGCGCGGAAAAGACACATGATTTCACTGCATCTTAAAGGCGCTTTTTTTGTTCTGCCAACTAGCGCTCTAAACTGTGATATCGCCTTAGAGAATAGTCATTGAATTCAGCAGGTGTGGATGCGCTCCTTGACTCGGGATTCCTTTCCAAAGGCTGCTGACAGTTCAGCCAAATTTCTGCTGGATTCGGGAAAGGTGTTTCTGAACCCTGCTCCTGCAACAGGGTACGGAAGAGCTGTTGGAATTTCAAGTACCTCAACACCTACATTAGGGTGGGGCGATTTGAACATCTTAATGGGCGCTTCGCGTTTCTGATTCTTGGGATTGTACTGAGCAAAAAAGTCAACTAGACCATACGTCTACGGTGAAAATCGAGCCTCCCGATTTTGACTTGAAGTTTTTTCTCAGACTTTATTTTTTGGAAAATTTGCAAATTTTCTTGGGCTCATATTTCGTAAACTATTTGAAACTTTGACTTATTTTCAAAAGTAAAGTTGTAGCTATTGTCTCGGGCTACAATTTCTCTGAACATACTACTTAGAAAAAACTTCGCTTTCATGGTCAAATAAAATTTAAGTGTTTATGATGTTACGTAAGTTATGATTTTGCGCTATGAACAACTGAAAATGGTAATTTATCAATATTTTCACAAAAAATTTGCACTTTCACAAGGCCAAAACTGCCTGAAGGAGCGTTCTAATGCTTTTGCAATGTACTAGAGAGTTCTTAACTATTGTCTTGGCTACAATTTTTGTCTTAGTATTGGATCGAAAATCTCAATGCTTTGGCTGTTATAGGCCAAAATATCCAAAAAAAATTACAAAAAGTGGTGAATTTTCTACATTTTCGTCATGAAAACGAAGTTTTTTCTAAGTAATATGTTCAGAGAAATTGTAGCCCGAGACAATAGCTACAACTTTATTTTTGAAAATAAGTCAAAATTTCAAATAGTTTACGAAATATGAGCCCAAGAAAATTTGCAAATTTTCCAAAAAAAAATTAAGTCTGAGAAAAAACTTCAAGTCAAAATCGGGAGGCTCGATTTTCACCGTAGACGTATGGTCTAGTTGACTTTTTGCTCAGTACAATCCCAAGAATCAGAAACGCGAAGCGCCCATTAAGATTTTTTTCCTTCCTTACTAATTGCCCCACCCTAACCTACATATATATTTTTTGCTTTATGCTTGGCAACCCCTTAAAAACTAATAAGCCTGGCAACTCTATTACAATATACTTCTTTAAAGTTGTTGCATGTATTTGTGGCACATAGTCTTATAGTTTTATCGTCATCTGTTCCAACCGTTGTGTTGTTTGTTGTCCGCCGTATGTAGTATGTGTTGATTATGTCAAGATGCAAATTAGTTGCACGCAGTTAATAGGTTTTATTTCGTTTTTTGTTTTTTAATATTTATTTTCCTTTTCTTGTATCTTTTTTTTATAATAAATTTTGATTATGTATGCAGCAATTGATCTTCTAGTTTTTCTTTTATGACCTCTTTCTTATGTGCATATTGTCACTTGTAGAGGAAATGCTAGAAATGTTTTGGATATAGAAAATTATTTTCAGGTTAAAGTTGCTCTTTTTCGGAAACATCATAATCGTTCGACTATTAGGGAACCTAAATTGTGAGACATTTTATTTACTCTACTTCATGTCAGTCCGTCTGTTGATATAGGAGTTTAAGAAGAACAAGGAAGTCTTCAATGTGGATATAAATGCCTAAATAGTTGTCATGGTTCGCAGGTGTTTTTATGTAAAAGTGGTCAAAATCGGTCAAGTGGATCAAAACATATGTTTGCAGGTTTACCTCGAAAATGTTTGTATATTTCTCGCAATCTGGAAATCCAAAATGCGATAACTCAGCACCTGATTAACGTATGCTACCGAGATTTTTCAAAGGTTTTTATTTTAGCATTTCGAAAGCTCGATAAAAAAGTCGGCGGGATTGCACATTAGGGTGTTCCCATATAACCCGAAACTTTAAAATGCTATAACGGCTCTTGTTTTTTTTTTTACTTGAAGCCAACACTCAGGGGACACTCCTACTAATGAAATGCATTGTGTTGGTATTAGGAAAATAGGTTATGGGGAGAAGGTTAGAGGGAGTAGTGTTTGAGGACATATATTTTGAAATTTTCCAAATTGTAGCTGAATGGGAAGACGTCTGCGGGCAATTAATTCCACATACGGTTAGATCGACAGAGAAACGAATTTTCTCTGTAATGCTTTATGCGACTCAATGGACAGTCGACAACGAACGGATGTGATCTGCTGGAAAGGTATGCATCCGCGCATCTCAGGGATGAGTTCGCCTATTTCAACAGAACACTTACCGCGGTAATATCGGTAGAACAATGATGTACAACCCACATTTCGACGATGGTCCAATGAGTCAATAGAGCTGTCGGTCGGATATAGTCGGTATAAATAATGAGGAGATCAGAAGGAGTGAAGTAATTCTTACACCGTTTCAAGAAACCAAGACACTTGAACGCTTCTTTCGACACTTGAAAAACATGATGGTTCCAATGAACATCACATTGAATTTTCAACATACAACATTGGGTATTACGAGCATTAACATCGACACATTCTCAAGACCCCACTCGGCTATTGTCGTTAGGTCATAATTGAGTGTGTTATTCATGTTCTGGTTCATAGCTTCAACCTTAGTAAGGCTTGGTCTATGATTAAAGGGAAATTAATGACAAATGTTGCTGTCATCTGGGAAGAATAGAAGAAGAAAAAAAAACAAAAAGTGTAAAAAACGAACAGAACCTTGCGGTACTCCTGAATTAAACCGCAACTCATCCGATAAGAACCCATCTATTACAACACGTATTGTACGGTCTTTGAGAAAGCTCGATATAAATCGAGAGAAATCACTACTAACACCAAACGCAATAAGCTTTGAAAAGAGTGTACCGTGCCACACACGGCAGCCAACTTGCTTTCACCCAATTGGTGGAAAGAACGACCCCAACGCTCCGACAGGACTTTCTAGCCAAAAGACGAGAAAGCGACGAAGACACCGTTATCCGGTGCACCATTGCCGTTATACCATCCGGTTCCAGAGACTTTTTTATGTTAAGATCTTCAAGAACCTTTTTGACTGCACGTGCTCGAAGAAATATCTTGGACATAGTAAAGGATACCCTTTCGAGTTCGAGCTGTGGCTGTTTGCTATCTAGCAAGTTTGCGTTTCTTGAAAACATTTCAGCGAAAAGGTTGGCTTTATCAACCGGGTCCGTGAATACTTTGTCATTCATTATAAGGGTTGGAACGGATGAACTACCCAGCAAAACTTTGGTAATGGGTAGAGATTATATAACACATTACCAGGTAATGTATATACCTTATTTTTAGCATTATTTTAGGATGTCTTACCAAACATTTGTTCCACAACGTGTTATTTTAAAGTGAAAAATAATGCATTGCTAATAATTTGCTACGTAATGCATGATTATTGGAAAAAATGTATTTCATATTTATTATTTCTAAACATTAAATCATGGATGACTTATATTTGGTTACATTACGTATTTTTTTAAAGTTTGAAATAATGCATTATTTATAATTGGATGCATAATGCATTACAATAACATACAAAATAATTATTTTATAAAAAAATGCATAAGTTTAAAATAGAGATGGGCTCACGAGAGAAAATTTCTAACGACACACACTCACGAGCATATTTTATCTACTTACACTCACTTACAATCACGTGAGTAAATTTAATACAAAATTACTTTTTCACTACTCGTAACACCTTATATATTATCTTCTGGTATGCTATATTATTTCATTTCTCGTAACCTATAAAATATCATATATTTTACACCTTACTCGTATTCTTCGTTATAAATTTATGACTTATTTTATACCTTACTGGTATTCTTTGTGATAATGTGGATGCATTACTTTTAGTCTCATCGCCTGTTAAAATCATCAATGCTGCAATGTATAAAATAAGAGATCCTATACCTTATTTTATACCTTATTTGGTAATCTAAGTTTTGCTGGGTAGTATTATTCTTAACCATTTAAACGAATGACCAAAAGGTCTTACTAACCCGCGGAGCAGTAAGGACCTTAGCACGCAGACGTCTGAGTACGCTGGCACATTCGTTCATCGCCTGCTTACGTAACGCGTCAGTAACTGGGTTTATGTCATTACGCCAATTACTGAACGTATCCTTTCTGGATCTAACTGCATTCCTGCACGTCTGATTAAAGCAACACTTATGTTTTGGCATAAGTGTTGAATAAAAAAATTATGTTACCTTGCTCCTGGAGAACGTATTCTAACGAAATTTTAAGTGGAGTGCAACTAAGATCTTCGAAAGCTCTTTAGCAAATATGGCCGGATTTGCGGTAAGGGATAAAAAACCTCCCATGTAACCAAAAATTACAAAATGGTTTAAGTCGGTTTTTTTATATGCAACCAGATATGATCATATATGAATAAATATAACAGACCAGATAAGATCTTATCCATTTTTACACGGGTATTTTAATTTGGTTATTTTTTGGTCAACTAGAATTGCCAGGGTTGCCACTCAATTGTAATATGCTTTTTTTAAAGGACAAAATCGGCTGCAGTTGTATAGCAAAAACTACTGAACCGATTTTGATGAAATTTTGTTTGATTTATTGATTATTGAATTCTCTAGTACTTATCGTGGCCATTTTTTGACATTAAAAAAAAAATCCAATCTCTTAATAATTTTATTTCCAGAAAACCGTCTAAACACTTAATAAATTTCTACCCTCACCACCTGGAGTTAAAAAAAATTCCTCAATTATTATGATTGAAACTGTGTCGACCGGCGGCTGATTAAATATTAATAAATATTTATATTGAAATAAATCACACATGCAGTATTATCTATCATCATGTTATCTCTCTGTCTCTCACTATTTGAACATCAACGGATATTTTTGTTGTCCATAAAACCATATTTATATTCTATAACTAAACGGATGGATTTACCCACTTTACTTATACAATTTTCCCTTGTGTCATAAATCGATTAATTTAAAACCAAAAATCAAATAAAAGAAACTCGGTTTTGTTGTTATCTTGTTTGTGTACCTGAAGAAGTTTTTAGCTCTTTTCGCGTTTTCTTATTACACAAAATGAGTAAGAGATAACCAACAAATCGATAGTTAGTCGAACCATATTAGTTTGCCAACTGACTGACAATCAGACGACTGACTAGTCAATATGACTAGCCACATTTTCTTAAATTGTTTACAACTTCCGAATTTGTTCAAATTTTCTTTTCAAAAATCATTATATAAAAATTAACGTAAAAATATTTATGATGCTACTCGTCAATCTTATTGTTTTCTATAATTATTTTGGTAGGCAGACACATTTTTTTTTGGGGTACACTGAAAGAATTATTTAGGAATTAAGGCATTAATAGTGAGTTGATGAAAGTTTTTCTTATTAAAATGATGAATTTTTCATAGAATTTATGAAAATAGTGAAAAAGAGTTTATTCTACACCATTTACAGATGTAATTCGAAAAAGATCAATTGTAATTCAAAGATTCTATTTGTAATTCGAAGATTCCATTTGTAATTTGAATACTCCAATTGTAATTCGAAGATTCCATTTGTAATTCGAAGATTCCAATTGTAATTCTAAAAAGATCAATTGTAATTCGTAAAAGATCAATTGTAATTCGTAAAATATCAATTGTAATTCGTAAAAGATCAATTGTAATTCGTAAAAGATCAATTGTAATTCGGAAAAGATCAATTGTAATTCGTAAAAGATCAATTGTAATTCGAAGATTCCAATTGTAATTCGTAAAAGATCAATTGTAATTCGAAAAAGATCAATTGTTATTCGAAAAAGATTAATTGTAATTCGTAAAAGATCAATTGTAATTTAAAAAAAAATTAATTGTAATTTAAAAAAGATTAATTGTAATTCGTAAAAGATCAATTGTAATTCGAAAAAGATCAATTGTAATTCGAAAAAGATCAATTGTAATTCGTAAAAGATCAATTGTTATTCGTAAAAGATCAATTGTAATTCGAAAAAGATCAATTGTAATTCGAAAAAGATCAATTGTAATTCGTAAAAGATCAATTGTAATTCGTAAAAGATCAATTGTAATTCGAAAAAGATCAATTGTAATTCGAAAACGATCAATTGTAATTCGAAAAATATAAATTGTAATTCGTAAAAGATCAATTGTAATTCGTAAAAGATCAATTGTAATTTGAAAAAGATTAATTGTAATTCGAAAAAGATTAATTGTAATTCGATAAAGATCAATAGTAATTCGTAAAAGATCAATTGTAATTCGTAAACGATCAATTGTAATTCGAAAAAGATCAATTCTAATTCGAAGATTCCAATTGTAATTCGTAAAAGATCAATTGTAATTCGTAAAAGATCAATTGTAATTCGAAAAAGATCAATTGTAATTCGAAAAAGATCAATTGTAATTCGTAAAAGATTAATGTATTTCCATTGATATTTTACGAATGACAATTGGAATCTTCGAATTACAATTGATCTTTTACGAATTACAATTGATATTTTACGAATTACAATTGATCTTTTACGAATTACAATTGATATTTTACGAATTACAATTGATCTTTTGCAAATAACAATTGATCTTTTTCGAATTACAATTGATATTTTACGAATTACAATTGAACTTTTTCGAATTACAATTGATCTTTTACGAATTACAATTGGAATCTTCGAATTACAATTGATCTTTTTCGAATTACAATTGATCTTTTACGAATTACAATTGATCTTTTACGAATTACAATTGATCTTTTTCGAATGACAATTGATCTTTTTCGAATTACAATTGATCTTTTACGAATTACAATTGATATTTTACGAATTACAATTGATCTTTTACGAATTACAATTGATCTTTTTCGAATTACAATTAATCTTTTACGAATAACAATTGATCTTTCACGAATTACAATTGATCTTTATCGAATTCCAATTGATCTTTTTCGAATTACAATTGATCTTTTACGAATTACAATTGATCTTTTACGAATTACAATTGATCTTTTTTGAATTACAATTGATCTTTTACGAATTACAATTGATCTTTTACGAATTACAATTGATCTTTTACGAATTACAATTGATCTTTTTCGAATTACAATTGATCTTTTACGAATTACAATTGGAATCTTCGAATTACAATTGATCTTTTTCGAATTACAATTGATCTTTTTCGAACTACAATTGGAATCTTCGAATTACAATTGATCTTTTACGAATTACAATTGATATTCTACGAATTACAATTGATCTTTTTCGAATTACAATTGTTCTTTTACGAATTACAATTGATCTTTTACGAATTACAATTGATCTTTTACGAATTACAATTGATCTTTTACGAATTACAATTGATCTTTTTCGAATTATAAATGGAATCTTCGAATTACAATTGGAGTATTCAAATTACAAATGTAATCTTCGAATTACAAATGGAATCTTCGAATTACAAATAGAATCTTCGAATTACAATTGATCTTTTTCGAATTACATCTGTAAATAGTGTAGTTCGAGGCAATTTATTTTTCCATTTTCGCAAAATTCCTGAAACAACCTAGTCGGCAAAAAAATTCCTCGCTGACCCTCCCTTTGTAAAATTGTTGACATTTTCATACAATTTTTCAAAATGTCTTTAATGACAAGTTAGAAGTTGGTAATTTATAAACTGTTTTGAAAAAAAATTTTCAATGTTTAAGTTTAGTCTTTTTTTTTGATGAGGTGTAAGTGTCGAAGAAGAGATGAAAAGAAATTTTTTATTAAAATAATTAATTTTTCATAAAATTTATGAAAATATTTATATTTTATAATAAAATATTACAAATGCCATTAAAGTTTTTATGTGTAATGAAAGATTCATTGATTTTATGAATTTATTCATAAAATTATTTCTTTAAGTGTACCATTCTCTCTGTACGACATCAGTGCGTTTTGTTTTCCAATTCATATCTTCTAAATTAACAAACAATTAACACTAGATTTTCGTTACCTGCTTAAGAAAAGATGTGATAACACAAGATTGACTTTTTAAGTACAATGAGTGAAGTTTTTTTTTGGGAATTAACAAAATTGTAAAGGATTTTGTTAGGGATTTAAGGAATTTCCTTAAATTAATAAGTTCTTTCATATGTTGTTTAAACCAGCAACATCCTCAATTGAATTTTTCAAAAATTAATTTCAAATTAGTTTCATAATATGACATGTAATTATCAATATTTAACCACAATTAATAAAACATTTAACCGAAACATGTTAAAGAAACATTATACGATGTATTATTAAATAATTTTTCTCGTTTATCATTTTAACGTGTATAATTGTTATTTTTTTTTCTTTGTTTATGTATTTTGTGGGAATTAAAAAATAAACAAAACAATTGAAATTTTACTTTCATACTATTTACAGTGTATTTTTTAAAGTTTTTTTTTTTCTAAAAAAAAATGTATCACTTTGCCTTTTTCTTAAGCTGTTGTACATTGGTTAACAAGTTTTCAAATCAGTGGTGTTTAAAAAGGGGGTTTTAGCGACTACACAGGCAAAATTTCTTTTCGAATTAATATTGATCTTTTTCGAATTACAATTCATCTTTTTCGAATTTCAATTGATCTTTTTTGAAATACAATTGATCACTTTTGAATTACAATTGATCTTTTTCGAATTACAATTAATCTTTTTCTAACTAAAATTTATTTTTTTCGAATTACAATTGATATTTTTCGAATTACAAATGATCTTTTTTTAATTGCAATTGATCATTTTTGAATTACAATTGATCTTTTTATAATTACAATTGCTCTTTTTCGAATTACAATTGGAATCTTCAAATTATGATATTTTTCGAATTACATCTGTAAATGGGGTAGATTAGTTTTCGAGATATGACACTTTTATTATCTTGTACAACAATAAAATGTTTTCATGAAGCAGCTGATTTTTCTTTTGATTGCTGAAATCGGTAAATTAAATTTATTATTTTAGTGTTTTTATTGGCGTATACCATTTCTAGATGGTTAAGTGCTAGCTTTGCAAACTGATGGAAAATTTCATGAACGTGGGTTCGATTCCAATCAGAGTTAAGTCTGTATGAAAAACAATATAAAAAAACAGTCTTACAAAAATCAAACAATTTAAATCCAATGTAACTAACCATGGTCTGGAATAAATTCACATTAAAAATAATCTTTAGAAATACAATGTTTTCTTCTTCAATCACAAACCCTTAATATTAAATTTATTAATTTTGATGCACTGAACGCGAAATTAAAAAAAAATTTAAAATCGTTCGAACGGTTTTCGAGATATTGCTTTTTGAAATTTGCAAAAAATTTTCGTTTTGTCCTACTTTCAAGAAATTTCCCTTTCATAGAGCTTGAGACAATCATTCATTTAAACTTAATTTGTGTCAAATCCAATCTATTTAATCCGTGGCTTCTTCGAATAAAACTTCAGATATGTCCACCAAAATGTTAAAGTTTTGAAAAAGAAAATAATTCCGAAATTGGTTTAGCAGTTTTCGAGATATAGCTAATGGAAATTTTGTCAAAAAATTTCAAAAATGACGGTCTTTCCTATGTTCAAGAAGTTTTTTAAAAAAATATGATTTTTTTTCCGCTGAGGTTTTTCTTAGAGGTTAAGACAAACTTTCATTTAAATTTAATTTGAGCCAAATCCGACAATATCAATCCGACAATATCTCCTTTGATCAAAGTTTAAAGTTTTTGGAGAAAATTTTCCCTGGAAAAATATGTTTACAAATTCATTGTTATGCTTTTTGCACTAAAGAAATACAAATTTATAATTATTTGAACAATTTTTTTCCGATTTTTTAGTCAAAAAAGGAACCCAAAGTCATTGCCCTACAGATTGAATATTTGTATTTTTTTTTTGTTTGCTACCTCCTATTTGACAAAAATTCCTAGTAAATTTTACAAGCTTTTTACCAATAATTTTGTAATTTTACAAGGTTTTTACCAATAAAATTGTAAATTTACAAATTTTTTGACACAATAAAATTTACAAAGAAGTTTCGTAATTTTACTAGATTTTTTGCTGCCTCCTATTTTAAGAGAATTCCTAGTAATTTTATAAGCTTTTTACCCATAATTTTGTAATTTTACAAGCTTTTTACCAATAAAATTGTAAATTTACAGTTTTTTGGCGCAATAAAAATTACAAGGAATTTTCGTGAATTTACTAGATTTTTTTTTGTAAAATTATCTTGGAAATTTGTAAAATTACAAAAAAAAAAATGTAAAATTACAAAAAAAAAATGTAAAATTACAAAAAAATGTAAATTTCGATCCAAATTTTTTTGTTAAAAAAACAAGGAAAACTGTCAAATACTGGTTAAATGGGATTCCGAGACTTTTCCTATTAATTTGACAAAGTTTTTTTTTTTTGTGTGTGCTTAAAAAAAATAGGAAACAGATTTGCAAATTTCGCGCAGTTTTCAAAAATGCCATAAAATATTTGAAATTTATTTGTTTTAAACACGCCACTGATTTTGCGATGTAAACTTACAAAAACTCGGCTTACGCAATAGTCCAACATATTTCAACTGAAACCGCGAATGTGCCTCGCGAAAAACTGGTATTTTAAAAAAATTACGTTTTTTCTTTCGAACTATGAGCTGCTGATACTCCATTACTATTTGCGGCACATCAACGGGATTAATTCCAAAATGTTAGTGATTACAACATCTTCAAACTCTAGTTCAACACTTTTTATTTAATAGAGGCCGAAATCCCTGATCAAAAAACCGCGGAAGTTTAAAAACACCTAATTTTTGGTTTCAAAACTTAACCGTCTTCCCAGCAAAAATAAATCGAGATTTTGGCGACACAGCATCTTTTTATAGCATACCGAAGCGCATCCAAAGAGCGCTCTTGAGGATGCAGTAAAAGTAAGGGGAAAAAATTTTTTATAAAATTATTTTTTGATAAAATTTAGCACTTGCTTTCCCTTTTAATATTTTTAACACTTTTTGAAATGAAAAGTATGAGTTTTGGACAAAGACACATGATTTGACTGCATCATTATTGCGCATTAATCAGCGCTGCAAAGATTGCTTCAATCATAACATCTTTAACACATTTTGCCAACCAAAAAACAGAAATGCTGTTTTAAGAAATTTTTATTTATATGTCAGAAATTTCCATTTCTATTACAGAAATTTATACTTATGTTTCAGAAATTCACAACTGAATTGAAGAAATTTAAATTTGTGTTTCAAAAAAGTTCTAAATTTTCAGAAAATTCCATTTGTATTTCAAAAATTTCCTTTTGGATTTCAAAATTTTATAAGTGCTATTATACGGTATTTACACCAACGAAAACAACTTGTTTTTGAATATTTTTTTGGTTTTTGGCAAAAACTACATGAATTTTCCTTACAATTTAAAAGCTGCATTGCCAACTAAAACTGAACAAAAACTAGAATTTGGGTTGTGGTCTATGCTACTATTAATTCAGTGTGAATGTTTTTTTCAATTTTCTTTTGGTACACTCAAAAAAAAAAGTTTGTTAAATGACATAAAATCCCCGTGATTTTACGGGGCAGGTTTTGTAAAATATGTACTAGCAAGAATCCCCGTAATGTTACGGGGATAATTTGTAAATTGATTTACCAAAAGAAAATGTAAATTTACAATATTTTTGTAAAATATTAACTTCGAGGTGAACACTTTTTTTTGTAAATTTACAAAACAAAGTTGTAAACTTACAGAAAAAGGTTGTTATTTTACAAAGAAAAAATATAAAATGAAAAAATAAATTGTAGATTAACAAATTATTTGGTTAAACTACTGTTTTTACCGCAAAAAAATATTGAAAAACACGTATATATAAAATTGTAAATTTGCAAAAAAAAAATTAAAATTTACAAAAAAATTGTAAACTTACAAAAAAAGTTGTAAATTTACAAAATAAAGTAGAAAATCAAAAGCCAAAATTGTAAATTTACAAATTTTTTGGTTAAACTACTGTTTTTTATGACAAAAAACTTGTATATTTACAATAAAAAGTGGTAAATTTACAATTTTTATTGTATATATACCATTTTTTCAAATTTTTTGCCGTAAAAACAGTAACCAAAAAATTTGTAAATTTACAATATTGTTTTTGTATTTTCTACTTCATTTTTGTAAAATAACAACTTTTTTCGTAAGTATACAATTTAGTTTTTTAAATTTTCACATTTGTTTTGTAAATTTACAAAAAAATTGGTTTATTTACATATTTGATTTGTAAATTTAAAGGTTTTTTTCCATTGGTGCATCTTATTTTTCCTTCTTCGGCAGCTGGAGTAGCACTTCAACAACCTGAAATGTTTTTTTTTTTTCACTTGAACACTTTTAACAAACTTTTTAATGTATAACACTGCACTTTTTTATTTTTTTCGACATTTCTTTTTTCTTAAGTAGAACAAATGAAAATTGCGAAGGAGGATACACAAGAAATTTCTTATATTTTCAGGAAAAATTAGTCAAAAAATAACAATATTTTTTTGAATTCTTAATTATTTTTACAAGTATTTTTTAAAAATCGGAAAATTTTTTTTGGATATTATAGATTGGATGTTTAAGTACCTGTTAAAATAAGAAAAACTTAATTTTTCATAATTGGCAGCTTTTTATTGACATTTTAGGTGCCAAATTAAAAAAAAAAAATTTCCAAAAAAATATGGTAAAACTACCAAAAAAAATGGTAAAACTACAAAAAAAAAAACTAGAACAATTATATAGTAGAAACATATAAAAATTGTGGTATTTTACTTAACGCAAATTACCAAAAAATGCTGTAAAAATTTAACTTTTTTCTAAAGTTTACAATAAGTTGAAAAATTTTTGTGTCCGAAACTTAAAAAATTTACAAAAAAATTTTCACGAAATTTTTTATTTATAATAAATGATTTTTACTTAGAACTTAGAAAATTTTTGCGTGTCCTATTGTTGAATAATTATTTTTTTTTTTTGTAAAACAACATTAATTCTAGTAATAAAATAAGTTTTGTAAAATTACATTGGAATTTTGTACCTTTTAATACATACATTTCAAACTGAAAACCTTGTAAACGATCTTAAAAAAAAAAAATCTTCAAATTCTGATTAATTTTTATTAAAAAATAAAAATTGTTTTATTCGACCTTTAAAATATTATATCCTGAGGATGTTTATTCTGGCTCGAGGTCATTATTTTCTTTACTAACTAAAACCATGATATTCTCATAGCATAATTTTCAAGAAAAATTAGTTTTTGTTTTAAATTTATTTATGTTGGTCATTTTTGCAAGACTTAATCGACACGTGTTTCGGAATTTGTCAAGATTCCATTGTCAAGATTATTTAGCAAAAATAGAAACGATATACTACAAAGTAGCAAACGAGTCTAATGACAAATCGTTTAGTGCACAAACTAGCAAATTAATACATATTCGCCTCTATTCGCAATGAGAATTAGAAAGACGAAGAAATTGTACCATACTAATAAGGCAACGATTATCAATAACCAACAAAAATATTTAAAACAATTTTACATACGATAGTCCATTGGACTACAACAATATGTTTTTTGTGTTTTTGTTGTAACAAATACTCCATATTAGGGTTATTCATCACATGGCGTGCCAACCATTATGTTCAAATTCTGATTAATTTTTATTAAAAAATAAAAATTGTTTTATTCGACCTTTAAAATATTATATCCTGAGGATGTTTATTCTGGCTCGAGGTCATTATTTTCTTTACTAACTAAAACCATGATATTCTCATAGCATAATTTTCAAGAAAAATTAGTTTTTGTTTTAAATTTATTTATGTTGGTCATTTTTGCAAGACTTAATCGACACGTGTTTCGGAATTTGTCAAGATTCCATTGTCAAGATTATTTAGCAAAAATAGAAACGATATACTACAAAGTAGCAAACGAGTCTAATGACAAATCGTTTAGTGCACAAACTAGCAAATTAATACATATTCGCCTCTATTCGCAATGAGAATTAGAAAGACGAAGAAATTGTACCATACTAATAAGGCAACGATTATCAATAACCAACAAAAATATTTAAAACAATTTTACATACGATAGTCCATTGGACTACAACAATATGTTTTTTGTGTTTTTGTTGTAACAAATACTCCATATTAGGGTTATTCATCACATGGCGTGCCAACCATTATGTTCAAATTCTGATTAATTTTTATTAAAAAATAAAAATTGTTTTATTCGACCTTTAAAATATTATATCCTGAGGATGTTTATTCTGGCTCGAGGTCATTATTTTCTTTACTAACTAAAACCATGATATTCTCATAGCATAATTTTCAAGAAAAATTAGTTTTTGTTTTAAATTTATTTATGTTGGTCATTTTTGCAAGACTTAATCGACACGTGTTTCGGAATTTGTCAAGATTCCATTGTCAAGATTATTTAGCAAAAATAGAAACGATATACTACAAAGTAGCAAACGAGTCTAATGACAAATCGTTTAGTGCACAAACTAGCAAATTAATACATATTCGCCTCTATTCGCAATGAGAATTAGAAAGTATGGTATGCCTTATTAGTATGGTACAATTTCTTCGTCTTTCTAATTCTCATTGCGAATAGAGGCGAATATGTATTAATTTGCTAGTTTGTGCACTAAACGATTTGTCATTAGACTCGTTTGCTACTTTGTAGTATATCGTTTCTATTTTTGCTAAATAATCTTGACAATGGAATCTTGACAAATTCCGAAACACGTGTCGATTAAGTCTTGCAAAAATGACCAACATAAATAAATTTAAAACAAAAACTAATTTTTCTTGAAAATTATGCTATGAGAATATCATGGTTTTAGTTAGTAAAGAAAATAATGACCTCGAGCCAGAATAAACATCCTCAGGATAAAAAAAAATCTTGTAATAAAACATCAAGTAAAATTTTGTTGTACAATTACAGTTTTCTTGTGTAAAAAAACTAAACACCTTGTAATATTTTTTTAATTTGTAAAATAAATCACTTTTTTGTAAATTTACCTTAAAAATTTGTAAAATAAATTTACCAACATATAATAGTAAAATTACAAAGCAAACTGTAGTTTTCGTTTTATTAAATATACAACAATTTTTGTAAAAAGACCAAAATATTGGTAAAATAGAATTACAAGACCTTTTACTTGTAATTTAACAAACTTTTTTTTTTTAGTGTAAAAACGAATGTCAGAATAAAAATATTTGTTTTTTTGTTAAATTAATATTCAAATCTTTTAAAAAAGTAAATAAATGTGTAATTTAATTTTTTTAATAACGTGTGGCTATTGTAATTTTGTGTTTTTTAGTGAATTTAGAAAATAATTAATTTGATTTGACAAACAAAAACTATTTTTATTAGGTGTAAACAGTTTGGTTTTCCAAAATGCTTTTTTGCCAAAAACAAGTAAGTTTTTGTTTGGTCTAAACATAGTATTAAGAAAATTTTATTTAAATTTAAAAAAATCCATGAAATTTTCAATTGTATTTCAAAAATTTCCATTTGTATTTCAAAATTTTCTAAATTCTCTCCTGAAAATTCATTTATATTTCCATCATTTATAAAACTAAAAAAAAAACAAATGTAAATTTCTTAAATACAGTTGAAAATTTCTGAAAAATAAATAGATGTTTCTGAAATATAAATGGAAATTACTAAAATAAAATTTGTATTTTCTGAAATAAAATTGGAAATGGTGTAGACAGGAATTTGAACTTTTTTTGGCATAAAAATGTTTAATTTTTTTAACAATACTACAAAATAAACTAAAAAATACCTTTTCAGAGGTTGGTTTACATCATTTTCAATTGTATTTCAGAAATGTTCAACTTATTTTCAGAAATAATCAATTTCATTTACGATTTTCAAATTGTATTTCAAAAATAGTCAATTGAATTTCACATTTATCAATTGTATTTCAGAAATAGTCAAATGTACATATTTCATATTTTTTCTGCTCAAATCAGCTCTAAAAAGATACATGAATTTACTGCATCTTTATAGCGCCTAATCAGCGCTATAAAATAATGCTTTAATCAGCGCTCTAAAGACACGTGATTTCAGTGCATCTTAAGAGCGCTTTTTCGGTGTATCCAACTAGCGCTCTAAAGTGTGACATCGCCTTAGAGAATCATGCATGAATTCAGCAGGTTTAGATGTGAACAAAGTTGTATACCGACCGAATGGTATTCGAACAAGCACAAACATATTTTTTTACGAAAAAATAAAAAATCGCGGATTTTTTTTTAACAAAATTTTCTATACGGATTTTTTTCGTTTTTAAATAAAGTGTTTTGAAAGATTTTTTTTTTTACATTGTGGAGGGTATCAATACATTCGGCAAGGCCGAATTTAACTTTTTTTCTTTTTTTATGTCCCTTTGTAAAAACATAATTCCCAACGCACGCTACTGATATGGTAATTAATTTAATAAATGTTAATGCTAACTACACCATTTTGAAGTGTTGGCTTCATGAACCTGACATAAGTGTTTGAATTAATTTGATTTTAAATTGTTTGTTAAAGAAACGGAAAAAAATATATTTATGTACAAAGATAAATAAGTATAGTATTGAAATATGATTTCTATTGTTTTTTCGTATGTTTTATTTTCAAAAACAAATAACACTTGAAAAAATTGCATGACGATGATTATGAAGGTGGTTTTTACAAATCTATCAACAACATGTGCTACATAATTTAATATACAAATTTTTATAAGGTCAAGAAAACAAAAAAAATATTTATTTTTTGTTCATAATGTAGTTTAATATTAAATTACTTATAAATTGTTTTGATTTATGAAACAAAATATCAATATTTTTTTTTTCTAAATTGCAAATTGTTTAAAGACCCCAAAAAGTTTTAAATACTCATTAAAAAAAACAAAAAATAAACAATATTCTACTAACTTGTTTACATTCAACGCCATTGAAATCGAAACCGTTTCTTTTTTTTTATTATTATTAACTGCATAATAATTTTTACTTTTAAAAAAATATAGTAAATATTCTTGCTGTTTTTTTTTTTTTGTTTGTTGGTCTTTTGTTTTTATTTTTATTTTTATAATTTTTTAATAGACGTTTAACACGCATATTAGTTTTGGAAGACATCAAAGACACTGTTTCCAAAGATAATTTGGAAAATTATAAAATTAAATTATAACAAGTGAGAGTGCTAAATTCGGCTGTGCCGAATCTTTTATACCCTCCAAAATGTAAAAAAAAAATTGACAGGGGCGTTTCTTTTTTTGGGGGGGGGGGCGAAGTTGATAGGGTCAGTGGGGCACGTTGAGAGCACCTTCCAATCGCGATAAATATACCAAATGTTTCATTTATTTAACAAAAATACAAAAAAACCTGTAAAAACGTGTATTTTTTTAGAGGTTGGTTTAGTTCTTCAAGGGGGAACTTTTTCCCCCTGGTCCGATTTGGCCAATTTCCGAACTTAACCTGCCTAGGAACATAAGAAATATTTGTGCAAAACTTGAGGTTCCTAGCTCTTTTATTTTGGACTGCATCGTGTTAACTACAGACGGACAGACGGACGGACGGACGGACATCGCTAAAATGTCTTAGAATCGATCACTGATCAATAATATATATACTTTATGGGGTCCCCGACCGATATTTCGATGCGTTACACACGGAATGACAAAGTGAGTATACCCCCATACTGTAGTTGGAGGGTATAAAAATAAACAACTTCAATAATTTGGAAAAAACATTTAAATTTCAAGTAAAAGAACTAAGAAATCTGTGAACTCAGGAAAAAAATTAACTAAAAAAATTGGAACTAAAAAATGGGAAACATTTTAATTTAGTTCACATACATTTGGAGACCCGATTGGGTAAAGACCACATTAGGTTCGGACCCGATGAGTGCAGATCTCGATGTGACCATTCGGGAATGCCAACTTTTTTAGTGAAGAAAACAGCAATATTATGGAGATTCTAAGAAACAAAAAGGCCTCCATTTTTCTCTATATGGCTTTGTTTTCGCAATTTTAAGTTAAAAAAAAAAACAAGTAGAAAAGTTAAATTCGACTTGGCCGAATCTATGAATACCCTCCACAATGCCCTTTTTAAGTTATAGTAAATTTTCTAAAGTGAAAAAAATAAAATTTTTGATTAGAAATATTTTATTTTGTGTAAAAAACTTGTTTAAAATTTTTTTTTGAGTGTAAAATAAACTAATTTTTGAAAAAAAAAAAAAATTACAAAATTTTTTTTTGGGTGTAAAATTTTTTTCGAGTGTATTTTTTTTTAGTGAAAAAATATTTTTGAGTGTCACAAATTCGATGTAAAATACTTTTGTGACTTACCAATGTTTTTAAAACATGTTTAACGGGGTTTCAACACGTGAATTTAAGGTGAGGCGAATCTGAAATTAACGGTTTTGCTAATAACTTTTGAACCACTGGACCGATTTGGCTGAAATTCAACATGAACTAGCACTGAATATATGAATACCCTCCACAATGCCCTTTTTAAGTGATAGTAAATTTTCTAACGTGAAAAAATTAACATTTTTCATCAGAAATATTTTATTTTGTGTAAAAAAACTTTTTTTTTTAGTAATTTTTGAAAAAAAAAAAAAAAATTACTAAATTTTTTTTTGAGTGTAAAATTTTTTTCGAGTGTATTTTTTTTAGTGCAAAAATATTTTTGAGTGACAACAATACGTTGTAAAATATTTTTGTGACTTTCCAATGTTTTTAAAATAGGTTTAACGGGTTTTCAACACTTGAATTTAAGGTGAAACTAATCTGAAATTCACGGTTTTGCTAATAACTTTTGAACCACTGGACCGATTTAGCTGAAATTCAATGCGAACTAGGCAAGGGGAACGACAAATATATATGCGAAGCTTCAGCATCCTCAGAATTGGCTTTCGAAAGTTTGCGTGTTTTTTATCTCGTAAATTTATGAAAAATCCTTGCCGAAATTCAGTCTTTTGCTTATAACTTTTGAACCACTAACCGAATTTGCTGGATTGCAGTACCAACCTGACCAGGTAAATACCCAGCATATATGCCAAACTTCAGGAGCCTCCGTAAAGTCTTTCAAAAGTTAACGTGTTTTCAACAGACAGACGGACAGACAGACAGACAGACAGACGGACGGACGGACGGACATCGCTAGATCGTCTTAAAATAGATCGAGGATCATGAATATATGTATATACTTTTTGGGGTCCTAGACCAATATTTCGAGGTGTTACAAACGGAATGACAAACTTATATATGAGGCATTCTACACCAAATGTCCCGCTACAGAAAAACATGTGTCCCGTAAATTTCTGAATAGGTTGTTTGGATAGCCCTATATGGAACTAAGAAAATTGCGTTTTTGGTTTTTCTAATTTTCGAAAACTGGGCTTAGGAGGCGTGGTCAAATATTGGAAAAATGGTAAAATTTGTGGCGAGTTGCCTTGATTAAATATTTATCACATTAAAACGAAATGCAGCACAATCTCAAAAATTTACATTCTTTATAGTTTTGCTGTCGATTAATTTTTTTTTTTTATTTTTTTGGAAAATTTTCAGAACCCGTGCTTAAATTTTCCATTTTTTAAAAAAGTCAATTTATCAAAAATCCGGCCACTTTTTTTTCTATTTTTCTAAAGTTTAGTCCATCCACACAAAAAAAACAGACACGCGTTTTTCGTTTTTTTCGAGAAAATCGCAAAAAAACAGTTTTACAATATTTTTTTTTAAGTGTAGATAAATACTATGAAGGTATACTACGATTTGGCAAAGCCAGATGGAGTTTTTAAATTTTGTTGGAATTTTAATTTGAGAAAAATTCTTTGGAATTTATGAAGATTAGTTTGAAATCATTAATAAAATGTCAAAAAAATTATATTAGCGAAAATTTTTAAATTATTTTTTTTTTAATTTTGCAATTTTAATTGATGTTTAAAGAATTAATTTATTTTATTTCGTTGGGAAACAGTGCATTAAATTAAAGAACATTTATTTTTTTCTATATTTCTTTAAAGGTATATTTAAGTAATATAGTATAGGTGAAGGTGTATTGAACTTCTGTTCAATAATTTATATTTTAAACACAATTTTGGAATCTCTCTCATATAAATGTTTTATGGAAAAACATCTTATACTTTAAATGATTCATAGATTTAAAATTTTTTAAAAAAAGTTAAACAGACATAAAGTCTGTTAATTTTATTTATTTGTTCTAACTCGTACACCCCAACCATAATTTTTTTGTCACTGAAGTTGCCGAAGAAGGCAAAAAAAACAAGTAAGAAAATTATAATATACATACATAAAATACCCTACACCAGAGTTTCCCGGAAAATGGGTCCCAAGTTCAAACATGGACTGATTAGATCTATATTTTGTCAAATCTTTAATAAGTGTAAAAAGCACTCACTAATCAAATTTGAGTGGAATAGGCTTCTTTTTGTTGACAATAAATCACTTCAACTGAATATCGGGCGAAATTTCCACATGGGACCTAAGTCCAAAAATGGTCCGATGATAATCAGATTTGATAAGGTTATTAAAGTACGCGTTTAACATACACAAACAGAATTTTAATTAAATATTTTCTATTTTCATGAAATTTGAGAGATTTATGTGAAAATCGGGAAGGTGGTTTGTATGGGGGCTACAATAAGAACTGGTTCGATTTCTTTAAAATTTGGAATGGTGATTTGTGTTGATAAAACAAGATTACCTGCCAAATTTCGAATAGATACCTGTTAAAATGCGTCTATTAGAGTCATTTGAGCCAAAACTAAAGAGGACCTTTGTATGGGGGCTAGGTCTAAATATGGACCGATTTTTTCCAATTTCAATAGGCTTCGTCCTTGGGCCAAAAGAGGCTTAAGTTTCAAATTTCAAGTCAATTGATTAAGAATTGCGACCTGTATCGTGTTTACACCGTTTACATGGACAGACAGACGGACGGACGGACGGACGGACGGACAGACAGACAGACGGACGGACGGACGGACGGACGGACATCGCTAAATCGACTCAAAAAGTGATTCTAAGCCGATCGGTATACTTAAAAGTGGGTCTAGGATCAATATTTCGGGTAGTTACAAACATCAGCACAAACTCATTATACCCTGTACCACAGTGTGGTGTAGGGTATAAAAAGTATTTTATGTTAAACTTGTGACTGGCGGCTGGCCTGGTCAATAAACAAAGGTGGAGTAGATGTTAAAAAAAAACCCAGGCTGTAAAACTGAAGTAACTGGAACAATTTTTTTTAATGTTATGTTTTTAAAATTTTATATATAAAATTTTATGTTCGAAAGTAAAAGTGTTTTTTATTGGAGATGGGTAATGAGTTTTTTTTAAATCAAATCTGAAAAAAAAATGAATCTGAGAATTTTTCTATAGAAAATTTGTCTCAAAACATAAGACTTTTTGTATAGAAAATTTGTCTCAGAATCTGAGATTATTTTCTTTAGAAAAATTTGTCTCAAAAAAATCAGAACCTGAGACATTTTCTATAGAAAATTTGTCTCAGAATCAGAGACATTTTCTATATAAAATTTTTCTCAGAATCTGAGACATTTTCTTTAGAAAATTTGTCTTAGAATCTGAAAAAAATTATATAGAAAAATTTGAGACAAATTTTTTATAGAAAAATTTTCTATAAAAAAATTTGAGACAAATTTTCTATAGAATAATTTCAGACAAATTTTCTATAAAAAAGATTTCAGAAAAAATTTTCTAAAGAAAAATTTCAGACAAATTTTCTATAGAAAAAATTTCAGACAAATTTTCTACATAAAAAATTTCAGACAAATTTTCTATATAAAAAATTCCAGACAAATTTTGTATTGAAAAAATTTCAGACAAATTTTCTATAGAAAAAATTTCAGACAAATTTTCTAAAGAAAAAATTTCAGACAAATTTTCTTTAGAAAAAATTTCAGACAGATTTTCTATAGAAAAAATTTCAGACAAATTTTCTATAGAAAATTTTTCAGACAAATTTTCTATAGAAAAATTTCAGACAAATTTCTATAGAAAAAATTTCAGACAAATTTTCTATAGAAAAATTTCAGACAAATTTTCAATAGAAAAATTTGAGACAAATTTTCTATAGAAAAATTTGAGACAAATTTTCTATAGAAAAATTTGAAACAAATTTCATATTAATTTTTTATAGAAAATTTGTCTCAAATATTTCTATAGAAAATTTGTCTCAAATAATTCTATAGAAAATTTGTCTCAAAAATTTCTACAGAAAATTTTTCTATAGAAAATGTGTGTCAAATTTTTATATAGAAAATTTTTCACAAATTTTTCTATAGAAAATTTGTCTCACATTTGTCAAATTTTTCTATAGAAAATTTGTCTCAAATTTTTCAATATAATTTTTCTCAGATTCTGAGACAAATTTTCTATAGAAAATGTCTCAGATTCTGAGACAAACAATTTCTATAGAAAAATTTGAAACAAATTTTCTATAGAAAAATTTGAGACAAATTTTCTATAGAAAAATTTGAGACAAATTTTCTATAGAAAAATTTGAGACAAATTTTCTATAGAAAAATTTGAGACAAATTTTCTATAGAAAAATTTGAGACAAATTTTCTATAGAAAAATTTGAGACAAATTTTCTATAGAAAAATTTGAGACAAATTTTCTATAGCAAAATTTGAGACAAATTATTTATAGAAAAATTTTAGACAAATTTTCTATAGAATAATTTGAGACAAATTTCCTATAGAAAAATTTGAGACGAATTTCCTATAGAAAAATTTTAGAAAAATTTCCTATAGAAAAATTTGAGACAAATTTTCTATAGAAAAATTTGCGACAAATTTTCTATAGAAAAATTTGAGACAAATTTTCTATAGAAAAATTTGCGACAAATTTTCTATAGAAAAATGTGAGACTAATTTTCTATAGAAAAATTTGCGACAAATTTTCTATAGAAAAATTTGAGACAAATTTTCTATAGAAAAATTTGAGACAAATTTTCTATAGAAAAATTTGAGACAAATTTTCTATAGAAAAATTTGCGACAAATTTTCCATAGACAAATTTTAGACAAATTTTCTATAGAAAAATTCAAACAAGTTTTATATAGAAAAATTTCAGACAAATTTTCTATAAAAAAATTTTAGACAAATTTTCTATAGAAAAATTTGAAACAAATTTTCTATAGAAAAATTTGAGACCAATTTTCTATAGAAAAATTTGAGACAAATTTTCTATAGAAAAATTTGAGACAAATTTTCTATAGAAAAATTTTGACAAATTTTCTATAGAAAAATTTTGACAAATTTTCTATAGAAAAATTTTGACAAATTTTCTATAGAAAAATTTTGACAAATTTTCTATAGAAAAATTTTGACAAATTTTCTATAGAAAAATTTCAGACAAATTTTCTATAGAAAAATTTTAGACAAATTTTCTATAGAAAAATTTGAGACAAATTTTCTGTAGAAAAATTTGAGACAAATTTTCTATAGAAAAATTTGAGACAAATTTTCTATAGAAAAATTTTAGACAAATTTTCTATAGAAAACTTTGAGAAAAATTTTCTGTAGAAAAATTTGAAACAAATTTTCTATAGAAAAATTTGAGACAAATTTTCTATAGAAAAATTTGAGACAAATTTTCTATAGAAAAATTTGAGACAAATTTTCTATAGAAAAATTTGAGACAAATTTTCTATAGAAAAATTTGAGACAAATTTTCTATAGAAAAATTTGAGACAAATTTTCTATAGAAAAATTTGAGACAAATTTTCTATAGAAAAATTTGAGACAAATTTTCTATAGAAAAATTTGAGACAAATTTTCTATAGAAAAATTTGAGACAAATTTTCTATAGAAAAATTTGAGACAAATTTTCTATAGAAAAATTTGAGACAAATTTTCTATAGAAAAATTTGAGACAAATTTTCTATAGAAAATTTTGAGACAAATTTTCTATAGAAAAAAGTTTTAGATTCTGAGACAAATTTTCTATAGAAAAAAGTTTCAGATTCTGACTCAAATTTTCTATAGAAAAAAGTCTCAGATCCTGAGACAAATTTTCTATAGAAACAAGTCTCAGACAAATTTTCTATAGAAAAAGTTTCAGATTTCTATAGATAAATTTTCTATAAAAAAAATCTCGGAATCTAAGACAAATTTTCTGTAAAAAGTCTCAGATTCTGAAAAATTTTTTAAGGAAAAAGTCTCAGGTTCTGAGACAAATTTTCTTTAGATTATGAGACCAATTTTCTATCAAAAAAGATTCTGAGACAAAAAATTTGTATCAGAATCTGCCTCAAAGTCTGACATTTTTTCTATAAAAAAAATAATAAAGAATCTAAGATTTTTTTCTTTAGAAAAAATGTTTTCTTGAGATCAAACGTGAGTGTGTATTCAAAATCATCCCACTCTACCATCTCCAATTTGTATTAACACGCATGTAGTTCATTCATTTCTTTTTATTATTGTTGAAAATTTTGCTAATTTTTTATGTTTTTGTTTTAAAAATATTCGCATTTTGTATAAACATAAACAAATTTTTGATAACAGCAAAATAAGCAAACATTGAAATTTGTACAAATGCAAATACAAAAATCGCAAAAAACATTAATAAATTACCAATAAATTTCTTACCCTTTATTTAAAATATTCAATTTTCTAAATCACTAAATTGTTTTAAAATGTTATTTTATTTATCACTGAAAATCACTTTTTTATCCCAAATATTTTTCACGACTGAAAATATCCATCAAAATTGTTCAATGTTAACTTGGGTTTTTTATAAAAAATTTTGTTTATCTTCAAGTACATACATACAGAATTCAAATTTCACATCTTTTCAAAACAAAATAAAATTCAAATTAACTGCTGTTGTTTGTGCTCTTGCTAATGACAATTATGATGTCGAAGATGTCATTTAAAACAGGGATGGTAAATTTTGGTACTATGGTACTTTTTTTTTTTTAAAATAAGTAAAACGAATTGTACATTTGTACTTTTAAAGAGTAAGAACATTTTTAGAAAAAGTTTTAGTTAAAAGCATTTTAGTGTCGAACCAGAAACAAATTACGATTTAAGGACATTTTTCGTATAAAAAAGTGTTAGATTCTTAGACATTTTTTGCATAGAAAAAGTGTCAGATTCTGAAAAATTTTTCGTATGGAAAAACTCTCAGATTATCAAATATTTTTTGTATAGAAAAGCTCTCAGATTCTCAAATATTTTTCGCTTAGAATAAAATCCCAGATTCTGACAAATTTTTTCTACAAAAATATTCTCAGATTCTGAGACATTTTTCGTATAGAAAAAAGTCTAACAAGGGAAGTATCTCAACCCTTATGAACCGATTTGCATGAAACGTAAAATATATATAAAAGAGACAATTCTAAGGTTGGGGTGTCTCGGCTTATCGGCCATATCGCGGATTTAGGAGTTCAAAACATGGGTCAAAAAATAGCGAAAAAATCGTTTTTTGGATTTTTCAGCAATTTTTTTTGAAGAAACTATATGATGTTTAGATATGAGAAGAAAGGTTTTTTAATGCCTATCAAACGGTGGCATAACCTTGTAAAAGTTTGGCTTCATTAAAAACTTTTTTCATGAAAATGTGTAAATTTTGGGGGGTATTTATATGAAGACATTGACCTACGATGTCCATATAAATATGAAATAATTTTTATTAAATTTAAGTCGGCACGTATTTTTGCTCTAGAGGATATTCCTATTAGTTCGGGAGTTATCGAAATTTTCCCGGAGGTCCACATTGTTTCATAAGGGGACAACGAAATTCAGAAACACTGATATGGCCGATAAGCCGAGACACCCCAACCTTAAAATCGTCTCTTTTATGTATATTTTAAGTTTCAGGCAAATCGGTTCATAAGGGTTGAGATACTTCCCTTGTAAGATTCTGAGAAATTTTTCGTATAGAAAAAATCTCAGAAAAGACATTTTTCGTAAAGAAAAAGTCTTACATTTTGAAACATTTTTCTTATAGAAAACATCTAATATTCTGATACATTATTTGTATGGAAAACGTCTAAGATTCTATAACATTTTTCGTATAGAAAAAGTCTCAGATTCTGAGACATTTTTCGTATTGAAAAAATCTTAGATTTTGGTACATTTTGGATACATACATTCTATGACATTTTTCGTGTAGAAAAAGTCTCAGATTCAGAGACATTTTTCGTATTTGAATTTAATTAAAGTTAGAAAATCTAACAAAATTCAGAACCGCCCAATTAAAATTTAGAAAAGCCCATCTGAAATTCCAAAAAGTCCAATTGAAATTCTGTAATAACAAAGAAAATTCATTCAGAAAAGCCCAACTAAATTTCAGAAAAGCCCAATTTTAGTTAGGAAAATTTTAATTGAAAACAAGTAAGAAAATTATAGTCGGTCAAGACCGACCATATAATACCCTACCCCAGTGTTTCCCGGAAAATGGGTGCCTCGTCCAAACATGAACCGATTGCATCTATGTTTTGTTGGAAATTTAATTACTGTAACAAACACACAAAAACTAAATTTTAGAGAAATAGGCTTCTTTTTGTTGACCGATTTATATGAATACCGGTCAAAATTTTTATATGGGACTAATTGTAAGTCCTAAAATGGTCCTATTATAATAAGACTACAAAACTACACTTTAACACCTACAAACAAAATTGTAATCAAATATTTAATTGTTTTCATGAATTTTAAGAGATTTATATGAATATCGGGAAGGTGGTTTGCATGGGGACTACAAGTAGAACTGGTCCGAGTCCCTTGAAATTTGGAATGATGATTTATGAGTTCAAAATATGTTTACCTGCTCACTTTCGAAGAGTCATTTGAGTCAAATTTGGAGCGGACGTTTGTATGGGAGCAACGTCTAAACATGAACCGATTTTTTCCAGTTTCAATAGGCTTCATCATTAAGTGAAGAGAAGCTCAAATTTTAATTTTCAGATCAATCGAATACAAATTGACTCAAAAAGTGATTCTGAGTCGATCGGTGTACTTGGTGGGTCTAGGACCAATATTTAGGGTAGTTACAAACTCAATATACCCTATACCACAGAGTTGTGTAGGGTATAATTAGAAAAAGCAATATGTGTTAAAACAAGTGAGAGTGTTAAATTCGGCTGTGCCGAATCTTTGATACCCTCCAACATGTTAAAATATACAAAAAAAAAATCAGCGGCGTTTTTTTTTGGGGGGGGGCTCTGTGGGGGTGGTTGGGGATACCTTCCCCATCGCGATAAATGTTTACTAATTTATTTATTATGCTTTTGAACTTTAGTAATACCATTTACTCATAATTTTGATAATTTTTTTAAATCCACGCCCACAAAAGGGGGCGGGCAAAAAAAAAAATAAATTTAGCAGCCCCCGGAGTCTAAGTGCAAGACTTTGAACATCTTCTGACATAAAAAGGTTTCATTTGTTTAACAAAAATGCAAAAAAAACTATAAAATATTGCGTTTTTTGAGACTTTTTTTTTAGTTCTTAAAGGGGGAACTTTTTTCCCCCTGATCCGATTTTACCCATTTCCGAACTTGACCGGCCTATGACCATGAGACACATTCGTGCCAATTTTCAGGAGTCTAGCTCTTTTATTTTGGACTGAATCGTGTTTTATACAGACAGACAGACGGACGGACGGACATTCATAGAATGACTTAGAATCACTGTGGTTGGAGGGTATAAAAAAGCCGACTTTAAATTCAGAAAAGTTCAACAAAAATTCGTCTTATTAAAACTCAGAAAAGTCCAATTAAAATGCAGAATAGCCAAATTGACATAAAATATTATTCTGATTCGATCGATTATCCCAGGACCAATATTTTGGGTAGTTCCAAACATCATTTTGGAATTACAGTCGATCAAGGCAATGTTTTCCGGAAATTGCAGCCCAAGTTCAAACATGGACCGATTGGATCTATGTTTTTTGGGATCTTTAATTACGGTAGTGTATGGGGACTAGAGGTAGAGCTGGTTACACAGCGTAATATATAGGGTATACAAATTATTTAGTTTTATGGGCCCGGGGCCATATGCTGTACAAATCGTATACAAATTGTCAATACAAGATCCATTGTATTTGTTTTCAGTTCATTATTATTGTTTCATTTTTTTATCATTCTGTTTATGGTTGATGATTCTCTACTTTTAAATTTAGATAAAATTGCGAGAAAAATGAGATGAAATATTTATTTAACTTGTCTATAAAAATAATAATAATAATTATTATCATCAGTCAAGTCAACAGACAACAGGTGTATGGGGCGATGTTGCCACATAAATGAAAAAAAAAATGATCAGTATTTTTGTTAAGGTTGGTCATCTAATTGTAAGTTGAAGAAAAAATATCGCTCCAATAATACACTTAAAAAAAAACTTGTAAAATGACAAGAAAAGTCTTAAAAATTTTTTTTTGCCACCTCCTATTTGAAAACAATTCCTAGTAATTTTGCAAGCTTTTTACCAATAATTTTGTAATTTTACAAGGTTTTTACCAAAAAAATTGTAAATTTTCAAATTTTTCGACACGATAAAACTTATAAGGAGGTTTCGTAACTTAACTAGATTTTTTACTACCTCTTATTTTACGAGATTTCCTAGTAATTTTACAAACTTTTTACCAATAATTTTGTAATTTAAATTTTTTTGTAATTCTACAACCAATAAAATTGTAAATTTACAGTTTTTTTTGGCGCAATTAAAATTACAAGGAATTCTCGTGAATTTACTAGATTTTTTTTTTGTAAAATTATCTTGGAATTTTGTAAAATTAAAAAAAAAAAATTAAATTTCGATCCAAATTTGTTTGTTAAAAAAACAGGGAAAACTGTCAAATATTGGATAAATGAGATTACGAGACTTTTCTTAGTAATTTGACAAAGTTTATTTTTGTGTGTTCATATTATTGATCAGCAATCGATTCTAATGATGTCCGCTGTATGTCTGTTGAAATGACGATCACGATTAAAATATTAAACAGAAATGACTGAAACTTAACATATTTACTTGTAGTTGTCCTGAGCAGTTTGGTATTGCATTTGAGAGTTATCAGATCAGCGGTTCAAAAGTTATGAACGAAAATGTAAGGACACCTCAAAAATTTTGGTAAATTTAACATAAACTAAAAATACAAAATGTTTTAATTTGTCTGCCGGTTGTTAAATGTGGACAAAATTGGATAACGAATAGTATTTAAACAAGTTCAAAAAAAAAAATTTCGCGAAATTTTTATACCCTCCAACTACGGTACGGGGGTATACTCACTTTGTCATTCCGTGTGTAACGCATCGAAATATCGGTCTAGGACCCCATAAAGTATATATATTATTGATCAGTGATCGATTCTAAGACATTCTAGCGATGTCCGTCTGTCCGTCCGTCCGTCCGTCTGTGGAAGACACGATACAATCCAAAATAAAAGTGGTAGACTCATGAAATTTGGCATATATATGTCTTATGTTCATAGGCTGGTTAAGTTCGGAGATGGGCAAAATCGGACTAGGGGGGAAAAGTTCCCCCTTGACGAAGTAAACCAACTCATGAAAAAGGGTAACTTTTTATGGGTTTTTTGTATTTTTGTTAAACAAATGAAACATTTTTATGCTTGAAAAAGTTCAAAGTCTTGGACTTGGACCCAGGGGATTTTAAAATTACTTTTTTTGGTCCGCCCCCTTTTGTGGGCGTGGATATTAGCAAATAATTTATATAATGATTAAATTGTATATCTTTTGCACAAAAAGCATAGTAATTAAATTTGTAAACATTTTTGACCAGAGAGAAGGTGTGCCCAAAGACCCCCGACAAGCCCCCCCCCAAAAAACGTCCCTGCAATTTTTTTTTAACGTTGGAGGGTATACAAGATTCGGCACAGCCGAATTTAACACTCCCACTTGTTGTTTTTGAAAAAATGTATTTTTTGTCTTTTTGACATTTTGAAGGGTATCACTACATTCGGCCAGTCCGACTTTAACTTTTTTACTTGTTACATGTTATTTTGTATTTATGTTAAACAAATGATATTTTTATACAAAAAGAAGTTGAAGAACCTGCACTTTGATCCAGGCGATTAAGAAATGTTGTTTTTAAGGGGCTGCCCCTTTTGTGGGTGCATTTTTTCAACACCCAAATTTACTTAAAGAGGGGTGTGTAGCTCTTCAAAAACTCGGCACAGTGTTTTGATTAATTCAAAAAATTAAAAAAGCACTCAAATTAGTTAAATAAAATTAAAAAAAAAAGGAATTTCGCATTATTTTCCTTAAATAAAAATTTTATTGAATCAGAGATGACTTCATTTGAGATCACGATCTCAAGATGTTATTTTTGTATTTTTTTTTATTTAATTTAATTCATGTGTTATCTATAAATGATCTTGTCATTGTATGATTTAAATTGTTTAATTTTAAAAGACAATTAAATATAAACAAAAATCTTTTGATGTTTAACACTTAAATAAATATTATAAACTAAAAACAAATACGAGTAGATACAATAATAAAAAAAACAACATTAACAACAGCAAAAAAATGTGTTCAGTATAAATTGCGGGGAAATACTGAAATTTTTACAAATTAGTCGTGTGAAAAGCATCAACATTTTTTATCTCAGATATTAACACTTGTTTTTATTTTCTTTTTTTTTAATGAGAGTAAACATTAGATGAATACAATAAAATTAAAAAAATACAATGCTGATTAATTGTTATGACTCCATAAAATTGTTTAAAAAATGTAAATTACTATTATGGGTATATAAAAAAAGATCTGGCATCTCGAGGGATATGTTCGAAAATTTACATGCAACTGATCTGGAGCATGGATCGAGCATGGAAACTGGAGGATAAAATCTGTCAAAGTAATGTATTCTGGCTCTTGGGAGTGCGAATTTCTTGGAATTGTAGTGATCAAAAAAAATTCAGACTAACAATACGAAAATGTTTGAGAAAGTCTTTCCATTTCGTTCTCTTTTCTATTCCATTTTATTCCCCATTCATGCTAAGAATATTAGACTCATCCCGGACGCCAGTTGTAAAAGATGCGGCTCACCAGGAGTGGATGAAACGATAAAACACATACTTTGTCACTGTCCAGCGGTGGCAAGAAGTCGCCGATCGATTACTGGTCAGATAAGCTTGAATACTTTGGAGGATATACCGCGAATGGATCTTAGAATATTAAAGAGATTCGCAATGACTTTAAACGTGTTTAACTTGCGCCGCTAGCGAAAAAGGGAAAACGTTTTGTGGTATCGCTATGGACCAAAAGGTCTATGCGAGGTGTAAATCGTACACCGCCACCCTAACCTAACCTATTCCCCATTCTATTCCATTGTAACCGAAAAAATATTCATGGAACATTTTACGAAATTTATTTTCGTAGCTATTTCTTTCGTTAAATACATACAATGTTTCGTTTATTTGACGAAAATAAATTTCGTTTACAATTTTGAAAATTTACGAAATTAAGAAAATCCTTTGCAATATTTTATTTCGTATTTTAATTTACGAATTGATTTTTTAACCAAATGAAACTACATTTTTTTTGCAGAATATTAAAATAAATAAAAATGTTGGGATAAGAACACAGAAAAAATTTGAAACGAATTTCAATCAACAAAAACTCGGATTCAATCAATTTTTTGATTCAAATTCCTCCAACTAAAAAAAATTGTTATATCAATCATCAAATTGTAGGTGATTCATTGAAATTCTTTTCAATCAAACATTTTTTCGATTTTGATCAAAACATTGATCAATTTTTTTAATTCGACTTGGTCGAATCCATGAATACCCTCTACAAAGCCTTTCTAAGGTGAAAAAATTAACAATTTTGATTAAAAATATTTAATTTTTAGTAAAAAACTCTTTTAAGTCGTTTTTGTAAAAAAAAATTTTTTGAGTGTAAAATTTTTTTGGAGTGTAATTGTTTTTTTAGTAAACAAATATTTTTGAGTGACTAAAAGATATTGTAAAATATTTTTGTGACTTACGAATTTTAAACAAGTTTTAAAAGCATTGGTAACTTACCAATGCTTTTGAAAACTGTTTTTAAAAACCTGAATTTAAGGTGAAATCAATCTGAAATTTAGGGATTTGCTAATAACTTTTGGACCACTTTGGACCGATTTTGCAAAAATTTAATACCAGCCAGACCTGTGGAACGACAAATATATATGCCCAGCTTTAACAATCTCAGAATTGTTTTTCGAAAGTTAGTGTGTTTTTTAACTCGTAAATTCGCGAAAACCCCTTGCTAAAATTCACTCTTTTGCTTATAACTTCAACTTTAAACCACTAGACCGATTTTGCTGTAATGCAATACCAACCTGACCAGGTAAATTACAAACGTATATGCCAAACTTCAGGAGTATCAGTAAAGTCTTTCGAGAGCTTGCGTGTTTTCTACAGACGGACAGATACACTCAAAGAACTGTAAAACAATTTGTCATAAAAGTTCGTCCAATGAAACTTTTTAATGAAGTTTTCATAAATATTATAAACATTTTCATAAATATAATGAAATGTTTCATAAATACTATGAATAATTATGAAACATTTCATAAATATAATGAAGCAGTTTCATTAGACGAACTTTTTTGATGAGTTTTATTATATTAATGAAGCATTTTCTTTGTGTGTAGACTGACAGACGGACTTAAAATCGATAACGGATTATGAAAAGACCAATATTTCGAGGTGTTACAAACAGAATCACAAACACTCTGTCAGTAGAGTGGAGGTTATAAAAAGTACCAATTTCCCATTTTATCGAAAAATTTCTCATAATCGGAAAATTTTTCTATACAAAAAATGTCTCAGAATCTGAAAATTTTTCTATGGGAAAAATGTCTCAGAATCTGAGAATATTTCTGTACGAAAAATCTCTCAGAATCTGAGAATTTTCCTATACGAAAAATATCCCAGAATTTGAGAATTTTTCCTTACGAAATGTCTCAAAATTTTTCTATACGAAAAATGTCTTAGAATCTAAAAATTTTTCTGTACAAAAAATGTCTCAGAATCTGAGAATTTTTCTATACGAAAAATGTTTCAAAATTTTTCTATACGAAAAATGTCTCAGAATCTAAATATTTTTCTATACGAACAAAGGCTTCGACACAATGTCGGAGTACACTGTACTACAGAGTACATTCTCTTAAAAAAGAGAAGACATCATACAAAAAATGTGTAAAAAAAATGTGTGCGAAAGAGAAAGGTACAAAATCAACTCTCTGACACAGAGTACTCCGTTATTGTGAATTCAGCTTAATGTCTCAGAATCTGAGAATTTTCTATATAAAAATTGTATCGCAATCTTAGAATTTTTCTATACAAAAATTTTCTCAAAATCCGAGAATTTTTTCTATACGAAATTTTTTATACTTAATATGTCTCAGAATCTGAGAATTTTTACATGCGAAAAATATCTCAATATCTGAGAATTTTTCTATACGAAATGTCTCAAAGTTTTCTATACAAAAAATATCTCTGAAAATTTTACTGCTCGAAAAATGTCTCACAATTCTGAGAATTTTTCTAAAAAATTACTAGCAGTTTTAGAATTTTTCGATACAAAAAATGTCTCAGAACCTGAGAATTTTTCTATACGAAAAATGTTTCAGAATCTGAGAACTTTTCTTTATGAAATGTCTCAGAACTTTTCTGAGAAATTACATACATAAAATGTCTCATAAAATGTCTCAGAATTTGAGAATTTTTCTATACAAAAAACATCTCAGAATCTGCTAATTTTTCTTTACGAAATGTCTCAGAATTTTTCTAAACGAAAAATGTCTCAGAATCTGAAAATTTTTCTATACGAAAAATGTCACACAATCTGAAAGTTTTTCTAAAAAATTTCTTTCAATCTTAGAATTTTTCGATACAAAAAATGTCTCGCAATCTTAGAATTTTTCTACACAAAAAATGTCTCAGAATCTGAAATTTTTCATTACGAAAACTGAATGTAAGAATTTTTCAATTCGAAAAATGTTTTAGAATCTGAAAATTTTTCTAGACGAAAAATCTCTCAGAATCTGAGAATTTTTCTATACGAATTTTCTATTCGGATTTTAGAATCTGAGAATTTTTCTATACGAAAAGTGTTTTAGATTCTGAGAATTTTTCTATACGAAAAATGATTTAGAATCTGAGAATTTTTCTGTACGAAATTGTCTTAGATTCTGAGAATTTTTCTATACGAAAAAGATCTCAGAATATAAAAATTTTTCTATACGAAAAATTTCTGAGAATCTGACAATTTTACTATATGAAAAATGTTTTAGAATCTGAGAATTTTTCTAGACGAAAAATGTCCAGAATCAGAGAATATCTGAAAAAATTTCTATACGAAAATGTCTCAGAACCTAAGAATATTTCTATAGGAAAAATGTCTGAAAAATCTGAGAATTTTTCTGTACGAAAAATGTTTCAGAATCTAAGAATTTTTCTATACGAAAAATGTCTCAGAATCTGAAAATTTTTCTTTACGAAAAGGTCTCAGAATCTGAGATTTTTTTCTATACGAAAAATGTCTCAGAATTTAAATTTTTTTTTACGAAAAATGTCTCAGAATTTGAGAATTTTCCATAACGAAAAATGTCTCAGAATCTGTGTTTTCATTGAAGCCATTGAGGCTCAATTTTCTTGTTGCACTGTGTAATCGGTTGCAGATCGCCGCATTATGCTATCGCAAAATTGTAAAATGTAATCATTGTAGTTTCTTACAAATTATTTTAAAATCCTAATGACTTGGTAAACTGGAAAGTACATGCATCTAATTGATTTGTAAATGATCCATTATTTATTCATTAGCAAACTTGTATCTATCTCTTCAAATGTTTGTTAATTGATAATTCTATGGTATTTTCCATGACATTTTTTTATCAGTTGTTTGGAATAAAGAAACAACCATAATGATCACATAGTATTTTTTTATTTATTTACTTTGAGCATCCGCAACATTATGTTGCATGTATGTAAGTTCGTGATTGTTTAGATGTCTGTCCGTCTGTTTGTTTATTTATTTGTATTTTTTGTATCATATTTAAGTATCTTTTGTTGTATAAGGAAATTGTTTTGTGATATTCCGATATTGTGATATCTCAAAATAATATCACCTAATATCAATAACACCGTTCGACAAAAAGAAAAAAATGTCTTTACACATGAACTGGATAAAAAACGTTTAAAAGTAGAGATTAAATGTAGTTAAACTGCATTTACAGTTTTTTTCATTATGTGATCCTGTTTCCTTTTAAAAGGACTTCAAAGTTTTAGAGGATCACATTTTGCAAAATATTTTTTAAATATTTATACTTGGTCCTAGGATGCCACTAGTGATAGCAATTTTCCCATTTTATTATTTTGACATATCAGGAGAAAAGGAGGTAAGTAATGCCCTTTTAAAACTTTATCCTTCAATATTATTTAAAATGTTCAACAAATTATTTTGAGAAAGTTTTGAAAGGACATTATTCACATCCTCTTTCCTGATAAATAAAAAAAATTGAAAAATTAGAGAAGATTCTCTTCTTATAAGGGTTTAAGTTGAAAAATGCAGAAGAAAAATTTAATTTCTAAAAATTATAGAAATTTCTGATATTCCCATACCGGTTTCAAACACTCCAGTTAGTGTTATCATCAGTAGGATTTCAAATGTCGGTTTGTCTTGTTAATGGAAATGCCATCAATATTGACATTATAAGACAAGTACAAAATGTAATCCTTTAAAACTTTCAAGTCTTTTTTAAAAGTTAACCGGATCACGAAATGAAAAACTGTAAATTTAGTTTTACTCCATTTGATTTCTTTATTCAGAGGTGATTTCTTTATTCAGAGGTGATATACCTCTCCGATTCATGTTTAATATTGTCTGTCGTACGGTGTAGTAAAGAACGACACAACATCATCATCAGTGAGTGTGTGTCTGTCGACGTGTCTTATACGATTTTCTTGTTATATGTGCAAATATTATGTATCTATGTGTCTTTGTTTATTCTTACAACATAACATTTATACAATTTCATGCAATCGTCTTTCAGTATCTCTAAAAAGTCATTACTTGATATCGAATTGAGTGAATATCTTTGGAATTGTAAGTATAAATATTTCTTAATATTTTTTTTGTTGTATGTATTTCAACGATTGCATCCATCCATTCGATACATTTACTTGCTCATACTTCATAATCGTTCATTGTTGTTGTTTATTGTATGGATTGTGCATCTCATATTTTTATTATTTTCTTATTATTGTTTATAAGGGTGGCTTAAACTTTTAGGACCAATTTTTTTAACCGAAATAAGAGGAGTTCCTATGTAAACAGGGCCGCTTTAAGGTTTAGCGGGGCCCTAGGCACAAAGAATTTGGGGCCTCGCTGGAAAGTAAAAAGACGCATCCCGGCTAAAAATGTTGTATATCATCATATATGAGACCATATACAGTATCATATATAGTATCAAATATGGTCTCATATATGAACATATTCCAAAATTGGCGCTTATATAAGACACGATCATATATGATCCAATATATGTGATCATATATTAGGTCATATATTGAATCATATATTGAATCATATATTGGATCATATATGATGTTGTTTTTAATTTGTTTTACATTATTTTTAATATTTTTTATTTATTTTTTCATCTTAAACTATATGTAATAGATTATTATGTATATATTCACCAGAATTGCAAACGATGTACGTAAGTATAATTAAAAATAAAAACTATTTTTTTATTCATTACTGGTGTTTTTCATATAGTTTAATGGACACCTTTAGTTTGATGATTTTGATTATTTAGTTACTATCGTTTGCATTTTTGGTGACCATATAAAAATATATAATTAAACTTATAGATACGAGAATACATTTTGATATTCAAAAAAATAAATTGAACATAAAAGATCTAATATATCAAGTCTTTCGATTGATATCAATTACGAAAGATGGGAACAAAGGCTTATTACAGGAACGATGATTTCCTTTACACAGAAAAAAATATCGTAAAATCAAAAGTAACCAAACAAATTGTTAACAACTAAATACTAGTTCAACAACGATTTTAATTGTATCAACAATGTACATTGTTAAAGTGACAAACATTTATTTTTATTTTATTAATAACACAGGCACTTTATAAACTTATTTAATCAAGCAAACATATATGTGACGATAGCACGGTGGTAGCGTGCCAGACTCGTATCATGAAGGTTGCGGGTTCGCTGCCAGTTGGCGAAACACTTTTTTTTTTTTAATTTGTGATAATTTTTTTGTTATTTTATTTTAAATTTTTTAAACATGTGTGAAGCCACATTATTATTTATTTTTAAATATAATGCCACATTTTTTTATTATTGTAAAAACAGCAAAGTGTACATACTGATTATACAGACACTTTATGCACACATTTAGTCAACTATAAATGTATATGGGAAATAGCACGGTGGTAGTGTGCTAGACTTGTAGCACGAATGTTGCGGGTTCGATGCCAGGTGCCGGTGGATGATTTTTTTTTTTTAGATATATATTTTTTTTTTATTTTAAATTTTTTATCATTCTTTTTTTAGCGTTTTTTTAAATATGCTGTTTAGCCAAGCATAAATATATACGAGGATAGCACGGTGGTAGTGTGCTAGACGCGTATCATTAACGTTGAGGGTTCGACGCCAGTTGTTGATGGATGATTTTTTTTTTTTTATTTATTTTTTTAGTTTATTTATTTCTATTTTTAGATTGTTCTATTTTTAGATTTATTTTTTAAAAAAGTTACAAATGCCATTGTTGTATTGACAATATCCAATGTAGGCTCGGTTTCAATTAAATGTTTAATTGTATTAACAATAAAATTAATTGAATTGACAAATTTTTTTTTTCTGTGTATGTTTTCTTGTTTTAGTGTTAATTTCGATTATCTTCAGACTTAGCGTTTTTGTTAAAAAAGTCAAAATCTAAAAAAATAGATATAAAATAATATTAGTATGTATATAAGATATTTCTAGAATTTTTATTGTATTGAATTATTACCAACAACAGCATTTGGTGCTAATGGGTTATCATTTAACGAAACAACCATGTACCTTTAAAGATTGTCTTAATACTGCTAGATACATACATGTTAATGGAGTATATTTTGTAAGAACCATGGTATGCTTAAGGCCATGAATGCTTTTTACGGAAAGATATATTGAACTCCATCTGATAAAATATTAAAAATTATTCCATATTCCTTTTTTATTCCAGAAAAAAGAACTTGCTACTACTAAATGCATTTTTTTACTCAAAATTTTTAGTAGGCCCATAATTACTTAAGACTTCCATTAAAAGCAATATATTTAGAAGTATGTATTTTATCTTTCTGGGTTATGTGTGTAACGATATTTGAAGGATAGGGATAAAATACTATTTTTACTTACATCAGGGCAACAATGTGCCAGGTTGTCACTTTCGCTAATTGACAGCTTTCTTGTGATTGTAAGTAAAAACGTTGTCCTTTCGAAATCGTAAGCGACAGTAAGCGATTTTAAAATAGTTTGTAGTGTTGGAACCGTAGTGATAACGTTATGGTGGTGCATATGCCCTCTCCTCCTTCTTGAGCGAGCTTAACGTAGCTCCTCATGGTTGAATTTTCTTTAAATAGTAACTCGACCTCAAAACTTATACGTTCTTTCCATTTCCAATTTACTATTGCGACAGTATGGGATTTCAAAATAATTTATAGTGTTGGAATCGTAGTGATAACATTCTGGTGCATATGTCCTCTTCTCCAAATTGAGTGAGCTTAACTTAACTTGACCTTAAAACTGCTTACACGATCTTTCTAATTTGCTATGGTGACATTAATGGTTTTTAAAATAGTTTGCAGTATTGCAATCGTAGTGATAACATTATGGTGGTGCATATGACCTCTCTACAAGTTGCACGAGATTAACGAAGCTGTGTAGTTTAATTTTCTTCAACATCAAATTAATTAATAATATTGTGTTTGCGACATATTTACATTTACTCATTTTGAATATGATCTTGTTTTGGAATAAAATGTCCACGCTAATACTTGTTATGACGATGAACTGGAAAAAATTAAAACATGATTTTAAAATTCAAATACATATTAATGAAAGCTTAACTTTTCCAAATTTTTTTATGTAAATTTACATCATGGCGAGAATGTGCCAGGTTGTCACTTTCGCGTATTGACAGATTTCTTGTAATTGTTAGTAAAAACGTTGTCCTTCCCAAATCGTTACTCAACCTTAAAACTGATCTGACTGAAAAGAAGGTAATTTCATTTCGATTTGCTATGGCGAAAGTAAGCGTTTTCAAAATAGTTTGTAGTGTTGGAACCGTAGTGATAACGTTAGGGTGGTGCATATGCCCTCTCCGTTCTGGTGGTGCAAATGTCCTCTTCTCCAAGTTGAGAAAGATTAACGTAACTCGGCCTCAAAACTGCTTATATGGTCTTTTCATTTCCAATTTGCTATGGCGACATTAAGGGATTCCAAAATAGTTTGCAGTATTTCAATCGTAGTGAAAACATAATGGTGGTCAATTTAAACATGATCTTGTTTTGGATAAAAAAAGTCCACGCTTATACTTGTTATGACGATGAACTGGAAAAAATTAACACATATGATTTTAAAATTCTAAGTACATGTTAATGAAAACTTACCGTTTCCAAAATTTTTTTCGTAAAAAACTTTTATTGTGTAATTCTGGTTCAAATTTGCATACACATGTACTATGATTTAACATTTTATGATAACATACATATATGGTTTCATATATGATATCATATATGCCACATATTTTATATACGACCACATATATGGGATCGTTTCTTGCATATATGGTTACATATATGTTTCCACATATGTCATATATGATCATATAAAGATCTATACATAAGCATATATGAACATTAAAGGTGTCCTAACGACTAAGGTAATTTTTCAAAATCACTTTTTAATACGTGGTAGGGTCCTAAATTGTAGTTTTGTATCTAAAAATGAGTGAGCCAAAATTTGGAGACAATCGGATAAAAATAACTCGTGCCGAAAATGGATTGAAGTTTTGGAACACTCTTATCTGATGAAAAAACACGTTTTTTTTAGTTTTTTGAAAAATATTGGTATATGCTATTTTTTGTTAATTTTTTTGTTAAGTAATATGAAAATGGTAATAAATTACCTTTCCAAAAAGCTTAAATAAATTCAAATCGGATGAAAAATAAGCATTTTACGCATACATGCCCCAGACCATTGCATGGTTTTTAAAGCCAAAATTTGAAAATTTTCAAAATTTTTAGGCAAAAAAATAAAAAAAAATAAATTTTACTTTATAATTATATTAAATACATGTTATAGATAAAAACTAACAGATATGGTAGTCTAACTTTTTTTTCATTTGGCGTGGGTAGTGATATAATTTCCGCGGATTCCAAAAAAAATTAGTTTTTCTAAAATAATTTAGCAAATATGGGAAATAATTTTCTGTATTGTATTATACGAAGTGAAATACATAAATTCTGTAAATTTTTTGAGAAGTCGGGCATCTTTAACCCCTTTTCGTCAAGGTGAAATGACAAATTTGAGACGTTATACATTTCTATAATACAAAATATCTGCATATATCCGATTTCTCAAAAGTTACAGAATTTACGTTTTACACTTCGATCCGCACAATAGAGCACAAATTTTCAAAAATTTGCTTAATTATTGTAGAAAAACGCATTTTATTTGGAATCCGCGGAAATTTTATCACTACCCGCGCCAAATAAAAAAAAAGCTTGACTACCATATCTGCTATTTTTAATCTTAAACATGTTCTCAATTTGATCATAAAGTAAAATTAAATTTTTACTATTTTTTTGCCAAAAAATTTTGAAAATTTTGATATTCTGGCTCTAAAAACCATACAATGGTCTGGGGCATGTATGCGTAAAATGCTTATTTTTCATCCGATTTTAATTTTATTAGTCGTTTTGAAAAGGTAATTTAGTACCATTTTCATATTATTTCACAAAAAATTTAACAAAAAATATCAAATACCAATGTTTTTCCAAAAACTAGAAAAAACGAGTTTTTCGTTCTTATAAGAATGTCCCAAAACTTTAATCCATTTTCGGCACGAGTTATTTTTAGCCGATTGTCCCCAAATTTTGGCTCACTCATTTTTAGATACTAAAGAACAATATAGGACCCTACCAGGTATAAAAAGGTGATTTTCGTTTTTAAGGACACCTCTAATGAACATACACATTTATTTTTAGCCGGGATTACAAAAAAAATATTTTATTTTAGTACAAATTAAACTCATGTTATTGCCTGTTTTAAGACAATGAAACTAAAAAAAAAATATTTTGAGTTGGGATATTCTAGCTCGAGGAAATTTTTCTTTACTTTTTAAAACCATAATATATGTGTATAACAATTTGGTTTTAATGAGACCTTTTTTATCGCAGAATCTGAGACTTTTCCCACACGAAAAATGTCTCAGAATCTGAAACTTTTTCTATACGAAAAATGTCTCCGAATCTAAAACTTTTTCTATATGAAAAATGTCTCAGAATCTGAAATTTTGTCTATACTCAAAATGTCTCGGAATCTGCGATGTCTCATAATCTGCGACTTTTTATACATGAAAATTATCTCAGAATGTAAGATTTTTCTATACGAAAAATGTCTCAGAATCTGAGACTTTGCATACGTTAAGTATCTCAAAATCTGAGACTTTTTATTTTGGCAACACTTTTAAAATCTGAGAATCTGAATTTTTTTTTCTGTACTCTCAAAAGAAAAACTCTGTCAAAAAATCTGTAAAACGATTTTCAATTTGATTTAGAAAACTTTTATCAGATTTTTCTGCTAAAATTGATATTTTTACTAAAATCTCTGTCATTCAGTTTTAGAAAATAACAGAAATTTTACTGCATTGTTACTGATTCTGTTTGCTGAATTTGAAAATATTTTTAAACATATTTTTAGCATATTATTTTTCAATTATACAGGCAAAGTTGGCTGTCATTCTTTTTTAAGGAAAATTTCTAAGTTTTTTTTTTTTTCAAAGTGTTAATTTATTTTTTTTGTTTTTTATGTTATCAAAACGCTATTTTTATACCCTCCAACTACAGTATGGGGGTATCCCAGCAAAACTTCGGTAATGGGTAGTGATTATATAACACATTACCAGGTAATGCATATAACTTATTTGTAGCAATATTTTATGATGTCTTACCAAACATTTGTTCCACAACGTATTATTTTAAAGTGAAAAATAATGCATTACTAATAATTTGCTACGTAATGCATGATTATTGGAAAAAATGTATTTCATATTTGTTATTTCTAAACATTAATTCATGGATGACTTATATTTGGTTACATTATGTATTATTTGAAAGTTTGAAATAATGTATTATTTATAATTGGATGCATAATGCATTACAATAACATAACATAAAAAATAATTATTTTATAAAAAAATGCATAAGTTTAAACTAGAGATGGGCTCACGACAGGAAATTTCTAACGACACATACTCACGAGCATATTTTATCTACTTACACTCACTTACAATCACGTGAGTAAATTTAATACAAAATTACTTTTTCACTACTCGTAACACCTTATATATTATCTTCTGGTATGCTATATTATTTCATTTCTCGTAACCTATAAAATATCATATATTTTACACCTTACTCGTATTCTTCGTTATAAATTTATGACTTATTTTATACCTTACTGGTATTCTTTGTGATAATGTGGATGCATTACTTTGAGTCTCATCGCCTGTTAAAATCATCAATGCTGCAATGTATAAAATAAGAGATCCTATACCTTATTTGATACCTTATTTGGTAATCTAAGTTTTGCTGGGATTCATAGATTCGCCCAAGTCGAATTTAACTTTTCTACTTGTTAAAGTTAAATTACAACAAAGACTTTGTCTATGACGTTTGTTCCCAGACTATGGGAAAACACGCCAAAGCCACGGCATTTGTTGTGATCAGGGCTGCCATATTTGCCGATTTATCGGCATTTTGCCGATTTTTTGCCTCAAAATTATCAAAGTGCCGATTTGCCGATATTTGCTCCAAAAATGCAGATTTTTTGATCAACTCAAAAACACGTTCGCTTTTTATACTTTTTTTTGGAATCCTGCTATAAATTGGGTAAATTTACGAAAACTGCGCAGTTATACCTAAAATTATTGGAAGTCTACACAATTTATAGTAGCATATTATTTGAATTTGTATAAATTTACCCAATTTATAGTAGGAAACTGGACCATTTTTTTTACAGTGTATGTATGTAAGTTTGTCATTCCGTTTGTAATACGAAATATAGGTCTAGAACCCAATAAAGAATATATATTCATGGTCCTAAATCGATTTTAAGTCAACCTATCGATATCCGTCCAACTGTCTGTAGAAAACACATTTTTTCGCTTATCGTTGGGGTAAAAAAATTTGCCTGTGGGTCTGTTTTTTATCTTAAAAAACGGTAAAATCTGAAAAAGAATATTTTTAATTTTTTGCTGAAAATATTAGTTAATATTACCCGGGTAAAAATGAAATATATATGATCATATATGAAGATATATGGATCATATATGGATTTATATAACCATATATTATCATATATGCCTCCATATATGTTCATATATGATCTGATCCGAAAATTGGCCCGATATGAGGTCATATCAGGCCAATTTTCGGATCAGATCATATATGAACATATATGGAGGCATATATGATAATATATGGTTATATAAATCCATATATGATCCATATATCTTCATATATGATCATATATATTTCATTTTTACCCGGGTAGGACATTGCTGAAAAATCATTTTTATGATAATCGAAAATTTTTTTGGTCTGTAAAAATTTTAATTTTTTAGTTTTTTTTGGAAAAAAAAAATTTTAAATTTTGTAGTGACCAAAAATGGTTATTTCTGATTAATTTTTATGTTATTAAAATTATTATATACATATATTAGGTCTATTCGATTACCTTACTACAATCTACTATTTTTTACTCATTTTACTAAAGCTGGAAATTTTCAATACAAAAAGTAAACAAGACTTTCCAGTTGTAGTAAAAAATAGTAAGAAATTTGGGTAATCGAATAGACCTATTATTGCTATATTGTTCTCTTTTGTTATTATTTGTCAATAGAAATGTAATTTATTGTATTTAAAATGGTTATTTTTCATTTGCCGATTTTTTGCCGATTTTTTAAATTGAAGTACCGATAATGCCGATTTTTTTTTGGAAAATATGCCGATTTTTCATCAAAATGATCTGGCACCCCTGGTTGTGATTAAAATATTATTTTTTCTCTAACACATACATGTGTAGAATAAAAGTAAACATTAAATATATTACTTGTTATACACGATCAAACGTTTTTATTCATATACTTCAAATAATAAACCAAATGCGAATTGCACAAGCAATGATAAAAAAATAAATCAATATTTTTTTTCAGTTATGAAAAATTTACTAAAATAGTGGAAAAACTTCCTCAAATTAAAGAAGTTAAATATGATGAACTAATTGGTTGTTAATTACGTTCTAAATTTGAATTTTTTGAACTAAATTTTGTTTTAAGAAATATGTCTTAAAAATAAAGGCTTTTTTTCAATTATTTAGGGAAAATTTCTTTGGCGGTAAAAATTTCTCCCATGTATTAGGGAATTCCATTTAAGGAAAATTATGGCCTATTTAACAGTACATGAACTTTTTTCCTAGCAGTTAAGAAAATTTCCCAACTTTCAGCTAAATTTAACTTAATTATGGAAAAATTTATAAACTATTTGGAAGAAAATAGTTTAAGTTAATTCTTTCTTTTGAGTGAGGTTAGGTCATCGTTGGATAGACATTAAAAAACCTTTCTGCTCATATGATTACATCATATAGTTTCTTAACTATTGAAAAATCAAAAAAAATGTTTTTTCGCCATTTTACATACATACAAATTGTTTTTACATACATACAAATTGGTTGGAATACCTCCGTTGTAAGACATTTTTCATATAGAAAATGTCTTATAGAACGAAATGAATTAGAACGGGAAACTAAATGGAATGGAACAGGAAACAATATGTCCTGAATATTTTTTATTCAAAATTTTTTCACTTAAATTTGTTCATCCCTTAGGGGATAAAAACATTTAAATCTGATCATAGAAAAACAAAAAATACAAAAAATATGCCACCCTATTGTTCACCTATTGCTGTTGTTGTTGGTGGTGTAGGCTGAAAAAGTACATCGTAAGATATATGCCGTCATTTAAACAATAATTACACAAATTGTATCGGTTTTGTCAAGTCTGAGTTATTCCAGTCAGTCGCGTGTTTTCAATTCTTTTCATTTGTTGTTGTCATTTTTGTTTGCATGCTTTGTTATTTTTTTGTTTGTTTTAATGTCTGATAAGAATATTTGCAAAAGGTTTGTTAAAAGTGTATGAATAAAATTTTTTAAAATTTTTTTAAAGTTATTTTGAATTAGTAACCGATAGAAATTGATGGTGAATTTTGCACACAACGATAAAAATCTATTAATCGAAAATGAAGTTATACAGTTGGGCAAACAACTTTTTAGATGTATCAACTTTACATTCGTTTAAATGTTTTCCCTATAAAAAAATATTGAGGAGAGATGTCGACAGATTTTGAAAGTTACCACAATAAGTGTGACAATCAAAGAGCGCTGATGATAGAAGTGTAAAAACTTCCAAAAGCATAGCCAGTCTTGCCACTTAATTTTTTTGTAAGATTTCTCATAGCACAACAAAAATGATTAGTTCTCAGACTCTGAGACTCAGAGAAATTATAGTCATCGTAGTGATTAATAAAGAAATGTGACCTCGAGCTGGAGTAATATTTCTCTCAGAAATAATAATTTTTGTTGTACTATGAGAAATCTTACAAAAAAAAAAAATTAAGTGACAAGACCGGCTATGATTTTGGAAGTTTTCACACTTCTATCATCAGCGCTTTTTGATTGTCACACTTATCGTGGTAACTTTCAAAAGCTGTCAAAATTCCTCCTCAATATTTTTTATCGGGAAAACATATAAGCAAATTAAAAGTCGATGCATCTTAAAATTTTTTTGTTCAACTTAATTACTTCATTTTCTATTAAGAGATTTTGTTTTTATGTTTGTGTGGAAAATTCACCATCAATTTCTAACTGTTACTAATTCAAAATTACTTCAGCTCGAGGTCACATTTCTTTACACTCAAAATAATAACTCTGTTAAATTACAGAAAAACTCTGCTAATTTAACAGAGTACACCATACTTTTCCAGCTAACAACATTTCTTGGTAATTTTACTAAAAAACTCTGTAAAATGATTTTGACAGAAAAAACTGTTAATTTACAGAGTTTGTAGTAAAATATTAGTTAAATATGAAAGCATTTTTTCAGAGAAAACTCTGTAATTTTACTATTAAACTCTGTAAAATGCTTTGGACAAAAATAAACTGTTAATTTACAGAGTTTCTAGTAAAATATTGGTTAAATAAACCACCATTTAGCAAAGAAAACTATGTAAATTTACATATATTTGTAAAATACATTTGATGCAAAAAAAAAATACAGAAAAAACTCTGTAAATTTACAGAGTTTAGTTAAATGCATGTTATTTTGTAAAATGTTTATAAAATTTCTGAAAAATTTTTTTTGATAACTTTTTTTGCTTCTATTTAAACTTTTTCTCAAAAAATAAAAATATACAGATAAAATTTTGATGTTTGGTAACAAAAACTATTTAAAACAGAAAATTTTTTTGGTTATAAAAAAATACGAAGTATTTTGCTTAGGTCTGTATTTTAGCAGAAAACTCTGTTAATTATCTGTAAAATTAAGATTACGAAGTAAAAAGTAATATAACAGATGTCTCTTTGTTTTTTTGTCACAACAAAATACAAAGTATTTTCTTTAAATCTGTATTTTGACAGAAAACTCTGTCAAATATCTGTTGAAATGAGATTACAGTCATTTTACAGAGTATTTTACAGAGTTATTATTTTGAGTGTATTAATCACAACGATGAAAGAAAAGAAATGTGACCTCGAGTGAGAGTAATCTTTCTGAATAGAATCTATAGGTGAAATAATAATTAAAACATAATTATTTCTCAGAAATATTTAATATGGACTAAAACAGATCAAAATAAAAATTCAGAAATAATTTATAGTTCTGATGTAAATCAGTTCTATTTCTTTGAATCAAAACTTATCATACATGAAATGAAAATAAAAAAGGTTATTTAAAAGATTAGAAACTTCATATCTTTTGAACTTTTTTGTAAAAAGTCCCCCATTCCAAAAATATTGATTATCTAAAATTTGTCTGTATTTTTTTTATGATTTCAAACTAAATAACAGTTACTCATTCATATCAAAGGAGTGTGTTGTTTACAAAATGATTTAACACAAAAAAAAAATATTTTTAACTAGATCAATGGGTTAATGTTAGTAATGTTTAAGTTAGTCGAAAAAAAATTAAATAACGCAAAATATTAACTATCATCTATTTACAATTTTGAAACTATGACGAAACTGTCAAAGTACTTACGTATATGAAATTTTAATTTTAAAATTTTTTTGATAATAAAAACCATGAACTTTTTTAAATTTTTTTCTTTTACAGGAACTTAGTTAGTAAAGACTGACTGTCATCGCTATTGGTACGAATTGACTCTTAGCCCCAGTTTCTGTGTGAAAAATGTCACGAATTTGCATGTATTTTGCTATTGTAACAAAAACAAAATACATGCGAATTCGTGACGTTCGTTGTACGTTCGTCATACAGAAACTGGGGGGTTAGTTCTATTGTAATAAGTACCAAGATAGAACCCTTTCATGTAAACCAATCGGAGCTTCCTAAAAAGCTTTATGTGAGGCATTGTCACATCCGAGATTTCCTTATAAAAAATTGATTTTTATGGGGTTTTCTCCCACACTTTATATACCCCTCATCTTTCAATAGACCCACCTTCAAGCGATGTCCGTTTGATACAAATTGCAGCTATCAATATATTTTGCCAAATATATATCTAAGGACAAAGCCTTTTGAAATTGGATAAAATCGGTCCTCGTTTAGACCTAGCCCCATACAAACTTTCCCTACAACTTTGGCTTAATTTGCGGGTGGGTTGTACATTAGGGTGGCTCGTTTTTGGGCTTTTCTCTCTGATCAAATTCTAATACCCGCCAAAAGTGTCGGTCCCCTAAGGGTAACTCACATGCAAAATGGAGTTTATCTTCTGTCTCCACTTTGAGCCACAAAATTGGGGTTTTTGCAAAAAAGGACTTATTAAAAAATAAAATAAAAATAGTTTTTTTAAATATGAAATTTAAAGATTTTACGATATCATTAACCCGTTCAAACTTCATACCAAAAAAATGTAATGATTTTGGGGGCGTTCTCAAAACACTTTTTTTCAAAATTTGAAAATTTTATTAAAAAAAAAATTAAAATATATATTTTTTTTTCTGAATTCATTAAGAACACCTTGGAGAAGAAAAATGTTAAATATGGTGGATATCCGTCGGGCCACTTTTTGGGAATCGCGGGAAGTTAGCGGATTTCAAGGAAATGTTGGTATTATCAATAATTTGGATTAATAAAATCTTAAAAATTAAAATTTTCGGCAAATTAACGGTTTTTTGGTGTCGTGGCATTCTATTAGATAACTGTAAGTCTGTCATGAAATTTTACCGATGTAGGACGTCTTTAACCCACATTGGCTGGGGGTCAAAAATTACCCCCGCAGAAAATTTGAAGTTTAGAGCTTAAATTTTGTGCTATAAACAAGTATAAAATTACCCCTGGCCAATGTGGGTTAAAGTTATCTTAAATTGGTATGATTTTTGGGCTGATTTAAAGTTATCTAATAGATTGCCACAAATTAATTTTCTATAAAAAAATAAAAAAAATTGATTGAATGGGTCATTTTTGACCCCCTACCAAAAAGGGTTAACGCTTTTTTTAAAGATAATATATTAATACGAAATAGTAGTTGGGGTATAAAACACAAAAGACGTTTTATACTTGTTTATAGCACAAAATTTAAGCTCTAAACTTCAAATTTTCTGCGGGGGTCATTTTTGAGCCCCAGCCAATGTGGGGTAAAGACGTCCTAGATCGGTAAGATTTCATGACAGACTTAAAGTTATTTAATAGAATGCCACGACACCAACAAACTGTTAAGTTGCCCAAAAATTAAATTTATAAGATTTTATTAATCCAAATTATTGATAAAACCAACATTTCCTTGAAATCTGCTAACTTCCCCCCACGATTCCCGAAAAGTAGTCTGGCGGATATCCGCTATATTTCACATTTTTCTTTTCCAAGGTGTTCTTAATGAGTTCAGATAGAAAAAATTATATATTTTAAGTTTTTTTTAATAAAATTTTCAAATTTTGAAAAAGGTGTTTTGAGAACGCCCCCAATATCATGCCATTTTTTGGTATCAAGTTTGAACGGGTTAATGATATCATAAAATCTTTAAATTACATATTTAAGTATTTACGATCAAATGTTATACAAAAATAATTTTTTAATTATTTTAATAAAAAAACTTAAAATTTTTTTTTTTTAAAGTTCTTTTTTGGCAAAACCCCAATTTTGAGGCTCAAAGTGGAGACAGAAGATAAACTCCGATCGGAGTGATATTTTGCATGTGAGTTACCCTTAGGGGACCGACACTTTTGGCGGGTATAAGAATTTGATCAGAGAGAAAAGCCCAAAAACGAGCCACCCTAACTTCAATTAAATCTGTTGATAGAAATTATTTTTGTTATTACTTTAACTATCGATTTACAAATTTTCAACATACCAGATTTTTTTTTCGCTTTAATTTATTTGAATATATTAATTAAAAAAATATACAATATAATCGAGGTTTACTTTTTTTATTGTTCGTTAAATCAATCATTATTTTGATTGACTTTAAATAAAAAATTTATTTAGTTTGTGATAAAAAAAGGGTTGATTGAAAAAAAAAAAAATCAATTAATCACTTAAAATTTGATGATTGATATAACAATTTTCTTAATCGGAGGAGTTTCAATTAAAAAATTAATTGAAACCGCGTTTTTGGTGATTGAAATTCGTTTTCAATTCTTTCTGTGTACATCTGCAGATGAGAAAGAAGATGCTGTCCAAACCAAAACATCTTGATAGCTGATGTGTGACACGAATATGTCATAGTTCTTAAATGGGTAAAATCGGACCAGGGCGACAAATGATTCCCTTTGTTAAACAAAATTTTATGTATGCGATGTCTTATGATCCCATAAATAATATTTAAGAAACTAAATTTGGGAATTCTAATCTCTTTATAAAATTTCAGTCATCTGATTTACTACCAACAGGTTCTACATTTTTTAAAATCGATAGTTTTTATTTTACCCTCATGGCCAACTATTATATATTTTGATTCGATATTTTTATCTTGTCTTAGAAAAATTAGATAAAATTTAAAAAAAAAGACAAAAAATTATAACAAAAGTAGTTTGAACACTTGTTATCTACATGTTGTTCATCAATTATTGGCTACAAAATAATATATAAGATACAAATGTACTTACAAACTTATTTTATTGGTAGTTGTAGTAGTAGCAAAGTTCGCTTCCCATACATGTTAACAATTAAATAAAACATGGATACAAAGTGTATTTATTTGTTAGATATCGGTTATTGCTACTTTTTGTATTTTTTTTGTTAAGAGTTCTATTTTTTCAGTTGTATAAAATTGGAAAATAAAAAGATTATAATTCTTCTATAATTATATCGTCGCTGCGCCTAAAAATGGAGTCATGTGTTTTTGGGCAAGTGTTCAGGAGAGCAAAAAAAAAAAAGAGTTTATTTTCGTCCCTTCGCGATATTTTTAAAATGTTTGTTCTATAAAAAATTCGTGTACCAATATACAAAAAAAGTATGAAACATTTCACGGTTTTCCAGTGGTGCTTAAATTTTCAAAAAACATACACATAACTCCTTTTTTAAGTACTTTTTGGAACAAAATTTAAATAAAACGCAAATATTTTTTACACATAACTCCTTTTGTTTATGAAACCATTCTAATTGGTTATTTCTTTTTCAGAGGGATAAAGACTGAATAAAGTTTGGTGGTGGTTTAAGGCGACATTAGTTCAACAAGGTCCTTGAAATTTTGATATTTGAGAGTACTTTATTAAATAGCGATTAACAGATTTCGGAAACTGGTGATAATTTTTTGATTTTTCTTGTAACTATTCAAGAGCCCCGACATAAATTAACATCTTTGAAAAATACTGCACTTTAGATACTAAAATTTTCCGACGTCAAATGACTTAATTGCATTTACAAGACTTGATTACCCGCCATTTAGGATTTTGATAACTGCATGCAAATATTCAAATATTTTCCAAAAAATCTTGACAAATTCATCCGAAATATTTGGATGCTATGTGTCCTCATATTACTAAAATAGTGGTCCATTTTGCCACGTTCTATTACATTTTTGTCAAAAAAAGTTATGTGTAGCTTAACACATAACTCCTTTTCAGACCATTTTTAGTATGACGAACACATAGCTACCCAGGCAGAAACTGCCAACCGTTCCAAAGAAAAAGGCTCGGCAAAGCACTTAATTTTTTGTGTAGAAGGTAGTATGAATTCGAAAAAGTGCTTTCCAAGCGCTTTGCCAATGTTTTTATACCCTCCACTCTAGTGATAGAGGGTATATATAAGTTTGTCATTCCGTTTGTAACTCATCGAAATATCGGTCTGGGACCCCATAAAGTATATATATTCATGATGCCCGATCGATTTTAAGACATTCTAGCGATGTCCGTCTGTCCGTCTGTCTGTCTGTGGAAAATGCTCTCGCGGACAAAATATTGCACAGAGATGACTATAACTTAACATATATATTGGAAGTTCTCCCGAGAAGTTTGGTATTGCATTTGAGCGATATCGGTTCAGCGGTTCAAAAGTTATGAACGAAAATGTAAGCACACCTCAAAAATTCCAGTACATTCAACATAACCTAAAAATACAAATGCTCTAAATCGGCTTCTGGTTTACATATGTGAACATAATTGAACACCAAATGGTATTTAAACAAGTACGAACATATTTTTTGAAAAAAAATAAAAAAATCGCGATTTTTTTTTTTACCAAATTTTTTTTCGCGGAAATTTTTTTTCAAATTTTTTTTTTTTTCAAAAGTAATTTCCTTTTAAATAAAGTTTTTTGCAATAATCTTTTTGAAATTGTGGAGGGTATCACTACATTCGGCAAGGCCGAATTTAACTTTTTTACTTGTTCTATTTAAATCCGTTCAAAATATAAATTTTTTATTAAAATTTATTAATTTTCATAACAATTGGAATGTTTTTTATTTCCCTGCAGGATTAGTGGCCGGTCCTTGATAGTTCTCATGATATGTCACTTATACATAATGACCCACATATTACAAACTTGACACCTTTTATACAAAAACACCTGTTTCTTTCGTGAGGAAGTGTCTTAAACTTCGGATATGAAATGTCACTGGACCTATCCCTTTGGAACACAACCCGTTTCGGTTCAATACACCACTTTTTTTTCGGGACTTTTCCAAAATTTTTCCTAAAAGCATTTTTAATAAATTTTTTATTCCAAAACGCAAAGAAAACGGAAAACAAAATTTTTCAGGAAAATATTTCAAAGTTTGCCGAAATTTTTTTTTATCCTAATAAATTAGTCAATCAATTTTTATACCCTCCACTCTAGTGATAGAGGGTTTATATAAGTTTGTCATTCCGTTTGTAACACCTCGAAATATTGGTCTAGGACCCCATCAAGTATATATATTCATTATCCTCGATCGATTTTAAGACGATCTAGCGATGTCCGTCCGTCCGTCTGTCCGTCTGTCTGTCTGTTGAAAACACGCTAACTTTTGAAAGACTTTATGGAGGCTCCTGAAGTTTGGCATATATGTTGGGCATTTACCTGGTGGTTCAAAAGTTATGAGCAAAAGACTGAATTTCGGCAAGGGTTTTTCATGAATTTATGAGGTAAAAAGCAATATAACTTTTGAAAATCAATTCTGAGGATGCTGAAGCTTGGCATATATATTTTTCGTTCCTCCAGCCTAGTTCGTATTGAATTTCACCCAAATCGGTCCAGTGGTTCAAAAGTTATTAGCAAAACCGTGAATATCAGATTAGCTTCACCTTAAATTCACGTGCTGAAAACCCGTTAAACCTGTTTTACAACCATTGCTAAGTCACAAAAATATTTTAAAACGTATTTTTGTCACTCAAAAATATTTTTATACCAAAACAAAAAAAAAATACACTCTAAAAAAATGTTACACTCAAAAAAAAAATTTTACACTCAAAAAAAAAAATTAGTAAATTTTTTTTTTTTATGTAAAATTCAAAAAAAAATTTTACACTCAAAAAAAAATTTACACTCAAAAAAAAAAAATTAGTTTTTTTTCAAAAATTACTAAAAAAAAATTTAACACTCAAAAAAAAAATTAGTAAATTTTTTTTTGAATGTAAAATTCGAAAAAAATTTTACATTCAAAAAAAATTTTACACTCAAAAAAAAATTGTTTTTTTTTAAATTACTAAAAAAAAAAATTTTTACACAAAATTAAATATTTCTAATCATAACTGTTATTTTTTCACGTTAGAAAATTTACTATCACTTAAAATGGGCATTGTGGAGGGTATTCATAGATTCGGCCAAGTCGAATTTAATTTTTCTACTTGTTTATCCTAATTTAATAAATTTCTTTATTCAAATAAACACACAAAAAATTTGTGTCTTATGGACTTATACAATTTAGATACGTCCCGTTTTTTTGTTCTAAAAGTGCTATAATAGTACCATATTTTTAGTTTTTAAAGCGCTTTCAAAGCGCTTTAAAATAGCAACGGCATACCGTTTACCGTGGTTATCATTTTGGACGCTGGGAGAGTACTAAACTGTGATGCTTTCCCAGCACTCAAGCGACCATAAGAAGTACTTTGCCAGCGCTCTCCCGTTCGTATTTTTCTGCCTGGGTACTTTTACTAACTTTTGAACCAATCAAGATATCAAAAAACGGTTTGATGAGTAAACGTATGACCAATATGGGATCATAAATATGCAATAATTTTTTTTTTCAAAAACTACACATGACTCCATTTTTAGGCGCAGCGACGATATGGTGAAATAATTTCTTCAAAAATATTAGGAACGGGTGCAAGAACAGTTGTGGTCAAGAAAAAGGAATTGAAAAAGTGAAGTTTTTAGACCACAGGAGACAAGTTTGTACATCCTTTAAAGAGGATTTGTATGCAGATCTTACAAATTTGAGCTGTTGGAGCCTCTTGCACCATTAATATTCCAGTCGGCAAAAAAATCACCCCTGACTTACTGCTGACTCTACATTTATAAAATTCCTGACTCCTTCCTACAATTTCTCAAAATGTCCCCAATGACATATCATCAGCAGTTGATCAGAGGTTGTTAACAACGAATTGTTGGTTGCCACCGATACTGGTGGACACTACTGACCAACTGCTGACATGTCATTGGGGACAGTTTGAAAAATTGTATGAAGATGTCAGCGATTTCATAAAGGGAGTTTCAGCAGGATGTCAGGTGTGATTTTATTTTGCCAACTGGGATATTTTTTTTTTTTACAATGAGAAATTTGAAAATTATTTAAGCGACAATACAGTCTAAGCGGAGAATTTCTACAGCTTTCAGAAGTTGAAGCCTTCTATCATCAGCGCTTTTCGATTAACACACTTAATGTGTATTTGATTAAAATCAGCCATTAAAATGAAATTTTGAATAAAGAGAAAATAAGAATTATAATTATATTTGGCCGAAATTAATTAAACTTAACTTTTCACAGTCTTGTGTTGTTCTCAATGTTGCCAAATTTTTCAAAGAAATTTTAATATTTCTTATTTTTAGAAATATTACTAAAAAAGTTATCCATATCTCTACTTACCGCTATTCTAATGCTCCCATCTGTAATTACGTGCACAGCTGAAGTCACTAATGATTTATTTCAAATTTAATTCATTTATCAATATGATGTGAAAAGATGATAAATGGGCCAAGATTAGAAAAAAATGTGGATTTTTTTTTTAAACACTTCAGAAAGTACGACTAAAATTGTCAATATACACTTGATAATATAGTTTTTTATATTAAAAAATGAAACTGATTCACTTTAATTAGAAATTCCTAAATCCAACAAATTTAACTTGGTATATTAAAAAATATAGTTCTAAATATACACAGAAAGAATTGAAAACAAATTTAAATCACGAAAAACTTGGTTTCAATTAAATTTTTGATTGAAAATCTTAAATCTTCCGATGAAGGAAGTTGTTATACCAATCACCAAATTAATACTTAAAAAACTTTAACTGATATGATGCTGAAGAGTGGTGGAGACACCCTAGTGAAGGTTTCTAAAAATATCTTTAGAGCCAGCCTGGCTTATGGGTATGTTCCATCATCTTGGTTCGATGTCAAGTTTGTTTTTATTTCCAAACCTGGGAAGGAGGAATACACCTTGGCAAAAAGTCTTAGACCAATCAGTTTATTTTATTAAAAGTCTTTAACGAATGGTTGAGAAATTTATTAGGTCAGTAGCATTAATCAAATGCCCCCTAAATAGTCAGCATCAGAGATCTTGTGAGTCGGCAGATCTTGTGAGTCTGCACTTCACGATCTTGTGTTCAAGATTGAAAAAGGCATTGACAAACAAGATTATACTCGGAGGGTTTTTGTTGATATTGAGGGCGCTTTTGATAATGCTACTTTTGATTCTATGAAAACTTCGGCTGAATTGCATGGCGTGGATCCAGTTCTAGTCAAGTGGACTCGTTTTATGCTCTCTCGTAGATTGTTGACGGCTGAAGGTGAGTGGGCACAAAATCCACGGTAGTGGTCAGCAGAGGCTGCCCCCAAGGGGGTGTTCTCTCTCCTTTGTTGTGGTGTTTTGTGGTAAACTCACTCTTGGTTGAAATACAAGCTCTAGGTGTACACATACTTTTGATTCTATGAAAACTTTGGCTGAATTGCATGGCGTGGATCCAGTTCTAGTCAAGTGGACTTGTTTTATGCTCTCTCGGAGATTGTTGACGGCTGAAGGTGAGTGGGCACAAAAGCCACGGTAGTGGTCAGCAGAGGCTGACCCAAGGGGGTGTCCTCTCTCCTTTGCTGTGGTGTTTTGGTGTACACATACGCTGACGATGTGTGCGCATTAGTATCCGGAAAGTCGCTTAACTTGGTATGCAAGAAAATGCAGACCGTTATTGACTTGATGGAAAACTCGTGCAATCGACATGGATTGTCTGTCAATCCAAACAAGACAACACTCGTGTTGTTCCCGCGAAGAACCAAACATAAGGGTCTTCAGCTTCCTACGTTGAAGGGAACAACTCTTCAGTTGTCCACAGACGTTAAGTATTTAGGGGTTACCCTAGATAGTAAACTAATGTGGACAAAAAATGTTGAACAGAAAGTTTCACGGGCATTTCGGATGGTGGCCGAGAACGATGGTGAATACTATTCGATCGAAGCTAAACGGACTACAAAGAGCGGCGGCATTGGGAATTACTGGTGCCATGAGCACCACCCTAATCGCAGCTCTGGACGATATGCTTCCCTTTTACCTACATATTCAAGGGAAAGCCATGAAATCTTTGTGAAGGCTCCGTAAAAGCGGAACATGGCATGGGGAGTACAATGTGGGATATGGTCGTCTCTTCAATAGGCTATCGGAACTTTCTCCGATGTTTTCTATGCCTTTGGACAGTACAACCTCTTGCATCAAGTTTGGTAGGAAGTTTACTGTAATATTTCCGAGTAGGGAAGACTGGGGCAACCCAGCAGACCTATTGGAAAATTACACGGATGCTTTCAACACGGATGGATCCAGTACCTAAAATGGCTCTGGGTCTGGTTGGTATTTGGACGATGCGAACAAATGCTATATTGCTATGGGGAAAATGGCTACAGTTTTTCAGACTCAAATATTTTGTAATGACTGGAGGTCATCTACTAAAAATCTTTCCTATTTTGTTGGGTGTATATTTATTTGGCCGGTGTCTCAAACGCCACTGGAACTGTTTGTTTATGCCGGCACTAACAAGCGCCAAGGCAAAGCACTACTTGGAGTGCTGGTGGGGTTTTTAAATAAAACAAAGAGCCAATTGCTCGGCTGAGTTTCAAATTGAAATTATCTCTTTATTATAAAAGTTGTGTCCTTATAAACTAAAATAACGGTACTTAAATCTAATCCTTATTCTATGTATTTTACATATAAATTAAATGCTTACATATACATAAAATAATGTTTTTTTACTAATTAAAAAATAAATAACACAGCTGATTCTAAAAATGTATGAAACAGCTGAGTCAACGATAAATAATTAGAGATACATTACAATTTTCTATTTTGGACGTGGCGACCTGGATAATTAGGAACAGATGGAGGGATAGGAGAATCAGTATATGCAGTGACAGCCAGGCTGCGCTCATTGTACTTGAATTTCCAGTCACTTGATCTAAAATTATCCAGGAATGTAGACGCAGACTCAATGAGGTCTCATGTGGGAAACGAGATTGCCGACTCTTTGGCAAATCTTGGCTCCGATACAATTCCTCACAATCCGGTATAGGCTTGCAATGGGTGATGCGTTGGATCAACTCTCATATGAAAACAATTTTCATGGAAAGATGGTCAAATGAGTTGGCATGCAAGAATACCAAACGGTTTGTGATTACTCCAGACAAGATTTGTAATTTGGCACGAATATGTCTTATGGTCCTAGGCAGGTTAAGTTCGGAAATGGGCCAAATCGGATAAGGGGGAAAAGAGTTCCCCCTTGAAGAACTGAACCAACCTCTGAAAAAATACAAGGGAAGGTATTCTCAACGTCCCCCACAGGCCTCCCTTAACCCTTTCCCCCCCAAAAAAAAACGCCTCTGACAATTTTTTATTTTTTTTATTTTTTTTTACATTTTGGAGGGTATAAAAGATTCGGCATAGCCGAATTTAACACTCCCACTTGTTTTTCATTTCTTTCTTCTAAACCTTTTCTCACTCTTGCTAATTTTTCTTCTCGGTGTACGGTACAATGGACTATTTTTTTTAGTCTGAGCGCCATTGACTTGCCTAAAAATGTCCTTATTTTACTTAGGCTTGTACAACCCACCCTCAACCCAACTCAACCAAATTAATAGGCGATTAATTGAATATTTTTTGAAACATTTTTCGATTTTGCGGATTTTTCACATATCTTAAAAATAAACTAAATGAAAATTTTACACAGGCCGAAAGTTTTTTTTTTGAAGACCTCCCTTGTAAGTAATAATAAAATATAAAACAAATTTGAAATTTATAAATTTTAAGATCTAATTTTTTTTTTTAATCTCTTGTTTGATAAGAAAATTTTAATTCTAAAATTATTTTATATAAAGCTTATCTAAATTGTACATAATCTAGATCAATGGTTCCCAACCTTTGATTCTCGCCCCACTGGGGGGCAATTTGAAGGTTCCAGGGGGGCAACGAGCAAGATTTTGTTTAGTCAAATTAACTACAAAAACTGTTTTTTTACCAAAATTAACTACAAAAAATTAGAAAAATTAACAAATTTTTCTTAAGTTTAGGGGGACAAGGCTATTTTTTTTTAACTTAAAAGTGGGGCGTGGCATAAAAAAGGTTGGGAACCATTGATCTAGATTCATCAAAGCTGTAAAGTTTTTCATAATCATTCAATATGTCGAGCAAAAATTGCATTGAGGTCATAAATTAACGAAAATAGAAAAAAATAAAAGAATTTTATATTCCTTAAATCGGCGATAAGACCGATAAGAAGAGATTATAATATTTTGGTTAACTATGGGTAAATACCAATCGCGATATCTTGCTTGTAAGATCCCGAGTAAAAAAGTTTTGATATAATCATATATTGTGTGATATAATTATATATAAATTGATCTATCATTTGATCCCAAAAATGGAGGATCCAAAAATATATGATTGTATCTTATTAGATCAAATTTGATGTTATTAGACATAATTAAATTCCAAAAATGGAACGGTAAATTTCATCTAATTTGATATTGGAGATCATATTAGATCTAATAACATATATTTATATACATATTATAATTTCTTATTAGATCTTATTTTTTATAACATCAAATTTGATAATATTAACGGTTCCATTTTTGGGATTTAATTATATCAAATTTGATCTAATAAGATATAATCACACATTTTTGGATCCTCCATTTTTCGATCCTCCATTTTTCGGATCAAATGATATATAGCGCCGTATTATTTTTTTTAGTCGGGATGTGTGTAATGCGCACTGTAAAACTAAGTAGCCAGACGTAACCAACGTAATATTAACTTTGTCATTCTATGTGTAATGTATAGAAATGTAGGTATAGGAGGTCATATGGTATATATTTTCGTGATCTGTCCGTCTGCCTGCCTACGTGTCTGTTGAAATCACAGTAGAAAAGGAACGAAAGGAAATAGAGAGTTGAGACTCGTTAGGAATATGTCTTATAATCCTACGTAAGCTTAGTTCGTCAATGTTTCAAATCGGTTCATGGAAAAACAAAAATTCTGTATGTTACAAACACCGTATCAAACTTATGTAGGCCCTCAAAAATGTAGTGCAACGTATAAATGAAGTTACAGCAGTTTAGTTTTCTAGACTTTAGGAAATACAAAATAGAGAAGAAACAAAAAAAAAACAATTAAGCGCCGGTATTTTATGACATGATGTAGTCAGCCAGCCAGTCAGAATAGTAAAACTAAAAATCGATTATCTGGCGCTACGTGTCATTTCTCGACAACATAATGGCATCATTTTCGACGGCGTATTAAGAAAATGAATTAGCAAACATTTCAGTTTACACAATTTAGTCATGTTTTTTTTGTTTTTCGTCAATGGGATGTTGTATGAAGACAAATATATGAAATTATAAACAAACAAAAATAAAAAGTGGTACAAAAAACCAAACCAGAACAGATACTGACTGACTCGTATGTTGTTAATTATATAAACATGTTTTAGTTCTCAAATTACCATAATGAAACAAAGTAATGAATGAAAATTAAGCTAAAAAAAAAATTAAACTATTGAATTTACTTTTATGTAATTACATATGAATTCTCCAATACACTTAAATGTTTTTTAAGACGTTAAATTTATAAAAGATTTTCTTTGTTACAAAATATTTAATAAAAAAAATATATAGATTCAAAGACAAACCTATAATGTAGATAAATAAAAATGTGTTATCTTTCATTTATAGTTGGGAAGTAGATATTATATTTATTAACCCATTATGAATCGATAAATTTAGTGATATCCACTAACCTTACTAACAACCCAGCAAAAATAAATCGAGATTTTGGCGACACAGCATCTTTTTATAGCATACCGAAGCGCATCCAAAGAGCGCTCTTAAGGATGCAGTAAAAGTAAGGGGAAAGAAATTTAAATTTTTGTTTTTTTATATAAAACTTATAAATTATACTATGAGAATATCATGGTTTTAATTAGTAAAGAAAATAATGACCTCGAGCCAGAATAAACATTCTCAAAATCAGGGTTGGCAACCGAAACGAATAACGGTATCGGTAACGGTATTGATATTACATATATTTTATATCGGTAACGGTAAAGGTAACGGTATTTTCGATTATTTCGGTAACGGTGAACCGTTACCGAAACATCAATACCGGTACGTACCGGTATTATAAATAAAATGTTAACAAGTCACAAATTTGTTAAAAACGCGTAAAAAATATAAAAAAATTTAAAAAAATTAAAAAAACTGTTAAAACTGTACATTTTTTACACATAATTATATTTGTATAAGTATTAAATATAAAGAATTAACTCAGAATAAAATTAAAACACTCACGCAATATTTCAGAGACGTCTTTGTCCAATAAGCAAAAAATCTGCATTTTGAGCCATATGAGAAATCTGCATTTTAAGCCATTTGGGAAATTAGCTGATTATAGCTGACGCGGTTTTCTAAATTTCTGTCTGGATAATCTAAGTAGAATCTGCTTAAAAAACCGTCAAGACAGCAGAAAAATCTGCTGATTTCAAATATACAGCCTGAACTGTTTATTTGAAATCAGCAGATTTCTCTGTTAAAATTATCATTATTGTTTGTCCTGTTGTTAATAAAAAAAACGCGTTTTCTAATCTTGGTCAATGAACTTCACACGTCATTTTCATTTTCTAAACAAATAGACAAAAAACAAGTAAGAGTGTTAAATTCGGCTGTGCCGAATCTTTTATACCCTCCAACATTCAAATAAATAAAAAAATTGCAGGTGCGTCTTTTTTTTGGGGGGGGGGGGTCGGTAGTGGTAATTGGTGGGGGCAAATTTCCTCTCGAATAAGTATAAAAAAAATAATTCTTATGCTTTTTGCACTAAAGAAATACAAATTTATCATTATTTAAAAAAAAATAATTTATTCCACGCCCATAAAAGGGGGCGGACCGAAAAACGATATTTTCTTATTCTGTGGGTCCAAATGCAGGACTTTGATTTTCTTGTAGCATAAACATTTTGGATTTTTTAAACAAAAAAGCAAAAAAATCATGTAAAAATATGGTATTTTTCAGAGGTTGGTTTAAATTTTCAAGGGGGAACTTCTGTCCCCCTGGTCCGATTTTGCTCATTTACGAACTTAACCTACCTAGGAACATAAGACATATTCGTACCAAATGTCGGGAGTCTAGCTATTTGATTTTGGACTGCGTCGTGTTAACTACAGACGGACGGACAGACGGACATCGCTAGAATATCTTAAAATCGATCACTGATAATAAATATATATACTTTATGGGGTCCTAGACCGATATTTTGATGCGTTACACACGGAATGACAAAGTGAGTATACCCCCATACTGTAGTTGAAGGGTATAAAAATAAATAAAATATGTTTTTCTGGAGTGTTGTAAGTTTTTCAGAGGCGAACATTTTTTCATCTGGTCGAATTTTCCCATTTCGGAACTTAACCAGCCTATCACCATAAGACGTATTCGTACCAGCAGATTAGCACGTTTATTTTCGACCGTATCGTGTCTTCTACAGGTGGCAATGCCAATTTGTTTTATTTTAATTATATTAAAAATATTTTAATATGTTTTTAATCTACAAAAAAAATAAGTAATATTAATGTAACCGAAATAAAACCGATATAATACCGGTAAAAATCCGAATAAAGGTAACGGTTTTTAATCGGTAACGGTATTTAAAAATTTTTATTTCGGTATTGGTAACGGTAACGGTAGTCAATATTAAAGGGTTTTTAATCGGTAACGGTATTGAAAGGGTAACGGTAGCCAACACTGCTCAAAATATAAAACTTAAAATATAAAATTATTTTTTTTATACTATGTTTAGACCAAACAAAAACTAACTTGTTTTTGGCAGAAAAGCATTTTGGAAAACCAAACTGTTTACACCGAATAAAAAGAGTTTTTGTTTGTCAAATCAAATTAATTATTTTCTAAATTCACTAAAAATCACAAAATTACAATAGCCACACGTTATTAAAAAAATTAAATTACACATTTATTTACTTTTTTAAAAGATTTGAATATTAATTTAACAAAAAAACAAATATTTTTATTTTGACATTCGTTTTTACCAAAAGAAAATTGAAAAAAACATTCACACTAAATTAATAGTAGCATAGACCACAACCTAAATTCTAGTTTTTGTTCAGTTTTAGTTGGCAACGCAGTTTTTAAATTGTATGGAAAATTTATGTAGTTTTTGCCAAAAAACAAAAAAATATTCAAAAACAAGTTGTTTTCGTTGGTGTAAATACCGTATTATAAAATTTTCCAAAAAATTTAAATTTGTATTTCCAAAATTGTCAAAATACTTTTTAGAATATTCCATTTGTATTTCAAAAATTTTTATTTAGATTTTAAAATGTTATAATTGCTCATGGCACAGTAATACCAGGTAGTATTATTAGAATTTGTTGTCACTAACGTCCACCTATTAATTTCAAATTTTAAAAATAAAAATTCAAATAAATAAAAAAATCAAAACAAAAAAAATATAAACAACAAAATAAACAAGAAATCCCAGCAGACAATTTGAAAATATATTCCAAAAAGTGGTCATGTTTATGCCCATATACAAAACTTTAAAACACGGTTTTAAACAAATCGGTTAATATTCACAATACGAACACAGTTTTTGCAACAATAGCCATTTTTCTCCAAAAAAAAGCGATTGGAAATCTTCTTCTTATTTCTTTGTTTGTTGGGTTGCTTTATTATTTGGATTTGTTGAAGTCAAGGGGTTTTATGTTTGTTTACATATTTTTGATTACTTTTTCTAATGATAGTACCGTTATAGTTTTACAATGATAATTGCTATTAAGAAAATTTTATTTTATTTAAAAAAAAAATCCCATTATATTTTAGAAATTTCCAATTGTATTTTAAAATTCATTTGTATTTCCATGATTTATAAAATTATGAAATACAAATGGAAATTTCTGAAAATAATTTGAATTTTCTGAAATAAAAGTGGAAATGGTGTAGTAATCTTTTTTTGACATAAAAATTATTAATTTTTTTAGCAATACTATAAAAAAACTAGTGCCCCCCCTTTCCCGGTTCTCGGTATTCCCGGTTCTGATCCAAAAAAATACTATACCATAAAATATTTAAATTACACTATTTAATCAGTATTTCAGTAATATTTAGTTGTGTTTGTAAAATTATTTAAAAGTCATGTAACTATTTTTTCTTAAATTAAAAAAATTAAATGGAAATGGTGTTTTTCACATGTTTTGTATTTTTTTTGGTAAAGCAAAGAAAAAATTTGAATTGTACAAAATTTTAAACAATATACGTACCGGTAGTACCGGGAATACCTTCAGAACCGGAACCGGGAATACCGGTATTCCCGGGAATACCGGGAATCAATTCAGAACCGGGAAACCGGTACCATTTCCCGGTAATACCGAGAACCGGGAATACCGGTATTCCCGGTCAGTACTACGGTACTGACCGTAGGCACTAAAATAAACTAAAAAATACGTTTTCAAAAGTTGGTTTACATTATTTTCAATTGTATTTCAGAAATATTCAACTAATTTTCAGAATAAGTCGATTTTATTTCAGATTTTCCAATTGTATTTCAGAAATAGTCAAATGTGTTCATCTTTATTCTGCTTAAATCAGCTCTATAAAGATACATGAATTCACTGCATCTTTATAGCGCTTTTGCTCTAAAGACACGTGATTGTGTCCATCTTAAGAGCTCTTTTTCGGTGTATCCATCTAGCGCTCTATAGTGTGACATCGCCGTAGAGAATCATGTATGAATTCAGCAGGTTTCGATGCGCTCCTTGACTCAAGTTTCCTTTCCAAAAGCTGCTGCCAGTTCAGCAAAATTTATGTCGGGAATAAACAGTTTAAAAACCTGGTAAATATACTGACGTTCTATAGCAGAATTACACTTATAAACATGGAAAATGTGACTGGAACGCGACCTTATACACTTTATTACAATAGTTCTGCTGGTAAAAAATCCGTTCTTCAAACTTTTCCGTTACAAATGGAGGTCAAAGTTAAAAAAAATCACCATTTTGGTCAATTTTGGAAACTCATAGCTAATGAACCCGATGTGATGGCGACTTCCAAATAAGTCGAGAATAAGTCTTAAATATTGCCCTATAAGATGCAGAACTCATTTGGTCGCCCTAACCCTTTGGGCACCAATTCTCTTTCAATGATGTCTTATTTCCCAGTATCGAAAAAAAGTTTTTTGGGGAAAAGACCTTATTAAAAGACAATTGCTGCTGCAACGGTTAAAGAGACTGATCAAATGAAATATACATCTTGCAGCAAAATGTTTGAGATTTACCCTTAACTTTTTTTTAAGTCGTCAGCACATCGGGCTCGCCAAATATGTCCGAATAAGCGATTTTTTTGCATTTTAAATTTCTCAAAAACCTGATGTAATGCAAAGTTTGGAAGCCGGATTTGTGAATAGAAGAATAATTGTAATATATATTTTTTTTTTTCAACTTTGAGCCAACACTCAGAGATGCCCCCTACTAATGCAGTGCATTGTGTTGGTATTAGGAAAATATGTTATGGGAAGTGAAGTAATTTTTGCACAGTTTTAAGAAACCAAGACATTTGAATGCTTCTTTCGACACTTGAAAAACATGTTGATTCTAGCGAACGTCACACTGTATTTGCACGCCCAGAACATCAAGAGTTCTAATTCCGCAGTACTTATACCACCCATGGACGTCAACATACAACATTGGGTCTTGCGAGCATTAAAATCTACCCTATTCGACAGACCCCACTCGGAGATTGTAGAAAGGTCATGATTAAGTATGTCATTCATATCCGTCTCATGGCCTGAACATCCACAAGGCTAGACCTATGATCAAAAGAAAATGAATGCTGTCATTTGCATAAGAGTATATAGGAATGAGGGTTGGACTAACAAGGTCGTTTCGAAAAATTAGGAAAAAGGGTAGGAGAAGAATGGAACCTTGTGGTACCGTTGAATTATGTTCAAACTCGTTGTATGAAACCCCATCCAAAACAACACGTATATTGCGGTTCCCGTGAAAACTCGATATAAATCGAGAGAAATCATCACCGACACCAAATGCAACAAGTTTTGATACAAGTGCGTCATGCCACACACGATCAAATGCCTGGTTTCAAACAAGGATTCTGTTTGAATTTCAGACTGGAGTGTATCTCACGAATGCTCTTTCTCGGACCATTACTGGATACTTTTTAGCATCGACTTGCCAATCCCTTATAGGAACCACAAGAAAACTACACTCAAAAAATTATGTCATTAACTGTTTGTAGTTTATTAAAAAAGTTTTCAGTTTAGTCGTTTTTAAAAGAAAAAACATTTGTTTGATGTTCAGTTTTTGTTAATGACTACTTCAGTCCTTTGTTTCAAAAATAACACACTTAAAAATAAAGACTTTCATTAACATTCAATTTTTAAAGTCATTTATTTTTGTTCTGTAAGTAAAAACTACTGATTATTCTTTTGATTTTTAATGATTTGTGTAAGTAATTTTTTTGAAAATTGTTGGTATTTTTTAATGAAATATCATTAGTTTTTACCTACACAAGTCAGTTATTTTTTTGTAGAAAAAAAATCAAAAAATTATTTATAGAAATATAAAAACATGTTTGTATCAAGTGACTTTGGCACGATGGGTAGAGTGTCTGGCCAGAATGTAGTTGATTGCGGGATCGATTCCCCAAAAATTTTATTAAAAAATTTTAAAAAAATATTTCAATAAAAAATTGTAAAAAATTACCTACGAAATCATTAATTTTTATTGTTTTCGTAGGTTATTTTTTTGAAATTTGTTGGTAAAAATAACAGAACTATCATTAATTTTTAATGTTTTCGTTGGTTATTTTTTTCGAATTTGTTGGTAAAAAAGAGTAAAAAAAACGTAATTTTTTAATGTTTAATGTTATTTATTTTAGAAAATTTTGTCAACAGTAAAAAATAAATGTTGATGTTTGTTAAAACAAATGAATAATTACTGGGATGGTTTTCAATTGTTTATTCACTGGTTTTAAGTGTGTTTTTCTTTTGTTTTTGCCTACAAAATATTTTGAGTGTAGCTGGGTTACATTTCGAAATCTTGTGAAGGTAAGGTAAGGTTAAGTTGAAGTGGCTGCTGACGTTTTACGCGGCCTGTTGTGATACTGCAGGACTGTAATAGGTTCCCTTACTAGTCCATGCTGTTAACAAATTTGAACTCCTTATGAAACTTTTAAGATATGGAATTTTGACATCCGTCAAATCAGAAAGATCGTTCAGATCCCTAGATCTCAGTGAAGCCAGTCTCTGACCAGAAAGTGCCAGGTAATGGCAGATAAAGTGTACGATTGTTTCCAACTCATCCTCATCCATGTTACTCCGGTAAAAGTCATTTGACGGCACATTTAAGACAGTATCTGGTAATTGCAGCCACCACCGTCGAAATTTCTCCTATTGGAAGCAATATCAGCACATTTGTGCTCTTCTGATTAAGAGAGTGCCAAATCTATCGTGCAGTGTCAAAAGTCCAGCCATTTGCCCATCGCTGATAAGTCTCCGTCGCGGAACAAAGCCTCATATTTTCTTGCTAGTTTCTAAAGGAATACCAACACATTCAAATTCTTTGGAAACCTGTAAGGTAGTAGTTCCCAGTTTTGCAGGCTGATCTGCTTTGCAATTGCCTGAAATATTTTTGTGTCCTGGGAGCCATATGAGTAGTAAACTGCTTTGCCATTAAATTATTTAAAGACTTGCGGCTATTGAGGGGAGATCTTGTTTAAAAAAAAAAATGACTCGAGATACTTGATTGCGGCTTGACAGTCGGAATAGATGTTAACAGCGGTTGAAGACAAGACATTACAACTCAACCAGTCAGCCACTTCCATTATTGCTAGCACATCTGCCGGGAAAACACTGCATATCTGCTTGATAAACACTGCAAGCTCTTCCGAAAAGACTTTGAAGCTCAGTTGTTCGTGTAGCTTCGATCCATCATTGTAAAAATGTATGGAATCTCCACTACGTGGAATGCCTCTCATCCAAGAGCAGAATTGGACGCACCACTGCTGTATATAACCAGTGAACGACTTTAGGGCTAAGACCCCATTGTTTTACAATGGGCTTTTAAAGGAAAATAAACACAGAAAAAAAAGTTCATATTTGGAATTAATTTTTTCATACACAGTATGAATTATACATGACTTTTTTTTCCCAAAACATTTTAATTCACAGTATGATTGTGTTCATATATATTATGAACAAATTCTTGATTTTTTTTTTTAAATATTTTACTCGCTTTTTCTGCAATAAATTAAAAATGCTGCCAATGATATGATAATTTACACAAACACACGTTTATTTTGCATCATTTAAGATGATTTTTATTATATATTTATATACATATTTTTATTTTTTTAAAACTTGCAAAAAATAACGCAAAATCTAAATAAAATTTCAAAATTTGATTTCATCATACCCTTGAGGAACAGCTTTACCAATTTATACTTCATATACAGCAATTGGTGGTAGAAGACGAGTCAAAACAGTAATTTATATGTATGTTTAAAGACCTCTCTGGTTTAGGTGCTCCCTAAAAAGAATTTAGAAAACAACGCTTATTGAATATAAATGTACATAATTTTACAAAACATTGCACTTACCTTTTCATCTTCCATGCTAAAATATTTGCGGCATCTTGCATATTTTCCAAAAAAAAATAAAACAGAAAAAAATTGTTTGACATTTTTTTTAATTTTAAACTAAATTGATTTGTTTATTTTTTTGGAAATTTAAATTTTAAAGCACACAATTTTAGATAGTATGAATTTGTTCATTAATAGTATAAACTCAAGTCAATGAAAGGGGTTCATACTATTTATGTACAAAATTTGTTCTGTGAAGCAATCGTTGCTTTTCTTACCCGATCCTGAATATTACTCATTGGCTTCATCTGAGAAGGCGATTTCAATGCCGTCCAGAGAAATAGAATCAAAAGCAGGAATCTTATTTTTCCTTGTAAACAAGACAAGCTTATGTTTACTTGGATTAACTTCCAGACCACAGTCTCTTGCTTAGTTGGACAGATCATTCAGAGAACCCTGAATAATGTTCCTTAATGTTGGCCCTTTACCGCTATTGCGACATCGTCAGCATATGCGACAATATAAAAACCACGTGACCCCTCTATATCAAGAAAGGCCCCTTATAGTGTACTCCTTTACCGAAAGCGATCTGTCGATGGTGGCAACGAGCTCATGAGCTGTTTCCGTTAATCTACCCTTAATGTATGCATGTTGCCTAGTCGAAAGCATTGCCTTTAACAAAACAGAAGACATTCTAATTGGTCAGAAATCCTTCGGAGGTGTGTAGGAATTTTTCCCCAGCATTCGGGATGTTTTCACTTTGTTCTGAATTTCCCGATTTTAAGTCCAAAAAGGCACCCAAGGAGAAAAATTAATTGCGGATTAAAGATTTGGACGCTAAAAGTGTATTTTACATAAAATCAAGGCCAATCGATCTGTGAAGAGAACGTTTAAGGTCTACCAATGAAAATTTACAGAACACAGATATACTACGAACTCACTTAAAAGTGCCCTCAAACCTCTTAATCACCTGAGGAGTCGTACGACTAGTTGCAGTTAATAATGGGTTAATGAAAAAATACCTTTCAATATCATTTGAATTATTTACAGGTCTTTGTTGTTTTCATTTCAATTTCAATTTTTAATCTTTTTTAAATCTTTTCAATGAAATCGTTTTTGATTCATATGACGCCAACTTTTAAGTCGTTTTGCGTAAATGAAGACGACAAAAAATGACTATTCATATGTATACATGAAGAAGACTAAATAATATATTGACCACAGTATATGAGTAGTAGGCTGACAGGAATGCATTTGATGTAATCAAGTATTAAGCTGAATTCACAATGACGGAGTACTCTGTGCCAGAGAGTGGATTTTGTTCCTTTATCTTTCGTACTTACATATTTTTTGTATGATGTCGTCTTTATTTTTAGAGATGGTACTCTGTAGTCCAGAGAACTCCGACATTATGTCGGAGCCTTTAGTGACAGCACTCGGTGCAAATTTTGATGTTTCATTCAAAAGGTAAACAAACGACACAAAAACGTATTTAAAACCTCTCACTTACAGGAACACATACACTAGACAGCGATGATTATTTTGTACTAATAGATATACCATCATATTCGAAAGTACGCAATTAGCATCAATGTTTGCTTCTATCTAGGTACTGTGATATTGACAAAGAAAAATAATTCTGGTTACTAGAACGAACAAATCTCATACAATTTTTGAAGACTGTTAAAATGAGCACTAGTTTAGTTCAAAATTAGGTTAGAGGGGTCACAAAATCTTTAACCAAAATGTATTGCCACCCTAATAAATGATTAAGTGACTAAAATTCCTCTACCAATCACCAAGTGGACTGACAGATATTATCTAATATTTTCATTTTAAAATTCCCCTTCAATTTTTTTATAACCCGAGTAAAAATTTGAAGAATCAGTACTGACTGATCCGAAAAATGGATCAGTTTTAATCGGACGGATACAAATTCATCCGAAAAATGGGTTAATATAATTAAACACATTTTTGGGATAAACTTGTATCCGTCCGATTAAAACTGATCTAATCTTAGCGATCCATTTTTGGATCAGTGCTGATCAATCAAATCTCGAATCACTATTGATCTTACACGTATCAGTACTGATTTTATATAAGAGTATATAAAAAATTTTTACCCGGAATGTTGTTTGTTAAATTTTTGTGTAGCATTATATTGGGAAATTTACTATCATTAATTGTGACAAAAAAAAAATTAAAAATAAATCGTAAAAAAATATGATCATCATTCCACATACTCATCATCATTACTCAAAAAAAATATCTCTATCTTATCTAAACAGCAGAAAAGCACAAAAAAAATGCTTTTGACAGTCTGATTTTAGAAATTTTTAGAAGTGTTAAATCAGTTGAAGGTACTCAAAGTCTAATTTTTTTTTTATACAATATATGATAAAAGTTGGTATTGATTTAAAATTTTTAAAATTTTTAAAATTTTTAAAATTTTTAAAATTCTTAAGATTTTTTTTTTTCATTTTTATTATTAGCAAATCTATAAGAGGGGGTATTATTTACTTGTCGAAATCCTATTCGAAGAATAACTCATCGAAATTTTATACTGAATATCATGAATATTTCTCATGATAACTGTAACACATCTACTAAAAAGTCAGTTGTCATTTATACAAAAACTCATATGACGCGACAAATTGACGGCAATTAGAATTACTGGAATAGGGTGGTTACTTATTGGAAGAGGGAAACTGAGAATTTGGAGAAAATTTTATAAAAATGTAATTTTGTATGGGAGCCTACTTAGGGAGTGGAGATAGGGCGTAAGTATGTTTTAAAAAAATGTTGAAGGGTAAAAATAGATGGGGGTCGATCTCACTAATGGCCCCTCTCGGACGCACCATTGAACCGCTAGAAGCTGATTAAATAAAACAAATTTACAAAAAATAAAAAAAATTGTATGCGGACCACCTTAACAGTTAAAGATAGAGAGTAGGTGTGTTTAGAGAAAATGTTTTTTTGTGGTCATACATTTTGTTACTCTAAGGGCACTATTAGGGCAGTTAGAGCGGTTGGAGCAAATTTTAAAAAATGACGTTTTGTGTGGGAGCCCCCTTAGAAATTGGAGATAGGGTATTAGTTTGTTCCAAAGAAATGCTAAGACGTAAAAATTAATGGGGTTCGGTCTTAAAAAGGACCCCTCTATGACGCACCATTGGAGCAGTAGAAATGATTTTAAGATTGGAAAATTACAATAAAATTTTTTCAAAAAATTATAAAAAATAGTAATAAACCCACGATCGTCCTGGGCAAAAATTTGTAGAATCGATAGATGTTTTACACAAAAAAATTTAAAAAAAATCGAAGAGTACAAACATTTTCAAAAATGTGATTTAAATTTTAAAACTTAAAAATCGCATACCAAAGCGCTTTTAAGAATTTTTTATTATTTTTTTTTAAAAGTACGTATACAAACAAAAATTTTGAAAAAAAAAATTTTAATTTTGGACCATTATTGAAGAAGTTATAAATAAAAGAAGTTTCAGTAAAGGAACAAACTACCAATTTTTAAAAATTTGATATCTTTTGAACTGGTCATCAAAAAAATCTGAAAATTTACCACGAAGGAGTTTTCGAAGGGTACTAAAAACTGTTAACAAATTGGGAAAATCTAAAAAAATTTTTTTCAAAGTGTCCGATTTGACATGGAATGCCCCATATAGAAAATGCCATTTTATAGAAAAACATTTTTATAGAAAAATTCTCAGATTCTGAGACATTTTTTTATACCCACCATTAGTGATATAGGGCATATATAAGTTTGTCATTCCGTTTGTAACTCATCGAAATATCGGTATGGGACCCCATAAAGTATATACTCATGATCCCCGATCGATTTTAAGACATTCTAGCGATGTCCGTCTGCCTGTCTGTGGAAATGTTTAACGCGGACAAAATATTACACGGAGATGACTCAAACTTAACATATTTATTGGAAGTTCTTCGAAATTTTTCTATGTAGAAAATTCTGAGACATTTTTTCTACATAGAAAAATTCTCAGATTCTCAAACATTTTTTCTAGAAAAATTCTATTTTGAGACATTTTTTTATATAGAAAAATTCTCAGATTCTGAGACATTTTTCCATATAGAAAAATTCTCAGATTTTAAGACATTTTTAAAAAATTTTTTTCTATATAGAAATATTCTCAGATTCTGAAACATTTTTTCGAGATTGAAAAATTCTCAGATTTTGAGAAACTTTTCTATATAGAAAAATTCTCAGATTCTGAGACATTTTTTCGATAAAGAAAAATTCTTAGATTCTGATACATTTTTTCAGAACCTCAGAACCCAAGATTTTTTTCTACATAGAAATAAAATTCTCAAAATCTCAGAATCTGAGAAATTTTTCTATATAGAAAAAATGTTTCCGAATCTGAGAATCTAAGATTTTTCTATATAAAACAATGTTTCAGAATTTATTTATAAAAAATGTATCAGAATCTGAGATTTTTTCTATATAGAGAAAATGTCTCAAAATCTGATACTTTTTATTTGAAAAATGTTGTATCAGAATCTTTTCTATAGAAAAAATGTCTCAGAATCCGATATTTTTCTATTGGAAAAATGTGCCAGAATTTGAGACTTTTACTATAGTAAAAATGGTTTTGAATCTGAGACTTTTCCTATAGAAAAATATCTTAGAATCTGAAACTTTTTCTATATAAAAAAAATGTCTCAAAATCTGAGAGTTTTTTTATATGGAAAAATGTATCAGAATCTGAAATTTTTTTTGTGTAGAAAAAATGTCTCTGAATATGAGGTTTTTTAAGTGTAGAAAAAATGTCTCAGAATCTAAGAACTTTTCTATATAAAAAAATGTCTAAGAAGTGGACAATTTTTCTATATAGAAAAAATGGGTGACATGACATAATCCCTACGGACATGACCCCCATTTCCGTTATGGGGATTATGACCAAATTCATTTCGGTCATAATCCCCATAATGGTAGTGGGGACTATGACCGAAAATAATTTGGACATAATCCCAATAAAAAACGGACATAATTCCCAGATTTGTGGGGATAATGCCCACATAACAAATGGCCGTAATCCCCATTACAGGGATTATGTCCACTATACTAGTTGTTCATAATCCCAAAAATTTTATTTTTTTTTATCTTAAAAGTTTTTCTACGTAGACGGCCTTCGGCCAGGCTTAGGGATTACAAACTCCATGCATTAAACACACCCTCTCCGCAAAAAACGGGGATTATCACGGAAATTTCTTTGGACTTAGTCCCCATAATATGAGTGGGGGTTATGACCGAATAATTTTCGGTCGTAATCCCAACAGGGAACGGACATAATCCCCATTGGGAATATGACCGTTTTAGAAACGGTCATAGTCCCCATAACTATTATAGGGGTTATGTCCGTGATGAATTCGGTCATAATCCCCATTTCCATGATGGGGGTAATGTCCGTGGGGATTATGTCCTGTCACCGAAAAAATGTCTCAGAATCGGAGAATTTTTCTATATAGAAAAAATGTCTCAAAATCTGAGAATTTTTCTATATAGAAAAAATTTCTCAGAAACTTAGAATTTTTCGTTATAAAAAAAAATGTTTCAGAATCTGAGAATTTTTCTACATAGAAAAAATATCTCAGAATCTGAGAATATGTCTCAGAACCTGAGAATTTTTCTATATAGAAAAAATAACTCAGAATCTGAGAATTTTTTTATATAGAAAAAATGTCTCAGAATCTGAAAAATTTTCTTAAAGAAAAAATGTCTCAGAATCTGACAAATTTTCTATATAGAAAACAAAGTCTCAAAGTCTCTATATAGAAAACAAAGTCTAAAAATCTTGGAATTTTTCTATGGGAAAAATGTCTCAGATCAAAGACTTTTTCTATGGGAAAAATGTATCAGATCTAAGACTTTTTATATAGAAAAAATAAAAAAATTTTACAGCTTTTAAATAAATTGCACCTTTTTGCACATTGTACAATACCCATCCATTCGTTTGTATTTAAAATATTTGTAGAATATGTATCATTTTCTCGCAAATAGTTTCAAATTGTGTGTGTGTTTTTTTTATTATTATTTTGTAACCAAAAGCTTAGGTAAGCTTAAATATATTTACACGTGCCTTTATTCAAATGCCCAGAACATACAAAATGACAAAAAAAATATAAAAATATAAAAATATAAAAATATAGAACAGAACTGCTATTGAGAGATATTTTTTTTTATGATGATTACTTTTCAATTCCAATATTTATTTTTACAACCCAGTTTTTATTTCCTTCAACAAATTAATTGATAACTTTAATTGATCAGTAAAGACCATCATAAAGTAAATAGAGGGGTTAATTCTATTTTTTTTTAGTTTTCAGATAACTTGTCTAAAATAAAACTAAAATAAAAAATTTACTTTATTGTAAGACTTTACATGGAATAGACTACATAAAAAAAACCCAGTAAGAAATATTCTTTAGAGGTATTGATTGATGATTACCTTTTGAAAATCTTTCAGAAAAAAGTTTTCGGTAAAAAACGTATATATTAACCTTAACCGAAAACGCATCCAAGTTTAACAAAATGAACTTGGCATCACTTTCAAAATTTATTAAGGCAAACAAGAAAAAAGGGTTATGTCTGTGCTATAACAAGAAATAACAAGAAAAAATGTGAACTTGGCTTCACTTTTTATCGAAGCTTAAAATTAACGCCGATAATTTTACAAGCTAAAAAAATGCGTGGATGATTTAAAATGTGTATGGGTAAGCGTATATAAGGTTATGCAAAAACAGGGCTAGTGCCCGGTAATAATAGCGACCACCATCGAAATCTCTTCTCTTGGACGCGATATGAGCTCACTTGTGCGCTTCTGATTAAGAGAAGGCCAAATCTGTTGTGTTGCCTCACACGTCCATCCATTTGCACATATCTGAAGTCTCCGTTGCGTAACATAGCCGTAGATGCCAATTCAGTTGGAACATGTAAGGTAGTTCCCAGTCTTGCAAGCTCATCGGCTTTGCAAGTCCCTGAAATATCTCTGTGTCCTGAAAACCATGAGAGTCGTATGTCAAACTGCTTTTCCATCTCATTTTAAGACGTGCGGCGGTTAAGGACAGATCTTGTTTTCAGAAACATTAACTCAAGGGACTTGACCGTTAACTGCAGTTAACATCTATTCATCTTCCTTTATTGCCAGCATCTCTGCCTGGTAAACTGCTTGCTATTTAGAGGCCACTTAATACTACTGACCTAATGAATTTCTCAACCATTCGTTCAAGACTATTCAGTAGAAAGGATGATAAACTGGTTGATCTAAAACTTTTTGTCAAGGTGTAGTCCTCCTTCCCAGGTTTGGGAATAAAAACAACCTTGACATCGCACCAATATGATGGAACATACCCATAAGCCAGGCTGGCTCTGAAGATATTTTTAAAAACCTTCACTAGGGTATCTCTACCACTCTTCAACATCATAGGGTATATGCCATCTGGTCCAGGGGATTTATAGTTATCAAAGGAAGAAAAGGCGTACCTGCATTCCCTACAAGTAGTACTACCAACAGGACTTTCAATAATATCTGTATTTATCGTTTTCCTTAACTTACCAAGTTCCTTGTTCCACTAAGCAACTGAGTAACCTGGTCTGCTCTTCCTTTTTTTTTTTTTATTTACAGTTTCATACATACAGTTTCATAGCAGTCAGTTAAAGTTTTACCCAGTTTCTCAGACTCCACTTCAACCGACTCTATGCTGCTAGGTATTGGGATCGGACGTTAACTTTAATGTAGTAGTTCCTCAAATCTTTTTCAATCCGTTTTTCGAGGGGTTCGGCCCTGTGGAATTGTCGGTTTGTCAATTCCAAGTATAAACTCGATATAGCGGTGTTCCGGCAAGGATACCATATCAAGAACACGTCAATCCCTTATCATTGTAATCGCCTTATTGTTAGATAAGGTAAGATCAATGACCTGTTATCTTCGTTGAGTGACAAAATTTGGTGAATTTCCAACATTTTGAATCACCAAATTTGAAGACAAATTAAAGTCCAACAATTTGTTACCTCTAGAGTAGCACTTTGTGCTACCGCAGATGATATGCTGAGAGTTGGCATCGCATCCAATAATCAGCCCCAAGTTGTTGACCTCCACGTATCGTATGACTCTAATTACCTCCACCAAAGAGAGGAGGGGGATAAATAGAGTCATAGGGCAGATAGGCAGATACAGCAATAGTCTCCACCAATTTACCATTATTACGAAATCGCACAATAATTGCAACGACGTCTTCGCAACAAAATTGCCTCAACACCGAGCTCTCGATTGTCTTAGGGACTATCATACAGGCCCTAGGCCGTACCGATCTTGTATCATACAAGATTGATCCACATCTAATCATACTTAAACCACAAACTCGTTATTTAACTGCCCATGGTTCTTGTATTAAGATAACTACTGCATAGAAGAGCAGAAGCCGCTTTGCTGTGTTGCAAGTTTATTTGGATGAAAGAAATGTCGACCTTCGCTGTCATGTGAGATATTGAAAAACATTTATAGTACCCCATAACCTTATCATGCCACGGATACGGAAATAAATCCGTCCGAGGTTAAGATAAGGACGCATTCCGTATGTTGAACGAAGGACTTTCAGAGATTGTAGGTCCACTTCTACAACAAGAAGTGAGTCCGGATGCCCCCCTCCCGTTTGCAGGACCAGACCCTCTAATTTTCGGTTTCACGACCCCCGTTCTGCTTTCGTAATCGTGCGAGCACTTTATAGATCTTGGGATTACCAGAAATCCAAGCTGCTGCTCGCACTAGCCGGCGTAGGCTGACACAATTTACGATTGTAAATGTGCAATCTTCGCAGCTTGGTATAGTAGTCACAGTTTTGGTAAGCCATTCGAGGGAAAGTTGGTTGGAACAGGGAATCTTAATCATTCCCTCTTCCACCCTCATTCCCTCAAAATTGGGTAAACACGTTAGTGAACCCATGGCTACTGATATGATCCGTTTTTCGAAACTTATGAAATTGCGAGAAATGGCTCGGAATCTGTGGGGGAACGTGTAGAACCTGACATCTCGATTCCTATAGTGGAAGTGATGAAAGAAATTGATAGGATATCTGAGAATAGTTTGAAGGAGTGGTGGATATCACTGACTATGTGCAGGATATCGCAAACCTTGTGGCCACTGTCAAATCCTAAGAGGACAAAAAGTCTTCTTACTTTTGGCAAACGGACTGTTAGCCCATAAGTGGAAGTACTTATAGAACACTGTATTATTGGCAAAATGGCCGTGAGTTTGGGAATTTCTGGTAGGGACTATTTTATAAGTTGTGGGGAAGTGGAGGAGGAGAAATCAGTAAAGCCATTGTTATGTGAATGTATGGGACTGATGAAAAGCCGGCTTAAGCATTTAGGACAAAGATTTTTCGATGACCTTGATTGCCTAAACGGTGTCTCATTGACATCTCTAGCAGAATATCCTACAGAATTGGGGTGGTTCAAGAAGTCAAAAATTTTTGTATCAGATGGGAGTAGGGAAATCACAATTAAAGGAGTCACAATGGGCCTTATGTCCTCCGTGTGAATTCGCCAATTTGGCGGACACCCATCTAACATAACCTAAGTTTTCAAAACCCTTCGGAGGTTTGGTTTACTTTAAGTTTTTTTGGTCCCATTCAAGATACAAAATTGCGTTGTACAGTGATATTTTAATTGCAATTTCATCAATAATTGTCTTATAAAGATTGTGGAAAATATTAAATAAAACGTTACATTTTTTTCCAGATAAAACGTTACTTCTTCAATATTGATTTAAAATTACAAAACTTCTTAGAATCCACCTATCCTATTATGACAGTTAAGTAAAGACTGATGTAAATAATTTTCCAATTGCGTATCAATACCTCTTACATTTTTTTATTTCAATTTAAAGCAAGGATGGGTACCAATTCGATAAAAGTATTGGTATTGGTTTTTAAAATTATATTAGTATTGGTATAGGTATTGGTTTTCATTTTTTGTTGAATTGGTATAGGTTTCGGTATTGGTTTTGAATTATTTAGGTATTGGGTATTGGTATTGGTTTTAGCCTCGAATCGGTATCGGTTTTTAATAAGTATTGGTATTTATCTTATATCGGTTTTGGTATTTGTATGCAAAAGGTTTTGTCATTAATATTAATTAATTTAACGTAAGTCGTCCTTCTTTCCGCCCACAGTGCACACTGGGGCGATATGGTAGGTTTTTTTTGGCCAAAAGTCTCTACAGGTCGTAAATGTTAACCGATTTTTTGAAATTCAGAATATATGCCTATATTAAGGTAATAAATAAGTGCCTTGAAAGTTTTTGAAATCGGACCTACAAGGAAACTATTTCAGGGTGGACACTTCATTTTTAATAAAATTTACAGATGTTATAGATGAAACAAATGAAGAGAAACTTGTCTTTTGTTTATGTATTTGAATTAGAGATGGTCTGTGGTCCCGTAATTTGCGTGACTCAAAAAACCACGTGATTCAGGCGTGAGCGATTTTTATTTAAATCACGTGATTATAGAGTGATTTTCATTTAAATTAAGTACTATATTAGGGTAATAAATAAGTGACTTACAACTTTTTGAAATCGGACCTACAAGGAAACTATTTCAGGGGGGACACTTCATTTTTAACAAAATTTACAGATGTTATAGATGAATCAAATGATGAGACACTTGCCTTTTGTTTAAGTATTTAATTTCCCGTGATTCACGCGTGAGCGTGAGTGATTTTCATTTAAATCATTTGGTTATAGAGTGATTTTCATTTAAGTCAAGTGACTATATTAAGGTAATAAATAAGTGCCTTGAAACTTTTTGGATTCAGACCTACAAGGAAACTTTTTCAAGGGTGGACACTTCATTTTAAATAAAATTTACAGATGTTATAGATTAAACAAATGGAAAGACACTTGTCTCTTGTTTATGTATTTGGATTGGAGATGGTCGCTGGTCCCGTTATTCACGCGTGAGTGATTTTCATTTAAATCATTTGGTTATAGAGTGATTTTCATTTAAGTCAAGTGACTATATTAAGGTAATAAATAAGTGCCTTGAAACTTTTTGGATTCAGACCTACAAGGAAACTTTTTCAAAGGTGGACACTTCATTTTAAATAAAATTTACAGATGTTATAGATTAAACAAATGAAAAGACACTTGTCTCTTGTTTATGTATTTGAATTGGATATGGTCGCTAGTTCCGTGAATTGCGTGACTCAAAAAAGTGATTTTCATTTAAATCACGTGATTGTGAGTTGAAAAATTCTGAGTAAGTGTCTAGAGAGTGAGTCGCGCAAAAAGCGTGAGGGATGTTTTTTTTTTTTGAAAAACCCCTTATAAAAAAAATATATATTTTTTAGCAGTATTTGCATTCAGAATTAAGTCAAATTTTAAACTAAATAATACATGCTTAACCCATTTTGGACAAAGACTCATTTTTTTTTTTTTTGAAAAAGGTACCTATTTAGTAAAATTAGCACCGCCTGATCTCAAAACTCTTGTAAAAAATTTGTAATGTTCCGTTATTCTAGAAAAGCCTGTATTTCAACTTTTTATGCAATTTTAATATTTGGATTTATTTGCTATTTTATTAATTTATTTCGTTATTTTCAAAATAAATAGTTTCAAAATGTTTCAATTAGTGGAATTTAACAATAAATTAAATCTAAAAAAAATTAATATTAATTAATAAAAAATTAAAAGCCTAAACAACAAAAATGCAAATTTTTCGTTTTTGCTTGAAACAATTTCTGTGCTGATGCACATTGCATTTAATGCACATATAAATTCCGGTGGTCAAGGGGAGATATTTTTTAATTGCAGAAAGATGAGACTTAACATTTGTAACAAAATATATACTCAAAATAATTACTCTGTTAAATACTCTGTAAAATGACTGTAATCTCAATTCGACAGATTTTCGACAGAGTTATCTGTCGAAATACAGATTTTAAGAAAATACTTTGTATTTTCTTGTGACTGAAAAACAAAATTTTATCTGTAATTTTACTTTTTACTTTATAATCTCTATTTTCCAGATAATAAACTGATTTTTTTTTTTTTTAAACGAATTTTAGAAAAATACTTTGTTTTTTTCTCGTAACCAAAATACTAAATTTCATTTGTAATTTTACTGACTGCTCTGTAATACCGTTTTCAAATAAAAAACACTTCAACACTTTTACGAGGATGACTTGTAAAATTGGAGTTACTCATTAAAAACTCGTAATATTCACAAAAATAAAAGAGGAAATTTACAATTTGGAAGCATTAAATCGGGCAAATTTAACAAAATTTTAATTTTAATTAATTAATTTTTTTTTGATTTTAATTAATGTTTTTGATGCAGAGAAGTTTTACTCATAAAATGGATTTAACTAAAACTTTGTAAATTTACAGAGTTTTTTTGTAAAATTTTTTGAACTCATAAAATGCATTTAACTAAAACTTTATAAATTTTCAGAGTTTTTTTGGTAAAATTTTTTCGGGTATATCAATATTGTATAGATAATTCTGTAAATTTGCAGTTTTTTATCGAAATCATTTTACAGAGTTTTCTTCGTAAATCTTGCTGGTTGGAAATCTATGGTATTTTCTGCTGGCTCAGCAGAGTATCTCTGTAATTTAACAGAGTGATTATTTTGAGTGTACCTGAACTTCATCCTTTTCATACATAAATATTATTTTGAAAAAGGTGATCGAAATGGGTTATCATGCAGGGGGCACCTTTTTCGATTTTAGATCTTTTGCCAATTGCGTTTACAAGGGTCAATTTTTTTCTTATATGGGGTTAACACCACAGACCATATAGACATGCAACACGAGTGCTTATTTTGGTACTTTCAATATGGACGCATACAAAATACTACTAAATTTACTTCCCTGTCTAGAATACGTGTGCCTGTACATGTGAGCTTTTACATCTGTATTTTCGTTGTTTGTTTATGTTTTGTATGAAACGTCAAAAGTTACATGCGCGTGCTGCCACTAATACATACACATGTGAGAAACTCTTTAGTTTCACCCCTATGTTAACCATTAACCACTTACGACCTTAAACAAGTTGTTTAACAAAACACCAGTAACAGAATAAAAACGTAATGGATGCAGAAAAAAGAATTTTTCAAACACGTAGACCTTAAACTCTCAAAAATAGAAAATGTGAACTGTACATTATGCGTTCTTAAATTCTTATATAATATGACTGTGCCTCTAATAAAACAATAAACATTTTTTTCTGGATTCTGGTGTTGTGACATAAAATTTTGTAACGTCTGCTTGATTAAAATTTTGGAATTTCCAAAAAAGGACATTAGTATTTTTTTACAACGCAAAGAAGAGTGCAGTGACATTCAATGTACATATATCAAATATTAACAATGTTTGCAAAAGAAAAAATTTCATGACAGAAAAGGTCTAAATTTTTTAAGATCTACTTTTATTAGGGGTCATAAAAACCGTGACAAAAAATATTTCTTTTATGTTTTTATGGCTTTTAAAATTCAAGTAGCTAACTCCTTTTTGTTATGTGACATTGCATGCAAACGATTACTGATCGATGTAACATCTTTTGCAATTCGTTAGTCAGGTAAAACCCAATAATGTGATGGAGTTTAACGTCACAATTAAAACAAACGAAAATAAGAATACAAAAAACCGAAACAAAACCGATACGAAAGTAGAAAAAAATGAATTGGTATTGGTTTTTTATTGGTATTGGTTTTGAAGAATAAAAGTATTGGTTTTTAATTGGTATTGGTAGTGGGGAATTGGTATTGGTTTTTTATCGGTATTGGTATCGCACAAATAAAGGTATTGGTTTTTAATTGGTATTGGTTTTCAATTTGAATTGGTATTAACGGGTATTGGTATCGAAAAGGTATTGGTACCCATCATTGATTTAAAGATCATAAATTCTTTATTGTTTCAGTTCTTATTCTCCTTGTCAATAATTACCCGCTTAATAAAATGCTGCAATTATCATTCCAAGAATATAATTCCCAATTAATGAGTTATCAAAAGATAAGACATTATATATGATTTTACTACGGTGAATTCATATTATCTGTATTATTTTATGAATAATCAATTTATTGAGAATAAAGATGTTATATAAATATTACAACAACTTTGTTTTTATAAAATTTACTTTGTTATTTAGAAAACATCAAAAGAAATTGAGAAATTTCAACTGAAATTCAGACAAGCTCAATTGGAGTTCAGAAATTCCTGTGGAAATATAATTTAGAAACCCCCAATTAAAATTTGAAAAATCCAAACTCAAGCTCAGGAAATCTCAGTTGATATTTAGAAAATTCCATCTTAAACTCAGAAATACCCAAACGAAATTTAAAGGCTAATGCCTTTTTCTGACCTACCCCCCAGTCGTCTATACTTATCTTCTACAGGATCGCTATTTTCACCACAGTGGTTAACATTTTTGCTAGAAAATATTAAGCTAAATCTAAATACTCATAAAATTTTAAATATTAACTTATTCTCTAAATTCCATTAATTTAAATTTGTAATAATAAACTAAAACGTGACTATCTTAAAAACACCTTCACTATTTCATGAAAATGGTGTTGTGTAATTTATCTTTACCCCCTCCTCCCCCTATCCTCCTTGACTATACCAACTTTTGTTTTACTTGGATGTAAAGAATATTTATTAGAGTAGCAAACTGGAAATCATTGAATATTTTTTTCCAGAGGATTATATAGTGTTTTAGTTTTTTTCTTTGCTAACAAAACTACTTAACTATATTTTGTTAACCTTAAAACTTTTATTACATTTATTACCTCTAAGTAACCTCGTAACGTTTAATTATTTATGATCCAGTCAGGCAGTCAGTCAATAACAAGTCAATATTGACCAAATAAGAATTTAACACAGAAAAACCATTGATAGCAGAATTATGATTGAAATTAGATTTATGATGGCTAAATGGGGATTTGGACTTAAGATGAGAGATTGAACATTTAATAAATTTTTTAGTATTTGAAATGACTTTGAGTGAGTTTTTATTTATGATCGATTGTGGCTTAAAATAAAAAATAATAATTTAACATTGATGGTGTTCCATTACTAGTCCATTGTTCCCTCCGATTCAGAGCTGATGGGAAACATACTGGGCCGCTTTAAGGTATGGCGGGGCCCTGGGCACACAAGAATTTGGGGCCCTGCTGGAAAGAAAAAGTCGCGTGACAAAAAAAAACATTTTTTGGTACAAATTAAACTCATGTTGTTATCTGTTTTAAGACAAAGAAACTAAAAAAAAAAAATATTTTGAGTTGAAATATTCTAGCTCGAGGTAACTTTTCTTTAGTTATTTAAACCATGATATTTCGGAGACTTTTCGTATACGAAAAATGTCTCAGAATCTGAAACTTTTTCTATACGAAAAATTCTCAGAATCTGAAACTTTTTCGATATGAAAAATGTTTTAGAATCTGAAATTGTTTCTATACGAAGAATGTCTCAGAATCTGTGACAATATCTTTACGAAAAATGTTTTAGAATCTGAGAATATTTTTGTAAAATGTTTCAGTATTTGAGATTATATTTTACAAAAAAAAAACGTCTGGGATCTGAGACTTCCTCAATACGAAAAATGTCTTGCAATTAGAATCTGAGACTTTATCAGCACGAAAAATGCAGATAAAGAAGAAAAATGTCTCAGGTTCTGAAACTTTTTCCACACAAAAAATGTCTCGGAATCTAAGACTTTTTCTATACGAAAAATGTTATCTATACGAAAAATGTTTCAGAATCTGAGACTTTTTCTATACAAAAAATGCATTAGAATCTGAAACTTTTTATACGAAAAATTTCTCAGAATCTAAGACTTTTTCTATACGAAAAATGTTCAAGAATCTAAGACTTTTTTTATATGAAAATTGTATTAGAATGTGAGATTTTTTCTATACGGAAAATGTTTCAGAGTTTTTGCATACGATAAGTGTCTCAAAACCTGAGGCTTTTTTTTGGATTGTTAAAATCTTAGAATCTGAAACTTTTTCTGTACGAAAAATATTTCACAATCTGAAACTTTTTATGTAGAAAAATTTCTATGTCTTTTGATATAGGACAAATTTCTTCAATCGAAATAGTCTCAGATGTATACGAAAAATCTGTAACATTCAGAACAAATCCAAAAAATGTTGCTCCATTTTCGTATAAGCGAATTTATTGGCATTTCGGGGTCCCTTTAGGTCGGGGGCCCTGGGCAAATGCCCAGTGTGCCCTAATGATTAAAACGGTACTGTACACATATCGGGATTATTCGAAACCGAGGGTAAATGAGACCTCCATGATAACACGGTGGAAGAATAATACGGTTGTGGAAAGAATGGTGGAGAAAATACAAAATGTTGCGGTTACTACAAATAAACCTCCATCACTGTAAGGCAGCCTCAATTGTACTCAGGCTGCGCTTGACGACAGTAGTGGTTAACTTGGTTTTTATATAAAAGCCCTGGGTGCAAGGTGGTAGGGTGCGGATTGAAGACCCCTGGGTATAAGTTGATGAGTCTTGCACTTCTGCAAAGCCTAGGAGGAAAAACACCTTGGTGGTCAAATGAGTTGCAGACGAGCAGGGATTCCTGCAGAAAGCTCTTAAATAAGGCAAAATCTTAAAGAGCGGACGACGACTGCTTTGTGTAAAGGAAACTTAAGAGTTATAAGAAGATGATCAGAATTTCCAAATGTGATTCTTGGAAAAACTTCTGTGAAAACATAGAAGACGTTTCTTAGGCATCTAGACGGCGAAAGTTCTGGCTTCTTCTACTTGATCCTGGGATACCTGAAGGATCCTCCAGTGGAGAGTCGCTGGATCTCATTCTAAACACGCACTTTCCGGGCAATTCCATGACGCCGTTTCGATCTTTGGAACGTTCTGATGACCAAGCATCTGAACTTGCTTCAGAAAGAATAAACATTAATTTGGGCGATTGAAAGCTTCAGGTCATATAACTTCCCTGAACCTGATGGTAAATCCCTGCTGATATGCAGCAAGTGTCGGACTATTCAGCCCCGTGGCTGTGTAATCTCAACAAAGCATGCATGAACTGGTCGTATATTCCTTAAAAATGGAAGGATGCCACAGTCGTTTTCATCCCGAAGGTTGAGAAAAATACTTACACAGTTTCGAAGGATTTCAGACCAATTAATCTGCCTTCTTTTTTGTTATTGTATATGAACACGCCCACGAAGTCTTTTCTAGATTTTTTAAAACTGCACAAAGGGCAAAAATTTATTTTTCTCTGTGAATAGATGCATAACGTCTGAATTGGGAACGTCTATCATTTGTCAATAGGGTCACACCACAGGGAGGTGTTTTTTCGCCACTTCTTTGGAAACTATATATGCTGACGATATCACGAAAGCGCAAGGGGAGAGCACCTGCCAATATTAAGGGATATTTTTCAGGGTTCTATGAAAGATCTTTTTAAATGGACACGAGACTGTGGTGTTGGAGTTAATCGGAGTAAAACTGAACTTGTCTTGTTTACAAGGAAAAATAAGATTCCTGCGTTTGATACTATTTCTCTGGACGGCACTGAAATCTCCTTCTCAGATGGAGCCAAGTATCTTGGAGTATTTCTAAATAGGAAGTAGAATTTCAGGCGTAATATTAAGGAACGGGTGAGAAAAGCAACGATTGCTTTATATTCCTGTAAAAGTGTCATTGGAAAACGATGGAGCTTTAGTCCAAGAGTCGTTCATGGGATTATACACCATTGGCACGTCCGATTCGAGTGTATGGAATCATAGTCTGGTGTCCCGCTTTAGAGTCGTAAAGGCACTGTGTCTTCATCAGTAAGGTGCAGAGAATGACGCGCCATTCCATGGCGTCGATGTGAATCACTGGTGCTCTTTTGACTACGCCCACGGCTGCATTAGAAATCCTCCTTCACATAATACTATTAGATAGACATTATGCGGAAACGTCGGCAATTCGACTTAAAAGCTCTCTGCAATGGAATAGCAGCGATTTTCGGCATAGCGCGATCTCGAAGAAGATCACAATGACAAAAAATGTGAACTGTGCTCCCTATATGAGCTCTCCCTGTATGAGCTTTACCACTATGATACCATGCAGGGAGTTTTGGATGGGGGGCATTCCGGGTAGTGCAGCCTCCGTACATTTTTACACAGATGGATCAAAGCTTTACGATCAAGTGGGCTTTGGAGTCTATTTGGAAGAGCGTGGTTTAAGCCTGATTTCCAGATCAATGTTGTGATTGCCAGGCAGAGGTGCTGGCAACAAAGGAAGTGTCTGACTAGTTAAGTTGCAATGTCTTGTCTACAACCGCAGTCAACATCTATTCTGACATCTAAGCCGCGGTGAAGTCCCCTTACAGCCGAACGTCTCTTAATGAGATGACCAAGACATATTTTTGACATAGTTTAAGCCTGATTTCCAGATCAGAGGCGCTAGCAATAACGGAAGTGGCTGTCTAGTTGAGTTGCAATGTCTTGTCTACATATGCAGTCAACATCTATTCTGATATCTAAGAAGCGGTCAAGTCCCTTAACTCCCAAACTTCTTTTAATGCAACGGCCAAGCAGTTTGACATAGGACTCATATGGGTTTCAGGGTAAAGACACATTATAGAGAATTTCAAAGCCGAAGAGCTTGCAAGAATGGGAACTAACTTACAGGTTGCAATGGAATTGAAATGGTATGCCTCTAGAAACTTTCAAGCAAAATCTTAGACTTTGTTTCGCAACCGAGACTAATCAGAGATGGTCACATTGATGGAAGTGTGAGACTACACGACAGATTTAGCCAAGAGGAGAGATTTCGATGGTGGTTGCTCTAATTACCGAGCACTACCTTAAAAAGGTACGCTGAGTGTAAAATATGCCATCAAATAACTTTTGTCGACGTGGCATGGATGCGGATGAGTTGGAAACTATCGACCACTTTATCTACAATTGCCGGGCACTTTCTGGAGCTGCACGAGCTATCTGATTTGTCGGATGAATATATAAGGAGTTTCATAAGGAGCTCAAATTGGTTTAACGGCAGGGACTTGTAGGGAAACCCCATTACCGTGCCGTGGTATCACAACCGACCTCATAGTCTATTTGTACTGATGTAAAGCTTCAGCAGTCACTTCCAACCTAACCTATGCGTATATACAATAATGTATATAAAACACCTGCATCCTTCCAGTATTTGTCTATAAACACCTTGTACATAATTATTGATTTTTTTATATTTTTATTCCATTTAAATTTATATACAGCACAAATTTATCCTCTTACTGATAAACATCATCCAAATAACAGTTATTTACCCCCCCATAATGTTTCAAACGTTTTTTCTTTCTTTTATCCTCAACATGAGAACAACACAATAAAACCGATTTGAAAGAACAGAAAAATAAATAATGATTACAGATACCATACAACAACAACAATAAACAAATAAAAATATATTATGTGCAATCAACCAACCACCATTACCAAACTACTATAGCAACTACATAAAGTGTACATTACCATCCATCCACCCTTCATCACATTACCACCCACATGCCATTAAAGCAGAAAACTTTCAAGCGACTGAAAAAAAGAAACATCCATTGAGTGTATTCATTCCTCTGTATGCCATGTTGTGTAGTCGTAAGGGCTTCCAACAATAATCAGCCATCAACCATCAAATAGACCAGACAGCCACAACAAATGAAAAGAGGATACCAAGAATTTATCACAGAAACATCAGTAGAGTGCTCTCTTTATGGTGTGCATGTATTTGGAATACATACAAAATGTTTATATACTGTTTATGTACATTTATAATGGTATATAACAGAATCGGCCAAGGCAACATGAATTTACAGAAAACAGAAAAAAATTATATGTATATAAAAGCTTACATACCATCAAGCTTACTAGAAATTTGTATGTGGGTACATAAAATGGAACTAAAATCTATTGCCAACAAAAGGAACTAAAAACTAGTCAGAATATTGTAATCCAACATCAATGACAATAATAATACACTACACTGAGTTGTTCGAGAATCTTCCTTAACCTCTTGCGAAGCTTGAGCAAACTAAAACTGAATTATCATATAGCCTAATTTGAGTTTCTTAATAACTGGAAAATTCGAAAAACGCGGTTTAGGCATTCCAAAATTATGAAACAAGCCTGATTCGGGTTTGAAAAATTAAGAAATTTATCCAGATAAACATCAAAATTTAAAAAAATATTGTATTGGGAATTGTAAGAAAATGGCGCCCAGCCCGGGGCGCAAATTGCAGAAACCAATACCGACGAGGAATAGTCGGGAAAATTCATTTGGCTGAGTTATTTACTTACGAAAAGTATTCAGATGAACTTAAACCGACAAATTAGAAAATCGCGGTTTCGGGCTTTAAAATTGCAAGTTTTGTTTTGGGTTCTGAATATTAGGAAATTTTCTTCTGATAAAAATTTAAATTTCAAAAAATTTACAAGTAATATGTAAACAAGTGCAACTCAAACGCGACTAAAGAGACCAGTCGAGAACCGGTCCTAGATTAGTATTTTTGTGTAAAAGAAACCAGTCACTATTATATGGCGAGATCTTAGTGACATGTCCTTGTGACATGTCACAGAACTAAACGCGAACTTGGTTTTAACGGATCCCTATTTTCTGGTCATAGAATTGGTAGTCTATAACCAGTTCGTGTTGAACCAGTCATAGAATAGGCTTTTTAAAACAATCAGTCCTGTCTCTTATTATTTCTTATTTTTTTAGCTCCTGGTGGAGCATATGGCCTTCTACTATATTTTTAGCGGTGGTTTTTTCCCGGTTGAAATTGAATCCCATTCGTTTCATATCATCATCAGTAGTTCGTCTTCATGTATATAGTCCAACTTCAATGACAATAACAATACCCTACAGTAGGGTGACCAGTTTTTTCTAAACTCAAATCAGTACGCCCAATTTTTTATGTGTGTTTTTTTTCTAGAAACAAAAAACTCTTTTCTAAGGGAAAACACTGATGGTGTTTTCAACATTAAAAAAAAGTGGCTTAAACTAACAAACTTATTTAGTATTTCAGTAAAAACAACTGTTGAAAAACAACTGTTTAAAAACAACTGCCATGAACTGTTGTCGTTATTTTGCATAAAATTTAGTTGACTTCAAACTGCTTCATTTCAGTGCATTAAATATAACAAACCCCACAGGTTTTAAGAATAATAAAATCCCTTAGATTCTGAGGACTTTTTCTCTAAAGTTTTGATAACTCTTCCTTTTTAGAAAACTTTCCAGATAATAAGCACATGTTTTGAGCACCTTTTCCAATAAAATCTGATGAAATTACCTCATCGAATATCTTAGAATCGTTTGGATTCGTGCAATTACGTTATCTTTTTAAAAGATAGAAAATTCATTATTTCGTGAACTTTTCGTTATAGAAAACCTCAAAGATTCTGTGCGCTTTTTTATATAAATTTATGAAGATCAAAATTATCTCATGCTCAGATTCATTTCTGCGTTAAGGAACCTCTTGATTTACGAACTCTACGCTTCTTATAATTAATTCAAATTATCTAATTCGCAGACTTAAGTTATAAAAAACTACTCTGAAGACGTATTATATGGAAATTCAAGTTTTTATATAGAATTTTCGAATGAAAATATTTTTTATGTTGAAATGTTCAAAAATCAGTACAATCAGTACATATTTAAAAAAATCAGTACAAATCAGTACAACGTTTTTTGATCAGTACACGTGATCAAAAATCAGTACATGTACTGATCAAATCAGTACGAATGGTCAGCCTACCCTATAGTGAATTGTTCGAGAATCTTCATAATCTTCTTGAGAAAACTGTCATTCCGATGTCTGAATATCATCCCAGTTGGAAAATGTATCACTGAGGAAATTTCCGCAGTGATTCCTTGAGGAAATGTCTTCAGGTTCTGACAAAGCATAAGTAATCCTTGATGACATGTCTTATTTGTCCATTGTCAGCACAGAAGGTCAGTCCTGACCACTGCTGACTTTGAGTGAGTACATTTTGAAAATTTGTATGAAACTGTCCTTAACCCAGTACATAGTGATGTCGTGTGGATGTCAGCAGTGACTCTGACTTGTCACCGACTGGACTAGTCACGAAATTGTTTTTAACGTATCCACTTTTTCTGGTCATAGAATTGGTATTTGATAATTAGTTCGCGTTGGGCCAGTAATCAATCGGTCTTGTCCTTCTTATTTTCTTTAACTCCTGATTGAGCATAGGGCCTCAACGTAACCTCATCATTCGACTCTATCTCACCATTCTACTTCACTCGTTTCATATCATCTTCAATAGTTCGTCTCCAATGGTAAAAAAATGGCGCCCAGACCGGGGCGCAGATTGCAGAAACCAACGACGACGAGGAAGAGTCGGGAAATTTTTTCGGCTGAGTTATTTACTTACGAAAGGTATGAACACCAATTCAGATGAACTCAAACAGACAAATTAGAAAACCGTGGTTTCGGTTTTCCAAAATTGCAAGCTTATCTGTTTTGGGTTTAAAAAATTTAGAAATTTTCTCATGATAACAATTTAAATTCCAAAAACCCTGCCACTAATGGGACCAGTCTAGAACCGATCCCGATCATAGATTTGTATGCAAAGGACATGTCACTTTTACATGGATCATAGGAAGTTGTCACTTAACACCATGTGACAGTACTCGTAGCAAACTGGGTTTTTATATCAATTTACCCTTTTTTTGGGCATAGCATTGGTATTCTATGACCAGTCATAGGATAGACTTTTAAGATCAATCGGTACTGTGGGATCAATAAATTTCTCGCAAGGCAGGGACCTAGATTGACGAAAGGTATGTGATCCCACATCTGGACTTAGATTACAGTTCCATAGGTTGTATGGGTTCGTGTCCAACATTTTAAAAAGCTTTCTTGAAGACCATAAGCAAGTCTTTGACCAGAAAGTTTTGGACAATAACAGAAAGACCCGGGCAAAGTGTTGCATATTTTCCAACTCCTACTTATTCATGCAACTCCGATAAAAGTTATTTGACGGCACATCTAACCGCTCAACGTTATATTACAGCCAACCATCGTCGAAATTTCTCGTCTTGGAAGCGATATCACCTCACTTGTGAGCTTTTGATTAAGAGAAGGCCAAATATGTCGTGTACCTTCACACGTTCCTCCACGTGTCAATCTCTGATTAGTCTTTGTCGCGAAGCAAAGCAGTAGATTTTGCTGGTAAGTTTCTAGAGGTATACCAACACATTCCATGTAGCCATGGGATCCGCGATATTCTACATGTAGTCAGTGATATGCACGTTTTATTCAGCTCATTTCCAACTATAACATCAATAATGTTAATAACCTCTTCTAGAGGAACTGACATGTCAGGCTATACCTTGACTGAGATTAGCTTGACTTTGTGCTTTCGGATTAAGCGAAGGGATTGTTTACAATTCCTAGCGCATTCCGATTTCACTGGATTGGATTCCAAGGCTTTCAGGACTGCAAGACTATGCATGAAAATGTATATTGCACATTTTTGTGACTTTCAGAATCGATGCTCATTAAAGATTTGGCATCAATTGTGAAAGTCAACAAAACTTCTTCCATCTCAAAAACTAAATGTAGGGTACATCAAACAAAAAAATAAAATAAATAAAAATCGAAATTAAACACGAGAGCATTAATTCTGTTTCAGCTCGTGCTAAAGAAGAAAATAATACCAAACTAACAACAATACTAGAGAAACTGAACTACAGCACCACAACAAGACGGACTAAATATTTCTACAATTCATTTCATAGATTTTTTCTTAGAACAGAACGATAAATCCAATTAGAAATGTGCGCACAAAGGGAAACTATTCACCTGTCGTTTTGTTAGATCCACGTAGTTTTATTTTTTTTTGTATTTTTATATACCTACTACCACATTCTGTTGTATATATAAAAATAGATGTGGTAGGATTGTATGTAATTTTTCTGTTCTTTTTGGGTGGCATCACAAGGGGGTGGTTTGAAGTTTTTTTTTGTTTGTTAATTCTGTTGTACATATGTACACTTGTTTTAAGTTTCAGATGACAGGTGAGACGAATAAAAAAAATATAAGGGTAAAATAAAATCTGACAATATGAGAGCAGAAAAAAAAAATTAATTGGGGGTAGTAAAAAAAGCAGTTGTTCACCAAAAAAAGATGATGACGCATCAGAATAATTGTAGAGATTTTTATTGTATTTTTTTTCTTGTACATACAATTACACCCTTTAACGTTCTCATACACAGGTTTTGAAATTATAGATTGAAAGTACATTAAAATAAAAGAATACCTGTGAAAAGGGTTGCAAGTGGGTGGTGGGAGAATTTAAGGGGGAGAAATGGGTGTGGTTAATGTATTTAAATGATTTTATTGTGATTTCATTTTGATTCCAAATAAGAGATAAAAATAATCCGGCTGTCTAACTTTGGATCTTGAATGGGGATTATTTCGTCTTTTGTCGAAATCAATAGTTCGTTCTCTATTCTTATTAATATTTTACCAAGGCCAAGGCGCCCTCGTGTGGTGGAGAGCAGAAGTTGTAAATGTAAAATTTTGGAAATCTTTGGAAAGTCCAAAGACTTGCATGTATAAGTATCATTCGTGCCATTAGATCAACGATCTAAGCTGGTCTAAAAGTGATGCTTAGAATTTAAATGAAGGACGTAGCAATCATGATTTATCATCTCGTATTATCTACCCAGTTGGCAAAATAAAATACCACCTGACATACTGCTGACTCTCCCTTTATGAAATCGCTGACATCTTCATACAATTTTTCAAAATGTCATCAATGACATGTCAGCAGTTGGTCAGCAGAGTCCACCAGTATCGGTGGCCACTAACAATTCGTTTAAACAACCGCTGACCAACCGCTGACATGTCATTGATGACATTTTGAAAAATTGTATGAAGATGTCAGCAATTTTATAAAGGGAGAGTCAGCAGTATGTCAGGTGTGAATTTTTTTGCCGACTGGGTACTAATGATGGTAATGGAGAGCATGGTTAATTACCACTTGGTTGACTATCTAGAGTACAACTCACTTTTGTGCGATCGACAGTATGGCTGTCGTCGTTCTACGGGAGATCTGTTGGCGTTTCTTTAGGAGTCGTTCCATCCACCAATTTGGTGAAAGCAAGGTGGTTGCTCTAGATATTTCCAAGGCGTTTAATCGTGTGTAGCACAGTGCCCTCGTTTCGAAGATTATTGGATTTGGTGTCGGTAGTGAGTTCTCTCGATTCATATCGAACTTTCTCTGTAATCGCACTATACGTGTTGTTATTGATGGGATTTCATCGGATAAATTCCATCTTAATTCAGGGGTACCGTAAGGTTCCGTTCTTTCTCCTACATTTTTTCTTATTTTTCTGAGTCAAACTTCCAATCCTATCTATTCTTTCGCAGATGACAGCAACACTTGTCATTCATTTTCTTTCAGTTATAGACCAAGCCTTACCGAGGTTGAAGCTATGAGGCAGAACATAAATGACACACTTAATCATGACCTTTCGACGATCTCCGAGTGGGGTCTTGAGAATAGGGTCGATTTTAATGCTCGTAAAACCCAATGTTGCATGTTGACTCACAGACGGTCGGTGGAATCAACGTCATCTGTATGCATGGGGGATATAGCTATTGAGGAATCAGACACTCTTGATGTTCTAGGCATGCAAATTCAATGTGACGTTCTTTGGAACCAGCATGTTTTCAAGTGTCGAAAGAAGCATTTATGTAGGTTTTTTAAAACGGTGCAAGAATTACTTCACTACGTCTGATCTCCTTACTTTTTATACCTCTTGTATCCGACCGAAAATTTAATATAACTCCCATATCTAGGCAGGAGCCTAGATATGGGAGTGCGTTGAAGCTCATCAATGACAATGGGGTATCCAGCTCAGTTTCCAACTCCTCCTCATCCATACAACCCCAGCAAAATTCATTTCACGGCACATTTAACCGTTCTGCGTGCTTTCCGATAATACAGTGTCCGGTATATTAGCTCACTTGTGCGTTTCTGATTAACAGAAGGCTAAACCTGTCGTGTAGTCTCACTAGTCCATCTATGTGCTCATCTCTGATTAGTCTCCGTGGAGAACAAAGCTGCAGATCTTGCTTGCAAGTTTATAGTTCTTCTGGACCGGGTGCTAGAACCTTAAAAGTAGTTCTCAGTCTTGCAAGCTCATCGGGTTTTGAATAGACTGGAATTCCTCTGTGCCCTGTGACAAGTGCCCGGCAATTACAGAAACCACCCTCGAAGCCTCTCCTGTTGATAGCTCACTTGTGCGCTTCTGATTAATAGAAGGCAAAATCTGTCCTGTAGTCTCCGTGCGTGTGCACATATCTGACTAGTCTCTGTCGAGGAACAAAGCCGTAGATTTTGCTTTCAAGTTTCTAGAGGCATACCAACATATTTAATTTTGTTGGAATCTGTAACATAGTTCCCAGTCTTGTAAGCTCATCGGCCTTGCAATTCCCTGGAATGTCTCTGTGCCCTGGGACCCATATGAGTCGTATGACAAATCTCTTTTAAAGACATGCTGTAGTTATAAGCACATATTGTTTTCCGAAACATTGACTCCAAGGACTTGACCTCGGCTTGACTGTCAGATTACATGTTGACTGCGGTTGAAGAAAAGACAATGCAACTAAACCTGTCATCCACCAGCATCTCTGCCTGGTGTCTGGTAAATACTGCCTAGTAAACACTGCAATGATCTAGCAATCTTCGAGTCAGACTCAACCCTAGCTCTTCCGAATAGACTCCAAAGCCCTTTTGTTCATGTAGCTTCGATCCATCTGCGTAAAAATTTACACTACCCGGAAAGCCCCTCAACCAAGACTCCCTAGATGGTATCATAATGGCGCCCAAAAAGGCTCATGGAGGGAGAACAGTCCAAATTTTTGGTAATGTTATCATCTTTAAAATTGCGTTATGGCCTCAATCGCTGCTCTTTCATTGCAATGTGCTATTCAGTCGAATTGCCACATCTGAGACGGCGATTTCAGTGCCGTCCAGAGAAATGGGATCAAAAGTAGGAAACTTATTTTTCCCCATAAACAAGACATGCTCTGTTTTACTTGGATTAACTCCCAGATCACAGTCTCTTGCCCATTTAGAAAGATCTTTTAGAAAATTCTGAAAAATGTCCCATAACGTTGGTATATGCAACAACATAACAACCACATGCTTCTAGAGGGAGCTGCTTTGAGTTCAGTGCCAGGTTCGAAAGATGTAGCGAAAGAACACATCCCTGTGTTGTGCCCCTATTAACAAATCGAAATCAATGGCCATTTCACAGAAATATAAAGCAATCGTTGCTTTTCTCACCTGTTACTCAATATTACTCTTGAATTTCAACTTGCTACCTAGAAATACTCCAATATACTTGGCTCCATCTGAGAAGGCAATTTCAGTGCCGTCCAGAGAAATAGTATCAAAAACAGAAATCTTATTTTTCCCCGGTACACAAGACAAGCTCTATTTTATTTGGATTAGCTCCCAGACCACACCCTATTTAGAAAGATCTTTCAGAAAATCCTGAAGAATGTCTCTTAACGTTGGCATATGCGACAACATTGCAACCACATGCTTCTAGAGAGAGCAGCGTTGAGTTCAGTGCTAGGTTCTAAAGATGTGGCGAAATAACACATCCCTGTGTCGTGCCCCTATTTACAAATCGAGATAGAATAGACTCAACCCAATTCAGACGTTATACGTCTACTGGCAAGTAGATTTTCTACCAAATTAACTTTTCTTGAAAAAAGAATAATAGCAAATTATTTCTGTAAAATAACAAAATTATCTGCTAAAAATATGTTTAAAAATATTTTGAAATTCAGGAAACAGAATCAGTAATAACGTAGTAAAATGTCTGTTATTTTCTAAAACTGAATGACAGAGACTGTAGTAAAAATATGCCTTTCGGCAAAACAATCTGCTAAAAGTTTGCTAATTCAAATTGAAAGTCGTTTTACAGACTTTTGACAGAGTTTTTAATTTGAGTGTATCTTTTGAACGGGTCTTCAAAAAAAATCTGAAAATTTGCCTCGCAGGAGTCTTTGAATGGTACTAAAAACTGTAAGCAAATTGAGAAAATCTAAAAGAAAATTTGCAAGAAATGCCCCAAAATGGTTTTTGTCTAAAAGAAGATAGCAGAACTGCCAGTTTAGAGCCGTTATCCCCAAATAGTGGATTTTTATAAGCTAATGGGCAACTCTGTTGTGAAAGCATTACAGAGTTGCCAGTTTAGCGGTGTTATCTTAAACAAGGATTTTTTATAAGCAAAAGATTTCTACACTCAAAAAAAACCTAGTAAAATTACAAGAAAAACTTGAAACTTATTTTTTTGGTACTCCTTATAATTTAACAAGCTTTTTACCAATAATTTTGTAATTTTACAAGGTTTTTACCAATAAAATTGTAAATTTACAAATTATTTGACACGATAAAATTTACAAGGAGGTTTCGCAAATTTACTAGATTTTTTGCTACCTCCTATTTTACGAGAATTCCTAGTAATTTTACAAGCTTTTTACCAATAATTTTGTAAGTTTACAAGCTTTTTACCAATAAAATTGTAAATTTGCAGTTTTTTTGCTCAATAAAAATTACAATTACAATTCTCGTAAATTTACTAGGTTTTTTTTTTGTAAAATTATCTTGGAAATTTGTAAAATTACAAAGAAAATTGTAAAATTACAAAAAAAATTGTAAAATTACAAAAAAAAAAAAAAATTTTTTATAACAAATTTGTTTGTTAAAAAGCAAGGAAAACGGTCAAATATTGGTTAAATTGGATTACGAGACTTTTCCTAGTAATTTGACAAGTTTTTTTTTTGTGTGTATTGATGACACTGTTTTTTCGGGGATTCATTGCGGATAAATATTTTGGGGACCAGTATAAAACGGACACCTGTTAGTTTTATTCTAAGGTGCTGCCACCCTTAGTCTCCCGATAATTTTGCGAATATCAGAAGTCTCCGAATTCCAATATGTGTGGTTTCTTATACATTTTCGAAAACTTTTGAAAAATTCAAAACAGTGATCGAATGGCGGCACGGTTAAAATAAACTGTTTTAGTTCAAATTAAGTTTAAATAAAAATTTGTCTCAAGCTTTAAAAAAATATTTTTATACCGTTTGTAACTCATCGAAATATCGGTCTGGGACCCGATAAAGTACAAATATATATTCATGATCCCCAAATGATTTTAAGACATTCTTGCGATGTCCGTCTGTCTGTGGAAATGGTGATCACGGCAAAAATATTACACGGAGATGACTGAAACTTAACATATTTATTGGAAGTTCTCCCGAGAAATTTGGTATTGCATTTGAGCGATATCGGTTCAGCGGTTCAAAAGTTATGAACGAAAATGTAAGGACACCTCAAAAATTTTAGTACATTCAACATAACATAAAAATACAAAATGCTTTAATTCGGCTGCTGGTTGACATATGTGAACATAATTGACCACCAAATGGTATTTAAATAAGTACGAACATATTTTTTGACAAAAAAAGAAAAAAATCTAGGATTTTTTTTTTTTTACCAATTTTTTTTTTTACCAATTTTTTTTTTCGCGGAATTTTTTTTTTTTTTTCAAAAGTAATTTCCTTTTAAATAAAGTTTTTTGCAAAATTCTTTTTAAAATTGTGGAGGGTATCACTACATTCGGCAAAGCCGAATTTAACTTTTCTACTTGTTTTTTTTTTTTAAATCCGCCATTTTGGATTTTTTTTTAAATTTCAATTGATGATATCTCGAAAGCCTTTTGGCCAATTTTAGAATTCTTTTGATCTTCGTTTTCAGCATGCCAAAATTTATTGCATGCTGACTCAGCAGAGTACACTCAAAAAAAAAAGTTTGTAAAATTACAAGTAAAAGGTCTTGTAATTCTATTTTACCAATATTTTGGTCTTATTACAAAAATTTTTGTATATTTAATAGAACGAAAACTACAGTTTGCTTTGTAATTTTACTATTATATGTTGGTAAATTTATTTTAAAAATTTTTAAGGTAAATTTACAAAAAAGTGATTTATTTTACAAATCAAAAAAAAAATTACAAGGTGTTTAGTTTTTTTACACAAGAAAACTGTAATTGTACAACAAAATTTTACTTGATGTTATTTAGTCTTTCTACCAAATAAATGTTTTATTACAAGCATTTTTTTAAGATCTTTTGCAAGGTTTTTAGTTTGAAATGCATGTATTAAAAAGTACAAAATTTAATTTTACAAAACTTATTTTATTACTAGAATTAATGTTGTTTTACAAAAAAAAATTTAATTATTCAACAATAGGACACGCAAAAATTTTCTAAGTTCTAACAATAAGTAAAAATCATTTTTTATAAATAAAAAATTTCATGAAAAAAAAATTTGTAAATTTTTTAAGTTTTGGACACAAAAAATTTTCAACTTATTGTAAACTTTAGAAAAAAAAATAATTTTTACACCATTTTTTGGTAATTTGCGTTAAGTAAAATACCACAATTTTTATGCGTTTTTGTTTTTGTATTTTTACCATTTTTTTGGTAATTTTACCATATTTTTTTGGTATTTTTTTTTTTTTAATTTGGCACATTTTATGTCAATAAAAAGCTGCCAATTATTAAAAATTAAGTTTTTCTTATTTTAACAGGTACTTAAACATCCAATCTACAATATCCAAAAAAAAATTTTCCGATTTTTTAAAAATTCTTGTAAAAATAATTAAAAATTCAAAAAAAAAATTGTTATTTTTTGACAAATTTTTCATGAAAATATAAGAAATTTCTTGTGTAGCCTCCTTCGCAATTCTCATATGTTCTACTTAAGAAAAACGAAATGTCGAAAAAAAAAAATAAAAAAGTGCAGTGTTATACTTTAAAAAGTTTTTTAAAAGTGTTCAAGTGAAAAAAAAAAATCATTTCAAGTTGTTGAAGTGCTACTCCAGCTGCTGAAGAAGGAAAAATAAGATGCACCAATGGAAAAAAAACCTTTAAATTTACACAACAAATATGTAAATTAACCAAATTTTTTGTAAATTTACAAGACAAATATGAAAATTTAAAAAACAAAATTGTATACTTACAGAAAAAAGTTGTAATTTTACAAAAATTAAGTAGAAAATACGAAACAATATTGTAAATTTACAAATTATTTGGTTAAACTACTGTTTTTACGTCAAAAAAATAAGAAAAACTGGTATATTTACAATAAAAATTGTAAATTTACCACTTTTTATTGTAAATATACAAGTTTTTTGCATAAAAAACAGTAGTTTAACCAAACAATTTGTAAATTTACAATTTTTTCAATATTTTTTTGCGTTAAAAACAGTAGTTTAAACAAATTTAATCTACAATTTATTTTTTTCATTTTCAATTTTTTCTTTGTAAAATAACAACCTTTTTCGGTAAGTTTACAATTTTGTTTTGTAAATTTACCAAATTTTTTGTAAATTTCCAAAAAAAATGTTCACCTCGAAGTTAATATTTTACAAAAAAAACTGTAAATTTACATTTTCTTTTGTTAAATCAATTTACAAATTATCCCCGTAACATTACGGGGATTCTTGCTAGTACATATTTTACAAAACCTGCCCCGTAAAATCACGGGGATTTTATGTCATTTTACAAACTTTTTTTTTTGAGTGTATGTTAGCAACTTAACAGACTTATAATTTTGAGCGTTAAGTTATGGTTGACTTTTTATGTTAGCAAGGGATTTCACGGGGATCCAATTTTAAATGTTAATCAAAAATTAATTTTAATAATATTAAAAGATAACAAAGATAACTAAAATATGTATTAAAACATGCATGGATTAATTTTTCAACAATTCTTCTTTTCTTATTTGTTTATGCCATTTTAATGCGTATATTATGTTAATTTACATTTTAGTTACACATTCGTTTTAAGAACACGCGCAATGGTCTGTCAGTTGGATAAAAAAAATAAAATAAGTAAAAAGGAAAATACATTTACTCATATACAGTAAAGTTAACATGTCACGCGATTACAGCATACACAGCATGTGGCAATTTTATTATATTTTACAGTGGAGTGCGGTTATAATGACACATCGGCTATAACAGACAATTTTTTCGATTCCAATAATTTTTTTCACACTTAATCCAAAATTAATTTCGAATACACTCAAAGTAACGTCTTTTGGATTTTTTGATTTTCTATTACCAAATCGATTACAAAAACTAACGCCGTTCTCGTTATATCCTGACTTCACTGTATTTATTTGTATATAAAATATACATATTTACATAAGAATAAATACATACATATGTGTACACTCAAAAAAAAAAGTTTGTAAAATGACATAAAATCCCCGTGATTTTACGGGGCAGGTTTTGTAAAATATGTACTAGCAAGAATCCCCGTAAAGTTACGGGGATAATTTGTAAATTGATTTAACAAAAGAAAATGTAAATTTACATTTTTTTTTGTAAAATATCATCTTCGAGGTGAACATTTTTTTTGTAAATTTGCAAAAAATTTGGTAAATTTACAAAACAAAATTGTAAACTTACAGAAAAAGGTTGTTATTTTACAAGGAAAAATAGAAAGTATAAAAAAATAAATTGTAGATTAACAAATTATTTGGTTAAACTACTGTTTTTTATGCAAAAAACTTGTATATTTGCAATAAAAAGTGGTAAATTTAAAATTTTTATTGTATATGTACCATTTTTCCTTATTTTTTTGCCGTAAAAACAGTAGTTTAACAATAAAATTTGTAAATTTATATTGTTTTTGTATTTTCTATTTCATTTTTGTAAAATTACAACTTTTTTCGTAAGTATACAATTTTGTTTTTTAAATTTTCATATTTGTTTTGTAAATTTACAAAAAAATTGGTTTATTTACATATTGGTTTTGTAAATTTAAAGGTTTTTTCCATTGGTGCATCTTAGTTTTCCTTCTTCGGCAGCTGGAGTAGCACTTCAACAACCTGAAAAGATTTTTTTTCACTTGAGCACTTTTAACAAACTTTTTAATGTATAACACTGCACTTTTTTATTTTTTTTCGACATTTTGTTTTTCTTAAGTAGAACATATGAGAATTGCGAAGGAGGCTACACAAGAAATTTCTAATATTTTCAGGAAAAATTAGTCAAAAAATAACAATTTTTTTTTTAATTTTTAATTTTTTTCACAAGTATTTTTAAAAAATCGGGAAAAAACATTGGATATTGTAGATTGGATGTTTAAGTACCAGTTAAAATAAGAAAAATTTGATTTTTCATAATTGGCAGCTTTCTATTGACATTTTAGGTACCAAATTTAAAAAAAAAATTAGCAAAAAAATATGGTAAAATCACCAAAAAAAATGGTAAAAATACAAAAATAAAACTAGAACAATTATAAAGTAGAAACACATAAAAATTGTGGTATTTTACTTAACGCAAATTACCAAAAAAAATGGTGTAAAAATTATTTATAAAAAAATATTTTTAACTAAATTTTTTACTCCAAAACGCAAAAAAAAAATCTGAACTTAGAAAATTTTTGCGTGTCCTATTGTTGAATAATTAATTTTTTTTTTGTAAAACAACATTAATTCTAGTAATAAAATAAGTTTTGTAAAATTATATTGGAATTTTGTACTTTTCAATACATACATTTCAAACTGAAAACCTTGTAAACGATCTTAAAAAAAAATGTTTGTAATAAAACATTTTTTTGGTAAAAAGACTAAATAACATCAAGTAAAATTATGTTGTACAATTACAGTTTTCTTGTGTAAAAAAACTAAACACCTTGCAATATTTTTTTAATTTGTAAAATAATTCACTTTTTTTGTAAATTTACCTAAAAAATTTGTAAAATTAATTTACCAACATATAATAGTAAAATTACAAAGCAAACTGTAGTTTTCGTTTTATTAAATATACAACAATTTTTGTAAAAAGACAAAAATATTAGTAAAATAGAATTACAAGACCTTTTACTTGTAAATTTACAAACTTTTTTTTTTGAGTGTAGTATATAATCTTATTTACATTGTTTTATAATGAAACAGCGTCCCTTAGCTATCATATGGTTCATAAAAAAACAACATACAAATCCAACATGCCACACTTTGGAATAAAGAAGTAACAAACAAAAAAAAAAACAGGACATTTTTCAAAGAAAATGCTTATTTTCCTAATGAAAAAGAGGAGAATAATTTTTAATGCACTGCAAAAAATTTGAGGTGTACAATCGAATCACTATTTTCTTCTCAGACTCAACTATAGCATAAGGTAAAGGGGGGAGGGTTTAAGCAAGGGGGCAAACTTGCTATCCCTAGTTATATGTAAAGTTAACAACACTCACAAAAAATACCTAATTATATTTTGTGACACAACTTCCTTAAAAATAGTTTATAAATTTTTCCACATTTTAGTTAAATTTAACAAAAGTTTGGAAATTTTCTTAACTGTTAAGTTAATTGGAATTCCCTAATAAATAGAAGAAATTCTTACCGCCAAAGAAATATTTAGTTCATTTAGTTCATGTACTGCTAAATAGTCCATTATTTTCCTTAAATGGAATTCCCTAATAAATGGAAGAAATTCTTACCGCCAAAGAAATATTCTCTAAATATATGAGAAAAAAAAAAATATTTTTAAGACATATTCCTCTTTAGCTTTAGGATTAGTTCATCATACCAATTAGTTCATCATATTTATCTTCTTAGATTTTAGGAAGTTTTTTCCACTATTTTTTATTTATTATTCATAACTTTTGGATCTAAGAAAGTTGTCATTTTCAAAAATGCCCATATCTCGGTAAATAAAAGCTCTCCGAAAAATAGTTTTAAAGTTATCGAGATTTTTAAATTCTCAAGACCCCATGGGCCCGGCCCGATGGGTCCAGACCCAGTTGGGTCTCTTAAGGATCTTCATAGTTTTTGATTCAAAATTTTTGTCCGTTTGTAAACTTTAAGGAATGCGAAAGCTAGGACCTGTTACACTAAGAAAATTATGTCATTAACTGTTTGTAGGTTATTTAAGTAAAAAAGTAATCAGTAAAGTTATTTTAAAAGAAAAATCAGTTATTTTATAAAGGATTTATTTTTTTTACTATTTCTGTAGTTTAAAAAATATAATTTACTGTCTAAAAAACGAATTTTCTGTTACATTTATTTTCGGCAGTAAAAAATTTCTTCTATAGTTTTACTGTTTTTCAATACAAAATAAGTGAATATTCAGTAGTTTTTTAATGTTTTGGTTAGTCATTAATTAACATTTAAAATTGACTGTAATTTTTTTTTATTTTAAATGAAAAAACAGTGGAATGGTTTTTAAATAAAATTTCATTTGTTTTAGGTGAATATTCACTGGAATTTACCTACATAATTTTTTGAGTGTAGGGTTCATGCACGTGAGACGGACCAGTAACATTAAAAAAATGGCCTCCATTTTGCTCTATCTGGCTTAGTTTTCAACATATTGCCATTTTAAGTTTTTCGAAAAAAATATTTTTCCTCAAGTTATGAACAATTTATTAAAACTGTAGAAAAATGCATAAAATGAAAGAATTAACATAAATGCTTGTTATGTAATTCATAATGAGGAACATAAATGACCTCGAACTAGAATAAACTATTTTTTTACCAAAAAATTGTGTCTGAGATTTGTAAAATTTAAAATTTTTTTTCGAGAATTTGACAGTACCATATTTTTTTTTGTTTTTAAGCGCTTTAAAATAGCAACGGCATATCGTTTACCGCCGTTATCATTTTGGATGCATTTTTTGTATTTTCGATTTTTTTTTTGGAAATAATTCGGTCATTCAGTAAGTGCTGGGTCGATTGCAATAAAATTTATACCAGTACAGCTAACGCAATTTCATTTGCAATTTTTGCTATTTCAATTTGGGCCACACTCAGAGCAAATATCTGGTTGTGGCAGCCATAATTTAAATCATAATATGGTTGAAAATTCCATCGTAATATGTTTATAGTAATCATAAAAATTTGTTGCAATCATATTATGTTTATAAATTATAATTTTTGGAATATTTAGGATCATAATATGATTGCTGCAAATATGTTATGTTTACTACAAACAAACAAGTTATAATTCAATCACAATATGACGCTCTTAAATTATGGTTTCCACAATCATATCTCTTCTCTGCGTGCAGGTAGGGAGGTGGAACCAAATTTTATAAAAATAGAATTTTGTATGAGAGCCCCCTTTAAGAGCGGAGATAAGTTGTAGGTTTGACCAGAAGAAATGTTAAGGATGTAAAAAAGAATTCTGGTTGGTCTTATACTGTACCCCTCTACCCTAAAAAAAACTTGTCAAATTACTAGAAAAGTCTCGTAATTCAAATTTACCAATATTTGATAGTTTTCCTTGTTTTTTTTTAACAAATAATTTTCGATCAAAAGTTAATTTTTTTTTTGTAATATTACAGTTTTTCTTGTAATTTTACAAATTTCCAAGGTTTTTTACAAAAGAATCTGGTAAATTTACGAGAATTTCTAGTAAGTTTTATTTCACCAAAAAAATTGTAAATTTACAATTTTATTGGTAAAAATCTTGTAAAATTACAAAAAAGTTCGTAATTTTTACTAGAAATTCTCGTAACATAGGAGGCAGCAAAAAATCTAGTAAAGTTACAAAACCTCCTTGTAAGTTTGATCGCGTCAAAAAATTCGTAAATTTACAATTTTATTGGTAAAAAGCTTGTAAAATTACAAAATTATTGGTAAAAAGCTTGTATAATAACAAGGAATTCTTGTGTTTGACAAGAATTCCTTGTAGCAAAAAAAAGTTACAAACTTTTCTTGTTATTTTACAAGTTTTTTTTTTGAGTGACTTCGGGGCTCGGAGTCTCTCCTAGAGGGGTGCAGTGTTAGACCGACCCCCCCATAAATTCTTAGTCCACAACATTTCTTCTGAACAAACCTACACCTTATCGCAGTGACTCGTCATGAAGATCCGTGAAGTTGTCAGTGGGTGTTCTCTAATTTTGTAAAAACAGCAAATTAACGTATGATATTCATGTTTTCCTGGACCTAACGTGCTCCCGAGATAGATAATGATCCGATCTTATTTGTGTTGTATATTTTTGAGTGAGATGCAGCCCAATTTCTATTTTGTGTTCATTTTGTTACCTCACTAGTGTTTATAAACCGGTTCACCGGTTAACCGAAAAACCGGTTTTTTCCTAAAATTTCGGTTTTTTTGCAAACCGGTTAACCGGAATTGAAGATTTCCGGTGCACCGAAAACCGGTTTTTTTCTGTCGGTTAACCGGTTTTTTAAATACATTCAAAACGGAATACTTTCGCAAATATTAAGGTTTACACTTATTTTTTTATGATATTTTCAAAATTTCATTGAAAACACATTAAAAATCCGCGAGAAAGAACGTCTAAAATATTTTTTGTCTTCAAGAAACAATTTTCTAAATAGGAATTTTATTCTGAAACTGATGAAAATTTGAAATACTCAACGTTGTAAGCGTTTTTTGGAACATTTAATGAAAAACTTAATAAGTGACTGTTAACCAGATACTAAAATCCCTGTTAATGGCGAAATTGTCAATAAAAGAAAATAAAAATAAAATTCGGAACTGCAATTTACTTATAACGAATAAATGTATTTTTCTAAATAAAACCAGTACAAATTAAATTGAAGTTCTAGTGAATATGGTCAATTAAAGTACATTATTTAACTATCGCTTTTTTATAGCGTAATAGTTGCAAACCTTGCTGAAAGAAACAAATATGTTAACTTAAGCTATATTCGCTTTATTATTTAATAAAAATAAGCTATTTTCAAGTATTTTTTGGTTTTTTCAGTTAAAGAAAAAAACCGGTTAACCGGTTTTTTTATTCCGTTTTAACCGAGAAAACCGGTTACCCGAAAAAGCTGATTTTCGGTTAACCGAGAAACCGGTTTTCCAAAATGTCGGTTTTTTATAAACACTATACCTCACCACATCGACAATTAACAAAAAGCATTATTTTGCAAATAAATGGAGCATACAATTGAATTTTGGCTGCATGTCAATTAAAAACAGGGTTGGCAACCGATACCCACCTAGAATAACGGTATTTGGCTATTGTACCGCAACCAACAAAGATATGGACATTTTCGAAAGCAATTATGAAAGCTGATGAAATTTCTAGTATTTTAAATGTGTCACTTCGTGTTTCGAACCGGTAGAAACACGAAGTGACACATTTAAAATACTAGAAATTTCATCAGCTTTCATAATTGCTTTTGGGTGGGTATCGGTTGCCAACCCTGATTAAAAATAATAAAATTTAGACTTTGTCTATCACGGGAATGTGTTACGTGCAGAAAACCATACATTATATACATTATATTGATATTTTAGAAAATTAGAGAACACCCACTGACAACATCACGGACCATCACTGCCTTATCCTCACTCTCTTAGGGCTCTCCTAATCAAAATGGCATTTTTATAAAATTTGCTCCCACTGCTCTAACTGGCCAAAGGATTCCCCTAGTCAAATGTATGACCGACCCCTACATATTTCCAAACCCAACATTTTGTCAACCCCAACATTTCCGTAAAACACATTTACCCTTTATCTTTAACCCTTAAGGTGGTCCTCATACATTTTTTTATTATACCCTCCACTTAAAGTTAGAGGGTATATATAAGTTTGTCATTCCGTTTGTAACTCATCGAAATATCGGTGTGGGACACCAAAAAGTATGTATATATATAATTGATCCGTGATCGATTCTAAGACATTCTAGCGAGTCCGTCTGTCTGTCCGTCTGTTGAAATGGTGATCACAGCTAAAGTATTTAACAGATTTAACTGAAACTTAGCATATTTACTTGTTGTTGTCTTAAGCAGTTTGGTATTGTATTTGAGTAAAATCGGTTCTTCGGTTTAAAACTTACGAACGAATATGTAAGGACACCTCGAAAATTTTGGTACATTTTCACATAACCTAAAATACAAAATGCTTTTATTCGTCTGCTGGTTTATATTCATATGTGAACAGAATTGGACACGTAAAGGTATTTAAACAAGTACAAACATATTTTTTTACAAAAAAAAAGATGGATAGAATGTAAACTTTTTCCTCCAAACATTTCCGAACATACATATCCCCTTTCACCCATACAAATTGCAATTTCTTAAAAATTTGCTCTCGCCACTCTAACTGTCCCAGGGTTGACCCTATCTAGACGAGTCAAATTTAAGACCAACCTGCAATAGTTTTTTAATACCAACATTTCTCAGAACATACCCACCCTCGATATTAACCACTTAGGAGGTCTCCATACATTTTTAATGTTTTTTTAGGACATCAGCTCCCACCGCTGACACGGGGCCCCCTACACTGAAAGAATTTTGTTCATTACGGCTATGAAAACGTACATTGATTCTATGAAAAAAATCATTAGAAGTCAGCCAATGATGCTCTTCATAGAATCTATGAAACAAATTCATAGAAACCAGATACCTATGAAAAAATTCATAGGCTATGAAAAAAAAATGTTATTGTTCAATTCTATTTTTATTTATTTTATTATTTTATTTTTATTTACTTTATTATTTTATTTTTATTTATTTACAATATTCTATTTTTAAAAATTTATTTATTTTTAACTTATCCCCACCGAGATTCGAACACAAAACCAGTTGTTCGTGAAGCTTAGTCTCTAACCACTGATCTAAAGTCAATAAACAAATTATAACACTTAAAATCCATTTTGTTTAATATTCCGCTTTAATATATTGAGTTTGTATCTATGCTCTGCCACAATGCTCTGCCAAAATCTGTGTGTATTTTTGTAGAAAACGAACATTACAAAACTAAGTGTTAGTCGGCGAGGTTTTCCTCCTTTGGTGCCGCTGATAGCTAAGGCGTCGATTATAAATTTCCCAGCCGTTAGGTCTTGGGTTCGAACCCCGCCAGGGCAGCTATATTTTTTTTACTTTTTTATGTTTTTTTATATTTTTTTAATATATTTATTCAATTTTTTTAATTATTGTAACATTTTAATTATTAAAAAAATTAAAAGGCTTATTGATGACATTTTTTTTATGAATTTTTTCTATGAATCTTACAAAATCTATGAATAAAACTCTATGAAATATTTCACAATACTAATGAATATTAATTCATCCAATGAATTGTTTCATAGATTCTTTGAATTTGGTTTTATGAAATATGTTCATAGATATTATGAACAATAATTCTTTCAGTGTAGAGGGGTACAATGTATGATCGACCCCTTTTACTTTCAATGAGGCTAGGGAGCACAAAATATAAAATTTTGACACGCTATTTCTTTAAACTCTTCTAAGATATGTTTTCGGTCAGAAATATCGTAAAAATTTAGATGTTCTGACCGAAACTTTTAAGCTTTTTTTGGGCAAAAAAAATCCCCATTTTATTTGTTTTTCAGTTTTTTTGTGCTGTAGTGGTCCTTTTTTAGAGGTCCCTGGTGGTGCCCTTATTGGACAGGTTGGGTCCATCGTCCAAAATTTCACTGCAATTGGTGCAGTACTTACTAAATGACTGAATTATTTCCAAAAATATCGAAAATAAACTACTGTTCGCTGGGAAAGTACTTGACTGTGATGCTTTTCCAGCACATAAGCAACCATATAAAGTAATTTGCCAGCCTTCTCCCCTCCGTATTTTTTCTGCCTGGGTCACCCACATTTAGCTTTTTTTAAAAACTATATTCGTTTCGAACCAAATTTCTTATTTTTCGAGATATTTCATTTTAATTTTTTCGAGGAGTTATGGAAAATTTAATAAAACTGAGAAAATAATAAATTAAGTGTTCTAAAAAATTTTTAATATTTGTTTTCCTAAATTTTATTTTTTGTAGTTTGTTTTATTTTTTATGTACTAATCTATTTTCTTTTTTTTCATTTCAGGTAAGTGTAACTCTGAAACTATCGTAACCTTTAAACATAAATATGGGTCATTTAGGATATAGTACATCCAAAACAAGAATAATTATAATTTTGCTACGTGTATAGATTTCAAGTAATTGCACACTGGTACAACAAAAATCCACCCTCATATTAATACTATGTGACATTAAAAGATTTCTAGATAAATTTCAAATCTAAGTGAAGCAAATAAAATAGAACACACATTTATCTAAATCAGGGTGTGGCTTTTACAAAATCCTTCAAATCCTCCGAAAAAAAAACATGGTGACTATCAAAAAAAAGAACCATAAAATTGCGGAGTAGGTTGCAAAAGTGGTTTAAACTTTTCAGCAACAAATCACAGTAGTTTGATAACGAACGCATTAACTATTTCACCATTCCAAAAAAAAAATACTCAAAATTACAAGAATAGTTGGCGAAAATGGGTATAATAAATTTGTAGATGTACTAAAAACGTATGCGAAAAACATTCATGAAAATTTCCGTTTTCTCCCCTTTCAACGTCATTGCATCCAATACCTACAAAAAAAGTTTTTCTTTTTTTTCTTGTTACCAGCAAACGGAAAAATCTATTAAATCAACGTTGCTGGGGGCAACCGATTGAGGGTAAACTAAAATATCAAATAAGTTTTCTACTTTATACATGGATACCTTTTTTTTAAGGATACATACATTAATATGTTGTTGTTTTGTGTATAGGTGAGTGTGAGGAACACATCCTGTATGTGAGTAAATGTTTTTTTTTTTGGATTTTTATTTTAAGTTTTGTCCTTGTTTTTTTTACACTGTATTTTAGTAAAGTTTATGTGTGTATGTATTTCGGTTAACTGTTCTACAGTATCTACAAGATACATAACATACAAGGAATTTCGCATTACGTATGCTAACGAACAGAACAGAATTTTAAAATCTACTTAAAAAAACCTCCCCACCTGCAACAAAAAAAATTAAAACTGAAAAATTCGTAAATAACCCAATTGGAAAGTTTACGAAAATACATCTTTCTAGCACAGACCATTAGGCTGAATATTTTGGAACTGTTGGATATTTTGGAACTTTCTAATATGATGGCATTGAAAAAGTACGAAATATGCAATGTTTTTCTTTCTGCCCTTTCTCTAAAAATTTTAATGAAAAATCAAAAGGTTTGCTTACGTTTATGTGATATATAACGCTTTACGTCAGTGCACATGGACTATGAGCTTTGTTAGGAGACCACGCATATCAGCATCAGAAATGGAAAAGTTTGTGCAACTGTACTTTTATTGGTACAATTTGATATACAAAAGTACCAAAGTACTGCATTAACTCATTTGATAAAATTTTAAATTTTTCCGAACATTATTTTTCCTTCTGATATATAATTTGGACCGAATTTTAGTCTATCTCTCGAACAGTCTGTTTGTAAGCAGACTAAAGTTGCCAGTAATAAATGTCAATATTCAGTATAACAGTTGTGTCCGACCGAACAGTTCGACCAAAAATCGATATTTGGCCAAAATATTGATAATTCAAGGCATCTTGAACAAATTTGCTAATGGCCGGATTTTTATGAGGTTGGTCGAATTCGATTCAGAAAGGACAAAGTTAAGCAACAATTACAATGATCGGTAATCTATTACTAATAATACATTTTTACTTTCAACAAAACAAATCTTTTCTGGCCCCATGTTGGGCGCCATAATATAAAAGTCTTCTTTAAGAGTTTGCCTTTCAAAATGTTTCAGATCATTTTTGTTTAGATTATTTTGTCTACATTGTGCCAACAAAAAGAAAAATTAACAAGTAAAACCGTTAAAGTCGATCAACAACGAACATATAATACCCTACACTTTGTTTTCCGGAAAACGGGTCACAAGTCCAAACATGTACTGATTTGATCTGTATTTTGTTAGATATTTAATTATATAACACAAACATACCAAATTTAAGTAAAATAGGCTTTATTTTTGTTTGGGTCCAAAAATTGTGCATTTACAATCAGATCTGATTAGGTTAAAAAACCTTCCCATCTGCAACCAAAAAAAAATTAAAATGAAAATATATCATTCTAGCACAGACCATTAAGATTTGCCTCAACTGGGATATTTTGGTATTTTTCAATACGATGAGATTTAAAAATGTACGAAATATGCAATGTTGTTCTGTCCTTTCTCCGCAAATTTTAATGAAATCATTGGTAATCAAAGATTTGGTAAGATTTATGTGACAGTACTCATAGGCTATGAGGTCAGTTGGGAGTCCACGGACCTTAGCATGAGAAATGGAAAAGTTTTTGCAACTGTAATTTTGGTAAAATTTGATCTGTTATATAATTTGGATCGATTTTAAGACGATCTCCTGATCAGTCTGTTTGTAGAGATCTTCGACCACAAAGTTAAGAAACAACTACAATGATCGGTAAACAATCACCAATAACTCATTTTCACTTGCAATAAAACAAATATTTTCTGGGCCCCGTGTTGGGAGCCATAATATAAAAGTCTTAAAAAAGAGTTTGCCTTTGAAACTGTCTGAGATAATTTTTGTAAATATTTTTTTGTCTGCATTGCACCAACTAAAAGAAAAACCTAGTAAGACCATTAAAAGATATAATTTGGATCATTGATCGATTTTAAATCCATCTCTCGATCAGTCTGTTTGTAAATGGATCACAGTAGTGTTCGACCAGTCTGTTTGTAAATGGATCACAGTACTGTTCGACCAAAAATTGGTATTTGGTCAAACTTTAGATATTTTAAAGCATTTTGAACAAATTTGCTGATGGCCGGATTTTTATGGGATTTGTCGAATTCGATTCGGAAAGGACAAAAGTTGCCAACAATTACAATGATCGGTAACCAATTACCAATAATACATTTTCAATAAAACAAATATTTTTTGGCCCCGTGCTGGGCCCCATATTATAAAAGTCTTATTTAAGAGTTTGCCTTTGAAAACGTCTCAGATTTTTTTTTGTTTAGATTCTTTTGTCCACATTGCGCCAACAAAAAGAAAAATATTAGGCGCCCCAGTAGGCTAGTTGGTAGCGTGCTAGCCTGGGGGTCGTGGGTTCGATTCCCACCAGAGGCCTTGGTCTGTTTCGCTACAACGAGACGAAGGTCATCGTTACCAGTTCTCGGTTAGGTAAAATTAGTATATGATTTGTAATTATATGGTAATTCTTAATAAAATAAAAAAAAGAAAAATAAACAAGTAAAACCGTTGTAGTCTATCAACACCGAACATATAATACGCTACACCAGTGTTTTCCGGAAAATGGGCCCATGTCCAAATATTTACCGATTGGATCTATTTTTTTGTTAAATCTTTAATTAGGGGAGAAAACACACACATACCAAAGGGGGAGTAGTTTGTGGACATTTGACTTGAATTTATCTACATTGAAAGAGATGGGAAGACTTCTGCCTGCAGTTTATTCCAAATACGGTTAGTACAAACGGATGTGACTACTAAACAGCAGAGTGCTGCGAACAAAAACTTGGACCCAGCGGAACAGTTTTCATGGCAATATTAATAGAACATTGTCACACAAATCACATTCCGACAGTGCTCCAATGAGTCAAAAGAGCTGGATACCCTACTGTCAGTGATAAGCCTCAACACCATCCTTTGTGCACGGTCCAAAATAGATTTTGAAGACCCTGCTAACATATGGGAGTAGTATTTCATCTTCGGTCCGATATAGGTGGCATAAATAGTAAGGAAATCGGATGGGTTAAAGTACTTCTTACGCCGGTTTAAAAAACCAAGACATTTGAATGTTTCTTTCGACATCTGAAAAATGCGCTTAGTCTAATGGAAATCACGCATAATTTTGATGCGCAAATATCCGTTTCCTCGATATATATACCACACTTATTTACAGATAACTCTGTTGATTGCACTGTACTGTGGGTCAAAATACAACATTGGGTCTTACGTGCATTGAACCTGATGCAGATTATCATTATCTGCCTTCTTCCTTTAACCTCAAAAGGTCTTGGCCTTCGGAAATGAGATTGACAAATATTGCTGTCATCCGCAAAAGAGTAGATAGGATTTGAAGTTTGACAAAGAAGGTTGTTAAGAAAAATAAGAAAAAGGGTAGGAGAAAGAATATAACCTTGCAGTACCCCTGAATGAAGTTGAAACTAGTCTGATGAGAGCCCATCTATAACAAAACGTATGGAACGATCTCTGAGAAAGCTCGAAATAAATTGAGACAAGTCATTACCGACGCAAAAGGCATTAAGCTTATATATGAGCACAACGTGGCACAAACAATCAAATTTATTGGATATATCTAGAGCAACCTCCTTACTCCAAAATGGCAGATTTACCAAGCTCTCCATTACTTTCGAAATCGCTGAGCAAATTTCGATAGGGCGGTAATTATCAGGGGGCTAATCACGTAAAACGAAAACATAAACGATATCAAAATACATATCGTTTTGAAGGGAAATTTGAAAGTTTTTCTTTATTAAATTACCAAGCAAAATTTTCCGTTCCAAATAATCGGTTCCAGAACGCATCATATTACCCTGAAACCGATTCTACTTCATGTTCAAGAATCAATGAATTTTGTTTGAAATTGTCCCAAAAGCAATCGTTTTTTAGAGCAAGTAGTTTTTTTGAAAAATAATTTTACATATAAAATTTTGTTTTGAATACCGTAGAATATATTCAAGAATGTATTGTTAAAGCAATTTGTTCCAAAAATTTTCCTGGGTATTAAAGAGTGTTGTCTAATCCAGAAACATTATAAAAATTGGAAATATTTTGATTAGTTTAGGAGCAACAAGGCTCCAAAAATCGACGATAGTTAACTATCGTTTCAGCACCAGTACTGGTATGCCATCCGGCCCGGTAACTTATTTACGTTAATAACCGCAAAAGGCCTTTTAATTGCACGAGCTTGAAAAAATATCATAGGCATAGTATGCTTAACGGCAAGAAGGAATTGCTTGTAAAAAGGCCAGCTATCAGTTAGATTTATCAACTGGTTCAGCGAACAAAGTTCCTAATTGAAATGCCAGAAAAAGTCTTTAAGCTCTGCACAAAGAGCCTCTTAACATATGAAAACTAAATGCTTTGCAGCTGTTGTTGAAACGTTACGAAGTTTTGAGTACGAGAAGGATGCGGAAATGGTGCAGTGATCCGAATTACCAAGAGGTGCAAATGTTTTTACTTCATAATTTTTCGAATGAGAAGCGAAAAACTGGTCAAGAGTATTCTGGTGTTCATTCCCAACGCCCGTTAAGCGCGTTGGTTCGTTCACTAATTGCGACAGGGGGTTATTCGTGACGAATTACTTGACGTTATCGCCAAAGGGAATCAAATGGTTAAATGGAGGATCCAGGAAGAGTTTTGAACATTGAAATCCACGACAATTTCACTGCTCTGACAACTCTCCAGGATTCTCGAATTGGAAAGGACACCAAAACTATCCAATGATGACACCCTTGCTGCATTGGGACTCCTTTATAAAAACCAGAACTGTAAAGTGTGTGCCCTGATTTCAAATTTAACCCATAATTAAATTTGGGATCATTCGTGCCAAAAATTGATTCGATTTTACGTATTTCTAAACATAACCAGCTTATGTGTGCCAAACTTCAGGAGTATGTCTCTTATTAGATTAGACTGTATCATGTTCTCTACAGACGATGGACAGACGGCTATGCTAGAATATTTAAAATTCGTCAAAGGGCAATATAACATGCATAATCTTTATACTGTATAAAACTAATCATTGATCGTTTTCATTTAAAAAAAAAAAATACTTTCCCCGAGTTGGGCGCCAAGATTTAAAAAAATTTGTCTTCAAAATCTTGCGTCTAGAAAAATTCTCAGATTCCTTTAGAAAAGTCTAACAAGGTTGTGTCACGTATGAAGCTCCCCTTGTGAGATATCCTCTGTACTGACAAAAAGAATCCTTTATAACGATCCATTAAATATATCATTTCCACTTGGGAATCTTTGAAAAATAAACTTTTTCTTGTTCTGTGTGTTTTTTGAAAACGGATATGCAATAACATGGTAACTTATTTCAACAAAACCCTCTTTTTTATTATTATTGTTGTTAGAGTTGTTGTCGTCATTATTATTGTTGTTGTTGCTGTTTGTTGTAGTTGTTGCAATGCAACTTAAAACTCTTTTGTAACAAAAGTTCTTCTGCATTTGCTGCACTGCACCAAAAAATGCATTCCTTACACGCCATGATATCGTTCGTCGTATCCTTTATGTATTTGTTTCTTTCTCATTTCGTATTCATTTGTTTTTAGAGGTTTTGCCGTAGAAATTTAAAGTTTTTTTTTAATGTCGTTGTTGTTATTTTTTCCACTTTGTGTTCTTTCGTAAAAACATCACTATTTACAGCAGCAGTTAACAAAAAAAACTAAATAAATGGTAAAAGAAAAGTTTTTTTTTTCCACAAAACATTGGTATGATAGACAGTGGTTAAAGTTTAAAAAAAAGTTGTGTTAAATACTTTTTATAAAATATCGTTTTAATATGGGGTCCTAGTGGGACTAAGGGAATTGACAAAACAACGATCGGTCTGGCTGATGCCCACGTATAGTGGATTGGGTAAGATATGAGGATATGCTACTTATGAGATTTCGTGTTATTTCAATACCTGGTATCATAGAGTCGGTTGAAGTGGAATCTGATGTTTAGACTCTGGCTGCCCTACTGCGACTGTGTGTTCTGTAAGAAAGAGTAGACAAGGTTAATTAGTCCCAAGGCCTTGATGTAAAGAGAAACTTGGAAACCTCAGCAAAAGTTATCCAAAACTACTTATTAGAACATTTAAATTTCAAAAAAATGCTACCGAAATAGTTATCACCTCACACAAACGGACTATTTGAAAAAAGTGCACAAGATTTAAGTGTTATAGGAAATTTAGTTTGAGGTTAAGGGAACGACGGACACACCAAGACTACAAAATCTTTCATAAAGCTCGATTCCTTAAAAATCACGATGTTGCATATACTACAAACAACCAGTCAATGCAATGTTAATTCGTCTTTATTCCTTAACCAGGGAAGGAGAACTACACTGTAGCGAAAGATTTCAGGCCGATCAGTTTATCTTCTTTCCCACTAAAGAGTCTGAAACGATTGGTTAAAAAATTCGTTAAGTCGGTAACATTGATCGAGAGCCCCTTCAATATAAAGTGGTGAGCTTTTGAAAAGGCCATATTTTACTCGTTGACGGCTTCGGCTGAAGAGCTGGATTTAATTTATGCGCCGGATTTACTTTGTTGGCCACTAAAAGGCAGGGGCCAAATGGTTGGCACTTCTTTGTTAATGATCTGCTTCGTGGTTAACTCACTTTCTGTCGAAAAAATATAGGATCAAGGTGTTCACCAGGGCTTTCAATCGGGATCAGTTTTTCTGAATCACGAGATTGAAGAAAAATTTTCGGTATCCTAGGATTTTCAATCTCGAGATTAATTTTTTAAATTTTTCGAGATTTTTAAAAATTTTTAGGATTTTTTGGCGCCTCAAATTCACGCGTTCGTAAAGATTTGCGAAGTACTGTTAAAGTTGTGAACTTCGAAAAAGGAAAACCATCGAGAGCAGTCATCCGGTCAATTACTGCAGGTAGAGAGTCCTCCTTGGAAGGATAGCCGTATTCTGTTATCTATCTTACCTTTCGTCGTGACTGATCGTTACCAACTTTTTGCATCTTTACCTTATGAACCTTTACAACAGGACTTTAGATCAAAAGCCCTTTCGTTGAACCACCATTAGTTTTTATAATCGTTTTGCAAACTATACATTTCGTAAAACCGGGGATTGAAAATCAGGAACCTTGAGGTTCAGGATTCGCCAAATCCTCAAAATCCCGGATGACCGGCATTGGAAGCCCTAATCTTCGGATACAAGCGCTATACAAGGTATTTAAGGGTCACTCTAGATAGTAAAATGGTTAGGGCCATACATGTTCAACTAAGGGTAGTAAGGGCGCACCGTATATTCTGGTAGTGTCAGAGAGATGTGGGGATGACATGGGGTTTAAAACTTGCAGAGGTGCAATGAATGTACTAAGCAATCAGCAGACATTTTGTGACGAACGCGACGGCAGTCTTTTGGCTAAGAAAGATGGTGAAGTCTATTCGGGTTCAGCTGGACATGAAATATTTTGTTTGTAGACTCCTTTGCAGTGTAGACTTTCTGAGCAGGGAAGAATGGTGCAACCTGGGATAGCTCAGGAAAAAATGTAATACTCTCTATTCGGACGGTTTTAGAACCTCAGTTAGTTGTAGATCTGGTTGGTGTTTGGACGATGAAAGCAAATGATTTGTTTGATATAGATCAGTTCCTTTTCCTACCCTTTTTTTTATTTTTCTTATCAGCCTTCTCAGTCAAACTTCAAATCACATCTACCCTTTTGCAGATGACAGCAACATTTGTCATTCATTTTCCTTTAATTGTAGGCCAGGCCTTGTTGAGGTTAAAGGCAAAAGGCAGATTATGAATTGCACATAATCAGGACCTATTTTACAATCTCTAAATGGGGTCTTGGAAATAGGGTCAAGTTCAATGCATGCAATATCCAATGTTGTGTGTTGACCTACAGGTCTGTGGAGCCAACACCGCCATCTGTGCATCCGAAGAATCGGAAACTCTTGATATTTTTGGTCATGCAAATTCAGTGTAATGTCCGCTGGAATAAGCACGTTTTTTAAGTGTCGAAAGAAGCTTTTATGTGTCTCGGTTTTTTAAACCGGTGTAATAAGTACTTCACCTTATCCGATCTCCTTACTATTTATACCAGCTATATCCGAACGAAGATGGAATACAACTGCCATGTAAGGACAAGGACTTAAAAGTATATTTTGGAGCTTTTGAACCGTATCCATAAAAGGCGTTGATGCTTATCAATGACAAAAGCGGATTCGGCGGAATGTGTTTTGTGTGACTTTGTTCTGTTGATATCGAGGGAACAAATTCCCAGAGCCCAAGTTTTTGTTCGCAGCACTCGTTTGTCTAGTAGATCACATCCGTTTGTCGTCGATCTCACATCACACTTCATAAACGGTTCGTTTGTCAGTCGAAGTCTTCCCAGTTTAAAATGCCCACAAACGTTGCTCACTCTTTGCCTCTTCATAACATATTTGTGGGTACAGGGTCTCTCTTTTGTGGTGTCCTGGTCATAGGAGAATTCGTGTAAATGTCGATTCCTTGGTAAACATTGTCTTCAATAAAATTCCTCACAACCCGGAACCTGAATTGGATATAGGTTTGACGTGGATTATGGGTTGCATCAACTTTGATATAAAATCAATTTTTATGGTAAGATAGATAATGTGATGACATGCAATAATACTTAATGTTTTGTAGTAAGAACAGAACGAAAGTTTCTAACAATATTTATCACTCGGTCTGAGTAGAAGAGATTGTCTCAAAGTTTTTGGCTTAATTACGTGACGCAATGCCTGCGCTCGTCAGGTTGGATTAGGTTGTAAGTGGCTGCTGACGTTAAGCTTCACTCATAGACTCTGGGGCATGTTGTGATACCACAGGACGGTAATGAGGTTCCCCTACTAGTCCCTGCCGTTAAACCAATTTGAGCTCCTTTTCAAACTCTTAAGATATTTGATTTTGACACCCGACAAATCAGAAAGATCGTGCAGCTCCGTTAATTCTAGTGAAGCAAGTTTCTGACCAGAAAGTGCCGGGCAGATAAGGTGTTATATAGTTTCCAGCCCCTCCTCATTCTAGCAACTTCGGCAAACGTCATTTGACGGTACATTTAACCTCAGATGAGTCTCCGCTAAAAAACAAAGCCGTATATTTTGCTTGCAAGTTTCTAGAGGCATACCAATACATTCCAATTCCGTTGGAACCTCTAAGGTAGTTCCCTTGCAAGCTTATCGGCTTTGCAACTCCCTGTTATCTCTGTGTGCCCTGGGATCTTAATGAAGCATTCGATGTAGGATCTGGAGTAAGACAAGGGTAGAAAAGGAATCCAATGGAACACATTTACTCGTCTTGAAGACATCGAATATGCTGACGATATATGTCTGATGTGCCAAAAACCTAGCAACCTCCAGAAGAACTTAACGGAACTTGACGAAAAAGCTTAAACTGCAGGACTTAAGATAAATATAAAGAAGACGAAATTTATGTCTGGTGGTTACAGTGTCTTAGATCAACCAACATTAATAATTGGTAATGAGGAAATCGAAAATGTTCAATGTTTCAACTACCTTGGGCAAATATCTAAAAATACAAAACTAAGAGTTTTTAACTCTAATGTAAAATCGGTTCTGTACTACGCATGCGAGACCTGGAAAAGTATAAGAAGCATTGATAAACGTTTACAGACATTCACCAACAAATGTCTCAGAAATATCCTGGGTATATGGTGGCCAGATCGTATAAGTAACGCAGACGTGTGGTTGCACACAAATCAAAAACCAGTTCCAAGTGAAAAAAAAGCCACGAAAGTGGCCGTGGATTGGCCATATACTTCGAAGGTCTACAGTTGGGTACTGCAAATTACAGTTGGAATGAAATGTGCCGTGAAGCTAATTATAGAGATAGATACAGAGAAGTTGTTGAGGCCTATGCTCCAACGGGGGAGAAGGATTACAGAAGAAGATCTATTGATCTTGGGATCTATATGCGTGGCCATCAAAAATGCTTCGAAAAATGATTGGCCATCTCATTTTAAGAGAGCAATACGTCTATTGTTGCGTTCTCAGGAGAAATACTGAAATATCAGACTTTCTCAGGTTTGCGAAAGCAGCTAAGAAATTCTGAGCAAACACTTTTTACTCCCTTTAACTAAATATAAAATTACTTAAAACCCACTGTCCTTAAAAGCGATAAAGAATTGCACATATAAAACTAAAACTTTGAAGATACACATACTTTTGAGAATTTATTGCTGCTGCAATTTCTATTTGAAAAAGTAAAGAAAAAAAAAATAAGGAAACACCATCCATCCATTCACATTGTTACAAACGTACAATAATAATAATAGTGAAACCATTACGACAATGATTGCAATGCATTTCATTTTATTACATACTTTTCAAGTTACATTCATTCAAACAAGAGTTTTTCTTTTTTTTCATTTTTGCACATTTCCAAGAAATTGTCGCAGAAAATGAAAATTTATAGCTACAGTTGACATTTTCTTATTTCTTTACAATTCGACTTGAGTTTGTTTCTGTGTTTTGTGAATTTGAATCCTTGCAGATAAAATGGTTCCGTTTTATCGTTGAATTTTTGCCAAATCCTTGAAGTTTTTTTTTTTTTTTTTTTTTTAGTTTTTCAAATGTACGAATACTAACAATTTCGTAACGTTTGTTGTTTCTTTTTTTGTGGATTTGATTTGTTTACGAATTTTTTATGCAAATATGTCAAGTTATGTATAAACGTGTATGCAAGAAGTTGGGAAGTTGCTTTGGTATTCTCGTATGCTAGAAAAAAAAAAAAAAACTACAATAAAAATGATTTGAAATCAATAATAGAATATTTTGTAGTGGCAATAAAGAATACATATACTGAAGGATATTAGATTTAGATGTTAACCTGAATTTTGGTAAAGTAAAGACATTTTAAATGCATATTGCATTTTAAATGCAGTTTTGTACAGTTAAAAATATTTTTTTTGTTTATGATTACCAAATTTTTATTGACGTAACAGAAATTCAGTTATTGCAGTTGAATTTTAATTGTCACAACTCGATAGTGGCTCTCTTAGTCGACAATTCAGATTCTATCCTTGCAACCAAACATTTAGATTACACTACTAAATATCGAAAGTGCCACTGGGACGCAACCTTATACACTTTATTAAAATATTTCTGCTGGTAAAAAATCGGGTCTCCAAACTTTTCCATCACATCAGCTCAAACATTGCATCTTAAAGAGCAATGTTTGAGCTTTACTCTTGACTTATTTTGAAGTCGTCAGCACATCGGGTTCATCCGCTATGAGTTGTCAAATATATCCGAAAACGCGATTTTTTGTATGTCAAATTTCTCAGAAACCTGATGTAATGGAGAAGTTTGGCGACCGGATTTGTGACCAGGTAAATGATTGTAATCATGTGTATAAGATGGTGTTCCATTTACATATTTTGAGGGAAAAGTTTGGAGACCAGATTTGTGATCACTAAAACAATTGCAGTTAACTGTGTAAGGTCGCTTCCCAGTCGCATCAAGTTTTTTTTTCAAAATTTTTAGTAGTGTTATCAACATTTTCAGTTGTTACAATGATTCTCTTTTCGGTCCGAAGGAATTTAAAGAATGGGGGACTCATATTGCGAGTACAAGCCGCGGTTAAGTCTCTGGAGTCAATGTTTCTGAAAACAAGATCTGCCCTTAACTGCCGCACGAATTCAAATGAGATTGCCAAGAAGTTTCACATACGACTCATATGGGTTCCAGGCCACAGATAAATTCCAGGGAATTGTAAAGCCGATGAGCTTGCAAAACTGGGAACTACCGTACAGGTTCCAACGGAATTTAAATGTGTTGGTATGCTTCTAGAAACTTGCAAGTAAAATCTACACCTTTGTTCCGCGGTGGAACATATGAATAGAGACTACACGAAATATTGGGCCGTCTCTTAATGAAAAGCGTACAAGTGAACTGAACACTCAGGGGATTCCCCTATAAATCCATTGTATTGTGTTGTAATCAGGAAATATAGATATGGGAAGGTTGGTATTTGACTTGAATTTATAGATGTTAAAAGTGTCGGGAAAGACATATACGGGAAGTCTGTTTCACACACGAATTGAGGAGGTCCATAACAAAAAGCAACAATTCCACTTTTACAGTTTCTTAGATAAACGCATAAATGTTAACACAGTCAGTACTGAGTTTGAGTGTAAGTACTGAGCTTTGAGATGTTTCATAATTTAAGTCAGTAGTAAATTGCTATGTAAATATTGAGCTTTGGAATGTTTTTTAGTAATGGTTACATAGTTTTTAATGTGTAGAATAGTATTCAGTCAAAAAATAAAAAACTCAAAAAGTGGAATTGGTGCTTTTAGTTATTGCTCTGCCAAAGAAAGAATTCTCTCTATAGTGAGTTGTGCGCTCAGCTGTCGAATCAACGATGAATGGGTGAGCTCTGCTAGAGAGGAGCGTATTACGATCAAACACACGTCTATCCGGAATGAGGTCACCTATCTCAGCAGAACACTCTTCGTGGAAGTATCGATAGAACAACGACACACAACTTACACTCCTACGATAAGCACCTTTTTATACGCGATGAAGTAGGTCCAATGAAGACATTGAAACACCTGCGCGCGTATTACGACCAAATACACGTTTATCCGTCTATCCAGAATGATGTCACCTATCTCAGCACTCGCCGTGAAAGTATCGACAGAACAAAGACACACAACTTACACTCCTACGATGCTCTAAGAAGTTTATAGAATTATAAGTTCAATCATCCCCTATAAGCATAAGTGCCCTTTTTTATACTCGATCAAGTCGGTCCAATGAAGTCATTGAAGCACCTGCCCATACTTGGGATTTGTAATTCATTTTGGGACCGATATAGGTGGTATAGACGGTCAAGAGATTTGATGGTCTCTTCTACAACGTTTCAAAAGCCCTAAACATTTAAATTCATCCTTCGCTACTTCAAAAATGTGCTTACTCCAACGGACATTATACTGCGTTTTCATGTCAAGAGCTTCCGATTCATCAATATTCGTAGTACCAATAGTTAAATTAGAAGCTTCCGCACCCCGATTACGCTTGTGTGTAAGAGTACAGCATTGAGTCTTCTGTGCATTAAAATCGAGCCTATTCTCAAGACCCCATAAACATATTCTTGATAGGTCAATTTTAAGAGAGTTATCCATAATATGGATAACATATTACGCTGTTTCATATGTCTAACTTCGGACTGACCCGGTCTATGGTCAAAAGAATAAGAGTGCCAGATATTGCGGTTAAATGTGCCGGCAAATGACTTTTGCCTTAGTTTCATGTATGAGGAGGAGTTGGAAGCTACAGAATATTTATCTGCCATTGAACGGCACTTAGGGAGCTGATTTGTCAGATGTCTAGGACTTTCATAAGGAGCTCAAATTGGTTTACCGACCGGTAGGGGAACCCCATTACCGTCCTGTGGTATAGTAACGAACTTCAGAGCCCAACTTAATTTACCTTACCTGTGAGTACTACTGAAGCTCTATCTGGTGACCACATTGAATAGTTTTTCTATCCTCAAAACCGTTTTTTTTTTTCTTGGGTTTTAATTTTGCTGGAGGAATTTACATACATGCCATGTTGTGAAATTATGGTGTTATAAGTTAAATATTTAAAAAAAAAAATACCAGGTTTTATGTTTCACCATCTCAGAATCAAAATTTCCAAAAACCTTTTATTTTAAGAATTTCAAGTTTTTAAGATCATCAAAAGAGTTTCCAATTACAATTATTAACCTCCTAAAAGTATTTTTTTAAGAAAAAATTTCAAGTTTCTGGGACCATCATTTTAGAAGATAGAAAAACTGATGAAGTTTTTATCAATTTTTGTCCCCTTAGAATCGTAATTTCCAAAAAGTATTTTTTCAAAATGGTTTTTATTAGTCAGGGGATCATACTTTCCAAGGCATTCCACTTTCCAATACTTCCACTTTCCACACTTTCCAAGGCATTCCACTTCGATATTTTATAGAAAGCTATTATGGTCCACGGATTTATGCCCCCGATTTGCTCCTAATTTTTGAATAGTTTCTGTATTTTTGCTTTGTATTTTTCAATTTGCCCCTGCTCGGGCGCCATTTATTTAAATTGGCGTATTCCATTGCGCCAATACATTCCACTGCTTTCCAATACATTCCACTTTCCGTACTTTCCAAGGCATTCCACTTCGATATTTTATTGAATGCTAGTATGGTCCACGGATTTATGCCCCCGATTTGCTCCTTATTTTTGAATCGTTTCTGTATTTTTGCTTTGTATTTCTCAATTTGCCCCTGCTTGGGCGCTATTTATTTAAAAATAGTATTAACAAATTTTACTGAATTTCTATGTTTGTCTAGGGATATTTGCTCAAACTGCTAAGCCGATTTAAAAACGAAACCGAATGGTTTTTGGAAATCGGGATTAAATTGATCGGCTTTAAGAAACTTACTTGGTAGAGATTCTTAAAAACTACAAAACTAAAATAACTTAAGTTCCAATATTTTTTTTACCCTTTACTAAAGGCCGTTTGTCACAATAATACTGAGTCGTAAGATTTTAGTTAACCAAAATAAAATGAAATTTGGTCTGACTGTCCAAAAATCAAACCAAAAAATATTTTCGATACATTGCTCTTTGACCCCATCACATTTCAAATAATATGAAAACAGCTGTTTAGAAAAATATATGCTGAAAAATATAATTTGTGTGTATTCATTTAAATTCATTAAAATAAGTGACTTATAATTTAATAACATCAACTTTCTACCTTAAGTTTTTTGTTTTTATGTTTTCGGCAATAAATTAAAAAAAAAAATACATCCCTGATAAAATGAAAAGTCTCAGCTTTTAGAAATATTTCTAAAAATGACGAGTATTATACGACTGTCAAAATTTCTTCCGTATTACCGTCCGTGTCATTACATTTCGCATGTACACTAGAGTGGTCCTTATTTTGAAAATTTTGGATTTTTGTTGCTCCTCAAGCCTGGATTTGTTAAACGACCTAAAACTAGTACCCGATAAAATTTTGAGCCAAATCGGTTAACTCTCTGACTACGCTAAAATCGGTCTAAGTTCCGGGTTTTGGGGAAAAGGCACTAAATTAAAAAAAAATAAATAAATTAAAAATTTTATGAATATGTTTAAAACAAAATATTTTTTGTTTAACATTTGGCCAAACATACTTAGATAAAAAATATAAAGATTTTGTGATATCGGTAACCCATAAAAATTTGGTAACAAAAAAATTTTTGGAATTTGCAAAATTTTTGAAATCTCCAAAATTATATTTTTCAAATTTTCTCAAACAAAATTGCAGTAAACTTACGATATTTTTTATTAATTTTGTAATGTATTAGTTCGAGTTTAAAATTAAAAAAAAAAATTGATATCCTTTTTTTTAAATTATCGTGTAGACCGATTTCAAAACAGCGGATTTAAAGGAAATATATTTTTTGGTGAAAAATTTAATGAATTTATTTCTTAAAAACTCATTTTGTTATATATTAACTAAAACTTAATTTTGTATTACTCCTTTGACCTTTTAATATAAGGCAAAAAAATATTAAAATTCAAGGACATTATTAACCCATTAGGATCCGGTGTCTACACTTCAAAATATGGAAGATTTGGAGCTTCATGCCAACATTTTTAAGAAATAGAAGATTAATGTAATAAATTACCATAAGATGATTTCTGTATTCTAATAGAATGTGTGAATGTAACTATAAAATTTTGTATATCTAGGACGTTGTTAACCCATGTTTACCGGTAGTCAAAATTATGGCATTTCTAAACCCATGACGAATAAAAACAAAAAAAAAATAAATTTATAATTAAAAAAATATGGTCCAATTAAATTATAAAGGGATATAAATTGATAAAGGATTAAATCTTTAATTTTTTTTTTTCAAAATTAACCCTTGAATGCCAAAAAAAATATAAAAACAAAAAAAAAAATAAATTTATAATAAAAAAATATGGTCCAATTAAATTATAAAGGGATATAAATTGATAAAGGATTAAATCTTTAATTTTTTTTTTCAAAATTAACCCTTGAATGCCAAAAAAAAAATATTTTTTTTGTTTAATAAATAAGACGAAACCTGAAAAATAATTTTGTTAAAATACATAAAAGCCATGCAATTATAACATTTTAAAAATTAACCCTTAACTGCATAAAAGCAATTCAATTATAAAATTTTGAAAATTAACCCTTAACTGCACTATAAAATAAATATTATAAATCTTTCAGAATCTTTCGCATGAACAAAATTCATATTATTAAGGTTAAAATGCAGTTAAGGGTTAATTTTCAAAATTTTATAATTGAATTGCTTTTATGCAGTTAAGGGTTAATTTTTAAAATGTTATAATTGCATGGCTTTTATGTATTTTAACAAAATTATTTTTCAGGTTTCGTCTTATTTATTAAACAAAAAAAATATTTTTTTTTTGGCATTCAAGGGTTAATTTTGAAAAAAAAAATTAAAGATTTAATCCTTTATCAATTTATATCCCTTTATAATTTAATTGGACCATATTTTTTTATTATAAATTTATTTTTTTTTTGTTTTTATTCGTCATGGGTTTTGAAATGCCATAATTTTGACTACCGGTAAACATGGGTTAACAACGTCCTAGATATACAAAATTTTATAGGTACATTCACACATTCTATTAGAATACAGAAATCATCTTATGGTAATTTATTACATTAATCTTCTATTTCTTAAAAATGTTGGTATGAAGCTCCAAATCTTCATATTTTGAAGTGTAGACACCGGATCCTAATGGGTTAATAATGTCCTTGAATTTTAATATTTTTTTGCCTTATATTAAAAGGTCAAAGGAGTAATACAAAATTAAGTTTTAGTTAATATATAACAAAATGAGTTTTTAAGAAATAAATTCATTAAATTTTTCACCAAAAAATATATTTCCTTGAAATCCGCTGTTTTGAAATCGGTCTACACGATAATTTAAAAAAAAGGATATCAATTTTTTTTTTTTAATTTTAAACTCGAACTAATACATTACAAAATTAATAAAAAATATCGTAAGTTTACTGCAATTTTGTTTGAGAAAATTTGAAAAATATAATTTTGGAGATTTCAAAAATTTTGCAAATTCCAAAAATTTTTTTGTTACCAAATTTTTATGGGTTACCGATATCACAAAATCTTTATATTTTTTATCTAAGTATGTTTGGTCAAATGTTAAACAAAAAATATTTTGTTTTAAACATATTCATAAAATTTTTAATTTATTTATTTTTTTTTAATTTAGTGCCTTTTTCCCCAAAACCCGGAACTTAGACCGATTTTAGCGTAGTCAGAGAGTTAACCGATTTGGCTCAAAATTTTATCGGGTACTAGTTTTAGGTCGTTTAACAAATCCAGGCTTGAGGAGCAACGAAAATCCAAAATTTTCAAAATAAGGACCACTCTAATGTACACGATAACATTTTTTAATTCTATACGATTTTTTGACAGATCATTTTACTGAGTCTTATCGTGCCAAACGGCCTTAAGTGATACAACTCATATAATAAAGTTATTCCCTTAATAACACTTTGAAATTTCAGTATGGGTGTATATTCATGATTCTCGATCGATTTGAAGGCGATATAAATATGTCCGTCCGTCTGTACATGCATCAGCCTGTTTTAAGCACGATAACTTTCGAAAGACAACATAGAGGCTACTGAAACATGGCACATACATTTGTCTGGTCAGGTTGCTAGGGGCTAGGAAGTTATTAGTAAAACCACTCTTCGAAAGACATTCATTGCTTTCGCCAATTTGTCAGGTTCTTTTTACACATATATTTTCGTGTTCAGGTACCCGGCACTTTATATCAAGGCTAGGAAGCTATGAGAAACCATGATGGGTTTCATCTCGAAATCACTTTTAAACACTCTTCGAAAGACACTCGTTGCTTTCGCCACCTTTTCAGGTTCTTCGTACCCATATATCTTGGTGTTCAGGTACCCGGTACTTTGCATAAAAGTAGGAATTTATGCGAAAAACCGTGATTGGTCTCATTTCGAAGTCACGTGTCAACACTTTTTGAAAGACATTTGATGCCTTCAGGTTCTGTTTTTATGTAACCTGTAACAGAAAGCAGAAAGTTTTTACGGAAGTATAAATTATTCTACAACTGATTTTTGGCAATTTAAATTTTTGTTAGAATAATAATGATAATTATTTAAAATACCAAGTTGCTGTTCAAATCTTGTGTACACTCATAATACACTTAAAATAATGATCTTCATTTTTGTTTTAATTTATTCAGCGATGATCAAACATTTAAAATATAAATTATTGGTAATCAGAATGAGACAAATAAATACATTCCAATAAATTACAGACATTCATTCAAACAAATGAACGAACATTCATATTATAAAGAAGAAAAAAAAATCAAGATGGAATCATCTCCAAAGTTAAAAATAAATCTGAAAACAACAGCAGTAGCAGCAACAACAAAAAACAAATCACAGACTCAGAGTCAAAGTTGTTCGTATACACCCATTGTTAATAATCATCTTGAATTATACAGAAAACAAAAAATAACAATAGTAATGGCAGCAATATTTTATGGTACTACATACACCCGTATAGACAAACAAAGCAATACAATTAATTTGTATTGCTTTGTTGCTGGTTGCTACTGAGGTTTGATCAACAGCAACCAAACATCATCAACATGATCATTATTATAAAGATGACGACTACTTGGCACATCCGAGTACATACACATTTATACAGAGGAGATTTTTTTAAGATGTCGACATTAAGACGATTAGCGTCAATGGTTCGTTAGTTCACTCTTATTGTGTATGTCGACTTTTCTACTATGAAATTGAAAATTAACCCTGTAAACGAATCTTGGTTTTTTCTTGATGAAAATGTGTAAAAATTTATATTCGTGTTATGCGAGATGTCAAATACTTTGAATTTGATCAATTCTATAAATTCTTTCAAAATATCAATTGGGATATCTAAGAGGTGTCGTTTAGATAGATAGGCCGATGGCACATTTGTTGATCGTATCGTCCATTGGGATGCCCGTTTGTTTGATTTTGTCCTAGTCTTCGTCAATGACGGTCGGTGATACTGATAAAAGGATTAAAATATTGATTTAATCATATTCTCCAATATCTTGTCTGAGTGCTGCCAAATGTAGTGGAAAGACATTACCCAACACATATCTATTTAATTGTCTCCGATCCCAAGACTTTGGAGACAGCAATGATTTTGACAAAGATAATAATGGTGGATAGTTCTGAACTATGATCTTAAATTAATGTTCCCGACAAACGAATTGATTCACGCAATCCAAAGAATCCAAACATTGATTAACAGATTAAAAAAAAAAACAAAAAATGGCGCCCACTCAGGGGCCCGATTGTGAATTCCATAATGGAAACCTAGACACTATGTTGGCCTTTCTTGATATAGAAATGGCTTTTAATAATACCATTCCATACTTGATAATGGTGGCATTGTCTGGTCTGGGAGCGAAGGGTGGGATCGTTTAAATGGTGGAAAATCTACTTGCCAAAAGACATATAACGTCTGAATTGGGAGGGTCTAACATGTCTAGATTTGTCAAAAGAAGCACACCGCAGGGAGGTGTTCTTTCGCAGCTTCTTTGGAACCTGGCACCGAATTCTATGCTGCTCTCTCTAGAAGCTCGTGGTAGTCATGTTGTTGCATATGCTGACAATGTCCCGATAGCTTAAAAGGGAAAGCATCTGCCAACATTGAGGGACATTCTCCAGGGTTCTCTGAAAGATCTGTCTAAATAGAGAGGCTATGGTCTGGAAGTTAATACAAGTAAAACAGAGCTTGTTTACAAGGACAAATAAGATTCCTGCTTTTGATTCTATTTCTCCGTACGGTACTGAAATTGCCTTCTCAGATGGAGCTAAGTGTCTTGGAGTATTTCCAGATAGGAAGTTGAATTTCAGGCGTAATATTGAGGAACGGGTACGAAAATTAACGATTGCTTTATATTCCTGTAAAAGGGCCTTTGGAGATCGATGGGGTTCAAGCTCTAAAGTCTTTTATTGGATTTATGCAGCAGTGGTGCGTCCAATTCTGCTGAATGGAATCATTGTCTGGTGGCCTGATTTAGAGACACAAGGGAACTGTGTCTTTATCACGAAGGTGCAGAGAATGGCGTCGATGTGCATCACTGGTGCTCTTTGTACTACACCTACGACTGCATTAGAAATCCTTCTTCACCTGATACCATTGTAGGCAATATTCGGCTACATCGGCAATTAGGCTTATTATTACACTGCAATGTAGGAGTAGCGATTGTGGCCATAGCGCGATCTTGAAGAAGATAACAATACCACAAAATGTGGACTGTGCTCCCTCCATGAGCCTTTTTGAGCACCACTTTTCTACTATTACCATCCAGGGAGTCTTTGATTAGGGACATTCCATGTAGTGTAGCTTACATAAATTTGTATATGGATGGAACGAGTGGGTTTTGGAGTCTACTGGGAGGAGCTTGGGTTGAGCCTGGCTCGAAGATTTCCAGGTCATTGCAGTGTTTACCAAGCAGAGATGCTGGCCATAAAGAAAGTGCTTGACTGGTTGAGTTGCAATGTATTGTCTACAACTGCAGTTAACATCTATTCCGACTGTCAAGCCACGGTCAAGTCCCTCCAGTCAATGTTTCTGAAAACAAGATCTGCCCTTAATTGCCCATGTCTCTAAATGAGATTGTCAGGAGTTTGACATACGACTTATATCGGCCCCAGGGTACAAAAATATTCCAAAGAATTGTAAAGCCGATGAGAATGATTCAGAATCAGAATGTGTTCGTATGCCTCTAGAAACTTCCAAGCAAAATCTACAGGTTTGTTCCGCGAAGGAGACTAATCAGAGATGGGAGGGACGTGTGAGACAACACGACAGCTTTGATCTTCTCTTATTCAGAAGCTCACAAGTGAGCTGATATCGCTTCCAAGAAGAGAGATTTCGGCGGTGGTTGCTGTAATTACCGGACACTGTCTTATAGGGAAGCACGCAGAGCGATTAAATGTGCCGTCAAATGACTTTTGCCGAAGTTTCATGAATGAAGAGGAGTTTGAAAATATCGATCATTTCATCTGCCATTGCCTGGCACATTCTGGTCAGAAACTTCCTTCACTTGGATCTAGGGAACTCCACGATCTTTCTGATTTGTCAGATGTAAAAATTCAATATCTTAGCAGTGTCATAAGAGCTCAAATTGGTTTATCGGCAGGGACGTGGTATCACAATGGACTTCAGAGTCCATGTGTGCTGACGTAAAACGTCAGCAGCCACTTACAACTTTAACCTAGACACAACTACCAACAATAGAGAAATCCTAGAAATAAATCAAAACTTTTGTTTAATTTATAACAAGCCTTTATTCGTCTATGATAAACGGCGATACTGATAAAATGACTTAAATATTAGCTCAATCGTCTCCTCAACAGACTTCTCCATACTAACTCTTTAACTGCTTCATTTGCCAAGTTCCAGTTCCCATGCCATGTCTGTGTGCTGCCAATATATTTGAGAGACCTGAGGGATTGTCTAACACATATCTATTTTATTGGCTCCGAACCCAATACTATGAAGACAGCAATGTTTTCGACGAAGTTAGATAGATCCATATCGTTGTCTCCGGTCCCAAGACTTTGAAGACAGCACTGTTTCTGACGAAGATAAAAATGGTTGATAGATCCATTATCGTCGCCGCCATACGAATTGTGTGAATCATCAAAAGAATCCTAACATTGATTAACAGAATCTTTCAAAAAAAAATGGCACCCAATCAGGGGCCTGATTGTGAATTCCAAAATAAAAACCTTGACAACTGATACAACTGTGCACCGTCGTAAAAAAGTGATATGACCTCTAATGAATTTTCCCGGTTTGACACTCTGATACAGAGATGTGTCGACGCCTAACTCTTAATGATTATATTTCTGAGTATGCTATTCAGTATTACATCTAGTCAATGGTGCCTATCCGATATCTCCGGTGGTGTCCATGCTGACCTGTCTCTGTAACTTTAAGGTTAGTGTATGTACCTTTTCAACCCTATACTGTACTACAAATTTAGAAACATTAGATCTCCCCAAAGTTAAGCTAAATTAACTATGTAGAAGAATTTAACCTCCTGGTACTTCATGCGCCATCCAAATTTCTAACACCTTCCGGTTTATAGACATTCGCATTTGCAAATGTAAGAACTTCAATACTTTTTTGAGATCCACTTTACATCAAAATTATTACCATCCGTGAAACTAATAAACTGACAAATTAGGAAACTGGGTTTCTAGTTTCCAAAATAAAAAAATTGAACGGTTTCGGTGTTATTTCCGTTTCGACAACTAAAGAAATTTAATTTTCCTAATCCGTTGAACTTAAAAAAAATACTACCAAATTTGCAAGCATATGGCTCCCAATCAGGGGCCACATTCGATACAATTGCTTACTAAGCTTTAATAGTTCTTACCTCGTAAAAGATAACCTTAGTGACTGTTTCGTTAACAGATTTTAAGTTTCATGTATCACAAGGATCAGAAAAATCCGTTCTGGTAGAGTTCTTCTTCTCATAACCTTTCAGGTTTCCAACAACTACCAATCATCTTTACGTTGAAGTCGATTTTAATATTTAGTTCTAACTCGAATCAGTCTAACCAAAACCCAATTTTCTAGTCTTGCCTTTTGAGGGTTAACAAATCATTTGTCTTTATTTATCTAATCCCTCCATATGCATGCTCCCATATTTAGAAAATATATATGTACGTATAAATATGAGGTGGAGCGTAAAGATTCTGTATTGTTGCTGGTGCTGCTGTGGTTTTGCCTGTATGTTGTTTTTTGTATTTTTATTTGTGAGTTGCCTGTATGGTACTATAAATAGCCATTACCATTGCCATTACGCGATCCCATAATACTCGCCAGACCGACACGATCACATTTGGGTTCCATCCACCATGTTCTTTATTTTTATATCTTGTTTTTATTCTTGTTTTTTTTACTGATTTACTTTGATTTTTTCCTGTTTTATTTTTCATCTTTATGTGAAAAGTATAAGAAAACAAACTTTAAGCTTTAAAAGATGATAATGATGATGATGATGTGGTCGCGTCAGTCAGAGATACATACACTTATTCGCGTTCATACCTTAACATACCTAAATGGAAAGACAGACATTATAATAATGCTTTTAAGTCTTTATTGTTTTCGGTGTAAATTTGTGTGTGTCTGAGTTTGCAGCAAATGATCTTTACGATCTTGGTTTAATACCCGTATCTTTAGTTTACGATGTATTTTGTATATATTCTGGAATAATGGCTAAAACTTCATATATACCAGCGGTTAAATAAGTAATAAAGGGAAGTATACAATGGTAGAGTAAGCGGAAATAACTTTAGTTTTATATATATTGTCACTGAAAAAAAAATTTTTACAGGAACGCCTTACGTTAAAAATGGCTTATCCTGCTGGTGGGAGTTACTTCATGTTTGCTTAATGTTTGTTAAATGTTTTTTTTTTAATCGGGCCCCAGCTTGGGCGCCATTTAAATGTTTATCTAGAGCATATTGGAAACACCAAACTCATACACAGAAAAAATATTATTTGCCAATGAACGAAAAAACAACATTAAAAATGTTTGTTCAACGTGTTTTATGTTGTTTTCAATGATGGGCCCGTGCTTGGGCGCCATTTGTCTAGGTAAGGTTAGGTTGTAAGAGTCTGCTTTTACGTCAGCACACAAAGACTCTGAGGTCCGTTGTGATACCACGGGACTGTAATAAGTACTCCTACCAGTCCTTGCCATTAAACCAATTTGAGCTCCCTATGAAACGCCTAAGATATTGAATTCCGGCATCGGACAATTCAGAAAGATCGTGCAGCTCTCTAGATCACAGTGAAGCAAGTATCTGACCCGAATGTGCCGTTAAATGGCACATAAAGTGTTCGGTAGTTTTCAACTCCTTCTTATCCATGCAACTCCGGCAAAAGTCATTTGAGGGCACATTTCACTGCTCTGCGTGCTTTTCTAAAAGACAGTGTCCGGTAATTACAGCAATTACTGTCAAAATTTCTTCTCTTGGAAGTGATGTCAGCTCACTTGTGCGCTTTTGATTAAGAAAAGGCAAAATCTGTCGTGTAGTCTCACACGTCCATCCATGTGATTATCTCTGATTAGTCTCCGTCGCGGAACAAAGCCTTAGATTTTGCTTGCAAGTTTGTAGTGGTATACCAACACATTCCAATCCTGTTAGAACCTGTAAAGTAGTTCCTAGTCTTGCAATCTCATTGTCTTTGCAATTTCCTGGAATGGCTCTGCTCCCTAGAACCCATATGAGTCGTACATAAAACTGCTTGACCGTCTCATTTAAAGACATGCGGCAGTTAAAGGCAAATCTTGTTATCAGAAACATTGACTCCAGGGACTTGACCGAGGCCTTACTATCACAAATAAACCATTGCAACTCAACCAGTCAGACACTTCCTTTATTACCAGCATCTCTGCCTGGTAAACACTGCAATGATCTTTCACTCTTCGAGCCAGGCTCAACCCAAGCTCTTCCCAACAGACTCCAAAACCCACTTGTTCGTGTAGCTTCGAGCCATTCCGAAAACTTTGGAGGCTCCACTACCCGGAATGCCCCTCATCCAGGACTGGATGGTATCATAGTGATAAATTGGCGCTCAAATAGGCTCATTGAGGGTGCAAGGTAATATTGTTATCTTCTTTAAGATCGCGCTAAGGCCACAATCGCTGCTCTTCCATTTCAGTGTGCTATTCAGTCGAATTGCAGACGTAGCCGCATATTGCCTACCCAATATGTCTAATAGTATTAGGTGAATGAGTATTTCTAGTGCAAGCCGTAGGCGTAGTGCAAAGATCACCAGTGATGCACATTGACGCTATTCTCTGTAACTTCGCTTCTGTCTCTAAAGCAGGCCACCAGACAATGATTTCATGCAGCAGAATTGGATTAGGGATAAATCCCCATCGTTTTTGAATGGCCCTCTTACAGGAATATAAAACAATCGTTGCTTTTCTCACCGTTCCTCTATATTACGCCTTAAATTCTACTTCCTAAGTATCTTGGAAATGCTCCAAGATACTTGGCTCCCTCTAAGAAGGCGATTTCAGTGCCATCCAGAGAAATAGGATTAAAAACAGGAATCCTATTTTTTCCTTGTTAACAAGACAATCTCTGTTTTACTTGGATTAACTCCCAGACCACAGCCTCTTGCCTATTTAGACAGACCCTTCAGAGAACCCTGTAAAATTTCCCTCAATGATGGCAGGTGCTTTCCCTTTACCGCTATCGCGACTTCGTCAGCATATGTGACAACATGACAACCACGTACTTCTAAATAGAGCAGCTTGAATTCAGTGCCTGTTTTCAAAGAAGCGTCGAAAGAACACCTCCCTGTGGTGTGTCCCTATTGAAAAATCAAAATATGACAGTAGCTCCCAATTCAGACGTAATTAGATTTTCTATCATTAAAAAGATCCCACACTTCATTTCCAGACCAGACAATGCCACAATTATCGAGTCCGAGATGACATTATTAAATGTCACCTCTATTTAAAGAAGGACCACCATTGTGTACTAGGATGGCTCGTTTTTGGGCTTTTCTCTCTGATCAAGTTCTAATACCCGCCAAAAGTGTCGGTCCCATAAGGGTAACTCACATGCAAAATATCACTCCGATCGGAGTTTATCTTCTGTCTCCACTTTGAGCCTCAAAATATGGATTTTCGCAAAAAAGGACTTTAAAAAATAAAATAAAAAAAATTTAAGTTTTTTTATTAAAATAATTAAAAAATTATTTTTGAATAATATTTGATCGTAAATACTTAAATATGAAATTTAAAGATTTTACGGTATCATTAACCCGTTCAAACTTGATACCAAAAAAAATGACATGATTTTGGGGGCGTTCTCAAAACACCTTAATCCAATAATTTGGATTAATAAAATCTTATAAATTAAATTTTTTTGCAAATTAACGGTTTTTTGGTGTCGTGGCATTCTATTATATAACTTTAAGTCTGTCATGAAATCTTACAGATCTAGGACGTCTTAAACCCACATTGGCTGTGGGTCAAAAATGACCCCCGCGGAAAATTTGAAGTTTAGAGCTTACATTTTGTGCTATAAACAAGCATAAAACGGCTTTTATGTTTTTTACCCCAACTATTATTTCGTATTATAATATTATCTTTAAAAAAATCGTTAACCCTTCTTGGTAGGGGGTCAAAAATGACCCATTCAATAAAAAATATATATTTTGTTGATATAAAAAAATGCAAGTACTATGCCTAAAATTTTCTGTCGGGGTCATTTTTGACCCCTGGCCAATGTGGGTTAAAGATATCTTAAATATAAGAGATTTAAAGGCTGATTTAAAGTTATCTAAAAGATTACCACAAATTAATTTTATATGAAAAAATATATACTTTTTATTTAATGGGTCATTTTTGTCCCCCTACCAAGATGGGTTAACGATTTTTTTAAAGATAATATATTAATACGAAATAATAGTTGGGGTAAAAAACATAAAAGCCGTTTTATACTTGTTTATAGCACAAAATTTAAGCTCAAAACTTCAAATTTTCCGCGGGGGTCATTTTTGACCCCCAGCCAATGTGGGTTTAAGACGTAGATCTGTAAGATTTCATGACCGACTTAAAGTTATATAACAGAATGCCACGACACCATAAAACCGTTAATTTGGACAAAAATGAAATTTATAAGATTTTATTAATCCAAATTATTGATAAAACCAACATTTCCCTGAAATCCGCTAACTTCACCCCGCGATTCCCGAAAAGTGGCTCGACGTATATTCGCCATATTTCACATTTTTCTTCTCCAAGGTGTTCTTAATGAATTCAGAAAGAAAAAATGGTATATTTAAAATTTTTTTTTAATAAAATTTTCAAATTTTGGAAATAGGTGTTTTGAGAACGCCCCCAAAATCATGCCATTTTTTTTTGGTATCAAGTTTGAACGGGTTAATGATACCGTAAAATCTTTAAATTTCATATTTAGGTATTTACGATCAAATATTATACAAACTTAATTTTTTAATTATTTTAATAAAAAAACTTAATTTTTTTTTATTTTTTTTTGAAAGTCCTTTTTTGCGAAAACCCCAATTTTGAGGCTCAAAGTGGAGACAGAAGATAAACTCCGATCGGAGTGATATTTTGCATGTGAGTTACCCTTAGGGGACTGACACTTTTGGCGGATATTAGAATTTGATCAGAGAGAAAAGCCCAAAAACGAGCCACCCTATTGTGTACTCCTTTACCGAAAGCTGCCTCTCGATGGTACCAAAGAGTTCATGAAGAGATGTTTCTTTTGATCTACCCTTTCTGTAAGCATTTTGCCTAGGGAGCCTGATACTGTTAATGTTTGCTAAACGTTTATTCAATCGTTGTGATTGATGTGGTTATTTCTGTTTGAATTGGCCCCAACTTGGGCGCCATTTTAATGTTTACTTATTGTTAGAGCATTTCTTTTAATATGTTAAAATCGAAACCAGTTGTTATATTTTGAGGTGTAAAACACGGAACCACCAAACTCATAAGCTAGCACACCACCAATTGACCTACTGGGGGCCCTCTTAAGAGCAAAAAGTTGTATTATTTTATTGAAAATCAATTCATGTTTGCTAAACGTTTGTTTAGTTGTTTTCAATGATCAGCCCCAGCTTGGGCGCCATTTGCTTAACAAATATGTAAGGCAATTTTAATGAATTTCAAAGTTTATCTAGGGCATATATGTTTTTTGTAAACTGAAAGCAATTGTTATGTTTCGATTACATTTGCTAATTCTTAAGTTTTTTTTTTTTTTGGGTACTGCAAACCTTCCCGCCCTTTTCTTGCTTCTGGATACATTTTGCTCACCATGTGGGTGCTGTGCATAATTTTAATGCACAAATTCCCCCTCCTTCATGTTGTATTATTTTTGTTCGTCTTATTTCTTAAAATGATCATAATCATTTGTAGATTTTTTTTTTAATTTCATCGTTCATTCATTTCTTTTGCGCACGTCTGATTTTTGTTGTTATCTGTTGGAAGTTAGTGCGGTTTTATGTTGTATTTTTTTTTTCTGGTATTTCGCTGCCGACTTTATGACCATTTTGATCTTGAATTTGAATTTTCGTGTAGCACTTCTTCGTCTTTTTTATACTTTTTCGTCTTCTTGGTATTATTATTGTTCTCAGTCATTCATTCAGTTGGCCATCAAAGTTAAGTAAATGTTTTAAGCTCTGGGCGGATGTGTGTAAACAAGCCCCCTTTTGTTGTCTTTATTGCCTAAAGAAGATAAAAAAAAAACGAAATACAATTTTTAACAATGGCAATGAAGATCATGAAATTTTAATTTATTCTTAACTTAAAATGATCATAAAAATTGTTTAACCGTCTTTAAAAATAAGAGTTTTTCTTCTTTTATATCTGTTGAAGTTATAAAAAAGTTATTTGGATTAACTTCTTGTAGATAATTTCTTATTCACATCCTCTTGGGCTTAGTCCAACTCTTTTTATAACATCCCACCACGGTATATTCCGTTTTAAAGAAATTTTAGCGACGCACTTTTGTCTGTCCGTCCTCCTGAAGAGAGTCCACTGCAATGCAGACCAAGCAAGCTAGACTGCTACAGTTTAGCATGAGTATGTTATATTGTGGTCAGGCAGTTTTAGAACGTAAATAGGCAAAATCAGACGAGGATGAAAAATAATTTTTGAAGGCCTATGAATAGGAATTGAACACCATACTGAACACTCCGAGTTTAGCGTTTTACTACCTCTTTCTAGTAGAATCGAACCTATGTAGTCAAATTTCACTGGTCTTTGGTGTAGGGTTTTGTATGGTTGGTAGTGGCCGGCTATAATTCCCTTACTTGTTTGTTTTAATTAAAGTTTATATTCTAAAACAACAGTGTCTACTTGTTGCAATTTTTAAATTTCTGGGAATTCCGAAGCCAGAATCAGAGTAACACAATCAACTTATTATTTATTACCGTTAAATTTTCTTTTATTCCGTTAAAATGTCATCTATTAAATACATATGTATTTAATCTACATAAAAGAAAAACACATTAAATAGATATAAAATTATCATCATTTAATAAACTATTGGACCAATAAATGTTCCAAACTACTAAGCATCTGTTTGTCAAACATATTGGGAAAAAATAGAAAAAAAAATTATAAATATCATGCAATGTATCACAATAGGAAAAGAGTCAACCACTTCCCCCTCATTATAAAAAAGAGAAACTAATTCGAAAAAAATCGTCATTATTATCATCATCATTGTGATCATCATACAACATCATTCATAATGTTACAACAATGTAACTAACGAATGCTTTCAAACTTCTATATGGAAACAATCAATTGTATTTACTCGCATTAAGTAGAAAATTACGAAAAGTAACATTTTAAATTTAAAAAAAAGATACAAAAGTAGTACATAGTAACAGGAACAATACATAGTTACAACTGACTACAGTACCAAAATTGAAAAGGGTTTAAACAAAATCTGGGTGAAAAAAGTTAACCCAACTGGAGACTTTAGGTGAGGATTTAATTGGAACTGGTACAGAATCTATACTTCATCTGGAATGGCAACTTTATCTGAAGGTTTAATTGACTCTTTCAGATCTAGCAAAAAATTCTTTCTGGATGCTAAAAATGTTTGCAGTAACCCCTGCAAGGATGATTTTTTCTTTGGCCCTTGGTTGGGCGCCATTTTCTTTAAACCTTCTTTTTCAATTTTCAGAATTTCTATGAAAAAAACTTTGAAATTAAAACCGAAACCTATCGGATTTTCAATTTATTAAAACAAAATCGTGGTTTTCGGATTTCTGATCGTCACTGATTAGCTAGATTTCTTTCCGTGTAAATAAATCCAGCCGTTCTCATTACTGTCATAAATTTGAACCGACTTAACTACGTTGGCAGTGGTTTTTAAAATCGCGCCCCTAGTTGGGCGCCATTTGCTTGAAAATTATTGCTTACTAAAACCAAAAGAGATTTGATGATGTTTGCCTGTCCTAGAAAATTTAATTCTTGACACTTCAGATATTATATAAACCATATTTTGTGTAGAAAATTATAAAAAGGAACAATATCTAAAAACTATATAGCCCCTTGGCTTTATAATCTATACACAGCATGCATCAACTGGTCGTATATTCCTTTAAAATGGAGGGATACCAGAGTCGTCTTTATCCCGAAGGCTAGGAAAAGTTCCCACACAGCTCAGCAGGATTACAGACCAATTAGTCTGTCTTCTTTTTTGTTAAAGACAATGGAACGAATGATTGACTCATATTTGCGTAGAGTGATTGACCCGATGTTGCTTTCGGCAAAGCAACATGCATACAGCAAAGGTAGATCAATGGAAACAGTTCTTCGTGAGCTTGTTGGTACCATCGAGAGATCGCTTTCGGTGAAGGAGTACACTATGGTGGCCTTTGTTGATATTGAGGCGGCATTTAATAATGTCATGCCAGACTCGATAATTCTGGCATTGTCTGGTCTCGGAATAAAGCGTGGGATCGTTTTAATAGTGGAAAACCTACTTGCTAATAAACGTATAACGTCTGAATTGGGAGCGTCCGTCATATCTCGATTTGTCAATAGGGGCACACCATAGGGAGGTGTTGTTTTGCCGCTTCTTTGGAACCTGGCACTGAATTCAATGCTGCTACCTCTAGAAGCACGTGGTTGTCATGTTGTCGCATATGCTGACGATTTCGCGATAGCGGTAAAAGGGAAGCATCTGCTAACATTGAGGGACATTCTTCAGAGTTCTCTGAAAGAGACTTGGAGTTAATATAAGTGAAATAGAGTTTGCTTTGTTTACAAGGAAAAATAAGATTCCTGCTTTTGATCCTATATCTCTGGACGGCACTGAAATCACCTTTTTTAGATGGAGTATTTCTGGATAGGAAGTTAAATTTCAGGCTTAATATTGAGGAACAGGTGAGAAAGCAAGGATTGCTTTATATTCCTGTAAAGGGGCCATTGGAAAACGATTGGGGTTTAGCCCTTAATTCGTTCATTGGATCTATACAGCATTAGTGCGTCCAATTTTACTGGATGGTATCATTGTCTGGTGACTTTAGAAACAAGAGCGAACTGTGTCTTTATCTCGAAGGTACAGGGAATTGCGTCGTTATGCATCACTGGTGCTCTTCGTACTATACCTACGGCTGCATTAGAAATCCTTCTTCACCTGATACCCTTGGACATATTAGGTAGGCAGTATGCGGCTGCGTCGGCAATTCGACTTAATAGCACACTGCAATGGAGGAGCAGCGATTGTGGCCATAGCGCGATCTTGAAGAAGATTGCAATACCACATAATGTGGATTGTGCTCCCTCTATGAGCCTTTTTGTGCGCCACTTTACAACTATGATACCATCCAGGGAGTCTTGGATAAGGGGCATTCCGGGTAGTGGAGCCACCATAAATGGATCGAGGCTGCACGAGCAAGTGGGCTTTGGAGTCTTTTTGGAAGAGCTTGGATGAACCTGGCTCAAAGATGGTTAGATCATTGCAGTGTTTACCAGGCAGAGGTGCTGGCAGTAAAGGAAGTGGCTGACTTGTTGAGTTGCAATGTCTTGTCTATAACCGCAGTAAACATCTATTCTAACAGTCAAGCCGCGGTCAAATCTCTGGAGTCTATTTTTCTGAAAACAAGATCTGTCCTTAACTGTCGCACGTCCTTTAATGAGATGGCCAAGCAGTTTGATATACGACTTATATGGGTCCCAGGGCATAGAGACATTCCAGGGAATTTCAAAGCCGACAAGCTTGCAAGACTGGGAACTACCTTACAGGTTACAACAGAATTGCCATGTGTTACTATGCCTCTAGAAACTTGCAAGCAAAAACTATGACTTTGTTTCTCGACGGAGACTAATCAGAGATGGGCAAATAGATTGACGTGTCAGGCAATATGACAGATTTGGCCTTCTCTTAATCAGAAGCGTACAAGTGAGCTGATATCATTTCCAAGAGGAGAGATTTCGACATTGGTTGCTTTAATTATAGGACACTGTCTTATAGGGAAGCACGCAGGACGGTTAAATGTGCCGTCAAATGCCTTTTGACGGAATTGCATGGATGGAGAGGAGTTGGAAACTATAGAACACCTCATCTGGCATTGCCCGGCGCTTTCTGGTCAGAGACTTACTTCACTGGGATCTAGGGAGCTGCGCGATCTTTCTGATTTGTCAGATGTCAAAATTCAATATCTTTGGAGTTTCACAAGAAGCTCAAATTGGTTTAACGGCAGGGACCAGTAGGGAAATCTATTACAGTCCCGTGGTATCACAATGGACCTCAGAGTCTACGTGTGCTGACGTAAAACGTTTTCAGTGGTTTCTGAAACTTGTTCATACTTTAACTGAAACCAATGATATTCGCCTGCCCTATCAAATTTTATTCCTGACACTCCAGATTTTGTTTAAACTATATTTTATGTAGAAAATTACCAAAATTAATAACAGCTAAAATTTAAGAAAAAGATACAAAACAGCTAAAATTTAAGAAAAAGATACAAAAGTTGTACATTGTTAGAGGAACGATACATAATTACAGCTAACTATAGTACCAAAATTGAAAAGGGTTAAAAAAATCTGTACTTACTAAGTTTACGCTACTGATGACTTTTGGGGAGGCTTTGTTGAAACTGGTACACAGTTTATTTTGGAATGATAACTTTATCTGAAGCTTTCATTGACTTTTCCAGATTAAGCTAAAAACTTTTTTGGATGCTGAAAATCTGTTAAATTTTTGAAAATTGGTTTATACTATGACCTTATTTTCTCATAAGTTTTTCTTGGCCCCGAGTTGGGCGCCATTTGCTTTAAAATTCCTTTCGAAATTTCTATATAAAGAACTTCCAAACTAAAACCGAAATTTATCCGTTTTTCGATTTAAAAAAACTGAAGTCGAGGTTTTCGAATTTCTGGTTGTCAGTGATTAACTAGATATTTCTTTCTCTGTAAATAAATTCAGTCGAATGAGTTGGTTCTCAATGCTTTCTGATAAGTTGATGAAACGTTTTCTTTGCTATCATTAAATAAGACCGACTTTTCCATGTTGGCAGTATTTTCGTCGTCTGCCCTAGCAAATTTAATTCCCGCCCCTCCAGATTTTGTTTAAACCACATTTTGTGACCAGAGCAGCAACAAAACCGATAATACTCGTACCGGTAATTCTATGGTTAAACAATGCTTTGATACAAATTTTACCACTACTGTTGCCCGGTGCTGCTGTTGTTGCTGACAATGATGTAGATGATGATGGCGATGATGATGATGTTGCTGTGGCTGGTCTTTTTGTATTCTCTTGTTTTTTTTCTGTACGATCGGACCTTGAAACAGTTCAAAAACGTAAACGGTTCAGTGATCATTGAATATACGTTGAACTATGTTCGAATCATTGTAGTCACAGTTTGGTACTCCAACAAATGCTTAATGTTTAAAGAAGAAAAAGACACAAACAGAGTTACAAATAAATAACAAAAAAAAAAATGTATATATAAATGATGCATGCATTTTACTACAACATGCATCTCCATCTAAAATTTACCATTCAGTTAGTCAGCCAGTCCCCGCCAGCAGCAATATACAGTGAACCCAACCATTCATACATTTAGTCACTCATCCAGCAACCAGTCATCCATTCTATTCATCTTCTCTTCTGTTTTTATACCCTACACCACACTGTGGTACAGGGTATAATGAGTTTGTGCTGATGTTTGTAACTACCCGAAATATTGGTCCTAGACCCACTTTTAAGTATACCGATCGACTTAGAATCACTTTTTGAGTCGATTTAGCGATGTCCGTCCGTCCGTCCGTCCGTCTGTCTGTCCATGTAAACGGTGTAAACACGATACAGGTCGCAATTTTTAATCAATTGACTTGAAATTTGAAACTTAAGCCTCTTTTGGCCCAAGGACGAAGCCTATTGAAATTGGAAAAAATCGGTCCATATTTAGACCTAGCCCCCATACAAAGGTCCTCTTTAGTTTTGGCTTAAATGACTCTAATAGCCGCATTTTAATAGGTATCTTTTCGAAATTTAGCAGATAATAATGTTTCATCCACACAAATCACCATTCTGAATTTTAAAGAAATCGGACCAGTTCTTCTGCAGCCCCCATACAAACCACCGTGCCGATTTTCACATAAATCTCTCAAATTTCATGAAAATAGAAAATATTTAATTAAAATTCTGTTTCTGTATGTTAAACGCGTACTTTAATAACCTTATCAAATCTGATTATCATCGGACCATTTTTGGACTTAGGTCCCATGTGACAATTTCGCCCGATATTCAGTTGAAGCGGTTTATTGTCAACAAAAAGAAGCCTACTCCACTCAAAATTGATTAGTGAGTGATTTTTACACTTATTAAAATTTGACAAAATATAGATTTAATCAGTCCATGTTTACACTTGGGACCCATTTTCCGGGAAATTCTGGTGTAGGGTATTATATGGTCGGTCTTGACCGACTATAATTTTCTTACTTGTTTTTTTTGTGTTTTTTTAATGTTTAGATAAAATTACTTGGTACTTGGTTAACTTTATGTAAAGATAGTAACAAATGTGAGTTGTATTTAACGATCATATGCGAGTAAAGTTAATGTTGCTTTTTTTTGGTAGACTCTTTTTTAAACTTCTTAATGCCCTATAGCTAGTTCAAGAAACTTCTAAATTTAAGAAGTCTTACATATGTGTCTATTATTTAAAAATAAATGGAATATAATTTATTTTTTATAAGGGTTAAGTTGAAAAAAAATTAAGAAAAATTTAATTTCTAAAAATTATAGACATTTCTGGTATTCCCATACCGGTCAAAGGGGAAATAATCTGCAAAAATTAATGGACATTCTTCAGAGTTCTCTGAAAGATCTGTCTAAATGGGCAAGAGACCTGGTCTTTAGAATTAATCCAAGTAAAATAGTCTTGTTTACAAGAAAAAATAAAATTCCTGCTTTTGATCTTATTTCTCTGGCGGGGACTGAAATTGCCATCTCAGATGGAGCCAAGTATCTTGGAGTATTTCTAGATAGGTTAGGCCGTAATATTAAAGAACAGGTGAGAGAAGAAACAATTGCTTTATATTCTTGTAAAAGGGCCATTGGAAAACGATAGGTTTTTGGCACTAAAGTCGTTCATTGGATTTATACAGCAGTGGTGCGTCCAATTCTGCTGTATGGAATCATTGTCTGGTGGCCTGCTTTAGAGATAAAAGGGAACTGTGCCTTTATCACGATGGCGTCGATTTGCATCCCTGGTTCTCTTCGAACTATGTACACCCACGGCTGCATTATAAATTCTCCTTCACCTGATACCATTAAAAATATTGGGTAGGCAGTATGTGGCTACGTCCGCAATTCGACTTTATAGCACACTGCAATGGAGGAGCAGCGATTTTAACTATAGCCCAATCTTGAAGACGATAAAACTACAAAATCTAGACTGTGCTCCCTCTATGAGCCTTTTTGAGCGCCACTTTAACACTAGGATACCATGCAGGGAGTCTTGGATGAAGGACATTCCGGATAGTGGAGCCACCATAAATTTTTATACACAAGTGGGCTTTGGAGTCTATTCGGAAAAGCTTGGATTCAGTCGAGCTCGAAGATTGCCAGACCATTGCAGTGTTTACCAGGCAGAGATGCTGGCAATAAAGGAAATGGCTGACTGGTTAAGTTGCAATGTCTTGTCTAAAACAACAGTCAACATCTATTCTGACAGTCAAGCCGCGGTCAAGTCCCTGGAGTTAATATTTCTGAAAGCAAGAGCTGCCCTTAACTTCCGCACGTCTTTTAATGAGATGTCCAAGCAGTTTGATATATGACTCATTTGGGTCCCAGGGCACAGAGACAATCCAGGGAATTGCAAAGTCGATGAGGAATTGCAAAGCCGATGATCTTTGGTATGCCTCTAAAAACTTGCAAGCAAAATATACGGCTTATTACGCGATGGAGACTTATCAAAGATGGACAAATGGATGGATGTGTCAGACAACACGACAGGTTTGGCCTTATTTAGGAAGCGCACAAGTGAGCTGTAGGATAGGAAGCGCACAAGTGAGCTGTTATCGCTTCCAGGAGGAAATATTTCGACGGTGGTTGCTGTAATTACCGGACACTGTCTTATAGACAAGCACGCAGAACGGTTAAATGTGCCGTCGAATGACTTTTGTCGGAGTTGCATGGCTGAAGAGGACTTGGAAACTATCGAACACTTCGTCGTCTGCCATTGACCGCGACTTTCTAGTCCAAGACTTGCTTCACAAGGATTTAGAGAGCTTTCTAGTCCAAGACTTGCTTCACAAGGATTTAGAGAGCTGCACGATCTTTCTGATTTGTCAGATGTCAAAATTCAATATCTAAGGAGTTTCATAAGAAGCTCAAATTGATTTAACGGCAGGGACTAGTAGGGAAACCAGACCTCAGAGTCTTCGTGTGTTAACGTAAAACGTCAGCAGCCACTTACAACCTAACCTAAAGGATGGACTTTTGCAGTGTCTCCTTGTGAAAGATGATGGCGAAAATAAGGATGTTTCTGATTGATTGACATGGAACGATCACGCAGGGCAATAACGGTACGTGACTGAGCCCCACACTGGGCACCAAACAATATTTTAGATATACTTCTCTTTGGTCTACTATACCCTAGGAAGCCATGGCATCTTTAAGAAGGCTCTGCAAAAGTAGAACATACCATGCGGAATACAGTTCGGGGAGATCGTCAACTGGTTGGCAAACCAGAGATATGTTTTATCTGGATCTCAAATTTAGTTCTTTGGACTAAAGGGAATTTTATACGAACAAATGTTTGCCAAAGGTTAAGTGACTGGAGATTTAAGTGCCTTAAGAGCAGAACTATGCACATTGTAGAACTAAATTTGCAACATTACGAAAAGTTTTTTGAAAAGACAAAATGGGAATTCATTATTTATTATGTTCTAGGAGGTCGAACATTTGCAGTGTTTGTACTGAAAGAAAAATTAGGATATTTCTGACTGATTGACATGGATTGCGGCGGAATTTTGGTGCCCGAGAACTAAGACTAAATGACACGAAGTGCAGCTGTAGTTTGGAGGCCAAGAACTATAGTAAAAACTACGCTATCTTAGCTATACCAGTGTTGCCACTTTCTGGATAATTATCCAAAAGTGGGACAATTTCAAAATCCTTGGATAATTTTTGGATAATGAAATTTTTTGTGTAATTTTTGTGTAATTTCACCTCAACAAAATTCCAACTAATTTTGATCATATTTAAGTTTTTTTTATAATTTTATCGACATTTTCGGCTTAAACAAATCAATTTACAATATTGACGAAGGTACATTTTCGGACCATAAGAACCTAGTCCTAAGTTTTTGAAATTAAAAAAATTTCTGGAGAATGCGTCTCCCAAAACCTGAAAATTGTTCTTAAGCTTCTTTAAATATTACCATTCTCCCATTCTTCAGTTAAAAGAATTTTCAGAAGAGCAGATTAGTGAGTCGATCTGTCAAAATTTTCTGAATAAATTTAAGTAATTTGAAATACGAATGGCTTTCCTCATCTTTTGAAATTATTTCGAAAACTATTTTACAAGCGGATCGACAAATACAACTGCATCAATACTTTTTACAAATATTGGAAGTGAAAAAAATTGAGGAGCTAATTGTGAACGTACTATTGAAGTTTAAGAAAAAACTAGAAAGAAAATTAATAGAAATAAATTAATTTATTTTATTTCTTATTTTTAAGTATAACAATACAAAAACTATGATCTATTAAATTACCAAAAAAAAGTTTATCATTTTTTAAATGAAAAGACATTTTTTTGGTTAATTTTTTTTTTTGTGTAATTTGTGTGATTTTGGATAATTTTGTGTGTAATTTTCAATTCTAATGGTGGTAACACTGAGCTATATGGACAGTAGACATCGAGTGCTCTGGGAATAACTGATGCCATGGACCCCACACTGGGCGCCATTCAAACGATATGTTGAATATGCTTTCTGAGGGTCAAAATATGTTCTAGAAAACCATTGAATCGTTATGCAGAATTGGCAAATGTTGGACATACCATGGGGAATTCAGTTCAAGGAGACCGTCATCTGTTCGTCAGCTCAAATGTAGTACTTTGGATTAGAGATGGGCGCTGTTCACGTGATTTGCGTGATTCACTTGAGTCACTTATTTTTTGCGTGAGTTTGCGTGATTAGATTTTTGATTTGCCCAATTTTTTTTTTTTAATTTTTTGTAAAAAAAATTTTTTTAGATTTTTTTTCTTTTTGGTAAAAAAATCTTATTGCGTGAGTAGATTTTGCGTGAATCACGCGTGAGTAAGTTTTTTATTACTCACGTGAATGTGAGTGAGCGTGAGTAAAAAAAAAATTGCGTGAGTGATTAGTGAGTGATTCCATTATTTTTTGCGTGAGCGTTAGTAAGTGTGAGTCAAAATCCACTCACGCGCCCATCTCTACTTTGGATTAATCTAAAAATTGCTATACTGACAGTTTCAGTACTTAAAATTTCTTAGAATCTGATTGGAATTTTGACGATAAAATACTCTCATGCTATGGACAAAATGCAAAACATTTCTTTGATTAAAGCGTTTGATATTTTTGACTTGATTCAACAGCTAGGCAGATCTTACGGCACTCTAATCACGTCATCTTTGACAAGCATTGGGTCGGATAAAATTTTATTTTACCGGGAGTCTCAAAATTTGAGACATAACTTAATGTCTGGTTAACTTTTAACTCAATCTGAATAGAAAAGCTTGGAGTTAAACACTTGCAATATTTTGGAAAGTTGTATTGTAAGTCTTTATATGGTCGGTCTAGACCAACTATAATTATTCTCCATGTTTCCTCTTAATTTTTGGTTTTTTTATTTCTTTTAATGCTTTATCTTTTTTTTAGTTTTACTGTCGTTTTTAAAAGTGGGGGAATAACATTTACGGGAGTAGTTTTCTTGTCTCGTAATCGTTCAGGCGTGAAGACTTTATTTTTGTGATGATGATCATCATTACTAACATCGTTATCTCGGTTTTGTTACCGGCATTCATATTTATGTTGTGCTGATGGTGACGCGGTAAACGCGATGCTTTAAATTCTGACATTGAGCAAAAGTTAGTACCAACATCGGTAAGCTGATGGTGGCAAAGATGACAAATGGGTTTTAAAAGGGTTAATTAAAATCCAATATTTAAATCACGAATAAACTACACACGATCATAGAACTCGAAATGATAATATTTTTCGTTTTTAGCGAGTTTTTGGTCTCGTCCTAAAATTTTATGAGTTGCTGAAATGCTTCATATTTTGTTTATCAGTGGATGTTTAGTTTAAATTTTTCTGAAGTGTAGCTGACTTGAAAGACATCATTGGGGAGTATATTCAAGCCCAGATGTGGGAGTTTTATTTCATCTTAGTCGAAAATATACAGTGTTATTCTTTTACCATTTCAAAAAACAAAGATACATTAAAGTTTCTTTCGGCAATTGAAAAAACGTGTGGGTTCAAAGAGATGTATTTTCATGCCTAGACCTTCAAGAGAGTTTGATACTTCAGAAGATCTACCACCACCCATTTATACAGATTCAGTAGATTCCAGAAACCATCTGTTTTTGCAACATACCTTATTGGATCTTATCTTATTATTTCTCGGATATTGTAAAAATTACATCATTGAGTTTGTCGTTCTTGCTATACTAATGTTTTCAACTTCTGCAAGGTCACAGTTTGACAATAATAGAGACACGGGGATGACTTTAGGCGACCCTACATTTCGGGGTCTGAAAGAAACCGCTTGGACTCTAAATATCGGAAAACAAAACTGATGAACAGGTTATCGTTGTAATCCGGTAACACTTAGAACCTTAACTGATCTGCGCAAGATCTCGGGACAGCCAGATAAACCTAACCTTATACGTTTATGATGCAAATGTATTTTTTTTTTTTCGTTGATGAATGACTCACATTGACACCTTAACAGCGGATAAGAATCATAATTTCGTAATGGTTTCTGTATTTTTTTTCTTCAGAAATGACTGAAATAATTAAATGTGACAGATAAAAGAAACAAACACATGCAACGAATGTAGAGGAACAAAAGAAAATTGTTAAAATTACCACTCGTACTACTGACTCTGTTCTTTAAAAAAAAAAAGACGTTAAAGGAAGTCAACCATAACGTTTGTGTGGCTTCTTCCTTTTAAACATTATGCTGACAAACGTATAAGAAAAGTATCTAAGTGCGGATATAATCTACATATGTATATATAGTTTATACATAGGTAATGTATTATATAATAAAATTAAGACCTAAAACAGGGATAATTATATTGAGTTAAAGCAGATACAAGGAAATATGATGACGAAAGATAGAAGAACAAAAGAATAACAAATAAATTAAATTTAAGACCAAACACTTCAGAGATAATTAAAAAAAAATAATTAAAAAATAAGTAAGAAAATTTAAGTCGGCCTATACCAACCATATAATACCCTACACTAGTAAATGGTGCAAAATGTGTCCCCGAATTTCGAATGAACAACGTTTTCAATCTTCAAAAGGCTTTGTTCTTTTGCGAAGAGAAACTTAAGTTTCAAATTTCAGGTCAATTGAAAATTAAGTCCTAAGTGGTGTAGGGTTTAGGAAGTAAAAAATGGGTAAGCAAATTATAGGTAGTCAAGGCCGACCATAAAACACCCTACACTAGTGTTTTCCGGAAAATGGGTGCCAATTAGAGTTTTTCAGGTGAAATATTTTCGCCTAACATATTCATGTTGCAAGGTTATTTGACTATTTGTTGTTTGTTGTTAATGATTTTGTTATAAATATTAGATTACTGAAATAGGAAAGGAGGATAAATTAGAATGTATTAGAATTTGAGACTATTTAACAGTAGTCGGTCCATTTTCGGACTTAGTCCACCATATAAAAATTTCCTTAAAAATAAACTTGTTTCTCTGAAATTCTCTGAAAATTTTACACTAGTTAAAAATCTAACAAAATATAGATCTTATAGGTCCATGTTTGGACTTGTGAACCATTTTCCGGAAAACTAGTGTTATACACATTTTTAAAACAAGCATGCTAATAAACTGTATTAACAAAAATGTGTGAAAAAAAGAAGACTGGAGTGTGGAAAAAAAATTAAAACTATTAATTTAGTTGCAAACTTAATACATTTTGGTAAGATGATACACAACACGTTGCACAGTGGGAAATTTGGATTTAATTGTAACTTTTTTAAAATACTGCACTGGTTACAGTGAAATTTGTAACAGTTGTGGCTGAAAAAAAAATATTTTTTCCTGTCGTTTTTATAAAAATTAACTTCATGCTTTAGTAAATGAAAAAAAAGTGTGATTTCTACACATTTTATTTAATAAACTGATACGTTTGTATATAAATAATCTGTAAAAAAAATTCATCTGTTTGCATTATGATACACAAACTCATAACTACTCAGTTACTGATCAAATTTACTTTTAACGCACTTAAAAAAAATATTTTTTTTATGTCGTCAGGGATGGGCAAACAAAAATTTGTTTTCTTAGGATTGCATAATAGGTTGGAGAAAATTTTACTTTTTCGAATTTCAAAATCGTTGGGCTCGAAATAGTTGCCTAGTTGTCAATATTGTCAATTAGAGATGGGCGCGTGAGTGATTTTTGACTCACGCTCACGACAGGAATTTTTGAATTACGCACACTCACGAGCGTATTTTTTCTACTCACACTCACAATCACGTGAGTGAATTTAATACAACTCACACTCACGCGATCTGCATACAGGCTGAAATTTAAGAGTTACAAGAAGATGACCAGAAATGCAAATGTGATTCTGGGAAAAACTTCTGTGGAAACATAGAAGACGTTTCAGCGGCATCCAAGCTGTGCAAGGTTCTGGCTTCTTCTCCTTCCACCCTGGGATACCTGAAAGATCCTAATGGGGTGTGGTCTTCCTCCAGTGGAGAGTCGCTGGATCTGCTTCTAAACACGCATTTTCCGGGAAATTCCATAACACCGTTTCAAGCTTTGGAACGTTCTGACGCGCAAGCATCTGAAATTGCTTCGGAAATAATAAATATGCCAACATTAATCTGGGCGATAGTGTCGGACTACATAGCCCCTTAGCTGTATAGTCTATACACAGCATGCATCAACTGGTCGTGTATTCCTTTAAAGTGGAGGGATACCAGAGTCGTGTTTATCCCGAAGGCTGGGAAAAGTTCCCACACAGATACGAAGGATTTCAGACCAATTAGTCTGTGTTCTTTTTTGTTAAAGACAATGGAACGAATGATAGACTCATATTTGCGAAGAGTGATTGACCCGAGGTTGCTTTCGACAAAGCAACATGCAAACAGCAAGGGTAGATTAACGGAAACAGCTCTTCATGAGCTCGGTGGTACCATCGAGAGATCGCTTTCGGTGAAGGAGTACACTATGGTGGCCTTTCTTGATATAGAGGGGGCTTTTAATAATGTCATTCCAGACTCGATAATTCTGGCATTTTCTGCTCTGGGAGTAAAGTGTGGGATCGTTTTAATAATGGAAAACTTACTTGCCAACAAGCGAATAACGTCTGAATTAGGAGCGCCCGTCCTATCTCAATTTGTCAATAGGGACACACCACAGGGAGGTGTTCTTTCGCCGCTTCTTTGGAACCTGACACTTAATTCAATGCTGCTATCTCTAGAAGCACGTGGTTGTCATGTTGTCGCATATGCTAACGATGTCGCGATAGCGGTAAAGTGGAAGCATCTGCCAATATTGAGGGACATTCTTCAGGGTTCTCTGAAATTTCTGTCTAAATGGGCAAGAGACTGTGGTCTGGGAGTTAATCCAAGCAAAACAGAGCTTGTTTCGTTTACGAGGAAAAAAAAATATTCCTACTTTTGATCCTATTTCAGATGGAGCCAAGTATCTTGGAGTATTTCTAGATAGGAAGTTGAATTTCAGGCGTAACATTGAGGAACGGATGAGAAAAGCAACGATTGCTTTATATTCCTGTAAAAGGGCCATTGGAAAACGATGGGGTTTTAGCCCTCAAGTCGGTTATTGGATCTATACTGCAGTGGTGCGTCCAATTTTGCTGTATGGAATCATTGTCTGGTGGCCTGCTTTAGAAACAAAAGCGAACTATGTCTTTATCACGAAGGTACACTATGCTCTTCGTACTATACCTACGGCTCCATTAGAAATCCTCCTTCACCTGATACCATTGGACATATTGGGTAGGCAGTATGGGGCTACGTCGGCAATTTGACTTAATAGCACGCTGCAATGGAGGAACAGCAGTTGTTGCCATAGCGCGATCTTGAAGAATGTAACAATACCAGAAAATGTGGACTGTGCTCCCTCTGTGAGCCTTTTTGAGTGCCACTTTACCACTATGATACCATCCAGGGAGTCTTGAATGGGAGACATTCCGGGAAGTGGAGCCACCATAAATTTTTATACAGATGGGTCGAGGCTGCACAAGCAAGTGGGCTTTGGAGTCTATTCGGAAGAGCTTAGATTGAGCCTGTATCGAAGGTTGCCAGATCATTGCAGTGGCTAACTGGTTGAGTTGCAAATTTGTATACTACCGCAGTCAACATCTATTCAATGTTTCAATCAATGTTTTCAATGTTTCTAAAACAAGATCTGCCCTTAACTGCCGCACGTCATTAAATGAGATGGCCAGGCAGTATTACATACGACTCATATGGGTCCCAGGGCACAGAGACATTTTGCAAGCAAAACCTACGGGTTTGTTCCGCAACGCAGACTAATCAAAGATGGGCAACTGGATGGATATGTGAGACAACACGACTGATTTGGCCTTATCTTAATCAGGGGCGCACAAGTGAGCTGATATCACTTCCAAGAGGAGAGATTTCGACGGTGGTTGCTGTAATTACCTTCCCTTATAGGGAAGCACGCAGAGCGGTTAAATGTGTCGTCGAATGACTTTCTGGAGTTTCATAAATGAAAGGGAGTTGGAAACTATTGAACACTTAATCTGCCATTTCCCGGCACTTTCATGTCAGAGACTAGCTTCACTCGGATCTAGGGAGCTGCACGATCTTTCTGATTTGTCGGATGTCAAAATTCAATATCTCAGGAGTTTCATAAGAAGCTCAAATTGGTTTAAAGACAGGGACTAGTAGGGAAACTTATTACAGTCCCGTGGTATCACAGTGGACCTTAGAGTCTACGTGTGTTGACGTAAAACGTCAGCAGCCAGCTACAACCTAACCACACTTACATGCACTCACGTAATCTTCACTCACACTCACATTGACTCACATTCACGAAACTCTTATTTATAAAAAAAAAAAATTTTAAAAATTAAAATTTCAAAAATCTTTCAAAATTTTTTTGCAAAATTTAAAGATAAGCGAAATTTTACATTTTTTTTGCTTTTTTCGGGACGAAATCTTAAGTTACGCCAAATTTTACAATTTTTTGGTTGTTTTTTTTTTGTATGAAAGGAAATATTAAGAGAATATAAATCACGCAAACTCACACAAAAAAATCGACTCACGCACACTCACTCACGCAATTTTTTTCTCCACTCACAATCAGGTGAGTAAAATTCAATTCAGTCACACTCACGCGTGATCACGCTTGAATCACGTGAATCACGCTCTAATCTGCTCATATTACCATCTCTATTGTCAATGTTAACACAATTTTTTTTTCTTAATTTTGTTTTTTGCGTCTCAGTGGCTGGCATTCCCTGTAAAAAAGAAACGAAGAAATAATTGGAATAACTTGAAAATTCTCTTAACGCGGATATAAAAATAATTTTAATATTGATAAAATTCTATAACTGTAGTTCAGAAAGCATACTTAATGAATTAGTTATTATTTTTCGCGAGTGGAAGGGCGCCCCATTGCGTCCTCTTACTCCCCTTCGCAAAAAACGCCGTTGCATTTTTATACCCTCCAACCATAGAATGGAGTATACTCACTTTGTCATTCCGTGAGTAACGTATCGAAATATCAGTCGGAGACCCCATTAAGTATATATTATTGATCAGTGATCGATTCTAAGGCTTTCTAGCGATGTCCGTTCGTCTGACCGTCTGTTGCTACCACGATACAGTCTAAAATAAAAAAGCTAGACTCCAGAAGTTTGGCCCGAATATGTCTAATGGTCCTAGGCATTTTTTTGGGGTAATTTGTCAAATCCACTACATGCTTATTAGGAAAAAGCATAATTAATATAATTAAAAAACACGGCTATTATCATAATTTTTTTGTTAAATTATGCCTTTAACAAGGGCCACAATTTGTTCATCTCCGCATTAAATTCATATATTCCTATTTCGCACTTTCTCATCTACATTGTCGTCAAAAAACAACACTGGCAACAACAATAGCCACAAAAACAACAAAAATATGGTCATAGCCGCCTTAAACCAAACAAATTTATAAAGAACAGAGTCTGTATTCTATTTTCAGTCTGAAAAGTAGAAAATTCCCAGCATTCTCCGTCTTTATTTTTTATTAAATTGTAATACGAGACGTCGAAATACTGTTTGCATATCGTTTGATATTTAAACACGAGTAGATGAAAATACAAAAAAAAAACTGAGAGGCAGAAAAGGCGGCAGCAGTCGCAGCCGCAGCAGCAAAAAAATAAACTTAATTGTGTGTAAAAAAAATCATTAAATAAACAAAATGAAAAAGAAAAGTGATCGATTAAATGCATCATTATATGACTGACTCCAAAAGTAAACAATAAATTTATCGGCGATGATGATGATGATGTTGTTGGTAGTGATAAGAGTTGCCAGATTAGTATTGAGTGAGGTCCCGACTTTGGAAATCTTGAAATATCCCCAGTTGGAAAATGTGTCACTGAGGAAATTTCTACAGTGATTCCTTGAGGAAATGTCTTCAGGTTCTGACAAATCATAGGTAATCCTTGATGACATGTCCTAACATTGTCAGCACTGAATGTTTGCTTTAGGAGTGTGGACCATTCCTCTAAGACGTCTTAAATGAAATGTCTTCAGAATAGCAGTATATTAAATTAAAATTTAAAATCTGGGCAACTCTTCAATTTCCAAGAAAAAGATGGCAATATTATCAATTTATTTAAAATAAATTCAAAATCTAACAAGTAGAATAAAATTAATAAATAGACAAACAATTTTCAAAATAAAGTTTGGAACAAGTACTAAGGTGTGGGACTAATAAACTGGAGGTTCCAGGTTCAAATCCAGTTGGGACTAAAAAAGGCGAAAAGTTTTTTATAAATATGAGAAAGATAATTTATAAAGGAAAATGGATAAAAGTAAAAACTAAAGGAAATACGAACATTTTTTGTATTTTCGCATGACCTATGTCAGACATTTCCCCAAAGAAGTCTTAGGTGACATGTCCGCAGAAGGTCAGCCCTGACCACTGCTGACTTTGAGTGAGGACATTTTGAAAATTTGTATGGAACTGTCCTCAACCCAGTACATAGAGATGTCTTGTGGATGTCAGGTGTGACTCTGACATGTTACCGCTCTGTCACTGAGGATGGCTCGAGGATGTTGCCAACTGGGTCGGCAAGCAAATTTTCTAAATTCCTTGGTTTATTCCCAAATATTGTTCCTAAAATATGAAAAGTTACGATTTAAACGTTTTTAAAAAAATTTAGAAAAAACGTTAGATTTTTAAATTTATAGAATAATTAGTGACTCTAGATCCCAGTGAAGCAAGTCTCGGACCGGTAATTGCCGGGCAATGGCAAATGAAGTGTTCGATAGTTTCCAACTCCTCTTAATCCATACAACTCTGACAAAAGTAATTTGACGGCACATTTAACCGCTCTGCGTGCTTCCCTATAAGACAGAGTCCGGTAATTACAGTAACCACTGTAGAAATCTCTCCTCTTGGAAGCGATATTAGCTCACTTGTTCGCCTCCTATTAAGAGAAGGCAAATCTCTCGTGTTGTCTCACATGTCAATCCATTTACACATCTCTGATAAGTCTCCATTGCGAAACAAAGCTGTAGATTTTGCTTGCAAGTTTCTAGAGGCATACCAACACATTCCAATTCTGTTGGAACCTGTAAGGTAGTTCCTAGTCTTGCAAGCTTATCGGCTTTGCAAATCCCCGGAATGTCTCTGTGCCCTGGGACCCATATGAGTCGTATATCAAACTGCTTGGCCATCTCATTTAAAGACGTGCGGCAGTTAAGGGCAGATCTTGCTTTCAGAAACATAGACTCCAATGACCTGACCTCGTCTTGACAGTCAAAATAGATGTTGACTGCGGTTGTAGACAAGACATTGCAACTCAATCAATCAGCCACTTCCTTTATTGCCATCATCTCTGCCTGGTAAACACTGCAATGATCTAGCCAACTTCGAGCCAGGCTCAATCCAAGCTCTTCCGAATAGACTCCAAAGCCCACTTACTCGTGCTGCCTCGATCCATCTGTGTAAAAATTTATGGTGGCTCCACTACCCGGAATGCCCCTTATCCAAGACTCCAGGGATGGTATCATAGTGGTAAAGTGGCGCTCAAAAATTCTCATAGAGGGAGCACAGTCCACATTTTGCAGTATTGTTATCTTCATCAAGATCGTGCTATAACCACAATAGCTGCTCTTCCATTTAAGTATGCTGTTAAGTCGAATTGCCGACGTAGCCGCATACTGCCTACCCAATATGTCCAATGGTGAAGGAAGATTTCTAATGCAGCCATAGGTGTAGTACGAAGAGCACCAGTGATGTACATCGGCTCCATTCAATGTACCTTCGTGATAAAGACGCAGTTCGCTTTTGTTTCTAAAGCAGGCCACCAGACAATGATTCCATACAGCAGAATTGAACGCACCACTGCTGTATAGATCCAATTCCTTTTACAGAAATATAAAGCAGTCGTTGCATTTCTCACCCGTTCCTTAATATTGCGCCTGAAATTCATCTTCCTATCTATAAATGCTCCAAGATACTTGGCTCCATCTGAGGAGGTGATTTCAGTGCCGTCCAGAGTAATAGAATCAAAAGCAGGAATCTTATGTTTCCTTGTAAACAAAACAAGCTCTGTTTTACTTAAATTAACTCCTAGACCACAGCCTCTTGCAGAATCACTAACACTCTCACATTTTTCGTATTTAGAATTAAGTAGAATAAAATAAAATTGAAGAAAGTTTTGATACGTAAACATACTTGTATTTTAGTGAATGAACTGTTTGGAGCTTGGATGGTCTTGGATAGACTTTTGCTCCAAAAAGCAATTTTTTTTTTTTTTTTTAATTTTTCTCTCTAACTTCTCTTACATTAATGTGACTTTTTAATTGCTTTTTCCCGGGATTCTCGGGAAAAAGCAATTTCCTGTTTCCCGGGAATTCCCAAACACTAATCATAATCCACAAATCCATAAACACTTGACCGATTTCGCTACAATATAATACATACCTGTTCGGAGCTATCACAAAAATCACCGTGATGCTTGGTGGTTTTTGTAATATTGTCTAACTTGCCCTTCAAAATTTTGTGTGTTCCAACAGACATACCGACGGATGTGTTGGACCGATATTTCTAGGAGTTACTTTTATACTATCTAAAACTAAAAGGTACAAATCTCCAAACAACAACCCAAATTTGAAATCCCCATTATAGAGACCATTATATCCTTTTATCTGGCATCTCTGTTACTGATGTGTAATGAATGTTTTTTTAAGCAAATAAGTGAAAAAAACTAAACACCCACCTCCCACGCATACATTCATTCGTTCGTTCATGTCTTCTTTACATTTCACATGGCGCGTGCATTTAAAATATTTACTCTGGTTAAATAATCTTAATTAAAGATTGTGTAAAAAAAAAAATTATTTTGTAAAAATATTTTGGGCGTGTGAATCTTAATTTTAATATATTTTTATAAAAATTCAATAAAATATACTTCATAATTTTCCGTTATCAATTCCCCTGCTTCCTTCCTCTCTTTGCTACCACTCATCACAGCTGCATTTCATAAAAATAAAATGTTCAACGCCATCATCATGATCATTACAATGATCTTCATCACTATAATGATCCTCATCACTCATCATCATGATCTTCATCTATGTTCATAAAATTCTTGCATGATGGAACAGGTGTAGGCAGGTGCTTTAATTGTTTGAAACTCTACTAGTTGTTGCTGCTATTTTTCAGTTATTAGCTGGTAACTTGTCGTAGGTGCATCCATCTATTTTCAGTTGTGAGTTTTAGTTTGTCTGTTTGATTCTATTACATATTTTTGTGGCATGTGCCTGCATTTTCGTATTTTTCACACAATGTTTGTCATGATTAATGAACTAAAACGATATTTAATGTCTTCAAAGATAGTAATTAAGGTGCAATAAAACATAAGGGAATTTGTTTTATTTTGTGTAAATACAACAAAATTTGTAGATCAATGAAAAAATTCGAAATTGAGAAAAGGAAATAGCGCACATGGCATTACGAAGGGGTTTTATTTACGTCAATAATCACCCAAGTCTGAATCATTCAACAGACGGTTAGGCGATCAGGACTGCTAAGGATTTCCTCAATCGATAACCATTACAGACCGAAGTATTCAACAGTTTCTTGAGTTAAATATGTATATAATTCCTTTAAATCCTACTGGAGCATTGGGCTTCCACTTCGGCTGACTTCCAACGAACACGGTTTCGCAGGGTTTCTAAGTTGACTCCTGCTCAAATTAAAATACCTAATCAAATCTACTGTGGATCTTCTTCAGGTTATGCGAGGCATACCGACATCATGATTCACTTTATTAAAGGTGTTCCAACGTAAGACATGTTTCGCTATGTTGTTTTCATCCCTTAACGTATCCATTCCAGTTCAACTTTCTACTTTTAATTTTGATGACAATTTTAAATTGGTTTGTTCTTCGTAGTAATTCTTTGTTTGAAACTTGGTCAAAATATGCGTAGAATACGTTTTCCCATGACATGTTCAATTGACTTGTTATCACTACCCATTTTTGTGTTGAGATCGCCCATTAGAAGAAAGATGTCCCCACGGGGAAGAGAGTCATACACAACATTTAGGTGACTGTAAATATTATTCGTCGCGTCGGTTGCTGATTCGGAGCTTCTGGTAAAAGTAAATACCAACTTCGGCCTTTCGGTTGCTAACTATATTTTTTCCTGAGTAAAGAAGAAGGGAATTGTTTGTTGGGGTTTGTTGCGTTGAGACCGCCCATTAGAAGAAAGATGTCCCGACGAGGAAGAGAGTCATACACAACATTGAGTTGACTGTAAATATTATCCTTTTCGTCGTCGGTTGCTAATTTGGAGCTTCTGGTGATAGTAAATAACAACTTCGGCCTCTCGGTTGCTAGCGATATCTTTTCCTGACTAAAGAAGAATGTTATTGTTTGTTGGGGATCTGGATTCACCAGCTCCGTTGCAACGAACCTCACATAAATCCAAAATTTTCAATTTATATTTCTGAAATTCTCTTTCAATTAACAGAAAACGTGAATTCATATATGTAGTTTATGCTGTCTCTATCATTTAAATTTTTAATGTTTCAAAATCCAATCGTAGTCGTCATCGGGAGTATTCGGTTTCGTTTTCATTTTTTGGACGATTCATTAGCCATTTTTAAATTTGGTCGCGTGGATTGCTAGTTTTTACTTCCTAGTTTGGTTGATAATTAAGCTACCAAACGCGCTTTTTTGGACTCAGAGTTTCAGCGTTACACATGTTCGCAAATCCCCTAATTCCTGAGTCGCACAGTGGCGGTTCAGGTTTTACTGACACTTCTAGTGTTGCAACAGAGTTTCCTCAATGCCGATGTAAAGATTATACCGCCTAAGATCAATCTAAAGAGTAATTTAAACAGGGGACACCAAGTCCTTTTCGGACATTGGGTGAGGCTGTAATTTGAAAATGATTGCCTATGTTTTCTCATCACTTTCCCATTAGTCCTAAATGCATATCGCCTTTTCCTTAACCACTCTTTAAAAACTAACTAAATAGCAAAGACACCATGGTACAACAGAGTAAATCCTAGTTTGAACTTCTGTAATTCTATTATACAGTTGTGGCGTCCATATCTGCTGTTTTGAGTCATTGTCTGGTGGCCTCCTTTGGGACGAAATACAACCCACTCTTTATTACGTTGGGATGGCTGCGATTACGGTATAGTGGGGCTTTTTTAATTTCTCCTTGGATTTGTCGCTTCCATGTGTGAGCAGGACTACCCCTACGCCTACTTCCCTGCGGATTCCATTCAAGTGCCTACTTGACAACATCGTTGTTGTTTTTACGGAGAGTATGCCTTATACATTTGCATTTGTGGTGGCATATCTCGCTTTGGGTAGAAGACACAGACGAGCATTTTACCAGATTATTTTTAGTATCCTACAGAGACAGTTGTTAACGAACACTTGTACCAAAATAATATCAGAATAGGCAGTATTCCACGTTTCACAGCCGTAAAGGGCAACTGACTTGACGTTTTATTTGAAAATATTCAGCTTTGTTCTAATTGAAAGGATTGAAGATTTCCAAAACTTTGTTTAGCCATCCGATCGCCTGCCGTCCTTTTTTACCCGGTTTAAAATAGCAGTACTAGATCCACCCTGTTTATCAGTGATACTAGCAAGGTAACAAAAGGATTCTACCTCTTCAAGTTGAATTCCGTTGATGTGGAAATGTTGATCTTAAGACATGAAATTGAAACATACTCTACAACAGTGCAGAGATTATTAGTTATATCAACATGAGTGTGTGTAAGAAGGCATATATCGTCCGCGTATTCGAGGTCCACCAGCCTCTCTTACACTCAAAAAAATAAAACTGTAAAGTTAACAAACTTTTTTTTGTTAACTCGAGTTTACTGGCTTTTTAGCAAATTTTTAGTTAAAATCAGCGTTTTAACTACTTTTTTTAGTTAAGTTCGATTTACGAAAATACTAGTTTTGTACAAATTTGGAATTAATTTTTTTTGTTGACTTTAAAACTGAGTTTACAAATTTTTACTAATTAATTTGCTGATTTTTTGTAACATTTTTGTCAAGTCGAAAATTTTAAACATTTCTTGTGTAGCCTCCTATGCAAATCTCATTAGTCTCATTAGTACTTAAGCTGAACTTAACGCTGTAAAAAATATATTTTTTTTTTATTTAAAAAAAAAGGTTAGCTGAATTCACCAAATAAAAAATGTTACGAAATTTTCAGCTGAATTTTTAGTTAAAATTACTGTTTTTTTGCTACATTCATTCTACGAAAAGTTAACTAAATATTTTTTGTTAAATTAACTAGAAATTTAGTAGGTTCAAAATCAGGTGTTTTTTTAGTTAAATTTAACTAAATTTTTTGCCAACTTTACAGTTTTTTTTTGAGTGTAAAGTCCCCATGATATTCCGTTTCTTTGAGTTGTGGCCTGACGCAAGATGACATCCCAAACTACATTAAAAAGAAATGGGGATAGAACGCAGCCTTGACGAACTCCCTTATTGATGCTTATCTTATCGGACAAATCATTTTTATGGAGAATTTTGCATGTTGCGTTCGCGTACATTCCCTTTATAATTACGACCAACTTTGGAGGAACTCCCTTAAACACCGTCTAGATTAGCAACCACCACCAAGCAATTCAGTGTCACATTTGACGTTTAAAAACACCAAACTCGATGTTAAGCATCATTTTGCTTGCAATCTATAGTAGAGCTGGTGTTCTATAGATTGCAAGCAATCCAATGTCAAAATGATTCTTACCATCGAGTTTAACGTTTGTAAACGTCAAATGTAACATTGAATTGCTTGGTGGTGGTTGCTAATCTAGGCACTATGTTACACTCTAATGCTCACCAGATATCGCTATGGTTCAGCGTATCAAATGCCTTCACAAATTTGATGAATACGAGGTAACGTGGGGATCTCCATTCTACGGATTGTTGATTTTTCTTGGCGAAAACCAACCTTTTTACTTCGTAGATATGGGGAAATGACCTCAGAAAGCCTTTTCTTCTAGATTCGAGGAACATTCCGTTCTTATATCCTGGTTGACCTCATGTGACTCGCATCTACAAAGTGGTTGTGTGTGGGTGATAGATGTTTCAGACAACATTTCCTTGTAGAAATCAGTTCATAGCTGCATTTGTTTATCTTAAGATGTTATGAGATCACCGTAAAAAGCAACCAATTTGGTGAATGGAACGACTCCAACGTTCTGAAAGGAATGCCGTCAGGTCTCCTGTAGAACGAGGATTTACCATGTTCTCTATCGCCTTCAAGAGCGTAGAACAAATTGATATCGGGTGATAGTTCTTGTGGTTTGAAGACAAACCCTTTTTAGGAATAAGTTGGACGTTGGCCTCGTTCCATCAAGAGGGGTAGATACCCTTATTCAAGGAAAATCTGAAAGAGTTTGCCATTGGGCAAGACAAAATCTTAAACAATATTCATCGACCCTAGAAGACAAGGTAATCGCGATTTTGTTTACAACTGAACATTTTGCTGGGTTTTAAGAAACAAGATATTTAGATTCTTCTTTTTTATGATATGATCCAATTTCATTAAGAAATTAATTTTTTCATAAGTCTATGACAAATCATCATCTTTCAAAAAAAATTCATAATTTTACCTCTCACTTTATATGAAAATATATGTATGATAAAAAGGGTTCATTATACTTCTTATTCTATAAAATTAAAATTGGTTGTGTTTTTTTCGTTGTTTTCAATTCAATTTCTACAGCACGAGTATGATTATAATACACCTGTTTTTGGTAGACAGATCACAAAAAAAAAGAAAAAAAAAGTTAAAACAGAGAATGGGGTCATTAAACGATCTTAACGTTGTTATTAACAACGATACAATAACAACAACAACATCAACGGCGACGGAGAATGAACTCAGTTAGTCAAGTAGAAACAAACAGCTGATGTTGGTTGCTGCTGTTACTGCTGCTAGAGCTCATGATGATGATGGTGATGATGATGGTGATGATGATACTTCTGTTACAGCAACATCGTTTTACCACCACCACCAGTTGTGACAAGTGGTTGTTGGATGATGTTTTAGTCGAAAAAATATTGTAAAAAAAAAAATTGTTGTAAACGATTGTTATGGTTGTGTGGTAACAACAAAAACAACATCAACAACAGCCCTAATTCTCTAAACATGCAATTATTAAGCATCATTGTTGTTATATTTTTATAAATAAAACGACATCTGTTTTGAAACAGATAAACACTATTGGCCACAAATAATGGACTAATTTTTCTTTAACGGAATCTTAGGAAATCAGCTATATATTTAATTCAAATTGTAAAAAATTAAAAGACTAATTCTGATTATTTTTTATTAAAAAATAAAAATAGTTTTATTCGACCTTTAAAATATTATATTTTGAGTATATTTATTGTGGCTCGAGGTCATTATTTTCTTTACTAATTAAAACTATGATATTCTCATAGAATAATTTTCAAGAAAATAATTTTTCTGTTTTTAAATTTATGTTGGTTATTTTTGCAAAACTTAATCGACAGGTGTTTCGGAATTTGTCAGATTCCATTGTCAAGTAGCAAAGGGTTTTTAATGACAAATCGTTAATGATCAAACTAAAATAAAAATAAACCAACATAAATTTAAAAACAGAAAAATAATTTTCTTGAAAATTATTCTATGAGAATATCATAGTTTTAGTAAGTAAAGAAAATAATGACCTCGAGTTAGCAACAATGGACTAAAATCAATTTTTTTTTTTAATTTTTAAATTTCTTTAAAAATTTCTTGAAAGTGTTACGATTTATAATTTTTAAAATTTAAATCTCATTTTTAAAAATGTTTGGCTCTTTCCTTTTTTGTGGAGAACTTCTATCGATTCTACAAACTTTTTGTCCAGTAAGATCGTGGGACTACGATTATTAGCATCTTTTAGATTTTTTGAAAAAAGTTTATTGCAGTTTTCCAATATTTAAATCAGGTCTACTGCTTCATGCTGCGTCCTAGAGGGAACAGCAGCGAGTCCGACCACCACTAATTTTTACCTCTAGACATTTTTACCAAACAAATTAATACTCTATTTCCAATTCCTCAGGGGGCTCCCAAACAAAATTACATTTTTCAAAATTTGCTGAAACGCTCTAACTACACTAACAATAAGATTGCACCCCTTGTGCAGTCAAATGTATGAACGATCTATAATATTTTTTTAATTTAAACATTTTCTCAAAACACACCTACTAGGGCTTCCAATCGGGATATCCCGATCCCGGAAATCCCGGGATTTTCGGGATATCCCGATCCCGGAAATCCCGGGATTTTCGGGATTAGGCAAATCCCGGGATTGAAAATCAGAAATCCCGAGATTTTCGGGATCCCGAATTTTTTATTTTTTTTTAATATTTTTTTATTATTTTTAGAGTTTTTTTAAATAATTTGAATATAATATGAATTTTGTGAAACAAAATAAAAAAAAATCGACAAAAGTTCCGTTAGGTACCATGTTTTTGTTATAGAAAAAGGTGAAACGTTTGCAAAATGTAAAGAAATTCTGAAAACTAGTGGTGGTTCGACATAAGGGCTTTTAAATTTATTGCTTTTACTCTTACAAGAAGAATATTGACGTAAATGGCACATCTTAACTCCTTAAGTTGTAAATTTTTTAATTTTATGTTTTACTAAAACATTTTTTTAAAGGCGTAAGTGGGGTTTGACTCACACTTAGTCACGCTCACTCAAACAATAATGGAATCACTTACTTATCATTTACGCTCACGCGTGAGTCATGCAAACTCTACTCTCGCACTCTCGCTAACACATTTTTTACCAAAAAAAAAACATTGCTAAAAAATATTTTTTTTTGCAAGAAAAAAAAAAAAAAAAACAAATAAATTAAATAAAATTAAAAATAAAAAATTAGCAAAAAATTAATCACTTATGCAAAAATTTGAAAATTAATTTATTTTTTTTTCAACTCACGCTCAGTAAAAGTTGATAACGATGAGCCACGACGAAAGATAACCGAGTACGGATATTCTTCACAGTAGGAATTTCGACCTTTTTTTGAAGTTCACAACATAAACAAAACTTTGCTAATTTTTACGAACGTGTAAATTTTTTTAAAGTGACAAAAAATACTAAAAATTTTCGAAAATCCTGAAAATTTACAAAAAATCCCGTGAATCCCGGGATTCAAAATATCCCGAAAATCCCGGGATCCCGAAATCGGGATCCCGAAAATTTTTCTTCAATCCCGAATCCCGGGATTCAGAAAAACCAATCCCGATTGGAAGCCCTAACACCTACCCTTTATCTTTAACCCTTATTACGGCTATCATGAAATTTATTTCTTATAAATTTGTTTTATTTAGTCTGCTTCTACCGGTACAATGTTGCGTCCTAGGGGGGTAACAAAAAAATGCCGTATGGGCTAGATCTCCCCTAGAATAATAAGGGTGGTAAAAGGTGTAAAAAAATGTGGTTTTGAAATAATGATCCTAGACACCTGAAATTTAGAATGTAGAATCATTAAAAAAAAAAAAATATTTTGGAAAAAGTACTTTTTGGATATTTTGTTTCTTAGGAGGTAAAAGGGTAAAAAGTTTACAATTAGTACTTTTTTTATTTCCTGAAATAATGGTACTAGAAATTTTAAATTTGGCATGTAGGATTCTTCGGTGAAAAGAACATTCTAGAAATATTTCTTTTTGAAAATTTCCTTTCCAAAGAAAAAAAAGACATTCTGGAAAAAACAGTTTTTGGAAATTCCGTTTCGAAGGATAAAAAAAGTGTACTACCGGTACTTTTTATATTTCCTGAAATAATGATCCCAAACACCTAAACTTTAGAATGTGGGATATTGTGGTGAATAAAAATATTTCGGAAAAATTACTTTTTGGATATTTTGTTTCTTAGGAGGTAAAAGGGGAAAAAAGTGTACTATTGGTACTTTTTTTATTTCCTGATATAATGGGGATGAATGTAGGATTCTTCTTTTGTTTCTTAGGAGGTAAAAGGGGAAAAAAGTGAACTATTGGTACTTTTTTTATTTCCTGATATAATGGGGATGAATGTAGGATTCTTCGGCGAAAAAAAAAATTCTAGAAAAAATTATTTTCAAAAATTTCCTTCTTTTGGTACTTTTAATATTTTCTGAAATAATGATTCCAGACACTTGAAATTTGGAATGTGGGATCCATCAGTGAAAAATTTTTTTGGAAATTCCATTTCTATGGGGAGAAAAGGGGTAAAATAGTGTACTTTCGGTACTTTTTTATTTCATGAATTGAACCGATTATTATGAAAGTGGTTTCAAAACGAGATATTGAAGGGTTTGCGTTTTTTAGACTTTAAAAATCTGGGTACTTTCTATTGATTAAATTTTAATGAAGATGTTATCTCAGGTACCTAAATTTACTTATTGAGTATTATTTTGTAAGGATGTATCAAAACCAGCCATTTCTCACTATAAAGAATGGACTTATTTCACTTTCAAAAAAAAAAAAATCACAAACTATATATTTTGAGACAAAACATCTCGATTTGTATAAAATAATTATCTGAGAAAGAATTTGGAAGTAAACGATTTATCAAAAACATTAATTTTGAAAGTGGTGTTAGTCCACACTTTTTTTTGTAATGCATAAAATAACCTTTTTATCTCTGATAAAGAATATCCGTAGCATTTTTAGCTCTAAAATAGCCCTATTGCGTAATCCTAAACACATTTTGTCACAAAATTGTAAGATGAGCTAAAAAAAAATTTACTAGTAAACGATTTATCAAAAATGTTAATTTTGAAAGTGATAGTCCACAATTTTTTGTAGTGTAAAAATAACCTAATAATCGCTGATAGAGTAAAAGTGAGGCTAGAAAGTGAGGCTAGTCCACACAAAATTTTTTTTGTAGTGTTAAAAATAGCCTAATAATCGCTGATAGAGTAAAACATTGATGATTTTTATTCTTAAATAAATCCATAATTTAATCCTAAACTAAATTTGTTACAGAATTCTGAGATGAGCTAAACAAAATTTTACTAGTTAACGATTTATCAAAAACATTAATTTTGAAAGTGGTGTTAGTCCACATTTTTTTTGTAATGCATAAAATAACCTTTTTATCTCTGATAAAGAATATCCGTAGCGTTTTTAACTCTACAATAGCCCTATTGCTTAGTCCTAAACTAATTTTGTTACAGAATTGTAAGATGAGCTAAACAAAATTTTACTAGTAAACGATTTATCAAAAATGTTAATTTTGAAAGTGAGGCTAGTCCACAATTTTTTGTAGTGTTAAAAATACCCTAACATTCGCTAATAGAGTAAAACATTGATGATTTTTATTCTTTAATAACTCCATAATTTAATCCTTAACTAACTTTAATACAGAATTCTGAGATGTTCTGAACAAAGTTTTACTAGTAAACGATTTATCAAAAATGTTAATTTTGAAAGTGAGGTTAGTCCACACAATTTTTTTTTGTAGTTTTAAAAATAGCCTAATAATCGCTGATAGAGTAAACATTGATGATTTTTATTCATAAATAACTCCATAATTTAATCCTAATCTAACTTTCGTAGACTAAAAAAATTGTGGACTAGCATCACTTTCAAAATTAACATTTTTGATAAATCGTTTACTAGTAAAATTTTTTTTAGCTCATCTTACAATTTTGTAACAAAATGTGTTTAGGATTAAGCAATAGGGCTATTTTAGAGCTAAAAATGCTACAGATATTCTTTATCAGAGATAAAAAGGTTATTTTATGCATTACAAAAAAAATGTGGACTAACACCACTTTTAAAATTAATGTTTTTGATAAATCGTTAACTAGTAAATTTTGTTTAGCGCATTTCAGAATTCTGTAACAAATTTAGTTTAGGATTAAATTATGGAGTTATTTAAGAATAAAAATCATCTATGTTTTACTCTATCAGCCATTATTAGGCTATTTTTAACACTACAAAAAAAATTTTGTGTGGACTAGCCTCACTTTCAAAATTAACATTTTTGATAAATCGTTTACTAGTAAAATTTTGTTTAGCTCATCTTACAATTTTGTAACAAAATGTGTTTAGGATTAAGCAATAGGGCTATTTTAGAGCTAAAAATGCTACAGATATTCTTTATCAGAGATAAAAAGGTTATTTTATGCATTACAAAAAAAATGTGGACTAACACCACTTTCAAAATTAATGTTTTTGATAAATCGTTAACTAGTAAAATTTTGTTTAGGTCATCTCAGAATGCTGTAACAAATTTTGTTTAGGATTAAATTATGGAGCTAATTATGAATAAAAATCATCAATGTTATACTCTATCAGCGATAATTAGGTTATTTTTAACACTACAAAAAAAAATTTGTGTGGACTAGCCTCACTTTCAAAATTAACATTTTTGATAAATCGTTTACTAGTAAAATTTTGTTTAGCTCATCATACAATTTTGTAACAAAATTTGTTTAGGATTATGCAATAGGGCTATTTTAGAGTTAAAAACGCTACGGATATTCTTTATCAGAGATAAAAAGGTTATTTTATGCATTACAAAAAAATGTGGACTAACACCACTTTCAAAATTAATGTTTTTGATAAATCGTTAACTAGTAAAATTTTGTTTAGCGCATCTCAGAATTCTGTAACAAATTTAGTTTAGGATTAAATTATGGAGTTATTTAAGAATAAAAATCATCAATGTTTTACTCCATCAGCTATTATAAGGTTATTTTTAACATTACAAACAAAAATTTTGTGTGGACTAGCCTCACTTTCAAAATTAACATTTTTGATAAATCGTTAATTAGTAAAATTTTGTTCAGATTTTCTCACAATTCTGTAACAAAATTATTTTATGATTATGAAATAGGGCTAGTTAAGTGTTAAAAACACTACGAATATTCTTAATCAGCGATAAAAAGGTAATTTTATGCACTACAACAAAAATTGTGGACTAACCCCACTTTCAAAATAAATGTTTTTGATAAATCGTTGACTAGTAAAATTTTGTTCAGCTTATCTCAGAATTCTGAAGAAAATTAGTTAAGGATGTAACTATAGAGTTATTTAATAGTTGAAAACACCAATGTTTTATTTAATCAGCAATTATTTGGTTGTTTTTAGCGCTACAAAAAAATTGTGGACTAACCTCACTTTCAAAATTAACGTTTTTGATAAATCGTTAACTAGCAAAACTTCTCTCATAAAATTCTCAGACGTTTTTAAAATTTTCTTTGAACTTTTTTTTTTAATCGAAAGATACCATTAAACTGTATCCAAATCTATCATTAACTTAGTTTTTTTTGAAAATGTGACTTACCCCACTATCATAATAAATGGTTCAATTAATGGTCAAAAAAACTTAAAATTTGGAATGTAGGATCCTTTGGTAAAAAAATCATTCTTTAAAAGGTTATTTTTAAAAATTACGTTTCTAGTGGGGTAAAAGGGATAAAAAGTGTACTTTTGGTACTTTTAATATTTCCTGAAACAATGATTATAGACACTTGAAATTTGGAATGTTGAATCCTTTGTTAAAAAAAAAACATTCTTGAAAAGTACCTTTTGAAAATTCCATTTCTAAAGGGGGAACAAGTGTACTATTGGTACTTTTTATATGTCATAATGGTCCTAGCAACTTAAAATTTTGAACGTGAAAAAAATATTCTGGATAAAGTACTTTGTTGAAATTTTATTACTTAGGGCGGTAAAAAAGTGTACTTTTGGTACTCTTTATAGATCCTAAAGTAATTAAATGGGGTCGAAATTATATATTTTGAACTTTTTATATGTTCTGATATAAAGGTCCTAGATATTTGATATTTTGAAAACAACAGTTTTTGGGAAATTTAATTCTAACGGGACAAAATAGGGGAAAGAGGAAAATGGTTCTTTTTGACAATTAAATAAAATGAAGATTCCTTAGAGGAAAAATTTTAGGAATCTGGACTCTAAACGTACATCCAAAAACAAACCCTGTAAAATTACAAGAAAAGTTTGTAACTTTTTTTTGCTACTTCCTATTTGACAAGAACTCCTTGTTTTTTACAAGAGTTTTGTAATTTTACAAGGTTTTTACCAATATTGTAAATTTACAATTTTTTTGACGCGATAAAACTTACATGAAAATTTTACGAGAATTCCTTGTAAAAATTACGAGCTTTTTTGTAATTTTACAAGATTTTTTCCAATAAAATTTGTAAATTTACAACTTTTTGGGCGAAATAAAATTTACAAGGAATTCTCGTAAATTTACTAATTTTTTTTTTTTTTGTAAAAAACCTTAGAAATTTGTAAAAATACAAGAAAAACTGTAAAATTACGAAAAAAAAAAATAAATTTCGAATGGAAATTATTTGTTAAAGAACAAGGAAAACTGTGAAATATTGGTGTAATGGGATTACGAGACTTTTTCTAGTTATGTGACAAGTTTTTTTTCTGTATTTATCCTTCTGTATTTATTCGGTATTTATTATTACCGGTAACGAAGTCCGGAAGGTTTGCTATTGTTTTATAATTTAATGTTAAAATAAAGAACTTTTCAAAATACATAACTTAAGGGAGTTGCAGATCTTAAATTAAAGTCTCATAATTAAATATGGTTGTCTTTAATACAAACGATTTTATAAATACTGGCCCATAGTTCGCATCCAAAAACTATTGTTATTTTTTTATTATGAACTAAAGTAGAAATTACTACCAAATACAACAAATAACCCAGCAAAATATACAGCTTTCCTTTGAATAATTAATCTAAGGGAGTGTGTTTTATGGAAACTTTTAATGTAATTTTACAATTTTTTGTTTTATATGTTGTTTTTTTTATTTTTTCTACCACAAGATATAACGAAACCAAAACGTGTTTATTCGGCCTTAATCTTGTTCGAGGCCCAAAAAATTTATTTATGATATTCTCACAATATATAATCCCGAGTAAAAATTTTGGTATTGCACCATATCTATTTAGATCTGGAAAAATATATAATCAGATCTTATTAGATCTGGAAATTGACCTGATCTAATTATATCAGTTCTGATATAAGCTGATCAATTTATATCTTGTTGGATCCGACATATGTCCCATATATATTCTGATCTTATTAGATCTGACTTGATCAGAATTGATATTGTAGCATATAGGAATAATATTGATTCTTTCAAAATTTCTATTATTAAGGAGAAATAATAATTACATATTTATTTAAAATGTTAATAAATAAACTTTATTCAGTATTATTAATGATAAAATGTTTAACATTTGTTACAATTACAATTAAAAAAGTATTAATAGCAAAAAAAAAATTGGTATTGAAAAATTAAATCTACGAATTTGTGTATCAAAGATATGACTGCTCGAAGATAAACAAATCTTAAGGCTTATTTAGTCTTCAGGTAAATTGAGGTTATAGTATGAGGAAAAAAGTGAGCAATGTCTAATTAAGGTGGGCATAATACTAGTTTTTTGGAACTTGTCAAGTAACCTTACCAGAGTTTTTATATTTTAATTTTGGTAATTTCAAAATTATTCATTGAAGGTAACGAAATTGTGATAAGAAACCCTGATAATGTTGCTTGAAAAGTTAAAAATAAAGTTAGTACCAACAGAAAGTATTTTTCGTGCTTAGAGAGTGTTTACACGCCGTTTTTTTCTTGCGCGCAATAAAGTCTTGCAGCTTTATTTGTGGACAACCGGGGAGAGAAGCTGAACACGTCAAAAACAGAATTCGTGATTTTTTCTACCGTTTCCCAGTCGTCAAAAAAAAAAAATCACCCCTGACATACTGCTGACTCTCCCTTTATAAAATTGCTGACATCTTTAACAATTTTTCAAAATGTCCCCAATGACATGTCAGCGGTTTTTTTAACAAATTTTTGGTGGCCTACGACCCTGTTGAACACAGCTGACCAACTGCTGTCATGTCATTGGGGATATTTTGAAAAATTGTATGAAGATTTTAGCGATTTAATAAAGGGAGATTCAGCAGTATGTTGGGGGTTATTTTTTTTTGCCAACTGGGTGGCTTTTCAGCCCCGGTTGCCACAAAAAAGTTGCAATTGTTTATTTCGAGGAAAAAAAGGTATAAATACCCTCTTGTTGACAGTTCGAATGTCAATCTTGAAAATACCCAAAATCTGGAATAACCTCAAGACTAAATAAGCCTCTAATTTTTTTCAAAAAACAAATCCGAATTCTTGTGGAATTTGGAGTTAAAATACCACATAAACACACTGAAAGAATTTTGTTCATTACGGCTATGAAAACGTACATTGATTCTATGAAAAAAATCATTAGAAGTGAGCCAATGATGCCCTTCATAGAATCTATGAAACAAATTCATAGAAACTAGAAACCTATGAAAAAGTTCATAGGCTATGGAAAAAAAAAATATTATTCAATTCTATTTTTATTTATTTTATTATATCAATTTTATTTTTTTTATTTTATTTTTATTTATTTTTGTTATTTTATTTATTTACAATTTTCTATTTTTAAAAATTTATATTTTTTTTTAACTTATCCCCACCGAGATTCGAACATAGAACCTCTTGTTCGTGAAGCTTAGACTCTAGCCACTTAGCTAAATTATATAAACAAGTAACAACACTTAAAATCAAATTTTAATAATATTCTGGTGACATATTGTGTTTGTGTCTTTGCTCTGTCACAATGCTCTGCCAAAAGCTGTGTGTGTGTTTGTAGAAAACAAATATTTTGTGTATTTACAAAAATGAAGCGTTATAAAACCAAGCGTTAGCTGGCAAGATTTTTCTTCTTTGGTGGCGCTGATAGCTAAGGCGTCGACAATTACCACTTCAGCCGGTAGGTCTTGGGTTCTAGCCCCGGTCAGGGCAGCAGTGAAAAAATTTTTTTTAATGTTTTTTTATTTTTTTTTTTTATTTTTTTAATAAATTTATTCAGCTGTTTTAATTATTGTAACATTATTTTAATTATTTAAAAAATTAAATGGCATATTGATGGCATTTTCTTCTATGAATGACATTCATTAATTCTATGATTTTTTTCTATGAATTTAATAAAATCTATGAATAAAATTCTATGAAATATTTCAGAATACTAATGAATATTCATTCAGCAAATGAATTGTTTCATAGATTCTATGAATTTGGTTTTATGAAATTTGTTCATAGATATAATGAACAATAATTCTTTCAGTGCATCATCCGTGGATATTTGAAATGCTGACACTTTTAATTTAATTTGAAACAAACGGCTCCCTTTAATTTTAGGAAAATGTATAGGCTTAGTGGTTCAATCACCAACTGCAATCTTCATGGTCCACTCTTCATCTTCCAATTAAACCGCATTTCAGTATTACAAAAAAATCTGCAAATTGGGAAAAAATTTAATATTTTTAATTCTTAATTTTCATGCTTATTGCCAAAATACTTACATCAACGTAAATGCCATCAGAATGCTGAATTCAGTGGATTTTTCCAGATTTTTAAAAAATAATGACAATTTTATTTTTTTTACAAAATATATACATATATTTTTATACCCTCCACTTAGTGATAGAGGGTATATATAAGTTTGTCATTCCGTTTGTAACTCATCGAAATATCGGTCTGGGACCCTATAAAGTATATATATTCATGATGCCCGATCGATTTTAAGACATTCTAGCGATGTCCGTCTGTCCGTCTGTCCGTCTGTCCGTCTGTCCGTCTGTCCGTCTGTCCGTCTGTCTGTCTGTTGAAAATGCTCTCGCGGACAAAATATTGCACAGAGATGACTGAAACTTAACATATATATTGGAAGTTCTCCCGAGAAGTTTGGTATTGCATTTGAGCGATATCGGTTCAGCGTTTCAAAAGTTATGAACGAAAATGTAAGCACACCTCAAAAATTTCAGTACATTCAATATAACCTAAAAACACAAAATGCTTTAATTCGGCTTCTGGTTGACATATGTGAACATAATTGAGCACCAAATGGTATTTAAACAAGTACAAACATATTTTTTGACAAAAAAAGAAAAAAATCGCGGATTTTTTTTTTTACCAAAATTTTTTTTCGCGGAAATTTTTTTTCAATTTTTTTTTTCAAAAGTATTTTCCTTTTAAATAAAGTTGTTTGCAATAATCTTTTTGAAATTGTGGAGGGTATCACTACATTCGGCAAGGCCGAATTTAACTTTTTTACTTGTTTTTTATTTTGTTTGGCAGAAAATTCGAATTATTAATTTTTTTATTTTGTATTTTGTATTTGCATTTTGAGTTTGTTTTATCAAAACAAATAAAAAATTACGAAGATTAAAAAAATAGAGGGTGGTTATTTAAAATGGAATTTTAAAAAAGCTTAGTTGTTTGATTAAGTTTATAGTTGGAATGGATATAAATCTTGCTTTAGTGATAGATATGATAGAAGACATAACCAGATATAATACAAGATATCGTTATATATAGCATCAGATCTAACATATCTGGTTATATATAATTTGATCTTGTAAAAGATATAAATATATACAATCATATCTTGTTAGATATAATTATATCTAATTATTTTTACTCGGGATGTATGAATTGGTTTAAAAAAGTTACTCATCTCATAGTACATCAGTACAGATCTGTTTCACCCTTACTATTGGATCTTCAGCAGATTTTAGAGAATCATTATTGGCCAAATAAATATTTCTTATACATATTTCTCAAGTTTAATGAGAAATATAGGAATTGTATTGTATTTCTCACAAAACTTGTGAAATATATGAAATATAATGTCTGGTTTGATGTTTGATTGAGCAACAATGATTCTTTAAAATCTACTAAAGATCGCTTAGTAGGGGTGAAATGGATCTGTGCAGATGAACTATAAGTTGAGTAACTTTTTTAAAGCAATAAACAAATTATCTTTTATGACAATATTATTAATAGAATTTTTGGACCTCGAACTAGAACAATACTTTAATCGAAACTTTGTATTATTATTAATATTTTTTTATAAATTTTACATTGCTGGGAAATGATGTATGTAAGTGCAGCATCATGTATGAAGTTAAACATAACTTGACAGCATTAATAATAAATTTAACAATTTTTTGTCTTGTAAAACCCAACAAAAACAAAATAACAAAGATAATACGTTAATAAGATTGACAAAATGGCTTGGTAAGGCCATCCAAAGTAATTGTGGTTTTCATAAGTATTTTTTTTAAGTTTTTCTTTGCTACTTGAGTTTTTTGTAAAGCAGCTGATAAATGAGACAAATTGTGGTTAGATTTCAAGTTTCGAGTCTTAAATTTGTTTTCTTATTTTTTTTTATTATTCATTCTTTGTGATCACAAATTGTATTTGGTTTTTCTTGTTATTTTTTTAACATGTAAATTATGTTTAAAGTTTGTGATCTTCAAAAATACAATAATGCGTGTACAGAGAGCTACACAAAACCTAAAAAAATGAACAAAAAATAAACGCAGAAGACGAAGAAACTTTGAAATCATTGCAAACATTTCTGGTGAATTAACGTGCTACGAATCTTTAATTCAATATATTTAATGTTGTATATATGAACATAAATAATTACATGATGCACAGTGGTATGAACATTTTTCATAATGTTCATTAAACAGATAAACTGTTTTTAACATGATAATGTTTTAGGCTGGTGTCTAATTTTAAAAAAGTTGCCGGACGCCACCTAAGTTTGACTATATAAGCTAACAATTAACGAAAAAGAAAATAAGAATTACTATTTTCATTTTCTTAAAACCAAAATTTTAACAACTTGGGTTCGTAACTTGGATAATAATTCACCTCGTGGTGAATAACCCCGTTTTTCACCAGCTGGTGAATAAAAAGTAACATAATTTTTTTTCAACAAAAAATTTTTTTTTATTGCATCAATGTTTTTTTTTCATCAAATTTTTTTTTTTCATCATTTTTTTTCATAAATTTTTTTTCCATCAAATTTTTTTTCCATCATTTTTTTTTCATCAAATTTTTTTTTTTTTTTTTTTCATCAAATTTTTTTTTTCATAAATTTTTTTTTTCATCATACTTTTTATACACCACTCTGTGGTACAGGGTATAATGAGTTTGTGCTAATGTTTGTAACTACCCGAAATATTGGTCCTAGACCCACCTTTAATCATACCGATCGACTCAGAATTACTTTTTGAGTCGATTTGGCGATGTCCGTCCGTCCGTCTGTCCATCCGTCCATCTGTCCATCTATTGGTTTAAGCACGATGCAGGTCGCAATTTTCAATCAATTGACTTGAAATTTAAAACTTAAGCTTTTTGTGGCCCAAGGACGAAGCCTATTGAAATTGGAAAAAATCGGTCCATGTTAAGACCTAGCCCCCTTTGAATTTCGCTTAAATGCCTCTAATAACCGTATTATAATAGATATCGTTTTGAAATTTAACAGATAAAAAACTTTTGAATGCGCAAACCATCATACCAAATTTCAAAGGAATCGGGTCAGTCCTTCTGGTAGTCCCCATACAAACCACCCTCCCGATATTCACATAATTTCCTCTAAATTCATAAAAATGAAAATATTTGATTAACATTTTATTTGTAGGTGTTAAACGTGTACTTTGGTAACCTAATCGCATCGGAATCCATTTGGACCATTTTTGGACTTAGTCCCCATATGAAAATTTCGACCAATATTCAGTTAAATCGGTCTATTGGCAAAAAAAAATAAACTAATTCCACTAAAATTTGACCTGTGTGTGTTTTTTACACTAAATAAAGATCTAACAACAGACAAATTTTCTTACCTCTTTTTCCAATACGCTTAAAACATCACATTTTTCCTGATCTTTAAGAATTTTCCATAACGGTCTTGTATCGATATGATTTTCACGTTCATTTTTTTCTACCACGGCTTTGGACATGGGACCCATTTTCCGGAAAACACTGGTGTAGGGTATCATTTGGTAGGTCTTGACCGACTATAACTTTCTTGTTTTTCATAATTATTTTTTTATCATATTTTTTTTTATACAAATTTTTTTTTCATCAAATTTTTTTTTTTCATCAATTTTTTTTTCATTAATTTTTTTTTCATCAATTTTTTTTTGTTTTAACCAAAAAATTGTTTTTTCATCAAAAATTTTTTTTCGTCAATTTTTTATTTTTTTCATAAATTTTTTTTTTCATCAATTTTTTTTTTCATTATTTTTTTTTTCATCAAATTTTTTTTTCATAATTTTTTTTTTTATCATATTTTTTTCATCGTTTTTTTTCATCAAATTTTTTTTATAAAATTTTTGATTGTCAATTTTTTTCTCACCAAGAAAATTTTTGTTTTCATATTTTTTTTTCATCAAATTTTTTTACATCAAAAAATTTTTCTTTGCATCAAAAACCTTTTTTTTATCAAAATTGTTTTTCACCAAAAATTTTGGGTTCATTAAATTTTTTTAACAAAATTTTGTTTTTCGTGAAAAAAAATCATTTTTTTTTAACAAAACTACTTTTTCACCAAGTCTAAGATTTCCGCATAAAAATTTTCCATTTGTTTATCAAATGTACATATAACAAGCGAGAGTGGTATATTCTTTAGTGCCGAATCTCTTATACTCTCCAAAATGTGATAACACTTTTTATACCCTCCACTCTAGTGATAGAGGGTATATATAAGTTTGTCATTCCGTTTGTAACACCTCGAAATATTGGTCTAGGACCCCATAAAGTATATATATTCATGATCCTCGATCGATTTTAAGACGATCTAGCGACGTCCGTCCGTCCGTCCGTCTGTCCGTCTGTCTGTCTGTTGAAAACACGATAACTTTTGAAAGACTTTACGGAGGCTCCTGAAGTTTGGCATATATGTTGGGCATTTACCTGGTCAGGTTGGTATTGCAATCCAGCGAAATCGGTCTAGTGGTTCAAAAGTTATGAGCAAAAGACTGAATTTCGGCAAGGGTTTTTCGTGAATTTATGAGAAAAAAAGCACTATAACTTTTGAAAATCAATTCTGAGGATGCTGAAGCTAGGCATATATATTTTTCGTTCCTCCAGCCTAGTTCGTATTGAATTTTACCAAAATCGGTCCAGTGGTTCAAAAGTTATTAGCAAAACCGTGAATATCAGATTAGCTTCACCTTAAATTCACGTGGTGAAAACCAGTTAAACCTGTTTTACAACCATTGGTAAGTCACAAAAATATTTTAAAACGTATTTTTGTTACTCAAAAATATTTTTATACCAAAACAAAAAAAAAATACACTCGAAAAAAATGTTACACTCAAAAAAAATTTTACACTAAAAAAAAAATTAGTAAATTTTTTTTTTAATGTAAAATTAAAAAAAAAATTTACACTCAAAAAAAAATTTACACTCCAAAAAAAAAATTTTTTTTTTTTTTCAAAAATTACTAAAAAAATTTTACACTCAAAAAAAAATTAGAAAATTTTTTTTTTAATGTAAAATTCGAAAAAAATTTTACACTCAAAAAAAAAATTAGTTTTTTTTTTTTTTTTAAATTACTAAAAAAAAATTTTTTACACAAAATAAAATATTTCTAATCATAACTGTTATTTTTTTACGTTAGAAAATTTACTATCACTTAAAATGGGCATTGTGGAGGGTATTCATAGATTCGGCCAAGTCGAATTTAACTTTTCTACTTTTTTACACTTATTTTTGCACTCACTTACGAAATGCACAGCTCTTTTGGTTTTTAATGGCGTCCTCGACTGATATTTCAATTCGTTTTGCATGGAATAGCAAAGTAATGTAACATTATTTTTTCTAAAAAAAACTTTGCTTTGGCAAGTACACCCAAATCTTCCGCAAAACATTATCATGATTTAATGTTTTGGGCAAGAGTACATAATTCGCAGGCATTTTTTTCAGCTAGAGGATTATTCTTAGTTTTAGGTTTCTAGAATTATTATTTCAGAAAATGGAAAAAGTACCAACGTTCACTTTTTACTCGCGAAAATTGGTCTATTTTACATTTTCAAATGATTTGATTTTGACAAATATTTTTTACCTCTACACCACAGTGTTTTTATGTTTTGATTTTTTTCTTTTTTTGCTGATTTCAAAATTGTTAAACATGTCTCTTGTTTTGAAAATGTAATTTGTTGTCTGTTTATTTTAATTTTGTCTTTCTGTTTTTTGATCCATGGTTGGTAATTTAATGTTTTGGCATCATTTTAAAATACACATGAGAGCCAAAAACCTCATCACAAAGATGTCACACAAAACAATCAAAAAATCAACTGACCATTGATTTCAATGAAAACTGAAATTTTTTTTTGCAATCAAAAAAATTCAATAAAAAAATCTATATAAAGTCTCTTAAATAATTTCAAACACAAAATGCTATCTGATATGTTTTCTTAAAAAAATGAGAACAAAAAAATTTTGAATAAAAAAAATCAGGCCAAAATGCAAAATATATTCAGTCAATAGCCACTGCAATCGCGTATCTTTTAATAAATATTTAAGTATATTTATTGTTGCTTGATTTCATTTCAATATAAAAACAATAACAAAAAAAAAAAAATTGATATAAATCATATTGCAAAATTCTTAAGTATCAAATGAGAAATCGCGCAAAACAACACCATCACTCATAAGTAGAGTGATTGCTAATCATTGGACATCAGGTGTCAATACTCTGTATTCATACAAAAAAAAAAAATAAATGCTGAAATTTATAAATTTCGAATCAGATTTAACAGTCAAAAAATCAAAATTGAAATTCATTTCAATACACTTCTTTCACACTCCACCTCCTCGTGCAACATTAAACTCTTTCTTTCGTTTAGTCTGTAGTTTTTTTGGAAGATATTATGCATCGGATATCTTTTTTTTTTTAAATATTCTGATAATTTTTTTTAACTCATGTCTATAGTAAGGGTGTTCTCGTATAAACATGCGAAATTTCTAGATTTTGCACCTTAAAGTAAAAAAGTGCAAAATTGCAAGAGTTATCATGCAACACTAGTGAAATGAGCAATATTTTAAGCATATCAGATTCTAAAACATTTTTCCTATTGAAAAAGTTACAGATTCTGAGATTTCAATCCTATAGAAATTGTCTGAGATTCTGAGAAATTTTTTGTATAGAAAAAGTCTCGGATTCTGAAACATTTTTCTTATACAGAAAGTCTGAGATTCTGAGACATTTAATAGAAAGTTTCTGACTCTGAGATATTTTCAAAAAAAGTCACCGATTCTAAGACAATTTTTCTATCTATCTATCTATATATATAAAAATGGATGTGTGTATGTGTGTATGTATGTATGTTCCGTATGGACTCGAAAACGGCTGGACCGATCTTGATGAAATTTTCAGGGAATATTCAGAATAGCCTGGCGAGTAACACTGTCAAGTCGGATTTTTGATTTTCCGTCTGTGGGCGGTGGGGCGTGGCAAAATCCAATTTTTGCATCCCACCACTAATGACATCTATATATAAAAAACGGATGGACCGATTTTGATGAAATTTATATCAAAGATAGTACTAACTGAGTACTCACTATGTGCCAAATTTGAGCGTTATCGGACAAAGTAGCGTTAAATGCCATGCAACTTTGTATTGAATTGAAAGTTATTTCAATAATGCAAAAAACGGCAATATGTTTGTTCCTTATGGACGCGAAAATGGCTGGACCGATCTTGATGAAATTTTCAGGGAATATTCAGAATAGCCTAGGGAGTAACACTGTGTAGTCAGATTTTTAATTTTTTGCGTGTGGGCGGATGGGCGTGGCAAAATAGAATTTTAGCATTGCACCACTAATGACATCTATATATAAAAAACGGATAAACCGATTTTGATGAAATTTAAACCAAAGATAGTACTAATAAGTACTAACTATATGCCAAATTAGAGCGTGATCGGACAAATGGGCGTAAAATGCCATGCTTTATTGCCAGTGGGCGGAGGGGTGGGCAAAATCGAGTTTTTACATTGCACCACTAATGACATCTATATATAAAAAACGGCTGGACCGATTTTGATGAAATTTTGACCAACGATAGTACTAACCAAGTACTAACTGTGTGCCAAATTAGAGCGTGATCGGACAAATGGGCGTTAAATGCCATGCCCCTTTGTATTGAATTTTATTTCTGCATGCTCCGCAATAACGCAAAACTCTTGATTTAATTTTAATTAAATTTTCAGCACTGATAGTATTGACCGAGTGCGAAACTATAGGCCATGTTATACTACGATTGGAAAAAGGGGCGTAAAATGCCACGCCCCTTTGTACTATAGTGGACATTGTCTGCCTGTTTCGCAATCACACAAAAACAGCTGAACCGATTCTCTTGACATTTTCACTACATACAGTGCTAACCAAGTACATATGTAGGCGATATAAGATCGTTATTAGAAAAAGGGATCAAAATTGCAACGCCCTCAGTACTATACTGACCACGATTGAACAAAGAGGCGTAAATTGACAAGCCCCTTTGTTTTATACTGAACGTTATATCTGCCTGTTGTGAAATCACGCAAAAACGGATAAGCCGAATCTGTCACTACTGATAGAACTAACCGAGCGGGAACTGTTGGTCATTTGTATTGCGCGATTCGGCAAAAGGGTTTACAATATCACTCCCGTTTTTTCATAAATAAAAAGTTATTTCCTCCTGTTTCGCAATCACACAAAAACGATAAAACTGATGTCAATAAAATTTGCAGCACAGATAGTACTAATCGAGGATGCAGCATGGAAGTTTAGACTATCAAGATTCTATAAAAATGCGTTAAATTACATGCCCGTTATGTCTGTCTGTTTCGAAATCACGCAAAAACGGCTGAACCGATTTTGTTAAGATTTCTCTATAGATAGTGCTGAGGGTGGAACTAAAGGTTACTAGCTGGGCCCAGACCCGTGCTATAATTTTGTCTGACACTATATTTAAATTAAGATGCAATATAAAATAGTTTTTTTCTTAGGGCCAGCAACGCGGACCGGGTATAGCTAGTATATATATAAAAATGAATGTGTGTATGTATGTGGGTATGTATGTATGTTCCGTATGGACTCGAAAACGGCTGGAGCGATCTTGATGAAATTTTCAGGGAATATTCAGAATATCCTAGGGAGTAACACTGTGCGGTCAGATTTTTTATTTTTTGCGTGGGGGCGGAGGGGCGTGGCAAAATCTAATTTTTACATTGCACCACTAATGACATCAATATATAAAAAACGGATGAACGGATTTTGATGAAATTTAAACCAAAGATAGTACTTACCGAGTGCTAACTATATGCCAAATAAGAGCGTGATCGGACAATTGGGCGTAAAATGCCATACTTTTTTGCCTGTGGGCGATGGGGTGGGCAAAATCTAATTTTTACATTGCACCACTAATGACATCTATATATAAAAACGGATGGAGTGATTTTGATGAAATTTAAACCAACGATAGTACTAACCAAGTACTAACTATGTGCCAAATTATAGAGTGATCGGGCAAATGGGCGTTAAATGTCATGCCCCTTTGTATTGAAATTTCTCCATGCTTCGCAATAACACAAAAACTGTTGATTCGATTTTAATTAAATTTTCAGCACTGATCGTGTTAACCGAGTGCGGAACTATAGGCCATATTATACTACGATTGGAAAAAGGGGCGTAAAATGCCACGTCCCTTTGTACTATACTGGACGTTGTCTGCCTGTTTCGCAATAACGCAAAATAACTGAACCGATTCTCTTGACATTTTCACTACATACAGTGATAACCAAGGGCATATGTAGGCCATATAACACCGTTATTGGAAAAAGGGATCAAAATTGCATCACCCTTTGTACTATACTGACCACGATTGAACAAAGAGGAGTAAATTACCACGCCCCTTTGTTTTATACGGAACGTTATATCTGCCTGTTTTGAAATCACGCAAAAACGGATAAGCCGAATCTGTCACTACCGATAGAACTAACCGAGCGGGAACTGTAGGTCATATGTAGAGCGCAATTCGGCAAATGGGTATAAAATGTCACTCCCGTTTTTCATAAATAAAAAGTTATTTTCTCCTCTTTCGCAATCACACAAAAACGGCAAAACTGATGTCAAAAAAATTTGCAGCACAGATAGTACTAATCGAGGATGCAGCATGGAACTTTAGACTATCACGATTCGATAAAAATGCGTTAAATGACACGCCCCTTTGTACTATACTTAACGTAATGGTCTGTCTGTTTCGAAATCACGCAAAAACGGCTGAATCGATTTTGTTGAGATTTCTCTATAGATAGTGCTAACCGAGGGTGGAACCAAAGGTAACTAGCTGGACCCGGACCCGTGCTATAATTTTGTCCGACACTATATTTAAATTAAGATGCAATATAAAACAGTTTTTTTCTTAGGGCCAGCAACGCGGACCGGGTATAGCTAGTTGAAAATAAGTAAGACTCTGAGATATATTTTCCATTAAAAAAAGTCTAAGATTATGAGACATTTTTCCTTTAGAAAATGTTTTAGATTCTTAAACATTTTTCCTATAGAAAAAGACATAGATTCTGCGATATTTTTTCCTATAAAAAAGTATCAGATTGTAAGATATTTTTATTACTTTTTACACTCTCAGTGAACAGATCTCTTTTAAAAACTCTCTTTCGAAAATATTGCAGATAGCAGGCTTTGAATATTCGCCCTCGATATATATTATCTATCCATGATAGATTCTAAGACATTCTAGAGATATCCGTGTATCCGTCCGTCTGTTTGTGGAAAGCAGGATCCAGTCCAAACTAAAAGAGCTAGACTCCCGATGTTTGACACGAATATGTATAAATAGGGGGATAAAGTTCCCCCCTGAAGAACAAAAAAAATCCATTTTTCCATGTTTTTTTTTTTTGTAAAAAGTAGTTCAAATGTGTGAACGCCCCCAAAAAACTCCCCTGACAATTTTTTTTTACATTTTGGAGGGTATAAAAGATTCGGAACAGGCGAATTTAACAGTCTCACGTGTTTTTTACCCTCCAACCACAGTATGGGGGTATACTCACTTTGTCATTCCGTTTGTAACGCATCGAAATATCGGTTGGGGACCCCATAAAGGTATATATGGAGCATTCCATGTCAAATCGGACACTTTGAATAATTTTTATTTCAGATTTTCCAAATTTGTTGAATTTTTTCAGAATTTTTTGATGACCCGTTCAAAAGATATCGAATTTTTAAAAATTGGTAGTTTGTTCCTTTACTCAAACTTCTTTTACTCATAACTTCTTCAATAATGGCCCTAATTTAAAAAAAAAAATTTCAAAATTTTTGCTTTTTTACGTACTTTAAAAAAAAATCTTAAAAGCGCTCTAGTATTCGATTTTTAAGTTTTAAAATTTAAATCTCATTTTTGAAAATGTATGTACTCTTCGATTTTTTTGAAATTTTTTTGTGTAAAACTTCTATCGATTCTACAAATCTTTTGCCCAGGAGGATCGTGGGATAACGATTACTACTATTTTTTAAAATTTTTTGAAAAAGTTTTATTGTAATTTTCCAATCTTAAAATCGTTTCTACTGCTCCAATGGTGCGACATAGAGAGATCATTTTCAAGACCGACCCCATTAATTTTTACGTCTAAACATTTCTTCGTAACAAACTAATACCCTATCTCCAATTTCTAAGCGGGCTTCCACACAAAATGTCATTTTTTAAAATTTGCTCCAACCGCTCTAACTGCCCTTCGAGTGCCCTTAGAGCAATAAAATGTATGACCGACCCACAATATTTTTTTGTCCAAACATTTTCTCTGAACACACCTACCCCCTATCTTTAGCTATTAAGGCGGTTCCATACAATTTTTTTTATTTTTTGTTAATTTGTTTTATTTAATCAGGTTCTACCGGTCCAATGGTGCGTCCGAGAGGGGACATTAGTGAGACCGACCCCCATTTATTTTTACCCTCCAACATTTTTGTAAAACATATCTACGCCCTAAATCCACTCCCTAAGTGGGCTTCCATTCAAAATTACATTTTTATAAAATTTGCTCCAACTGTAATTTGTATGGGAGCCTGCTTGGGGAGTGGAGATAGGGCGTAAGTATGTTTTACAAAAATGTTGGCGGGTAAAAATAAATGGGGGTCGTTCTCAATAATGACCCCTCTCGGACACACCATTGGACCGAAAAAAGCTAATTAAATAAAATAAATTTACAAAAAATAAAAAATAAATTGTATGGGGACCGCCTGAACCAACCTCTGAAAAAATACACTTTTTTACATGTTTTTTTGTAAGTTTTGTTAAAAAAAATTAAACATTTGGTATATTTATCGCGATGGGAAAGTGATCTCAGCATCCCCCCCCCCCCCCAAAACGCCCCCGACAATTTTTTTTTTTACATTTTGGAGGGTATAAAAGATTCGGCACAACTGAATTTAACACTCTCACTTATTTTTATTAATTTCTAACATATTTTTTCAATAGAAAAAGACTCCGATTTTTAGACATTTTTGTATAGAAAAGTCTTAGATTTGGAGACATTTTTATACCCTACACCACTCTGTATTATAATGAGTTTGTGCTGATGTTTGTAACTATTCGAAATATTGGTCCTAGACCCACCTTCAAGTATACCGGTCGACTTAGAATCACCGTCCGTGCGTCTGTCCGTCTGTCCGTCCGTCCGTTTGTCCATGTAAACGTTGCAAGCAGTATACTGGTCGCAATTATCAATTGATTTGTGTGAAATTTGGAATTTAAGCTTCCTTTGTACCAAGGACAAAGCCTTTTGAAATTGGAAAAAATCGGTCCATGTTTACACCTAGCCCTCATCCAAACGTCACGTTATAATTTCGTCCAAATGACTCTTATATGAGGCATTCCACACCTAATGTCCCGCTACAGAAAAACATGTGTCCCGTAAATTTCTGAATAGGTTTTTTGGATAGCCCTATATGTAGCTAAGAAAATTGCGTTTTTGGGTTTTCAAATTTTCGAAAACTGGGCTTAGGAGGCGTGGCCAAATATTGGAAAAATGGTCAAATTTGTGGCGAGTTGCCTTGATTAAATATTTATCACATTAAAACGGAATGCACCACAATGTCAAAAATTTACGTTCTTGTATAGTTTTGTATGGGCTATCGACAAATTTTTTTTTTTTTGGAAAATTTTCAGAACCCGTTCTGAAATTTTCCATTTTCTAAAAAAGGCAATTTATCAAAAATCCGGCCACTTTTTTTTTTCTTTTTTATTTATTTTTTTAAAAGTTTAGATGTTTGTCCATCCACACAAAAAAAAATCAGAAACACGTTCATCTTTTTTTTCGAGAAAATCGCATTTGAACTTTAAATTTCATAACAATTTTGTTATTTGCTTGTATTTCTTTGTTTTAAAGTTGCGAATGAGTAATATTAATTGCATAAATATTCGTCATACGCTCTGTTGACAAAAGAAAATACAAGCAAATATCAAAATTGTTATGAAATTTAAAGTTCAAATGCGATTTTCTCGAAAAAAAAGATGAACGTGTTTCTGATTTTTTTTGTGTGGATGGACAAACATCTAAACTTTTAAAAAAATAAATAAAAAATAAAAAAAAAGTGGCCGGATTTTTGATAAATTGACTTTTTTAGAAAATGGAAAATTTCAGAACGGGTTCTGAAAATTTTCCAAAAAAAAAAATTTAATCGATAGCCCATACAAAACTATATAAGACTGTAAATTTTTGAGATTGTGGTGCATTCCGTTTTAATGTGATAAATATTTAATCAAGCAACGCCACAAATTTGACCATTTTTCCAATATTTGACCACGCCTCCTAAGCCCAGTTTTTGAAAAATTGAAAAACCAAAATCGCAATTTTCTAAGTTCCATATAGGGCTATCCATACTACCTATTCAGAAGTTTACGGTACACATGTTTTTTTAGCTGGACATTTGGTGTGGAATGCCTCATATGCGTATTAAAATAGGTATCCTTTCATAACTTGGCAGGTAAACATATTTTGCATTCACAAATCATTATTTCAAATTTTAAAGGAATCGGATCAGTTGTTCCTGTAGTACCCATACAAACCACCATCCCGCGATTCACATAAATCTCTCAAAATTCATGAAAATAGGAAATATTTGATTAAAAGTTTGTTTGTTGGTGTTGAACGTGTACTTTGGTGGCCTTATCAACTCTGAATATACATAATTGGACCATTTTTGGACTTCGACCCACATAAAAAGTTCGCTCGATATTCAGTAAAATCGGTCTATTTTCAAAAAAAATTAGCCTATTTCTCTAAAATTTTGTTCATGTGTGTTTTCTGCACTAATTAAAGATCTAACGAAAGATAGATCTAATCGGTCCATGTTTGGACAAGGGACCGGAAAACATTGGTGTAGGGTATCATATCGTCGATCTTGACCGACTATAATTTTCTTACTTGTTTTTCTATGGAAAAAATTAGATTTAGAGACCATTTTTCTTTCAGAAAATTACACACTATTGAAATTTTACTTGTGAACACCCCTAATATTCTTTTGCTTTATCATCACTTTATTGTCTCACTTGTTATTTTGGTTTTGACTGTATTCAGTTTTGTTTTTATTCTTTTGTTAAAATATTTTTTTTTTTTTAATTTCATATTTTTCTGCGGGTTATTGACTTTCAAATAATGCAACAGACGCACTTTGGCTATAAATATTATTGGTCTGGCCAACATCAGTCAGCATAAGTTTTCGAAAAAAAATAAAAACATTGTAAAACAAACCATAACGAATTTAAGTTATTTTTTATAATACACCCGCAAAACATCCTACTAATGTGCAATATAAAATCAAATTTTTTTTATCCACGTTTATAAAGAAATTCCTTGGGGGTGGACAGTCTAATCTCAAAACGCAAAAATTCCTTAAAAAATTTAAATATTTTTTACTTTAATTGTATGGGGACTGCCTTAAGGGTTTAAGGTAGAGGGTAGTAGGTATGTTCTGAATTAAAAAAAAAATATTGTGTGTTGGTCATACATTTACCCCCTTTTTATGGGAGCCCCTTAGAAATTGCTAATAGTGTGAAGTTTGTTCAGAAAAAAATTTTTAGGGTTAAAAATTAATGGGGTCCGTCTTGCTATTGACCCCTTTAGGACGCACCATTGGAGATGTAGAAGCTGATTTAGGTATTGAAAAAATGCAATAAATTTTTTTTAAAAAATATAAAAAAAAGAAATAATGAACATAATCCCACGATCTTACAAATTTGTTGATTTGAGAGAAGTTTTTCACAAAAAAAAATTAAAAAACAAGCAGAAAAGTTAAATTCAACTTGGCCGAATCTATGAATACCCTCCACAATGCCCTTTTTAGAGATAGTAAATTTTCTAACAAAAAAAAAATAAATAATGATAAGAAATATTTTATTTTGTGTAAAAAGACTCTATTTTTAGTAATTTTTGAAAAAAAAAAAAATAATTTACCAATTTTTTTTTTTTTCAGTGTAAGATTTTTTTGTTTTAGTGTAAAAATATTTTTGAGTGACAAAAATAAGTTGTAAAATATTTTTGTGACTAACCAATGTTTTTAAAACATGTTTAACGGGGTGCAACACGTGAATCTGAAATTCACGGTTTTGCTAATAACTTTTGAAAAACTGAACCGATTTGGCTGAAATTCAATACGTATCAGGCCAGGGGACGACAAAAATATGTGCCAAGCTTCAGCATCCTCAGAATTGCTTTTCGAAAGTTAACGTGTTTTTTATCTCATAAATTCACGAAAACCCCTTGCCGAAATTCAGTATTTTGCTCATAACTTTTGAACCACTGGACCGATTTCGCTGGATTGCAATACCAACCTGACTAGGTAAATGCCCAACATATTTGCCAAACTTCAGGAGCCTCCGTAAAGTCTTTCAAAAGTTAGCGTTGAAAACAACAGACAGACGGACATCGCTAGATCGTCTTAGAATCGTTCGAGGATCATGAATATATATACTTAATGGCGTCCTAGACCAATATTTCGAGGTGTTACAAACGGAATGACAAACATATATATACCCTCTATCACTAGAGTAGAGGGTAAAAAAAAAATTCCGCGAATAAAAAATCCACGATTTTATTGTTTTTTTGTAAAAAAATAGGTTCGTACTTGTTTAAATACCATTCTGTGTTTAATTCTGTTCACATATCTCAACCAGCAGCCGATTTAAAGCATTTCGCATTTTTAGGTTATGTTGAATGTACCAAAATTTTCGAGGGGTCCTTACATTTCCGTTCATAACTTTTGAACCGCTGAACCGATATCGCTCAAATGGCATACCAAACTTCTCGGGCCAACATGGTTTCAGTCATATCTGTGTAATATTTTGGCCGTGACCACCATTTCCACAGACAAACATACAGACAGACAGACAGAAGGACGGACATCGCTAGAATGTCTTAAAATCGATCACTGATCAATTATATGGGGTCCCAGACTGATATTTATATGAGTTACAAACGGAATGATAAACTTATATATACCCTCTATCACTAAGTGGAGAGTATAAAAAGTATTTGGCAAAGAAACGAACTCCGATTTTTTGAAAATTTGATATCTTTTGAACTGATCATCAAAAAAACTGATATTTACGAGGAACGAGATTTCGAAGAGTAGCAAAAATTGTAAAAAAAATTAGGAAAATCTAAAAAAAAATTTAATGTATCCAATTTGGCATGCAATGCCCCATTTACTTTGCGGGCCAATTTATAATAAAGTCATACATAGTCATACTATTAGTCATATTGATTTAGAAGGGTAGTATTTATTTACGATCAAATATCTGATTGAAAAAAACGGTTATCTTTATACTTTTTCGTCACATCATTGTCAAAATATAGTTATTCGAATGAATCACAGCGAAAATCAACACCTAAACAAGTTAGTATTGATAGCGATGTGTGAACCGGTTTCAAAACAGTTAATAAACTGGCATTGCTTTCTAGGGGTTGGCTTAAGTTAACGAGATATAAAGAAAGGAAATTTAAAAAAAATAAAAAATATTCTTCTAGGCCTAAAAGTTATGTGGTACAAATTTTAAGTCAATCGGATTTAATTAAACCGTGGCAAACGACGATCAAAGTTTTAGGGGTTTGAAAATTTTTTTATAACAAACAAATTGTAAAAAATAATCTCGAAAACTGAATAAGCAATTCTAATTTTTTTTTTTTATTTTCGTGTTTATCATGCCAAAATTAATAAAAACAAGTAAGAAAGTTATAGTCGGTCAAGACCGACCATATGATACCCTACACCAGTGTTTTCCGGAAAATGGGTTCCAAGTCCAAACATGGACCGATTGTATCTGTCTTTTGTTAGATCTTTATTTAGTGTAGAAAACACACACAGATCAAATTTTAATGGAATTGGTTTATTTTTTTGTCAATTGACCAATTTAACTGAACACCGGTCGAAATTTTTATTTGGGGTACTAAGTCCAAAAATGGTCCAATTATATTCCGATTTGATAAGGTTACTGAAGTACACGTTTAACACCTAAAAATAAAATTTTTATCAAATATTTCCATTTTTATGAATTTTGAGGGAATTATGTGAATATCGTAAAGGTGGTTTGTATGGGGACTACGAGAAGGACTGATCCGATTTCTTTGAAATTTGGAATGGTGATATGTGCATACAAAATTTGATTACCTGATGAATTTCAAAGCGATATCTTTTATAATACGGTTATTAGAGTCATTTAAGCCGAATCCAAAGGGGGCGTTTGTATGGGGGCTAGGTCTTAACATGGACCGATTTTCTCCAATTTCAATAGGATTCGTCCTTGGGCCAAAAATGATTAACTATCAAATTTCAAGTCAATTGATTGAAAATTGCGGCCTGTATCGTGCTTAAACCGATAGATGGACAGACGGACGGATAGAAGGACAGACGGACGGACATAGCTAAACAGACTCAAAAAGTAATTCTGAGTCGACCGGTATACTTGAAGGTAAGTCTAGGACCAATATTTCGGGTAGTAACAAACATCAGCACAAACTCATTATACCCTCTACGACAGAGTGGTGTAGGGTATAAAAAATGTATCGAAAAATAATTTATTTTTTAATTTTCCAAAAATCCAAACTTTCGGGAATTTTAGGAAAAACAAAAAACATAGAAAAAAAAAATAAATTCTTGAACGTGGACAAAAACACAAATTTTTCAAATCAGAAATAGCAATATTTCGAAAACCGTTCGACCGATTTAAATTTTTTTGTTGATGTATCAGAAGACATATTTAAAAATTTCGAAAATCCAAAACTTTTATCTACGAGCGCCACGAGTTTAATTTAATCTGCCTTAAATTTGTACCAGATATGTTTTAGGCCTAAGAGTATAAAAATTTGCCCAAACGCTCCAAATAGGAAGAACAAAATTTTTGCCATACAAAAAAATGCCGGTCTAGAGACCATATTTATCAAGACAGATTTAGCAGCTAGAAGAAGTTAAAAGTTCCCGACCTTTAACTACATTTTTTGTACGATTGAGGAGAGAAATATGTGATACCAATATAAAATTTGAGGTATTCTTTTGAATGCATCTAAAAACACAGTGATACAAAATCAAACTTTATTAATCGGAGGGGGACGAAAGCAAAAGCAAATGAGAGTTGACATTTTACATAACAAAAGGCGTTTTTTTAGCTCAGCGCTAGATTATTTTTTACACACATTTAAAGTTTGTGATCTTAAAGCATTTAAAGTTTTTGTGTACTTAACATGTTCTACTTTATGGGCCCTTGGTGGTGCCCTTATTTGACATGTGGGGTCCAGCGTTCAAACTTAAGTTTAAAATTACGTTTGCTATGACCGGTATGAATTTTGTTGCAATCGATTCCGTGCCCACTTACTGAATAGCCAAATTATTAAAAATACTCTACTGTGAATCGTTGCGTATGATTGTTATTTAAAGGCAATTACAAATCAATCATACGCATTATACAGTTTTCAAGCAATCAAATGCTTGTAAAAAAAATCTAGCGCTGAACAAAAAAAAATCCTTGAGGCTTTTGTTATGGAATATGTCAACATTCATTTGCTTTTAGTTTCATCCCATTCTAATTTTGGTTGTTGCACTGTGTAATTCTTAAAATTAATTTTGTAGTTCAAGTTGCTCAATGTAGTGCATATTAATTCGGTTTTTAATATTGTCCAACTATTTGATTGTTTCGTTTGTTTTTAGCAGTTTTTTTTTTGTTGAGGTTTTAACGTTTAATCGATTTTTAACTCTTTGTCATGGACGGGGATTGTTTATGATACTGCCTGCATTTTCCAGAAATATCATTGTATTTATTGGCCGATAACGGCAGGTAGGATGAATGTCTACATGTTAATTCTTCTTGTCTTATCTAATCAATATGATGAATTATTCGTTATAAATAAGAACAATAACAAATTAAAGTCGGCATACTTGAATTATTTAATACACTACAAACGGCTAATGAATTTGCTATGCTAAATCAAGTAAAACAAAAGTTTTATTACTGCACTCAAAAGAAAAACATTTTCAAATTATTAGAAAAATTCCCGTGATCCCATTTTACCCATATTTGACAGTGTTTCTTGTTTTTTAACAAATAATTTCCGATCGAAATTTAAATTTTTCTTTGGTAATTTTACAGTTTTTTCCGTAAATGCTCAAATTTTAAAGGTTATTTTATAAAAAAAAATCTAGTGAAGCCACGAGAATTCCTTGTGAGAATTATCGCATCAAAAAAGTTGTAAATTTACAGTTTTATTGGTAAAAATGTTGTAAAATTTCAAAAAAGCTCGTAATTTTTACTAGGAATTCTCGTAAAATAGGAGGTAGCAAAAAATCTAGTAAAGTTACGAAACCTCCTTGTAAGTTTAATAGCGTAAAAAATATTATAGATTTACAATATTGTTGGTAAAAACCTCGTAAAATTACAAAATTATTGGTAACAAGTAAAAAAGTTAAATTCGGCCTTGCCGAATGTAGTGATACCCTCCACAATTTTAAAAAGATTATTGCAAACAACTTTATTTAAAATGAAATTACTTTTGAAAAAAAAAAATTGAAAAAAAATTTCCGCGAAAAAAAATTTTGGTAAAAAAAAATCCGCGATTTTTTTTCTTTTTTTGTCAAAAAATATGTTCGTACCATTTGGTGTTCAATTATGTTGACATATGTCAACCAGAAGCCGAATTAAAGCATTTTGTATTTTTAGGTTACGTTGAATGTACTGAAATTTTTGAGGTGTGCTTACATTTTCGTTCATAACTTTTGAACCGCTGAACCGATATCGCTCAAATGCAATACCAAACTTGTCGGGAGAACTTCCAATATATATGTTAAGTTTCAGTCATCTCTGTGCAATATTTTGTCCGCGAGAGCATTTTCCACAGACAGACAGACGGACATCGCTAGAATGTCTTAAAATCGATCGGGCATCATGAATATATATACTTTATGGGGTCCCAGACCGATATTTCGATGAGTTACAAACGGAATGACAAACTTATATATACCCTCTATCACTAAGTGGAGGGTATAAAAAGCTTGTAAAATAACAAGAAATTCTTGTCAAATAGGAGGCAGCAAGAAAAACAAGTTACAAACTTTTCTTGTAATTTTACAAGTTTTTTTTTGAGTATTTTAAAGTAACACAATTCTTGATTTAGTTAATAATTTAAATACGCCCCAAAAGGCATTGGGCCGATAAGATGGAGATTTCTAATCCCCTGGAATCAAGTGATAGACTTTGAACTTATTCTGACATAAAAACGTTTTAACTATTTATTAAAAGTATAAAAAAAACTGTAGGTAAATGGCGTTTATTTCTTCAAGGGGAAACTTTTTCTCCCTCATCCAATTTTGCCCATTTTTTTAAGTTATGGGGTCCTCGACCAATATTTCAATGCGTTACACACGGAACGACAAACTGGGTATACCTCCATAATGTGTTTGGAGACTATAAAAATGTAGGGTATGTGCTTTTGTTCTTCAACTGTGCAAAAATAAGGGACTGCCTACGATACACTCAGCACCATCAGGTAGAGGGGTTTAAAAAACAATGAGAAGCTTTTATGGGATTTTCAAAGGAAAATGACTAATAAATTATATGATTTGATACCTTTATGGTGTGAAACTTTTTGAGGAGATTAATTTTAGAACAAAAATTCGGTAGCTACAACTTGAGTTGAACAAGAAAAACAAAAAAATACTTACAAGGAAAGAATTCCAAGCGTTAGACACCGATTTTGATTTTAAATATATAATTAAGATAGTTATGTATGCCAAATTTGGGACATTATCTCTTATTTACAATTTTGAGTAATTTGAGAGTCGAAGATGATCTGTTAAGATCTAATTATATTGAATGTAAAGAATTCAATCTGAATAGATATATGATCAGAAAACACTACGCTCAAAAAAAAAACTGTAATGTTAGCAAAAAAAGCTTGTAAGCCTACAAAAAAATTTGCTGATTTTGAACCCACAATTTTTTTGGTAAAGTTACCAAAAATGTTTTGCCAAAAATTAGTTAACTGAAATTTTTTTTATTTCAACTTAGTTCATTCACATTTGAGGACCCCATTGGGTTCGGACTCGATAGGTCCAGATGGGCCTAGACCTAGTAGGGTTCCCTAAAAATCGTCATAGTTTTTGATCCAAAATTTGTGTTCGTTTCGCCCTACCTTGCTTAGTTTTTGAGATACGTGATTTTAGTGGACCACTGGGGTTTTGAGAATTACAAAACTCGATAGCTTCAAAAATATAACTCGGAGATCTTTTGGTTATTTCACGGTCTTGTTCTGCGTGTTGAGAGCAACAAAAATGCTTATGGACTTTTTGTTGTGTCGGCAATATTTACCGAGATATGAGCATTTTAAAATTTTCGGGAATGCTAACTTTTTTTGGATCCGAAGTTAGGATCCATTAGGGTCCACACATGTGAAGAGGACCGCCAATACTATGGAAAGCCCGAGAACCAAAAATTACCTCCATTTTGCTCTATCTGGCTTAGTTTCCGAGATAGCGCCATTTTAAGTTTTCTGAAAAAAAAAAATTACAACTTATTTTTGCTAATATTAGCAAAAAAGCTTGTAAAAATTTTCAATTTTAAATTTAGCAAAAAAAAAAATTAGCTCAAACTTTATTTAAAATTGCTAATGCGCTAAATGAAGTTTACAAGGAATTTTTGCTAACATGCTAATCTCAACTAAAAATTTGCTAAATGTTAACTTACTAGCATTAGCAAAACAAAATTAGTAAATCTACTAATGTATTATTTTGAGTGTACTGATCTTATAAGATATCGAAATAGGGGACAAATGCACAATTTAATCAGATACTACACTCAAAAAATTTATGTCATTAACTGTTTGTAGTTTATTTAAAAAGTTTTAAGTTTTTAAAAGAAAAAACATTTCTCCATGTTCAGTTTTTGTAAATGACTTTTTCTGTTCTTTGTTTCAAAAATAACAACATAAAAAATAAAGACTTTCAATAGCATTCAATTTTTAAAGTCATTTATTTTTGTTCTGTAAGTAAAAATAAGTGATTCTTCTTAAATTTTTAATGATTTGTGTACGTTATTTTTTATTTTTTATTTGTTGGCATTTTTTAAGGAAATACCATCAGTTTTTACCTACTTGTGTTGGTTATTTTTTTTTTGTAGACAAAAAATTCAAAAAAATATATAAAGAACTATAAAAACATGTTTGTATCAATAGACTTTGGCATGATGGGTAGAGTGTCTTGCCAGAATGTATTTGATTGCGGAATCGATTCCCCAAAAATTTTATTAAAAATTTTTTAAAATAAAATTCAATAGAAAAATTGTAAAAATAACCTACGAAAGCATTTATTTTTAATGTTTTCGTAGGTATTTTTTTTTTTTTTGAATTTGTTGGTAAAGATAACACAACAATCATTAATTTTTAATGTTTTTGTAGATTATTTTTTTCGAATTTGTTGGTAAAAAAATGAAAGTGAAGTTATTTTTTAATGTTCAATGTTATTTATTTTAGAAAACTTTATTAACAGTAAAAAATAAATGTTGATGATTGTTAAAACAAAAAAAAATACTGGGATGGTTTTCAAATGTTTTACCACTTGTTTAAAATATGTTTTTCAATTGTTTTTGCCTGCAAAATATTTTGAGGGTAGGCCACATTTCAGACAAATCGGTGTTTTATACTTGGGATACTTTCTTCGGCACTATCACTATTATCTGGACATTTTATGATGAAACTATATACCTAGAAACTAAATTGTCTAATCTTTTAACACGCTTGGTTTTAAAATATGGACGTAATAATTTGATAATTTAACTTATCACCAGTAACAGTCTCATTGGTAAAATCCAAAAATTACGAATCTAAAGAACCTATAAAACAACTTTGAATTCTGGGTAACTAAGTTAATGAAATGTTTAAATGAAAATCATATAATTTTGCAACAAGTTTATTTACAATAAAAACTCTTACTATAAAAACTAAAATTTTGAAAGAAAATTATTTTTTTTTTCATGCGCCCCCAGTTGGGAGCCAACATTTTTTTTTTAGAAAACTATTCTTTTTAGACATTTTTTCTTAAAAAAAACTTTTGAATTTGAAAACATTTCTTTAATTATAAGTTTCTTAGATTTGAAGAAATGTTTTCTTTAAAAAAGTTTTCGAGATTGTCGTAAAAAATGTCTGGAAACAAAAAATCAAATTTAGAGACAGAGTATTACAGAAAAGTTTAAATACTCTGGGACATTTGACCTTTTTATTAAAACCCTTATAAACTTATAAACCGATTAGCCTAAAACTTAAAATATATATAAAAGAGAAATTTCTAAAGTTGGAGTGTCTTGGCTTATCGGCTATATCAAGGATATCGTTTTTTGGATTTTTCAGCCATTTCTTCTTAAGAAACTATGATGTTTTCATATTGTTATGGGGACAAGGAAATTGCTAAACACTGATATTGCCCAGAAAACCCAACCTTTAAATCGTCTCTTTTATATATATTTTAAGTTTCATGGAAATCGGTTCATAACGGTTCGAATACTTCCCTTGTAAGATTTCTATTGGATTTTACTTATCCTTAAGAAAGCTTAAGGGGGAAAAAATCCATCTTTAGAGTAATAACAAATAATTTTTATTGTCTTCTTTAATTCTTGGTTTTCATTTCTAATATTATATTTGTGGGTCGATATCTACTGTATAAATTATTCATTCACCTGGCCACAAGTTACGTACGTAGGTAAGTAAGTACCCACATACATAATATTATGTATGTACTTAAATCAACACACATACATCAAGAAGTGATAACGGCGGCGGCGTTAACGACGGCGGCAATATGAACTTAATGGATATTTATCTCTAGAAGATGTGAATGCGAGTAAATAAATTATATTAAATATTATTGCTCATCAAATAATTTCAATATTTTTGCTCTCCCCTATTCGTGTTAAACCAATTCTCATTGCAAATGATTATAATGTTGTATACAAAACTAATACAGTGACAAAGTGTCACATAGATACTTTACACAGATACTCATGTATACAAAATAAAAAACGTGAATGTACTCTCTCTCATTTTTCTCTCACATACATGACAATGATGTTTTCAGTACAATTTATGAAATTGGTACTTTTTTGAGGTTTTAGTACCAAAATTTAATAATAAAATTATTGCAGAAATCCATTTTTAAATGACCTACAAAATTGTTCTAGTGTTTTTCAGATGTATTCCAAGATATTATAAGTTTTTTCTAAATTTCGATAATTTTTTTACATATCCTGAATTTTCTTAAATTTTTCTTAAACTTTCTAATTTTTTGTGTGTATACTCACTTTTTCGTTCCGAAGAATCCAATTGTAATTCGAAAAAGATAGAAATTCAGTTTTGAATTATAATTGGAATCTTTGAATTACAAATAAAATCGTCGATTTACAAATAGAATTTTCAAATTACAAGTAGAATTTTCAAATTACGAATGGAATATTCGAATTTTAAATGAAATCTTCGAATTATAAGTAGAATCTTCGAAATACAATTGATCTTTTACGAATAATATCTGTAAATGGTGTAGAGCTTAAAACCGACCACATATCACAGCGAACGATTTGGGAGAACTGTGCAGCAAACTCTGTTATGACGGAGAATTTCAATTCTTTAGGATGGATCAAAGAAGAAAATAGCTACGTGCTCGGGAGAGTACTCTAAACGCCTTGAAATCAGAGACTCATTAAGACTTCCGGACAAGTGCTCTGTTTTTTAGACAGATGTATTTTTTGTTCGTTTTAAATTAGTGTAAAATCAACTGCAATCGCCCAGTTGGCAACGTCCTTGAGCCATCCTCAGTGACATGTCAAATTGTTTGTCTATTTATTACTTTTATTCTACTTGTTAGATTTTGATTTTATTTTAAATAAATCGATAATATTGCTATCTTTTTCTTGGATTGAAGAGTTGCCCAGATTTGAAATTCTAATTTAATTTACTGCTATTCTGAAAACATTTCCTTTTCGACGTCTTAGAGGAATTGCCCACAATCTAAAACAAATATTCAGTGCTGACAATGTCAGGACATGTCATCAAGGATTACTTATGATTTGTCAGAACTTGAAGACATTTCCTCGAGGAATCACAGGTGCCAACACCGATTCCACGGCAAGTGCATTAAAATCGACCTTTGTCTCCACTCAGGGATTGTAGAAATGTCGTCCATGTTCCTCCGGATGCACCTATCACCAGTGGCCAGTGATCGAATGAAAATGAATGAGAAATGTTGCTATTAACTGCAAAATAAAATTTAGAAAGATCTGACTAAGAAGTTCATTGATAAAAATGAAGGACAGAGTAGGAAAAACAACAGAACCGTGCGTTACCCCTGAATTCAGCCGAAACCCATCTAAATAAGACCCCATCTTATACAACACGTATAGTGCGGTCTCTAAGAAATCTCGTTAGTAATCGAGGGAAGTAGGTTAGGTTAGGTTGAATGGGCGTCCGTCAATTTAGCGAATTTACTCGGAGCCCATAAGGCCCATTGTGATTCCTTTGTCATTTTCCTACTCCCCTCTGATACAGAAATGTTTACTTCTTAAACCACCCCGATTCTCTAAGATATTCTGTAAGAGATGTCAATGAGACTTCGTTTAGGCAATCTTGGTCATCGAAAAATCATTGACCCAAATGCTTAAGGCGGCTTCTTGTTAGACCCGGACATTCACAATACAATTGCTTCACTGACTCCTCCTCCTCCTCTTTTCCGCAACTTCTACAATAGTCTCTAACAGAAATTTCCATACAAAAGGCCATTTGGCCAATTATACAGTGTCCTGTAAGTACTCCCACTAATAGGCTAATAGTCCGTTTTCCAGAAGTAAGAAGACTCTTTGTCCTCTTAGGATTTCACAGTGGCCCCATGGTTCGCGATATCCTGGACGTAGTCAGTGATATCCACCAATCCTTCATTTTATCAATGCCACTTTAGGAACCGAGATATCAGGTTCTTCACGTTTCCCCACCGATTCCAAGCCTTTTCTCGCACAGTCATCAGCCAATTCGTTCCCAGCGACCCCACTATGTCCAGGGACCCAGATTAGCTTGACTGTGTGCTGACTGATTCGACGAAGGGATCGTATACAATTCCTAACGATTCCCGATTTTACAGTGTTTGATTGTAAGTCCCTCACAGCTGCAAGACTATCCACAAAAATGTTAATGGTCATCAGCCAATTCGTTCCCAGCAACCCCACTATGTCCAGGGACCCAGATTAGCTTGACTGTGTGCTGACTGATACGACGAAGAGATCGTATACAATTCCTTACGATTCCCGATTTTTCACTTTTTGATTCTAAAGCCTACAAAGCTGCGAGACTATCCACGAAAATGTTAATAGCGCAAGGGCGAAGGTCCCTTGTTATAATCATCTGCGCGACTTTATCAATTGCAAGTACCTCAGCCTGGAAAACACTACACTTATCCGGAAGTCTCAATGAGGCCCCCATTTTGAGGCATTCAGAGTACACTCCCGAACCCGACATAGGTTAGGTTAGCTCCATCTTCGGTCCATCCGTGAAGATTGAGATCGCATTCTCTGTTATAACATAGTTTCCGCCCAATCTTCCCTAGTCGGTATTTGGACTTCGAAGGTTCTGTCAAAGTTCTTCTGTGGTGAGATATAGTCGGTTCTTTCTTCCAGTTCCGTCCCGCCCGTACTTAATATGGTCGAGTGTCCTCAAGAGCGTTGCTTAAGCATTTGCGACTCTCTTAACCTGAGAGCCGATTTTTCTGATGTGCTCTTGATGTAAATATTTACGGGCTGAATGTTTAGTATCACTTCCAGGCCGGCCGGGGGTGCTGATGTAATAGAACCTGTGATACCCACACACTCCAGTCGTTGTACCTTCTGTAGATTGCAGAGATATGATTTCATATCCACTGCTCTCCACCTCGAGGGAAGTAAAACCCGACTCCAAAAACCACACATGATACGCTTTGGAAATATCTAGAGCAACCACTTTACTATCCCCAAAATGGTGGAGGGGCGTAATGAACATAAGTGATAATATAGCTGTTAAGAAAGGTGGATATCACTGACTACGTAAAGGACCCTATGGCCACTGCCAAATCCTACGAAGATGAAAAGTCTTCATACAGTTGGAAAGCGGATGGTTACCACAAATAGCTGGAAGTACTGGACTGTCGATGTGATGGCTGATTGACTTATCTAGTAGAATACCTCTGGGAATCTGAGTGTTTTAAGAAGCAAACCATTTACGCATAGGGGAAATAATTAAGGAAGTCCCAATAGGCCATATTGCATTCGTTTGAACAGTTACTATACTTAAACAAAAATTGTTAAGTTTCTTAAGTCCTTAAGTTTACAGAGCTGATCTCGTTTAACCGATTTTGTTATTCTCGATGAAACGAGAAACCCGGTTAAAAGGCACTGCTTATTAATAACAGTTTTTGAGGTACTTTTTGTTATGAAGACCCCAAAAAAAGTAATAAACTATAAAATTTGTCCCACACTGTTCTCTTCTTTTGGTAACTTTAAACTCTCTCTCTCTTTTCTCTAACAAAAAATAGTATCTATGTGTTCTCTTTCCAAAAGATGCTAAACAATAACAAACTAATTGAACCAAAGCAGAGACAAAAAAAATCTCACTGATAAATAAACCGTCTGCAATTGGTGAATTTTGACCATAAAGGCACAATAATGTGTCAAGATACACGTTCTGTTCTCTATATGAATGAATACTCATTTGAGGGACATTTGTATATACATACAAATATTTCTATATATGCATGTGTTTCGGAATATATATGAAATCTGTATTTAGTGGATGGTGCTGGTTTTCTGATGATGGTGATGTTTTTTTTTTTTATTTGTTTATTTGTTGGCGTCATATGAGAGTTGAAGATGAAATCTCTTGTATAGTTTTTGGTTGGTTCAATAAACTATAGAATCAAACAAAAAAAAATCAGTAAGAGCAGAACAAATCTGATGCCAGATACACACAGGAAGAACTGCCATTGGAAGATGACAAGTTTTATTGTTGGGTTTAGTTTATGTTTTTGTGTTGCTATAAAAAGGAGATTTATTTTCTGCTATTGCCTTCTCTTTTTAACGCATTTTTTTCTCAAATGATAAGTAAGCAGAGATAGTTTTTCTGTTGCTCTGTAGTTGGATGGGATGATTATCGACCGTTATTTTGGGTGGGAGATAATAAGGATGGGTTAAGTTTTTTAGTTTATGAAATTTAAGTAGGGAGAATTACACTAAGGGCCATAAATTTTGGAGTGAGAGAAGAGACGTGTAGGAGAAACATGATAGGGACAATCATAATGGAATACTATTCAAGTTCTACTAACGATTGGAGAGAAGCTTTATCTTGGTACTGTTGTATTTTTGGAACCTCTTAGATGAACATCGAATGCTTCTACACCCTCAAACAGTTGGCTACAAGGTAACTTTATTGTTGATACCGGACACCATTGCCATGTTAACGAAATAGTCGTTTACTGAATTTATGTACACTCAAAAAAAAAAAAAACTGTAATGTTAGCAAAAAAAGCTTGTAAATCTACAAGAAAATTTGCTGATTTTGAACCAACAATTTTTTTGCTCAAGTTAGCAAAAATGTTTTGCCAATAATTAGTTAACTAAATTTTTATTTTTTTAACTTAGTTCATACACTTTTGAGGACCCCATTGGGTTCGGACCCGATAGGTCCAGACCCCGATGGGCCTAGACCAGTTGGGTTCCTTAAAAATCGTCATAGTTTTTGATCCAAAATTTGTGTCCGTTTCGCTCTACCTTGCTTAGTTTTTGAGATACGTGATTATAGGGGACCACTGGGGTCTTGAGAATTAAAAAACTCGATAACTTCAAAAATATTACTCGGAGAGCTTTTGACTATTTTGCGGTGTTGTTCTACGTGTTGAGAGCTACAAAAATGCTTTTGGATTTTTTGTTGTGTCGGCAATATTTACCGAGATATGAGCATTTTAAAATTTTCGGGAATGCTAACTTTTTTGGATCCAAAGTTAGGACCCATTAGGGTCCACACATGTGAAGAGGACCGGCGATACTATGGAGAGCTCGAGAACCAAAAATGGCCTCCATTTTGCTCTATCTGGCCTAGTTTCCGAGATAGCGCCATTTTAAGTTTTCTGAAAATAAAAAAAAATTTACCATTTATTTTGCTAATATTAGCAAAAAATCTTGTAAAACTTTGGTCAACTCAATTTTAAATTTAGCAAAAAAAATTAGTTCAATTTTTTTTTAAAATTGCTAATGCGCTAAATGAAGTTTACAATATATTTTTGCTAACATGCTAATCTCAACTAAAAATTTGCTAAAAGTTAGCTAACCAGCATTAGCAAAAAAAATTAGTAAGTCTACTAATGTATTATTTTGAGTGTAAAGGTGGTGCGTCCGATTCTGCTGCATGCAATCACTGGTGGCCTGGTTTAGAGACAAAAGGGAACTGTGTCTTCATCACGAAGGTACAGAGAATGGCGTCGATGTGCATCACTGGTGCTCTTCGTTCTACAACTACGGCTGCATTAGAAATCCTCTTTCAACTGATACCATTGGACATATTGGGTAGGCAGTATGCGGCTACGTCGGCAATTCGACTTACTAGCACACTGAAATGGAGGATCAGCGATTGTGGCCATATCGCGATCTTGAAGAAGATAACAATACCACAAAATGTGGACTGTGCTCCCTCTATGAGCCTTTTTGAGCGCCACTTTACCACTATGATACCATCCAGGGAGTCTTGGATGAGAGGAATTCCATGTAGTGGAGCTTCCATAAATTTTTACATGTGTGGATCGAGGTTGCACGAACAAGTGGGCTTTGGAGTCTATTCGGAGGAACTTGGGTTTAGACTGGCTCGAAGATGGCCGGATCATTGCAGTGTTTACCAGGCAAAGATGCTGGCAATAAAGGAAGTGGCTGACTGGTTGAGCTGCAATGGATTGTCTACAACTGCAGTCAACATCTATTCTGACAGTCAAGCTGCGGTCAAGAGTCTGGAGTCAATGTTTCTGAAAACAAGATATGCCCTTAACTACCACAAGTCTTTTAATGAGATGGCCAAGTAATTTAACATACGACTCATGTGGTTCCTTGGGCACAGAGACATTTCAGGGAATTGCAAAGCCGATGAGCTTGCAAGACTGGGAACTACCTTACAGGTTCCAACAGAATTGGAATGTGTTGGTATGTCTCTAGAAACTTGCAAGCAAAACCTACGGATTTGTTCCGCGATGGAGACTAATCAAAGATGGGCAAATGGATGGATGTGTAGATTTGGGCTTCTCTTAATCAGAAGCGCACAAATGAGCTGATATCACTTCCAAGAGGAGAGATTTCGACGGTGGTTGCTATAATTACCGGACACTGTTTAATGTGCCGTCAAATGATTTTTTCCGGAGTTGCATAGATGAAGAGGAGTTGGAAACTATCGAACACTTTATCTGCCATCGCCCGGCACTTTCTTGTCAGAGACTTGCTTCACTGGAATCTAGGGAGCTGCACGATCTTTCTGATTTGTCGCATGTCAAAATTCAATATCTCTGGAGTTTTATAAGAATCTCAAATTGGTTGTACGACAGGTACAGTCCCGTATTCTAGCAATTGACCTCGCAGTCTACGTGTGTTGACGTAAAACGTCAGCAGTCACTTATAACCTAACCTAACGAAATACCGGACTGGCAACTTATTGTGGTCAAAACTGGTCAACAAGCACACAATCATATTGTACAACTTGTGAATGAACTAACACACATTTTGTGTGTTAAAGGGCAGCTTCGTAATGCTCTTAACCTTTTCCTTAACGAGAACTTGCAGACGTTGTGTCAACACAACCAGGTTAATTTATTATGGGTACCAGGACACAACGGAATACAGGGAATGAAAGGGCAGACGAACTCACGAAACTTGAAGCGGATGGTGTAGATATTACGGTGCTAGTTTTACCACCGCTCCAACACTTTAAACAAATACGAGATTCCATAAATGTTGCAATAGCGAACAGGAAGTGGAGACAACTAACAACATTCAAAATCAGCAGAATTTTATTGCCAACTTATAACCAAGGGAAAACTAAATATGTACCTTTTATCACTTACGAGAAGGGAATGTTGAGCTCTAACGGGAATAATAACTGGTCACTGTCTCATCGGCATTCATGCTAAGAATATTAGACTCATTCCAGACGCCAGTTGTAAAAGATGCACCTCACCACGAGTGGATGAAACGATAGAACACTTACTTTGTCACTGTCCAGCGGTGTCAAGGAGTCGCCAATCGATTACTGCTCAGATAAGCTTTAATACTTTGGAGGATATAACGCGAATGGATCTTAAAATATTAAAAAGGTTCGCAATGTCTTTGAACGTGTTTAACTTGCGCCGCTAGCGGATAAAAGTTTTGTGGTATCGCTATGGACCAAAAGGTCTATGCGAGGTGTAAATCGTACACCGCCACCCTTAACCTAACCTAACCTTTTCCTCACCTCGCATACGAACAAATACGAAGTTGGACTATTTGCGCCTCTCGGAAACACTAATCACAATCTCAATTTTTTTTCGTCTTCATTTTCGGGCATTCGTAGTGCTAAACAATCAGTGATAAAACCTCGTTGGGCTGATCTCACTAGGTCTTTTAACATTTCAACTGGAATTGTGATAACAATGTAGACAATGCGGCAGAAATGATACATTTTATGATGCATTTTATGCTAAGCAAATTTCGACGAAGTCGAAGCATAAGTGCTACTTTAATCAGACGTGCAGAAATAAAGTCTGATCCAGATATGATACGAGAAACCAATTTGCAAGAGAAGTCAGAAAAGCTTAAAGAACAACGTCTAAGTGCAACAGTTCTTTCTGCTCCGCGTGGTAGCAAAAACATTTGATAATTCGTTAACATGGTAAAGAATACTTTTAGATCATCTATATCAGCTAGAGCATCGAAACCCGATTGAGTTTTCAGAATCTCAGGATTCTAGATTGAAAAAAAAAATCTATTGGCCCATAAATTCAGGTATCTTAAAATCTAAGCAAGGTTGCGCAAAACGGACCAAACTTTTGGATCAATATATACTGCGTCCCCTTAGGGAACAAAAATGGTGTGGATCAAACGAGGGTTGGACCCATAGGATCCGAATCAAATAGCGTCTTAAAATGTGTATCTTTAAAAATAAATAATAATTTTATTATTTATAATTTTTGTTTATCTCTTTTAAAAACAAATACTATTTATGGCTGCAAATAAAACAATATTCTATTAAGTTAAACATATTATGAGTAACGCATTTATCCACCCATTCATACATCCAACCCCCCGCACCCCTATAACAAATAATAATAAAAAAAATTGATGATGGAAAAAACAAACACAAGAATTCCAATCAATAACGCAAAGTCATTGAATAATTTATCATTGAGAGTATATAGTAAACAACAGCAACAACATCAAAAAACGATAACAACAAACAATTTAACCAACAACTACAACCAAACAACATACAACACGTTGTTGTTTAACAATAATAAAACAACTACGCAAAATGTATCCCAAATGAATACAAGAAGAGCAACATTTAGATGCGCAAAAGAAGCAGAAGACATAAAATGAAAAAGAGAACCAGAGTTGCCAACTATGTATTTTTATGGAAAAATTGACCAATTTGATTTTAAAACTTGTCGTTTTATAATTTGGTACACAGGAGGCGGGTAAGTTAGTTCCAACTAACTTTACTCACCGCTCACGGAAGGGAGTATTTCAATATGTATAAAGGGCTGACACACTTGGTGATTTACAGTGTTACAGTGTTTGTGGACATTTAATTTAAATTTTTTCAAATTGTAGCTGACTGGGAAGACCTATGCTGGGAGTTTATTTCACATACGGCTAGTTCGACCGATAAACGAATTTTCTCGGTAATGCGTTGTGATCTGCTGAAAAGGCGAGTATTACGGGCATGCACCCGCGTTTAAGGGATGAGTTAGCCTATCTCACCTAAACACTTACCGTGGTAACATCGATAGAACAATGACACGACCCACATTCCAACACAACCCACATTTCGACGACACTCCAATAAGTCAATAGAGCAGTATACCCTGCTTATCTATGATTAAAGGAAAATAAATGACAAATGTTGCTGTCATCTGCGAAAGAATAAATAGGATTGGAAGTTTGACTAAGAAGGTCGTTAAAAAAAAGTGTAGGAGAAAGAACAGGCGTGTCATCGGAGGAATCATCCGAACCATATTCCTATGGAAATTGATCCTCCCCCTCGACATGTCTGAAAAGATCTTCGGTGTTATGAGATGGATATCCAGCAATACGACATCCAACAGCTAGATTTCATCTCATATCGAACAACTCTGAATGACATTCACAGGAATACGGTAGAATCGACGACAGCCAACTACCGAGTGAATGTCCTACTTGGAGGCCGTCTCCCACCCATCGCAAAAGAAAAGAGAAGTCTGCCAAGAAGAATATGAGTAGTACTGGCACAATTAAAATCCGGGTATTGTGTCGGTTCAATTCGTATTGGTCGAGAATTGACCTGACAATACCCAGTTCGTGCCATGCATTTGGAGATTCTCCACATGACGTACCACACCTCTTCAACTGAACGGCAAACCCGACTCGTTTGAATCCAACATCTTTCTGGACACAGCCCATAGAGGCGGCACGCTTTCTAGAGCTCGATTTGGATGACAACAGAGAGAAAACATAAGAAAATACTAACCATAAACTTACATGCATTTACAGGTCGAGCTGTTAACACAACAACAACACACGCGATCGAAAGCCTTAAAAATATATAGAGCAACCATTTTGCTTGGTGGATTGTAGGAACTGCGAGGTTTAAGGCAAGGCGATGCAGTGTCATGCTGATTCCTTATGCGTACGATATTAACATCATTGGCCACAACACAAGTGTAGTAAGTAGAGCCTTTCCAAAACTTGAATTGAGCTTGCCTCGAAAATTGCCAGATCATTGCAGTGTTTACACGGCAGAGATGCTGGCAATAAAAAGGTGGCAGACTGGTTGAGTTGCAAAGTATTGTTTACAACCGCAGTCAACATCTATTCTGACAAGCCGGGGTCAAGTCCCTGGAGTCAGTGTCTTTAAATGGCCAAGCAGTTTGACATCCGACTTATATGGTTCCCAGGGCACAGAGACATGCCAGAGAATTGCAAATCACATGAGCTTGCAAGACTGGGAATTACCTTACAGATTCCAACAGAATTGGAATGTGTTGGTATGCCTCTAGAAACATGCAAGCAAAATCTATGGCTTTGTTCAGCGACGGAGACTAATCAGAGATGGGCACATGGAAATCTGAATCGCATGAGCGAGCTGATATCGCTTCCAAGAGGGGATAGGTTAGGTTAGGTTAGGTTGTAAGTGGCTGCTGACGTTTTACGTCAACACACGTAGACTCTGAGGTCCATTGTGATACCACGGGATCGTAATAGGTTTCCCTACTAGTCCCTGTCGTTAAACCAGTTTGAGCTTCTTATGAAACTCCTTAGATGTTGAATTTTGACATCCGACAAATCTGAAAGATCGTACAGCTCCCTAGATCCCAGTGAAGCAAGTCGCTGACCAGAAAGTGCCGGGCAATGGCAAATAAAGTGTTCGATAGTTTCCAACTCCTCTTCATCCATGCAACTTCGGCAAAAGTCATTCGACGGCACATTTAACCGTTCTGCGTGCTTCCCTATAAGACAGTGTCCGGTAATTATAGAAACCACCGTTGAAATCTCTCCTCTTGGAAGCGATATCAGCTCACTTGTGCGCCCCTGATTAAGAGAAGGCCAAATCAGTCGTGTTGTCTCACACGTCCATCCATTTGCCCATCTTTGATTAGTCTCCGTCGCAGAACAAAGCCGTAGGTTTTGCTTGCAAGTTTCTAGAGGCATACCAACACATTCCAATTCTGTTGGAACCTGTAAGGTAGTTCCTAGTCTTGCAAGCTCATCGGCTTTGCAATTCCCTGGAATGTCTCTGTGCCCTGGGACCCATATGAGTCGTATGTCAAACTGCTTGGCCATCTCATTTAAAGACGTGCGGCAGTTAAGGGCAGATCTTGTTTTCAGAAACATTGAATCCAGGGACTTGACCGCGGCTTGACTGTCAGTATAGATGTTAACTGCGGTTGTAGACAAGACATTGCAGCTCAACCAGTCAGCCACTTCCTTTATTGCCAGCATCTCTGCCTGGTAGACACTGCAATGATCTGGCAATCTACGAGCCAGGCTCAATCCAAGCTCTTCCGAATAGACCCCAAAGCCCACTTGTTCGTGCAGCCTCGATCCATCTGTGTAGAAATTTATGGTAGCTCCACTTCCCGGAGTATCCCCCATCCAAGACTCCCTGGATGGTATCATAGTGCTAAAGTGGCGCTCAAAGAGGCTCAAAGAGGGAGCACAATCCACATTTTGTGGTATTGTTATCTTTTTCAAGATCGCGCTATGGCCACAATCGCTGCTCCTCCATTGCAGCGTGCTATTAAGTCGAATTGCCGACGCAGCTGCATACTGCCTACCCAATATGTCCAAGGGTATCAGGTGAAGGAGGATTTCTAATGCAGCCGTAGGTGTAGTACGAAGAGCACCAGTGATGCACATTGACGCCATTCTCTGTACCTTCGTGATAAAGACACAGTTGGATTTTGTTTCTAAAGCAGGCCACCAGACAATGATTCCATACATCAAAATTGGACGCACCACTGCTGTATAGATCCAATGAACGACTTGAGGGCTAAAACCCCATCGTTTTCCAATGGCCCTTTTACAGGAATACAAAGCAATCTTTGCTTTTCTCACCCGTTCCTCAATATTACGCCTGAAATTCAGCTTCCTATCTAGAAATACTCCAAGATACTTGGCTCCATCTGAGAAGGTGATTTCAGTACCGTCCAGAGAAATAGGATCAAAAGCAGGAATCTTATCCCCCAAGAGGGGATAAATCGACGGTAGTTGCTGTAATTATCGGACACTGTCTTTTCGGAATGCACACAGAGCGGTTAATTGTGCCGTCAAATGACTTTTACCGGAGTTGCATGGATGAGGAGGAGTTGGAAACTGTCGAACACTTTATCTGCCATTGCCCGAAACTTTCTGGTCAGAGACTGGATTCACTGGAATCTAGGGAGCTGCACGAGGTATCTGATTTGTCAGATGAATATCTTAGGAGTTTCATAAGGAGCTCAAATTGGTATAACGACAGGAACTAGTAGGGGGAATCCCTTTACCGTCCCGTGGTATCACAACGAACATCAGAGTCAATGTGTGCTGACGTGTAACGTCAGCAGCCACTTACAACCTCACCTAAGCAGCTAAGAAATAAACCCCTTGACGAACGAAAATAACACTCTATAAATTGCTCATCCTGTCCCGCCTACTATATGGTAGCGAAACATGGACAATAATAAAATTACATAAGTCATTGCTCGCAGTGTTCGAATGAAAGATCCTCCGCAAGATATATGGCCCTCTACGCATTGATGATGGACTCCGAATTGGAATGAATCACGAGTTCTACAAGCAATATACCAATGAAGGTAAAGACGAGTGCATTAAAATTCAGCGACTCCATTGGATTGGAGACACTGGGCAAATGGAAAATGATGCTCCGGCCCTTAAGGCATACAAGGGAGAACCCATCTGCGGGCAACGTAGAAACGTGCGGCCCAATTTCCATTGGAACGACCAGGAACGAACCTTAAATTGCTGGTGTTTTAATTTACTTCAGGGTGAAACCAACTAACGATTCTAAAAGCCATTTAACTAAAGAGTGAGAGAATTTCAACCAATGCTAAATCACGACAATGCAGGGCTGAACCTTATAATCTATGATCGTTGTTTATCATTGTCAAATGAAATAATTTGCAAATTTTGGAAATCTCTTTACTAGAAATCGCCAAAATTTTTGTCAAACCAATAAAGATGGCATCCCTGAGGAAAACCTCCAGTTTAGAAAAAAAAACACTAAACTGAAAAATAATCTATGGAATAAATACAAAAATAACTATAAATATCTGGTGGTAGAGATAGATAGTCATAGTTTAGGTGAATGTTAATGTAAATGTGTGATAGGTAGGATAGATACATACATAGATATACATACTGCTGGTTGCTTGGATACTGAATTCTATGGAAAAATGTACATAACAAACGTTTTTCCATTAACCATCGATGGATGGATGGCAATGAGGGCTAGAAAAAAACCCAAAACAGAATTGTTCTAAATGATTTTTATTTTTATATTTTTTCATTGTGAATTTATTTGTTTGTGCTTGGAAAAATCAACAACAACAACAACGCCAGCAAAATGAAGAAGAAATTAAGCACCTGCACACGACCCGCACATTAATACCATCCAACCCTTAAAAAAGCTTAAAAGTGGAGGAGACGATAAAGAAAGAATGCCTAGATGAAATCATAGAAAGAATTAAATAAACACGAAACAATAATGATGACAGGCAGTGAATGAATGAGTGGTTCATGGCATCCACAAATGTAAATGTAACTAAAATTAAAATCAATAAAGTTTACACCATTTTCAGATGTATTTTGTAAACTAAAATTAAAGAATTTTAAACAAAAAATAAGTAGAAAAGTTAAACTTTTTTTAAGTAATTTTTGAAAAAAAAAAATTAATTTACTACATTTTTTTTGAGTGTAAAATTTTTTTTGAGTGTTAAATTTTTTTCGTGTGTATTTTTTTTTAGTGTAAAAATATTTTTGAGTGACAAAAACACGTTGTAAAATATTTGTGTGACTTAGCAATGTTTTTAAATGTTTAACGGCATTTCAACACGTGAATTTAAGATGAAACTAACATGAAATTCACGGTTTTGCTAATAACTTTTGAACCACTGGACAAATAGGCCTCAAATTCAATACGAACTAGGCAAAAGCAACGAAAAATATATATGCCAAGCTTCAGCATCCTCAGAATTGCCTTTCGAAAGTTATCGTACCTTTTATCTCGTAAATTCGCGAAAAACCCTTGCCGAAAGTCTTTCCAAAGTTAGTGTGTTTTCAACAGACAGACGTACATCGCTAGATCGTCTTAGAATCGATCGAGGATCATGAATATATATACTTTATGGGGTCCTAGACCAATATTTCGAGGTGTTAAAAATGGAATGACAAACTTATATATGGGGCATTCCATGTGAAATCGGACACTTTGAAAAACTTTTTTTTTAGATTTTCCCAATATGTTTACAGTTTTTAGTACCCTTCGAAAACTTCTTCGTGGTAAATTTTCAGATTTTTTTGGTAGTTTGTTCCTTTACTCAAACTTCTTTTAATCATAACTTCTTCAATAATGGTCCAAATTTCAAATTTTTTTTTTCAAAATTTTTGTTTTTTTAAGTATTTTCTAAAAAAAAATTCCAAAAAATTCTTAAAAGCGCTGTAGTATGCGATTTTTAAGTTTTAAAATTTAAATCTCATTTTTGAAAATGTTTGTACTCTTCGATTTTTTTGAAATTTTGTTGAGTAAAACTTCTATCAGTTCTACAAATTTTTTGCCCAGGAAGATCGTGGGGTAACGATTATTACTATTTTTTAAAATTTTTTGAAAAAATTTTATTGTAATTTTCCAATCTTAAAATCATTTCTACTGCTCCAATGGTGCGTCATAGAGGGGTCCTTTATAAGACCGACCCCCATTAATTTTTACATCTTAACATTTCTTTGGAACAAACTAATACCCTATCTCCAATTTTTAAGGGGGCTCCCACACAAAACGGTATTTTTTAAAATTTGTTCCAACCGCTCTAACTGCCCTAATAGTGTCCTTAGAGCAACAAAATGTATGACCGGCCCACAATATTTTTTTAGTCCAAAATTTTCTCTGAACATACCTACCCTCTATCTTTAACTGTTAAGGCGGTCCCCATACATTTTTTTTATTTTTTGTGAATTTGTTTCATTTAATCAGTTTCTACCGGTCCAATCGTGCTTCCGAGAGGGGTCATTACTGAGACCGACCCCCATTTACTTTTACCCTACAACATTTTTTCAAAACATACCTACGCCCTATCTCAACTCCCTAAGTACGCTCCCATACAAAATTACATTTTTGCAAAATGTTCTCCAACTGTTATTTGTATGGGAGCCTACTTAGGGAGTGGAGATAGGGCGTAGATATGTTTTGAAAAAATGTTGTAGGGTAAAAATAAATGGGGGTCGGTCTGAGTAATGACCCCTCTCGGACGCACCATTGGACCGGTAGAAGCTGATTAAATAAAACAAATTTACAAAAAATAAAAAAAATTGTATGGGGACCGCCTTAACAGTTAAAGATAGAGGGTAGGTATGTTTAGAGAAAATGTTTGGACTAAAAAAATATTGTGGGTCGGTCATACATTTTGTTGCTCTAAGGGCACTATTAGGGCAGTTAGAGCGGTTGGAACAAATTTTAAAAAATATCGTTTTGTGTGGGAGCCCCCTTAGAAATTGGAGATAGGGTATTAGTTTGTTCCATAGAAATGTTAAGACGTAAAAATTAATGGGGGTCGGTCTTATAAAGGACCCCTCTATGAAGCACCATTGGAGCAGTAGAAATGATTTTAAGATTGGAAAATTACAATAAAATTTTTTCAAAAAATTTTAAAAAATAGTAATAATCGTTATCCCATGATCCTCCTGGGCAAAAAATTTGTAGAATTGATAGAAGTTTTACACAAAAAAATTTCAAAAAAAATCGAAGAGTACAAACATTTTCAAAAATGAGATTTAAATTTTAAAACTTAAAAATCGCATACTAGAGCGCTTTTAACCCATTTTGGACCAAGATTCAATTTTATTTTTCTTTTTTGGAAAAAGGTACTTTTTTAAGGTAATTAGCACCCGCTGATCTCAAAAATCCCGTCAAAAAAATTTTTCAATGTGCCGTTTTTCCAGAAAAGCCTGCATTCCAACTTTTTATGCAATTTTAATATTTGGATTTATTTGCTATTTTATTAATATATTTGATTATTTTCAAAGTAAATAGTTTCAAAATAATTCAAATTATTGGAATTTAATAATAAATTAAATCTAGAAAAATTTTAAATTAGTCAAAAAAATTAAAAGCCGAAAATCGAAATTTTCGGTTTGGCTTGAAACAATTTCTGTGCTGATTTGCATTGTATTTAATGGGCATATAAATTGCGGTGGTCAAGCGGGTATATTTTTTTTTAATTGCAGAAACGTGAGACTTAACATTCATAACCACATTTACCCGAAATTCCAGCTCTTTCATACATAAATATTTTTTTTTCTCTACTGTTCGAAAAATCGAACAGAGGATCAAAATGGGTTAAGAATTTTTTGGGATTTTTTTTTAAAAAGTACTCAAAAAAACAAAAATTTTTGAAAACAAAAATTGAAATTTGGACCATTATTGAAGAAGTTATGATTAAAAGAAGTTTGAGTAAAGGAACAAACTACCAATTTTTAAAAATTCGATATCTTTTGAACGGGTCATCAAAAAAATCTGAAAATTTACCGCGAAGGAGTATTCGAAGGGTACTAAAAACTGTAAACAAATTGGGAAAATCTAAAAAAAAAAGTTTTTCAAAGTGTCCGATTTCACATGGAATGTCCCATATACATATATAAAGGCCGAATAAATACATTTTATTTTTGTGTACCTTTTGGTACTAAAAATAAAAAACAACATTTAAAAAATTAAATTTTATACAAAATATGACTTAAAAATATGCATTTATAGTGAAATAATAGCAAAATATGCAAAAATATGCATTTTAAGCAAAATATGCAAAAATATGCACTAACGAATCGAAGCCATTTTAAAGCAAATTCTCTGATTCGCAAAGATGTCTAGTTTATGCTGGTCTATGACCAAAGGGAAAAAACATGCATTCTCAGAATCAGCAACTTTTTCTTTATAAAAATTATCTCAGAATGTCAGATTTTTTTTTATATGAAAAATGTCTCAGAATCTGAAAGTTTGCATATGATAAAATCGATACAAAATCTCAAAATTTAAACTTTTTCTGTACCAAAAATATTTCACTATTTGAAACTTTTTATAAAGGAAAAATGTCTATGGATTTGAGATTTTTGGTATAGGACAAATTCCTGTGATGTGAATCTGCTAGATTCCGAGAATTTTTCTGTAAGAAAATGTGATTTTTTTTAACAAATTAAAAAAAAATGTTGCTTCATTTTTGTATGAGCGAATTTATTGGCATTTCGGAGCCCCCTTAGGTCGGGGGCCCTGGGCATGTGCCCAGTGTTCCCTAATGGTTTAAACGGTACTGCGATTAGATCTATCTTTTATGAAATCTATAATAAGTGAAAAAAAACACTCACAGATCAAATTTTAGTGAAATAGGCTTCTTTTTGTTGACAATAAACCCTTTAATTGAATATCGGTCAAAATTTTTATGTGGGGTCTAAGTCAAAAATGGTTCGATTATAATCGGGATTGATTGGGTTATTAAAAAACGCGTTAAACACAAACAAACGAAATTTCAATTGTGTATTTTATATTTCCATGACATTTGAGCGTGTGCCACCATTAGAATTGGAAATTACATCCCAGCAAAAATAAATCGAGATTTTGGCGACACAGCATCTCTTTATAGCATACCGAAGCGCATCCAAAGAGCGCTCTTGAGGATGCAGTAAAAAAAAATGGCTATTTTGGACCATTTTTGAGGAAGTTTTTAGAAATTTAATTTTAAATTCAGAATAATTCAAGAACATTTAGAAAAAACACAAAAATTGAGAATGTTCATTAAAACTCTACAAAAATTAAAAAAAAAAATCAGAAAGATCTTCCTGATGGATAAATTTTAAATTTCATGAAAATTCATTAAAAAAAAAATCTAAAAGTTCAGAAGAAAAAAATGTAAATTATCAGAAAGTAAATTCAGGAAAAACAAGTAAGAAAGTTATCATAGAGAAACATAGAGGCGAAGGCGTCAAAAATTGAGTTGTCAAAGTACAACTTGTATACATGTATTTGTTGACAAAGTACGACTTGTAAACATGTATTGTGTGGTGAATTCACATCGACAACGTACGTGTGAGAAATTAGAAAAAGATAGTGATATTATTTTTTCTTTCACCTTCGCCTCTATGTTTCTCTATGAAAGTTATATTCGGTCAAGACCGACCATAAGATACCCTACACCAGTGTTTTTCAGAAAATGGGTCCCAAGTCCAAACGTGGACCGATTGCATCTGTCTTTTGTTAGATCTGTATTTAGTGTAGAAAACACACACAAATCAAATTTTAGTGGAATTGGTTTATTTTTTTGTCAATTGACCGATTTAACTGAATATCGGTCGAGACTTTTATATGGGGGACTAACAAGGGAAGTCTCCCTGGTGTCACCCTCCGATCTTCATGACATTTGGATATGTTGTTAAGAACGAAAATTAATTCGACACGTATTTTTTTTTAGCGGCCTAAACTAATTTTTAGGGGGGGGTCGATTTGTATGGGGGGAAATTGACCTTTTTCAGTTTTTTACGATTTACGCCTATTTAAACAAAAATAATATAGGCATGTGTGGTATCAGATTAAAGGTATTAAAAATACCTATCTCGTGGTGCTAACAACGGGCCAAAGAAGTTTACATTTTTCGACTTATTAACAAAAATGTCCTAAACTTTTGGTATTTTACTCAATATGACGAAAAGTTGTGCATGTTTGGACACGTTCTTAGCACACGAAGATAGGTTTTCCAAAGACCTTTCATTTGGTATGTAACATGACTAGGTTTCTTTGCATAATATAGGAGATAAAAAAAAAAAAACTGAAAAATGGCATTATCTTCCCCCCTCCTTTTCACCCCCTAAATATGAATTTGGGCCGCTAAAAAAAAATACGTGTCCCTTTATTTTTTCTGATCTACAAAATAAAACCAATTCCATAAAGATCCGCGGGTGACACTAGGGAGACTTCCCTTGTAAGTCCAATTATATTTCGATTTGATTAGGTTACTAAAGTACACGTTTAACACCTAAAAATAAATTTTTTATCAAATATTTCCATTTTTATGAATTTTGAGGGAATTATGTGAATATCGGGAAGGTGGTTTGTATGGCGAATACCAGAAGGACTGACCCGATTCCTTTGAAATTTAGAATGGTGATTCGTGCAAACGAAATTTGATTACTTGTGAAATTTAAAAGCGATATCTGTTATAATACAGTTATTGGAGTCATTTAAGCCGAATCCAAAGGGGGCGTTTGGGGGCTAGGTCTTACCATAGACAGATTTTCTCCAATTTCAATATGCTTCGTCCTTGGGCCAAAAGATGCTTAAGTTTCAAATTTCAAGACAATTGATTAAAAATTGCGACCTGTATCGTGCTAAAACCGATAGATGGACAGACGGACGGCCGGACGGACAGACATCGCTAAATCGACTCAAAAAGTAATTCTGAGTCGATCGGTATACTTGAAGGTATATCTAGGACCAATATTTCGGGTAGTTACAAACATCAGCACAAACTCATTATACGCTGTACCACAGAGTGGTGTAGGGTATAATAAAAACAAGTGAGAGTGTGGAATTCGGCTGTGACAAATCTTTTATACCCTCTAACATGTAACCAAAGTTTAAATATTATTTACAGGAACGTTTTTTGGGAGGGAGGGGCGCGACTTTTTTTTTGTCGGAATTACTCTGCAGCCTTCAATTCTTGACGAAGGGGGAAGTGGCGGCGCACAGTGGGCACCATTGACTTTTTTTCAAAATTATTCTGCATTCTTCAATTCTTTAATTTTTTTTTGCTCCTTGTAGATTAAAACATTTGGCATCGACTTATGCAGACCGATTTTTAAATTTTCTATTTTTTTAATCGGTTTAAATTTTATTTCATGAGTCAAAAAAAAAATATATTATTGTCTTAAAGTGTAGTTAGACTTTCATATTCGTACATAGATACATACATATGTATGTATTTATAGATATCTAAGGTTCCAACATATTTTTGTGTAACGTTTACATATGGTAGGTATGCATGTAATTATATACATACATACAATTGATATCTTTGTACGTATGTAACTACTAAACATTCATATGTATGTTTTTCTGGTATCGACATCTATAAACACGTGACCAGTTTATTGAAAATACATAACTGATAAGACTTAAAAAAAAAAAAACTAAATTTTTTTTCCAATAAAACCGCAGCATATTAAACCAAGATAGAGGCCTACTTTCATAGACTAAAAACAACAACAACAGAAAAAAACACCTATCAGTTATTCAGTCATTGATTTGGTGTTGTTGTCTCCCTACTTTATGTTTTGGTATCAATCTTTTAAATAAAAAAATTAGTAACGAGAGGCCTACCAAGTCTGTCTGTCTGTCCGTCCATTTAAATGTTTTGAATTCGAAATAATATTATCAGTACTCAGTGACCAAATAAACAGCATTCCGAACAGATGTTTTAAAGAATGAATTCATTCATGGAAGACAACCTATCTGGATCCAACTGAAGGACTTTAAACTTTTTCTGACATAAACAAAAGTACAAAAAAACTTATAAAAAATGGCGTTTTTTCAGAGGTTGGTTTAGTTCTTAAAGGGGGAACTTTTTCCCCCAGATACGATTTTGCCCATGTTCGAACATAACAAGCATATTCGTACCATGCTTCAGGAGTCTAGATCTTTTATTTTGGACTGTATCGTGTCTTCCACAGACGGACGGACAGACAGACGGGCATCGCTACAATGTCTTAGAATCGATCACTGATCAATAATATATACGGGGCATTCCATGTCAAATCGGACACTTTGAAATTTTTTTTTTTTAGATTTTCCCAATTTGTTAACAGTTTTTAGTACCCTTCGAAAACTCCTTCGTGGTAAATTTTTTTGATGACCCGTTCAAAAGATATCGAATTTTTAAAAATTGGTAGTTTCTTCCTTTACTCAAACTTCTTTTACTCATAACTTCTTCAATAATGGTCCAAATTTAAAATTTTTTTTATTCAAAATTTTAGCTTTTTTACGTACTTTTTTAAAAAAAATCCAAAAAAATTCTTAAAAGCGCTCTAGTATGCGATTTTTAAGTTTTAAAATTTAAATCTCATTTTTGAAAATGTTTGTACACTTCGATTTTTTTGAAATTTTTTTGTGTAAAACATCTATCGATTCTACAAATTTTTTGCCCAGGAGGATCGTGGGATAACGATTATTACTATTTGTTTAAATTTTTTGAAAAAATGTTATTGTAATTTTCCAATCTTAAAATTATTTCTTCTGCTCGAATGGTGCGTCACAGAGGGGTCCTTTATAAGACCGACCCCCATTAATTTTATCGTCTTAACATTTCTTTGGAACAAACTAATACCCTATCTCCAATTTCTAAGGGGGCTCCCACACAAAACGACATTTTTTAAAATTTGCTCCAACCGCTCTAACTGCCCTAATAGTGCCCTTAGAACAACAAAATGTATGACTGACCCACAATATTTTTTTTTATCCAAACATTTTCTCTGAACACACCTACCGTCTATCTCTAATTTTTAAGGCTGGGGTCTCACTAATGACCCCTCTCGGACGCACCATTGAACCGATAGAAGCAGATTAAATAAAACAAATTTACAAAAAATAAAAAAAATTGTATGGGGACCGCCTTAACAGTTAAAGATAGAGGGTAGGTGTGTGCAGAGAAAATGTTTGTGCGTAAAAAATATTGTGGGTCGGTCATACATTTTGTTGCTCTAAGGGCACTATTAGGGCAGTTAGAGCGGTTGGAGCAAATTTTAAAAAATGCCGTTTTGTTTGGGAGCCCCCTTAGAAATTGGAGATAGGGTATTAGTTTGTTCCATAGAAATATTCAGACGTAAAAATTATTGGGGTTCGGTCTTATAAATGACCTCTCTATGACGCACCATTGGAGCAGTAGAAATGATTTTAAGATTAGAAAATTACGATAAAATTTTTTCAAAAAATTTAAAAAAATAGTAATAATCGTTATCCCACGATCCTCCTGGGAAAAAAATTAGTAAAATCGATAGAAGTTTTGCACAAAAAAATTAAAATAAAATCGAAGAGTACAAACATTTTCAAAAATGAGATTTAAATTTTAAAACTTAAAAATCGCATACTAGAGCGCTTTTAAGAATTTTTTGGGATTTTTTTTTTTTAAAAGTACGTAAAAAACAAAACCTTTGAAAAAAAAAAATTGAAATTTGGACCATTATTGAAGAAGTTATGAGTAAAAAAAGTTTGAGTAAAAGAACAAGCTACGAATTTTTAAAAATTCAATATCTATTGAACGGGTCATCAAAAAAATCTGAAATTTTATCACGAAGGAGTTTTCGAAGGGTACTAAAAACTGTTAACAAATTGGGAAAATCTAAAAAAAAAAGTTTTTCAAAGTGTCCGATTTGACATGGAATGCTCCATATATTTTATGGGGTCCTAGACCAATATTACGAGGTGTTACAAACGGAATGACAAACTTATATCACTAGAGTGGAGGGTATAAAAATTAAAAAAAAAAATCAAAATAAGATCTGGAAAATTCAAAAAAAAAAAAAAATCGAAAAAAAAAAATAAGAAATTTTGAGAAAAATTATTATTTTTCAATAAAGAATTCATTCTTATGCGAATCTGTTTTCAACATACAAACAAATAATACTAAAACAATCTATATAGTTTCTTGTTGTTGTTTTTATATTTATGAACTAAAAAATATCATTATATGTTTTTCTATTTTTATTTTTATTTTTTTTTACCATAAAATAATTATTTTGGATACTTCAATTGACTTTATGCTTTGCATAAATAAAAAAATTTCATTGAACAAACTTCACGATAGCGTTTCAGGTACCACTACTTTTTAAGGGTGCCAACACCAAAGAGACCCATCCCAGCAAAACTTAGATTACCAAATAAGGTATAAAATAAGGTATAGGATCTCTTATTTTATACATTGCAGCATTGATGATTTTAACAGGCGATGAGACTCAAAGTAATGCATCCACATTATCACAAAGAATACCAGTAAGGTATAAAATAAGTCATAAATTTATAACGAAAAATACGAGTTAGGTGTAAAATAAATGATATTTTATAGGTTACGAGAAATGAAATAATATAGCATACCAGAACTTAATATATAAGGTGTTACGAGTAGTGAAAAAGTAATTTTGTATTAAATTTACTCACGTGATTGTAAGTGAGTGTAAGTAGATAAAATATGCTCGTGAGTGTGTGTCGTTAGAAATTTCCTGTCGTGAGCCCATCTCTAGTTTAAACTTATGCATTTTTTATAAAATAATTATTTTTTATGTTATTGTAATGCATTACGCATCCAATTACAAATAATGCATTATTTCAAACTTTGAAATAATACATAATGTAACCAAATATAAGTCATCCATGATTTAATGTTTAGAAATAATAAATATGAAATACATTTTTCCAATAATCATGCATTACGTAGCAAATTATTAGTAATGCATTATTTTTCACTTGAAAATAATACGTTGTGGAACAAATGTTTGGTAAGATATCATAAAATATTGCTACAAATAAGTTATATGCATTACCTGGTAATGTGTTATATAATCACTACCCATTACCAAAGTTTTGCTGGGATCCAACTAACAAACTATCCATCCATCTAATGAAGATTGGATGGTAATATGTTTAGTTTTTTTTTAGGTTTTTTTTTTTGTCTAGAGCTTTGATTTTTTACCGAGAGATTTATAATACGTCGACAAAATTTTCGTTGATAATTCTGTTTAAATAATTTAACGTGTTTAAAATTTTTAAAATGAAAACAAAATTATAAATTTTTAGGTCACAAATATAATTGATTAACAAAAATAAAACAAAAATTGTTAATTATTTTATTTGAAATTTTAAAAATTGATAACAAAACTCTCATCTTATATTAGAATCTTGAGAATTTTTTTGTTTAATATGACGCAAACTTTTATAAAAAAATATTTTTTATTAACTTTTTCCAAATAAAAAAATAACACAGTGCAACAACCAAAATCGGACTGGGATGAAACCAAAAGCAAATAAAATTTGACATATTACATAACAAAAGCTTCAAGGCTTTTTTTAGTTCAGCGCTAGATTTTTTTACACGCATTTGAAGTTGGTGAAGTTTCATTATAATAATAAAATTTGCTTGAAAACTATATAAAGCGTATACTTAATTTTGTAATTTCCTTTAAATAACAATCATACGCAACGGTGCACAGTGATTTATTATACCCTCCACTCTAGTGAAAGAGGGTATATATAAGTTTGTCATTCCGTTTGTAACACCTCGAAATATTGGTCTAAGACGCCATAAAGTATATATATATAGGGCATTCCATGTCGAATCGGACAAATTGAGTAATTTTTTTTTTAGATTTTCCCAATTTGTTTACAGTTTTTAGTACCCTTCGAAAACTCCTTCGTGGTAAATTTTCAGACTTTTTTGATGACCCGTTCAAAAGATATCAAATTTTTAAAAATTGGTAGTTTGTTCCTTTACTCAAACTTCTTTTACTCATAACTTCTTCAATAATGGCCCAAAATTAAAAAAAAAAAAAACATTTTTCAAAATTTTTATTTTTTTACGCACTTTTTAAAACAAAATCCCAAAAAATTCTTAAAAGCGCTCTAGTATGCGATTTTTAAGTTTTGAAATTTAAATCTCATTTTTGAAAATGTTTGTACTCTTCGTTTTTTTTGAAATTTTTTTGTGTAAAACATCTATCGATTCTACAAATTTTTTGTTCAGGAGGATCGTGGGATAACGATTATTACTATTTTTTTAAATTTTGTTGAAAAAATTTTAATGTAATTTTCCAATCTTAATCATTTCTACTGCTCGAATGGTGCGTCATAGAGGGGTCCTTTATAAGACTGACCCCCATTAAGTTTTTCGTCTTAACATTTCTTTGGAACAAACTAATACCCTATCTCCAATTTCTAAGGGGACTCCCACACAAAACCATATTTTTTAAAATTTGCTCCAACCGCTCTAACTGCCCTAATAGTGCCCTTAGAGCAACAAAATGTATGACCGACCCACAATATTTTTTTATTCCAAACATTTTCTCTGAACACACCTACCGTCTATCTTTAACTGTCTCCACTCCCTAAGTAGGCTCCCATACAAATAACAGTTGGAGCAAATTTTACAAAAATGTAATTTTGTGTGGGAGCCTACTTAGGGAGTGGAAATAGGGCGTAGGTATGTTTTAAAAAAATGTTGTAGGGTACAAATAGAGCGGTTGGAGCAAATTTTAAAAAATGTCGTTTTGTGTGGGAGCCCCCTTAGCAATTGGAGATAGGGTATTAGTTTGTTCCAAAGAAATATTAAGACGTAAACATTAATGGGGGTCGGTCTTATAAAGGACCCCTATATGACGCACCATTGGAGCAGTAGAAATGATTTTAAGTTTGGAAATTTACAATAAAATTTTTTCAAAAAATTTTAAAAAATAGTAATAATCGTTATCCCACGATCCTCCTGGGCAAAAAATTTGTAGAATCGATAGATGTTTTACACAAAAAAATTTCAAGAAAATCGAAGAGTACAAACATTTTCAAAAATGAGATTTAAATTTTAAAACTTAAAAATCGCATACTAGAGCGCTTTTAAGAATTTTTTTGGGATTTTTTTTTTTAAAACTACGTAAAAAAACAAAAATTTTGAAAAAAAAAAATTGAAATTTGGTCCATTATTGAAGAAGTTATGAGTAAAAGAAGCAGTGTTGGCTACCGTTACCCTTTCAATACCGTTACCGATTAAAAACCCTTTAATATTGACCACCGTTACCGTTACCAATACCGAAATAAAACATTTTAAATACCGTTACCGATAAAAAACCGTTACCTTTATTCGGATTTTTTCCGGTATTATATCGGTCTTGTTTCGGTTGCATTAATATTACTTATTTTAATTTTTTGTGGATTAAAAACATATTAAAATATTTTTAATGTACTTAAAATAAAAAAACGAATTTTTGTTCATTGCCAATCCAACCAATTAACTAAATTCGAATATAGGTCTTGGACCTCATAAGGATTTTATGTTATTGATCAGTGATCGATTGTAAGCAACGTTCGTATTTCCGTCTGTAGAAGACACGATACGGTCCAAAATAAACCTGTTAGTCTGCTGGTACGAATACGTCTTATGGTCATAGGCTGGTTAAGTTCCGAAATGGGAAAACCAAATGAAAAAAAGTTCCTCCTGAAAATCTTACGAAACCCCAAAAAAACATATTTTATTTATTTTTTTGTCTATTTGCTTAAAAAATTAGACATTTTTATGCCGTGTGAAGTTCATTGACCAAGATTAGAAAATGCGATTTTTTTTTTGTTCGAACCTTTTTGGGGCTTGGCTATATCAATAAAATTAAATATTAATAAAATTGTATTATTTATGCGTAAATATAAATAAAATTAATTTCTTAACATCTATGGCGAGAGAACAGGACAAACAATTTTGATAATTTTAACAGAGAAATCTGCTGATTTCAAATAAACAGTTCAGGCTGTTTATTTGAAATCAGTAGATTTCTCTATTAAAATCAGCAGATATTTCTGCTGTCTTGACGATTTTATTAGCATATTCTATCTGGATTATCCAGACAGAAATTTAGCAAATCGCGTCAGCTATTATCAGCAGATTTCTCAAATGGCTCAAAATGCAGATTTCTCATATGGCTCAAAATTTTTTGCTAACTGGACAAAGGTGTTTCTACGAACATGAGTTCGCATTTGTTGAATTACAAAATTGCATGTGATAATTTAATTCTGAGTTAATTCATAGTATTTAACACTAGTACAAATATAATTATGTATCGAAAATGTACAGAATTTAGCAGTTTCTTAATTATTTAAACAATTTTTTTATTTTTTATGCGTTTTTAAGAAATTTGTGACTTGTTAACATTTTATTTATAATACCGGTACGTACCGGTATTGATGTTTCGGTAACGGTTTACCGTTACCGAAATAATCGGAAATACCGTTACCTTTACCGTTACCGATATAAAAAATATGTAATACCAATACCGTTACCGATACCGTTATTCGTTTCGGTTGCCAACCCTGAAAAGAAGTTTTAGTAAAGGAACAAACTACCAATTTTTAAAAATTCGATATCTTTTGAACGGGTCATCAAAAAAATCTGAAAATTTACCACGAAGGAGTTTTCGAAGGGTACTAAAAACTGTTAACAAATTGGGAAAATATAAAAAAATTTTCAAAGTGGCCGATTTGACATGGAATGCCCCATATATATTCATGATCATCGATCGATTTTAAGACGATTTAGCGATGTCCGTCCGTCCGCCTATCCGTCTGTCTGTCTGTTGAAAACACGCTAACATTTTAAAGACTTTACGGAGGTTTCTGAAGTTTGGCGTATATGTTGGGCATTTACCTGGTCAGGTTGGTATTGCAATCCAGCCAAATCGGTCAAGTTGTTCAAAAGTTATGAGCAAAAGACAGAATTTTGGCAAGGGGTTTTCGTGAATTTACGAGATAAAAAGCACGCTAACTTTCGAAAGGCAATTCTGAGGATGCTGAAGCATGGCATATATATTTGTCGTTTTCAAGGTCTGGTTCGTATTCAAGTTCAACCAATTCGGTCCAGTGGTTCAAAAGTTATTAGCAAAACCGTGAATATCAGATTAGTTTCACCTTAAATTCAAGTCTTGAAACCCCGTTAAACATGTTTTAAAAACATTGGTAAGTCACAAAAATATTTTAGAACGTATTTTTGTCACTCAAAAATATTTTTAGACTAAAGAAAAAACACTAGAAATAAATTTTACAATCAAAAAAATTTTACACTCAAAAAAAAATGTGGTAAATTTTTTTTTTTTTTTTAATTACTAAAAAAAGCTTTTTACACAAAACAAAATATTTCTAATCAAAAATTTTATTTTTTGAAAGTTAAAATATTTACTATCACTTAAAAAGGGCTAGTGGAGGGTATTCATAGATTCGGCTAAGTCGAATTTAACTTTCCTACTTGTTTTTAATAATTTGGCTATTCAGTAAGTAGGTACTGGACCGATTGCAGAGAAATTCGTACCGGTTATAGCTGACGTAATTTCAACCATTAGTTTGGACGCTGGACCCCACATATACAATAAGGGCACACCCAGGGGTCACTAAAGTAGGACATGTTTAGTAAACAAAAACTTAAATGCCTTAAAATCGCCAACTTTGAATGCGTGTAAAAACAAATCTAGCGCTGAACTAGAAAAAAGTCTTAAGGGTTTTGTTATATAAAATGTCAACTTTCCGATTTGGAAAGTTCGATTTTGTATCACTGTGTAATAATTGAAAATAAGGAACGTCAATCAGTATATATCTTAAAAAGATAAACAAAATGTCATTGAAACTTGTCTCAAGACATACAAAAAATATATATATTAATCAAATAATAAGACGCACCTAACTAAACTCAACCAAATCATCCAGAGAGAATTGATATGATTTTTATATTTTATTTTTTTATTATTTTCAATTCAAGAGTTTTGTTTCCACCTTAAGATTTTTATTTTTCCAAAAAAGGTGTTATGGATAGATTATTTTCAAAGACGAACAGACTTTTATAAAAAACTTATATTAATCAGTTTAAATAACTATAATTTGTACATACTATATGTATTGTTCATACACCTATATATTTATTTACACCTATCCCTCGATTTAAAAAATATTTTCTATTTCGTATTATACACACTGAAAAAAATAACTATACTGAAATTAAATAAATATTGTTATAAATTTAAGTAAACAAATTTTTTTGAATTTACTTCAACTTATCTTAATATAAGGTGGTGTTACTTAAAACAAAGCAAATAAACTTAAAGATAGTGCATGCAAATACTTAAAAGAGTACAAGAATTTTCCTTAATTTGTTTTTTTAAATTAAGTTAAATATTCTTTACATTTATGGCGAATTGATTGCATTTAAGAAAAAAAGGGTTTATTAAAAAATTTTGTTTTACTTAAAAGAAACAAATTTAAATTGTGTGCAAAAAAAATAAATAAGCACGTATCTTACTTAAAAATAGTATAGACATTTTCAAGACCTTGAATCAAATAAGTACAAATCTTTAATTCCAGAACGCATTTTCTTTAATTTAATAAATTTTTGCTTAATTTAAGAAAAAGTAATCTTTATTTTTTTGATTTCATTGACCTTATTTGAATCCATATCTTCATCAGTTTAAGAAAAAATTTACTTAACCTAAGGTCTGTACTTACTCGATCTGTACAGAAAAAATCAAATAAAATTACTGACAAAATATGTCGCCATTAGGCACGTCTCCGAATCAGAAAATGCAAATTCCTTCATTTGTGTCTGCACACAGAAAAAAATATGGAGGAAACAAATTTGAGTAATCACTTGTTTAAATTTAAAAACAAAAATTGAGTAATTTTTTAATTGACGCAATTAAAAATTTACTCAAAAATTTTAAAAACAATTTAAGTAAATAATTTAATAAAAATGTAATAGTTTTTTTATTTTTTTTTTAAACTCTCATAGTTTTTTTAATTCTCGTTTAGTTTATTGTTTTTTGTGTATGTATATGAAAGTTTGTAATCGTCATTATAAAATTTTCCTATGTTTTTGAGACATAAATATGTTTGGTCAAGTTTGAAAAAACAAGTTTTTTGTTTTTTTGAAAAAAATTTAAAACTTTTTTAAACTTTAAGCGTCCAACCTAAATCAAACGGACGTAAAAATTTCAAATTTGACGTGTTTGTTTTTGTTTTTTTATGTCTTGCGCGACGCAATTTGATTCTGGTTCGACCCTAAAAAAAATAAATAGATGAATTTTAAAAATTAAAAATTTACTCAAATTTTTTTTTGAACATTTAATAAATTTTTATTAAAAATTTACTCAATACTATTAAATCGTTTACTGGTGCAAAACTGAGTAATTTTTTACTCAATAGTATTAAAAATTTACTCAAATATTTTTTTTATTTTTTTCTGTGCAATTCCAGATCATGTTGGTAACCCTTGCGAAATAATGTAAGAGACAAAAAAGTTGAAAGAAAGTATGAGGTGAGGTTGAGATTGCTAGAAATAGAATTGTAGTGTTGGAAACTGTCAAAATTTATTCTGTAGAAACTATAAATATTCACATATAAAAAAAAACAGTTTTCATTAACAAGACAAACCGACATTTAAAATTCTACTGAAGATGACACTAACTGGGGTGTTTGAAACCGGTATAGGAAATACCAGAAATGTCTATAATTTTTAGAAATTCAATTTTTCTTCTGCATTTTTTCAACTTGAACCCTTGGAACAAATACTTTAAGTATTTTGGGGACCCCATCTGGGGGCCCCATCTGGAGACCCCATGAGACCCTAACTTTAAATCCAAATTTCGATTTTCGCAGAATTTTCAAATGCCTATAACTCTTCAAATACTGCAGATACGAAAAAAAATCTAGAGACATTTTTGTAGTTCTTAACTTGTAGAATATGACCGCAGAAGACCCGAAAGCCCTCCGAGTTATAGTTTTCGAGCTATATCATGATCAAATTTCTCAAGACCCCATTCCAATATCTCGAAAACTAAGCAATATAGAGCGATTCTGACCAAAATTTTGGATCAAAATCAATAGTGACCATATAATTGTATGCACAAACTTTTAAAAACTAATATTTTGTCAAATTTTTTGCATTATCTTTAAGATTTCACTCACTTCTAACCATATACAAAATTTTAGTAAGGTATTCGAAAGAGAAAAAAATTTGACTTTAATTTTTGCTTAAATGGAAAAAGGGCGAATATCCGCAAAAATTTGGGCAAATATCCAACACTCAAAATAATAACTCTGCAAATTACTCTGTACAATTACTGTCATCTTAATTCAACAGATATTTGACAGAGTTTTCTGTCAAAATACAGATTTAAAGAAAATACTTTGTATTTCGTTGTGACAAAAAACAAAGCTTCCTCTGTTACATTACTTTTTACTTTGTAATCTTAATTTTACAGATAATTAACAGAGTTTTCTGCTAAAATACAGATCTAAGCAAAATACTTCGTATTTTTTTATAACCAAAAAAGTTTTCTGTTGAGTAGTTTTTATTACCAAACATCAAAATTTTATCTGTATATTTTTTTTTTTGAGAAAAAGTTGAAAAGTAGCAAAAAAAGTTATCAAAATAATTTTTTCAGAAATCTTATAAAAATTTTACAAAATAACATGCATTTAACTAAACTCTGTAAATTTACAGATTTTTTCTGTAAATTTTTTTATGCATCAAATGCATTTTACAAATATATGTAAATTTACATAGTTTTCTTTGCTAAATGGTGGTTTATTTAACCAATATTTTACTAGAAACTCTGTAAATTGACAGTTTTTTTTTACCAAATCATTTTACAGAGTTTTAAAGTAAAATTACAGAGTTTTATCTGTAAAAAAGCTTTCATATTTAAGCAATATTTTACTATAAACTCTGTTAATTGACAGTTTTTTTCTGTCAAAATCATTTTACAGAGTTTTTTAGTAAAATTACCAAGAAATGTTGTTAGCTGGAAAAGTATGGTGTACTCTGTTAAATTAGCAGAGTTTTTCTGTAATTTAACAGAGTTAATATTTTGAGTGTATGAATACCCTCCACAATGCTCTTTTTAAGTTATAGTAAATTTTCTAGAGTGAAAAAATTACATTTTTGATTAGAAATATTCTATTTTGTGTAAAAAAACTTTTTTTTTTAACTAATTTTTGAAAAAAAAAAATAATTTACTAAATTTTTTTTTGAGTGTAAAATTTTTTTTTTGAGTGTAAAATTTTTTTTGAGTGTATTTTTGTTTTCTTTTAGTGTAAAAATATTTTTGAGTGACAAAAATGCGTTGTAAAATATTTTTGAGACTTACCAATGTTTTTAAAACATGTTTAACGGGTTTTCAACACGTGAATTTAAGGTGAGGCGAATCTGAAATTTACGGTTTTGCTAATAACTTTTGAACCACTAGACCGATTTGACTGAAATTCAATACGAAACAGCCAAAAGGAACGACAAATATACATGCCAAGCTTCAGCATCCTGAGAATTGCTTTTAGAAAGTTATCGTGTTTTTTATCTCGTAAATTCGCGAAAAACCCTTGCCGAAATTCACTCTTTTGCTCATAACTTTTGAACCACTGGACCAATTTCGCTGGATTGCAATACCAACCTGACCAGGTAAATGCCCAACATATATGCCAAACTTCAGGAGCCTCCGTAAAGTCTTTCAAAAGTTAGCGTGTTTTCAACAGACAGACAGACGGACGGACGGACATCGCTAGTTCGTCTTAGAATCGAACGAGGATCATGAATATATATACTTTATGGGGTCTTAGACCAATATTTCGAGGTGTTACACACGGAATGACAAACTTATATATACCCTCTATCACTAGAGTGGAGGGTATAAAAAAATTTCGCGTTTATCCAAGAAATTAGAATAAAAATGTTCTAATTTTGGATGCATTTTTATGTGACTTGTAAAACTTAAAGAACTATTGTTGGTATTTGTTTGTAACACTTTAAGAAATTCAAGGATACACTTTTCAAGGCTTGCAAGGACATGCAAAAAAGTTTTTTTCTTAATTTTTGTTTATTATTCCTGCTATTTTATGCAGTAGTAATACTTTGTGACACAATACAAGTTTTTAAGAACCATAATATTAACCCTTAACTGTATATTACGGAGTAACATTGCAAGGGCATGCAAAAAAAAAAAGATTTTTTCATAATTTGTGTATTAACACCATATGACACAAAAAGAATTTTTAAGAATTATATTATTAATTGCACGGAACTGCATATTACCATTTTTTGTTGCATATTACCATTTTTTGTCGCAAAAAACAATGAAATTGTTTGAATATGTATGTAAAGATTGTTTTTGTGGTGTACAATTTAAACTTTAGCTAATAACACATTTTAACTTGCAACTAAATTATTTTTAAGTAATATTTTGTTAAGGATGGATATTAGGGTGGAGCAAATATGGATTTTTTTTCGAATTTTGAAAACCGGAGTCGGAAAAGTTGCCTTTTGGGATCAATATTAACCCACAAAAATATTGGACCTATAGGACAATGGCTTTGGGTTCCTTTTTTGACTTGAAATCGGAAAGTCCCGAACAAAGTGACAAAAAAAAAATTTTCGAAATTTTTGTTTTGTTTAAAATATTATTTTATATTTGGACATTACACTATGGTTCCAAATGCATTTTTTTTGGCATAAATTCAGAAAATGAAGCAAGGTCACTTAGACTAATTCTGGGATGATTTTAATCTCTTAGTGCAATCGAAAATCAAATGTCAAAAAAAAAATTTTTTTTTAATTTTTTTTTTTTTTTTTTTAATTTTTTTTTTTTTAATTTTTTTTTTTTGGAATTTTTTTTTTTTTTTTTTTGAAAAAAATATATTTTTCTTAATTAATTAGCTTAAGGGAAGGTAAAAAAAGTTATAAAAAAAAATTATTGGAAAACGTGTCACGCAAAAACAGCAAATTTGGCCAAAATTTGTGCTAAACTAAAATGGAATTTGTGGGAGTTTGCCAAAAAATGCTGGCCAGATGTAAATTTTAATATTAAATAAACAATATTGAAAACACTTTCACGTTTAAAGACTCATGCAAGTTCGTGCCCAAACACAACTTTTTGTCCACGAAAGATATAGGCTATTTTGGCTCCAAAATTCTCATAATCATTAACTGTAAAATAGGAATTTTTAATAAGAACTAGTATCCTTAGGTTTCAATTTGTCCCTTTAGCCCCTTTATAATTTTATTTTTTCCCATTTGCCGTTTGTTTAATTGTAATATTGATTTCACTCCGGTTTTATTACACGCCTTAAAACTTTCAACTTTGAACGCCTAGCAAACTGACAGTATTGGCACCAAATTTTTTTCATTATACTTTCTTGATAGCTTATACACTCAAAATAATCACTCTGTTAAATTACAGAGATACTCTGCTGAGCCAGCAGAAAATACCATAGATTTCCAACCAGCAAGATTTTTTGTTATTTTACGAAGAAAACTCTGTAAAATGATTTCGATAAAAAAACTGTAAATTTACAGAATTATCTGTAAAATATTGATAAAAGCGACCAAAATTTGACTATTTTATTTACTATTTGATTTCTGAACAATTTATCTTTCCTTAATGTGCAAGTAGAGTTGACAATTGGAAAATGCCATCGAGTAAATTTGCCCGCTTTAATGCTTTCAAATTGTAAATTTAATTTTTTGTGAAAGTTTTTTTACGAGTACCTCCAATTTTACACGACATCCTCGTAAAATTTACCAGGTTTTATTATTACAGAGCAATAAGTAAAATTACAGTTGAAATTTTGTATTTTGGTTATGAGAAAAAAACGCAAGTATTTTTGTAAAATCTGTATTTTAACAAAAACTCTGTTTATTATCTGTAAAATAGAGATTACAAAGTAAAAAGTAAAATTACAGATAAAATTTTGTTTTTCGGTTACAAGAAAATACAAAGTATATTTTTAAAATCTGTATTTCGACAGATAACTTTGTCAAATATCAGTCGAATTGAGATTACAGTCATTTTACAGAGTTTTTAACAGAGTAATTATTTTGAGTGTAGTGTTGCCATTGAGGAAATGTATAAGCTTTTGAAAATTTGTTAATTTTCTTTTTTTTAATTTCTGACAAAAAAATGGATTTGGAACCATAGTGCATTACTGAAAAAGTGTTTTTATGGTAAAAAAAAATTTTTGTAAATTTTTTTTTTTTTTTCTTTTGCAAAAAAAAAATATTTTAAATTAATTTTTACCTGAAAATATAACGTAATTTTAACTCAGTATTTAAAGGATATATATTTTTATTTTTTTTTTATTTTGTTGTTGGCCTTTTTACAGTAAACTGAAATTAATAAAAAAAAAATTAAGTTATTTTTAAAGAAATTTTTTTCTAAAAAAAAAAAAATTATAGACCATAAAAAAATTTGTTTACCATAAAAACACTTTTTCAGTAATGTCCAAATATAAACTAATATTTCCCAGCAGAAATTTTGCTGAACGTTCAGCAGCTTTTGGAAGGGGAACTTGAGTAAAGGAGCGCATCCAATTGTGCTGAATTCATGCATGATTCCCTAAGGCGATGTCCCACTTTAGAGCGCTAGTTGGATACACAAAAACAGCGCTCTTTAGATGCACTGAAATCACGTGTCTTTAGAGCGCTGATTTAAGCAGAATAAAGATGCTGTAAATTCATGTATCTTTTTAGCGCTGATTTAAGCAGATTAAAGATGCAGTGAATTCATGTATCTTTGTAGAGCTGATTTAAGCAGAATAAAGATGCTGTAAATTCAAAGTTGAAATCAAATAACTAAAATTTAAGAAAATATAACAAAAAAATTCATTCGTTTTACTTTACAAAACTTTATTTATGTGAAACAAAATGAAAAAAAAAAAAAAATCGGAAGTGAACATCAAAAAATATCGGAAATTTTTATTTTCACATTTTTTATGGGATTTTTTTTGGGAACAGCGGTCAAAGATGCTATGATTGAAGCGCTCTTTGCAGCGCTGATTAATGCGCAATAATGATGCAGTCAAATCATGTGTCTTTGTCTAAAACTTATGTTTTTTTATTCAAAAAGTGTTAAAAATATTAAAAAGGAAAGCAAGTGTAAAATTTTATCAAAAAATAATTACACATTATAAGTTTCATATAAAAAATCTTAAAAAAAAAAATAAAATTTTTTCCCCTTCCTTTTACTGCATCCCTAAGAGCGCTCTTTGGATGCGCTACGGTATGCTATAAACAGATGCTGTGTCGCCAAAATCTCGATTTATTTCTGCTGGGTTTAAGCAAAAAAAAGTTCGAATTTTTTTCACATTTTTTGGGACTTTCCGATTTTCAAGTCAAAAAATGAACCCAAAGCCATTGCCATACATGTCCAGTATTTGTGTTTGTTATTATCGACCCTAAAAGGCAACTTTCCCTTTTGACTAAAAAGTCAAAATTTTACCAAAGTTTTTACAGAGGTTTGTAGAGCTTGGCTGAAAAAACGCACTTATGCAAAAAAAAACGTGTTTTCGAAAATGTGGTCTATTTGTCCTTATTCGCATTAACTGTTCAGTTAAATAATTCATATAACATATTACGTGTAAATCACGGAATAGGTGTATTTCAGTACAATTTGTTTGTTATACATATATAACCCACCTTTGTGTTAATAGTTTTTCACGTTGTATAATTCAACTCATTAATTTATGATACAATTATAATGTGAATGGGAAAACATTTCTTTGCGCAGATGCATTTTTGTTTGCTCTCCTTATCTTCAAATAGAACAAAACTGATTGTCCTGTAGTAAATTTTAGAATTTATTCTTTTACACTTTTTTTACCTTTTTTAAAGTGTTTAAATATTTGTCTACGAAATATGTGTGCATATGACGTGTCCCTGAAATTTAAAATCACATTTATTTAAAAACCTGGTATAATCAAATTTCGGTGTGTAGTGTAAAAGTTTGGCATTTAAAAATTTGATCGCTATCGACTCTGGGAATTAGCCCTCTGGGTTCTTATTCTCGTAGTATATAGCGTTCGAAATTTTACTTTTTTAATTTTTCTGTATGCCTAAAATTATGCTTTAATAAATACAAGATTTTTACAAGATTCTTACACAACACTCAAACATAAAATCATAAATATGATATTCATGATGAAAAAGCTTGTATTAATTAAAGTATAATTTTAGGCAGAAAGAAAAATTTAAGAATAGCACGTACGAGTAAAATTTCGATCGCTATCGACTCGGGGAATCAGCCCTCAGGTTGTTTAGAAATCGTTTAAAAAAAAATGTTCCTAGGTTCAAACATACATTTTATAAAAAAAAATTTAATATTTCCAACATAAATAGTGCAATGACATCAACACATCAGATCATTGATCTTTCTTCCCTTAATTTCCTTTATAAAAAACAAACAAATGACCCTTATGAAGAAGTAACAGTTGAATAACCGATGGTTACAAGTAATATCAAAAAAAAAAGAAAACTACAAAAAAAAAAAATCATCCATGACCATCTTTAAGATGTATAGAAAAACTTGATAGATCTAAAACCGAAAAGAAAAAAGTTAAAACACCAAACAGAAAAAAAACACTACACTTCAGTGATCAAACAACCCCCAACACATCAAAAAAAGCAACAAACGTCCAAGTTGCAGAAAGGTGCAGCCTTTCTGTTGCACCAGATACAGAGCATCCTTGCACACCTGTCGTTATTAAACGAGCTCAAAAGTATTTTTACTATATAGTATAAATTTAGACACATTTGTTTTCAACAGCAGAATATGGCCTCAAAAAAAAAAAAACGAAACAAAAATTAAATAGAATTGAAAAAATTAACCCAGACCCAGTTAAGAAGAACTACGGCAATAGTCAAGCCACCAGCACTAAACTAAGCAAGTGTAATGTGTAAACAGATCATATTGAGGATCAGTGTCTTGCATCAAATTACATTCCAACAAATTGCATCCCCTGTTTAAACAACATATTAATTTTTTGTGTTTTTTTCAGTTTTACCGTCAACATCAGCCACACGTATGTTTCCAACCACCTGAGTACAAAATGTAAATTGAAGCTCCTTTTTTTTCTTCTTTGGTGTGGAAAAGATCTACTTCATATACTAAAAATTAAACAAGTCAGAATGCATTTTTTAATACCCTACACAATGTTAAGAATTGTTTTGGAAAATTCATTAAAACCATAAGTTGTAAATTTCCGGGCAGAAAAAAGTTCCGAACTAGTACTTTTCTATAAAAAGTACCAAAATAGTATTTTTTACATAAAGTACCAAAATAGTACTTTTTATATAAAGTACCAAAATAGTACTTTTTTATTAAATATATCAAAATATCACTTATAAAACGTACTAAAATGCTACTTTTTTAAAAATATTTTTATTTATAAAAAGCAGGGTTGGCAACCGAAACCCACCTAGAATAACGGTATTTGGCTATTGTACCGCAACCAATAAAGATATGGACATTTTCAAAAGCGATTATGAAAGCTGATGAAATTTCTAGTATTTAAAATGTATCACTTTGTGTTTCTACCGGTTCGTTTTAGTTATATAGGCCAATACCGTTATAATACCGTTTCAAACGGTATTATAAATAGGCTGACCATACGTACTGATTTGATCAGTACATGTACTGATTTTTGATCACGTGTACTGATCAAAAGACGTTGTACTGATTTGTACTGATTTTTTGAAATATGTACTGATTGTACTGATTTTTGATTATTTCAACATAAAAAATAATTTTCTTCGGAAATTTTATACAAAAACTTGAATTTTCATAAAATAAGTCATCGGAGTAGTTTTTTATAACTTAAGTATGACAAAGAGATACTTTGAGTTAAAAAAAATTCTAAAAAGTTCAGAGATCATGAATCAAGATGTTCATTAACGCAAAAATGTATCTGAGCATGAGGTTATTTTGATCCTTTAAATATGAAAAGGTTTATATGAAAAGACGCCCATAATCTTTGAGGTTTTCTAAGCAAAAAATTCACGGGATGATGGATTTTTTATATTTTTAGAAAGATAATGTAACTGCAACAATTCAAATGACTCTGAGATGTTCGATGAGGTAAGGTATTCAGAATTTATTGGACAAATCACTCAGAACATCTGCCGCTATTTAAAAAACATGTGCTTTTTATCTGGGAAGTTTTATAAAAGTCTGAGTTATCAAAACTTATAGAAAAAAGTTCTCAAAATTTGAGGGATTTTCTTAAAATCAAAACCTGTAGGTTTGTTATAATTTCTGCACTGAAATGATCAACATTATAATTAAGTTGTTTGAAGTCAGTTAATTTTTTTGCAAAATAACTACAACAGTTTAAGACAGTTGTTTTTAAACCTTTCTTTTTAAACAGCTCTTTTCAAACAGTTGTTTTTACTGAAATACTAATTGCCCCAAATTTGCTAGTTTAACCGAATTTTTTTGAGTGTTGAAAAAATTATCAGTGTTTAGAAAAGAGTTTTTAGAGAGGTATTTCACGAAAATATAAGCGTAAAAACTGTGGTGTTCCCATTGTTAACCCTTAGTAGGACTTTTCAAATCTTGAAAAATGTCCGTTAGGTTTGACTTTTCAAATCTTGAAAAATGTCCGTTAGGTTTGACATTTCAAACCTAACGGACATTTTTCAAGATTTGAAAAGTCCTACTAAGGGTTAACAATGGGAAAAATACAACTCTGTTAAAAGTTAAGATGGATTAAGTTTCTGCCAAATGAATACAACACGAATTAATGGTGAAAAGGGGTTATTCAACACAAAGAGGAGTAATTCCAATTCTTAATTTCTTCAAAAGTTTCATTTAAATGGCTAATTTTAATCTGACACACATTAAGTGTGTGGCAATCGAAGGAGTGCTGATGATGGAAGGGTGGCATCTTCCGAAAGCTGTCGACATCTCCACTTAGCCTGTGTTGTCACTTGATTTTTTTCAGATTTTCTCATTGTACAACAATTATTATTTCTCAGAAATAATTAATATGGACTCAAACCGAACTAAATAAAAAAATTCAGTACTAAAAAATTTAAAAATTTGTACGTTTTGATATCACATTTTTATAAAAAGTACCAAAATATCACTTTTTTATAAAAATTACCAAATTATTACTTTTTTTAAGAAGTTTTATAAAAAGTGCCAAAATAGTTATTTTTATAAAAAATAATTAAATAGTACTTTTTTATAAAAACTACAAAAATAGTAATTTTAAATAAAGGTTCCAAAATAGTATTTTTTTAATACTTGGTACTGCTTATTAAAAATAGGTTTTAAAACAATAAAAAACTACTATAATATCATTTTATTATAAATAGTACTAAAATAATACTTTTTTAAGAAATATATTTTGTTTTTGTTTTATAAAAAGTACTAAAAGTACTAAAGTACTTTTCCTGAAGAATTCTAAATTTTTTCACATTTTAAAAAGGGGAAAAAATAGTACTTTTGCCAAAAAAGTACTTTTTATAACAACTACCAAAATATAACTTTTTTATGAAAAGTACCGAGGTAGTATTTTCTTTTATAACAAGTACTTGAAAAATACCATTTTGTAAAGTGTGCAAAAATTCTACCTTTTTTTAAAAAGGACCTAAATAGTACTGCTTTATAAAAAATACCTAAAAAATATTTTTTTTATAAAAATTACCAAAATAGTACTTTTTAATAAAAAGAATTACTATGTATAGTACTTTTTTATAAAATACTAAATAAGAACAATCTTTGTTTTAGAAAGTACTTTAATAGTACATTTTTAAAAAAGTAATAAAATTATTTAATTGTACCGAAATATGTTAAACAAATATAATGGTAGGAGTTTTTTTATAAAATGTACCAAAAGTCCAAAATAGTACTTTCTTATAAAAAGTATTAAAATGTTTTTCATAAAAAAATTCCGAAATAGTGCTTTTATATAAGAAGTACCAAAACAGTACTTTTAATAAAAGGAACCAAAGTGGTTCTTTTTTATAAAATGTTTTAAAAGAGTATTTTTATAAAATAAATATAGTTTTTAATAAAAACTATCAAAATATACTTTTTTAAGAAGTTCCAAAACAGAACTCTAAAAAAAGAAATACCAAAGTAATACTTTTTTATAAAAAGTACTCAAATAGTTATTTTCATAAAAATTAATTAAATAGTACTTTTTATAAAAACTACCAAAATAGCATTTTTTTATTTAGAGTTCTAAAATAGTATGTCTTAAAAAGCAGTACCAAAATAGGTTCAAAGAAAGTTTTAAAAATAACCAAAATAGTTCTTTCTTTAAAAGTGCCAAAACAGCACTTTTTTACAAACAAGTACCAAAATATTACTTTTTTATAAAAAGTATCAAAATCGTACTTTTTTATGACAGGTACTTAAAAAATACCATTTTGTAAAAAGTGCCAACATTTTACCTCTTTTACAGAGGACTGCTTTATAAAAAATACTTTAAAAGTAATGCTTATGTATAAATAGTACTACAATGGTACTTTTTCTTATAAAAATTGCCAAAATAGTACTTAATATGAATACTACTTTTTTATAAAAAATACTAAAAAAAATAATTATTGTTTTAGAAATTACTGTAATAGCACTTTTTAAAAACGTTATAAAATTGTATAATTGTACCGAAATATTTAAAACAAATAAAACGTTAGGATTTTTTTTATAAAATTTACCAAAAGTCGAAAATAGTACTTTCTTATAAAAAGTACTAAAATGTAAAAAAGTAATAAAATCGTATAATTGTACTGAAATATGTAAAACAAATAAAACGTTAGGAGTTTTTTATAAAATGTACCAAAAGTCCAAAATAGTACTTTTTTATAAAAAGTATCAAAAAGTGCCAAAAAAAAAAGATCCGAAATAGTGCTTTTATAAAAGAAGCACCAAACAGTACTTTTAATAAAAAAACCAGAGTTGTCCTTTTTTATAAAATGTTCTAAAAATGATTTTTTTATAAAAAGTACCGAAATAGTTTTTTTTTTGTAAAAAGTACCAAAATAGTACTTTTTTATAAAAAGTTCCAAAAATAGTTTTTTTTTTTTTTTAAAGTAAATAAATAGTATTTTTATAAAAAGCACCAAAACACCAATTTTTTACAAAAAAGTACCAAAATGCCACTTTTCGATAAAAAAAGTACCTTTTTCGTAAAGAGCATTAAAATTATACTTTTTTAATCAAAAGTACCAAAAACGTTTTATGCCAAAATAGTACGTCTTAAAAAAAGTACTAAACTAGTGATTTTTAATAAAAGTACCCTGAATTTCTAGTTTCTTGAAAAAACCCCATTTGAACAGATATGCGAACATCGCGATGCATCGCGATCGGTCGAGTGTATAACGAATATGTTTATTTCTTATGGAGTCCTACCGAAATGTTACATTTTTAATAACAAACTTATTTCAAAGTGCAGGGTATAGAAAAAGTATCATAAAAATTGGCTGACTATAGAAATTAATACCTTAATTTTTTTCTATATTGTTCATGTTACTGTTGATCTGGATAAAAGTGCTTAATCAACTGGAATTTTAGTAAAATATAAAAAAAAAATAACTTTAACGTTATCGTCATCATCACTCATTTATAAAGACTTATGTTAGAGTATAGACGTAACAACGTCTACAAGACAGACGGATCGTATGCATGATGACACAGTTTATGTGTGGTTTCGTTTTTTTTGTTGTCTTTTAATGAAGCAGCAGCAGCATGTAATTCAAGTCCTTAATCGGAAGTCGGAAATGCGAGGTAGTTAATGCTTGGTTAGGTTTTTCATTTATGTTTTATTTTATATTTGTATGTACTTTTAAAGGAAGCTTTAGAAGAAGAGCAAAAAAATGTCACAAATGGAAATAATCAATAACAGTTTTTTTTTCGATGAAATGAAATGTATCATATAACAAGTCAATGTCCTGTGTCCATGCTGGGGAATATTATAATCAAATATTGTGTGAGAGTCACTTTAAAGAATTGGGATTAAGAAGGGACGAATTTCAAATTGATTGATAACTTGGACAGTTGTACGCACGGATTCTAAGTTTAACAGAATACCTGCAGGTAGGTAAAGCCTAAATATTTCGAGGAGTATTAAACAGGTTTCGAAATATAAAAGGAAGAATCATATAAGAAAGATAACAGAGGAAGATGATGCAATTTCCCTTTTATTGTCTTTATCTCGTCTTACCTGGCATTCCGGTGTATTTTTATAAATGGCGCCCAACGTGGGGCAATGTCAGTTTTAACCAGTTTTCGGATTTAGTTTTTTATCCTTATTTATTCCATATAAGAAATAAGAAAGATAGCGAAAATAAAAAAATGTTATCAGAATTGAGCACAAGGAAAATGGTGAAATTTCCCCCTTAATTGTCTTTATCCGGTCTTACCTAGTATTCAGGTGTATTTTCATAAATTGCGCCCACCGTGGGGCCATGTCGGTTTTATTTAGTTTTCGGATTTAGTTTTTCATTCTTATTTTTCTAACTAGGCTAATGTCTTTAAAGCATTTTCTTCCAAATCAGTGAATGTAACTGAGAATTTAAAAATTCGTCCCTTGGTATCATAAGCACTTTCGCTTAAATTTCAACTTTCTATCACCTTCCCATTGCATTTTTAATATTTTTATTAATTCAATTATCGATTAAAAAAATCAAATAATTAATTCTTAGAATATATTTAGGTCATTCAAATGCCTAAAAAACAAAAGAAACTTTCTCAAAAAAAAAAAAAAAAAAAAAACATTTACCAAATATTAAACATCTTCGTGATATTACTTTTTCTAATTAAATTTTTAATATACAATCAGTTCAATGACTGTCTTCAGTATGGCCATATGTGACTGTAACTACTTACTTACACTAATATTCATTAACAGTCCAAATACCATCATTTACGTATGAAATTTCTCTAAATCATATTTTTTTTTTTCATTATTAAACATTGATCTTCTTCGTAGAGCTCTCACCTCACAACCAAATATTTATTAATTCCTAATAATAAAACATGGTGGCATGACAATAAATTTCTTTTTTTTTTTGTATTTTTCTTCAACATTTTTATTTTATGATGAATACGACATGATTTCCAAATATGCGTATAAGATTCATTAGCATAACTGTATGCAGACATAGTTCAGGGAGAGACAAAACGGTCGGTTTGTCTGTCTTTCGTTTGGATGGACAAACAGATACAATAGACATTGGTTTGTCTTAGCTTTAAATTTTGATTTTGGATGACAGTTTATTGATATTTCATAGAGGAGTGTTTTAAAAGCTTAAAATATGGGCAGAGTCTAGATATGGAAAAGATATAAAAATAATTATAACCCGACTAAAAAAAAATAATACGGTGCCATATAACATTTGATCCCAAAAATGGAGGATCCAAGAATATATGATTATATCTTATTAGATCAAAATTTAGATAATAAGATAAAATTAGATCCCAAAAATGGAACGGTAAATATTATCTAATTTGATATTATAAAAAATTAGATTTAATAAGATCTAATAATATATGATTATATCTTATTAGATCTAATATGATCTTTAATATCAAATCAGATGAAATTTACCGTTCCATTTTTGGGATCCAATTATATCTAATTATATCAAATTTTATCTAATAAGATATAATCATATATTTTTAGATCCTCCATTTTTGGGATCAAATGATGGATCTATTTATATACAATTATATAAAAAACTATATGATTATATCAAAACTTTTTTACTCGGGAAGTTAAATTGCTACATGATACCCTACATGAGTTGCTTTTTAAAAGACATGGGGAGTCATATGGCAAACATGGTCCACTGTTGGCTTTCTGAATTTTATCCCAGCTTTTACCCAGTATGACTTTTGCTTTATGTCTTGGAGAAAATTCAAGTTAACATTTTCGAGAAGGAAAAACCTAGGTTGCCGCAAGTTTTGATGGATCAGTCTGATATTTTGTAAACACTCAAATCTAATACTTTAATTTTTTTTTGGCGCCCAAGCTGGGGCCAGACTCCGATTCGCAACGCGGAAATACAGAAACCATCGCCAATATTAAGAAATGCATTTAATTCTCTTCTTTCAACTTTTTCTGTCGGCCTTGCATTCAAGTTTCATGTTGAGTTATCATCAATAAATGTGTAAGTAAGTTTCTCTTATGTAAGAGAAGTATGTGTTTAAACCCGATGCTACCTTTACTGCCAACCAACAGGAAGTCAATGATATTCTGTTGTCCAGGGTGTAAAGTAACAACGTTCAAAACAGAAATTATTGAAAAGCTTTTTCGTCCTTCGATAACGACAAATCCCCTGGTCCCGACAGTACATATCCCCTTATGTTAGAGATGTGTGGAGATAATCTTGTGAAGGATCTTTTTGGCCAATATTTTCCATGGTAATATTTCATAATCCTGGCGAGATGGCAAAGTCGTCTTTATTCCCAAACAGGGGAAGTAGGACTACCTTTGCCGAAAAGTTTTAGACCAATCACTTTTCTTCTTCCTACTGGAAAATCTTGAACAAAAGGTTAAAAAACTGCTTTGGCCGGTGACATTAGTCGATATTCCCTTGAGTAATCAGAAACACGTGTACCAAAGTGGTAGTTCTTTTGAATCGGCTCTTCGTGGTCTTTTTTTTAAGATCGAGAAGAGTGTTGATAAACAAAATTACACATTGTGCTACGTTTGACTCGATGAAGGCTTCGATCTTTTAAGTCGGCACTTGATTATCTTCTTTTCAAGATCGAGAAAAGACTTGATAAACAAATTTACATACTGGGCTACCTTTGACTCGATGAAGGCTTCGGCTGAAGAGCATGTTGTGGACCCAATTCTTGTTAAATGGATCTACTTTATTTTTTCTAAGAGATCACCGTCACTGTTAAGGAAAACTGTGGAAATACAGGCTCTAGGTGTTCACGTAAAGACTTATGCGAATGATGTTTGTGCATTAGTTTCTAGAAATTTTCTTGAAATGGTTTGCAATTAAATGCAGACTGTTATAGACTTGATGTACAACAGACATTGGTTGTTCGTGAATACATCTAAGACAACACTTGTGTTGTTTACGCAATGGACCAAACACAAGGGTTTTAAGCTTCTTACGCTGAAGGGTGTTCCCTTCAACTCTCAACAGATGTAAAGTATTTAGGAGTCATTCTGTATAGAAAACTATTGTGGACAAAACATGTTGAACTAAAAGTATTTCGGGAGCACTACATTTTCTGACGGTTTCAAAGACCTTTTTGGAAGACATAGGGACTAAGAGTTGTGGGGTGCACTGGATGAACCTAGCCTCCATATGCCTTTTGTGACATAAGCGGCGGTGGTCTGGTGGTCAAAAACAGTTGTGAAATCTACTCGGGCTCTGCTGGACGTAATACAAAGAGAGGCTTGCTTGGGTATTATAGGAGGTATGAACATTACACCTGGAGCATCTCTTAACGCTATGTTGGACATGCTTCCCTTGGATTTACATATTCAAGAGGTAGCCATTAAATTCCTGTGCAGTGACCAAAAAGATGGATTATGGCATAGAGACTAAAATGCAGGATGCGGTCAACAGTTTATTAAGATTTCGAAACATTGGCCGAAGTTTACCATGCCCAAAAACAGTATGACGCTTTGCATAGAGTTTTGCAGGAAATTCAGTGTAAAGCTTCCAAGAAATTACTCTGAAACTTTCTATACGGATGGTTTTAGTACCTCGGTTGATTCTGGATCTGGTTGGTTATTGGATGACGAAACCAAATACTCTCATGCTATGGGCAAAATGGCAACATTCTTTCAGACAGTAGTGTTTGCTATTTCGGACCTAGCGGCTTCCATAATTGAAAAAAGATGACAATCAAGCTGGGCTCATGGTATCGGATTCTCCAATCACAACATTTGAAATTGTTTAAAAGAGTATGTGCAGACTCAATGAGATCTCATGTGAGAATAGGGTCTGTCTCTTGCATACAGCAAAGGTATATCAACGGAAACAGCTCTTCATGAGCTCGTTGGTACCATCGAGAGATCGCTTTCGGTGAAGGAGTACACTATGGTGGCCTTTCTTGATATAGAGGGGGCTTTTAATAATTTCCTCAGAGACTCGATAGTTCTGGCATTGTCTGGTCTGGGGGTAGAGCGTGGGATGGTTTTAATGGTGGAAAACTTACTTGCCAATAAACGTATAACGTCTGAATCGAGACGTATAACGTCAGGGAGGTGTTCTTTTGCCGCTTCTTTGGAACCTGGTACTGAATTCAATGCTGCTATCTCTAGAAGCACGTGGCTGTCGCATATGCTGACGATGTCGCAATAGCGGTGAAGGGAGGCATCTGCCAACTTTGAGGGACATTCTACAGGGTTCTCTGAAAGATCTGTCTAAATGGGCAATAGACTGTGGTCTAGGAGTTAATCCAAGTAAAACAGAGTTTGTTTTGTTTACAAGGAAAAATAAGATTCCTGCTTTTGATCCTATTTCTCTGGACGGCATTGAAATAACCTTCTCAGATGAAGCCAAGTATCTTGGAGTATTTCTAGATAGGAATTTTAATTTCGGGCGTAATATTGAGGAACGGGTGAGAAAAGCAACGATTGCTTTATATTCCTGTAAAAGGACCATTGGAAAACGATGGGGTTTTAGCCCTGAAGTCGTTCGTTGGATCTATACAGCAGTGGTGCGTCCAATTCTGCTGTATGAAATCATTGTGTGGTGGCCTGCTTTAGAAACAAATGCCAACTGTATCTTTATCACGAAGGTACAGAGAATGGCGTCGATGTGCATCTTTGGTGCTCTTCGTACTACACCTACGGCTGCATTAGAAATCCTCTTTTACCTGATACCATTGGATGTATTGGGTAGGCAGTATGCGGTTGCCTCGGCAATTCGACTTAATAGCACGCTGCAATGGAGGAGCAGCGATTGTGGCCATAGCGACTGTGCTCCCTCTATGAGCAATTTTGAGCGCCACTTTACCACTATAATTCCATCCAGGGAGTCTTGGATGGGGGGCATTCCGGATAGTGGAGCCACCATAAATTTTTACGCAGATGGATCGAGGCTGCACGGGCAAGTGGGCTTTGGAGTCAATTCGGAAGAGCTTGGATTGAGCCTGGCTCAAAGATTGACAGATAATTGCAGTGTTTACCAGGCAGAGATTCTGGCAATAAAGTAAGTGGCTGACTGGTTGAGTTGCAAAATCTTGTCTACAACCGCAGTCAACATTTATTCTGACAGTCAAGCTGCGGTCAAGTCCTTGGAGTCAATGTTTCTGAATACAATATTTGCCCTTAACTGCCGTACGTCTTATAATGAGATGGCCAAGCAGTTTAACATACGACTCATATGGGTCCCAGGGCACAGAGACATTCCAGGGAATTGCAAAGACGATGAGATTGCAAGACTGGGAACTACCTTACAGGTTCCAACAGAATTGGAATGTGTTGGTATGCCTCTAGAAACTTGAAAGCAAAACCTACGGCTTTGTTCCGCGACGGAGACTAATCAAATATGGGCTAATGGATGGACGTGTGAGACAACACGACTGAATTGGCCTTCTCTTAATAAGGAGCGCACAAGTGAGCTGATATCGCAGTGGTTGCTATAATTACCGGACACTGCACGCACAGCGGTTAAATGTGCCGTCGAATGACTTTTACCGGAATTGCACGGATGAAGAGGAGTTGGAAACTATAGAACACTTTATCTGCCATTGCCTGGCACTTTCTGGTCAGAGACTTGCTTCACTGGGATCTAGGCAGCTGCACGATCTTTCTGATTTGTCGGATGTCAAAATTCAATATCTTAGAAGCTTCATAAGAAGCTCAACTCGGTTCAACAACAGGGACTAGTAGGGAAATCTGTCACAATCCCGTGGTATCACAATGGACCTCATAGTCTACATGTGTTGACGTGAAACGTCAGCAGCCACTTACAACCTAACCTAACCTCTTGTGGGTTCCTGGTCATAGGTGAATACAGGGAAATAATATTGCCGATTCTTTGACTTCGATACAATTCTTTTGATGGAAATGTTTTGTGATAAAAACAGACACGAAAGTTGTAAACTATTTACTGAATCTGAGTAAAAGAGACTATCGCAAACTTACTGGCCTAATTACTGCCTGTGTTCGTCATATGACGAGATTGGGTGTCTTTTTGGACCCTCTGTGTGCAGCTTGTCTTGACGATGAGGACACAATTCAACACTACGTCTGTTTTTGCCCAGCATTCTTAAAAGCTAGACTGTGGATAATAGGCTCTGATATTCTGTCAGTGGACATGGTCCTTGAACTTTCCTTGTCTGACTTTCTCAGGTTCGTGAAAGCTACTAAGGAGTTCAGAGCAAGCACCTCGACGCTGAACCTAAAAATTGGGTTATGTGATAAAAAAATTTCTTTGAAGAGGCCCAAAGAAAACTCAAATTTGATTCTTTCGCGGTTGAATGAAAATTATGAAAAATAAATATTAACTCAATATTACAAATATTATGTTGATCAAATGTTGACTTTAAAAAAGTACTACGAAAGGTCAAAATAAGGCTGTTTCTGGGGCCTCTTCGAGAAAATTATAAAAGCGCATGACTATTTTTAGGAGCAGCGACGACCTTTCACTTTCTTTAAACTTTCTCTAATCCTTTGTTAATTTTCCCTTCCAGAGTACGGTGTGGTTGACTTGCATAACCCACCTTCAACTCAACTCATGTAGTTAAAGACGAACCCTGGTTATGTTACTAACTTAATAACAAACTATTACTATTAGGCATGTAATATAGGGTATCACAAACAAACATCAAAATGCTGTAGCTCCAAAGTGAGGAGACAATTCAAATGAAAATCTTGACATCAAAATGGTAGTTTATTCAATATGTTAGTAAATGTGTAAATATTTATGTGTATTGAAGCTTATTGAAGAATTGCGTTTGATTAATACTATTTTTTTTTGTTTTTTATGGATGGTGCGCTTGTTTGATTTCTTATTTTGTGAAGCCTTTTCCAATGTTGGTTAATCAATGTTCATTAAAGATTCATCAGGTGTCGACCAAAACAAAAAATGTGTGTGAGCATGACATTTAAACCTCAATAAGTACATAAAGTAGCAGCAACAAACACCGTATGGCGATTGACGGCGGTAAAGACAACGTTGGGATGGTAGAGCAAGCGATAGCGGATGAAGAAGACACGCACTTAAACTAACTACTACTTGCTATAAACGCACACAGGCGCACGACAAACAGAGCTCCAACAACATGCCTTAGCATAGTTGAAAAACCATAGATGGATGGCGGGTATTTGTCGCATCGTTATTGACCATCAATCGAATAATTCGATTGTATAGACAGACGTACAACAAAATATTTGGATGGTTATTACTGCTGCTGCTGGATGTGTCTGTACTGACTTTCTTTTCCACTGAAAATGTTTAAACACACGTTCATAACCAAAACGGGTTATAAAAAGCCCTCCGCCTCTAACATAAAATTTTAAACCAATCGATCGATACGTCTTCCACAACTTTGGTTGTTGTTGCTACTGCTGCTGCTGTATAAGCTATTTAAGTATTCCACTACCTTATTGGCTTTGATCGTTAAGATATGAAGTCATACGATTTGATCATAATAGTTTTTGTTGGTATTTTTCCAATATGCCCTTCGTTGGTTTAAAACTATGACTTGCTCCTCCATATAAAAAATATATTGAGTACTTATTTGTGTGTGCGTGCATTATTGGATGTTGTTGTTGATGTTTTTTTTTTGGCCTCAAGTGTCTGCATACGATATAAAAACAAAATGTCGCTATTAAAATGCTGTACCATGCTCCATTGCAATCCATACGGTTTTTAGACTTTTATGTTTTGATTTTGTTGTAGTTTCTTAAAATTCACTGATGTTATTTTATTATTAGAAAAAAAAACAAAACTATTTTAACGATCTATCGATACATAAATAAACATGGCGGAGGCATGTTAATATGTTAGGCTTCTTGTGAGGTTAGGTTGAATGGTTAGCGAGTAGATAGCAAAGTTTTTTAAGTGATCTGAAAGAGCTCATGTGGTAACCTGTGGTTTTTAAAGAAACTATTCTGTTCTTCTGCAAATACGAACACAAGGCTAAAAGAATAATGGATCACTGCAGTGTATTCCAGTCAGTGTTGATGGCGATAACGCAAGGTAGATAGTATAAGGTCCGTTTGGACATCAAAAGAAAGGAAGTAGCTCACCTCAAGAACTATGTCGTCAAGCAGTTTTACATTCAACACATACATATAAATCGCAGGTCAGCGAAACATTCCAGGAAACTGTAAAGCTAATGAGCTTTCAGGATTAGAAAATAACTGACAGGAATGTCATGGCGCTAGAGTTTCTCAACAATGGATTAGTTTCGGCTTTAGTTTGATTGTGACTAATTTATAAAATAACCAGATAAACTAATCAATTCAGAAAAATTCACTTAAAGCTTTTTTTAACAAATGGCGCCCAAGCTGGGGCTCAAAACACCCACCAACGTTTAATTAGGTTTGGTTAGATTATATTATGGTGGTATTGTCTGATTGACACCTCACATAGACACCTCACATAGACTCCTTGGTCCATAGCGATACCCCAAAACATTGTTCTGCCAACGGCGAAAGTTAAACACATTGCGAATCTTTCCAATAGCCTAAGATGTATTCTCATTATATCCTCCAAATTATCGAAACTTATCTGCCCGGACATTCTTCAGGGTTCTCTGATAGATCAGTCTTAATAGGAAAGAGGCTGTGGTCTGGGAGTTAATCCAAACAAAACAGAGCTTGTCTTGTTTAAAAGGAAAAATAAGTTTCCTGCTTTTGATCCTATTTCTCTGGCAGTGAATCAAGCCGACCGGCTCAAAATCGGCGGCGCGTCGATGTGCATCACTGGTGCTCTTCGTACTACACCTACGGCTGCATTAGAAATCCTTCTTCATCTGATACCATTTAACATATTGAGTAGGCAGTATGCGATTACGTCGGCAATTCGACTTACACTGCAATGAAGGAGTAGCTATTATGGCCATAGCTCGATCTTAAGGAAGATAACAATACCACAAAATGTGGACTGTGCTCCATCTAGCAGCCTTTTTAAGCGCAACTTTACAACCATGATACCAACCAGGGAGTCTTGGATGAGGGGAATTCTGGGTAGTGGAGCCTCCACGAGATCTTACACGGATAGATCGAGGCTGCACGAACAAGTGGGCTTTGGAGTCTATTCGGAGGAGCTTGGGTTGAGCCTGGCTCAAAGATTGCCGGATCATTGCAGTGTTTACTAGGAAGAGATGCTGGCAATAAAGGAGGTGGCTGACTGGTTGAGCTGCAATGTATTGTCTACAACTGCAGTCAACATCGATTCTGACAGTCAAGCCGCGGTCAAGTCCCTGGAGTCACAAGATCTGTTTCTGAAAACAATATCTGTCTTTAACTGCCGCACTCCTTTAAATGAGATGGCCAAGCAGTTTGACACACTACTCATATGGGTCCCAGGGCACAGAGACATTCCAGGGAATTGAAAAGCAGACGAGCTTGCAAGACTGGGAACTACCTTACAGGTTCCAACAGAATTGGAATGTGTTGGTATGCCTCTAGAAACTTGCAAACAAAACCTACGGCTTTGTTCTGCGACGGAGAGTAATCAAAAATAGGCTAATGGATGAACGTGTCAGACAACACGACAGATTTAGCCTTCTCTTAATCAGAAGCACACAAGTGAGCTAATATCGCTGCCAAGAGGAGAGATTTCGACGGTGGTTGCTATAATTACCTTATAGGAAAGCACGCAGATCGGTTAAATGTGCCGTCGAATGTCTTTTGCCGGAGTTGCATGAATGAAAAGGAGTTGGGAAATATCAAACACTTTATCTGCCATTGCAAGGTAGCCCTGCGACTAGAAAGACTAACCGGAGGTGGAGGATTAATGTATTATATCGTGATAGACCAATCTTGGTTTGACCCAAAGACTAATAGATGCGACGTTATTACTTCCAGAGATGAGATTTCAGAGATCGCATGAGATTCATACAGAAAGATCTTACCGATCTCTCAAATTAATGTAAATGAATTAATTGAGCTCGAGCTCAATTATTTCATTTACATTACAAATTTAAAGGTCGAATAAATACAACATTAGATCTCTCAAATTTTTAAAATAGCACATCTAAAAAGCTTCATAAACTGAAAGGCCGGCTTGGAAGTGATACTAAACACTTAGCCTGTAGATATTTTTGTCAAGAGCACAGCATTAAAATCGGCTCTCAGGTTAAGAGAGTCGCAAATGCTAAGCAACGGTGGAAACACTCTACCATATTAAGTACGGTGTGTGGGACGGAACTGGGACAGAGAACCGACTATATCTCACCACAGACGAACTTTGACAGAACCTTCAAAGTTCAAATACCGACTAGGGAAGACTGGGTGGAAAACTCTGAAAATGCGAACTTAAACTTTACGGATGGATCGAAAATGGAGATAAGTACGGGTTCGGGAGTGTACTCTGAATGCCTCGAAATAGGGGCCTCATTGAGACTTCCGGATAAGTGTAGTGTTTTCCAGACTGAGGTACTTGCAATTGATAAAGCCAAGCAGATGATTATGACAAGGGACCATCGTCCTTGCGCCATTAACATTTTCGTAGATAGTCTCGCAGCTCCAAAGCCCTTAGAATCAAGCACTGTAAAATCAGGAATCGTTAAGAATTGTATACGATCCCTTCTTCGAATCAGTCAACACACAGTCAAGCTAATATGGCTCTCTGGACATAGTTGGGTCGCTGGAAACGAATTCACTGATGAAGGTTTGAGAAACGGCTCGGAATCGATGGTGGAACATTTAGAATCTGACATCTCGGTTCCTATAGTGGAATTGATGAAAGAAATTGATAGGATATTTGAGAAAAGGATGAGGATAGGTGGATATCATTGACTACATGCAGGGTGCTGTGGCTTACAAGGAAGGTCTTTCATAGGGCACCCACCGATTATCCTTGGGAAAGAGGGGAGGAAAATAAGAGTTACCTGTTTTTTCTTAGCTGCCCAATCTCACATTTGGCGGGCCAAAGGGGAGGGGGAAAAACGTTTTTTTTTTTTTACGATTTTTCACATTTCTTCAGAAGAAACTATATGAACTTTTTATACAGATCAAAAGGTTTTTTGAAGGCCAATCCAATGGCGTATCGGCCGTTTCCAAATTCGGCTTCGTTAAGCTCCTATTAAGAAAATGTAAAATCGTAGGTTTAGTTTATATGGAGAGGTACATACATAGGACCACCAAAATCAAATTAAATATTCTCTATTAAAATTAAGCTGACCCGTGTTTTTGCGTTTGGCGAAATTCCTGCTAGTTCGGATTTTATTCGGATTTTCCCGAAAGACTTCATATTTTCATAAGGTGGTAACCCTTTTCTAAATTTGAGAATGGGCAGCTAAAAAAAAACAGGTAACTCTTAGTTTTCTTCCCTCATTCCCATATGAAAGTTTCAGGACAATCGGCGGGTGCCCTCTGAAAGACCTTCCTTGTTAGTGGTTAGCGCGTCGGACTACTAGCCAGCAAGCCGAGGATCGATTTTCAGCTCAGATAGAACAACTTCTTTTGTCAGATATTTATTAGTTTATATTTAAACTGATATCAATCGCAGCATCCTCTTTCGTTGATAAATGGGAATAAAACGTCAACGAAGTAAAATAATAAAATAATGGCTATTAAACACAGCTTCGAAAATAATTCGCCAGATCAGTAACAGATGGCGATGCAATAACTGTACTCAAAATTAACAACACGCGCAATTACAGTGTTGCCATATGAAGGTCTTCTTTCTTTCAAATCTTTCATTTCTCCTATATTCCCTTCCCGAAAGAAACATCACGTTTACATTAGTAATTAAAAGGCAGCACTGCCTGAATGTTGCTACTTTAGAAAAAAAAAACTGTATAATTGGCGAAATGGCCGTGCGTATGGGAATCTCTGATTGGGACTATTGTAGAAGTTGCGGGGAAGTGGAGGAGGAGAAGTCAGTGAAGCGCTTGTTATGTGAATGTCCGGGACTGATGGGAGGCCGCCTTAAGCATTTAGGGCAAATATTTTTCGAGGACCTAGACATAAACGATGTCTCATTGACATCTCCAACAGAATATCTTAGAGAATCGAGGTGGTTCAAGAAATAAAAAGCCTTTTGTATCAGAGGGGAGTAGGGAAATGACAATTAAGGGAATCACAATGGGCCTTATGGCCTCCAAGTGAATTTGCCAAACTGGTGGACGCCCATCCAACCTAACCTATCCTTCATAAAAACACCCAGTTGGCTCAACAGCTGAAAGGAAGAATTTCTTCTAGCCCAATGATATCACAACGTAACTCAGAGTCTATGTAAGGCGATGGAGGTTAATCTTAGGCTCTAGTCAAATGATTTCCACAGAGGCTGTATGGAGTAAGAAAATACTATTTAGACAGAAGCTTAACCCATTGGCATCCATTCGTCTACGCTTACTTAAAAGCTGCTGTTGATGCTAAAACTCAAGCTAATCTTTACGAAAAACTAATTATCTCTAAAAATCTAAAAACGATACAAAAGAAACATTTCGCTTGAATGATAAACAAGCTTACAAAAGAATAATATTTTGCTAACCTTCATAATTAAAAGATAAAATGAAACATCACTACAACATGTTTTGATGTACTTCTTTCCTGTCCAGTGACCTCCCAGGTTTAAAATGTTACAGAAAACCTAACTAAGATGCTATAAAACATTAACGTTTAAGTGTTCCCATAAAAAATAAAAGAAGAAACAAGATTGTTTAAGATGTTTTTAGTTTTTTTTTCGTTTGTTGTTTCAAAATACATACAGTAAAACAACATAGGTGGCAATTAAACTCGGACATAAAGTAGCAAGTACCTCTTTAGTAACAATGTCATATGAGAGTTGAAAAAAAAAATAGTACTTGGTTTATTAATAAAAAATAACACACAAAATGAACTTATGAGTCTGTATGACCCAGAAAATAACAATAATGAAACAAATATAAAAATATGGAAAAAATACAAAATTTTAAAACAATATTCCCACCATAGTTGACCACCTAGTACGTACGAGCATGAATGAATTTAAGACTCGAAGATAGCAAGAAGTAGCAGCCATACAAGTAGAAGACAAAGTAGCAGTTTTTAAACAAAAAAAAAATCTCTTGGTAACTGTCATAATTAAATTAAAACATTAACATCACAGGTTGTATGTAAGGTACATTAGGGTGGATGGAACTGAAAGTTTTCAGTTTTTTTTTACTTAAAGAATCTTAATGAAGCTAGGAGAAGATAGGTGTTTAAGCAAATCTACGGCAGATACTAAGTAGTAGAGATTTCAAAGGGTCTTGTTAGTTTATTACTACAGAAGTCTTGTGGAAGTAGAAGAAATTTATCTATACTAGAAAATGACTATAGGGATCGCTTAATCACTTCCTTGGTCAACATACATATCTAAAAGGCTGCTCAACGGAAGTTACACTTCCAGAGGGAGAAGTAGAGATATCAATAGAGTTAAAACAATACACCGTGACTACTCTCCTGAATATGCAAGGAGCTTTTAACAAAACCAGATTAAACAACACACCATGACTTCTCTCTTAAATATTCAAGGAACTTTTAACAAAAGGGAGACAGTGACCATAACACTTACTTGATTGCATCAACTGAGGTGCTTACGAAATCGAAGAGCTCAACATTCTGAGATTCTGTGTGGATTTTTTACAAATCTTAACTCAGACCATTAGACTCCTGTTAACATTGTCTAAAAGAAAATAAACTTATTTGATGATTGGATGATGAACAACGTTGTTTTTTCTTAGATAAAAGTTTTACGTATGGTTCAAAACCGAGGCAAGCACGGAAAGTCGTGTGGACTGCTCGAAATTAGGTATTGATGAATCTTATCACTTGGAGAATAACTATAGCATTTGCCAGGCGAATAGCTATCGCCAATGCAACGGAGCTTATCTCAATGAGACCAATATTCTACTGCGATATTAACTTTTTCATCGACAGCCATGCGGCTTTAAAGGCGTAAGCTAAGAACAATATCTACTCCAGTCAGCTGATGCCACAAAAAACTACGAGTTCTCAGGCAGCAGAATAATATACGACTGTGTTGCATACCTAGTCACAAGGATATTAGAGGAAATGAGAAATCAGATGTGCTGGTGGAGGCAGGCGCAATCTTCACGCATGTGCTCGATGTTGAGAAAGTTTTTTCAGCACTCTCCCTTATTTTTCAGCAAAAATCACAAGGTAACAACAAAATTCTTCTCGATATGGACAAAAGACAACTAAGCGCGGTAATAAACGTTATCACAAGTCATAAGAAACTAGAGGTAACAACAAAATTCTTCTGGATATGTACAAAAGACAACTATGCACGGTTGTAAACCTTATCAGAGGTCATAAGAAACTCGAAAACACATTTTAAGAATCGGGATAATGTCAACTACACTTGCAGATGGTGCAATGAATCGGTCGAAAACAGCATCCATTTCTTATGTGAATGCCCTGCATTATCTCTGAGGAGATTTACGTGGTATAAACCCTTGACTACTAATGTCATTCATAAAAGTGTCGAAGTGGGAAACGTAGAAATGCGTTTTGGGGATAACACAAAATTGAATGGAGAGAAGAAAGAAAAAACAATAGCAGGAGTCGCAAACCTTGGTCTCTATGGATGTCATTCGCAAAACTTTTTGTTTTTGGGATTGGGGTCATCCTCACTAACCTAACCAAAGTTTACCTGTCTGAATAAAGACACCGTGTGGACAAGCTGATATTTTTAAGGTTACTAGTGAACTGTTTTGACAGACTGGGACGGGACAACCGCCTGACCATGGTATGGATTGCGGGTCACGAGGGTCATACGGGGAACGAACATGCTGACTGTCTGTCAAACCGTGGTACAAGTAGACCATTCATCGGTCAGGAATTATTCTTTGGTCTTCCACTACTATCCTTGGACCGAAAGGATTCTAACACACTACCTAACTGGGCATTGCAACTTACGCTACCACCTTAGAAAAAGAAATCTATCTGACACGGACACGTGGAGATTCTGTGAGATAGAGGAGGAGACAGCATAACATATTCTTTGTACATGACCAAGACTGACTGGTAGAAGGCGTCGGCATATGGGGGGACACTTGTTATCTCCAACTGACTTACGAAACTCCTTACCAAATAGGATTTTCGGCTTTATTAAAAGCCTAAATACTTAGGACACCCCCTTTCAGGCAGCACAAAAGATCATTCTGGTTGCAGTGCATAGGTCTTTAATCTAATCTAAGAAGGTAACTAGTTATTAACGATAAACCGTTTGTCAGTCTGAAGAGTTGGTGCTCACGGTTTCTCAGCAAACGTCCGAAGACTCCTTATTCCAAGTCCAGAGATTTCTTCCGACTATAGGAACCGCATGTACAAGCTAAGATCCTTAACGTTATTCAGGTCAGCCTTAGTTTGAGAAGATGGTGTCCACGCTTTCTTAGAAATCGATAGAAGCCTTATTATTCCAAGTCCGAAAATTTCTTCCAAATCTCTAAACGTGTGACCTCCTTAACAATCCTCTCTGACGCGTGAGAGTGCTGGAAAAAGTCAAATAAAGTGCATCATTATTTTTTTTTACAAAGACCCTCTCTCAGTTGGCAACGTTCCTGAGCCATCCTCAGTGATGGCGCGGTGACATGTCACAGTCACTGCTGACATCCACAAGACATCTCTATGTACCGAGTTGTGGACAGTTTCATATAAATTTTCAAAATGTCCTCACTCAAAGTCAGCAGTAGTCAGGGCATGCTTACTTTCTGGGGACATGTCACCTAAGACATCTTTGGGGAAATGTCTGATGTAGGCCATGCGAAAATACACACAAATTTTGTATTTCCTTTTGTTTTTACCTTTATCCATTTTCCTTTATAAATTATCTTTCTCATATTAAGAAGAAACTTTTCACTTTTTTAAGTCCCAATTGGATTTGAACCTGGAACCTCCAGTTTATTAGTCCCACACCTAACTACTTCTTCCAAACTTTGTTTTGGAAATTGTTTGTCTATTTATTACTTTTATGCTACTTGTTAGATTTTGATTTTATTTTGAATAAATCGATAATATTGCCATATTTTTCTTGGAAATTGAAGAGTTGCCCAGATTTAAAATTCTTCTTTAACATACTGCTATTCTGAGGACATTTTCTTTCGACGTCTTAGAGGAATTGTCCACACTCTTAAAACAAACATTAAGTGCTGACAATGTTAAGACATGTCATCAAGGATTACCTATGATTTTTCAGAACCTGAAGACATTTCCTCAAGGAATCACTGTGTAAATTTCCTCAGTGACACATTTTCCAACTGGGCTACCAATGCATGGTGTTGGCATTAGGAAAAGAGGTTATAAGGAAAAGTAAGGAGGTAGTAGTGCTTGAGAACATTAAGTTTGAATTTTTCTGAATTTCAGCTAACTGGGAAGACTTCTGCGTTGAGTTTATTCCACAAACCACCAGGAAATCAACTTTTTCGAATTTAAAGTTTAAATATTCCAACGAACTTCATTCAAATAGAGTCTTTGAATTTTAAAAATAAACCTCTTATTTTGGCTTCACCAAACACATCATAAATGGGCACCCTAATAAAATTACACATATAAAAATTTAATTTCGTTCAGCAAACAACACTTAGGAGTTGTAACCCACTAACAAGTTCATAACTAAATTGAAACCAATGAAAGAAAACCAAAACAAGATTTAAGCGGCCCAAACTACAAAAAAGGTCATTAAACGGTCTTTAAGTGAAGAAAAAGAACCATTCTATGGTGTTGTGATTTCGTTTTAGCTTTGCGTCTCCTCTATCTGATTATGGGTATCTTATTTTGGGAAAACAGTAGCATTTTACATTTTAACTCATAACTTGTTTTTTTTTAGTTGTTGTTGGCTGTGTAGCGGTTTAAATGTTTTAACTCGTTTAACACTTTCATCATATTTATCTACTTATCCAAGTAGTAGTAGTAGTCTGTTGTCTTCAACATCATCATTGGCATAAATGGAAAACATAAAACTATCGTAAAGATTAAATGATGACAGCCAGAAAAACCGACGGACGGACGTTTAAAAATTGTCACATGTGTGTAGTAGGGACAAAATTATTTGAAGAGGACTTTCTTTTAGGTAGTACATAGAAAAACCGTTTCGTATGAAAAATGTTTGTAAATTTACTTCTACATTTTTCAACTTGAACCTATATAACAAATAGAATTAGAGACTGTGCTCGATCAGTACTAACAGAAAACACAATAAATGTTTGGTTAGGTTAGAGTGGCTGACAACGTAAGACTCTAGTTTCTGTTACACCGTCCGACAGCCAATATTAAACATGAACCGGATGATATACGTCTGAAAGTAGAGATCAAATGGACAAATGGATCAAACTGCTTCTACAGTTTTTCTTTTCGTGATCTTCATGTCTGAGAAGTTTGTATGATGGAAATGCTCCTCGTAAGCACATAAATAATGCTACAGTTTTAATGTCTGAATAGTGTGTAGTCGAAACTTTTTCGAATAATTCATAGTTTTTTCTCTCTGCCTTACGGTAGTGCATACTAGATGCACTACTGTAAGGCAGAAATATATTGGTGCTGAAGACGAAGCGATTGTGTATTAGGGTGTCCCAAAAAAAAAAAGTTGTCCGGGCTCAAGCATAATTTGAAAGCTTATAGGGTAAAGTATTTCTGAGATTTTTTTCAGATTTTTCGGAAAAGGTTATAAGGTCGCGCAAATCGATTTTTTGCTGAAAATCGGCTTTGCCGACCGTTTTACTAACTTTCTTTATAAAATCGTCAATAGCCACGAGTTTCTTAACTACTGAGGTAACATTTTTAAAGAAAAATGTCCAAACTTTATTTTTGTGTGCACTATAAACTATATGTAAACTATAAGTTTTGGCAACTCTTTTGCTCATTTGGGTACCCTACATTAGATTTTTTCGTAAATTTTTCATAAATTTTGAAAATAACGCTTTGTAACTTTTAAAATTTCTATGAAAGTCAAAAAAAGTAATAATGGAGTTTGAAAGATAAATTAATTCTCTATAATTTAGCAACAATAATTTTTGAATTCGCTCTTACCGTTCCAAAGTAATACTATTTTAAAGCTTTCAACCCATTGTATAAAACTAATAATAAAATAAAATATTGAATTTAAAAAAGATATTGTCTTCCACTATTTAATATCTTAGGGTAAAAACTTGTAAATAGGCTATATATGATGGGTCTAAAAGCTGAATACCGGGACTATGAGATGCAGCTTTCAAAAATAACAAACAAAAGTGTTAAATTCGGTTGTGCAGAATATTGTATGCCCTGCAATATGTAAAAAAAATAAAAAAATATATATAAAAATGTTTTTTGACAAGGCCGTCGTGGTGGTCCCAAGCGGCGGCCTTAAGGGGAGACCTTTCCCCTCGCGATAAATATTACCAATACATTCATTGTGCTTTTTCCACTGAAGTAATCAAATTTTTATCCTTATTTGAATAAATCCGAGCCCACAAATTGGGGCGAGCCGAAAATAAGCATTTTCTTATTTCCTAGGCGCAGATACATGACTTTATACATCTTCTTTTACAAAAAAGTTTTATTTTTTTAACAAAAATACAAAATATAATGTAAAACAAGTGATAGTGTTAAATTCGGCTGTGCCGAATCTATTATACCCTCCAACATGTAAAAAAATAAAAAAATAAGAAATTTGACAGGGGCGTTGTTTGAGGGAGGGGGGGGGGGGCAAGGTAGGGGGAGTGGTCGGTGACTTCTACGAACATAAAAATGTCTCATTTGGTTCACAAAAATACAAAAAAACGTCAAAAAAATTAGCATTTTTAAGCGGTTGGTTTAGTTCTTCAAGGGGGAACTTTTTTTCCCCTGGTCCGATTTGGCCCATTTCCGAACTTAACCTGCCTAGGACCATTAGACATATTTATGCCAAACTTGAGGTGTCTAGCTCTTTTATTTTGGACTGCATCGTGTTAACTACAGACGGACGGACGGACGGACAGACGGACGGACGGACGGACGGACATCGCTAGAATGTCTTAGAATCGATCACTGATCAATAATATATATACTTTATGGGGTCCCCGACCGATATTTCGATGCGTTACACACGGAATGACAAAGTGAGTATACCCCCATACTGTAGTTGGAGGGTATAAAAATACGTTATTTGTTGATTCTTCAAGGGGCAACTTTTTTCCCCTTTGACCGATTTTTCCCATTTGTGAAGATAACCTTCCTATGACCATAAGCCATATTCGTGCCTAACATCAGTAGACTATCTCTTTTATTTTTGACTCCATCGTGTCTTATACAGCCCTAAATTACCACCAAACGTGACTTGTTAGGGAGTTGCTAAAAGCAGTTTTGTGTTCAGCATCAAAAAATCTTAAGGATCATCCTTCTCACATTTCTGTTACTGACCAAAACTCGAATTTTTCGGGTCTTTATAAGAAGTTTATTATTTTACTATTAGTTTTGTACAATGGATAGAAATCTTTAAAATGGTATTACTCTGGAACGGTAAGAGCAAATTCAAAATTTATTGTTGCTAAATTATAGAGAATTAATTTATCTTTCAAAGTGCATTATTACTTTTTTTAACTTTCATAGAAATTTTAAAAGTTACAAAGCGTTATTTTCAAAATTTATGAAAAATTTACGAAAAAATCTAATGTAGGGTACCCAAATGAGCAAAAGAGTTGCCAAAACTTATAGTTTATGCACACAAAAATAAAGTTTGGACATTTTTCTTTAAAAATATTACCTCAGTAGTGAAGAAACTCGTGGCTATTGACGATTTTATAAAGAAAGTTAATAAAACGGTCGGCAAAGCCGATTTTCAGCAAAAAATCGATTTGCGCGACCTTAAAAACTTTTCCGAAAAATCTGAAAAAAATCTCAAAAATACTTTGCCCTATAAGCTTTCAAATTATGCTTGAGCACCCAAGAAAATCGAATAAAGGTTTTATTTTGGGACGCCCTATTGTGTATGCCAGAAAAATTATGAACTGCTTTCAAAATCTCGATTATTTTTTTGCTTTTTATCCCAGAATTCGGATGATTTGTACCTTTGCCTAATGCACAAGACAATAACAGAGAAAGTGTTCGATGCTCTGATCCTCTTTGGCTACAAAAAGATTTTACGGAAGTCATTGGATGCATTACTATTTTGTGCGTGGTTATGAAAGTTTTTATGAAAATCATCCTTGAGCGAATGATGTTGTTATGGATACAGTTTCCTGTCGCACAAATGAATGCAATGCTGAAGGAATTGTTTGGAACCCCTTCGACTTAATATCCGTCTGGAATCGCTTGACTACGCAAATGTCAAGTGTAAACTATCTCACCGGCTTCGCGATCTGCAAACCAATCTAGATCATCTCTCTCGAGAATCCAACAAAGTTGGCTTCAAAAACGAACCTTGCTCTTCGCGGTAAGTGTTTTTAGTATCATTTATAATGTTTTTCCACTGTAGTAATACAATTTTATTATTATTATTTAAACAATTTTTTATATTCACCCCCACCATAGGGGGCCGGCCGACAAAAACTACATTTTTAGTCCCGTGGGTCCAAGTGATAGACTTTGTACTTCTTCTAGCAAAAATTTTTTTTACAATTTTTACAAAAACACAAAAAAGAAACTTATTAAAAAGTGTCGTTTTTCAGAGGTTGGTTTAGTTTTTACCCATTTCCGATTTTACCCATTTACGAACTTAGCCGGCCTATGACCAGGAGACATATGCATGCCAAATTCCAGGGGTCTAGCGTTTTTATTTTGGACTGCATCGTGTTTTATACAGATGGGTGGACGAACGGACATTCATATAATGTCTTAGAATCGATCATGGATACACTTTATGTGCTCCCCAATCGATATTTAGATGCTTTGCAAACGGAATGACAAAGTCAGTATACCCCCATACTGTGGTTGGAGGGTACAAAAATTATAGTCGGTCAAGACTGACCATATAATACTCTATACCAGTGTTTTCCGGAAAATGGGTCCCAAGTCCATATATGGACCGATTGGATAAATCTTTTGTTACATCATTTATTAGTGTAGAAATCACACACAAACCAAATTTGAGCGAAATTGACTTATTTTTGTTGTTACAGACCTATTTAACTAATTATTGGACCCAAGTTGTATGGGGACTGGATCTGAAAATGGTGCAATAATAGTCATATTTTATAAAATTTCCAAGGTAATGAGTTTTGAAGGGTTTTTGTGAATATCGGGAGGGGAGGGTGGTTTGTATGGGAAAAACAAGAACAACTGGTCCGATTCTTTTTAAATTTGAATACAAAATAGGTTTATCTGCCAAATTTCGAAAGGATAGGTTAGGTTAGGTTAGGTTGTAAGTGGCTGCTGACGTTTTACGTCAACACACGTAGACTCTGAGGTCCACTGTGATACCACGGGACCGTAATAGGTTTCCCTACTAGTCCCTGTCGTTAAACCAGTTTGAGCTTCTTATGAAACTCCTTAGATGTTGAATTTTGACATCCAACAAATCAGAAAGATTGTACAGCTCCCTACACTCAAAAAAATAAAACTGTAAAGTTAACAAATTTTTTTTTTGTTAACTCGAGTTTACTGGCTTTTTAGCAAATTTTTAGTTAAAATCAGCGTTTTAACTACTTTTTTTAGTTAAGTTCAATTTACAAAAATACTACTTTTGAACAAATTTTGAATTAATTTTTTTTGTTGACTTTAAAACTGTATTTACGAATTTTTATTAATGAATTTGCTGATTTCTCGTAACATATTTGTCGAGTGAAAAAATGTTAGAAATATTTAACAAACTTAAAATTTTTTTACAAAAAGTTTAGCTAAATTTAACTAATTTTTTTGTTAATACATACATACATACATACATAAAAATATTACGAAATTTTCAGCTGAATATTTAGTTAAAGTTACGTTGGTTTGCTACATTCATTCTACGAAAAGTTAACTAAATATTTTTAGTTAAATTAACTAGAAATTTAGTAGGTTCAAAATCAGGTGTTTTTTTAGTTAAATTTAACTAAATTTTTTGCTAACTTTACAGTTTTATTTTTTTGAGTGTAGATCCCAGTGAAGCAAGTCTCTGACCAGAAAGTGCCGGGCAATGGCAAATAAAGTGTTCGAAAGGATAACTAGCATAATACGTTTGTATGGGTGGTAGGTCAAAATTTGGACCGATTTCTCCCAATTTCAACAGGGTTCGACCTGTATCGTGATTACAATGTTTACATGGACAGACGGAAGAACATTGGTAAATTAACTCAAAGTGATTCTGACTTGATCAGTATACCTAAAAGTGGGTCTAGGACCGATATTTCGTGTAGTTATAAACATCAGCACAAACACATTATACCCTGTACTACAGAGTGGTATGAGGTTGACATGGGCATGTGACTCACGCAGTAATGCAGAATCATGTGAATCACGTGATTTTCCTTTATAGTGTGAGTCACACGCCCATGTCTAGTGTAAGGTATAATGAATATATTCAAAGCATGTGTTCTATCTGTGTTTCTATACGTGTGCGAGACTTGGTTTGTTCCCGAAGTCATATAACACAAACTTACAGTTTTCGTTAGTCGATGTCTTCGAAGAATATTTAAAATATTCTGGACCCGTACAATAACAAATGAACATCTTTGGGCCAGAGCATGTGTTTGGGACATATACAACGAAATTCGAAGCAGGAAATTTGGTTGAATGGGTCATACTCTTCGGAAGCAACCTGAAGAAATATGCAACCACAAGGAAGCAAGACACCAGGCCGACCAAAAAACACCTACCGGCGATCTACACTAAAAGAAATAATTTCCATATCTCATAGTCATGGAAGAACCTTGATTGATATCGAAGAGTTCAAAGTTATAGCCGCACTTCGACAAAGATGAAGACAACTTTAAGACAGCCTATGCCCAGTATAGAGGCAGATCGTAATCAGAAGAGGACGAGTAAGGTTTTTTATTTGGGGGAGACTCTTTGGTGTTCAAAGTGTCAGTATCCGTATATTACCTACTCCACTGTGAAAGTTTCATATGTGCGCTTTTGATATAGACAAGGCCACGTCAGTCTCGGGACTACACCATCTGCCCAACTTCAATTCATCTTTCCAGCGATATCAATTCAAAGGTATCGATTCGAAAAAATGTAATAAGTGTCACCTTATTGCATACAAAAACTACAGCGGATGCGAGTCAATAAAGCGGGCACTGTGCTAAACACACGTCAAAAGGTGCGTCTTCCTCTTAGTAAGTTTTCATATTTTCGTCAGCGCGAGATTTAACGCGTAAAACATGTTAAATTAGTTTTATGTTTTATTTTCCGTCTGGTGGTGTGTCATCTTAAACATTATCTTCTCTTCATCAAACAAGTGGGGGTATAATTACCTTGTCATCCCGCTCGTAACATCTAAAGAGAAATAATTCTCATATTCGCTTTACCCAAAGTTTCATAACAGTATCTGATTTTAATACAACACACAATAAGTGTGGACAAAACGAAAAGCGCTGATGATGAAATGATGGTAACTTCTAAAAGCTGTCGATGTCTTCTTCCTTTGTGTTAAAACGGGACGTAAAGGATTGAATTATCTATTATTAGTTCTAGTCCGCGCCCTATTTGAGGGCGTGAACACTAAAAAATAGAATTAATGTTTCCAACAATTTTATTACATCAAGGTGAGGGTGTTTAAGATTCGCCACAACTGAATATAGTATATTCTCATTTGTTTCAACTCGTTTATGTTTCTTTATGTTGGCTAACATTTATGTTAACTTGTTTTAAAGTTTACTTTTTTTATTTTGTTTAAACTAGAGTAGAGGCGTCGGCATAAATTGTTTCATCTTAAGTTTTATTATCTGCATTTTGGCGTTTGTTAGCATTATTTTTCTTTGAAGTGTGAATCATACAAATTCATCAGTTACAAATGATTTTGTGGCATCATATCATTTCTTACACCGGAACATGAATGTTTGTTTTGAAATTCTTTTAAAGATTTTCGTTAGTTCCTGTTTGCTTGAGATAAATATTATAACAAGATGCTTTACGCGGTTAATAAAGAGTTAAAGATTTTATGTAAGTGGGTTTATTTGGTTAAAAAAATTCCATAGATAAATTTTTCTTTAAACATTATTGATATTGAAGATTGCAATATTGTGGTATCTGGGATTAGGTTAGGTGGCAAAATTCACTCGGAGGCTATAGGCCCATTGTGATTTCCTTAATTATCGTTTTCCTTTTTCACCTTCGTAACAAAGTTCTACTTTGTAAACCACCCTTCTCTTAAACCACTTCTTAAACAGATCGGGGATTAAAAAACATGTAACAGTTTCAGCGTGCTCACGATCGACACAGTCAATATTGAGTTTAGTGTAATGTATCGAAAAATGGGTCTAGGATCAGGAACACACTATGGTCGCTTTTCTTGAGGGGATTTTAATAATGTCATCCCAAACTCGATAGCTGTGGCATTGTCTGGTTTAGGAATGAAGCATGGGATCGTTTTAATGGTAGAACACCCACTTGGTAATAGACGTCTCAGTTGGGGGCGTCTTTCATATCTCGATTTGTTAATAGCGGCACACCGCAGGGAGGGTTCTTTCGCTCCTTCATTGGAATCTGGCACTGAATTCAATGCTGCTCTCTCTAGAAGCACGTAGTTGTCATGTTGTCGTATTGACGATGTCGCGATAGCGGCAAAGAAAAAGCACTTGCCAACATTAGGGAACTTTCTTCAGGGATCTCTGAATGATATGTTTAAATAGGCAAGAGACTGTGATGTTGGAGTTAATCTGAGTAAAACTGAACTTGTCTTGTTTACGAGGAAAGATAAGATTCCTGCTTTTGATCCAATTTTTCTGGACAGCGCTGAAATCGCCTTCTCAGATAGAGCCGAGTATTTTGGATTATTTCTAGATAGGAGATAAAATTTCAGGAGTAATCTTGAGGAACAGGTGAGAAAACCAACGATTGCTTTATGTTTCTGTAAAGGGGACATTAGAAAACGATGGGTCGTTAGTAGACTGGGTCGAAATCCTACAAAGTCTAAGGATCGATTGTCCTTAGTGCGGGAAAGTGGTAATGGGGTAATATAAGCATTTTATGGAAGATAACTTTTTAATCGATCAAAAACTCTATTAGCGCATTGGTGGTCAAAATTGAGATTTTGGTCAAAATGGCCAAATTTTCAAAAAAATTTTAAAAATATAAATTTCATTTTCTTGCTTAATAAAAAATTTTTTTTTATTGCATTTGATACTAATAACTTATGTATTAAATATTGGAATTTTATGCCATCATTAACATATTTTTATTTAAGATACAAAAAAAATCATATTTTTGACGCGGTTCTAAAAACCCCTTTTTTATAATTTAATTTTTATTTTTTATTAAAATTGCAAAATATATCGATTTTATTACTCAATGTTATTGAAAACTTCATAAAGACTAAAGATTTAAATTTTTGCGAAAATCCGTTCGGTAGTTTTTTGTGGGGAGCGGTTTCAATTGAGCGGATTTCAAGGAAATCGTATTTTTTGCCATTTTTTTGAGTTTTTATTTTTTATAAACTACATTATTGTACAAATTGACCAGTATTATGCTCTATCTTGTTCCATTTGATCATGGTAACATAGTTTTGAAACGATAGATTTATAGGACATCTTTAACCATAATCGGTCAGCGGCCAAAAGTGTCCCGTACTGAGTTTTTTTAGGTTTTAACTACTGTTTAATGAAATTAATGATTGCAAAATCATGTTTGTGTTGAATATTGTGTTGTATAATCTTTTATTTAACCATATTGACTTAATTTTAAAACATACATATTTTTGGATATCTTTAACCCTTATATGCATGCAACCAAAAATGTCCCCTACCAAAATTTTCATGTTTTTCACAAATAAAAAAAAAACACATATTTTTGTATTCAAAATAGTCATAAATAATTAATTGAATAATTTTGATATTGCCGAAAGCGTTAACCCTTCTGAAATAAAGGTCAATAGTGGCCCACTAACAGATATTTAAGCCGAAATGATAACATTGAATTAGGATTACGTGCGGACTAATTTTGTTTTAATAAAACTAAAATTTTTTGATATTATATCACACGCAACCATTCATTTCATATATTTATTAATGTCAAAAAAGCTATAAAACAAATAATCTCTAAATCAAACTTAAGACTATACACAAAAAAAAAAAATTTGTCAAATTACAAGGAAAAGTCTCGTAATCCCATTTTACCAATATTTGACATTTTTCCTTGTTTTTTAACAAATCGAAATTAACAATATTTTTTGTAACATCCCGTGTGAAAATGACCATGTATGTTCATATATGATGCATATATGGACGTCCATACAAGTGCATATCCGTAATTTGAGGGTACATGTTAGTGTTTATAAAAAACCGACATTTTGGAAAACCGGTTTCTCGGTTAACCGAAAATCAGCTTTTTCGGTTAACCGGTTTCCTCGGTTAAACCGGAAAGAAAAAACCGGTTAACCGGTTTTTTTTCTTTAACTGACAAACCCAAAAAATACTTTAAAATAGCTAAATTTGATTAAATACAAAAGCGAATATATAACTTATGTTAAAATATTTATTTCTTTCAGCAAAGTTGGCAACTGATGCCTTTTCAAAATAGCGGTATTTAAATACTGTGCTTTTATTTTCCCATATTCTCCGGGGCTTTAATTTAACTTTTATTGGTTTTATTTAAAAAATACATAACTTCGTTGTAAATTGCAGTTTCGTATTTTATTTCGATGTTCTTTTATTGGAATTCTCTTCATTAACAGAAATTTTACTATCTGGTTAACAGTCACTTATAAAGTTTGCAATGAAAGTTCCCAAAACTTGATTACAACAATGTGAATTTTTAATATTTTCGAGATTCGGAATAAAATCCCTACTTGGAAAATTGTTTCTTGTAGATAAAAAATATTTTAGACCTTCTTTCTCACGGATTTTCAAGGTTTTTTTAACGAAATTATGAAACTGTCATAAAAATTAAGTAAAAACCCTTAATAATTGCAAAAATAATCCGTTTTGCATGTATTTAAAGAAACCGGTTAACCGACAGAAAAAAACCGGTTTTCGGTTCACCGGAAATTTTCAATTCCGGTTAACCGGTTTGCAAAAAAACCGACATTTTGGGGAAAAACCGGTTTTTCGGTTAACCGGTTAACCGGTTTATAAACACTAGTACATGTACATTAATGATCATACATTGTCATACATGAATTTGTATGTAAAATTTTTTTTTGTATTTTTTTCCATAAAACGTCTATTAATCGAAATTTTTTCAAATATAAATAATTTCTATTAAGTTATGACACTGATTTTTTAATAAAAACTAACGAATATTTTAAAAATATACTTTGGACTTTATGATACTTTAGGCTAATCAAAGCTTCGAAGAATTAACCACTTTTCGAATGAATTCACAAATAAAATACATTCGATTTTTATAGTCACTGAATACAATTACTTTAAATATCAATATTTCTTGGAATGGATTCGATTTTTACCATTAAATCGAATTCATGAGATGAGAATTTCATTTATGAGAATTTTAAAAACTGAATGCATTCTTTATTTCATTTATTATTCATGAGACTTTTAAAAATTGAATTTATAAAAACTTACGCATTCAATTTCAAAGTCGAATGAAAAAGAAACCGAATTCATTCTATATTTTTAAATCAAATGTAAATTCATTCGATAAATTGTGATTGGGGAATGCAATCATTAAAGTTTAATTCAGAACACCAAATCTTATTAAGGGATGAAATCCTTCGCAGCTCTGACAGTAATACCGTCAAAGTGTTCGAATTTTCTTCTAAATTTTATTGTTTACGTTAGTGCCGTTCATATTCGCCTATAGAATACAAAAATTATAATCAATCTTGATGATGTATGATCATTATTGTCCAACCGAACGACTTTTTCAGACTGAACCCATACATAAACTTCGTCCAATTTTGCAAAGTTCTGCCGAACCCAACCTTTAAAAAAATTGTTTTTAAGACATGTATGCTATGCAGATGCATAGCATATATGAAGGAGTATGACATATACCTATCCACACATAGTTGCATACATTTACATATATGGAATATTACATTACTTGTGTATGTTCATATATGCTCCCATATATGACATACATTTCCATATATTGTTCATATACTATCATACATGGAGTCATGTATGAGCATGTATGAACATGTATGAACATACATGGTCATTTTCACCCGGGATTACATTTTTTTTTGTAATTTTACAAATCCAAGATAATTTTACAAAAAAAATCTACTAAATTCACGAGAATTCCTTGTAATTTTAATTGCGCCAAAAAACTGTTAATTTACAAAATTATTGGTAAAAAGCAAAAAATCTAGCAAAAAATCTAGTAAAATTACGAAACAAAAAATCTTGTAAAATTACTAGGAATTTTTGTCAAAAAAAAGTTACACGATTTTCTTGTAATTTTACAAGGTTTTTTTATTAATGTAGACTAAATGCCCATTCGTTTTCACACTTAGCTTTACCCCCCGATCAACGACGAGGATGTGGTTATAAATGACCCCATTTGAGCTGTTTAATTTTTTTTGTTGTTTTTTTTATATTTTTTTGTGTTTTTATATATTTTTTATGTACAGTAGGGTTATGACTCATTTTTGACAAAATTTTTACCTATCGCCACGTGATAGACCATACAAAATTAATATTAAAAATCGTATTGGCGGGTCATTTTTGAAAAAAAAACCTTCCGCACCAAACGCAATTTCTAAAAAGTCACAGATATTTTTTGTTTTAAGTCCTATTTTTAAAAAATAAGGTAACCCTTCTAATGAATGAACACTGTTGCCAAGTTGGAGGTTTTCCCGCTAAATCTAGCACTTTTTGTTCGGATTTTGCGGGGGAAAATTGGTTTTGGCGGGAACGGTGCTTTAGCGGGAAAATCTAGCGCTTTTTGTTTGGATTTAGTGGGAAAAATTTAGAGGTTTTTTCTTTTTTTTCAATGGAAAACGCCAAGTTTGTCGAATTTTAGCGCTTTTTTTGTAACTTAGCGGGAGAATTTTATATTTTCCCGCTAAATTTTGTTCGGCGGTTTCTTGTGCGTTTTTAGTGAAAAGTCAATTTTCGTAGAAAAAAATAATTAGGAGGTTTTTTTTTAATTTTTTTCTTTTTTGTCAACCAAAAATGCCAAGTTTTTCGGTTTTCAGCGCTTTTTTTCGTAATTTAGCGGGAGAATTTTAAATTTTCCCCGCTAAATTTATTTTTAGCGGTTTCTAGCGCTTTTTTTTAGTGAAATTTTGAGGTTTTTGGTTACAAATAGTTGGCAACAGTGTGAATGAATTATATAAAAAAAGATCTTGTAAACAATTACGAATAAAAATAATGACACTCGGACTATTTTTTTTGAAGCTACTTGCTGCCAAAATTGACGTTATAAATAGTTAACTTTATGCAGTTAAGGGTTAAACCGCCAAATTTGAATTTTGAAGGAGTCAAAAAAGTCCCTCCATAAAGCATTCGTCATTTTGACCCTAAATAGCTTTTCCTACGCATCGTTTGGGTCTCATATTTTCTTAGTTTCAATTAAATTAAGAAAATATAGACCAAATTTTATCTCGTTTGGTACGGGAAATTTTTTGAAAATGCAATTCTTAATATTTTTTTATCGCTTTTTTGGCTAGGGCAGGTAAATTTTGATATTTTCAAAAAAATGCAAAAAGTCATAACCCTAGTGTACAGGCTTATGCCTTAATCTTTAATTTTAAATTGCGATTTTCACTCAAGTGAGGTTAAATTAGAGCGAGACAATAAAGTGGATCTTATATAACCATCTCTGTTTAAAAAAAAAAAACAAAAAAAAAAGCATAAAATTACTCAAAATGGGGTCATTTATTTCACCACTTCCTCGTCGTTGATCGGGGGTAAATCTAACAAGGGAAGTATCTCAACCCTTATGAACCGATTTGCCTGAAACTTAAAATATATATAAAAGAGACGATTTTAAGGTTGGGGTGTCTCGGCTTTTCGGCCATATCAGAGTTTTAAAATTTCGTTGTCCCCTTATGAAACAAAGTGGACCTTCGGGAAAATTTCGATAACTCCCGAACTAATAGGAATATCCTCTAGGGCAAAAATACGCGTCGACTTAAATTTAATAAAGATTATTTCGTATTCATATGGACTTCGTAGGTCTATGTCTTCATGAAAATACCCCCCAAAATTTACACATTTTCGTGAAAAAAGTATTTAAGAAAGCCGTACTTTTACAAGGTTATGCCACCGTTGGATAGGCATTAAAAAAACCTTTCTTCTCATATGTAAACATCATATAGTTTCTTAGAAAGAAATGGCTGAAAAGTCCAAAAAACGTTTTTTTCGCCATTTTTTGACCCATGTTTTGAACCCTCAAATCCCCGATATGGCCGATAAGCCGAGACACCCCAACCTTAGAATTGTCCCTTTTATATATATTTTACGTTTCATGCAAATCGGTTCATATGGGTTGAGATACTTCCCTTGTAAGTGTGAAAATGGACACTTAGTCTAGTCTTAAAATTTTAATTTTAAGGATAATTTGTTTTATGGCTTTATTGACATTAAGAAATATATAAAATGAATGATTGCGTGTGATATAATATCAAAAAAAATTTAGTTTTATTAAAACAAACTTAATCCGCACATAATCCTAATTCTTAAAAATCTGTTATTGGGCCACTATTGACCTTTGTTTCAGAAGGGCTAACGCTTTCGGCATTATCAAAATTATTCAATTAATTATTTACGACTATTTTGAATACAAAAATGTGTGTTTTTTTTTTATTTGTGAAAAACATGAAAATTTTGGTAGGGGACATTTTTGGTTGCATGCACATAAGGGTTCAAGATGTCCAAAAATATGTATGTTTTAAAATTAAGTCAATATGATTAAATAAAAGATTATACAACACAATATTTAACACAAACATGATTTTGCAACCATTAATTTCATTAAACAGTAGTTAAAACCTAAAAAAACTCAGTACGGGACACTTTTGGCCGCTGACCGATTATGGTTAAAAATGTCCTATAAATCTATCGTTTCAAAACTAAGTTACCATGATCAAATGGAACAAGATAGAGTATAATATTGGTCAATTTGTACAATAATGTAGTTTATAAAAAATAAAAACTCAAAAAAATGGCAAAAAATACGATTTCCTTGAAATCCGCTCAATTGAAACCGCTCCCCACAAAAAACTACCGAACGGATTTTCGCAAAAATTTAAATCTTTAGTCTTTATGAAGTTTTCAACAACATTGAGTAATAAAATCGATATATTTTGCAATTTTAATAAAAAATAAAAATTAAATTAAAAAAAGGGGTTTTTAGAACCGCGTCAAAAATATGATTTTTTTTGTATCTTAAATAAAAATATGTTAATGATGGCATAAAATTCCAATATTTAATACATAAGTTATTAGTATCAAATGCAATAAAAAAAATTTTTTTTATTAAGCAAGAAAATGAAATTTATATTTTTAAAATATTTTTGAAAATTTGGCCATTTTGACCAAAATCTCAATTTTGACCACCGATGCGCTAATAGAGTTTTTGATCGATTAAAAAGTTGTCTTCCATAAAATGCTTATATTACCCCATTACCACTTTCCCGCACTAAGGACAATCGATCCTTAGACTTTGTAGGATTTCGACCCAGTCTAGTCGTTAGCCCTATAGCCGTTCACTGCATTTATACAACAGTGGTGCGTCCGATTCTTCTTTATGAAATCATTGTCTGGTGGCCTGTTTTAGAAGACTGAAGGCAACTGTGTCCTTATCTCAATGGAGTTTATGTTTATCACTGAAGCTCTTTGGACTACACCTACGACTGCATTAGAAATCCTTCCCCATCTAATGCCCTTGGCAGTATGCGGCAACGTCAGCAATTCGACTTATAGCACATTGTAAGGAAAGAGCACCGATTGTGGCCATAGCGCGATCCTGAAAAAGATAACAATACCACAAATTTTGGACTGTGCTCCCTCAATGAGCCTTTTTGAGCGCCAATTTATCACTATGGCTCCATCCAGGGTGTCTTGGATACATTTTTACACAGATGGATCGAAGCTACGCGAATAAGTGTACATCGGAGTCTATTTGGAAAAGCTTGGGTTGAGCCAGGCTCGAATATTGGAAGATGATTACAGTGTTTTCCAGGCAGAGATGCTGGCAATAAAGGAAGTGGCTGCCAGGTTAAGTTGCAATGTCTTATCTACAACCACAGTCAATATCTATTCCGACAGTCAAGCCGCGGTCAAGTTCCTGGAGTCGAATGTTTTTGAAAACAAGATCTGCTCGTCTTTAAATAAGATGGCCAAGCAGTTTGAATTACGACTTATATGGGTCCCAGGGCACAGAGCCAATTCAGGGAAAGCCGATGAGTATGCAAGATTGGAACTTCGTGAGACTTAATCAAAAGCGCAAAATGAACTGATATCGCTTTTAAGAGTAGAGATTTCGATTGTAGTTGCTGTAGTTACCGGACACTGCCTTGTAGGAAAGCACGCCGAACGGTTTAATGTGCAGTCAAATGTCTTTTGCCGGAGTTCCATGGATGAAGAGGAGTTAGAAACTATATAACACTTTATCTGCCATTGCCCTGCACTTTCTGGTCAGAGACTTGCTTCACTTGATCAGAGACTTGCTGCACGATCATTCTGATTTTGCATATAAAAATTCTATATCTAAGAAGTTTCATAAGCAGCTCAAATTGGTTTAACGCCAGGTACTAGTAGAGGGACCCCATTATCGTCCCGTGGTATACCAAAGGATTTCAGAGTCTATGTGTGCTGACGTAAACCGTCAGCAGCCACTTACAATCTTACCTTACCCCAATTAAATCGGAATTTTCAAAAAATACTTTTCTTAAAATGATTTTCCTGCTGAAGGATCCTACATTTTAGGTTTCTACACCCAGAAAAATCCTACAGTAAAAAATACAGTAAAAGTGTTATAACTTTAACTTTACTACTTTTTTAGTAATTTACAGTATAAATTTAGTTTTACAGTATAAATTTAGTTATTTTTTGAGCTTGGAATTTACTGAATACTGATTTTTTTACCGATTTTTTAATAATTTTTGTTAGTAATTTTTAAAAATTTGGAAACTTATTTTTGACACCTAAAAAGGTAAAATTTACATTTTTGAATATTTTTTTTTTTAAACGCACATAGCAAATTTCCATTTAAAAAAAAAAAAACAAGTAAGAGTGTTAAATTCGGCTGTGCCAAATCTTTTATACCCTCCAACATGCAAAAAAATAAAAAAAATGTTTTTTACACTAAAGAAATGCAAGATTATCATAATTTAATTTTTTTATTCTACGCCCATAAAAGGGGGGGGGCGGACCAAAAAAACGACATTTTCTAATTCTCAGGGTCCAAATGCAGGACTTTGATCTTCTTGTAGCATAAAAATATTGAATTTGTTAAACAAAAGGACAAAAAATCATGTAAAAAGTGATTTTTTTTCTGAGGTTGGTTTAGTTCTTCAAGGGGGAACTTTTTCCCCCAGGTCCGATTTTGCCCATTTCCGAACTTAACCTGCCTAGGACCACAAGACATATTCGCCAAACTTGAGGAGTCTAGCTCTTTTATTTTGGACTGTATCGTGTTAACTACAGACGGACGGACAGACGGACGGACAGACGGACGGACGGACATCGCTAGAATGTCTTAGAATCGATCACTGATCAATAATATATATACTTTATGGGGTCCCCGAACGATATTTCGATGCGTTACACACGGAATGACAAAGTGAGTATACCCCATACTGTAGTTGGAGGGTATAAAAATAAAAGTATATATATTTTTTTTTAATTTCTGAGCTCAATTTAATTTTAAGCTCAATAATTATATTTTTTTGATCCAATTTTTTTATTAAAAAATTTGTCAAAATCGGTTTTGGATAGGTTTTCGCTTTAAAATTTGTTTACCGTTTTTTTATAACTGCGTTAGTAAAAATTGACTAACGCGTTGTAGGGCCCTTTAATACTAACAATTAGTAAAAACTGGCAACTTTTTAGTAAGGAATACTGTAGGATTTCTATGAGTGTAGGACGGACAATTATTTCAGGAGAAAGAAAAAGTATCAAATACATTTTTTAACCTTTTTGGCTCTTAAAATCAGAATTGCCAAAAATTATTTTTTTTCAGAATGTTTTAACATGATAATGTTTTTAGGCTGGTGTCTAATTTTAAAAATGATGCAGGATGCCACCTTAGTTTGACTATATAAGCTAACGACTAACAAAAAAGAAAAGAAGAATTACTGTTTTCATTTTCTTAAAACCAAAAAGGTTGGCAGCTTCGATTATAATAACTCGATTATAATAACACATTGTGCTCGATTTTGGAATACGGTTTCACCATTCACCTAATTTTTAAAAATTTGATATTCTCACAAGTTTTAAGATTTTTATACCCTCCAACTACAGTATGGGGGTATACTCACTTTTTCATTCCGTGTGTAACGCATCGAAATATCGGTCGAGGACCCCATAAAGTATATATATTATTGATCAGTGATCGATTCTAAGACATTCTAGCGATGTCCGTCCGTCCGTCCGTCTGTCTGTTCGTCCGTCCGTCTGTAGTTAACACGATTCAGTCCAAAATAAAAGAGCTAGGCCCCTCAAGTTTGGCATAAATATGTCTTATGGTCCTAGGCAGGTTAAGTTCGGAAATTGGCCAAATCGGACCAGGGGGAAAAAAGGTCCCCCTTGAAGAACTAAACCAACCTCTTAAAAATGCTAATTTTTTTTTAAGTTTTTTTTTGTAATTTTGTGAACCAAATGAGACATTTTTATGTTTGTAGAAGTTTATAGTCCTGCACTTGAACCCAGGGAATTAAAAAATTTAGCTTTTTTGCCCCGCCCCTCTTTTAAGGGCGTGGATAAAAAATTAATTTAAATAATTATAAAACTATAATACTTATGTAAGTGCACAAAGCAGACAAAAATGAACTTGTAAACATATACCGTGAGGGCCAAGGAGTCACCCCAGCTCACCGACCCCTCCCCTACCTTGCCCCCCCCCCCCTTAATACAACGACCCTCTCAAAATTTTTTTTTTTAATTTTTATACCCTACACCACACTGTGGTACAGGGTATAATGAGTTTGTGCTGATGTTTGTAACTACCCGAAATATTGGTCCTAGACCCACTTTTAAGTATACCGATCGACTTAGAATCACTTTTTGAGTCGATTTAGTGATGTCCGTCCGTCCGTCCGTCCGTCCGTCCGTCTGTCTGTCCATGTAAACGGTGTAAACACGATACAGGTCGCAATTCTCAATCAATTGACTTGAAATTTAAAACTTAAGCCTCTTTTGGCCCAAGGACGAAGCCTATTGAAATTGGAAAAAATCGGTTCATATTTAGACCTAGCCCCCATACAAAGGTCCTCTTTAGTTTTGGCTCAAATGACTCTAATAGTCGCATTTTAATAGGTAACTTTTCAAAATTTGGCAGGAATTAATGCTTTATACACACAAATCACCATTCCGAATTTTAAAGAAATCGAACCAGTTCTTCTAGTAGCCCCCATACAAACCACCTTCCCGATTTTCACATAAATCTCTCAATTTTCATGAAAATAGAAAATATTTAATTAAAATTCTGTTTGTGTATGTTAAACGCGTACTTTAATAACCTTATCAAATCGGCGTACGGACATAACGCCCAAGTGCATATCGCCCAATTTAAAAAAGTCATTCCATCCAAAAAAAATGTGTGATAGTTGTTGTTGCAAAATTTTTTGGACGATATGGCCATTATTTTTGGGTATTTTAACAATTTTCTTAAAATTAATATAAATTATCAAAAATGTCATATTACCCAAATATCAAAATGTTGAATTTATAAAATGTCATAGCGCCCAAAAAAATAATCATAAAACTCACCAATATTGTTTTTTTTAAGACAATGTTTTAAAGGTTTTATGCGTAGCCGGCCTTCGGCCGGACTTAGGGATTACAAAATCCATTCATTAAACCCACCCTCACCGCAAAGCAAAGTTTCTAGGGTAGCAGGCCTTACCACTATCAAATTTGTTATGCATCAAAAAGGCCTGATAACCAAATAGCTTTGGTTTGCAGAGAGGGTGGGTTTAATGCATGGAGTAAGTAATCCCTAAGCCCGGCCGAAGGCCGGCTACGCAGAAAACCTTTATTACAAAAAAAAAAAAACAAATCATAGAAGTCGTAATTTCGACATTTCGCCCAAAAAAATATTTTGGATTTTTAACAATTTTGTTTTGGGAGTAATAACATTTTTAGACCTTTCATTTTGGGCTATATGTCGCAGCTTGGGTGATATGACATTTACGGTTTTGGGCGATAAGACCTTGGGCGCTATGTCCGTACGCCTATCAAATCTAATTATCATCGGACCATTTTGGACTTAGGTCCCATGTGGAAATTTCGCCCGATATTCAGTTGAAGCGATTTATTGTCAACAAAAAGAAGCCTATTCCACTCAAATTTGATTAGTGATTGCTTTTTACACTAATTAAAGATTTGACAAAATATAGATCTAATCAGTCCATGTTTGAACTGGGGACCCATGGTCCGGGAAACTCTGGTGTAGGGTATTATATGGTCGGTCTTGACCGACTATAATTTTCTTACTTGTTTTACATGTGGAGGGTATAATAGATTCGGCACAGCCGAATTTAACACTCTCACTTGTTAAATTTGTTCTTGTAATTATTAAAGATATTAACTAGATCTTTAATTGGTACAAGAAAAAAATTTTTAAATCTTAAAATTCGAAAGAATATCAAATTTTTAAAAATTGGGTGAATGGTGAAGTCGTATTCGAGAATCGAGCACATTATTTTTTAACCAAATTTTTTTTTAATTTTCATAAAAAAAATTTTTTTATCTATATTTTTTTTCATCAATTATTTTTTCATCAAATTTTTTTCATCAAAAACTTTTTATATAATTTTTTTTTTTTTTTTATGAAATTTTTTTTCATCAAAATTTTTTTTCTTTGTCAAAAATTAATTTTTTTAACCATGAAAACGAAGGTTTTTCTGAGTCATATGTTCAAAGAAATTGTAGCCCGAGACAATGGCTACAACTTTACTTTTGAAAATAAGTCAAAATTTGAAATAGTTTACGAAATATGATAAAGTCTGAGAAAAAACTGCAAGTCAAAAATTGGAAACTCGATTTTCACCGTAGACGTATGGTCTAGTGGACTTTTTTGCTCAGTACAATCCCAAGAATCAGAAACGCGAGGCGCCCATTAAGATGTTCAAATCGACCCACCCTAATATACACCCTGCGAGAAATTTATTGGACCCATTGATCTTAAAAACAAACACAGAAAACAAATTTGCAAATTTCCAACTGAAATTTAGTAAAAACAACTAAAAATCGGTTGAAACATTTGCATATAGGTCGTCAGAATTGAATATCGGTAGTACCAACTAAACTCGGTTGATCCAACAGACATTTAATTAAAACAATAAAAAATTCGGTTGCCACACCCAAAAAATAGTAGCGACAATCGAATTATGAGTTGATAGAACTAAAAAATTCGATTGGGAATTTATTTTTCTGTGTGCACCTATCCTATGAACTGGTACGAAGAACACATTTATGGACTTATGGATTGATGTTAAAGACTAGTTCGCGATTATATCCGTATTTTTGTGACATGTCTAGGGTGACCATTTTTTTCCGAACTCAAATCAGTACGCCCAAGTTTTCATGATTTTTTTAATAGAAAAAAATATGATGAATGTTTGCAACAATAAAAATATCGGTTTTATTACCAATTATAGTTTCTTTGAGTCAAAAAGTAGGTCAGTAAAAATAGTCAGGTAGTCTTAAAAAACAAAAATTTTGAGTGTAGAAAAAATATAAAAACACACAATTTTGACGAATGAGATTTAAAAAATTTATTTGCTTTAAAAATCACTCAGATTTTGAGGACTTTTCCACTTAAGTTCTGAAATCATTTAAAAACTTACCAGATAATAAGAGCATATTTCTTAAAAAACATTCTTGTTAAATTGTAGGTCCATATTTCGGGAATAAAAATCCTTAAATTCTGATGAATTTACGAAATAAAAGTTTAATTTTGATTAAAAAATCCATCATCCCGTGAAATGTTCATTAAAATACACTTCATGTTTTTGTAAGCATCAGCTAAAGCTTTTGTTAAGAGCCTTTTTCGGACTCACAAACTCTAAGCTTCTTAGAATTTATTTTATAGAAAAAATATCTCAGACTTAACTTATATAAAACTTCTCGTATTCTATATTTTATGAAAATTAAAGTTTTTAGACTAACTTTTTTAATAAATTTTTTTTTGTGTTTAAATAGTCAGAAATCAGTACAATCAGTACATATTTTCAAAAATCAGTACATATCAGTACATGGATTTTTGATCAGTACACGTGACTAAAAATCAGTACATGTACTGATCAAATCAGTACGAATGGTCAGCCTAGACATGTCCCTTCAAAGTGCAAGTACATCTCAGGGATCTGTCCTTAACAGGTCCCTTTTCCCGGAGGGTATAGATGGCCATAATGTACCAAATGGGAAAACGTACGTTAATGTAAAAATTGGAACTGGAGAAAAAATTTCGTATTTTGTTTATATTTTGCAGGGTATTAAAGATTCCGCACAGACGAATTTAACGCTCTCACTTGTTTAAATTTCAAAAGATATTTTCAAAAAAAAATAAAAACGGTTATGTCAAACAACCTTGAATTTCAAATGTCAATAAGAGGAATTTAAAATTATACAAAATAATCAAAGCATTTCGATGAGTAATGCATGCATGTCCCTCCATTATTTTGGTCATTAGGTGACAAATTCACAAAAATCAAACAACAATTATTGTATTTTGAGGTCAATTGCATGAGATAAGAAATTCGAGCACTTTAAAATATTTGAAAAATATATTTTGGGAGTTTTAAAATATATTTATCATGTCTTAACAAACAAACTAATTTCAAATTAACTATGTATACCGGAAGTTAAAGAGAAAAAACTTCCTAAATGCAGCAGTAGCTGCAAAGGAAAGTAAAAACACATCAGATAATTTTAAAAAATATCAAAACATACATGAAACATTGGTTTTTAGTTTGGTTTAACGCACGAAAACGCACCAATTCACTTATATATTTTTTTGGGTTTTCTTTTGTTACAGATTTTAAATGAATTAAAGTGATAGTACGTGCACGTCTTAGATAAAATTAATTTTGGAATTTGGTCATCACCAGGATTTTTTTTAAATTTTTGGGTTTTACAGGTAAATTGGAAAACAAATCATTAATATGCATTTAACGATAAGAAAAAAAAAAAAAGAAAAAACAAGGATACTACTTTCATTAAACATTCATGAAGATTTTAACATGTTCATTAAATATGTTTTTGGAAATACTCTTCTTTGTTGTTCCACAAAAAAAAAGATATTTCCGGAAAGAGGAAATAATGAATAAATTTAAAGAAACTTATGTAAACTAAAATATAGCTCTTACGTGTAAAATATATTTTAATTTTTTTGTTTTTTTTAATTTATATTCCGTTTTGTTTTTTCCTCTTTAAAAAATGTTTTTAGTTCTTGTGATTTAATAAATAACTTATACGACATTAACCTCAATGATCCATTACTTAAATTCCATAATAGTTTTTTTTTTCTTTTTCTTCAGAGTTTTTATAAAATTTTATAAACAGACTTTGCTAATGAATTAAATCAATATTACTAAAGATCACTAACCATTGGCTAGTTTTATAATGATTAATCCAAAATACCTAAGTGGCCAACCATTTTGATAAAACTGGAAAATGTCACAGAATTCTAGAATTTTCTATAGGCAAAAATATAAACTTCCTAGACTTTCATACTGTCGATAACTTACAAGGAAGGTATTTTACATGGCACCCACCGATTGTCCTGAAACTTAAATATGGGAATGATTGCGAAAAAATAAGAGGTACCTGGGTGATTCCATGTCAAACCGCACAGAAAACTGTGATTTTCGGATTTGTCACCTCCGATTTTAATGAAATTCGCAAAAAATATTTCACATGCGTTGTTTTCATAAAATGATTACCTTACAGGCTCCAAAAATTTTTAGTTTTCGAAATATGGCGTCTTGAAAATTGGCAAAAACGTCAAATTTTCAATAAGGTGCACATACAAAGTTACCCATAACTTTAAAACTATAAAATCCACAATTACCAAATAGGTACCATTTGAAAGCTGAAAGGTTTACATTAAAAGTGACATGCACAATTTTTTCTTGTAATGAAAGGTCAAAGGTCATATTTCAATGTCTAATGTTCAAAGACCCATATCTCAAAATCCGATATTTTTTAAATTCTCAAAAAAATATATGATAACAATCAAGTCTTTCCTTACATTTGAATCAAAATTTCAGGGTGGACACTCATATGGTTCCAAAGTTACAGAAGAAAACGTACTCGAAGGCAAGGTTTTTTCTACGAGTTCATATAAAAAATATTGCACAAACAAAACAATATACATAGTCGTAAACAAAGGTGCGGGCCTAGAACAAGGCTTAATACCTTTTATGTATTTTGAGTTATATTGTAGGCGTTTTCTTGTTCTTTTACAAGGAAAGTCCTCGAAAGTGAACATACCTGATTTCTTTAAAATTTATACACAAGCTAGAAAAAATAAATCTAAAATCAACCAGTCTGAGCTTGTCGGCCTAAATTCAGGTTAAACTGGGTTAAAAATTACCCATTTTCAGTTGTTTTAAAGTTTAGGTACTTTATATTGATGCCACATATAACAGATCGGTTTCATTCGAAACTTATATTCTTCCATAGTAGGGAAATAGGAATGGGGTGGGGGAACCGTATGTTCAAAGCGGAATAAAGCTCATAAACAAGCATAAAAATGGTTTAGAAATGAAAACGCTAATGTTTCGAACTTCTTTGAATTTTTGCCTTATTTTATTTTGGACACACTAATAAAGATATTTTTTTTTAAATTCGGATGAAACCCGACCTGTTAGAAAAACTGCCAATAAAAAATTCATGTGATTGCTTAATTTAAATAGGAAATAGTACCAACAATGAATTTTTTTTACAAAAACTATATAGTTTAACAAAAACTATACATTTTTAACAAAAACAATTATGCAACAAATAAAATGTCTCAAACAGACGCCAAATTTTTTTTTTTTCAAATGAAACGGATTGATATAAGTGGCATCAATGTACCTAAAAGTTAAAGTTACGTAAAATCGGTAATTTTTGACTCCCGTTTAACCCATTAAAACTAAATTAAGACCAATAAGCTCAGACAGGTCGATGTTAGATATTTGTTGTCTTTCATGGGCATAAATTTCAAAGAAATTACGTATGTTCACTTTGAAGATTTTCCTTGTAAGAAAACAAGAAAACCCTACGATAAAATTCAGTTTTGATAGTGAAATCAAATTCAGGAGGTCGAAATATTAATAAATAATGGGTTCAGTTTTTAGGTCCGTCCCATTGTTTGTTTACTGCTAGCAGCATGCTAGCATGCTACGCTGCTTCGTGTGTGTAAGCTTTTGCATATGAATCTTGACTTCAAGCACGTTTTCCTCTGTAACTTTGGAACCATATGTGTGTCCACCCTGAAATTTTGATACAAATGTAGGGAAAGACTTGATTGTTATCATATATTTTTTTGAGAATTTTAAAAATATCGGATTTTGAGATATAGGTCTTTGAACATTAGACCTAGAAATATGACCTTTGACCTTTCGTTACAAGAAAAAATTGTGGATGCCACTTATAAGGTAATCCTTTCAGCTTTTAAATGGTACCTATTTGGTAATTGTGGGTTTTATAGTTTTAAAGTTATGGGTGACTTTGTATGTGCACTAGGGTTATGACTCCTTTTTGACAAAATTTTTACCTATCACCACGTGATAGACAATACAAAATTAATATTAAAAATCGTATTTGCGGTTCATTTTGGCAAAAAAACTTTCCGCACCAAACGCAATTTCTAAAAAGTTACAGATATTTTTTGTTTTAAGTCCTATTTTTAAAAAATAAGGTAATTTTAACCCTTCCAATGAATGAATTTTGTAAAAAAAGATCTCGTGAACACTTAAGAATAAAAATAAAGCCACCCGGACTTTTACTTTTGGAGCTACATGCTGCCAAAGTTGACGTTATAAATAGTTAACTTTATGCAGTTAAGGGTTAAAAATTTGAATCTTAAAGGAGTCAAAAAAGTCCCTCCAAAAAGCATTCGTCATTTTGACCCTAAATAGCTTTTCCTACGCATCGTTTGGGTCTCATATATTCTTAGTTTCAATTAAACTAAGAAAATATAGACCAAATTTCATCTCGTTTGGTGCGGGAACTTTTTTGACGGAAGCGAAAAAGTAAAAACGCAATTCTTAATATTTTTGTATGGCCTTTTTAGCTAGGGCAGGTAAATTTTGATATTTGCAAAAAAATGCAAAAAGTCATAACCCTAATGTGCACCTTATTGAAAATTTCACGTTTTTGCCAATTTTCAAGACGCCATATTTCGAAAACCGAAAGGTTTTGCAGCCAGAAAGGTAATGATTTTAGGAACACTATCCATTTGCAATATATTTGGCAAATTTTATTTAAATTGAAGCACAGTGTGGAAAAATGGACTTTTTTGTTCCGATTTTGCCTACAGGTCGCAATTCTTAACCGATTTTAGTTTTTCTTTTTTTGAAATTTAGCTAATAAAATTCCTCATCGGTCTGTCATGGTGGATTTCTAAAAATCGTTAGTGTTTTATTTGAATATTTTTTTAAAGTTCAGAAAATTTTAATTTTTTTAGAATTTTTGCTTTAAAAAATGTAATAGGCAGGGGACGAATATGCTGTATGGATAAAAATAAAGGTATTTGAAACCCTTATAAATGACATTAATAGCATTTGTTAATTTATTGTTATTTTGGTTTTTATAAACATATGAAAACCTAAAAATGTTCACTTTTAAGTACCTATATCATTTTAAATAATGTGCCAATTTCAATGAATTTTTTTTTAGATTAAAGCGTATCATTTTCTAAATCATTATTGGTAAACAAAGTATTTTTGCAAAATTGTTTAACTCTTTTTTTCGAATTTACAATGTAACAACTTTTTTTTTTTTAAAACAGACTAAAAAATAATTTTAAAATTCCAAAAATCATAAGGTAAAATTTAAGCAAAAAATTAAATATTTTTTGAAAAAAATTTTGTTTATCAATTATGACTAAGCAAAACATAAGCTTTAATCTAAAAAAGATTTTATTGAAATTGGTTCATTATTTTTGAAGATATAGGCTTTTAAAAGTGAAAATTCTTGAATTTTTGTCTGGTTATAAAAACCAATATAATAATATATTGTACAATACTAATCACGTCGTTGATAAGGGGTTCCAATACCTTTAATTTAGTCTATAAAGCATATTCGTCCCATGCCTATTACATTCTTTATTGCAAAAATATTGAAAAAATGAAAATTTTCTGAACTTTAGAAAAATATAAAAAGTAATCAGAAATTTTTTTTCAAAAATCCACCATTACAGATCGATGCGGAATTTTATTAGCTAAAATACAAAAAAAAGGAAAACCAAAATCGGTTAAGAATTGCGACCTGTAGGCAAAATTGGACAAAAAAAGTCCATTTTTCCCCACTGTGCGAAGGTGACAAATCCGAATGCTGTGTGGTTTGAGCTGGATTTGCCCACCTAGTTTTTTTAGCTGCCCAATCTCAAATTTAAACAAGTAAGAAAATTATAGTCGGTCAACACCGGCCATATAATACCCTACACCAGAGTTTCCCGGAAAACGGGTCCCAAGTTCAAACATGGACTGATTAGATCTATATTTTTTCAAATCTTTAATAAGTGTAAAAAGCACTCACAAATCAAATTTGAGTGGAATAGGCTTCTTTTTGTTGACAATAAACCGCTTCAACTGAATATCGGGCGAAATTTTCACATGGGACCTAAGTCCAAAAATGGTCCGATGATAATCAAATTTGATATGGTTATTAAAGAACGCGTTTAACATACACAAACAGAATTTTAATTAAATATTTTCTATTTTCATGAAATTTGAGAGATTTATGTGAAAATCGTGAAGGTGGTTTGTATGGGGGCTACAAGAAGAACTGGTCCGATTTCTTTAAAATTCGTAACGGTGATTTGTGTGGATGAAACATGATTACTTGCCAAATTTCGAAAAGATACCTATTAAAATGCGGCAATTAGGGTCATTTGAGGCAAAACCAAAGAGGACCTTTGTATGGGGGCTAGGTCTAAATATGGACCGATTTTTTCCATTTTCAAAAAAGCCTTGGGCCAAAAGAGGCTTAAGTTTCAAATTTCAAGTCAATGGATTAAAAATTGCGACCTGTATCGTGTTTACACCGTTTACATGGACAGACGGACATCGCTTAATCGACTCAAAAAGTGATTATAATTCGATCGGTATACTTAAAAGTGGGTCTAGGACCAATATTTCGGTTAGTTACAAACATCAGCACAAACTCATTATACCCTGTACCACAGTGTGGTGTAGGGTATAAAAAGGGCTGCCACCTTATGAAAAAATAAGGGCTTTCAGGAAAATCCGTATAAAAGCCGAACTAGCAGGAATTTCGCCAAACGAAAAAATACGGGTCAGCTTAATTTTAATAGAGATTATTATATATCAGACATGGGCGTTTATGATTACAATTGTGTAATTGATTACAGTTTCAATTACAATTACATGTAATTAGTAATTGAGTTTTTTCAATTACAATTACAATTACAAGTAAAATTGAAAATTTTCAATTACTAATTACATCTAATTGTAATTGAAACTGTAATCAATTACATAATGTAATCATTAACGCCCATGTCTGTAACTTACCCTAAAGTGCCCCTAGGGGAGCCAAATGTATGACCGACCTTTCATGTAATTGTAATTGAAACTGTAATCAATTACACAACGTAATCATTAACGCCCATGTCTGTTATATATGATTTTGGTGGTCGTACGTATATGGGGCATTTCATGTCAAATCGGACACTTTGAAATTTTTTTTTTTTTAGATTTTCCCAATTTGTTAACAGTTTTTAGTACCCTTCGAAAACTCCTTCGTGGTAAATTTTCAGATTTTTTTGATGACCCGTTCAAAAGATATCGAATTTGGAAAAATTGGTAGTTTGCTCCTTTACTCAAACTTCTTTTTATACCCTCCAACCACAGTATGGAGGTATACTCACTTTGTCATTCCGTTTGTAACGCATAGAAATATCGGTCGGGGACCCCACAAAGTATATATATTATTGATCTATGATCGATTATAAGTCATTCTATGAATGTCCGTCCGTCCGTCCGTCCGTCCGTCCGTCCGTCCGTCCGTCCGTCCGTCCGTCTGTATAAAACACGATTCAGTCCAAAATAAGAGAGCTAGACTCCTGAAAATTGGCAAGAATGTGTCTTTTGGTCATACGCCGGCTAAGTTCGGAAATGGGTAAAATCGGGTAAGGGGTAAAAAAGTTCCCCCTTAAAGAACTAAAAAAACTCTTTAAAAACGCAATTTTTTACAGCTTTTTTTTGCATTTTTGTTAAAAAAATTAAATCTTTTTATGTCAGAAGAAGTTAGAAGTCATACACTTAGACCCCGGGGGGGCTACAAAATATTTTTGTTTGTCCCGCCTCCTTTTGTGGGCGTGGATTAAAAAAAAACATAAAAATTATGAGAAATGGTATAACAAAGTTCAAAAGGCATAATAAATAATTTAGTAAACATTTATCGCGTTGGGGAGGGTATCCCCCAGTACCCCCACAGAGCCCCCCCCCCCAAAAACGCCTCTGATTTTTTTTATGCATTTGAACATGTTGGAGGGTATCAAAGATTCGGCACAGCCGAATTTAACACTCTCACTTGTTTTTTTTTTTTTTATTTTTATTTTTTTTTTTATTTTTTTTTTTTTATTTTATTTTTTTTTTTTTTTTTTATTTATTTATTTATTTATTTTTTTTTTTTTCCTCATAACTTCTTCAATAATAGTCCAAATTTATTTTTTTTTTTTTCCAAAATTTTTGTTTTTTTACGTACTTTAAAAAAAAAACCCTAAAAAATTCTTTAAAGCTCTCTAGTATGCGATTTTTAAGTTTTAAAATTTAAATCTCATTTTTGAAAATGTTTGTACTCTTCGATTTTTTTGAATTTTTTTTGTGTAAAACTTTTATCGATTCTACAATTTTTTTGCCCAGGAGAATCCACGATAACGATTATTACTCTTTTTAAAAATTTTTTGAAAAAAATTTATTGTAATTTTCAATCTTAAAATCATTTCTACTGCTCCAATGGTGCGACATAGAGGGGTCATTTATAACACCGACCCCCATTAATTTTTACGTCTTAACATTTCTTTGGAACAAACTAATACTGTATCTCCAATTTCTAAGGGGGCTCCCCTAATACTGCCCTTAGAGCAACAAAATGTATGACCGACCCACAATATTTTCCAGGAGGATCGTTATCCCACGATCCTCCTGGGAAAAAAATTTGTAGAATCGATAGAAGTTTTACACAAAAAAATTTCAAAAAAAACGAAGAGTACAAACATTTTAAAAAATGAGTTTTAAATTTTAAAACTTAAAAATCGCATACTAGAGCACTTTTAAGAATTTTTTGGGATTTTTTTTATAAAGTACGTAAAAAACAAAAATTTTGAAAAAAAATATTTTAAATTTGGACCATTATTGAAGAAGTTATGAGTAAAAGAAGTTTGAGTAAAGGAACAAACCACCAATTTTTAAAAATTCGACATCTTTTGAACGGGTCATCAAAAAAATCTGAAAATTTACCACGAAGGAGTTTCCTAAGGGTACTAAAAAGTGTAAGCAAATTGGGAAAATCTAAAAAAAAAAATTCAAAGTGTCCGATTTAACATGGAATGCCCCATATACATCTCAATATAAACTAACCCAACGATTATCCATTTTTGACAATAACGAACTTAACGAAGCCGAATTTGAACTGATACACTATTAGATAGGCCTTCAAAAAACCCTTCGACCTGTGTAAAATGTTCATATAGTTTCTTGTGAAGAAATGGGAAAAATCTTCAAAAATCGAAAAAAAATCCCGTTTTTCCCCCTCCCCTTTGACCCGATAAATGTAAGATTGGGCAGGTATAAAAAAAACAGGTAACTCTAATTTTGCTCCCCAATTTCCTATATGCAAGTTTCAGAACAATCGGTGGGTGCCCTGTGAAAGACCTTCCTTGTCAGTTTATTTTCTTCAGATTTCTTGAGACCAAAAATAATTTGAAATCAAGAAGATCAACATTTTAAAGTAAAACATAAAAAAACTGCACCTGACTTCCAAATTTCTCGCCATAATTAAATATTGGACCCACCAGATCGATCACCACAATTTTACACTGGCGGTTGAATATTTAATGTATCATTTATTCGAAAATGAAAAAAAAAATGGTTTTTGTTTTTGTATTTTAATCCAATTAAACTTAATGAAAAAACATTTTTTTTTATACAACGATCAATCGATTTGCGATCGTTCAATGCCTTCATTTTTGTTTTTGTATTATCAATAGTCGAAGTCTCGTATCATGTAAATGTCTGATGGTTGCATAGGCCAAAAAATATTTGCATAAATCAGCAATTGATTTCTTTGAAACAGCAACAACAACAACAGCAGCAACACCAAGAGCACCACTATATGTAGTCGTATTGTTTGTTAGTTCAAGTAACTTTAGCGATCGATCGATCGATCACTCACTTATTCACATTTGATCACATGTACATAAATTAACAGTGATCGTTCGTTGGATGTACCTTAAACTTAATACAACTACAAGTAAATCAGTGCGATGTTTTTTGTTTGTTGTTGAATTATTGTTGTTGGTTTCAGCGTTTTTCTTATCTTTACATAAAGTTAAGGCGTTTTGATTAGTTGGTCGTTCTTTTTGTAACATATCGAAAGTTTAGAATTTTAGTTATTTTTTGTAAAAAGAACTGGTTCAGTTTTAACGGAGCTTAATCAAACTATTTGGAAGTTTCATTGATCAAGAGGTTTCATGGAAGATAGTATCTATCCTTTCCTTGCTGAATTCCCATTGGAACAACTACCACCGCTTCCTCTTCTCGTATTGTTTCTAGGTTAGGTCTTTCTTTTAGGTTAGGTCTGATGGATGACCTGTGTTTTTGGTGAGTTCACTTGGAAGCCATAAGGTCCATTGTGATTCCAGTGATTATTTTACCTGTATTCTTAAACCACCCCGATTACCTGAAATATTCCGTCAGAGAAATCCACAAGACATAATTTACGCAGTTTAGGGCACTGAGAAATCTTCGGTCCAAAAGCTTAAGACGACGCTCCTCCAGTCCTGGACATTAACATAACACATATTGCACTGACTCCTCCTCTTGCACTTCTCAACCACTTCTACAATAATTTCTGTCAATGATTCAGTACGTACGGCCATTTGACTGATTATACAATGTCCTGTCAGTACTCCCACCAATATTATAACCTCGGCTTTCCAAGGATTCCGCTCTTAGTATTTGACAGTGGCGAGAGGGTCCGCGATTCCACAGAGAGTATTTTGACACAAACAGTCTTTTCCTGCTCAAAATTTTGGCTGTAAGTTAGCAAAATACCACTTTGGATCGAAATGCTTCTCTTTGCGCTTGAACAACGTAAGGAAATTTAAAAAAATGTTGTGTCTTAAGTAAGAGCTGCGTTGCAAAACTGTGCGTTTTTTTTTTTAAATTAAGCTTTGAATCGAAACAAAGCACCCACCAGTGGTTACATTTACGAACAACTTTTCTCCCCTGGGGATGGGAAAACCTTTACATGATTGTCGAAAATCTAATTCATGCGCAAAGAATGACAGTTTGGGGTTTCATTTCCCCTTTTTCCTCGAAAATCCTTTCTAAAACGCCATTGCCGACAAGGTGCTCGCTACAGAGCAATAGGTTCGGTTAGATGCGTGTCAGCCATTTGGCGAATTCACTCCGAGGCGAGAAGGCCCATTGTGATTCCCTTAATTGTCATTTCCCCACTTCCCCTTTACGACAGTAGTTAATTTCTTAACCACTCCGATTCCCTAAAATTTTCTGGTAGAGAAGAGACACAGTTAAGGCATTCCAGATAATCGAAATTCTCTGCCTACAATGGCCAAGGTGACGATTTATCATACCAGGACAATCACACAACGAGTGTTTCACTGACTTCTTCTCCTACTCCACTTTCTCACAACTCCTGCAGTGGTTCTTTTAGAGATTTCCAGACCCACGGCCATTTGGCCGATTATACAACGTCAATTGCCAAATGTAAGAAGATTTTGTGTCCTCTTAGGATTTTGCAGTGGCCCAGGGTTCGGATATTTTATACGTTGTCAGTGATATCCATCTATTCTTGATCTTTTTCCCTGATGTAATGTCAACTTCGTTCATTAACTTTAGTATAGGGTTCGAGATGTGAGGTTCCCCACCCCCAGATTCAGAGACCTTTATCGCACATACGTCGGCAATTCGACTAAATAGCACACTAAAATGGAGGAGCAGCGATTGTGGTCTGTGCTCTATGAGTCTTTTCGAACTTCAGTTGAGCCTGGCTCGAGATTGCCGGATCATTGCAGTGTTTACCACGCAGTGATGCTGGCAATAAGGGAAGTGTCTGACTGGTTGAGCTGCAATGTATTGTCTACAACTTCAGTCAACATCTATTCTGACAGTCAAGCCACGGTCAAGTCCCTGTAGTCAATGTTTCTGAAAACAAGATCTGCTCTTAACGGCCGCACGTCTTTAAATGAGATGGCCAAGCTGTTTGACATACCACTCATATGGGTCCCAGGGCACAGAGACATTCTAGGGAATTGTAAAGCCGATGAACTGGCAAGACTAGGAACTACCTTACTGGTTCCAACAGAATTGGAATGTGTTGGTATGCCTCTAGAAACTTGCAAGTAAAATCTGCGGCTTTGTTCCGCGACGGAAACTTATCAAAGATGAGCAAATGGATGGACGTGTGAGACAACACCACAGATTTGGCCTTCTCTTAATCAGAAGCGCACAAGTGAGCTGATATCGCTTCCAGGAGGAAAGATTTCGATGTTGGTTGCTATAATTACCGGACACTGTCTTATAGGGAAGCATGCAGAGCGGTTAAATGTGCCGTCGAATGACTTTTTGCCGGAGTTGCATGGATGAAAACCAACTAACACTTCATCTGCCATTTCCCGGCACTTTCTGGTGAGAGACTTGCTTCACTGGGATCTAGGGAGCTGCTTGATCTTTCTGATTTGTCAGATGTCAAAATTCAATATCTAAGGAGTTTCACAACGAACCTAGAGTCTACGTGTGCTGACATAAAACGTTAGCAGCCACTATAACCTACTGTTCTAGTTCCGTTTCATGTCGTAAGCATTTGAGAATATCTTAACCTTAGAGCCGAGTTTGGTGCTATGCTTTTGATGTGGATGTTAAAGAGTAGGATGTTAAATAAAACTTCCAGAGCTCCTAGGGATGTGTATCTTATGGCACTAATGATACACACACGCTAATCGTTGTACTGGAGATATATGACTTCTTAACAACTGCTCTCAGCACATTAGAGCACGGTAGGTAAGTACTGGTCTAATTATCGCAGTATATATTCAGTAAATGGTATACGGTTTAAGACCTTGCCTTCTTTTAAAAGCAGATGTAAAAAGCACACAAGAACCTTTTTATCCTTTCCTCATAATTTCTTTTCAAGAAACTTCGAATTCAATTGTTGGTTTCCGTCTGTTGTGTGACTGGATGATCTTGTTTTTCACAAGATTCCACAGAAGGGAATATATTAGGAATAATCTGTGAGTGTGTGTCCATACTCCTAGGAACGATGATATTTTATCAATATTTAAGGCCCCTTCCGAACACAAAGAAGAAACCCCAAGAAAGCACATCATATTACTTGAAGTAAGTGATGGCTTAAATTATGATTATTACCATTTTGTGTGTGTACGTCCGAACGGTACCCAAAAAGTCGACCAAGCCGTCTATAAAATTTTCGTATATTAATTTTTTTCTGATCGGATGGTTGGCTTACTTGTCTTGAAATGGCTGGCTGTTGGTGTTTTTTTTTTTTTGGATTCATCATTTATGGAATCATATCAAATCACCTCAGCACAATTCACAATTATAGTTGTTAATTTTTTTTCTCATTCAATTCGTTTCATTTTGTATTTCAGTTTTTTTTTTTGTGTTCAACTTCTTCATTTTGAATTAAATTTCGTAATATTGATTGTAGTGTATCGTATCAGTTCAGTCATAGTTGTTTGTACCACTGTATGTCTGATGGTTGGTTGGTCATTAGTCGTGTGCATATTGAACGATTGGGTGAGTGATCGTATTGAAGAAGTGGGCTATGATTTGTGCTCACATAAATAGTTTTGATCTTTTGATACTTCGGTTTTTTTGTTTTTATTTTCGTATGTTAAGCAATTTATTTTTGTGCTGCTGTTAAATATTTGCTGCTGCTGCTGCCGCCACTTGTGTTGTTGGTGTTGTTGCTTATGTACCTTGTTCAATTTATTGTTTTTATTTGTTTTTAAATCGAAGGTGACTGGCTGTGTAATCACCTTAATGCAATATTTATGATTAACTGTGAAATTATTTTAAATTTATGCAGTGTTTAAGTAATTTAGTACTATATTGAGTTCTTAGACGACCATCCATTGTTTTTTAATCATTAATATTCTATAGCAATATTAAACTAAAAATGTTGCTACTATGGATGTTGTTGTAACGTCCACTGGAATTTATTCTCGTATTAATTTCTTGTTTTTAATTTGTTGATAGGAAAGAAAAATTGGGGATGGGAGACATCGAACTAATTTACTCTTCCATTTCAAGAAAACGAGCTGCCTTGACCAAATTGTCCACAGTGACGTTGGAGTCAGTTGAGTTGAGGGTGGGTTGTACAAGCCTAAAAATAAGTAAATTTTTTAGGCAAGCCCATGGCGCTCAGACTTAAAATAGTCCATTGTAACAGTACCGTTGGAGTCAGTACTGTTGCCTAATCGGGTACGTGAAAGGGTGGGTAGTGGTGTGAGGGGCAGAGTTACAGAAAGGGCAGGTGTTCGAGATGTCCGAGTTAACTCTGGCCAGGTACCTATTCAACTTCTTAAAGTAGCCTGGCCAGTTTACATGGTCCAATCTTTTCCGATTCGGAAAGGGGAGGGTGCCTGCCACCTAGTACATCATTGTCCCCCATCCTACCTATGGACTCGGAAGCAATCTCGGACTGGAGACGGGTCTGCGCCTCTTTTAGATTGCCTCGCTGCATCAGATTGGTAAGGTGACCTACGGACGATATTTCGGTGTGCAAATCTGACCTGACTTTTCTTACCTCCGGTGGCGATGTACCTACGACGCTTCGCGTTGCCTGGTCATCTCTTCAGCGTGCCTGGCGAACTTAAAGAGGATATCAAACTTAAAGAGGATATGGCGAACTTAAAGAGGATATGACACCAAAAATCATGAAGGTTTTCACTGTGGAAACTCTTTGTATACGTATGTGAATATTGAACTCCCTGGTAACCTGCTAGTGCATGTGGTGAAGAGTGTGTCAGTCAGCTTGGGTGTTGAGAGTTCGAGGTTCCTGTCTTTTAAAAAGTTGCGCAGGGTTGTCAGATAGCTGATAGGCGGTTGTTCCAGGGCTTCGATATCCCTGCTTGTGCACAAAATTGTGGAGTCATCGGCATAGGATATAAGTTTCAGCCCCGGGGGTGGGGTCGGGAGTTTGGAGATGTGGGAATTAAACAAGATGGCAGAAAAGACTCCGCCCTGTTGCATACCCTGTTTATATTTCCTTAATCCCGACCTAGAACCTCTAAACCCTACATATGACTGTCTCCCAGCAATGTAGTTTGCCAAAAATCTTTTGTGGGTTTTTGCAGACCGTGTCGAAGGCCTTATACAGATCGAGAGCGATCACTATGATCCTCTAGTGTGGGCGCATACTGTTAAAGCCACGGCTATGGCTGTCGCAGTCATTGTGCTGTGTCCAGAACAAAAGCCATGTTGTTTGTATGCCATTGGGAAATTCTCCCTAAGCGAAAAGAGAAGGACAGGTTCCAGGACCTTAACCACTGTGAACAACATTGGTTATAGGCCTTTAGGAGCTTCCCAAGTTAATGGGTTTCACAGTTTTGGAAACGGTTATAATCTTCGCAAGCTTCCACGTATTACATGTAATCTCCAAGGAGCTGATACACAGACTGAAGGTTTTAGCCATGTATGCCAACACTTTCTCCCCCAAGTGTTTCAGCATTATCATTGCAAGCCTATCGGGACCTATTGGATGCTTTCCTCTCTCTGATAGCTTTAGAGACATCTTTCGGAGTGATTTCTACGTCTCTTGTAAAGGTATAGATATTATCTTCCTTTGGATGCCTCGGTGTTCTGGGTCTGGCCGGATGCTCTACAAACTGTCGGTTTAAGTCAGCATAGCACCTTTGGGAGTTAAGCGGCGTGCCACTCTCAAAAGTGAGAATGGATCTTCCACTGTTACGGCGATTAGTTAGGTTATTAATGGTCGAATGGAGACGTTCAAATCTCTTATTCGACTCTTTAAGGTGCCGTAACCACAGATCCTTGCAGTAAGCGGAAACTAGAGCCTCGATATCAACGCTCAGTGGATTCAGACGTGGATCCGCTGAATTTTCCTTTCGAATGGCATCTCGCTTATCTTCTAGATGACATGCCTTGGGTTGGAATGCAGTAGTTTTTATCTCAAACCAAGATCTTTCGGTTATTCCTCTTTCCCTCTGAAGTCGTCGAGAGAGTAGACAATTGTGTATCTGCTATCTTCTCAAATCTGACAATCCAATTTTCTGAATTTTCACAAAAGTTTGTTCTTTAGCAGATAAGAAGTCCACACTTTTTGCGATCTTAACGGTGATGGGTATGTAACAGCTGTAACAGCTTGGCCTGTACATTAGACTAGGTCGGCCATAAAGGAGAAAAAAAAAGTTCCCATTGGTCGCGCTTAATTTTAAAGCTTACCTCGAAAAAGTTCCATAGCCAAAATATTACATTTTTAGTTCGCGATTTGGTACCGCCGAAATCGTTATTTGTTTATAGCTTTGTCATATCTGGTTTTAACCTCAGAAGTTATTTTGATTGTTAGTTTCTCATCTTTGTACCCACTTACTGTTGACTCGTCCAAATCGAGCTCCAAAAAGCGTGCTACCTTTATGGGCTGGGTCCATAAAGATATTGGATTTAGACGAGTCGGGTTCGTTGCGCAGTTGAAGAGGTGTGGTACGTCATGTGGAGATTTTCACATGAATTCGTGTATTAGGTATAGTCGGGTTAATTCTCGAACAATAAGAATTAAGCCGACTACAATACCCGGATCTAATAAGGGGGCCCCTTGGTCGATTTCGCTACAACGAGACGACGGTCATTGTAACCAGTTCTTGTTTAGGTTTAAATTATTAAAAATGATTTGTAATTAAATTGGAAAAATAAATAAAAACTGATCATTGGATCAAATTATTTTTATTATTACCCGGATCTTTATTGTGCCGATACCACTCTTATTCTTGTTAGCAAACTTCTCTCTTCTTTTGCGATTGGTTAGGGGCGACCATAAAGTAAGACATTCACTCGACAGTTGTCTTTTGTCAGTTCTTCCGTATCCGTGTGAATGGCGTTCAGAGTTGCCTGGTATGACATGGAATTGTGCTGTTGGATGTTGTATTGCTGAATATTCATCTCATAACAAAAAATATCTTTTCTGACATGTCTCGGGGGAAGATCAATTCCATAAAGGTGATGCTTCGGATGATTCTTCTGATCACATATCAGAAGAAACTGTTTCGCCAGCATGTGACTGTGTTCTTTAAACGGCAGTATCTTCGTCTCCTCACAAAGAGGGTGTTCTGAGTACATCTGAAGGCAGACCGATACAATAACATAGCCCCACAAAAATTTAAAAAGGTTCTGACCCAGAAACCAGATCCCATATTTTTTATGTATTTTAACCTCCTGAATTCGATTCCGCCATCAGAATTGAATTCTATCGGTGGGTTTTCTTGTAATTTACAAGGAAAGTCCGCAAAGTGTACCTACATAATTTGTAATTTGACCAAGTTAAAAAATTTTTAAATTTTATTTCTGTATGTAAAGTTCAAGTTTGATTTATTACGATAAAAATAAGGGTGTTTTTTAATAATATCCGTCAAAAATTTTGGAAGTTACATGCATTTTGAACCAAAGATCATAAATTCAGTTTTATTTCGGCACCCCTGTCAAAATATATATAAAAATAAGTGGATCAGGTTTCTGGGTCAGAACCTTTTTATATTTTTGTGGGGCTATGTAGTTAGGGCTGCATTTTGACAATTCTAAAAAAAAAATATCGGAGAGAAAATCCCACCAAGAGGCTCCTTGTTTTACCCTACGGGGTAAAAATTTTGATTCTATATCTACCTTTTAGTAAACCGATCTTTAAATATAGTTAATTTTTCCATTTTTTTTTTGTATTGTATACGAATTCTTTTCAAGAGTACAAAGCTATTAACATCATTTTGGTTTGATTTGCATTTTATTTAATTCATACTAGATTACAAGCTCAATGTAAAATAACTTTTAACCAAAAATTTCAAAATACTCGTACTGCATTCTACAATATTAAATTTATACAAATATTGAATGCATTTCAATTTGAACAAAATAAAAAGGGTTATTTACATTTGATTAATAAATGCATTTAGAGCAAGTATAGATGATTATAAGCTTGCATACTAATTAAGACCCCATATATACGTTCATTTATATCCATTCCTATAAAACTGTATAGAGTAGATAGATTGAAAAAGTCGCTTAAATGTTAAGTGACGCGGTAATCGCTTAATTTGCATGAATTAACGTAAAAAAAAAATAAAACAATCACACAAACTGTTAAAAATAAATATACGTACTGGGGCATCCCTTAATTGTCAAACATTAAATTTAACAAGTAGAAAAGTTAAATTTGACTTGGTCGAATCCATTAATTTGGTTTGTGTGTGATTTTTGCAGTAAGTAAAGATGCAACAATAGATAGATCCAATTGGTCCACGAGTGTACTTGTGGACCCTTTTTCCGCAAAAAAAAACATTGGTACAGGCTATCTTACTTACTTTTAACTTAAAAACGGCATGGAGTTTCTCAAAAAAGTTTTTCAAATTTGGCTCAAGAAGGATCCAAATTGTGGGGTTTGAATTTCCGAATTTCAACATTGAAATTTAAGTGATCCCCTAATACATACAAGTATTCTTTGCCATACATTTATAATCAGTTGCACATATAAATACTCATTTATTCAGATGATGAACTAAAAAAACAACTTTACTAAGAAAATTGTAAGCAGCCAAAGACTTTATTTAGTACGAGCATATTAATGTACCTGGGGTAATGTGACCCCGCTGCCAATGTTTTAAATTTCTAGCAAATAATTTACGATTACGCCCTTCTTCTTTACAAAAAAAAAAAAAACAAATGTTGAAAGTAGTTTTGTTGTTATGCTACAAAATTATCTCTAAAATAAAGTTTATGCTAATTGCTAATATATGATAGTAGTAAAACCAATCCAAGCAGAATTGAGGCTGCAAGCGACGAGAGAAATAATTTTCTAATAAATTTAATAAGTTTAACAAATACAGAAAAATCTTCGAATAGAGAAAACGGAGCAACAAATCAACGTAGTACCGTCTGTCCTCTTCACATATGGGGGCACCATTTTAAATCTCCTAATTTTTAATCTAAAACGTTTGGCATTTCAGAAAATTAAAATATATATGAAGGGCTTAATGCAAGAACTTGATAAGCAACATTTTATTTTTTTGTGTTTTTCGCCTTCTGCTGATGTTCCATTGACAGATTTTTGGGAGAAGTCTTGATTTAACCCTTCGTACAAGTATATTGAGAATAAAAGTTCTGCAAAAGTTATATTTTCTACATTATTTTACAAGTTTTAAGGGAAAAACCAACATAAAATGAAATGTTGCTTATAGAGTTTTTACAATAAGCCCTTCATATGGAAGAAGCCATCTTTCCTTCATCAGAACTCTTTCGAACCAAACTAAATAAATAAACTAAATGTTAAAAATAGATTAACTTCGGCCAAACTATAACATCTGTGTAATGTGAAATAAAGTAATTCTCATTTTCTTTCTCATTCAAAGTTTATTTAAATAGCTGATTTCAATTTGACACAATTTGAGTGTGACAAACCGTAGAGTGCTGACGAAGGAGTAATTACTTCTTCCGAAAGCTCTCCACTTATAGTAGCCTGTGTTGTCAATTCATTTTTGTCAGATTTCCCATTGTACAACAAAAATTGCAAAAAAAAAAAAAAAAATCCGCTAAAAATTAGTTCCGCAAAAAAAATTAATTCTGAAAAAAATGAATTCCGCGGAAAAAAAACCTTTTTTTTAAATTTTGTGTCTGTACAGTACAGACATTTCAGATCGTATTCTTGACGTTTTCATAAATAAATACCAAAATAAAAAAATTACAAAAAAGAATTTCGCAAAAAAAATTTCCGCGAATAAAATTTAAAGTGCATTTTTTTTTTTTTTTGTATATTCAATAGAGTTTAACTAATAGAAATTCAGCAATATAAAAAAAATGATTTTTAATTAAAAATAAAAAAAAAAAAAATTATCGCGAATATCGCTAATTTATACGCTAACTTTGAAAAAACCTGATGTTACAATGGGATTTAGTGTACACTAGACTGGCTCGTTTTTGGGATTTTCTCTCTGATCAAATTCTAATACCCGCCAAAAGTGTCGTTCCCCTAAGGGTAACTCACATGCAAAATATCACTCCGATTGGAGTTTATCTTCTGTCTCCACTTTGAGCCTCAAAATTGGCGTTTTTGCAAAAAAGGTCTTTTAAAAAAAAAAATTAAGTTTTTTTATTAAAATAATTAAAAAAATATTTTTGTATAATATTTGATCGTAAATACTTAAATATGTAATTTAAAGATTTTACGATATCATTAACTCGTTCAAACTTGATACCAAAAAAATGGCATGATTTTAGGGGCGTTCTCAAAACACCTTTTTCCAAAATTTTAAAATTTTGCTAAAAAAAAATATTTAAAATATATAACTTTTTCTTTCTGAATTCATTAAGAACACCTTGGAGAAGAAAAATGTGAAATATGGCGGATATCCGTCGGACCACTTTTCGGGAATCGCGGGGGGAAGTTAGCGGATTTCAAGGAAACGTTAGTTTTATCAATAATTTGGATTAATAAAATCTTATAAATAAAATTTTTGGACAAATTAACAGTTTTTTGGTGTCGTGGTATTCTATTAGATAACTGTAAGTCTGTCATGAAGTCTTACCTATATAGGACGTCTTTAACTCACATTGGCTGGGGGTCAAAAATTACCCCCGCAGAAAATTTGAAGTTTAGATCTTAAATTTTGTGCTATAAACAAGAACAAACGACTTTTATGATTTGTACCCCAACTACTATTTCGTATTAATATATTATCTTTAAAAAATTCGTTAACCCTTCTTGGTAGGGGGTCAAAAATGACCCATTCAATAAAATTTTTTATTTTTTTATAGAAAATAATTTTTGGCAATCTATTAGATAACTTTAAATCAGCCCAAAAATCTTACCAATTTAAGATATCTTTAACCCACATTCGGCCGGGGTCAAAAATGACCCCGGCAAAAACTTTTAGGAATAGTGCTTGAATTTTTTTGGTATCAACAAAATATATATTTTTTACTAAATGGGTCATTTTTGACCCCCTGCGAACAAGGGTTAACAATTTTTTAAAAGATAATATATAAGTACGAAATAATAGCTGGGTTACAAAACACAAAAGCCGTTTTATACTTGTTTATAGCACAAAATTTAAGCTCTAAACATCAAATTTTCTGCGGGGATCATATTTGACCCCCAGCCAATGTGGGTTAAAGGCGTCCTAGATCGGTAAGATTTCATAACAGACTTAAAGTTATTTAATAGAATGCCACGACACCAAAAAACTGTAAATTGGCCCAAAAATTTATTTTATAAGATTTTATTAATCCAAATTATTGATAAAACCAACATTTTCCTGAAATCCGCTAACTTCCCCCAGCGATTCCCGAAAAGTGGTCCGACGGATATCAGCCATATTTCACACTTTTCTTCTCCAAGGTCTTCTTAATGAATTCAGAAAAAAAAAATTATATATTTAAAAATTTGTTTTTTAATAAAATTTTCAAATTTTGAAAAAAGGTGTTTTGAGAACGCCCCCAAAATCATGCCATTTTTTAAAAAAGTCCTTTTGCAAAAACCCCAATTTTGAGGCTCAAAGTGGAGACAGAAGATAAACTCTGATCGGAGTGATATTTTGACTATGAGTTACCCTTAGGGGACCGACACTTTTGGCGGGTATTAGAAGTTGATCAGATTGATAGTGTACACGAACTAGCTTTAAAAGATGTGGTCTTAAATTCAAATAAAACTAATTTTTCACGAAAACATAAGATTTTTCACGAACAAAAATATTTTTCGCAAAAAAAACTCACAGTATTATGGTTTGTTGTGTTAATTTAACAGAGTTGAATGGTTTTAAATTTAAAAATTATCGCATAAGCTTAAAAATATCGTTTTTATTGCACTTGAGCATTAAAATTTTTAATCGCGAATACGAGCGCTAACTTTAAAAAACGGCTACACCATTGAATTCAGCGTACTCGAATTAACTTTACCAGCAGGATACCAGCTTTTTTGAAAAAAAGTGTCAAATTCGAGCACAGTGTTATTATTTCCCGTGTAAAAATTTATTTGATTTTATCAGATCTGCCTTGATCTGATAATGTATGATTGCATCTCATTGTATATATGTAATTGTATCTGATCAGATATAATTTTTGTCAAATTTCTGCCAATGTTGACAAAATCCGAGATATAATTAGATCTAGATTTTGAGGATTTCAGATATAATTATATACAATCTAATACGATAGTATATGAATAGACATACATCGATTAATTAGATCCACTCCATTTTTACACGGGTTGTCAAAAATAAAAATTATGGACTCAAACCGGACAAAATAAAAAAAAGTTCAGTTATAATTTTTTTTTTATAAATTAGAGTTTCGTGTCTACGGGTCGAACCAGAATCAAATTGCGTTGCGCAAGACGTAAAAAAACAGAAACAAATACATCATATTTGAAATTTGTATGTCCGTTTGATTTAGGTACCTCACATTTAAATATTAGAAACGAAAACATATTGGGAGTTACGCCTTACGCGACGTAATTTGATTCAGGTTGCACGTGAGTGTGAGTGCACGTGAGTAAGAGTTGTCTCTAATTTACTCACGTGATTGTGAGTAGAAACCAAAAATATGCTTGTGAGTAAGTGTGGGTAGTTGGAAAATTTCTGTTGTGAGTGTGAGTCCCATCTCAAGTTCAGACCCCATTACTATTACTGTCGGTTATTTTAGACTTTTTGTCGTTTTGTCAGTATTTAGCGTCATAATTGAATGCATTTTTGAGCTTTCGGGAATGCCAAGTATTTTGGAGAATTCATAATAACTAGATTTCGTTCTCCAAAGCTCTGCTACAAGCAAATTTTATCCGGTTTTTTAATTGTGTAATAATTCTATGATTTTTTCGGCTAAGCCGCCTGATATCTGTTTAAGAAATAAAGATATGTAATTGCTTTATTTAAACATGTTTATACATGTTTGCTTTAATGCAGAATAGTAGATTGTATGCACGTATTAATTTCAGTTTAACATTTTGTGTTTGTCTGGTGATGTGGTTTTTTGATTTTTATTTTTTACTTTTTTGTAGCCGTGGGAATTTTTGAGATTAGCTCTAATTATTTAATTATATTACGGAGAGTACAACGTTTATCGTTAATGTTTTTTTGTTTTAATAAAATTAAGAATGTTTCTTTGTACAAACATTTAACCATGGAGCGGTTAATTTATTTACTTTTATTTTTAATTAGAATATTTATCAAATGAGGTTATGGGCTGGAGTGCTGTTTTTATACCCTCCACTCACAATCAGCTGTATACATAACTTTGTCAGTCCGTTCGTAACTCATTAAAATATCTATATTATTGATCAGGGATCGATTCTAAGACACTATAGCGATGTCCGTTTGTCTGTTGAAATGTCGATCGTGGCTAAAGTATTGCACTAATATGACTGTATCTTAACATATTTACTTGATGATGCTTTGAAAAATTTGGTATTGCATGTCTGCAATATCGGTTTAGCGGATAAAAAGTTATGAAGGAAAATTAACATAAAAATACAAAATACTTTAATTTTTCTGATGATTGACATATGTGAACAGAATTGGATACCGAAAGGTATTTCGACAAGTAAAAACATATTTTGTTAGCACAATACTTTTTCGCGGAACTTTTTTTTCAAAAAAATTTTTTTCCGCGGATTTTTTTTCTCAAAATTAATTTCTTTTACCATTTTTCTTTAACAAAATTAGTTTCAAACATTTTTTTTAAATAAAGTTTTCCGCAATCAAATTATTTACATACTAGGTGTGTTCCAGAACTTTCCGGGTAAAGTTCGGTAAAATGAGAGAAAATCTTAAAAACTCTCACCATACCGCAAAAATTCACAAAAGTACGGGAACGCAAAAAAACACATTTCTAGCCCAAAAACTAAAAAATGTAAACAAATTGAAATGCTAACATATTTTAGTTAGAAAAAATACGTTCAACAATGCGAAACAAATTGTAAAAGTTGATTTTAATGACTAAATATATTATTTTGTTTAAAATTAAACATTACTTTTGTTTCCTTTTATAGTTTTATTAAAATTTTTAATTTATTTTCACAACAAAAATCAGCTGTTTTCTTAACATCTGATTGTTACCAATTTACACGAAAAAATAGTACGGGTAAGTTCGGTAAAATGAGAAACAGATTTATTCTCTCAAAAACTCTCTCATTTACCCAATTTTTGCGTACGGGAACGCTTTTCGGGCTGGTTTGGGTACCCGCGGGCACCCGCGGTAACGTTCTGGAACACACCTATTGTAGGGTATCCATACATTCGGCAACGCCGAATTTATCTTTTTACTTGTTTCTATTTTTCTTTTATTGTCACTTATCACCCATATTAAGAAGTGTTAAAATTAATCAGTGTTGGTGGTATGCAATTTAATTTGTATAATTTTTGTGGTAATCTAACCAAATCATGATACTTTAACCAAAGAAAACAGTGGATATGAATCCATGAATACTCTCCATCATGCGCTTTTTAAGTGATAGTAATTTTTCGGACTTAAAAAAATAGTTTTTAAAATTTAAGAAGAAATATTATATTTTGAGTAGGTTTATTCGAGCTCGAGGTCATTATTTCCTTTACTAATTAAAACTATGATATTCTCATACAATATTTTTTAAGAAAATTATTTTTCTTTTTTAAATTTATTTATGTTGGTAATTTTTACGAGACTTACAAGGGGATCTTTATGGAATTGGTTTTAATTTGTAGACCAAAAAAAAATAAAGGGTCACGTATTATTTTCTAGCAGCCCAAATTCATGTTTAGGTGGTGCAAATGAGGTGGTAGAAACAGCATTTTTTCAGTTTTTTTTTCGTTTATCTCCTATATTACAAAGAAACCTAGTCATGTTACATACCAAACGAAAGATCTTTGGAAAACCTAGCCTGCATAAAAAGTCATTACCACTTCCCAGTGGAGTGCTTTAAAACTATAACAAATGTAATGAAATACAACAAAAATAACAAAAAACACAAGACAAAAACACACAAATATTTTTTTCTACTCCATAATTCATAGATATTCAGCTCTTAACTCATTACCTATCGCGGCACCTCAATACAAAAGTAAGTAGATATTCAGTAGAAGATCTGAAGGTGACACTAGGGAGACCTCCCTTGTCAGTCGACACGTCCCAGTTGGCAACGTTCGAGCCATCCTCAGTGACGGCGCTGTGACATGTCAGAGTCGATGCTGACATCCACATGATATCTCTATGTACTGAATTGAGGACAGTTTCATATAAATTTTTAAAATGTCCTCACTCAAAGTCAGCAGTGGTCAGGGCATGCCAGGGATGATTAAGTCAGTACAATTGTACTTTTTTCAGTACAATTCGGAGGCCAAAAGTACGGCAGTACTCCACTGACTGATTTAGTACAATTTCAAAATTTTCGTGATTCTTTTTTTTTTTAATACATACTAAAAAATTTTATTCCCAATCAAAAATTTTATTTCGTCTCTTTTAAAAAACTACGAACTATATTTTGAAAAATAATCAAAATATTTTTTTTTTCATTGTTTTTCTGTTATCCAAGTTTTTTGTAAAAATGAAACTCACCAAGACTTTTGCGTAATTTAACCATGCTTAACCAAGCAGGGAAAACATCGGTACATGTTCTCACCTAGCGCCCATAAAAACATCCCCTTTAAATTGGGCATAACGCACTACATAACTGTATTATATTAGATATCCTTTCAAAACTTGGCAGGTGATTTTGTATTCACACACCACCATTATAAATTTTACGGTAATCGGATCAGTTCCACTTGTAGTTTCCACACAAACCACCTTCCCGATTTTTACATAAATCTCTAAAATTTTATAAAAATAGAAATAATTTTATTAAAATTTTGTTTTAATACTTAAAATGATTTCTTTGGTAACTGTATCAAGTCCGATTTTTATTGGACATAGACCCCATTTTTTTTAATTTTTGGACATATGACCCAAATAAAAATTTTGCACAATATTCAGTGAAATCGGTCTATTGGCAAGAAATAGAAGCCCATTTTGCAGAAATTTGGATTGTATGAGTTTTCTAAGGTGTAACTAAAGATTGGTCGAATCGGTCCATGTGTGGCCTTGGGACCCGTTTTCCGGGAAACACTGGTGTAAGGTGTTATGTCTATTCTTGCTTAATAAAAATTACAAAAAATAATAAAAAAAAAATTTTAACTTTTTTAGTACAATGAGGGTCAAGAAAGTACACTTTTTTGGTCAAGTCAGTACAATCTTGAAAATATCATTTGTCATCCCTGGGGCATGCTAACTTTCTGGCGACATGTCACCTAAGGCTTCTTTGGGGAAATGTCTGATGTAGGTCATAAGAAAATACAAAAAATGTTTGTATTTCCTTTAGTTTTTACTTTTATCCATCTTCCTTTATAAATTATCTTGCTCATATTAAGAAAAACCTTCTCGTCTTTTTTAGTCCCAACTGGATTTGAAACAGGAACCCCCAGTTTATAAGTCCCACACCTAACTACTTGTTCCAAACTTTATTTTGAAAACAGTTTGTCCCCAACAAACAAAAAGGTCCGTTTACGTTTCGCTTTTGGTCCGTCTTAAACGGAATCCGACTCCATATACGGATCGTTTTCTGGATCCGTATACGGACTAGAAAGCGGACTATAAGGAACATCGAATCTGATTCTAAATCCGTTCAAACTTCGACACTTACGGAGTACAAAAATTGATAGTACGTAACAGACGTACATTTTGCGGACAGTTTATGTACCGTATTTTTTGGTGAAAACGGATAGACTCCGTTTATAGCGGACCGTGTTGGCACAAAAGACCCATAAGGGTCGCAGTGCCGGCCGTTAGGGCTAGATCACCGCTTGAATAATAATAAATAGCGGACCGTAAACGTTACGTATTTGAACTAGAGATGGTCGCGTGAGTGATTTTTGACTCACACTCACTCACGCTCACGACAGGAATTTTTGAATCACGCACACTCTACTCACAATCACGTGAATAAATTTAGTACAACTCACGTTCACTCACGCAAAAAACTTACTCACACACACACGCAATTTTTTTCTCCACTCACACTCACTCACAATCACGTGACTAAAATTGAATTCAGTCACACTGACGCTTGAATCACGTGAATCATGCTCTAATCTGCTCATGTGCCCATCTCTAATTTGTACTGTTATTACAAACAAATTAGGGTATATTAAGCTAATGTAGAACATAAACTTCTATCGGAGTGATATTTTGTATGTGAGTTATGCAAAATATCACTCTGATCGGAGTTTATCTTCTGTCTCCACTTTAAGCCTCAAAATTGGGGTTTTGCAAAAAAGGACTTTTAAAAAAAAAAAAAAAAATTTAAGTTTTTTTATTAAAATAATTAAAAAATTATTTTTGTATAATATTTGATCGTAAATACTTAAATATGAAGTTTAAAGATTTTACGATATCATAAACCCGTTCAAACTTGATACCAAAGAAATGGCATGATTTTGCGGGCGTTCTCAAAACACCTTTTTTCAAAATTTGAAAATTTTATTACAAAAAAATTTTTAATAAATATTTTTTTTCTTTCTGGATTTATTAAGAACACCTTGGAGAAGAAAAATGTGAAATATGGCGGATATCCGTTGGACCACTTTTCGGAAATCGCGGGAGGAAGTTAGCGGATTTCAAGGAAATGTTGGTTTTATCAATAATTTGGATTAATAAAATCTTATAAAATAAATTTTTAGGCAAATTAACAGTTTTTTTGGTGTCGTGGCATTCTATTAAATAAGTGTAAGTCTGTCATGAAATCTTACCGATCTAGGACGTCTTTAACCCACATTGGCTGGGGGTAAAAAATGACCCCCGAATAAAATTTGAATTTTAAAGCTTAAATTTTGTGCTATAAATAAGTATAAAACGGCTTTTGTGTTTTTTACCCCAACTATTATTTCGTATTATTATATTTTCTTTAAAAAAATCGTTAACCCTTCGTGGTAGGGGGTCAAAAATGACCCATTCAATAAAAAATATATATTTTGTTGATATCAAAAAATTCAAGCACTATGCTTAAAAGTTTTTTCCGGGGTCATTTTTGACCCCTGACCAATGTAGGTTAAAGATATCTTAAATATGTGAGATTTAAGGGCTGATTTAAAGTTATCTAATAGATTGCCACAAATTAATTTTTTATGAAAAAATTATTACTTTTTATTGAATGGGTCATTTTTGACCCCCTACCAAGAAGGGTTAACGATTTTTTTAAAGATGATATATTAATATGAAATAATAGTTGGGGTAAAAAACATAAAAGCCGTTTTATACTTTTTTATAGCACAAAATTTAAGCTATAAACTTCAAATTTTCCGCGTGGGTCATTTTTGACCCCCAGCCAATGTGGGTTTAAGACGTCCTAGATCTGTAAGATTTCATGACAGACTTAAAGTTATCTAATAGAATGCCACGACACCAAAAAATTGTTAATTTGGCCAAAAATTTATTTTATAAGATTTTATTAATCCAAATTATTGATAAAACCAACATTTCCTTGAATTCCACTAACTTCCCGTGATTCACGAAAAGTGGTCCGACGGATATCCGCAATATTTCACATTTTTCTTCTCCAAGGTGTTCTTAATGAATTCAGAAAGAAAAAATTTTATATTTTAAATTTTTTTTTAATAAAATTTTCAAATTTTGAAAAAAGGTGTTTTGAGAACGTCCCCAAAATCATGCCATTTTTTTGGTATCGAGTTTGAACGGGTTAATGATATCGTAAAATCTTTAAATTTCATATTTAAGTATTTACGATCAAATATTATACAAAAATAATTTTTTAATTGCACTGCGGAACACTAAAAAATAAACAAGATTTACGACCATCATTTCTATATATTTCGGACATGCTGATTCGAATGGCGTACTCCGTTTTTCGATGTATGGTACAGTTTTCTTGCAAAATGTCGTTAAAGATATGCTGATTTCGAGCCAGTTTTTTAACAAAAAAATTTGCAAAGTAAATAGTTTATAAATTTTATGACATGGAAAACAAAGATATGACTTGTAGCAACATTTCTTATGCAAATTTGGTTTAAAGCTTTTCAATTTAAGCCCTTAAATTCGCGAATTTCTTAATTTTTTAAGGTTTTCGCGAAATTAACAGCCAAATTGGTCTTTGATAAAAAAACTTGCTTTTAATGAATCAAAAATGCATCCCTAACAATACGAATAGTGGACAAAAAACACCTACACTCAAAAAAATACGTTAGTAGATTTACTATTTTTTTTTTTGCTAACGCTAGTTACCTAACTTTTAGCAAATTTTTAGTTGAGATTAGCATGTTAGCAAAAAATTCTTGTAAACTTCATTTAGCACATTAGCAATTTTAAACAAACTTTGAACTAATTTCTTTTGCTAAATTTGAAATTAAGTTGACTACATTTTTACAAGATTTTTTGCTAATATTAGCAATATAAATGGTATTTTTTTTTTTATTTTCAGAAAACTTAAAATGGCGCTATCTCGGAAACTAAGCCAGATAGAGCAAAATGGAGGTCATTTTTGGTTCTTAGAATGTCCATAGTATCGCCGGTCCTCTTCACATGTGTGGACCCTAATGGGCCCTAACTTTGGATCCAAAAAAGTTAGCATTTCCGAAAATTTTAAAATGCTCATATCTCGGTAAATATTGCCGACACAACAAAAAGTCCAAAAGCGTTTTTGTAGCTCTCAACACATAGAACAAGACCGCAAAATAGTCAAAAGCTCTCCGAGTAATATTTCGGAAGTTATCGAGTTTTTTAATTCTCAAGACCCCAGTGGTCCCCTATAATCACGTATCTCAAAAACTAAGCAAGTAGAGCGAAACGGACACAAATTTTGGATCAAAAACTACGACGATTTTTGAGGAACCCAACTAGGTCTAGGCCCATCGGGGTCTGGACCTATCGGGTCCGAACCCAATGGGGTCCTCAGATGTGTATAAACTAAGTTCAAAAAAAGAAATATTTAGTTAACTAATTTTTGGCAAAACATTTTTGCTAACTTTAGCAAAAAAATTGTGGGTTCAAAATCAGCAAATTTTCTTGTAGGTTTACAAGCTTTTTTTGCTAACATTACAGTTTTTTTTTTTTTGAGTGTATGTTATATGGACCATCATGATGAAAATCGCGAAAAACCGTTTTTTTTGTATATGCCAGCATCACTTTACGAGATGATTTAAGGCTCCATATTTTAGTATATAATTTGGGAAAAAAAGTTTTCATTTGCAAAAGTTATCTTAACAAAAACTACTATTATTTCAGTGTTTGCGATACAATAATTATAGTTTTTGTTAAGATAACTTTTGCAAATGAAAACTTTTTTGGACAAATTTTGGGTCAGTTCATTGTTTAAGGTTCTTACATTATATTCTAAAAGATGAAGCCTTAAATCATCTCCTAAAGTGATGCTGCCATATACCAAAAAAACGGGTTTTCGCGATTTTCATCATGATGGTCCATATAACATAGATGTTTTTGTCCACTATTCGTAGTGTCATGGACGCCTTTATGATCCACAAAATGCAAGTTTTTTATCAGAGACCAATTTAGCGGTTAATTTCGCGAAAACTTAAAAAAATTAAGAAATCCGCGAATTTAAGGGCTTTAAACCAAATTTATATTAGAAATATTGTAACAAGTTATATCTTTGTTTTCCATGCGATAAAATTTTAAAATTATTAGCTTTGGAGTTTATTTTTTTAAAAAAGCAGCTGAAAATCAGCCAATCTTTAATGACATTTTACAAGAAAACTGTACCATACATCGAAAAACGGAGTACGCCATTCGATTCAGCATGTCCGAAATATATTGAAATGATGGTCGTACCTCTTGTTTTCTAAAATAGTGGTTAGTTTTGTCACGCAGTGTTATTTTAATAAAAAAACTTAATTTTTTTTTTTTTTTGCAAAACCCCCAATTTTTTCATGCAAATCGGATAAAATAAATTTCGGAACAGTTTGTTTTATACAACTACTCTTATCTATTTAAAAATTTGATTTGTTTTCTTTTTAAAACTGAATTATTATTCCGATTGTGTTTTAAGCCGTTTAGAGACTTAACAAAAAAACGTTCAAGTGCATATGATGCAATATAATCACAGACTTAAAACAAATAAACATTAAAACGACACTGGATAAACAAAAAAAAAAAGATACAAAATGTTACATACAGATTAATACATTATGATTACAATTTTCAACTCTAGAAAACCACAAAAACAATAACAATGTATAGATGGTTGGTTGGATGTAACATTTTAGACGAATGTCTTTTAAACCAGAAAAATACATCCTGATAGAGGTCAAACCATAATAAACACATTGTGTTTTCTCATCAGGTGCGCTTTTGTTTTATAAAATCAGACAGACAGACGGACGGACGGATGGTTGAATGGACAACATACTCATATGAGTAACTGTATACAGTTCATAAACATTGATGTTGAAATTCTTTTTTTTTTGTGTGAAATCTAAAACCTTTTGTGAATTCATGATCATCCTTTATGCAATTGACACTCTTGTACCTTCTTCTTCTTTTTCTTTAAAAAAAAAAGTTTTTAACTCAAGTGTCAATTGTTTTTATGACAGACCATATTCTGTGATCGTGTGTGTGAAGGAGTGAGACGATGTTTGTGTGTGTGTATTTCAGGTTTTATCCTGACCATTTTGTTACTGCTTTTTAGCCTTTCATAGCATCCTGAGGAAGTCAGGTGTTTAATTGTTTCCGTTTAAATTGATATCTTTTTTTATAATTCTTGATTATTTTTTTTATAAAATTTTCTGGTTAATTTTTTTTTGGTTTTTTTTTATTGATTTTTTTTTTATTATTGTGGTTAATTTTATTTTTTTTTTGTTATTTTTAACACTTGATCTTGTTTGATAAATGTTGTATCTGTTTTATGACATTTCAGTTTTTATTTTTATTGAAAAAAAAAATATTTATTTTTACCTGAGCAAAATTTTTAATGTGATAATGTTTAATATTGATTTTATTGTTTTTAGATTAACAACTCAATTTACACGTTAGATACGATAGAAGAATTTATAAATATCTATCTTTAAAATTTACTATTTATAAAAATAATAATTAAATATAACAAACTTATGAAATTGAATTTGGGACAGTGATGAAATCGAACAAAGTTTGTTACAACATATTTTAAATTTTTCCATACTTAATTTTAAAATTACCAAATAAATATGGTAATTTTAAAAATTAAAGTTGTCCCACTTTAAATTAAAATTGAACTCAATTTTGATTTAATGTTGATCCAAATTTATTTTAATGATGTCCTAAGCCATTAATGTTTAATAAAGTTTTCGTATAAATAAATTATGATAATAAAAGTCGCAATTTTGAACCATTTTTACCACTGACTTTGAAACATTTTTCTTTAAGAGGAATTTTGATACATTCAATGTTTTCATAGTCAGATTGTAAAATATTATACTGCTAAAAACTCCTATACTTCTAAGACATTTGAGACATTTTTTCTACTGAACAAATGTAACTCTCTGAGAAATTTTTTCTAAAGAAAAAGACTCAGATTCTTAATAATTTTTATACCATCCACTCTAGTGATAGAGGGTATATATAAGTTTGTCATTCCGTTTGTTACACCTCGAAATATTGGTCTAGGATCCCATAAAGTATATACATATATTCATGATCCTCGATCGATTTCGGGCAGTCTGTATGTCTGTTGAAAACACGCTCACTTTTGAGAGACTTTACAGAGGCTCCTAAAGTTTATCATATATGATCGGCATTTACCTGGTCAAGTTGGTGTTGCAATCCAGCGAAATCGGTTCAGTGGTTCAAAAGTTATGAGCAAAAGACAGAATTTTGGCAAGGGTTTCTCGTGAATTTACAAGATAAAAATCACGCTAACTTTAGAAAGGCAATTCTGAGGATATTTGTCGTTCTCCTGGTCTGGTTCGTATTGAATTTCAGCCAAAACGGTTCAGTGGTTAAAAAGTTATTACCAAAACCATGAATTTCAGATTAGTTTCACCTTAAATTCACGTGTTGAAAACCCGTTACACATGTTTTAAAAACATTGGTAAGTCACAAAAATATTTTACAATGTTTTTTTGTCACTCAAAAATATTTTTACACTAAAACAAAAAAAAAATACACTCGAAAAAAATTTTACACTCAAAAAAAATTTTCCACTCAAAAAAAATTTTGTATTTTTTTTTTTAAACTAAAAAAAAAATTTTACACAAAATAAAATATTTTTAATCTAAAATTTTATTTTTTTTTCAAAACTAAAAAAAAAAAATTTTAACACAAAATAAAATATTTTTAATCAAAAATTTTATTTTTTTTCACGTTAAAAACTTTGCTATCACTTAATTGCATTGTGGAGGGTATTCATAGATGTCTCAGATTCTGAGATATTCTACCTATGGAAAATGTCTCAGATAGCAAAAGCCTCAGATTCTGAGACATATTTTATATCGACATAGTCTCAGATTCTGAGACATATTTCCTATAGAAAATTCTCAGACTCTGAGACATTTTTCCAATAGAAGAAATCTGAGATTCAAAGACATTTTTTCTATAGAAAAAGTTTTAGATTCTGAGACATTTTTCCTTTAGAAAAAGTCTCAAATTCTGAAATATTTTTTCTATAGAAAAAGTCTCAGATTCTGAGACATTTTTTCTATAGAAAAAGTCTCAGATTCTGAGACATTTTTTCTACAGGAAAAGTCTCAGATTCTGCGATATCTTTTCTAAAGAAAAAGTCTCAGATTCTGTGACATTTTTTTTATAAAAGTACAGTTATGAATCATTTTTTCCACTGACTTTGAAACATTTTTCTTTAAGCCTCTTTAAGTCTCATTCTGAGACATTTTTCCTATAGATAAAGTCTCAGATTCTGAGACATTTTTCCGAAAGAAAAAGTCTCAGATTCTGAGACATTTTTCCTATAGAAAAAGTCACAGATTCTGAGACATTTTTAATAAAAAAAGTCTCAGATTCTAAAATATTTTTCCTACAGAAAAAGTCTCATATTCTGAGACATTTTTCCTATAGAAAAAATCACAGATTCTGAGACATTTTTCCTATAGAAAAAATCTCAGATTCTGAGACATTTTTCCTATAGAAAAAATCTCAGATTCTGAGACATTTTTCCTAGAGAGATATTCTTAGATTCTGAGACATTTTTTTTGAGAAAAAGTCTCAGATTCTGTGACATTTTTTCTAAAGAAAAAGTCTCAGATTCTGAGTCATTTTTCCTTTAAAAAAAGTTTCAGATTCTGAGACATTTTTTCTATAGAAAAAGTTTTAGATTCTGAGACATTTCTCCACTAGAAAAAGTTTCAGATTCTGAGACATTTTTTCTATAAAAAAAATCTCAGATTCTGAGACGTGGATTTTTTCGACATGTTCGTGTGCCGTCCAGAATGTTCAGCGTCATTTGAACTTGTGCGACCTCAACGAAACCTCTTTTTTACCATTGAAATCGATAGTGCAGAGTTCCCATAGTATTTATCAAGCTTTTCTTTAGTATGATTGATGTTTTTTCTCGCAAAAAATAATTTTTTTTCCAAAGTGAAATCCATTTTTTTCCATTTAAAAAAAAATCAAATTCAAATGTTTTGAACAGTTGTTAAACGCAAAGCAAATGACAGAACTTGCTCAAAATGTGGCAGTAGTCTATTAACAGGTGGTACTTGATGGGAGCAGTGTTTCATTTCATATAACTACGAGGAAAGTTCGAAAAGTCACGGAATTATCGATCCGCCTACGTATGCAATATTTAATTAATAATAATTTCTTATTTTTTAGATTAATTTCTATTTTTCATGTATTGGTTTACTAAAACCATTCTTAATGCTTTTATTCAACACTTTTGTATTTGTGAACAAAAACCAGAACGATTCGTTCACGAACTGTTGAACGAATACAAAAATTGACCGATTGAACTAGATGAACGAACAACAGATAAAAACATGATAAAAATGGTTCGTTCACGAACTGTTAAACAAAAACAACAAATGACCCATTGAACTAGTTGAACAAACTAGGTCTTTGATCTAAAATGAACGAAAATGAACGCTTACTTAATTGAACGAAAACAAAAGTTGTAAAAGCACAAGTCTAGTTACAACGGATCTCAAAGTCAGTTCGTGCTTGATTCCTGCCCAACAGCCACTTCAAAGCTTACGAAAGAATCATTATTTCCGATATAAACAAAAAATATTTCTCTAAATATAACCACTGTGTGACAGTGTTGTCAGTTCCTCAAAATCGGCACAGTACACGTATCATCATAAAAATATCAAAACTAAAATTGAATTTGTTTTGACTTTTTTCACTTAACTCATGGACGGTATCAATTTTATTTTGGCTCCAGCAAAATAAAAAAAGGCATCCTCACGTTTTGCACATAAAATGTGGAATTTTATGTTTATTTTATAAAGTTGTAAATAACAAAAACAAAATGTGTATAAATATTGTTGATACAAACAATATTATAATTCCCACAAATTAAAAAACTGTCACATTACGCATTGAGAGCAGAGTGAATGAAGTGAAGTGAATTATCTTCACGATCACAAATAATTGAATATGAGGAGGTGTGTATGATTTCAAAATTTCTGCTTTAGTAAAACACAAAATAAAGTGAATGGATTGCAAAAAAAACGAAACTAAAACACAATCCCCTCAAGATCATCATGATCTTTTAGCATTTTCTCAATACCAGCAGTTGAAGAAAAAACTAAAAAAAAAACTGAAATAAAAACAAAACAACATCATATAACCCTCATTTTAAGTAATTAGTATTCTTTGCATTAAACAAATCCATCCATTCATTTATCCATACCCTCGACATGAGCTTGAGCATGTTTTATGCAAATCATTTAATGGAATCACAAATTGTGGAATACAACCATAAACTGACTGCCCTGATCTACTCTAACTCCATTGTTGCTGCTACTAAATTGTGGCGACCTGAAAACCAAAAAAAAACCAACCAGTACCAATTTTTATTTCAAAACATCTCATACATCTCAAGTAGCAAGATAATAATAAAATAAAAACAAGTAAGAAATTTATTTTCGGGCAAGAACGACTATATAATACCCTTGCCGGAAAATGGATACTCAGTCAATACATGGACTGGTGATCAGAGAGTACGTTGGTGCTCTTAATGATATGAGAAGAAAAATTGTTAATGATGACAAACTTACTGGGATACTTATAGAAGATCTCTGAGTACAAGGGAAATTAGAAGATCCAAAGGGCATCTTGGAGAAAACTCTGTGAAAACATAGAAGATACTCCAACAGTCCCAAGACTTCATAAAACATTTTTGAAATCGTTTACTAACGAAATGGGTTCCTTTAGGGGAAATAAGATTGATGAGTTGCTAATACGTATTCCCGTTCCTGATTCAACCTTATGTGCTCCTTCACGTAACAAAAGTATTAATGACTTCACAAGACTCTGTAGGAGAACATATAATGTTTCAGGTGTCTTCTTCTGCCCGGAAAGATTAGATGGGCCGTTCGATCCGTTCATATCCCCGGGGGAAATAAAATCGTTGCCACTCTTCTGCAGAATTGTTTAGATTTAATTTTGTATACATTGGTATCGGTCTTTAGATCGAGATTTCTATTGGGGCACATCCCTTCTCGTTGAAGAAGGGATGTGTCATACCTTTCTATCATACAGACCCATAAGGCTTACTTCCTTCCTACTGAAAACTATGGAAAGTTTGCTGGGTCTTCACTTACGATCCACATAATTGAGTTGGGCAGCAGGCAGCCGCCTTATTGGCCGTATATTGGTCAGAGAACGTGGGTCCTTCGACAAGAGTGATTCCATTGAGTTACCTACAAGAGAAAAGAAAGAAAAGATAAGGAGAGGAAAATATAGGAAAGATAGGAAAGAATGCTCAAATGGCTCACTGGGATTCAATCTAAATCGCTCGGTGTGCCAGATGAACGAGTTTATTTTACTGACGTCCATACCAGATATGCATGTCAAGGCCGCCAGTATCGGGCTGCAAAACTGTTCGCCCCTCCAATGGACATATGCCGTTGACAGAGAAACTGCGATGCCGTAACTTCCTCCTTCTACTCCTGACACCCTCCGCAATAGTCGTTGTGGGGGATTCCCATTTTACTGGCATGTGCGTCGAAACGTGCACTGCGCACCGTAACAGTTTCAACCAGGTTGCGAAGCTGTTTCCGAGGCAGTTGAATGATCTTACCTGTACGTCGTCGATCATATGAGGGCCACACCATCCTCATGTTAGAGCACGTGGGTTTACGTCGCCATCTGTCGTAGGCAATCTGTAAAGCGAAGTTTGTTTCTGTGATTACTCCCATTGAGGGGGACGGCAGGCGTATGATCAATCTCGTTATAACGTTGAGTCGTCCTCTTCCTGGCTAATTCATCGGCATCAATTTGCCATTTGTACTCATATGTCCAGGCATCCAGATGATAGCCAAATTCGAATGTCTCGCCATCTGTAAGCGACCCCCTGCGTTTTTGGACAATTCTAGATGTGGTAGTCAAAACCGCCAGGGATTTAATAGCCGCTTGGTTGTCGGTGAAGACACAGATATCCCTGAATGATATGCCCTATCCAAAGCGCAGCACGTTTTATGGACATGATATTGGACTGAAATACACTACACTGTTCTGGTAGTCGATAGGAGAATCTGTAATCCAGTTACTCATAAAAACATCACCACCCACTGGGCCATTCTTTTGGGAGCCATCAAGGAAAACCTCAAGTGTCTCCTCAGGGATGTCAAAACCCACCGTTGAATCGGATCTGCCCGGAATTTTTGTTTAAAACACGGGTTTGAACGAGGGTGTAGGGAAGCAATATATAAATTATGGTACATCCGATTCCATTAATTCCTAAGAGCATCTTCGGAATGTGGGTTGGATGTCCTTGTTCTATCGTTATTTCCACGGAAAGTGTTCTGCTGAGATAAGTAAACTCAAGCCGGAGGAAAGTGTGTTTGGTCGTAATACGCGTCTCTCCAGCAAATTATACATCAGTTTGTTGTTGATCGGGCAACGGACCGCACATCACACTAAACAGAGAATTACTTCTTTGGCCGTACTATACGTATGTTGAACAGACTTTCCCCACACACTTTTCCTGACACTTATAACATTTGCGGATTCAAGTCAAACATCCACAAATACTACTTCTTTTTTTCTCCATCCCATACCTATTGTTTCTGATACTGACACAATGCAATGCATTTATAGGGGGCACCTCTGAGTTTTGGTAAAAAAAACCCAAGGATTCTCTCACGTTCATGCATTTAAAGCTGCATGACTAGTGGCTATGTTGTCTTGCAAGAAGGTCTACTGGCAGCCAGAGAAGCATTACGAGTAGACCTTTCGTCGGACTGGAACGAAGTGCGCCCGTTATCTTCAGCGCACTTGTCCTAAGGTTTCTTGGCGGGCTGAATATGGGAATCATGTTCCTTTTGGAGAATAGAACAAGTTTAGTTTGCATTTACCCCCAGACCGCTATCTGAAGAACATTTAGGTAGAAGTCGAGCAGATAATTCCCGACGTTCAAACAGTATCCCAAGATATCTCCCGGATATTTCAACTGTCACATAGTCCTCGAAGGCTATGTCATTAACCCCATGCCATCTAATTCGACGAGTAGGTTATTTATGGAAAGGTTTCACAGAAAAAAACTCCACCTTCTGAAGTACCACGTACTGCAGACCTATATACCACTGACCTGCCAAGAGTTGATCCCGTAATCCTGTGTCCGAGCAGGTTTGTGACAAACTTGGTCATGGTATTATCCACCCCCAAATTTTCCAGGGCAAACCTAATCGCCTCAGGTTTGACATTGCCATTCCATGTGAAAAAGTGCAGGCAGAGTGTTATTCTTGTATTTCAGGGACATTTCGATGTATCCGACAAGAGAGTGTAGTGCCGTCTCCTCTAACTTGCTTTTACAGTCTTGCATGTTGGGATGCAGATAGTAACTCTGATCGATACCCTGAGGGATAATCTATAATCCTCTCAGGAGTATTCAGGAAAAACGATAAAAGACTTATCGGTCTACATACTTGGACCAATTTTCTTTGCATAGAAATCAGTATGCATATGCTAGAGGCAAATCTACTGATTCGGCTATACATTATCTTGTATCAAAGATAAAAAACCTTCAGGGATAAGGAAATAGCTCTTTATGCCTTTCTGGATATTGAGGGAGCTTTTGAAAATACTGGTTATGACTTTATTGAATCTGCCCTTCGGTGTGGTGTTGTGGAGCAGGGTACCTGTAGATGGATTAGGAATATGCTAGAGAGCAGGGAAATAATTGCGTCTATAAGCAATAATAGAGTCACAGCAAAAGTTGTTAAAGGCTGTCCACTACTATGGTCCTTGGTGATAGACGAATTGCTGCATAGGCTAGATGATAGGGGTTATCAGGCAATCGAATATGAGGCATTCCACACCAAATGTCCAGCGAAAAAAAAAAACAAGCGTACCATAAACTTCTGAATAAGTTAATGTGATAAATATTTAATCAAGGCAACTCGCCACAAATTTGACCATTTTTCTAATATTTGACCACGCCTCCTAAGCCCAGTTTATGAAAAATTTAAAAACCAAAAACGCAATTTTCTAAGTTCCATATAGGGCTATCCATACAACCTATTCAGAAGTTTAAGGTACACTTGTTTTTTTTCGCTGGACATTTGGTGTGGAATGCCTCATATGCTTAAGTAGTTATAGTAACTGGTGAATTCGTTTGATCATGAATTAGTGCACCGAACAGGTTCTTTCCATTAACCCAAACAAAAATATTATAGTCCGTAACGGAACTTCCGTTTACTAGGAGACGACACCTCAATTTAGGTACAATTTCTGTACCTAAACCCAGTTGCCATAACTGTGAATCCGGTTGCCATAACCGTAAATTTCCACCCGAATTTTTGAGGTTGTTGAAACCGATCCTGTGGGTTTTTTGTCTCCTAAAATAAAAGTCCTAGAAACTTGAAATTTCTAGTGTAAAATCATCAAGCGGAAAAACATTACCATTTTAGAAATTTTCGATTTTAAGCAGGAAAAAAGAGTACTTTTTTAATAACATTCATAAAAGCTAGATGTTTGGGATGTAGGATCCTCTAGCGGAAGAAAACATTATGAAAAAGTATATCAGAAGAATTCAATTTCAAGGGGTGAAAAGGGTTTAAAAATTTTACTCTGGTACTTTTTTGATCTCCAAAAATAATGGTTCTTACTTGAAATTTTAATGTAGAAAACAACAAGAATTACAGAGGTCTAATTCTGATCCTTATATGATTCGGTATTTAATACTTCCAGTTACGAATTACCGAGGGGGCATACTAGTAAATAAAACCTAATTATACCAATATTTCTTTGAGTTACAAACTAAACGAAAAACTTATATATTCCATTCATCACACACTGTATCATATAAAAAGTAAAAGATTTATTTGAAATTGAAGCAAAGTTTCTTTCTCTCTCACGTTTTTTATTTTTATTGATATCTTATGCCTTTTGATGATGATGATGATCTTCATTGAATCTGTCCAAACATACTACAAACTGTTTCACATTAGTATTCTTGTCTTGACGTTATTCATAAACCAAAGGAAATGCAACAAGTACTTAAACTTGAGATGAATGTCTTGTACGCGAGTTTAATGCTTTTCATGTTCATCATGTTTTTCATTCCCTGTTTTATTGTTTGTTCGTTTTGTTTTTATTTTGAACATTTTTTTCTGAAATTATTTTGTACACCCACATAAAACATTTGATGTGTATTGTTTAAATAGTTTTTTTTTTTTTTTGTTCAAAGTCAGTAAAAATTGCGCCAGGTAGAAGAATGGCGTCAGAATTCCAGCAAATACTTACTAACAAATTTTATATGTCATCATAACAATCATATTTTTTATAGCAGTTTTTACAAAGAAATATGTTTTGAGATTTTGTCCTTACAAAGGACATTGGTACAATAAGAAATTCATAGTTAAAAGGTGATTGTCCTAACCCAGCAACATATCTGGCATGATCTTAAAAACAAATTTTTAGTTATTTTTTCTTTTTTATTATAAACTAGCTTACCATCCCGGTACTTCGTTACCGGTTGTATTGAATACCGGATAATATAAGGATAATAACTACTCTACCGATTTCAATAAAATTCCCCTACGTAGTCTTTGTTTTATTTACTTGTGCACGTTTAAGTCGTTCATAAAATAATATTTCAATGAATAATTTCAACAATAAAATTTGAATAATTTTCGAGCCCTTATATCGGGTCGTTGGATTTTGAGTGAATAAATATTTCAGTCAATAAAGAAATTGGAATAAAAATTAGTTTGAGTGAAAAAACATATAGAGAGAAAAAATATGGAGTAAAAAAGTTAAATACGAAAAATTTGAGTAAAAGGTATCATTCCATAGTGTTCCCTGCTCTATTCCACTTCGTTCCCCGTTCTAAAATTTAAAATTTTAAAGTATGTCTTTTTCTTGGGTGTCATTTTTGGGGCTTTTAGTTTAATAGTTAGATAGGTAAAAATAACCGTTTGCCCCCTTTTCCCCTTAAAATTAAATTTTCCAAAACTCTTTTTTTTTGTGCTAGGTGATCCTTTATCTAAAATATCAAATTTCTGAACCATTATTTCAAGAAATATAAGAATAACCAAAACTTACACTTTTTCATTATTATAGGAACAAAAAAAAGGTACTTTTTATAAAAGGTACTTTTTATAAAAGGTACTTTTTATAAAAGGTACTTTTTATAAAAGGTACTTTTTATAAAAGGTTCTTTTTATAAAAGGTACTTTTTATAAAAGGTACTTTTTATAAAAGGTACTTTTTATAAAAGGTACTTTTTATAAATGGTACTTTTTATAAACTGTACATATTTTCGGAAAGTACTTGTTCCAGAATGTTTAATTTCACTAAAGGATCCTACACTCCAAATTTCAAGTTTGAATGACCATTATTTCAGTAAATATAAAAAAGTACCAAAAGTACACTTTTTTACACATTTTACCCCCGTAGAATCAACATTGACAAAAACCCAGCCATAGTGAATATTTTTTCCGGGAGGTGAACTGACATAGCAAATTTCAAGTTTCTAGTACCATTATTAAAGGAAGTATAAAATGTACCAGAAGTACAGATTTTTACCCTTTTTACCCCTTAGAATCATCACTGGCAAAAATCCAGCCTTAGGGGCTCTATATTCCGGGAGGTAAACATAGAGTCCAAATTTCAAGTCTCTGTGACAATTTTTTAAGAAAATATAAAAGGTACCAAAAGTACAGGTTTTTACCCTTTTTACCCCCTTAGAATCAACATTATCAAAAATCCAGCCTTACTGGAAATATACTCCAGGATGTTAACATACAGTCCAAATTTCAAGTCTCTATGACCATTATTTCAAGAGATATAAAAAGTACCAAAAGTACAGTATTTTACCCTTTTTACCCCCTTAGAATCAACATTGGCAAAAATCCAGCCTTACTGGATCTATATTCCAGGATGTGAACATACAGTCCAAATTTCAAGTCTCTATGACCATTATTTAATGAGATATAAAAAGTACCAAAAGTACAGTTTTTTACCCTTTTTACCCTCTTAGAATCAACACTGACAAAAATCCAGCCTTACTGGATTTATATTCCAGGATGTGAACATACAGTCCAAATTTTAAGTCTCTGTGACCATTATTTCAGGAGATATAAAAAGTACCATAAGTACTGTTTTTTTACCCTTTTTACCCCCTTAGAGTCAACATTGACAAAAATCCAGCCTTAGTGGATCTATATTCCAGGAGCTGAACATACAGTCCAAATTTCAGGTCTCTAGCTTCAGCGGTTTGGGCTGGGCGATGATGAATCAGTCAATAAGTCAGTCAGTCAGTCAGTCACATTACTCTTTTATATACATAGATATTGATCATGAAACATTGATACAACGTATACAACTCGCGTTTACACGAGAAAGAAATTCTCAGATTCTGAGACTTTTTTCTATAGAAAAAGTCTAAGATTCTGAGACCTTTTTCCTATAGAAAAATCTCAGATTCTGAGATCTTTTTGCTAAAGAAAAAGTCTCTTATTCTGAGACCGTTTTCCTAAAAAAAGTCAGAGTTTCAGAGATATTTTTCCTATAAATAAAGTCTTAGATTCGGAGACCTTTTTCTAAAGAAAAAGTCTCAGATTCTGAGACAGTTTTTCTATAGAAAAAGTCTCAGATTCTGAGACAGTTTTTCTATAGAAAAAGTCTCAGATTCTGAGACAGTTTTTCTATAGAAAAAGTCTCAGATTCTGAGACAGTTTTTCAATAGAAAAAGTCTCAGATTCTGAGACAGTTTTTCTATAGAAAAAGTCTCAGATTCTGAGACAGTTTTTCTATAGAAAAAGTCTCAGATTCTGAGACAGTTTTTCTATAGAAAAAGTCTCAGATTCTGAGACAGTTTTTCTATAGAAAAAGTCTCAGATTCTGAGACAGTTTTTCTATAGAAAAAGTCTCAGATTCTGAGACAGTTTTTCTATAGAAAAAGTCTCAGATTCTGAGACAGTTTTTCTATAGAAAAAGTCTCAGATTCTGAGACAGTTTTTCTATAGAAAAAGTCTCAGATTCTGAGACAGTTTTTCTATAGAAAAAGTCTCAGATTCTGAGACAGTTTTTCTATAGAAAAAGTCTCAGATTCTGAGACAGTTTTTCTATAGAAAAAGTCTCAGATTCTGAGACAGTTTTTCTATAGAAAAAGTCTCAGATTCTGAGACAGTTTTTCTATAGAAAAAGTCTCAGATTCTGAGACAGTTTTTCTATAGAAAAAGTCTCAGATTCTGAGACAGTTTTTCTATAGAAAAAGTCTCAGATTCTGAGACAGTTTTTCTATAGAAAAAGTCTCAGATTCTGAGACAGTTTTTTTATAGAAAAAGTCTCAGATTCTGAGACAGTTTTTTTTTATAGAAAAAGTCTCAGATTCTGAGACAGTTTTTCTATAGAAAAAGTCTCAGATTCTGAGACAGTTTTTCTATAGAAAAAGTCTCAGATTCTGAGACAGTTTTTCTATAGAAAAAGTCTCAGATTCTGAAACAGTTTTTCTATAGAAAAAGTCTCAGATTCTGAGACAGTTTTTCTATAGAAAAAGTCTCAGATTCTGAGACAGTTTTTCTATAGAAAAAGTCTCAGATTCTGAGACAGTTTTTCTATAGAAAAAGTCTCAGATTCTGAGACAGTTTTTCTATAGAAAAAGTCTCAGATTCTGAGACAGTTTTTCTATAGAAAAAGTCTCAGATTCTGAGACAGTTTTTCTATAGAAAAAGTCTCAGATTCTGAGACAGTTTTTCTATAGAAAAAGTCTCAGATTCTGAGACAGTTTTTCTATAGAAAAAGTCTCAGATTCTGAGACAGTTTTTCTATAGAAAAAGTCTCAGATTCTGAGACAGTTTTTCTATAGAAGACAGTATAGAAAAAGTCTCAGATTCTGAGACAGTTTTTCTATAGAAAAAGTCTCAGATTCTGAGACAGTTTTTCTATAGAAAAAGTCTCAGATTCTGAGACAGTTTTTCTATAGAAAAAGTCTCAGATTCTGAGACAGTTTTTCTATAGAAAAAGTCTCAGATTCTGAGACAGTTTTTCTATAGAAAAAGTCTCAGATTCTGAGACAGTTTTTCTATAGAAAAAGTCTCAGATTCTGAGACAGTTTTTCTATAGAAAAAGTCTCAGATTCTGAGACAGTTTTTCTATAGAAAAAGTCTCAGATTCTGAGACAGTTTTTCTATAGAAAAAGTCTCAGATTCTGAGACAGTTTTTCTATAGAAAAAGTCTCAGATTCTGAGACAGTTTTTCTATAGAAAAAGTCTCAGATTCTGAGACAGTTTTTCTATAGAAAAAGTCTCAGATTCTGAGACAGATTTTCTATAGAAAAAGTCTCAGATTCTGAGACAGTTTTTCTATAGAAATTGTCTCTGATTCTGAGACAGATTCTGAGACCTTTCTCATATAGAAAAAGTATCAGATTCTGAGACCTTTCTCACATAGAAAAAGTCTCAGATTTTGAGACCTTTTTCTATAAAAAACATTTTGGAGTCTGAGAACTTTTTCCAACAGAAAAAGTATTTTTCCTACAAAAAAATATCAGATGCTGACACCTTTTCTCATAGCAAAAGTCTCCGGTTCTAAAACCTTGTGTCTATGGAAAAAGTCTCAGATTCTGAGACATTTTTCTTATAGAAAAAGTCTTAGATTCTGACCTTTTTCCTATCGAAAAAGTCTCAATTTCTGAGAATTTTTTTCTAAAAAAAACTGACATTTTTGACCGCCTCCTCTTGTGGGCGTTTTTTATAAAAAATTAATTTACACAACAGAATTTCTCAACATTTATCGCGAGTAGGAAGGGGTCCTCCATTGACAAAATAAACCATAAAATATCTAGCTACTCATCGAATAAATTGTTAACAGCGTCTTAAACTTTTCAATTCACTTTAAAACACTACGGGAGCTTAAAAAAATTACCATAATTTTCTACAGGCCACTTTAAAGTTTACTGCAGATAAAAATCATAAACTTTTAGAACTACATAAATACCAAAACTCTTAAAGAAAATTAAAGAATCCTAGATCAGCTCTAAATTCCCATTGCATACAAAATACATCACATAACTAAACATAAATGATGACCCAAACGACTGAAATGAAAATAGTATTATCCTGTTTATAAACATGACAGTTACAGTTGCTAAAAAAAGAAACAAAACGAGACGAGAAAAGAGAGACAATGCAACAAAAAGCAGCAAACAAAAATGTTTATAAAACTGGAAACATAAATAAGCTAAAACTTTGAAATGGGAATTTTTAATGAAAATGCAAATTACTTGTAGTTAGAATTATAAAGAAGTTTTTTCCTTTTTTGCATATTATATGCCGCACTGACCCCCTGTCCTAAGAAATGCTATCTATCTATGCAAGGGATAATAATCAAAAGCAGAGCAAACGTTAAGGTATGATGACCAGCTAAAAGTAGCTTATTTACACTAGTTTACAGAAATTTTAAACCGCAACATTTTGCATTTATTTTTTTCTAAATTGATGCCGACTGCGTGGAGTTTATTCCACATACAGTAAGGGTGGGATAGTGTTGTATGAGATTTTAAGCAGCAAGATTTGGAAACGCTAGAACCGCTCCTTTTGCGAGGTTCGTAAAAAAGTGAATGAGACAAAAAATGGGCTAGGTCGGATGGGATCTAGGGGTCGCTTATCGGGGTCAAAGTTGGGCGTTAAGGGGAAAAGTCCTCAAAAAGCCCCAAATTCCCCAGGACTTGCCCCTAGAGGGGTCTAATATGAGACCAGTCCCCATTAATTGAACATCTTTTTCAAACATACTTAAGATCTATCTCCACTCCCTAAGGGGGCTCCCACATAAAGGTGTTTAAAAATAGTTGCTCCTACCGCTCAGATCTCCTAGACGTGCCCCTAGGGGAGTGAAATTTTTGACCGATCCCTAATATTTTTTCAATCCCACCATTTTCTTAGAACATACCTACCCTCTATCTTCAACCTTTAGGGTGGTCCCCATAATTATACCCTACACCATACTGTGGTACAGGGTGGAGATGGGCACATGAGCAGATTAAAGCGTGATTCACGCGTGATCACGCGTAAGTGCGACTGAAATCTATTTTACTCACGTGATTGTGAGTGTGCGTGGAGACAAAAAATGCGTGAGTGAGTGTGCGTGATTAAGATTAAGATTAGCAACAAAAAAAATTTAAAATTAGGCTTAACTTAAGATTTCGTCCCGAAAAAAGCAAAAAAAATGTAAAATTTCGCTGAACTTTAAATTTTGCTGAAAATTTTGAAAGATTTTTGAAATTTTAATTTTTGAAATTTTTTTTGTATAAATAAGAGTTTCGTGAGTGTGAGTCAACGTGAGTGTGAGTGAAGCTTGCGTGTGTGCACGTGTGAGTTGTATTAAATTTACTAACGTGATTGTAAGTGAGTGTGAGTAGAAAAAATATGAGTGCGCGTGATTCAAAAATTCCTGTCGTGAGCGTGAGTGAGTGAGAGTCAAAAATCACTCACGCGCCTACTCTAGTGCAGGGTATAATGAGTTTGTGCTGATGTTTGTAATTACCCGAAATATTGGTCCTAGACCCACTTTTAAGTATACCGATCGACTCAGAATCACTTTTTGAGTCGATTTAGCGTCTGTCTGTCCATGTAAACGGTGTAAACACGATATAGCTCGCAATTTTTAATCAATTGACTTGAAATTTGAAACTTAAGCCTTTTTTGGCCCAACGACGAAGCCTTTTGATATTGGAAAAAATCGGTCCATATTTAGACCTAGCCCCCACACAAAGGACTCAAATAACTCTAATATCCGCATTTTAATAGGTATCTTTTCGAAATTTGGCAGGTAATCATGTTTTATCTACGCAAATCACCACTCCGAATTTTAAAGAAATCGCACCAGTTCTTCTTGTAGCCCCCATACAAACCAAGGTGGTGGTTGATTTTCACATAAATCTCTCAAATTTCATGAAAATAGAAAATATTTAATTAAAATTCTGTTTGTGTATGTTAAACGCGTACTTTAATAACCTTATCAAATCCGATTATCATCGGACCATTTTTGGACTTAGGCCCTATGTGAAAATTTCGCCCGATATTTAGTTGAAGCGGTTTATTGTCAACAAAAAGGACCCTATTTCACTCAAATTTGATTTGTAAGTGCTTTTTACACTTATTAAAGATTTGACAAAATATAGATCTCATCTGACCATATTTAAACTTGGGACCAATTTTCCGGGAAACTCTTGTGTAGGGTATTATATGGTCGGTCTTGACCGACTATATTTTTCTTACTTGTATTTTTTATTTTTTCTTAATTTGTTTTATTAAATCCAATGGTGCCTCCTAGAGGGGTCATTAGCATGACCAACCCCTATTAATTTTCCCCCAAAACATACTTAAGCCCTATCTCCCATATAAAGGTTCAATTCAATTTAAAAAAATATATTTTCTACCACCGCTCTAGCTGTCTAAGAATTGCCCCTAGTGAGTGAAATGTATGACCAACCCCAATATTTTTTCAAACCCAACATTTTCTTAAAAAATACCTACCCTCTATTCTCAATCCTTATGATGGTCCCCATAATTTTTTTGTTTTTTAATTTTCCCTTAATATGTTTTATTAAATCATCTTCTACCGGTCCGATGGTGCCTCCTCGAGAGGTCATTTGCAAGACCGATCCTTAATAATTTTTAGTCTCCAACATTTTTTCTGAGCATACCATACCCTATCTCCAATTCCTAAGGGGTCTTCTTACAAAATTAATTTTTTTATAAATTTGCTCCCACCGCTCTAACTGTCGCAAGGGTGACTTTCGTGAAGTCAAATGTGTGACTGACTCCCCAATATTTTTTCAACGCCAATATTTTCTACAAAGAAACCTATCCGCTATTTTTAACCCTTAAGGTGGTCCCCACACATTTTTTTTTATTCTTTATAATTTTTTTTATGGTGCCTCTTAGGGACGGGAAAAACCTGAACTTTAATTAAAAGAAGTGTTTGAAACAAAATTCGGCATAACGTCTGGACCAAGAGTGCCAATGTTGGCGCGTTTTAAAGAGCAGTAGCAAAATATAAAAGGCAAACCACACAGTCCTGTCATAGAAGATAGGGAAGTGGAAACCACCATACCAGCGAATGATATTGGGGGTCGGTCATACACACATCTAGGGTCACTTATAGGTCGGCTAGAGCGGTATTAGCAAATATTTTAAAAAATTGAACCTTTGTATGGGAGCCCCCTTATGTAGTGGAAATAGGACTTAGGTATGTTTCGGGTGGTGACATTAATGGGAGTCGGTCTCACTTTTGATCTGTCTAGGGGCAAGTTAAGGGGAGTTGTGGGGCTTTTTGTAGATCCTATCCGACCTACCACATTTTTTGGCTCATGTTTTTTACGAAGCTCACAAAATTAGCAGTTCTAGCGCGTCGAAATCGAAAGTCGTGCACTATCCCACCCCTATTGGACAGTCGACAAAGAACGTATGTGATTTTTTTTTATAATCCCCATTTCCGTTATGGGGATTATGACCAAATTCTTTTCGTTTATAATCCCCATAATGGTAGTGGGGACTATGACCAAAAATTATTTGACATAATGCCAAAAAAAAAACGGACATAATTCCCAGATTTATGGGGATAATGACCACGTAACAAATGGCCATAATTCCCATTATGGGGATTATGTCTTCTATACTAGTTGGTCATAATCCCCAAAATCAAATTATTTTTTTTTTTTACTTAAAAGTTTTTCTGCGTAGCCGGCCTTCGGCAGGTCTTAGGGATTACAAACTCCATGCATTAAACTCACCCTCTCTGCAGAAAACGGGGATTATGACCAAAATTGCTTTGGACTTACTCCCAATAATGTGAATGGGGGTTATGACCGAAAAAAGTTCGGTCGTCATCCCAACAAGGAACGGACATAATTCCCATTGGGATTGTGACCGTTTTGGAAACGGTCATAGTCCCCACAACTATTATGGGGATTATCACCGAAATGAATTCGGTCATAATCCCCATGTCCGTTATGGGGGTAATGTCCGTGGGGATTATGTCCTGTCACCTACTACGAGCATGCAAACTCGTCTCAGATAAGCAGTTACCGTGGTAATATCGATAGTACAATGACACAGTCCGATTATGCTCTAAAGAGTCTATAGAACTGGATACCCTACTGTCATTGATGAGCTTCAACGAACTTCTATGCACCCAATCCAGAAAATTCACGATAGACCTTGAAGCACCTGCCCAGATATGGGATTACATTTTTGGTCGGATATAGGCGGTATAAATTGTAAGCTTCTTTCGGCGTGAAAAAAATGTTGGTTTCAACGAACATCACATTGGATTTACATGTCTAGATTTCTGATTTCTCGATAGCTGTACCACCCATGGATACAGATGACGCTGATGGCACAAGCCGCCAATGGGTCAACATACAATATTTGGTATTACGAGCATTAAAATTGGCCCTATTCGCAAGACCCCACTCAGAGATTGTCGTAAGGTCATGATTGAGAGTGGCATTTATATTCCGCCTTATATCTTTAACCTCAAAAACGCTTTGTCTATGATTAAAGGAAAATGAATGACAAATGTTGCTGTCGTCTGCGATAGGATAGATACTTAGAATTGGAAGTTAAGTTAGGAGAAAAGAAATTAAAATGTTTTTTTCTTTGTAAAAGAAACCACCAATTGTCTTTTTGTAAGGTATTTTCCCTCAAAAACTTTTTTCGATAAGATATGATTGAAAGACAATTGGTGGCCAATGGGTTAAGGCGACTGACCAAACGAGTTCTGCATCTTAAAGAGTTGTGTTAAGCTTTACCCTCGACTTATGTATAAGTCGCAATCACATCGGCTTCATTTCAAAAACCTGATTTGATGAAAAAGTTTGGACACCGGAATTTTGGCCAGTAGAACTATAGTAATTAAGTGTATAAGGTCGCGTACCAGTCGCATTTTCGATGATAGTAGTGTTACCTTTATTTTAAAACAAACAAAATTAAATAAACCGATTTGATCCGTAAATCCACTTTTTTAAAAAGTTAAAAATTTATAAAGTTAGCAATATCTTGAAAACTGTTCTACATTTAAACCTTTGAACTTTATTTTCGGATTCAGATTTTACATGAAAAATTAATGCATAATGTCATAGCACGTAAAATTAGTTTTTAAATTGTAAACTAGTGTAACTAGGCAAAGGACTTTTAAAGAAAATAAATTACGAGTTCAACAACAAAAGTGCAGAAATGACATAAAATAACAAAAACAACAAGAAAAAGGGGACGTTACAAATGACAATGGAATTAATTTTCATTTTAATATTAATCCCGCTTGACCATTGTCCACTACTCTATACATTTGGCCCATTTCAAAATTAAAAAGACAATTTTTAAATGGACATTAGGATGAAATTGTTTAAAAAAAGTAAAGAAAAACACCCTTGAAAAACCAAGAAAAATATGTAGCAAAACATGATCTTTGCTCTTATTTAACTGAAGATGCCCTGTTTTTTAAAGAAAATTTTGAGGGTTGATTTGTTTTTTTTATGTGCCTTAAAAAAGAAGTTCAAACGCATTTTAATGTTGATCTTAAACCCGTTACGATCTTCAAACAGGACATCACAAAAAACTCTCATATCTATCTTATCATTTAAACGGTTGCTCTCATTATAATGAGCAGCAGTAGTAGTATTAAATGTGAGTGAGGTGATTCTTTGGTGGACCTTTGTTCCCCCTTTTACCTTTAAGCTTAATTAAAATAAACAACGAATGTTATTTGAGCACAAAAATTATAAGAAAAAGGTAGTGGTCATCCTAATTTGAATATTTACTGGGCTGGGTGACATTAACGAAAAAAAAACTTGTAGAATTTTCTACCCCTTTTTTTGGTTAGGATATTTGTGAAAGAAGCTAGATAAACAGAATTGGGTCGGCATACGAATATATTTTTATGTTGTGGCCTTTGGCTAGTAAACATCACATTTTCACATCTTAAGTATTACACGCTTGACCAACAATATTCATAAATTAAGACGAAGGGTTCATTCTACTCATAGTTAAGCATCTTACAAATGTTATTCCTAAAGTTTTACTCTCTGCCTGCTGTGGATTTGAACTCATATTTCATTTATGAAATTGAAATAGCAAAGGATAACATTAATTTAAAGAGATGGTCAGCAATATTTTCTGTATAGAAATTTTTTATAATTGAGGAATACATGGCAATGTTTGAGCTAGTTTTGGCGCGTAATAAATTATATTTTTAGGTATACGCTCATTTAATTTTGATATATGGCGCAAAACTAGCGTAAAATTATTTGGGAAGCTGTTACTGGTAGCCATAGATAATGTGAATAATTAAATAGTAGATATGAATTATAGTATAAATGTATGATAACCCTTTACAGTGTAAAACATTTTTACGATTTTGAAACCGATGAGTTTTTAATTTTCCCATACATTTATAGGTCCACCTTAAGGTATATATTATGGTGGCAGCGAAATTTCGACTTTGGACTTTCATCATCTCCCAGGCGGAATATTGTGCCACATGATCTTAAACTGATGTAGACAAATTTTAAGCCAAATCGGATAATTTAAACCGTGCCCTTTGTAAGTGGCTGTTTACGCCTTACGTCAGCACACATAGACTCTGACGGGACGGTAATAGATTCCCCTACTAGGGCCTGCCGTTAAACCAATTAAAGCTTCTTATGAAACTCCAATGATATTCAAGTTTGTCATCCGATAAATTAGAAAGATTGTACAGCTCCCTAGATCCCAGTGAAGCAAGCCTCTGACCAGATAGTGCCGGGCAATGGCAGATAAAGTGTTCGATAATTTTCAACTTCTCATCATCCATGCAACCCCACAAAAGCCATTAAATGTGCCATCAACATTTAACTACTCTGCGTGCTTTTCTATATGTCATTGTTCGGTTATTACAGTGTCCAAATCTGTCGTGTAGTCCCGTGATTAGTCTCTTTCGCGGAACAAAGACAAAAATTTTGCTTGCGGTTTCATTTCAATTTTGTTGGAATATGTAAGATAGTTCACAGTCTTGCAAGATCTTGATTTCATAAACATTGACCGCGTCTTGACTGTCACAATAGATGTTGACTACGGTCAACATCATGCTCCGCATAAGCAGAACATGGCATGGGGAGTACAATGTGGGACATGGTCGTCTGTTCAATAGGCTATCTGAACTTTGTCCGATTTTTCTATGCCTTTGGACAGTACAACCTCTTGCATCGAGTTTAGTAGGAAGTTTACTGTAATATTTCCGAGTAGATAAGACTGGGGAAACCCAGCAGACCTACTGGAAAATTACACGGATACTTTCTACACGGATCGATCCAGTACCTTAAATGGCTCTGGGTCTGGCTGGTATTTGGACGATGCGACTAAATGCTATATTGCTATGGGAAAAATGGCTACAGTATTTCAGACTGAAATATTTGCTATTTTGGACGCGGCGACCAGGATAATTAGAAACAGATGGAGTAATAGAAGAATCAGTATCTGCAGTGACAGCCAGGCTGCGCTCATTGCACTAGAACCTCCAGTCACTTCATCTAAAATTTGCCAGGAATGTAGGCGCAGACTCAATGAGGTCTCATGTGGGAATAGCGTCAGTCTTTTGTGGGTTCCGGGTCATAGGGGAATACGGAGAAACGAGATTGCCGACTCTTTGGCAAATCTTGGCTCCGATACAATTCCTTACAATCCGGACCCTCAAATTGGTATTGGCTTGATGCGTGGCTGATGCGTTGGATCAACTCTCATATGAAATCAACTTTGATAGAAAGATGGGCAAATGAGTTGGCATGCACGAATATCAAAGGTTTTGTGATTAGGCCAGACAAGAAAGTGGCAAACTATCTACTCAGCCTCAGTAGAAAAAACTGTCGCAGACTTACTGGCTTAATTACGGGACACCATTCCTGTGCTCGTCATATGACGAGACTAGGTGTCTTATCAGACCCATTATGTGTGGCTTGTCTTGAGGATGATGACACAACTGAACATTACGTCTGTTGTTGTCCAGCGTTCTCAATGGCTAGACTTCGGATATTGGGTTATGATATTCTGATACACGGTCCATGGACTTCCCTTGTCAGATTTTCTCAAGTTTGTCAAAGCAACTGAGAAATTCTGAACAAGCACTTTTCTTTCTTTTTCTTCTAAACCTTTTGGACAATAGACTACTTTAAGTCTGAGCGCCATGGACTTACCTAAAAATTAACTTATTTTAGTCTTGTACATTCCACCCTCAACTTAACGGTTGAGACATGTCATTGCAACTCAACCAGGCGGCCAATTCCTTTACTTCCAGCATCTCTGCCTGGTAAACACTGCAATGATTTAGCAATCTTTGAGTCAGGCTCAACCCAAGCTCTTCCAAATAGACTTCAAAGCCCACTTGTTTGTGTAGCTTCGATTCAACTGTGTAAAAAATTATGGAGGCTCCACTACCCGTAATGGCTCTCATTCAAGACTCCGTTAACATATTATCGTGGTAAAGTGGCGCTCAAATAGGCTCATAGAGGGATCATAATTAGGGTGACCATTTTTTTCAGAACTCAAATCAGTACACCCATGTTTTTTCTAGAAAAAAATCTGTGAAAAGTCTTGCTATAGAATAAATTGTATGACGAATGTTTCAGCTGTCAAACATTTAAATTTGCAACAATTGTAGTTGTTTGAGGCCAACAAGTATTACAGTAATAACATTACAGTTTTTGTAAAGAATTTTTGAATAAAAATATAATTTTTCGTTAAAATATTCAAAAATCAGTACAATCAGTACATATTTTAAAAAATCAGTACAAATCAGTACACGGTTTTTTGATCAGTACACGTGACTAAAAATCAGTACACGTACTGATCAAATCAGTACGAATGGTCAGCCTAATCATAGTCCACATTTTGTGATGTTGTTATCTTCTTCAAGATCACGCTATGGCCACAATCGTTGCTTTTCCATTGTTGTGTGGTTTTCAATGGCCCTTTTACAGAAATATAGATCAATCGTTGCTTTTCTCACACATTCCTCAATATTACGCCTGAAATTATACTTCCTATCTAGAAATATTTCAAGATACTTAGCTCTATCTGCCGTCCAGAGAAATAGGATCAAAAGCAGGAATCTTTTTTTTCTGGTAAACAAGATGAGCTCTGTTTTTCTTTCAGTGCCATCCAGAGAGAAAAAGGATCAAAAGCTTGAATCTTTTTTTTCTTCTTGTAAACAAGACAAGCTCTATTTTACTTGGATTAACCCCCAGAACACAGTCTCTTGCCCATTTAGACTGATCTTGCAGGGAACCCGGAAGAATGTCCCATAATGGTAGCAGGTGGTTTCCTATTACCGTCAGCATATGCGATAACATGACAACCACTTGCTTTTAGAGCGATCAACACTGAATTCAGTGCCAGGCTCCAAAGAAGTGGCGAAGGAACACCTTCATGAGGTGTGCCCCTATTGACAAACCCCAAACCCCTGCTGCATGCATGTTGCCTAGTCGAAACAAACCTCAGGTCAATAACTCCACGCTAGTATCTTTATCAAAGAAGGGGACAATTTATCGGTCTGAAATCCTTCGGAACTGTGTGAGAATTTTTACCAGCCTTCGGGACAAAAACGACGCTGGTATCCAGGTGAGCGAGGATGCTGATATACAGGTTTGTGATAAGGGCACATGTATTATATTTCAGAATCCTTGACAGGAGTCAAAAGCAACATCTCTGATAACATCACCGAAATCCTTGCGAGTTGTCCGAGAGCTGAAGTAGTCGCCGCTGGGGACTTCAACGATCACAACTACTCTTGGCTTCGCCATTCCAGCTATACTACTCCCGAGGTCCAATACGTTGAGCTTTTTGCAGCGACGATCAAAGTCGACGGAATATATGGGCAGGGCTTCAGAGTCTATTCTGAAGTTTCTGGAGCGTTTTCAACAGACGGCGTTGAAGCTAATCAATGACAATAAGGTGTCCAACTCTGCTTACTCCTTCGAGCTTCGTCGAAATGTAGGTTGTATAACAAAGTTCTATCGATATTACCATGAAAAATTTTCTGCTGAGATAAGGGAACTTATCCGCAGCGCCAGGGTTTTTGTTCGGAGTATTCGCTTATCTAGTAGGGCCCATCCATTTTTTGTTGATTGCCAGTGTACCGCACAGCGTAAAGCATAGAAAATTCATTTATAGGTTGAACTATTCGTATTTAGACACTGTGAGCCTCAGCGATGTATAGGTTGAACTTTAGTGTCGAAGAAAAGTGTAAATGCAGTTCGATTTCTACATGATTAAATGTAGAAATTCGCGATATATCGCGAATGCGAGCAGCTACGATTTCGCTGTTAACAGTTTTGTGACATATAATCATGTAAAAATCAAACTGTGTTTACACTTTTCGTCGGCACTACAGTTCAACCTAAACATCGCTGAGGCTCACTTTGTAGAATATAATTTCTGCAAAGATATTTCCTGTTAACAACAATTTAGAAAAATTCAAATCAAATATCTACAAGCACTACTCCTTCTTTCCGCCTTCCCATATCCAAATTCTCAATATACACAACATCAGAAATGCAACTGGGACGCGACCTTATACACTTGAATACAATAGTTCAGCTGGTCAAAAATCCGGTCGCCAAACTTTTTCGTTACATAAGATTTTTGAGAAAATTGAGGTCAAAGTTTGAAAAATATCAAAGTTTTGGGAATTTTTAGCAACTCATAAGGGATGAACCCGATAAGAGAGAGAATAAAGCTCAAACATTACTCTTTAATACACACAACTCATTTGGTCAGTTGCCTTAACCCTTTACTCACCAGTTGTCTTTTTATGATATCCTATTCCCCAGTATCGTATAAAAACGTTTTTGGGGGACAAGAACTTATTACAAGACAATTGGTGCTCCAACGGTTAATGGGACTGATCAAATGAGTTATGCATCTTAGAGACCAATGTTTGAGCTTTATATACTTTTGACATATTTTTAAGTTGTCAGCACATCGGGGTCATCCGCTATGAGTTGTCAAATATGTCAAAAAAAACGCGATTTTTTGTGTTTTAAATTTTTCAAAAACTTGATGTGATGGAAAAGTTTAGAGACAGGATTTGTGACCAGGAGAATAATTGTGATCATGTGTATATGGTGGTTTCCATTCACATCAACATTTTTCATATAATTAGTAGTGAATAGCGAATAGTTTTTAGAAAATAAGACATCATTGAAAGACAATTGGGGCCCTAAGAGTAAAGGCGACTGACTAGATGAGTTCTGTTTCCTTAAGAGACATTTTTTAGCTTTACCCTAGACTTATTTTTAAGTCGCTATTACATCGGGATCATTCGCTATGAGTTGTCAAAAAAGGTCAAAACGCCGAACTTTTAGAACTTTGACCTCAATTTTCTCCAAAACCTGATTTGATGGAAAATTTTGGAGACCAGATTTGTGATCACTAGAACAATTGAAATTTACTATGCAAGGTTGCGTCGCAGTCGCATCAAATCTTTTTAAAAATATCCAGTAGTGTTAAGAACACAATGCACTATTTTTATAGGGAACATCCTCTGAGTGTTGTTTAATCCAATAAACAATTTCCTCTCACTACTTAAATTAATTTGTGAATACCTAATTCATTCATTCCTCTCTAACTTTACATCTTTCATATTAAAAATAATCTCCATTTAATTCATTAAATGCCACCCATTGGTCAAACATTATTTGGCATCATGTCAGCCATTAATATTAATTAAATAAAGAAAATCTTATAAAAATAATGATATTTACCCTTAAAATGGTTGGACATTTTGTATCCCAAAGATCAACAGCTCAACAATTAACTTTAATTTTTTCTACATTTTCAACAGAATTTTTCGGTCATTTATCATTTGAGTAATATTCATTCAGCAAACCACCCTGAAAAATCCCTTAAATAAATTGACAAATAAAATCAAATAATTTTAAGGTGGAAAGTTCATCTTTGCAAAGATCATCATATGAGTATAACAATTAGTTGCATATCATATGGGAGCGTAGCATCTTTAACATACAGTTACAAAGATCAAGCAATAACCCAACCAACCCTTTTATGACCAATTTCTTTATAGTTTGCTTAACATCTTTATGTCTTCTATGTGGCTATGTCCTTAAAGGACAAACGACCTTTGTTGTTTAATCTTTTTTCGCTCTTTGCAGTGAAATGATTAATAAAGGGGGAAATAAGTTTTTTTAAAAAAATATGTCCCTTTTTAAACCGGTTTTAAACTGACCGTTAGAATTTTTTAGTGCTCGTATCCTATTCGTATTCTTGATTTATTAGTTCAATGAAAATTTTGTTAATGTTGATTTTATTAGCATACGAAGATCCTTTTGACCGTAACAAAAAAATTTGTTGTTGCTGTTATCCTTTTCATTGACAAATGATTTCATCATTTTTTTTTTTTCATCTTTTAGGGTTGAGAGATGCAAGCAGCATCTCATGTTTGCGTGTTAAAAGTACTGATTATGCTTGTGAAGATTATCATCATCATCTCCTTTATTTAACTCGTTTGTTGCTGTTGTGTTGCTTAAAGGCATTTGATATCCTGCGGAGGATCAATTTACCTTTAGTTTTTGTAACATGCGGTAGACTTAGCATCATTTGCATAATAAGGCGTGTAGATTATTTGTTCTTTCGATAAAAAAAAATATTAATACAGAATCCCGAGCAATCATCTGTTTAGTGTTAACATTTTTGTAATCATCGAAGTTCAAACAATGTCCACCTGGAGTTATTAACGAATTTCAAAACTTGAAACATAGTTGCAATTTCAAAAGGTTTTCTGAGGAACTTTACTCCATGAGAGTCTTTAATGTTTTATACTGGCATTTGCTCACACTCAATTTTGTCTGGCCGATGTTTATGTCTAATGTGCGACTTTCTTTCATATACTAATTTAAACTAGTGAAAAACTTGTTTGTAGCGAAATGGACCAAGTCCTCTGGTGGGAATCGCACCCATGACCGCCATTCTCATTGGCTAGCACACTAGCATACTTTCAAAAAGATAGTTCAGCGAAGCTTGATTCCCTCAGAAAGACAGATGGTACCTACACAAACAACCAACAGGAGGTCAATGATATTCTGTTATCTACTCACTTCCCAGGATGCAAAGCGACAACGATAAATACAGATATTATTGAGAGTCCTGTTGGTAGTACTACTTGTAGGAACTGTTATATAGCATCTAGGATAGTTTCTGAGGAATCGATTAGGTACGCCTTATCTTCCTTTGATAACTATAAATCCCCTGGACCTGATGGTATATACCCTATGATGTTGAAGAGTGAAGGAGATACCCTAGTGAAGGTTCTTAAAAATATCTTCAGAGCCAGCCTGGCTTATGGGTATGTTCCATCATCTTGGTGCGATGTCAAGGTTGTTTTTATTCCCAAACCTGGGAAGGAGGACTACACCTTGGCAAAAAGTTTTAGACCAATCAGTTTATCATCCTTTCTACTGAAAAGTCTTGAGCGAATGGTTGAGAAATTCATTAGGTCAGTAGCATTAATCGAATGCCTTCTAAATAGTCAGCAACACGCGTATCAGAGTGGTAGATCTTGTGAGTCGGCACTTCACGATCTTGTGGTCAAGATTGAAAAGGGTATTGACAAACAAGACTCTGGGTGTTTTTGTTGATATTGAGGGCGCTTTTGATAATGCTACTTTCGATTCTATGAAAACTTCGGCTGAATTGCATGGCGTGGATCCAGTTCTAGTCAAGTGGATTCATTTTATGCTCTCTCGGAGATTGTTGACGGCTGAAGATGGGGCACAAAAGTAACGGTTGAGGTTAGTAGAGGCTGCCCCCAAGGGGGTGTTCTCTCCCCTTTGCTGTGGTGCTTTGTGGTAAACTCGCTCTTGGTTGAAATACAAGCTCTAGGTGTACACATACAGCCATACGCTGACAATGCGTGCGCATTAGTATCCGGAAAGTCACTTAACTTGGTATGCAAAAAAAAGCAGACCCTTATTGACTTGATGGACAACTGGTACAATCGACATGGATTGTCTGTCAATCCGAATAAGACAACACTCGTATTGTTTACGCGAAGAACCAAACATAATGGTCTTCAGCTTCCTACGTTGAAGGGCATAACTCTTCAAGTGTCCACAGAAGTTAAGTATTTAGGGGTTACCCTAGATAGAAAACTAATGTGGACAAAACATGTTGAACAAAAAGTTTCACGGGCATTTCGGATTTTCTGCCAATGTCGGCGAGCTTTTGGAAAGACATGGGGCTGTAATTAGACCTATTGTGACGTATGCGGCGGTAGTCTAGTGGCCGAGAACGATGGTGAAGACTATTCGATCCAAGCTAAACGGACTACAAAGAGCAGATGCTTTGGGAATTACTGGTGCCATGAGCACCACCCAGGCGCAGCTCTGGACGCTATGTTAGATATGCTTCCCTTGGACCTACATATTCAAGGAGAAGCCATGAAATTTTTGTGCAGGCTCCGCAAAAGCGGAACATGGCATGGGAGTATAATGTGGGACATGGTCGCCTGTTCAATAGGCTATCGGAACTTTGTCCGATGTTTTGTATGCCTTTGGACAGTACAACCTCTTGCATCGAGTTTGGTAGGAAGTTTACTGTAATATTTCCGAGTAGGGAAGACTGGAGAAACCCAGCAGACCTACTGGAAAATTACACGGATACTTTCTACACGGATGGATCCAGTACCTTAAATGGCTCTGGGTCTGGCTGGTATTTGGACGATGCGACCAAATGCTGTATTGCTATGGGAAAAATGGCTACAGTATTTCAGACTGAAATATTTTATATTTTAGACGTGGCGATGGAGTAATAGGAGAATTAGCATCTGTAGTGACAGCCAGGCTGCGCTCATTGCACTTGAATCTCCAGTCACTTCATCTAAAATTGTCCAGGAATGTAGACGCAGACTCAATGAGGTCTCATGTGGGAATAACGTCAGTCTTCTGTGGGTTCCGGGTCATAGGGGAATACGGGGAAACGAGATTGCCGACTCTTTGGCAAATCTTGACTCCGATACAATTCCTTACAATCCGGAACCTTAAATAGGTATTGGCTTGATGTGGCTGATGCGTTGGATCAACTCTCATATGAAAGCAACTTTCATGGAAAGATGGTCAAATGAGTTGGCATGCAAGAATACCAAACATTTTGTGATTACGACAGACAAGAAAGTGGCTAACTATCTACTAGAGTTGTCAATTATTCGACTTTCAACTTTGTTCGAATAATTCAAATAATTGTTTTTCCTCGTTCGATCAAACGATTAAAGATCAAAATTTATTCGATTAATCGAAGAGAATAACGAATAAAAGAATTATTTTAAAAAATATTTTTATTAACAAAAAAATAAACAATTCATATAAAAAATCTTAAAATAAGAAAGTTAAAATTTTTATTAACGAAAAAATGCATAATACTTTGAATTGAATTATCTCGCATAAAAGATTATTATTTTCATTACTAATAACTTCCTCTATTTCAATACTTTTATCTGAATAATTGTGATTACTTTCAACATAAAATAATCTGGAGTATAATTTATTTGCATATTCTTTTGTTTCGATTTTTGGAGAATATTTTAAGAAACTTTCATTGCTCGGAAAATTTCCAGAATTTAGAAAAATTATTAACGTATTTAACACTTTTATACGTCTCTCATTAATTCTTATTATACCCTCCAACTACAGTATGGGGGTATACTCACTTTGTCATTCCGTTTGTAACGCATCGAAATATCGGTCGGGGACCCCATAAAGTATATATATTATTGATCAGTGATCGATTCTAAGACATTCTAGCGATGTCCGTCCGTCCGTCCGTCCGTCTGTCCGTCCGTCCGTCCGTCCGTCTGTAGTTAACACGATGCAGTCCAAAATAAAAGAGCTAGGAACCTCAAGTTTGGCACAAATATGTCTTATGTTCCTAGCAGCGACGTATCCAGGAATTTGAAAACGGGGGGGCACAATTCCCAAAATTGTTTTCGTCATTGCCTATTAATATTTATTTTTAACTACCCATATTACCTCCCCCCTCCCAAACACGATTTCGCCTTTATTTATATAAAAAATGTCTTGGAATATCACATTTTTTTATAAAATCTCGAAATTTTTGTACTGGAAAAATGTTCAGAATTTAAAAATTTTCATAAAGGTTCAAGTTGAAAAAATGCAGAAGAAAAATTGAATTTCTAAAAATTATAGACATTTATGGTATTTCCCATACCGGTTTCAAACACCCCAGTTAGTGTTATCATCAGTAGGATTTTAAATGTCGGTTTGTCTTGTTAATGAAAACTGTTTTTATATATGTGAATATTTATAGTTTCTACAATTTTCTTTTAAGCAATTATAAACTTTTGATGAAAATAATGTCTGACAAATTCTCAGATATTAATGTTTCTATAGAAAAAACTTTTCAGAATCTGAGAGTTTTAATAAACATATAATATCTCAGATTTTAATACAGAAAATGTGTCTTACAATGGAAGTATCTTAACCCTTATGAACCGATTTGCATGAAACTTAAAATATATATGAGAGTTTTTTCGTCAACCCTTTTGTCCAAAATTGGATTTTTTTTTTTTAAATAGCGAATTTACTTAAAAATATTTGGTTTTGAATACGGAGTGGTGGTTTTGAATTTCAACATGGCGGATCCAATATGGCGCTCAATTTTTTAAAAATATTACAGATTTGCTTAAAATTCTTCATGTACCGGTTCTTGGAATCGCTTAAGAAGAATTTGCATTTGGATTTTTTAAATTCAAAATTTCGGATCAATCATGGCAATAGTTTTTTTTTTTAAAACAGATTCACTCAAAACTCTTTTCGCACCGGTTTGTTGGGTTGCTAAATTAGAATATGCCATTCGAAAATCTAACATTAGATTCTTATTTAGCGACCAAAAAAAATCAGGTATAAAAAGTTTCAAGCAAATCGGTTAATTTTTTAAAAATATTTGTCGCCATGTTGGATCAGCCCTTTTGAATTTTAAAATTCCAATTTCAGATTCTTCTTAGCGACCACAAAAACCTGTGTTTAAAGACTTGACGAAGAAACCCTCATATACAAGAAACAATTCTAAGGCTGTGGTGTCCCGGCTCATCGGTCACATCGTGGATTTTGGGGTTCAAAAAATTTGAAATTTTTCTAAGAAACTATATGATGAAGAGAATAAATGTTTTTAATGCCTATCCAACAGGGGCACAACCTTGTAAAAATTTGGCTTCGTTAAATATTTTATTCATGAAAATGTGTAAATTTAAAATCGTCTTTGAAGTTTCAGAGAAATCGGTTCATAAGGGTTGAGATACCTCGCTTATTGTCTGAAAATTGTTTTGTAGAAATTAATTTTCATGATCCTGATGCATAATGTTTATTAGATAAAACTAATATTATGTGTTTTTTTATTATATTTTTCTGATTTTTAGGTATAAATGACTTTTTAGAAATGTAATTATTTTAAGAAAATAAAATCTTTTCTTTTAAAATAAAAATATTTAGAAACTTGTGATATACTTTTTTGGATAATGCATTTTTGTGTATAAAATTTTTAAAATTTTTAAATCGAAAGGGGGGGGGGGCACGTGCCCCTGTGCCCACCCCCTGTATACGTCCATGGTTCCTAGGCAGGTTAAGTTCGGAAATTGGCCAAATCGGACCAGGGGGAAAAAAGTTCCCCCTTGAAGAACTAAACCAACCTCTAAAAAAATACACGTTTTTACATGTTTTTTTTTTATTTTTGTTAAATAAATGAGATATTTGGTATATTTATCGCGACGGGAAGGTGCTCTCAACGTGCCCCACTGCCCCTATCAATTCCCCCCCCCAAAAAAAAGAACGCCCCTGTCATTTTTTTTTTTGTTTACATTTTGGAGGGTATAAAAGATTCGGCACAGCCGAATTTAATACTCTCACTTGTTTTAATAATTGATTTTTTAGTAAGTCTGATGCAAAAGAATTATTAATTTTTTCTAAATTATTTATTAAAAACTTGATAACTCCCCCTAATTCTATAAGGGATGTGCTATCCAGGGCTATGGCTACAATATATTTTAGTCTTCCTACATTTTGTATAAAACCTTTCAAAATTTATGAGAATAAATCAAATTCTAAGCATTTATTTAATTTTTTAATTAAAAAAAATTGTTCGATTAATCGACATTAATTAATCGATTTATTCGTTATTCGAAAATCGTCATTTTTGAATTATTCGAACAAGAGTTGGGTTTTGTTTGATCGATTAATCGAATTATTCTTAATCGACTGACAACTCTACTATCTACTCAGCCTCAGTAGAAAAGACTGTCGTAGACTTACTGGCTTAATTACGGGACACAATGCCTGTGCTCGTCATATGACGAGATTAGGTGTCTTATCAGACCCATTAGGTGTGGCTTGTCTTGAGGATAATGACACAACTGAACACTACGTCTGTTGTTGTCCAGCGTTCTCAAGGGCTAGACTGCGGTTTTTTGGTTCTGATATTCTGTCAATGGACACGGTCAATGGACTTCCCTTGTTTGATTTTCTTAAGTTTGTGAAAGCAACTGAGAAATTCTGAACAAGCACTTTTTCTTTTGCTCCTTTTTTTATACCCTTCAACTACAGTATGGGGGTATACTCACTTTGTCATTCCGTGTGTAACGCATCAAAATATCGGTCTAGGACCCCATAAAGTATATATATTTATGAACAGTGATCGATTCTAAGACATTCTAGCGATGTCCGTCCGTCCGTCTGTCCGTCTGTAGTTAACACGATGCAGTCCAAAATAAAAGAGCTAGACTCCCGACATTTGGCACGAATATGTTTTATGTTCCTAGGAAGGTTAAGTTCGTAAATGAGCAAAATCGGACCAGGGGGAAAAAAGTTCCCCCTTGAAGAACTAAACCAACCTCTGAAAAATACCATATTTTTACATGATTTTTTGTGTTTTTGTTTAACAAATCAAAAATTTTTATGCTACAAAAAGTTTAAAGTCCTGCATTTGGACCCACAGAATTGGGAAATATCGTTTTTCGGTCCGCCCCCCTTTTATGGGCGTGGAATAAAATTTTTTTTTTAAATAATGAAAAATTTGTATTTCTTTAGTGCAAAAAGCATAAGAATTAATTTTTTTAACACTTATTCGAGAGGAAATGTGCCCCGCAAATTACCACTACCAACCCCACCCCCCTCCCCCGCACCAAAAAAAGAAGACACCCCTGCAATTTTTTTTTTTATTTATTTGCATGTTGGAGGGTATAAAAGATTCGGCACAGCCGAATTTAACACTGTTACTTGCTTTTTTTTTCTTCTTTTCATTCTTTTTCTTCTAAACCTTTTCTCACCCTTACAGAACTTTTCTTCTCGGGGTACGGTACAATGGACTATTTTAAGTCTGAGCGCCATGGACTTGCCTAAAAAAATTTCCTTATTTTAGGCTTGTAGAACCCACCCTCAACTCAAGCATACTGGGCGCCTTTAATGAAAGTTATTTCATGTTTGCTCAATGTTTGTTAATTAGTTTTGACGGATGGCTCCAGCTGAAATGAAAGTTATTTTATGTTTGCTCAATGTGTGTTAATTAGTTTTGACTGATGGGCTCTAGCTGAAATGAAAGCTATTTCATGTTTGCTCAATGTTTGTTAATTAGTTTTGACTGTTTGGCCCCAGCTTGGGCGCCATTTTCTTGAAAATTATTTTAGTCAATTTTGTTAAATTTCAATGTTTATCTGAAGCAAATTTGTTGTTTTGTTAATCCCAATTCAAGTTAAAAACGATCGGTTTTGCAATTATGTAAAACCGAAACCACGGTTCAATATAACACTATAATTGCCAGTTGTTGTCAGTTGTTGAGAAACTTCAGAAATATACCTCTTATCAGAAAACACAGTTGTGACTCCGTTTATGACAATATAGTTTTTAGACAACAATCTAAATTTTAAGGTGTCTTTAATTTTCACAATCTTAAAACCGTTCGTTAAACATTCAATTTATTAAATTGAATCTTAAAAAAAATATTTGTACGCTCAATCTAAATCTTTAAGTTTGGCGCCAATTTTACCAACTCACAAAAAAATCGTTAAACATTAAATTTCTAAAAATGAATCTAAATAAATCTTAAAACATGCAAAACATCACATCAAACCGGACAGTATGTTAGAAAACAATGATTTGAACATTTTTAATTTTGAACAACTGGTCATTTTCTCAAAGGTTGAACAAAAAAAAAATCATAACAAAAGATTTTACAAACTGACCGTTAGAAAACAATATATAAAAAAAACTTCTTCTATGATCTAATTTTAATACAATACAACAAAAAAAACTTTAACGTTTTCCCTTCTTAGCATTTTAGTAAAGTCCTGTTTCTTGATGTCCAGTATTTCTTCGTTATTTGATTTTTTTTATATTTATTCAAAATATAATTCATGTTTTCAGTCACTGACCTCTTTTCAATAGTTTGCTTGTAATGTTGTGTTGTTGTATTTTTATGTTGACCACTCTCTTTTTATATCCTTTAAATAGAGCATATGTTGCATAATATCCTTTTTTTTTGTTGGTTGGTTGTATGTGTATTATAACTTCATATTCAGGTATTTGCATCCTTTGAAAAATAAAACCTTTTTCCCATCGTATTGTTTGATTTTGTTTTTTTTTTCTTACTTTTTTTGTAACGGTCAATATTTTAAGACATTTCATGTTATTGAATTTGACAGGACATTGTACATGAATTTGATAGGACATTTTTCTTACGACATGATTGACTGACATCTATGGATTTTGTGGTTTTTGATTTCAATCACGAATTAAACTTATTGTATAACAAACGGATTCTAAGTATTTTTTTTTTTAATTTATAATAAATATTTTACAAAGAAAAATATTTTTTTTGACAAACAATAACTCAAAATTATGAAAATTCAATAGAAATTAAATCACCAAAATCCATTTAATGCAAACATAAAAGTTACTATTTTTGGTACTTTTTAAAATGTACCAGTTTGCCGTATTTTTAATGTACTTTTGTGATTTTATTTATTTAAAAGTACTATCCTAGTAAATATTTTACTTTTAAAGCTATTTTTTGGTACTTTTTAGAAAAATTACTATATTTATTTTACTATAAATTTCTATATTTATTCTTTTTTGCTAAAATTTATTAAAAGGACTATTTTATTAGTATCTATCGAAAAGGGCTGTTTGGGTACTTTTTGTTAAAAACTGCTGCGTATTTCAATACAGTTTTATTGAACAGCACTATTTTCGGTGCATTTTTTATTAAAACGTATTATTTTGGTACTTATTATAAAAATTGTACTTCTTCCCAATAAGCAATTTTAAAATTCAAGTGCAAATCAAGTATAAAACAAGTGTAAATCAAGCCCTAAATTCCAGCCCCTGCTTGATTTATACTTGAATTCAAGCATACTCCAGCAAAACGGACACTGGAATTCAAGCCCTGTTTTTACAGCCTTTTCACTGGTTTTCAAGTGTAAAAACAGCGCTTGAATTCAAGTATCCGTTTTGCTGGAGAATGCTATTGAATTCAAGTGTAATTCAAGTATAATTCAAGCATAGACTGGAAATAAGGGCTTGATTTACACTTGATTTATACTTGATTTGCACTTGAATTTTAAAAAAGCTTATTGGGTTATTAAAAATTACCAAAAGTACTATTTTGTTACTTTTCATAAAAATAAACTCACAAACTAAGAATTTTTTTGGATTATTGAAAATTGTATTTTTGTACCTACCAGGGCAAGGAAGTTCATGCACTAAAAATCGCGTTTTAAGCGCTAAAAATATGTATCAAAAAATTTAAAATATGCAGTAAAAACTAAAAAAATATGCATTCAAAAATTGATTTATTTTAATATTTGATAATAAAAAAATTTAGCATTTCTCGAATTTCGAAAACGTCGGGGTCGGGAAAGTTGCCTTTGAGGGTTGATATTAACACACAAAAGATTGAACCTGTAGGACAATGACTTTTTTCTTCGCAAAATATTTTTTTAAAATTAATTTCAAAATTCATTAAAGGCCAAATTAAATAATACGATAATTTTTTTTTTTTTCATTTTTGTCCTACAGGTCCAATATTTTTGTGTTAATATAATCCCTTGAAGGCAACCTTCCTGACGACGTTTTCGAAATTCGAAAAAAGCTAAATTTGCTCCACCCTAGTGTAAATATTTACAAATAGCGCGTACCGAATTCGAATTTTTCTAGTTTGAAAATGCTTGTTCCCAAAACGATGTTCAATTAGGACCCTTTTACGGGAAAAATAAGAAAAAACAAGGGAGAGTGTTAAATTCGGTTGTGCCGAATCTTTTATACCCTCCAAAATGTAAAAAAAATAAAAAAAAAATTGTCAGGGGCGTTTGTTTTTGGGGGGAAGGGGGGTTATGGAGGTCAGTGGGGGACGTTGAGAGCATCTTCCCATCCCGATAACTATAACAAATGTTTTATTTATTTAACAAAAATACAAAAAAACATGTAAAAAAAGTAGTATATTTTTTCAGAGGTTGGTTCAGTTCTTCAAGGGGGAACTTTTTTCCCCCTGAGCCGATTTTTCCCATTTAACACTTAACCTGCCTAGGACCATAAGACATATTCATGCCAAATTGCAGGAGGCTAGCTCTTTTATTTTGGACTGTATCCTGCCATCTACAGACGGACGGACGGACAGACATTCACAGAATGTCTTAGAATCGATCATGGATCAATAATATATATCGAGGGTCTATATTCAAAACCCTCTATCTAAAAAAGCAAAACTTTTCAGGAGAGCAAAAAAACTGTTTATTTCGCGTATTGTTAGAGTAATTAAAATTCGATATTCTACAATATTTTTTAAATCAACTACAGAATCCCACATATGATTCGTTTTTCAAAATTTTGCACTATTGGGGATTTTAGAGGATAGATAGAGGGTTTTGTTTCTCAAAAATATTAAGTACATGAATGAAAATGATCAGATAGAGGGTTTTGCATTTTAATAAAATTGAATTATTATGATTACATTTACGACATCGGTAAATTTTCAACGTAATTTATTATTGATAACGGCTTATAAATAATTCCGAAATCGCGGTTTTGGTCCACATGTGCGGATTATTAAGACAAAAATATTTTTTTTACCTAATTCGTCTCAAAAATTGACAAACTGTTGAGTATGTTTTGTAAAAAATAGTAAAAAAAATTAAAAACGCGACTTTGGTCCACAGATGCTGATCAGCATCAGGATTTTTAAGATTAAAATTTTTGTTTCATAATGTACACAAGACATCCAAATTTTGAGCCATATTTTTCAAAAAAGTCAAAAAAGAATTTTCAGAAAAAATTAGCATCAGTGGACCAAAATCGTGGTTCTGGAATTTTGTTGACAAATTCATTTGCAGCATCCAAAAATTAGTATGAAAACATGTAATGCATGATGAAATTATTCTGAAAAAGTATTTATAAATTAATTATTTGAAAATATAGAGGGTTTTGCAGTCAGAAAAGTTAATTGTGTAAGAGATAGAGAAAATCAAAAATGCAAATAAAATAGAAAAAAAATAGTTTTTTTTTCTGAAAATTACACCATAGATGAGCGCCGTTTTACTGAATATTTTGCCATCAAAAAGTCAATTTCGTGAAAATGGAAGATAGAGGGTTTTGAATATAGGCCCTCGATATACTTTGTGGGGTCCCCGACCGATATTTCGATGCGTTACAAACGGAATGACAAAGTGAGTATACCCCCATACTGTGGTTGGAGGGTATAAAAATTCAGTTTTATCTCATTTTCAGTGCAGTTTTTTAGATGCAACCCTTAACCAAAATTACTCAACGAAAATTGTATTGATATTTTTCTTTTTGCTTCATTTTTTTTATTTCTTTTTTATCAAAAGTATTTTTATGAAAAATTGTCACAATATTCACAAAAATAACAAAAAAATCTATTTTTTTTAATATTACAAAATATGTAGTTTAAGCAAAATATGCAAAAATATGCATTTTCATCAAAATATGCAAAAATATGCACTAACAAATCAATGCCATTTTTAAGGAAATTCGATGATTCGCAAAGATAAATACTTAAAGTAGTTCTCAGGCTAACGACAACAAACATGTATTTACATGAACTCCCTTGCCCTGGTACCTACTTTTTATTAAAGTTTTAAAAAGTACTACTATTTTTTTTGTACTTTCTATTGAAAAAAATATTTTGATACTTTTATTTAAAACTACTCTTTTGGATCCTTAATTCGAAAAAGTTCTTTAAAAAGTTCTTTACTTTTTATAGTTCTTTACTTTTTATAGAAAGTACAATACTGGTACTTTTTATTAAAAAATAAAATTTTGGTACAAAATAAACCTTACTTTTTTATAAAATTTAATAAAAAGTACTTCTTTGGTAGTTTCAATTAAAAACAAACTTTTTTTGTCACTTTTAATAAAAAGTACTATTTTGCTCCTAATTATGAAATTGTACCATTTTGGTAAAGTTTTATTAAAAAGTACTATTTTTTCTTATTTATACTTACTATTTTGGTTCTTATTATGATTTGTTATTAAATGGGGAAAAAACAAAATCCAGCATATACTGCATCACTGATATTTGTGCTTCATAATAATGTGCAACATTTTGTATTTGCTGCTCTCAACCTAAAAACCTTTTTTTTATTTAATTTATCATAAAGATAACTTTAAATAAATATTGATTTAAGAACATATTTCACATCTTTCTCACCCTCACTAAAGTATGTATTTTTTTTATTTTTTTCATTTTGTTATCAGTCACCACATATCAATCATAAAGAGTTGATTTATGTCACCATTTTAACTAATCATCCATTTTAACCGACCATCCATAAGTTTATCTAACAATTTTTATTTTTAGAAAATAAACTGCCAACTGCTTATGAAATAGGGAAAAATTAAATTTTGTACGGTGTAGTTACACCATTTACAAATTTTTTTTATAAAATTTCAAATACTCATTTTGCATGAGGGCGTAGCAATTTTTTCGACTTGGCTTAGCGTTGGGATCTCGAAACAGTTGCCTTGTAAGGTCAATATTAACACAAACAAATATTGGAATTGCGGGAGAATGTCTCTGAGTTCCCTTTTTGACTTGAAAATCCTGAAGGTCGAAATAAAGTAAAAAACATTTTAAAAGTTTGCAAGAATAAAACTTTTTGATAAAAAGTACTAACATAGTCCTTTTTACCAAAATAGCACTTTTTATAGACAGTTCACAAATAGTACTTTTTTATAAAAAAGTAAAAAGTACTTTTTATAAAATGTAAAAAAGTACTTTTTTATAAAAAGTACTAAAATAGTACTTTTTCATAAAAAGAACCAAAATAAGTATTTTTTATAAAAAGTTCCAAAATACTACTTATTTGTAACTAGTACCAAAATAGTACCTTTTTATAAAAGGTTCCAAAATAGTACTTTTTTATAAAAATTACCAAAGTAGTACTTATTTATAGAAAGTACCAAAATATGCTTTTATAAGAAGTACAAAATACTACTTTTTATATTTTTTATAAAAAGTACCAAAATAGTACTTTTTTATAATATTTACCACAATAGTATTTTTTTTTAGTAAAAGTAAGAAAATAGTACTTTTATTATAAAAAGAAACAACATAATATTTTTTTATTAAAAGTACCAAAGTAGCATATTATTTTTTGATATTTAGTGTTGTTTACTGAAAAAAGTTTTAATCATGATTTTATTTTAACAAAAATGTTTTTGGCGAAAAACTTTTTGCAATGGGTATGGATTCCTTTTTTGACTTAAAAATCGAGAAGTTCCAAACAAAGTGAAAAAAAAAAAATATTTAAATTTTTTTTTATGCAGAAAATATGATTTAATATTAGAACATTACTGAAAAAAGTTTTCATCTTAATTTTATTTTAATAAAAATTACAAGGATAGATCATTTTATAAAAAGTACCAAAATAGTATTTTTTATAAAAAGTACCAAAATAGTCCTTTTTTTATAAAAAATACTAAAATAGTACTTTTTCATAAAAAGTACCAAAATAGTTTTTTTTTTATAAAAAGTACCAAAATAGTTTTTTTTTTATAAAAAGTTCCAAAATAGTTCTTTTTCATAAAAAGTACCAAAATAGTTATTTTTCATTAAAAGTACCAAAAAATTGATTTTTTATAAAAAGTACCAAAATAGTACTTTTTTTATAAAAAGTACCAAAATATTCCTTTTTTAGAAAAAGGATAAAATGTAATGGTATTTAATATTATTTTATGTGATTTAATGTTAGAACAATACTGAAAAAAATTTTATACCCTCCAACCACAGTATGGGGGTATACTCACTTTGTCATTCCGTGTGTAACGCATCGAAATATCGGTCTAGGACCCCATAAAGTATATCTTTTATTGATCAGTGATCGAATCTAAGACATTCTAGCGATGTCCGTCCGTCTGTCCGTCTGTAGAGCACACGATGCAGTCCAAAATAAAAGATCTACCTTCCGAAGTTTGGCACGAATATGTCTTATGTTCCTAGGCAGGTGAATTTCGGAAACGGGCAAAATCGGACTAAGGGGAAAAAAGGAGATATAAACCAACCTAAGAAAAGCCGCATTTTTTGCAGGGATTTTTGTACTTTTGATAAGCAAATGCAACATTCTTATCTCAGAAGAAGTTCAAAATTGCGAGGGGAAGGTGACCTCTAACGTCAAAAACCAACCCCCCCCAAAAAAAAAAAAAGACGCCCCTGGATTTTTTCATATAGTTTTTTAGATTTTGAAGGGTATAATAGATTCGGCACAGTGCAATGTAACACTCTCACTTGTTTTTCTTAATTTTATTGTAATAAAATGTAAAAGGATCGAACTTTTTGATAAAAAGCACCAAAATAGTACTGTTTTATAAAAAGTATCAAAATAGTACTTTTTTATAAAAAGTAACAAAATAGTAATTTTTCATAAAAAATTCTAAAAAAAATTTTTATAATAACTACCAAAATAGTAAATTTTTATTAAAAGCACCAAAATAGTACTTTTTTATTAAAAGTACCAAAATGGTACTTTTTTATGTAAAGTACCAAAATAGTACTTTTTCATAGAAAGTACCAAAATAGGTTTTCATAAAAAGTACATTTTTTTAAAAAGTACCAAAATAGTACATATTTTTAAATGTACAAAAATAGTACATTTTTATAAAAAGTACCTAAATATTACTTTTTTATAAAAAGTACCAGAATAAAACTTTTTTTGTAAAAACTACCAAAATAGTACTTTTAAAAAAAAAAAGTACCAAAATAGAATATTATTTAGAATTATTTTATGATATTTAATGTTAGAATAATACTGAAAAAAAGTTTTTTCCTAATGTTATTTTAATAAAACGTACAAGGATAGAACTTTTTGATAAAAAGTACTAAAACAGAGTTTGTTTATAAAAACTACCAAAATAGTACTTTTTTATAAAAACTACCGAAATTGTACTTTTTATAAAAAGTAGCAAATAGAACGTTTTTAATAAAAAGTATAGTACTTTTTTATAAAAATTACCAAAATAATACTTTTTTATAAAAAAAAAAAAACAAAATAGTACTTTTTCATAAAAATACCAAAATGGTATTTTTTTATAAAAAATACAAAAATAGTACTTTTTCATAAAAAGTAACAAAATAGTTTTTTTATAAAAATTAACAAAATAGTTCTTTTTCATAAAAAGTGCCAATATAATGATTTTTTTTAAAAGGTACCAAAATAGTAACAAAATAGTACTTTTTTATAAAAAGTACCAAAATATTCCTTTTTTAGAAAAAGTATCAAAATGCAATGTTATTTAATATTATCTTATGTGATTAAATATACCGAAAAAAGTTTTTTTATTAATTTTATTGTACTAAAATGTACAAGGATAGAACTTTTTGATAAAAAGTACGAAATTAGTACTTTTTTATATAAAGTACCACAATAGTCCTTTTTTATAAAAAGTACAAAAAAAGTACATTTTTATAAAAAGTAGCAAAATAGCACATTTTTATAAAAAGTAGCAAAATAGTACTTTTTATAAAAAGTACCAAAATAGTACTATTTTATAAAAAGTACCAGAATAGTACTTTTTATAAAAACTACCGAAATAGAATGTTATTTTTTATTATTTTATGATATTTAATGATAGAACATTACTGAAAAAAAGTTTTTTCTTTATTTTATTTTAATAAAACGTACATAGAACTTTTTGATAAAAAATACCAAAATAGAGTTTGTTTATAAAAACTACCAAAATACTACTTTTTTATAAAAACTACCAAAATAGTACTTTTTACAAAAAGTAGCAAATAGAACGTTTTTTATAAAAAGTACCAAAATAGTACTTTTTTATAAAAATTACCAAAATAATACTTTTTTATAAAAAAACCAAAATATTACTTTTTCAAAAAAGTACCAAAATAGTCCTTTTTTATAAAAAAAAAAACAAAAATAGTACTTTTTCATAAAAAGTACCAAAATAGGGTTTTTATAAAAATTAACAAAATAGTTCTTTTTCATAAAAAGTGCCAACATATTTTTTTAAAAGATATCAAAATTGTAACAAAATAGTACTTTTTTATAAAAAGTACCAAAATATTCCTTTTTTAGAAAAAGTATCAAAATGCAATGTTATTTAATATTATTTTATGTGATTTAATATACCGAAAAATTTTTTTTTTTATTAATTTTAACTTTTCGATAAAAAGTACTAAAATAATACTTTTTTATAAAAAGTACCAAAATAGTAATTTTTTATAAAAAGTACCAAAATAGTAATTTTTTATAAAAAGTACGAAAAAAGTACATTTTTATAAAAAAAAAAAACTTTTTATAAAAATAACCAAAATAATACTTTTTTATAAAAAAGGTACCAGAATAGTACTTTTTATAAAAACTACCAAAATAGAATGTTATTTTGTATTATTTTATGATATTTAGTGTTAGAACATTACTGAAAAAAAGTGTTTTCTTAATTTTATTTTAATAAAACGTACAAGGATAGAACTTTTTGATAAAAGGTACCAAAATAGAGTTTGTTTATAAAAACTACCAAAATAGTATTTTTTTATAAAAACTACCGAAATAGTACTTTTTATAAAAAGTAGCAAAAAGAACGTTTTTTATAAAAAGTACCAAAATAGTACTTTTTTATAAAAATTACCAAAATAATACTTTTTTATAACAAAAAAAAACAAAATAGTACTTTTTCATAAAAGTACCAAAATAGTCCTATTTTATAAAAAATACAAAAATAGTACTTTTTCATAAAAAGTACCAAAATAGGTTTTTTATAAAAATTAACAAAATAGTTCTTTTTCATAAAAAGTGCCAATATAATGATTTCTTTTTAAAAGGTACCAAAATAGTAACAAAATAGTACTTTTTTGTAAAAAGTACCAAAATATTCCTTTTTTAGAAAAAGTATCAAAATGCAATGTTATTAAATATTATTTTATGTGATTTAATATACCGAAAAAAGTTTTTTTATTAATTTTATTGTAATAAAATGTACAAGGATAGAACTTTTTGATAAAAAGTACGAAATTAGTACTTTTTATATAAAGTACCACAATAGTACTTTTTCATAAAAAGTACGAAAAAAAGTACATTTTTATAAAAAGTTCCAAAATAGTACATTTTTATAAAAAGTAGCAAAATAGTACTTTTTAAATAAAGTACCAGAATAGTAGTTTTTTATTAAAAGTACGAGAATAGCACTTTTAAAAAAAAGTACCAAAATTGAATGTTACTTATTATTATTTTATGATATTTAATGTTAGAACATTACTGAAAAAAAGTTTTTTTATTTTAATAAAACGTACAATGTGAGAAATTTTTGATAAAAAGTACCAAAATAGTACTTTTTTATAAAAATTACCAAAATAGTACTTTTTATAAAAAGTAGCAAATAGAAAATTTTTTATAAAAAGTACCAAATAGATCTTTTTTTATAGAAAGTACCAAAATAGTACTTTTTACAAAAAGTACCAAAATAGTACTTTTTACAAAAAGTACCAAAATAGGAAATACATCTGAAAATATTGAAGAGCATAATGGAGGCTATAAATGATTCGAACACTCCCTTTTATTTTAAAGAATATCTGTAAACGGTGTTAACCAGACCACATTACAAGTAAATACTCTAAACAATCACAAATAAATACTTGGCTGGGTGTTGTAATCGTTGAAATATATTGTATCATTATATGATCTTTAAATAAATAAAACTCTTGTCGCATACGTTAAGAGCACTAGTTTTTTTTATTTTTCGTTAAGTGCGAGTGGTTAACACATTTTATGGAGTAGTTTTTTTTTAATGTGGACATGTGCTAGGAGTAATGCACGTAGCCCAACCAATCCGTTCCTAAAAAAAAAAATATATACTTTTTAACGATATCTGTATCTATTATACTCTACTATCGATGCTTTTTGGATTTTATAATACCCAACTACTCATGTGAAGTCTGATTATTTGATTTGAGTTTTATGGTCGTTTTTTAGTTACCTTACCTACCTTGCTTATTATTATTATTTTTTTCCCAATGCGGACAAATAAGTTTTGGAGTATCAATTTTGAGATAATGTATTTTTTTCATATTTTTTCCTTGTTATCTTATCACATTTAGTTTTGGAATATGCATTTATTGATGATAAAACACATCTGGTCTCGGGAGAACTTTAGTTTATGAGTAGGTACACAATTCAGCCAGCTCTATTTAACACCTTTTAATGTAAGATTGAATGATAAATAAACAAAATCTATTTCATTTTATATTTTTTTTTTTTTTTTTGTAGAAAATATTTACTTAATAAAGTGGGTATTTGAATGAAATGCACTCATCAGAAGAAAAAAAACGTCTGCTTATATGGAAGGGTTTCATGTGTAATTAAAGGTATGATTTTATAGAAAAATTATATCATTTGGCATCATTTCAATATGTTTTTTGGAGCGATTTTTGTTTATTTTTAAAAACTGGTAACACCGTCCAACAGCCAATACTAAACATGAATCGGATGATATACGTCTGAAAGTAGAGATCAAATGAAGTAAAACTGCATTTACAGTTTTTCATTTTGTGATCCTGTTTCCTTTTAAAAGGACTTCAAAGTTTTAGAGGATTAAATTTTATAAAATATTTTTTTTAATATTTGTACTTGTCATATGATGCCACTAGTGATAGCAAATGAAAGAGGATGATACTTTTTCTATTTTATTATTTTTATATATCAGGAAAAAGGAGGTAAGTAACGTCCTTTTAAAAATTTATCCTTTTATATCATTCAAAATGTTCAACAAAATATTTTGATAAATTTTTTAAATGACTTTATTCACATCCTTTTATCCTGATATGGCAAAATAAAAAAATGGAAAACTTAGGGGAGACCTCTTTAATTTGCCATCACCATTGTCATTCTAGGTCAAGTACAAATATTTTAAAAATATTTTACAAAATGTATCCTTTTAAATTTTGAAGTCCTTTTAAAAGGAAACAGGAGCACGAAATGAAAAACTGTAAATGCGGTTTTACTCTATTTAATCTCTACTTTCAGACGTTTATCATCCGGTTCATTTTTAATATTGGCTGTCGGACGGTGTTATAAATCTTTGAATCCTAAAACCATCCCAGAATTTGAGAAATATTTGATGAGAAAAAATTTTTATGAAATTTTTAAGTAGAAACAAGTGAAAGTTTTAAATTCGTTATAAAGTTTTGGTGCATATATGGGTGTACGTTTACATGAGGGTGGAACATTTTTTTATTTTTTCTAAATTAAAAATTGTCGTGCTCGAAAAAGATTCCTTTGAAGGTAAATATAAACACAAAAAAACAAGAAAATAGTTAAATTCGGCCTTGGCGAATGTATTGATATCCTCCACAATTTAAAAAAGAGTATTGCAAAAAACTTTATTTAAAAGGAAAGTTCTCTGGAGAAAAAAAAATAAAAAAAAAAAATTTTTTTATTTTTTGTCAAGAAATATGTTCGTACTTTTTTAAACACCATTCGATGGTCAATTTATATTCACATATGTCAACCAGAAGCCGAAATAAATCATTTTGTATTTTTAGGTTATGTTGAATGTACTAAAATTTTTGAGGTGTCCTTACATTTTCTTTTTTTGAACCGCTGAACCGATATTGCTCAAATGCAATACCAAACTTCTAGGGAGAACTTTCAATAAACATGTTAAGTTTCAGTCATCTCCGTGTTAAATTTTAGCCGTGATCACTATTTTCACCGACAGACAGACGGACATCGCTAGAATGTCTTAAAATCGATCGGGGATCATAAATAATACTTTATGGGGTCCCAGACCGATATTTCGATGAGTTATAAACGGAATGACAAATTTATATTTACCCTCTTATCACTAAGTTGCCAGGCCAAAATCGCTATTTTGTAACTTTTTAAATATTTTTTCCATAAAGTACGCAAAAATTCCTAATTTCTGATCCGGATTTTGTTAAAAAATGCTAACATGAATTTTGGTCAAAAAACGTCATTTATTTTTTTATCGTTCGGCAGATATTACGACACGAAATTCGAAAGTTTAGATTTGACGGGACGCCCTGTTGTTTAGTCCGCCCCCTTTTTGTGGGCGTGGATATTAAAAATTATATTTTTTACATTTTAGAGAGTATACATATGGAATATTTTATGTCAGAAGAAGAAGTTCAGACTTGGCGAAAAGTAATTTTGATGAAAAACAAAATTAAGAAAAAAATGTTTAATGAAAAAAAAAAATAATTTGACAAAAAAAAACTAAAAATGTTGATGAAAGAAATTGTTTGATGAAAAAAGAGTGTGAAAAACATTAAAAATTTTTGATGAAAAGACACAATTTCTTATAAAAAAGGTTTTGATAAAAAAATAATGAAAAAAAATTGTTGATGGAAGATTTTGATAATAAATTTGAATGAAAAAAAAATTTAAAAAACAAATATGAAAGTTATAGTCGGTCAGGACCGACGATATGATACCCTACACCAATGTTTTCCAACACATGGACCGATTTGATTTATCTTTTGTTAGATGTTTAATTAGTGTAGAAACCACACACACATCAAATTTTAGTGGAATTGGTTTATTTTTGCTGCCAATAGGCCAAAATCATGTAGACAAAATTTTCATATGGGGGACTAATTGTAAGTCCAAAAATGGTCCAATTATATTTAGATTTGATGAGGTTACCAAATTAAAATTTTAATCAAATATTTTACATTTTCATGAATTTTGAGGGAATTATCTCAATATTGGGAGGGTGGTTGGTATGGAAACTACAAGAAGGACTAATCGATTCCTTCAAAATTTGAAATAGTGATTTGTGCATGTAATTTGTGATTACGTGTTAAATTTCAAAACGATAAATATTATAAAACGGTTATTAGAGTCATTTGAGCCAAATACAAAGGGGTCTTAGGTCTTAACATGGACCGATTTTCCAATTTCTATAGGATTCGTCCTTAGGCAAAAAGATGCTTAAGTTTCAAATTACAAGTCAATTGAATGAAAATTACGACCTGTCTTGCTTAAACCGTTAGATGGGCAGACGGACGGACATCGCTAAATCGACTCAAAAAGTAATTCTGAGTCGGTATACTTAAAGATCTATGATCAATATTTCGGCTAGTTACAAACATCAGCACAAACTCATTAAACCCTGTACCACACAGTGGTGTAGGGTATAAAAATTATGATAAAAAAATGTTGGTGAAAAATAACACAGGCCAACAAATTTTTAACCCATAAACCAGAGGTGACTTTTCTAAGGGTTTGAGTTGCGCTATCACATCAGGTTTTCGAGATATCTTAGCTTGAATTTGAAAAAAAAAAAAGGCGAAAATTCACCTTTGTTTATAAAACCTGATATGTAGTCTGAAATTCCTACAAATCACCTTTAAAACGAATGTTTAACCTTTATAATTAGTGTCCGACCGAATATTCGGCTTCGGCCTCGGCTTCGGCCAAAAAGCACTATTCGGCCACTATTCGGCTTCGGCCACAATTTTGGCCGAATAGGCCGAATACCGAATAATTGTATAATTATATGAGTAGTGTTTAGTCTGTCGTGCGGTTAACACGTTTATAATTTGTCTCGTCTATTTTTTAAAGTTTCGTCCTGTCTAAAATTTAAATTATTTAAATAATTTTTATTAGTGTCGTTCTGTCTAACATTTTACTAAATAAAATAACATTAAACTAAATATAAAATAAAACATAAAAATAAAATCAGTGCAATAAATTTAAAACAAAAACAAATCAAATATTTTAACACACAACATTCAATATAAAACCAAAAACAAAAAAATTCCAAAAAGAATAAAATCCAACTTATAAACAAATATCAAGCACAAAACGAAATAGAAATAAACATTTAAACATATTACAATATACATACATACCAATAAAAATATTATCCCTCTCACAACAACAATAATCATTAAATAACATAAAATAAAATAAACTTAACTACATTTACAACAATAAACAAATTAACTACATCAAACCATCAACAAAATATTTGCTGCAGCCAATATTCCACAATCAAGCATCACGCATCAATACTCCAAACTACACCTGACCCTCGATTAACGGCTTCTTTTTTTACAATGACCAAACAAGGGGCTTTTATGCCTCCTTAATAATTGTTATTGTAACTGTCCATTCCGTTTCCCTTTTCTACGGTGTTTAACGGCGGAGTGCCAAACTGTTGTTGGGTTATTTAATGATAAAGGTATAGCACTGGTCATTAAATAGCCATTTACAACATCAGTTTGCTTACTTCGTTTTATAAATACTTGTAAGGAATATTGATTGAGACTTTTCGTGGATTATTATGACAGGCAGATTTCGTATAGACTTCTGCAACATACGCGGATTGAGAGCGAATCACTTTTCTGCATATGCTCACATTCGCTTTCATCGGCCGGATGTTTTCGCCTTATGTGAAACTCAGGTGTGTGAGGATGCTGATCCACAGGATTTTCACATACCTGGGTATCACCTCCTATCCCTTTTTTCTCTACATCGGGGCCTTGCAATGTACATTCGCGACGATGTTGTGTACCAGTATCAGCAACAGTTGAACTGTAATGATAAGGAATTTAGCTCTCTTTGGGTTAAATTCCAGATCAGGTCGCACATATTGCACTTCGGATTTCTATATAGAAGTCCAAACACGGAATGGGCTAAATCCCTTGATGGCTTCGATGCCCTTTCCGATTCAATTTCAAGAATCTTGGAGAGTTGTCCGAATAGTGAAATTGTAGTTGCTGGTGATTTTAATATCCACAACTCATCCTGGATTCGCCATTCGAGCCATACAACTCCCGAGGGCCAATACGCTGAGCTTTTCGCCGCGCATAACGATCTTGCGCAACTTGTGAATGAACCAACGCACATTGCGTGTGTTGAAGGGCAGTCGGAGAACACTCTCGACCTCTTCCTCACTTCTCACCCTGAAAAGTACGAAGTGAAAATACTTGCACCTCTCGGAAACTCGGATCACAGTACTATTTCTGCATCTTTTTCATATTCTACTCTTCGTAGCGTTTCTAACATGGCGCCGAAACGCTCTATTTTCCTCTATGAAAAAGCTCGTTGGGCTGAGCTCAACGATTTCTTCCGGCATTTTAATTGGAAACTCTGTTTTCTCGATGGAGACGTCGATGCCGCTGCGGAAATGGTAGTAAATATTATTATGCTAGGAATGAAATTGTTTATTCCCACGAAGCATATTTCGGCTAAATCAAAGCACAAGTGTTGGTTTAACCAGACGTGCAAAAATGCAGTCAGATCCAGAGAGGAAGCGTTCAGTAATTGGCGTTCGAACAAGAATGTCGTTACTGATCTGCATCGCAAAAAGGCGAGAACCGAGTGTGCCAAAGTACTTAGACGTGAAAAGGTTCTTTACGAACGGCGTCTACGTGCCAAAGTTCTTTCTGCTCCTCGGGGCAGTAAGACTTTTTGGTCGTTCGTTAAAAGAGTAAAGGATAATGCTAGTTCTTCTATTCCAACTCTTTTAAAGGACGACCAATTATTCACTGACCCGGTTGATAAGGCCAACCTCTTCGCTGAACTTTTTGCAAGAAATTCTTTCTTGCCGGAAAGCGATCAACCACTGCCCGTTCTCGAAAGGGTATCCCATACTATGCCTTCGATTTTCTTTCGAGCCCGAGCAGTCAAAAGGGTTCTTGCGAACCTCAACGTAAACAAGTCACCGGGGCCGGATGGCATATCAGCATTGGTGCTGAAACAGTGCTCTTCTACGTTGGCACGTCCATTGGCTAACCTTTTCAGCTCTTCTTACCGTGCGGGAGTCTTCCCCTCTTGTTGGAAGGTGGCCAATGTCCAGCCAATCCCTAAAAAGGGTGCGGCTAACAACCCTGAAAATTACCGCCCAATCGCAATTTGCTCTGCGCTCTCCAAAGTGATGGAGAGCATGGTTAACTACCATCTTGTGAAGTATTTAGAGACCAATTCACTTTTAAATGATCGACAGTATGGCTTCCGTAGCGGTCGATCTACGGGAGACCTGTTGGCGTTTCTATCGGAACGTTGGAGTCGGTCCCTTCACCATTTTGGTGAGAGCAAAGTGGTTGCTCTAGATATTTCTAAGGCGTTCGACCGTGTGTGGCACGGGGCACTCGTGTCTAAGCTAGTTGCTTTTGGTGTCGGTAATGACTTCTCTCGTTTTATAACGAGTTTTCTCAGAGACCGCACTATACGTGTTGTTTTAGATGGGGTCTCATCAAACGAGTTTCAGCTAAATTCAGGGGTACCGCAAGGTTCTGTTCTTTCTCCTACTCTATTCCTTATTTTTATTAATGACCTTCTTGGTCAGACCTTCAATCCTATCTACTCTTTTGCAGATGACAGCAACATTTGCCATTCATTTTCATTCGGTCACAGGCCAAGCTCTCTGGAGATTGAGGGCATGCGGCAGAACATGAATGACACACTCAACCACGACCTTTCTACAATCTCCGAGTGGGGTCGAGTGAATAAGGTCGATTTTAATGCGCGCAAGACCCAATGTTGTATGTTAACCCACAGACGCGCTGTGGAATTAACATTGTCATCTGTAGCTATGGATGGTATAGGTATTGAGGAATCGGATACTCTTGATGTTCTGGGCATGAGAATACAGTGTGATGTCCGTTGGAATAAACACGTGTTTCAAGTGTCGAAAGAGGCATTCAAGTGTCTTGGTTTTCTGAAACGGTGCAAGACTTACTTCACTCCATCCGATCTCCTTACTATTTATACCAGCTATATCCGGCCGAAAATGGAATACAACTCTCATATATGGGCAGGGGCTTCAGTGTCTATTCTGAAGCTTCTGGACCGTGTTCAGGGGAGGGCGGTGAAGCTTATCAACGACAGTAGTGTATCCAACTCTATTGATTCGTTGGAGCATCGTCGGAATGTGGGTTGTGTGGCACTTTTCTATCGATATTACCATGGGAGATGCTCATCTGAGATAAGTGAACTTATTCCTCGGGACCGAGTATTTATTCGTAATACTCGCTTATCTAGTAGAGCACATCCGTTTGTAGTTGATTGTCCTGTGTTTCGCACAACGCATTACAGAGAAAATTCGTTTTTTAGTCGAACAATTCGTATGTGGAATAAACTTCCCGCAGAAGTCTTCCCTGTTACTTATAATTTAGAAAAGTTTAAATCAAATATCCATAAACACTACTCCCTCTTTCCTCCTTCCCATACCCTATTTTCCTGATCAGTACAATGCATAGCATGAGTAGGGGGCATCCCCTGAGTATTGGTTAAAATTAAAAAAAAAAAAAAAAAAAAAAAAAATAATATTTGTGCTTATGTGTTGAAAAACATACTAAACTAACTTTGAATCACATTAGTAAGCCACAAAAACATTTTAATAAGTGTTTTTGCAACTAAAAACATTTTTTACATTAAAAAAAATTTTTCGATCGCAAAAAATTTACACTCTAAAATATATTTTTTACAAAAATGTCCAAAAAAATTTTTTGCTTAAAATAAAATCATTCTAGACAGCATTCTCATGCATTTGAGTATCCCGCCGAGTCGGCTTTTATTTTTTTCTTGTTTTTACTACATTAATATATTTTTTTTTTTTTTAATATTCGGCTTCGGCTTCGGTTTGGCCGAATAGTGAAAATTTGGCCGAATATTCGGCTTCGGCTTCGGCCAAAAAAGGTGAATTCGGTCGGACACTATTTATAATATCTTGTTTCATCTCTGAGATATCTTAACCTGAAGTTTGTTCTCGTTTCGTGACTTTGGATGCGGCTGAGAGTGGTATGTTTTCATTAAACACATCATATAAATTTCAACGGGCGATATCTCAGCAAATAGACAAGATATCTAAACAATTCAAAAAACATTTTTTTTTAATTGGGAATTTAAGAATTTTATAAGTTTGTTGAAAAATAAAGGCGAAATGCAGAAAATTTGCATTCATAGGAAAAATACCGTAAATATAGCGAAAAATTTTGTAAACTACGTGTTAAGATATCTCAGAGAAGAAACAAGACATAACAGAGGTTAAACATTTATTTTAAAGGAATGAAGTAGGACTTTCAGACTATATACCAGGATTTATAAATAAAGGTGAACTCGCGCAGTCATGACGTCTCGAATTGACTAAAATTTCAAATTTTCGATTACATCCTGCCATTTAATTATCTCAAACGATTAGTCATATATAAAAAGCTATAATTTTTTGCATGACTGATTTGATTGATCCTTCAACCCAGAAATATTCATTGGCAAAGAAATCAAACATTTATTGATTCTACAATATTTTTTAATGAATAAATTAAAAAAATTAAGATGTTGTATTAATTAGTTAATAATTATTAAGTATTTATTATTTGTTTTTTTAATAATTGCCAACAAATAAAAATGTTGTTTGAATAAAAACAAATATAGTATATAAAAAAAAATCAATGTTGTAATTATTAGACCGCTTAATTACCACCAATTGCCTGCCAATTGAAGTCATTGCTAAATGGTCATATGCGAAAATTCACGTAGTCAAAAGCTGCTCAACAGAAATCCATCCATAAGAATCCCTCAATAGCAAAAGAATAAAAAATACAAGAATATTTTACAGAAAAAAAAAAAAAAAAATCTAAAAACTCAATTCTTTTAAGCGGTTAATGTACCCATTTAACCTACACTCAGGGGCATATTTGTACATACGATTTGTTTCTTCATTTTATTTATTTTTTTTAGACACGATTGATTATTTATTTTTCATTTTATTTAATTATGGAATATGATCATGCAAGACAACTGCTGACTGACTATTGTATATTTCCTGTGTATGTGAGTTTGATGAAGAAGCAAAAACAAAAAAAAAACGTTAAAAATGCCGTTGATTTAACTATGCAGAAGAATACTGGCTGTCCGTCATACCACCATCAAAACAAACCCTTTTGGAAAAGCAAATTTCTTTTCTTAAATAAATATAAAAAAAAACTTCACATCCAGTCACTGTCAATGTATGGGACATCGCATAAGCATATTCATTAGGGCGGGTCGATTTTTTTTGTCAAAAATCGTATAGCAAAAACATAATCTACAAGTAATTCTAAGAACATTTCCCAATGAAACCATGTTTCTAAAATCAAACCCTATACCGCGCCTAACGACATGAAGATTTGTCCGTCCATCCTTTTTTTCATAAGCAAAACATAGAACTTTATTCTGTTTTGGTGTTTGTGTTAATTTTTGGGCTTTGGTGTGCTCTGACGTATATAGTAAAATTTTATTGGTAACATTTTTGTAGAACATTTCATCCCGACCCTCCCCCTTATTCAGGGTGTTTTTTGCAATTTGTTAGAATAGAGCCAAAAAATACCGTTATGAGAGGGGGTTAGAGGGTTAATATGTTCCACAAAAAGATTTTCCATAATATTTTCTACAAAGTTGCTGAACATACTTCACACCTTAGGTGTAAAGAAAACATAGTTTTATATACCGATATGCTGCAACAGTCGAAAGCTGGGAGATTTTAACCGCCTCTAAAATAAAATTCCGATGTGATCTTTCAAAACGCCGACACACGTGTATCTTTTTTTGGTCTCCTCTACCAGAATCAATTGTCGGAATCCGTAGATTGAAATTGTTGTACGGTGATATCATTGAAGTTTGTGTTTTTTAATAAACACATTTTCCCTAAAACACATCCCAGCAAAACTTAGGTAAAGGGTGGTAATGTATATTCCTTTTTGTTGCATTATTTTAGGATTTCTTACCAAATATTTGCTCAACAACATATTATTTCAAAGTGAAAAATAATGTTTTACTAGTTGCCGCTGGATATAATTCGACCAATTTTAAGGATTATGACCGGCAAGTGTATTAGACATAATCCCTGAAATGGAGAAATAAATAATTAGATTAACTTGTAAAGAAAGCGCCACAGATGAAAAGTTATAATAATTTTTTTTATCGTTAATCCATGATAATTTAACTCCATCGTTTATTTTATATTGGGCTGCAGTATAATTACATGTAGCTTGATAATCTGAAAGTAAGTTCGATGGTTGTGGGTTTGATTCCCAAAGCCTTTGTATGTTACTTACAATGGCAAGCTGGTGTATCGGGTTTTTCTTAGTAAATAAAAGTATATAATTGAGGATCATAATGTTATTAGGAAATTTTTATTTTGTAAAAAAAACACATAGATACTTTTGTGAACGAAATTGGAGAGTTGCATATCGGAGAGGAAAAAAGCTGTGTTCGATAAAAATTTTTGATAACTGAATATTAATTTTTACATCAGTATTTTTTTTATTTGGAGTAAATATTTTTTTTCAATAATTTTTTTAAAAAAAAATTTTTTCAAGTGCAAATTTTTTTGAGTGTAATTTTTTTTTGAGTGCAATATTTTTTTTTTTAGTATAATGTTTTTTTGAGTGACAAAAATAGTTACTTTTTTTAATCATTTTTGTAAAAAAAAAAATTTCCGAGTGTAAATTTTTTTGAGTGTAATTTTTTTTGAGTGTAATGTGCTTTTTTAGTGTAATGTTTTTTTGAGTGACAAAAATAGTTTCTAAAATATTTTGTTTGGGTTTACCATTCCTTTTTAATGCGTGTTTAGCTTTTTTTTCAACACTGGAGTTCGGGATAAAACCTATCTGAAATTCCCCATTTTGCTAATAACTTATGAACAACTGGAGAGATTTCGCTGAAATTTAGTATTAACCTGACCGGAAGTATAACAAATATATTCGCAACGCCTCAGCATATTGCCATATTTTTTTTTTTATTTTTCCGCTAACATTTGAAAGTTAGCGTGTTTCACACAGACAGAAAAACAGATGGACGGACGGATTTTCATGTCGTTAGGCGCGGTATAGGGTTTGATTTTAGACCGATGCACAGTGGTCAATTTCGCGAGATAGCGGTCAAAACTCTATAACTTTTGACCGGATTGGTATTTTTTTACGCAATTTGTTTTGTTCAATAGGAGGGACTTTAAGCTTCAATTTGCGTGTTCAAACGTAAAAATCGACTGATAGGAACGTAAGTAATGTGGAGTTAAAAATGCATTTTAATTTTTTGTTGAATTTCCATGTAAAAGTTAAATATTTTGACATTTTAAATAGGTATTTTTTTCATAATTTCTTATTTTTTTCAATCGTATTTTACAACCAATACTTATTTATTACTCCTAAACTTAATTTTGGTCAGAAAATGCCAACATTTGGCCCCTGACATTTATTTAGTCTCAATATTTACAGGTCCTTTGTCCTTTTGATAGGTCCTAGGATAGGTGCTTTTGATAGGTTCAGGGATATGTCCTTTTGATAGGTCCTAGGATAGGTCCTTTTGATAGGTCCAAGGATAGGTCCTTTTGATAGGTCCTAGGATAGGTCCTCTTGATAGGTCCAAGGATAGGTAATTTTGATAGGTCCTAGGATAGGTCCTTTTGATTGGTCCAAGGATAGGTCCTTTTCATAAGTCCAAGGATAGGTCCTTTTGATAGGTCCTAGGATAGGTCCTTTTGATAAGTCCTTCTGATAGGTTCTTTTGATAGGACCAAGGATAGGTCCATTTGATAGGTTCAAGGATAGGTCTTTTTGATATGTAAAAGGATAGGTCCTTTTGATAGGTCCTAGTATAGGTCCTTTTAATATGTAAAAGGATTGGTCCTTTTAATAGGTCCAAGGATAAGTCTTTTTGATAGGTTCAAGGATAGGTCCTTTTAACTGGTCCTAGGATAGGTCATTTTGATAGGTCCAAGGATAGGTCCAAGGATAGGTCCTCTTTCCAAGGATAGGTCCTTTTTGATAGGTCCTTTTGATATGCAAAAGGATAGGTCCTTTTGATAGATCAAAGGATAGGTCCTTTTGATAGGTCCAAGGATAGGTCCTTTTTATAGGTCCAAGGATAAGTCCTTTTGATATGTAAAAGGATAGGTCCTTTTGGTAGGTCCAAGAATATGTCCTTTTGAAAGGTCCTACGATAGGTCCTTTTGATAGGTGAAAGGATAGGTCCATTTGATATGTAAAAGGATAGGTCCTTTTAATAGATCATGGTCCTAGGATAGGTCCTTTTGATAGGTCCAAGGATAGGTCCTTTTGATAGATCAAAGGATAGGTCCTTTTGATAGGTCCAAGGATAGGTCCTTTTGATAGATCAAAGGATAGGTCCTTTTGATAGGTCCAAGGATAGGTCCTTTTGATTGGTCCAAGGATAGGTCCATTTGATAGGTCCTTCTGATAGGTTCTTTTGATAGGACCAAGGATAGATCCTTTTGATAGGTTCAAGGATAGGTCCTTTTGATATGTAAAAGGATAGGTCCTTTTGATAGGTCCAAGGATAGGTCTTTTTGATAGGTCCAAGGATCCACAGGTTATTTCCATTGGTTTTAAATTTATTTGCAATTTACAGGTATTTAAGTTATGTAATATTAGATGGCAATAAAATCATTTTTACCTTTTCCAAATGAATTGCCAGATACCACATAATTTGAGAGTTCTATTGTCATTTTTGTCAAAAGTTTGATACACCCTTCTATGTGGACTAGGTCCAAATATGGGCCAACTTCTCCTAATTTCAACAGAAATATTTTTTGGGTCAATAAGAACTCTTGTACAAAATTTCATCAAAATATATGCATAACAGCCACTTCCACATACAAATAACTTCTCAAAAAATATGACGTGCATTTGTACCGAATATCTTACCTTGGGTCAGAAAAATTGCTGTAGCTCAAAAAGTGCAGTCCCGATGCATGGACATGTATATATAGGAATGTAGGGGAGAGTTAGGACTACAAAATAGTAAATTTGTGTTTTGACTCAGCTTGACTCACAGGAGTTGTGCTCTATGAAGTAGGAAATTTCCGAGAAATTTTACCTTTTTTAAAAAAAATATTTAAATTGTTCTGAAAACAGTAGAGCTTCAATTTTTTTACCAGTAATAGGAAATAAGTTAAGTTACAACACAAAATTTATTTTGTCCAAAAATCTTGAAAAACAAAAAAGTTATGATCATTTAAACTTTAAAAATTAACTAAAAATATCATAAATTTACTAAATTCTGAAAAAGCCCATTTTGGACCACCCTGTTCTTAGTGAAATAGTTGAAATAGAGTTCTAATTTTTTGGCTCCCGAGGTTTACTACTGTCTACTTTCATATGAGTCTAATAACTTTAAAATCGGAGAACAAAAACCAAAAGGAGTTTTGGCCGCTATCTCAAAATATTGACCACAGTGCGATGGTTTCTTTGGAAAAGTTTCTTAGAATATCTTGTAGATTTTGTTTTTGCTATACGATTTTTCACTTTTTTTTGATCCATACAAATCGACCCGCCCTAATATTCATATTAACCCTTTGAGGGGAAAAAAATTTCATTAAATAATGAAATAAAATTTCATAGATTAGGTGTTAGGTTAGGTTAGGTTGAGAGGTTGACATAGTGTCCACAAGACCAGATCCTGATCCATAGTGATACCTTATGAAAAGGGGTGTGTTGTTGGGGGCGGGGAGGGGGGATTGTGGTGGGGTGTTGGGCTTCTCTATACATTAATTCACGTTCTTCTGTCTTCCTGTCCCATAGCATGACTATTTAAGTCCACACATGCGTCTCATCAAATTTACTCAGCTTAATATATTTTAACATCTTCCACGGGCTGATCCCTCTTAGTTCCTCCACATTCTGAAAGAAATAAGAACTAAAACAATTAAATCGAGTGCGAGATAGTGCAGGGCACTGACAAAGATAATGGAGTGAATCTTCCACTGTCTCTTCGTCCCCGCACCATCTGCACAAGTCATCCACAATTAATCTTAACTTTTTCAAATAACATTTCAAGCCGGTGTGGCCTGTTATTATACCTACATACTTCCTTAGATCTGCTTTTTCCATATGTAAAAGCGTTTTTTGAACACGATTTTCGCCGCGAGTCCATAGAGCCTTTGTTTGGATACAGTCATGTCTGCATTCCCATCTTGAATCTCCTTGGCGTTCAAAGTTTTTCCTGATCTCCATGTAAATAGCATCCAGGCCCAGATGTACATCGGTCCTAATTGCGTTGGATGGTAGAATGGCGCCCATACGAGCTAGCTCGTCCGCTTTTTCATTCCCTGGAATATTTTTATGACCTGGAACCCAGCACAGTCTTAAAGAGTGTTGTTCGATAAGAGCCTGAAGCTCTTGGCGACAACGGCTGACTACCCTAGATCGTATATTCCTATTTCCTAATGCCTTTAAAGCCGCTTGACTATCAATGTATATAATGATCTCACTAGAGTAGATCGGTCTCATTGAAATGAGTCTAGCAGCCTCCGACACTGCATACAGTTCCGCCTGAAAAATATTACAGCCGTCCTGTATCCGTAAGCTATATTCAATTCCCAGTTTTTCACAGTAGACTCCACTACCTGTTCCCTGTTGCATTTTTGATCCATCAGTGTAGACCTCAATTTGATGTTCCCCGCCAGGTGGATTTTCCCAGTATTCCCTAGATGGTATTTCAATTTGCACGCTCTCATCCCATACAGTATGGGGAGTCATATAGTCAGTCACACAGTTCTCATATCGATGATTTCGAATAAGTTTTGTGTGGCCATATTCCCGCATCTTAGATTAGGTGTGGTGATGTCTAGATTTTTTATTTTCCAGGACTTTTACATTTCCCAGAAAAGCGGTAATTTTTCTACGATTTCGCGGGATTCAGGGAATTCCCAGAAAAAGGAAAGTAATATAGCCAATAAAACTCTTTTGTGTGGGGGGTCACACTTCTCTCTCTCACGGGTGGCCAAAATAAAATGGCGATGATTTTTTTTCTTGTATCAAAATATTCTATACACTCACAAAAAAAAAACATTGTCAAATTACTAAAAAAAAGTCCCGTAATTTCATTTTACCAATATTTGACAGTTTTCTTTGTGTTTTAATAAAAAAAAGTCGATCGAAATTTAAATTTTTCTTTGTAATTTTACAACTTTTTTCGTAAATGTTTAAATTTCCAAGGTAATTTTACAAAAAAAAAAGTCACGAGAATTCCTTGTAGCATCGAAATATCAAGGTGGTTGCCTACGCTGATGACGTTGTGGTCCTGATAATAGGTAAGTTTTTACCAACGATTAGCGAACTCATGGAATCAGCGCTTAAGATACTCTCAACGTGGACAAAGAACAACGGTCTGAGAGTTAATCCCGCCAAAACCGAACTCATCTTGTTCACAAAAAGTACTAAGATAGACTGGTTTGTTCTTCACAAATTAGATGAAATAACCCTGGAACTATCTAATGAGGCACAATACTTGGTTGTGATCCTAGACTCAAAGCTTTCTTGGAAAAGAAATACAAATGAAGAATGAACAAGTAAAAAAGTTAAGTTCGGCCTTGCTGAATATATTGATACCCTCCACAACCTAAAGGAGATTATTGCAAAAAACTGTATTTAAAAGAAAATTACTTAAAAAATAATAAAAATTGAAAAACATTTTTCACAAAAAACATTTTTTTGGTAAAAAAAAATCCGCGATTTCTTGATCAAAAAATATGTTCGCACTTGTTTAAATACCATTCGGTGTTCAATTCTGAGCACATTTGTCAACCCGCAGCCGAATTAAAGCATTTTGTAGGTTATGTAGAATGCATCAAAATTTTGCATTCTTTACTTTTGAACCGCTGAACTGATATCGCTCAAATACAATACCAAACTTTTCGGGAGAACTTCCAATAAATATGTTGCGTTTCAGTTATCTCGGTGTAATATTTTGGCCGTGATCACCATTTCCACAGACAGACAGACGGACATCGCTAGAGTGTCTTAAAATCGATCACTGATCAATTATGTATATACTTTATGGGGTCCCAGACCGATATTTCGATGAATTACCAACGGAATGACAAGCATATATATACTCTATATCACTAGAGTGGAGGGTATAAAAAGTCGTTATACCTGCAGAAGAACTTTTGGAAGAAGGTGTGGTCTAAAATCGTATATTACCTATCCTCTGGATGTATGGTGCGATAACACTACTGAACCTTTTTAAAAAAAACTTGATGCGACTGTGACGCGACCTTACACAGTTAGTTGCAATTGTTCTAGTGATCACAAATCTGGTTTCCAAACTTTTCCATCATATCAGGTGTTTGAGAATATTGAGGTCAAAGTTCAAAAAATTCGCCGTTTTGGGCAATTTTGACAAATCATAGCGGATGAACCCGATGTGATAGCGACTGAAAAATAAGTCGAAGGTAAGGCTTAAACATTGCTCTAAACAGTGCAGAACTCATTTGGACAGTCGCATTAACCCTTTGGGCACCAATTGTCCTTCAATGATGTCTTATTCTCCAAAAACGATTTTTTCCGCTACTAATCATATGAAAACATAATTTGATGCGAATGTAACGCCACCGTATACTTATGATTACATTTTATTTCCTGGTCACAAATCCGGTCTCCAAACTTTTCCATTACGTCAGGTTTTTGAGAAATTTGAAATACAAAAAAACGCGTTTTTGGACATATTTGACCACTCATAGCGGATGAACCCAATGTGCTGATGACTTAAAAAAAAGTCAAGAATAAAGCTCAAACATTGTTTTTTAAGATGCATAACTCATTTGATCTGTCGTTTTACCCGTTGGAGCACCAATTGTCTTTTAACAAGATATTTTCCCCCAAAAACGTCTTTTTTTGATACTAAGGAATAAGACATCATTAAAAGACAATTGGTGCCCAAAGTGTTAAGGCGACTGACTAAATGAATACTGCATCTTAAAGAGTAATGTTTATGCTTAACTTTCGACTTATTTTTAAGTCGCCATCACATCGGGTTCATCCGCTATGAGTTGCCAAAAATACCCAAAACGGCGATTTTTTTGAACTTTCACCTCAATTTTCTCAAAAACTTGATGTGATGCAAAAGTTTGGAGACCGGATTTTTGACAAGCAGAGCTAATTTAACTAAATGTATAAGGTCGCGTCCCAGTCGCATTTTCGATGTTTGGTAGTGTAATTAGACCAATACTTACCCATAGTGCCCTTGTGCGGTGGAGAGCAGTGGAAAGGAAGGTTGATATCTCTGCAATCTACAGAATGTACAACAGCTGGCGAGCGTGGGTATCACAGGTGCTATTAGATCAGCTCCCCAGGCCGGCCTGGAAGTGGTACTATACATTCAGCCCATAGATATTTACGTCAAAGCACAGCGGCAAAATCAGCTCTCAGGCTAAAGCTCTGAACAGAACAAGCTCGGCACGACTTTTTCCATACGATTTGACAGTTAAAAACCGTGACCGGCACGACAAAAAATTAAAACTTATTTTATTTTATCTCCGGGTTCTCTCAATCTCCCTCCCTCTCACACTCGAGGGTTGCCGCATTTTCACAACAATTTTTTATTTTTTCATTCACAATGGTGTAACAAACGTACAGTAGTGCCAACTTAATCACATTGACTATGTGAGAAGCGATTTTTTTCCGTAAAATTACACTAATTTTATTAAAAGTTAGCACCACTGAACAAACAAGTGACATTTTTTGCCGTCGCCGTCCCCCGTTATTGTTTTGGGCCTATATTCTTCGGCAACGGCAACCGTCCCCCGTGCCGTGCTTGTTCTGTTTCTACCTTAAGAGAGTCGCAATTGCTTAAGCAACGCTCTTGGGGACACTCGACCATATTGAGTACGGCAGGCGGGACGGAACTGGAACAGAGAACTGACTATATCTCACCACAGACGAACTTTGACCGAACCTTCGAAGTCCAAATACGGACTAGGGGCGGAAAACTCGGTTATAACAGGGAATGCGACCCTCCATCTTTACGGACGGATCAAAGATGGAGATGGGTACGGGTTTGGGTGTGTACACAATGCCTCGAAATTGGGGCCTCACTGAGACTTCCGGATAAGTGTAGTGTTTTCCAGGCTGAAAACATGGAATGGACAAAGCCGCGCAGATAATTATGACAAGGGACCTTTGACCTTGCGCCATTAAAATTTTTGTGGATAGCCACGTATCTCTGAAGGCCTTAGAATCAAACACTGTAAAATCGGGAACTTTATACAATCCCTGTATAAGATTCCATTCGTAATTCAAAGTTTCCATTTGTAATTCTAAGATTCCAATTGTAATTCGTAAAAGATCAATTGTAATTCGTAAAAGATCAATTGTAATTCTTAAAAGTTCAATTGTAATTCGTAAAAGATCAATTGTAATTCGAAATAGATCTGAAAATTTTTTAGCAAAAAGTTTTTTTAAGAATTTGTAAATTTTCTAACCGAAAAATATCTGATAATTTTTTTCTTTGATTTCTAAGAATACTAAATTGATCTCGTCTAAATCGACATTGCCTACATAGGAATCCTTAGAATTCTTTATAGAAATCTGTAAGTTTATTTCCCATTATAGGGTTAATTATTGCTGCGTGTAGATAGTTTATTTTTCTTTAACGTTTCTGGGTTCTTCTGTGGCACTTCTCTCTTCATTTTTATAATTTCTTTAATATCAAAAAAGTGTGTTTAGCATATTAATTACAAGTTTTAAAATTCAATAATAAAAAAAATTGTTCCGATTGCTGGGTCACCTTTACTTAGAGTGACTACTTACTACTCGTATAAAATGATGAAGTTTCATTTGTGTTTTATGCATTTTTGTATTTGTCTTTAATGGATTTTGGTGACAATCCGTGTTATAAAAAGTTCTTCTATTAATATTTTTTTTTCTTAAACGGGAAGTGATAAAATAACGGAGTTTTCTACTAAATGAAAAAAATAGAAACTATTATGCTGTTAAACATTGTGTAGACATGAGACCTAGTCAGCCAAATAGAATTTCCGTTAAATCTTCAAGTTGTGTTTTTTGAGTTTTAATTCGTTATTAACTTCCGTCTTTAAATGTATTTTAATGTTTGTTGGCGGTTTAATCTTTGAATAATCAATTCATTGAATCTTCCTTATCTGTAAATTAATCTATTTGGTTTTTCTCCAATAATTTTTTGTTTGATAAAGGAAGTTAAAAACCATTTTCCACCATTTGCCTTGGTTTGTAAGTCATGCTCCAATATTGTACAAATATTTTTTTAAATAAATTTAAAAAAAACGCGTAAATAAAAATAGAAACAAATTAACGAAAAATAAACTTCCTCAATCTTTACTTTTAGTTTCGTTGTTTTTGTGTTTTTCTACCAAATATTATGTAGTATGTTTGTTCCGCTTCATGTCTAAAAATATGGATTTTTTGATAAATCAAAATCTTACAGACCAAAGAAGTAGTATAAACAGTACTGCAAATTTCAGAGCAAGAAAAACGCAACTCAACCACAAGAAAAATAATATGATATTCACACATACTACACTAAAAAAAAAAAAAACTTAAAAAATTAAGGAAAAAATGGGGAAATTAACTTAATTTAAGGAAAACTGGTAATTGAGAAAGATTACTCCAGCTCGAGGTCACGTTTCTTTACTACTTATTACGATGATATTGTAAAAGTAAAAATTTTCAAGAAACTATTTATAAAGTTTGTTTGTTTCAAATTGATTGGTATGGTCGTTTTGCAAGACTTACTCGACACGTGTTTCGGAATTTGTCAAACTCCATTGTCAAGAGTATTTAGCAAATTGACAATCGGTGGTGGCAAAACATAAAGTCTTATATTCGTTTGTAAATAGACATAATGAGAATTTGTAAAGACACCCTTAAAATAAAAATTCAGTTAAATCGGACAATTTAAAATAAAAAATATCCGCAATAATGGATCAATTTTTGGAGTAATTTTTGGAGTCATGGAGTCATTTTGATTTTTGTAGTTTTTAGTAAAATTTTGAAATCAGCAACCCCGAAATCCTCTGGAAGCAAATTTTCAGCCGGATCAAACAACGACAAAAACTGTTGGGAAAATTTTGTGTACCAAATCTGATTTTGTAACTCCAATACTACCTAATGTGAGTTAAATCGGACGATTTAAAAAAAAAAAAATTGTCCGCCAAATTGGATTTTGACTCTTTGAGATTTAAGTTGAATTTTGAAATCACCGACCCCGATATCCTCTAGAAGCACATTTTCAGCTGGTTTCAACAACGATAAAGATTGTTGGGTGGAATTGGATCATTCCCAAAACTTTAAGAAGCATATTTAGTCCACCATTTTGTTTTTCAAAATTCTGAGAAACAATTCTGATTCAGTATTTCCAAGACCACCTTAAAACAAAATGTGAGTTAAATCGGACGATTTAAAAAAAAAACTTGTCCGCCATATTTGATTCACCATTTTGACTCTTTGAGATTTTAGTTAAATTTTGAAATCACCGACCCCGAGATCCTCTAGAAGCACATTTTCAGCTGGTTCCAACAACGATAAAGATTGTTGGGCGGAATTGGATCATTCTTAAAACTTTAAGAAGAATATTTAGTCCGCCATTTTGTTTTACAAAACTATGTGTACCAATTCTGATTTTGTAACTCCAAGAGGCTCTTAAAACAAAATTCGAGATAAATCGGACGATTTTTAAAAAAATTTGACCGCCATGTTGAATTCACCATTTTGACTCTGAGATTTTAGTTAAATTTTCAAATCACCGACCCCAGCACATTTTCAGCTAGTTTCAACAACGATAAAGATTGTTGGACGGAATTGGATCATTCTTAAAACTTTAAGAAGCATATTTAGTTCGCCATTTTGTTTTTCAAAATTCTGAGAAACAATTGTGACTCAGTAACTCCAAGACCGCCTTCAAACAAAATTTGAGTTGAATTAGATAATTTTTAAAATAATTTGTCCGCCATATTGGATCCGCTAGTTTAATTTTTGTAGTTGTTAGCTAAACTTTGAATTCAGCGACCCCAAAATTCTCTAGAAGAACATTTTTAGCCAGATCCAAACACGATAAAGACTTTTCGCCAGAATTGAATTATTCTGGCACTGTGTGCAGTAGTGGTTCAAAAGTTATAAGCAAAATAGTGAATTTCAGCAAGGGGTTTTCGCGAATTTAGGAGTTAAAAAACACGCCAACTTATGAAGGACATCCCTGAGGCTATTAAAGATTGGCAAATATATTTGTCGTTTTCTTGATCTAGTTTATATTTAATTTCAGAAAAATCGGTTCAGTGGTTCAAAAGTTATGAGCAAAACCGTGAAATTCAGATTGGTTTTGCCTTAAATTCACGTGTTGAAAAAACCGTTATAACGTGTTTTTTCACTTAAAAATATTTTTAGACTCACAAAATAATCAAGTAAGAGTGTTAAATTCGGCTGTATCGAATCTTTTATACCCACCAACATGCAAAAAAAAATTGCAGGGGCGTTTTCATTTTTTTTGGGGGGGGGGGGTCGGTAGTGGTAATTTGAAGGGGGAAAATTTTGTCTCGAAATACATGCTTAAAAATTTATTATAATGCTTTATGCACCAAAGAAACACAAGTTTATGATTATTTAAACACTTTTTTTAATCCACGCCCTCAAAAGCGGGGGGGGGGGGGCTGACCGTATAAACGACATTTTTTGATCCTCTGGGTCCAAATGCAGGACTTTGAACTCCTTGTAGCATAAAAATTTTGCATTTGTTAAACAAAAACACAAAAAATCATGTAAAAAAATTTTATTTTTCAGAAGTTGGTTTAGTTCTTCAATAGGGAACTTTTCCCCTGGTCCAATTTTGCTCATTTACGAACTTAAACTGCTTAGGAACATAAGACATATTCGTGCCAAATTTCGCGAGTCTAGCTCTTTTATTTTGGACTGCATCGTGTTAACTACAGACGGACAGAGGAACAGACGGACAGGCGGACGGTGCACTTAGAGCAACAAATTGTATGGCCGACCCACAATATTTTTTTTAACCAAACATTTTCTTTTCTCTGAAGCCTACTTAGGGAGTGGAGATAGGGCGTAGGTACGTTTTAAAAAATGTTGTAGTGTAAAAATTAATGGGGGTCGGTCTCACTAATGACCCCTCTCGGACGCACCATTGGACCGGTAGAAGCTGATTAAATAAAACAAATTTACAAAAAATAAACAAAATTGTATGGGGACCGCCTTAACAATTACAGATAGAGGGTAGGTGTGTTCAGAGAAAATGTTTGGACTAAGAAAATATTGTGGGTCGGTCATACAATTTGTTGCTCTAAGGGCACTATTAGGGCAGTTAGAGCTGTTGGAGCAAATTCAAAAAAATGTCGTTTTGTGTGTGAGCCCCCTTAGAAATTGAAGATAGGGTTTTAGTTTGTTCCAAAAAAATGTTTAGACGTAAAAATTAATGGGGTTGGTCTTGTAAGTGACCACTCTATGATGCACCATTGGAGCAATAGAAATGATTTTAAGATTGGGAAATTACAATAAAATTTTTTAAAAAAATTTTAAAAAATAGTAATAATCGTTATCCACGATCCACCTGGGCAAAAAATTTGTAGAATCGAGAGAAGTTTTACACAAAAAATTAAAAAAAAAATCGAAGAGTACAAACATTTTCAAAAATGAGATTTAAATTTTAAAACTTAAAAATCTCATACTAGAGCTCTTTTAATAATTTTTTGGTATTTTTTTTTCAAAAGAACGTAAAAAACAAAAATTTTTATATAAAAAAATTTGAAATTTGGACCATTATTGAAGAAGTTATGAGTAAAAAAAGTTTGAGTAAAGGAACAAACTACAAATTTTTAAAAATTAAATGTCTTTTGAACGGGTCATCAAAAAAATATGAAAATTTAAAACGAAGGAGTTTTCAAAGGATACTAAAAACTGTAAACAAATTGGGAAAATCTAAGAAAAAAATTTTTCAAAGTGTCCGATTTGACATGGAATGCCCCATATATATTATTGATCAGTGATGGATTTTAAGACATTCTAGCGATGTCAGTCTGTCTGTCCGTCTGTGGAAATGGTGATCACGGCAAAAGTTTTAAACAGATACACCCAAAAAAAAGTGGGTATTCAATACTAAAAATTTAACTAAATTTTAGTCCAAAAGGATCTAGTGCAGAAATTGGTAACCCATACTAAAATTTTTTAATAATATTATTCAAAACTAGTAAAAAATACTAATTTTAATACTTTGAAGATACTAAAATTAGTAGTGTCCGACCGAACAGTTCGGCCAAAAAACAGTATTGGCCAAAAATTAATATTTGCAAGCATTTTTAACAGCTTTTTCTGATGGCCGTTTGTTTGTTTAGGCGATAGAAGACTATTCTGACTTTAAAATTTAATGGCGAGGAAGTTAAGCATCAATTTAGATGTTTGGTAACCGAACATTCGGCCAAATTGAAAAAAGTTCGGTTACCGAACTTCGAAATTATAGCTTAACTTCGTACTCGTTCTTAAATTTTACACTCAGAATTGTCTTACATCGCCTCAATAATTCTACCCCATATAAAAAAAGTTGTTAAAAGTACTTCCAAATACCAAATTTTTGATTAAATGACGTTTTTTGGACGAACTGTTCGGTCGGACACTAAAAATTAGTAACTAATTAGTAGATTTTGGTACAATATCACTTACTAAACCTTTTACTGTAGAATTATTTTGAGTGTATGACTAAGACTTAGTGTATTAACTTGTTGCTGCCCTAGGCAGTTTGGTATTATATTTAGGCGAAATCGGTTCCGCGGTTGAAAAGTTATGAAAGAAAATGTAAGGTCACCTCGAAAATTTTGATACATTAAACACAACCTAAAAATTAAAAATGCTTTAATTCGGCTGCTGGTTGACACATGGTTGACACATGTAAACAGATTTAATCAGCGAATGGTATTTAAACAAGTTCAAACATATTTTTTTCCAAAAAAAATTTTCGCCGAATTTTTTTTACCAAAAATTTTTTTTTACCAAAAAAAATTTTTTTTCGCGGATTATTTTTTTTCAAAATTTTTTTTTTTTTTTTTGCAAATAAACTTTTTTACATTGTGGAGGCTATCAATACATTCGGCCAGTTCAAATTTATCTAAATTTTACAAGATTGTGGGAAAATTTAAAAACTATTTTTAAGGAAATTGTGTGTCCCAAAATTAAGCTAGTCCTTTTTTTTTTGAGTGTACTCGTTGCTTGAACAATTATCACGTGCAATCATGAAACTGGTACAAAATCCAACACAGAAATCAGTCAAAACCAAACCAACCAAAATCTACCACTTTCATTTTCTTTAAGAAAAAAATAATGAAACAAATTTATATGAGTTTATAGACAAAAAAAAAATTAAAATTAAAACAACCAACCAACATACATGTTGCAAATAATTACCAACAATCATTCAACAATTATGAAAACGTAATAATAAAATTACCTGAACAAAAACTACAGCTTAAAATTAGCAAAACAAAAAAAGTAATGCGGAATTAGATAAATGTTGAATGAGTTGTAATTTTGTAATACAAAAAAAAATTCTCGTGCAAGAATTAGTCTTATCCTTAGAATTAAAATCTACGATATTTAGTATTACCTTATTTTCTAAAGAATTCTGATGATAGAGAAATTGGAAAATCCTCGACACGATTGTCAATTCATTCCTGAAAAGGGAAAAAAATCCCATAATTTTTATCTATACAGGGTGATTCAGTCACGACCCGCCGAATTTTACCAGCGTATTCCTTGGCTCATTTCATGAAAATATGTCCATTACGACCATCCCCAAAAAATGCAAGTGCGAAATGGCAGCTGTTTGAAAATTTTCGGATTGGTGGTTGGTGGGTAGTAGGGTAATATAGATCCACTAAGGCTGGATTTTTGCCAATATTGATTCCAAGGGGGTAAAAAGGGTAAAAAACTGTACTTTTGGTACTTTTTATATCTCCTGAAATAATTGTCATTGGGACTTGAAATTTTGACTGTATGTTCACCTCCCAGAATATAGATCCAGTAAGGTCGGATTTTTGCCAATGTTGATTCTAAGGGGACAAAAAGGGTAAAAAACTGAACTTTTGGTACTTTTTATATCTCCTGAAATAATGATCACAGAGACTTGAAATTTGGACTGTATGTTTAACTCCTGGAATATAGATCCAGTAAGGCCGTATTTTTGCCAATGTTGATTTTAAGGGGGTAAAAAGGGTAAAAATCTGTACTTTTGGTACTTTTTATATCTCCTGAAATAATGGTCACAGAAACTTGAAATTTGGACTGTATGTTCACCTCCCGGAATATAGATCCAGTAAGGCTGGATTTTTGCCAATGATGATTCTAAGGGGGTAAAAAGGGTAAAAAAATGTACCTTTGGTACCTTTTATATTTCTTTAAATAATGGTCCTAGACACTTGAAATTTTGGATGTAGGTTCAGATCCCGGAATATAAATCTACTAAGGCTGGATTTTGCCAATGTTGATTCTAAGGGGTAAAAAGGGTAAAAAACTGTACTTTTGGTACCTTTTATATTTTATTAAATAATGGTACTAGAAACTTAAAATTTGCAATGTAGGTTCACCTCCCGGAAAAGATATTCACCAAGGCAGGGTTTTTGCAAATGTTGACTCTACGGGGGTAAAATGGAAAAAAAGTGTACTTTTGGTACTTTTTTTTATATACTGAAATAATGGCACCCTTTATAAAAAGTACCTTTTATAAAAAGGACCTTTTATAAAAAGTACCTTTTATAAAAAGGATCTTTTATAAAAAGTACCTTTTATAAAAAGTACCTTTTATAAAAAGTACCTTTTATAAAAAGTACCTTTTATAAAAAGTACCTTTTATAAAAAGTACTTTCATAAAAAGTACCTTTTATAATAAGTACCTTTTATAAAAAGTACCTTTTATAAAAAGTACCTTTTATAAAAAGTACCTTTTATAAAAAGTACCTGTTATAAAAAGTACCTTTTATAAAAAGTACCTTTTATAAAAAGTACCTTTTATAAAAAGTACCTTTTATAAAAAGTACCTTTTATAAAAAGTACCTTTTATAAAAAGTACCTTTTATAAAACGTACTCTTTATAAAAAGTGCCTTTTATAAAAAATACCTTTTATTAAAAGTACCTTTTATAAAAGTACCTTTTATAAAAAGTACATTTTATAAAAAGTACCGTTTATAAAAAGTGTTTTTTATACAAACTACCTTTTATAAAAAGTACCTTTTGGAAAAGTACCTTTTATAAAAAGTACCTTTTATAAAAAAAAACCTTTTATAAAAAGTACCTATTATAAAAAGTACATTAGAAAGATCACCTATTTATACAGCAAAACATTATCATGATTCAATGGTTTAGGCAAGAGTACAAACTTCGCAAACATTTTTTGAGGTTGTGTCTCTTTTAAGATTAGACAACAGCCTAAAAACATTATCAAAGACAAAAAGCAACTTTTCCGACCCCGACAGTTTCAAAAATAGAAAAAAAGAAAAATTTGCTTCGTCCTAGTGAGTAGTCATCAATTTTTATAGTTTTATGGGGCTATTCTAAAATTTTATTATAATAATAAGTGCTTTTATTAGCAACCCAGAATTTTATTATAGATACCAAAAATTTCAACTCTAAAAAAAGCTTTATCAACTTTTTGTTGTTCTCAAACAATTTAATTTGAAATTTGAATTTAGACAACAAAATTTTATAAGCACAATAGCTATATGGGTAGATGGGTGGTTTTGATATTTTGTTATTTTTGGGGGCATGGGTTCAAATCCCACCCATTTCTAACAAATATTTTTTTTTTTGCCAATTTTTATTTTTTTTTTATTACAAATATTATAATGCAGTTTTTTTTAATTTTTAAATTTCGCAATTTTTAAAAGATGCAAAAAAAATTGATTTTTGCATCTTTTTTTTCTGAAATTATTATTATTGTATGGTTTTAATTGGCTATTTCTCTCGCAAAAAAAACATTATACTTGTCTTTAGAGAAAAAAAAATAATATTTTTTTTTTAACTACACTTTTTTGCATGCAAAAAAAATTGCAATAATTTTTGTAATAATATGTTTCTTATTTTTGACTACAATAATGCGTATTTTGACAAATTGCGAAAAAATACGGAATTTTGACGAAAACAAAATGTTGGTTTCTTGTTATAAATGAAAAAAAATATTGTTATAGATGACAAAATATTGTTATGTACTTTTCAGTCTATAACAAGTTTTGTCATCTATAACAATATATTTTTCATTTATAACAAGAAACCAACATTTTGTTTTCGTCAAAATTCCGTATTGTTTTCGCAATTTGTCAAAATACGCATTATTGTAGTCAAAAATAAGAAACATATTATTACAAAAATTATTGCAATTTTTTTTGCATGCAAAAAAGTGTAGTTAAAAAAAAAATATTATTTTTTTTCCTCTAAAGACAATTATAATGTTTTTTTTGCGAGAGAAATAGCCAATTAAAACCATACAATAATAATAATTTCAGAAAAAAAAGATGCAAAAATCATTTTTTTTTGCATCTTTTAAAAATTGCGAAATTTAAAAATTAAAAAAAACTGCATTATAATATTTGTAATAAAAAAAAATAAAAATTGGCAAAAAAAAAATATTTGTTAAAAATGGGTGGGATTTGAACCCATGCCCCCAAAAATAACAAAATATCAAAACCACCCATCTACCCATACAGCTATTGTGCTTATAAAATTTTGTTGTCTAAATTCAAATTTCAAATTAAATTGTTTTAAAACAACAAAAAGTTGATAAAGCTTTTTTTAGAGTTGAAATTTTTGGTATCTATAATAAAATTCTGGGTTGCTAATAATAGCACTTATTATAATAATAAAATTTTAGAATAGCCCCATTAGTTTAAAAATTTTAAATGTATTAAAATTTATATTTTGAGGATGTTTATTCTGGCTCGAGGTCATTATTTTCTTTACTAATTAAAACTATGAGAATATCATGGTTTTAATTAGTAAAGAAAATAATGATCTCGAGCCTGAATAAATATCCTCAAAATATAATATTTTAAAGGTCGAATAAAACAATTTTTATTTTTTAACAAAAATTAATGAGAATTTGAACATAATGGTTGGCACGCCATAGTGATGAATAACCCTAATATGGATTATTACACTCACAACAACACAAATAACATATTGTTGTAGTCCAATGGACTATCATATGTAAAATTGTTTTAAATATTTTTGTTGGTTATTGACAATCGTTGCCTTATTAGTATGGTACAATTTCTTCGTCTTTCTAATTCTCATTGTGAATAGAGTCGAATATGAATTAATGTTTTAGTTTGTGCACAATCGATTTGTCATTAGACTCGTTTGCTATTTTGTAGTAAATCGTTTCTATTTTTTGCTAAATAATCTTGACAATGCACTGTGGGCCAGCATCCAAGAATTTTGGCCAAAACTAGAATACAGCGGATAGAAGTCTTTATAATATGCCAAAAGAGGTTTAGGCAGTGGCTAATCACAAATCTGGAATCAAAAATTTAAAATTCAAAATGGCGGATACAAAATGGCGGCCATAAATTTTTAAATTTGAATATATAATACTTAAAATATTTGTTTATAAAGGATATGGCGACGCTGATTACGAATATGAAATCGAAAATTTAAAATTCAAAATGGCGGATTCAAAATGGCGGTAAAAAACTTTTAGATTTGTATGCATCGAACTTTATTTATTAGTTTATGAAGGATATGGCGTCGTAATTACGAATTTGGAATCAGAAAATAGAAATTCAAAATGGCGGATTCAAAATGGCGGCCAAAATTTTTAAAATTTGTAAATATTAAACTTCAATTATTTGTTTATCAATGATATGTCGTCACTAATTACGAATATGAAATCGAAAATTTTAAATTCAAAATGGCGGGTTCAAAATATTGAACTTAAATTATTTGTTTCTACTTGATATGGCTTCGATGTTTGCGAATATAGAATTAGCAGCAAAGTGTTTTCGTGAGCACATTAATATAAAGAAAATCCAAGAAAGTCGTAATTAACAAGAAAAGTTTTGTTATTGTAAATTACATCCAAACTATTTTATGGAAATGCACTTAAATGAAGAGGTGTTAACTTTATTTTTATTTGTCTTCTTTTTTTCTCACACAGAAATAATGTAATCAAACTAAAGATGAAATATTGCACCAAAATATACCCAGTAATATTTTGAATTCCAAAGAATCGGTTATGTGTTGCGAATCGAATATTTACCACTTTAACTGAACATGTCAACTTGTTGACGCTTTTAAACGAATAATTAATTTATGCTCAAACTCCGCATTTAAAAAACACGGATAAAAAAGTTATTAAATTCTAATCCGGACCATTAAACTGCATTGAAATTTCATCATAAATGTATCATTAAAAAGTAGAACTTGAGGACGCAGTTATACTAGATATATTCTATATGAATTCTACGATAATGTTGTTCCTAAAAAAAACCTCTCAAAAATGCTCATCAATTGCCACTATCGGCTAATTAAAGTGGTAACCCATAAATATCATCCGCTTAAATGCGCCACTGAATATGTGAGAATTGAGAACTTATAAAAGTCCGAATAAAAGCCAAACTAGCAAAAATATCGCCAAAAGCAAAATCAAGTTTCGGCTTAATCATAATAGAGATTATTATACACGAATTTGGGGGTCCTATCTATGTATATAATATAGCGTTTATATGTATATAGTATAGTTTACAGATTTTTGACAATTACAACTTAATAAAACCGAATATCGCTAAGTCCAATACACCATTTAATAGGCCTTTAAAAAACCTTTCGATCTGTATGAAATGTTCATAGCTCCTTTGAAACAGATATAAAAAACGAAATAATACCGTTTTCCCCCTCCCATTTCCCCTCTTTAACCGCCGAGATGGCACCTTAAAAAAACAGGTTAATCTTTGATTTCGACCTTCTATAACATACGTGAATTGCAGAACAATCGGAGTGCAAGTGATTTGATCTTCCGTGCTAGTGTAAGTAGAAGTGTAATCTGAACGCCATATTTTAGTTAAAGGGCAATATCTCGAAAGTTTATGAATGGTCGTAGACGGTCGCAAAATTCTAGTTAGGGGACATATTAAGAAACACATTGGCATTAAAGGTTTTCCAAAATCGTTTGGAGCTTTTTGGAGATCGATGTTGAAAAATGGCGACTTTCAAAAAAATCTTTATTTTTTTTGGGGAAACTTAAATTTTATACCTTCTTTAGATAATTATTGAAGTGTTTTAGATTTTGATATGTTAATAAGTACTTCTTTAGTGATTTCTGAATGATCTTCAGTCAAAAATTCTTTAATTTCCAAAGTTTTTTTTAATATATTTACAAAAAAAAATTGTCACAAAAATTCGAAATATTGACTTTGACCTCTTGCCAAAGAAAATCAGATAGCCACAATATTACAATATTTTATTTACATAATATTGAACATTCCAAGATTTTGAATACATCAACAGAATTTGGATGCAGCGAAATGGACTTTTGGCCAAAAAAACGGAGATCCTGGCCCACTGTGCAATGGAAATTGACAAATTCCAAAACACATGTCGATTAAATCTTGAAAATTATGCTTTGAGAATATCATGGTTTTAATTAGTAAAGAAAATAATGACCTCGAGCCAGAATAAACATCATTAAAATATAATATTTTAAAGGTCGAATAAAACAATTTTTATTTTTTAATAAAAATTAATCAGAATGTATTAAAATTTATTTAAAATATATTTTCAAAACTGCAATAAAACTCTTAAGATTAAAACACATTAATTTAAATTTTCTTACCTTAGGTCAGGTTTTCTAAAGAAATCTTAAACTTATAATTGTGTGAATATTGCGGTTACATTTTCTACTAAATGGGTGAGTCTGATTTCATGAACAACAAAAAAAACTTCCACTGGGAATATTAAAATACACAATCTTTAAAACAAAAGTATGAGAATTTTAAACCAAAAAAAATTAAATCTTTAAATCAGCAAAAAAAAAAAGGAAAAAAGTAATCTTATATGAAATGTTATCGAATACCGTGGGCAATTGGAAACATTACTTTAGGATAAACCACATTTGGTGTTGTTGCTTCTTATCAGTAGAACGAACCATGTATTCGTACTATTTGTTGAATCCAAAAATTAAATCTGAGTAATGGTGAGAACTTTTTTTTTTCTTACTTTTTTAAATAAATATTTTTATTTAATTATAATAATTCTGCATATGCCTGTCTAAAGTGACATTAATCATATTTTTTTTTTGTATTTAAGTTTCGTTAGTAACAAATTTTTGTAAAAACCCTATGAAATGGAAAGAGATTTTGGGAGTAAGTGGAGGGAATAAAAAATGACATAGTATCACTTACATAGTAACTGTTAGAAAACAAAAAAATATTATAACACATTCACACCATTACCAAGTGACAAAATTTATTAAGGGTATTCACGTGAAAACTTTAATTAAAAATAAAAATTTCTTTAAACTAACCACCCATGAACTTATTTTGGTTTTAAGTAAATCCTTCACATTTGTCGAAGCAAAAACTTTTACATTCCGTACTTTGCAATTGTAGCGGTTTCTTACGTGAATACCATTATTCAATACAGAATAACTGACTAACTCTGCCTAAATCAACATTTGTTTGCGGCAAACTAAAACAAATATTTTAACTGATACATTTTGTTTTTCTTGTGGGAAATTTGACAGTTAAGATTTGAATTTTCTTTTTTTATGGATTCATTTCAAATAGATTCAAATGTTTACTCTTAATTTTTTATAACCTCCACTCTAGTAAAAGATATATATAAGTTTGTTATTCCGTTTGTGACATCTCGAAATATTGGTGTAGGACCCCATAAAGTAATATGGGGAATTCCATGTCAAATCGGACACTTTGAAATTTTTTTTTTTTAGATTTTCCCAATTTGTTTACAGTTTTTAGTACCCTTCGAAAACTCCTTCGTGGTAAATTTTCAGATTTTTTTGATGTTCCGTTCAAAAGATATCGAATTTTTAAAAATTCAATTTTTTTTTTCTTCAAAATTTTTGTTTTTTTACGTACTTTAAAAAAAAAAAAAAAAAAAAAAAAATCTTAAAAGCGCTCTAGTATGCGATTTTTAAGTTTTAAAATTTAAATCTCATTGTTGAAAATGTTTGTACTCTTCATTTTTTTTGAAATTTTTTTGTGTAAAACTTTAATCGATTCTACAAATTTTTTGCCCAGGAGGATCGTGGGATAACGATTATTACTATTTTTTAAAATTTTTTGAAAAAAATTTATTGTAATTTTCCAATCTCCAATTTCTTAGAGGGCTCCCACACAAAACGACATTTTTTAAAATTTGCTCCAACCGCTTTAACTGCCCTAATAGTGCCCTTAGAGCAACAAAATTAATGACCGAGCCACAATATTTTTTTAGTCCAAGCATTTTCTCTGAACACACCTACCCTTTATCTTTAACTGTTAAGGCGGTCCCCATACAATTTTTTTTATTTTTTGTAAATTTTTTAAAACATACCTTCGCCCTATCTCCACTCCCTAAGTAGGCTTTTTGATTTTTTTTTAATATTAACTAGTTCATTTTTTATGATATTAAAATAAAGTTATACAATTTTATAATTATTTAAACTTTCCCTTCAGAAAAACGACATTTTTTAATCCCCGGGTTCAAGCGCAGGACTTTGAACTTCTTCTAGCATAAACATGCAAAATGTGCAAAAATAGTTTTTTCAGAGGTTGTTTTAGTTTTTTCTCTGTTCCTCCTGACCCATTTATGAACATAACCTGCGTAGGACCATAAGACATATTCGTGCCAAACTTTAGGAGGTTAGCTATTTTATTTTCGACTGCTTCGTGTTATCCATAGATAGACAGAGGGAAGGTCATTTATAGAATGTCGTAGAACCGATCATGGATCAATAATATACATATGGGGCATTCCATGTCAAATCGGATACTTTAAAAAAAATTTTTTTTAGATTTCCCAATTTGTTTACAGTTTTTAGTACTCTTCGAAAACTCCTTCGTGGTAAATTTTCAGATTTTTTTGATGACCCGTTCAAAAGATATCGAATTTTTAAAAATTGGTCGTTTGTTCCTTTACTCAAACTTCTTTTACTCATAACTTCTTCAATAATGTTTCAAATTTCAAATTTTTTTTTTTCAAAATTTTTGTTTTTTTACGTACTTTTTAAAAAAAATATCAAAAAATTCTTAAAAGTGCTCTAGTATGCGATTTTTAAGTTTTAAAATTTTAATCTCATTTTTGAAAATGTTTGTAGTCTTACGTAAAAAACAAAAATTAAAAAAAAAAAAAATTGAAATTTGAACCATTATTGAAGAAGTTATTAGTAAAAGAAGTTTGAGGAAAGGAACAAACTACCAATTTTTAAAAATTCGATATCTTTTAAACGGGTCATCAAAAAAATCGGAAAATTTACCACGAAGGAGTTTTCGAAGGGTACTAAAAACTGTAAACAAATTGGGAAAACCAAAAAAAAAATGTTTCAAAGGGTCCGATTTGACATGGAATGCCCCATATATTCATGAACCTCGATTGGTTTTAAGTCCATCTAGCGATTTCTGTCCGTCTATGTGTCTGTTAAAAAACGCTAACTTTCTAAAAACTATCCTGAGGTTTCTCAAGCTCAGCATATATATTTGTAGTTCCCCCGATCAGATTGGTTTTGCATTTTAGTGACATCGGTTCAGGTGTTCAAGTTTGAGGGTGCTGTGGCTTAGTGGTTAGCGCGTTGGACTACTAGCCAGCAAGCCTGGGTTCGATGCCCGGCTCAGGCAGAACAAAATTTTTTCAGATATTTATTAGTTTCTATTTATAACTAATATCTATCGCAGCACCCTCCTTCGTTGATAAATAGCACTAAAAAAACGTCAGCGAAGTAAAATAATAAAATAATGGCTATTGAACACAGCTTCAAAAATAATTCGCCAGATCAATAACCGATGGCGATGCAACAACTGTACTCAAAATTATCAACACTCGCAATTACAGTGTTGCCATACTGAAGACCTTCTATCTTTCAAATCTTTCATCTCTCTTCTATCCCCTTTCCGAAAGAAACATCACGGTTACAGTAGTAATTGATAGGCAGCATTGCCTGAGTGTTGTTTCTTTTTAAAAAAAAAATTTCCAACTAAAAAGATAAAACGATTTTTGAGAACTTTTTAACGTTTTCTTTTGATTTTTTTTATATTAACTACACTCAAAAAATTATGTCATTAACTGTTTGTAGTTTATTTTAAAAATTTTCCGTTTAGTCGTTTTTAAAAGAAAAAACATTTATTTGATGTTCAGTTTTTATTAATGACTTCTTCTGTCCTTTGTTTCAAAAATAACACACCAAAAAATAAAGACCTTCATTAACACTCAATTTTTAAAGTCATTTATTTTTGTTCTGTAAGTAAAAACTACTGATTATTCTTTAAATTTTTATTGATTTGTGTAAGTAATTTTTTTTTAAATTGTTTGTATTTTTTAATGAAATATCATTAGTTTTTACCTACACAAGTCAGTTTTTTTTTTTTTTTGTAGAAAAAAAAATCAAAAAATTATTTATAGAAATATAAAAACATGTTTGTATCAAGTGACTTTGGCACGATGGGTAGAGTGTCTGGCCAGAATGTAGTTGATTGCGGGATCGATTCCCCAAAAATTTTATTAAAAATTTAAAAAAAAATATTTCAATAAAAAATTACCTACGAAATCATTAATTTTTATTGTTTTCGTAGTTTATTTTTTTGAAATTTGTTGGTAAAAATAACACAACTATCATTAATTTTTAATGTTTTCGTTGGTTATTTTTTTCGAATTTGTTGGTAAAAAAGAGTGAAAAAAACGTAATTTTTTAATGTTTAATGTTATTTATTTTAGAAAATTTTTTCAACAGTAAAAAATAAATGTTGATGTTTGTTAAAACAAATTAATAATTACTGGGATGGTTTTCAATTTTTTATTCACTGGTTTTAATTGTGTTTTTCATTTGTTTTTGCCTACAAAATATTTTGAGTGTAGTTCATTTTTTATGATATTAAACTAAAGTTATACAATTTTATAATTATTTAAACTTTTTCCTTCAGAAAAAACGAATTTTTTTAATCCCCGGGTTCAAGCGCAGGACTTTGAACTTCTTCTAGCATAAACATGCAAAAATAAACGTGCAAAAATAGGTTTTTCAGAGGTTGTTTTAGTTTTTGCTCTGTTCCTCCTGACCCATTTATGAACATAACCTGCGTAGGACCATAAGACATATTCGTGCCAAACTTCAGGAGGTTAGCTGTTTTATTTTCGACGTCTTCGTGTTATCCATAGACAGACAGAGGGAAGGACATTTATAGAATGTCTTAGAACCGATCATGGATCAATAATATACATATATACTTTATGGGGTTCCTGACCGGTATTTTGATGCATTACAAACGGAATGAAAATAACAGTTTTGGGCATTGTGCAGGGTATTCATGAATTCGGCCAAGTCGAATTTAATTTTTTTTACTTGTTAATTTGTACTAACACTTTTTTTGAGGTTTTTTAATTGTGATAAAATTTATCACACAAATTAATATTATTTTTTTCTTTTTCACATAATTTTATATTGCGGGTGTGGTTTCAAAAATATTTTAAGATATTATTTTTGTTATGATTTTATTGACATGATTAAACATGATTTAATTAGTTATGTTAGTTTTGGTCAGGAACTAATTTAAATTGTGGCTTTTTGTTTTAAATTAAATTTTTATAAAGTTTTCATTTCACGGTGCCCTGGAGAGGATTTAAATAAAATTTTGGTGTTACTCCAATTTTTAAGCGGATTATGTTTTTGGACTATAAAAGAAAGAAAATGAGCCACAAAAGAAAAAAAAGTACTGGGCGCTTTTTTTTTGGCGGGCAAAAAGATGAATTTCAAAAAAACAAAAAAGAATTTATTCTTTCAAATGCATCAACATTTTTTTATACAGATGTAAATTCATCACATATTCATTTGTCAGTGAGATTTAAATACATATGTGACATATTTTTTCAGATATGAGACTTAAAAGAATAATTTCACTATTTAGTGAGACTAAATCAAATTTCTTCTTTAATTTAATGAAAATTTAAACTCTAGCAGCTACTTCACATTTAATATTGATCCTGTTTCTAGATTTTGAAGGGGGGAAGTTACCCCAAAAATACAAACAAAATTTTCAAAGGATTTTTGGCGAAATAAACAAAATTAAAAAAGGATAATAAGTCCATCCATAAGTTTCGCAATAAACAAATAGTCCAAACCACTTTCTGTATCTCTTTTAAACTATTTACTTTATTTTACTCTTCCTTAGGCATTGCAAACGCATTTTTAATGATTTTTACTATCGTTTTCTGATTTTTCTTAGTTTTGAAAAAAAAATTTAACAAAAAAGTATTAATTCTTTTAAAATTATATGACTCACTAAGGTCTAAACTGAGGCAGCTTTGTGTTCTGCTGTCCGTCTGAGTAGTACACTGAAAACTTTTAAGAACTAACATTTTTAAATACAATTTACAAGGACATATTTCATTTAGTTTCAATTAATAGTGAAATTATTCTTTTAAGTCTCATATCTGGAAAAATATGTTACATATATATCTAAATCTCACTAATAAGTAAATATGTGATGAATTTACATCCGTATATACAAATTTTAATGCATTTGAAAGAATAAATTCTTTTTTGTTTTTTTGAAATTCATCTTTTCGCCCGCCAAAAAAAAAGCGCCTAGTACTTTTTTTTCTTTTTTGGCTCATTTTCTTTCTTTTATCTTCTAAAAACATAATCCACTTAAAAATTGGAGTAACACCAAAATTTTATTTAAATTCTATCCAGGGCACCGTGATTTGGGGATAGTGTCATGTAGGGTAAATAAAAATTTAAAATTTTGTGGAACCTAAGAAATTAACATTCTTTTCTGGTTGAATTTCGTAAAACATATACAGTCGAACTCGGTTATAACGAACTCGGTTATAACGAATTCTCGGTTATAACGAACTAATTCTAAAGTCCCGAAGTTTTGGCAACAATTTTCACACAAAATACTTCTTTTATAACGAACTCGGTTATAACGAATCCTCGGTTAAAACGAACTACTTATTATGGTCCCACGAACACAATTTCATATATATTTACCTTTTTATAAGGAACTCCCACAAATATTTTGAAATTTGCGGCAGTTATGTTTACCAAACTCACAAATGGTTAGAAATTGTTGGTTAATATTATTATTTTGATCAAATTTATTTTATATTTTTAATGTTTTCTTCTCAATAAGTAGTTTACTTTTAAAAAAAACGTCAAATAAAACAAAATTGGAACATTTTTTAAAACTAGGTTGATATAAAATATACCCCGCTTATAGCGAACTTCGCTTATAACGAACTATTTTTACTGGTCCCTCGAAGTTCGTTATAACCGGGTTTGACTGTACAAGCAAAAAAGTTCTTTTTCCACCTAAGGACTTTAAAAATACAATTAAGCAACTAAATACTAAAAAAACAGCTATTAATTTTCAGATGTACACTCTAACAAATGAGTCCAGTTTCCTACTATAAATTGGGTAAATTTTAACAAGTTCAAATAATATACTACTATAAATGCGTAAATTTCTAATAATTTTTGGTAAAACTACACATTTTGTGTAAATTTACCCAATTTATAGTAGGAAACTGAACTCATTTTAATTAGAGTGTAATAAAGATCAATAAAAAATCGATTCCATTCCAAAATAAAAATATCTTGGAACAAATCAATTGAAATTGAATCGAAACTTAAGGAGTGAGATCATAAAAATGTTAACACACATTTTTGCCTACAACTTTGGTGTAAAGCTTCCAAATTTTTTTTTTTTCGGCAGTTTACATTTTAAAAATATGTCAGTTAATAAATTAATTTACATCATGAGTTTTAATTTGCAATTTTTTACACAATGGACGATGAAAGAAAAGTGCGTTCAAAAATAATTAAATATTTTCAACAAAACCAAACATGGACATTAGGGTGGGTCGATGAAATGCATATTTGCGAATCTCGTGTACTAATAGCAAAAACTCGACGCGCATTTTCGAGCTGATAACGGAAAAATCATGAAAAAATTTTAGAAGGGTACTTTTAGGCCTCTACAAGCGGTTTTAGTTCGCGGTTTTTGGAAAAAAAATATTTTTTTTGATTTTTTAAAAATATTTTAAAAATTAAGTAAAATAATGCTTATTACAAAACAATATCCAAACAAAATTTATCTCGCCAATTTTAGCCCGTGGATGCGTTTTTATACCCAGAAAAGTTCGATTTATATATAGAAAAAAAAAATATTTTTTATTTCATAATAGCACTCAAATGGTGCATAAGGCCAATTTAAGAACATGAATGATAAAAATTAAAAAATTGCGGGTATTTATAGCAATCCACAAGTGCAAAAAATTCGCAAATTCAAAAAAAAAAAAAAAAAAAATGGGTATCAAAATTTTGGTAAAATAAAGCGTTTTAAGATAATGATAAAAAAACAAAACAAATTGGCGGCTATTTATAACAATTTGCAAGCGCAAAAAATTCGCAAGTACCAAAAAAAATTAAAAAATGGAAAAATGGGGTTCTGAAAACGCTTTATTTTACCAAAAATTTGATACCCATTTTTCCATTTTTTAATTTTTTTTGGTACTTGCGAATTTTTTGCGCTTGCGAATTGTTATAAATAGCCGCCAATTTGTTTTGTTTTTTTATCATTTTCTTAAAACGCTTTATTTTACCAAAATTTTGATACCCATTTTTAATTTTTTTGTTATTTGCGAATTTTTTGCACTTGTGGATTGCTATAAATACCCGCAATTTTTTAATTTTTATCATTCATGTTCTTAAATTGGCCTTATGCACCATTTGAGTGCTATTATGAAATAAAAAATATTTTTTTTTTCTATGTATAAATCGAACTTTTCTGGGTATAAAAACGCATCCACGGGCTAAAATTGGCGAGATAAATTTTGTTTGGATATTGTTTTGTAATAAGCATTATTTTACTTAATTTTTAAAATATTTTTAAAAAATCAAAAAAAATATTTTTTTTCCAAAAACCGCGAACTAAAACCGCTTGTAGAGGCCTAAAAGTACCCTCCTAAAATTTTTTCATGATTTTTCCCGTTATCAGCTCGAAAATGCGCGTCGAGTTTTTGCTATTAGTACACGAGATTCGCAAATATGCATTTCATCGACCCATCCTAATGGACATACAAAAAAATTGCCAAAGGAGTTAAATTTTTTCAACATGAACCCCTGATTTCCTTCGATGTCTCCGAATTTGATGAAACTTTGTGTATATGTTGGGACTTATAAGACTTATACTCAAGCAAAATTTGAGACCTTTAACTTTCGTGGTTCCAGAAATATGGCGTGTCAAAAGTCAAGAAAATCTTTTAAAGGATGAAATATAAACATTTATATCTTCAAAAGTATTTGATCTATATTACTCCCTGATAGCTTGTTTTAAAGGCAAAACCATGACCTTTCAAATAACATTTTGCAAAAATTTTTATTTTGGGAATTTTTTTTATTTCTGCAAAATTCGCGATTCGCGAAAATATATCTGAAAAAGCGACATTTTTAAAAATCTGAAAAAAATATATGTTATTGGCTACTATCTTAGCTACAAGCTGTATAAATTTTAAGTTGGTGAACGTATTAAGACCAGAGATATGAATAAAAATGTGTTGCCAAGTAGTAAATTTTTATCAAATCTGATGAATATTAAATTTTTTTTTTTAATATTTTGCAAATACACATAATAAAACGGTGAAAAAAGTAAAGTAAATGGTACATACGGGTACTACACATAGCTACAATATAACATGAATATTTATCATTTACACTACTCTACAAAAATCAACTTTTTTTTGCACAGACTCTTAGATTACATTTGCTAAAGTATTTTGGTCTCTTTAACACCAATCTGTCATCATAAAAATTTGATCAAATCGCCTTTTCGAGAAAAGACCTCTTTTGCGGTCCCTGCCCATAAAAAGCAACGAATGACTTTATATTAGAAAAATTATTAAAAATGCATATTATTTCAAAATTCATTGAGTTTATGCGAAAATATTTGCAAAAAAAATCTAAATTTTGAGCAAAATTTGCAAATATTATTTGCATATACTTTTTCCCCTAATATTTTTATTTTTTTAATTTTCATTGTTTAAATTACATTTTCTTAAGTCGTTTGCCCTCTTTAACGTGAATCCACTAAACGCGAATCCATTGTCATTTTTATGTAATCGCGTTCTCGTGATTTGCCCATTTAGCTTTTGCAGCTGAAGCATACAAAAATATTAAACGAACAAATAATATGAGGTATGTCAGTGTGAAACATTTATTATTACGTTTCTTTCTTGGGTTTGAGGGAAGAAAACAATTTGATAAAATGTTTATGATGACAGATTCGTGTAGGTCTCTGCAAAAAAGTTGACTTTGGTAAGTAGTGTAATCGATAAAAAGTTATGTTTCAATATATTCATGTGTAATACTCGTGTGTACCATCAACTTTACTTTTTCACCGTTTTATTTTATGTATTTGCAAAAATATTCAAAAATAGTAATTAAATATTCATCAGATTTTAAAAAAAATTCCTACTTGTCAACACATTTTTATTTATATCTCTGGACTTAATACGTTCACCAACGCGAAATTTTTAGAGCTTGTAGCTAAGACTCATACCATTAACATATATTTTTTTCAGATTTTTAAAAATGTCGCTTTTTTTGATATGTTTTTGCGAATCGCGAATTGTGCAGAAACACAAAAAAGATCCCAAAATAAAAATTTTTGCAAAATGATATTTTAAAGGTGATGATTTTGCCTTTAAAAAAAGCTGTCTGGGAGTGATTTACCTCAAATACTTTTCGAGATATAAATATTTGTAATTTACCTTTTAAAGGATTTTCTTGACTTTTGAAACGTCATATTTCCAAAACTACGGAAGTCAAAAGTCTTAAATTTTGTTTGAGTATAAGTTGAGTAAGTCCCAACATATATACCGAGTTTCATGAAATTTGGGTCGATTGACGTCAAAAATTCAATTTTTTTTTGCTATGTTGATATGGATTTACTCAAAGAAACTAATGTATGCCGCCAAACAGTTTCAAAAGTGGTAAAAAGGTATCTGGAACACCTAACAATTGAAAGGAAGCCGGGAACAGGAACAACGACTGGTTATCGTAACATTGGTAAGGCATATAAAGTTAAAAGCATCCTTAAGAGAGCTCCTAACACATCTGGCAGAAAAACAAGCGGTTAGCCCAATGCTCAGACTTTTTTGTACGTAAAGTGAAACGTAAGGCGGGACTAAAGTCCTACAAAGTTCAAAAAGTTCCCGATAGAAACGCTTTTAAAAATTTGGAGGCCAAAACCAGAGCTAGAAAATTGAAATCAAATTTTATAAAAAAATACAACTGTTGTGTAATGGACGACGAAACTTATGTCCTGGCTGTCAAGAATTTTATGTTTCCGATGTTCGAGGAAATGTTGCGGAAAAATTTCGGTCAAAAAAGCAAACGAAATTCCCCAAAAAATTCCTAGTATGGCAAGCCATATGTAGCTGCGGCCAAAGAAGCCAGTCATTTGTGACATCTGGCTCTATAAACAGCGAAATTTATATCAAGGAGTGTTTGCAGAAGAGACTTCTTCCGTTCTTGAGTCAGCACAATGTATCCACTTACTTTTGGCCCGATTTAGCATCTTGTCACTACAGCAAGAAAGCGCTGGAGTGGTATAATGATAATAATGTGGTTTTTGTACCAAGAGAGGCAAATCCACCAAACTGCCCGGAGCTCAGGCCAGTGGAGAGATATTGGGCTCTTGTTAAAAAAGAATTAAAGGGCACAAAAAAGGTCTCCCAGGACATGCAAGATTTCAAACGTAGATGGACCACCTGCTCTAAAAAGGTGACAGAAACTACCATAAAAGCCTTAATGGGAGGGTTTCCGGAAAAAGTGGATAACTTTGTTCGTAGGGGTTAGAGTTCCATGCGGTTTTTTTGTTATGATTTTGTATTAAATTTTATTTAATAAAAATTTGGTTTGAAGTCTTAAAATTCAGTAGTCTGTTTTTTATTTAACTTTATGTGTGTTAACATTTTTATGATCTCACTCCTTAATTTGAACCCTGAAAAATAACACAGCATGAGAAAGTGGGTAAAAATTTTTATAACCAACGGCTTATACCTATTACACAGACTAAATACAGACTCGACAGTAGAGTTTTATAAGAAAAAATGGGGGAAAACTAAGCGATTTTAGGAGAAAACACAGCGGTTTTTAGTCCGTTTTACGCTAACATGGCAACACTTTCTACGACTTAGGAGTGAGTGAAACAACAAAAAACGATCTGGCATCCATTTTTCTAATGGCGCGTTATATTAGCTTTCTCTTTCTAACCTAATTCGTAGAATAATTTGAAAACAATTAACCATATGGTTAACAACTACTTTTTTGACACCTGTCACTTATGTCGAGTCTGTATTAGTCTGTGCCTATTATGTTATGCCTATACCCAATTCTGGAAGACCACCTCAGTGAGTTTTTAACGATTTTAAAAATGAGGTCAAAAATTACCGTTTTTTTCGTTAATTTAAAATGGAAGTTCCCAACTGTAAATAATCTGTATTAAAATGGGTATAGTCACTTGGTTAAGCTCGTAAATTGTCAAAATTGGGCCAGGGGAAAAACTGTTACTTCTTGAAGAACTAAAGTTCCTTATAAAGCCGTCTTTGAAGAATCCCGGATTTATTTCACAGTTTTTTCTGCTTTTATAAAATAAGTAAAATATTTTTATGGCGGAAGAAGTTCAAAGTTATGCTCTTGAACCAAGGAACTAAAAAAATGCATTTATTTTGCACGCCCTCTTTTTTGGGCGTGGATATAAAGAAAATATGCCAATTGAAAGGCCTCCCTTGTAATTGAAATGTACACTCAAAATAATAACTCTGTTAAATTACAGAAAAACTCTGCTAATTTAACAGAGTACACCATACTTTTCCAGCTAACAACATTTCTTGGTCATTTTACTAAAAAACTCTGTAAAATGATTTTGACAGAAAAAAACTGTTAATTTACAGAGTTTGTAGTAAAATATTAGTTAAATATGAAAGCTTTTCTACAGAGAAAACTCTGTAATTTTACTATTAAACTCTGTAAAATGCTTTGGACAAAAAAAAACTGTTAATTTACAGAGTTTCTAGTAAAATATTGGTTAAATAAACCACCATTTAGCAAAGAAAACTATGTAAATTTACATATATTTGTAAAATACATTTGATGCAAAAAAAAATACAGAAAAAACTCTGTAAATTTACAGAGTTTAGTTAAATGCATGTTATTTTGTAAAATTTTTATAAAATTTCTGAAAAATTTTTTTTTATAACTTTTTTTGCTACTATTTAAACTTTTTTAGAGAAATGTATTGGTTGATTGGTCCAAATTCCGGTGTATCTGTCAACAATAAAGTACTTTTATATTTACAAGTTATAAAGCCTATATGGACTTACGGGTTGCAGCTGTGGGGCTGTGCGAAGAAAAACCAAATTGATATGATTCAAAAAATTCAAAATAAGATTTTACGAACGATAGTAAAGGCGCCCTGGTATATAAGAAATAGCGATTTGCATAGAGATCTTGGTATAACTACTGTTAACGAGGAAGTTCTGATCTCAGCTCAAAAACATGTCAACAAACTAGAAAATCACGACAATGCTGATTTAAATAACATATTTACGGATAGACAGGAAAACCGAAGATTGAGGAGAACCATCACAATGGACCTTGCTTCCATAAATTTATAAATATTATTTATTTTTTAGTTGTATATTTTTCAATTTATAACTAATTTTGTTTGGAATTAACCAACGGGTTAACTACCAATTAACTATTTTCAAATTGTTAAGTAAATATTACTAGATGAGAATATCTCAGTTGTAATTATATTGAAAATAAAGAAAAAAAAAAAACTATTTAAACTTTTTCTCAAAAAATAAAAATATACAGATAAAATTTTGATGTTTGGTAACAAAAACTACTCAAAACAGAAAATTTTTTTGGTTATAAAAAAATACGAAGTATTTTGCTTAGGTCTGTATTTTAGCAGAAAACTCTGTTAATTATCTGTAAAATTAAGATTACGAAGTAAAAAGTAATATAACAGATGACTCTTTGTTTTTTTGTCACAACAAAATACAAAGTATTTTCTTTAAATCTGTATTTTGACAGAAAACTCTGTCAAATATCTGTTGAATTGAGATTACAGTCATTTTACAGAGTATTTTACAGAGTTATTATTTTGAGTGTATAACAAAACTATAACAACTTTAGTAAACTAAATAACAGTTAACAAATCTAAAAAATAAAAGTTATTATTAAAAAAATTAAATTTGCTTTACCTCGCAAGACATTAAAACGAAACATATTATATCTTATAGATGCAATTGCATCGTAAATTCCGTAACAAGGTAAAACTTAGAGAAGCCAACAAAAAGTGTTTTAAAAATTATGAACAAAGCGCTTAACTAAATAATAAAGTTAATTTAATTGCAATTGCAAATGTTGGTTAAATATATTTTTTTTCCATAGTTTCGTTTCGTTTAATTTTTAATTACTTTAATAAAACAACAACACCAACAATAAGTAACTACAGGCAGCAGCAGCCATCATACATCATCAATTGCAGTACAACTCAACTATAAGTCTGCAGATATGAAATATTAATATGCACTTCTACTTGAATACTGGTTGCACATGTGCATCCATTAATTTTCATTTTGTTTTTTTATTAACAAAATTTTATTTATTAAATATACCAGGGTTGGTTGATGAGTAAAAGATTGATAGCATTTTAAAAATAATCTAAAAATTCGAAAATAGACTGAATCGTGCTATTTATCGACAGACGGGCGGACATCACTAAACCGTTATACACCGATTTGCCTGAAACTTTAAATATATCACGGCTGATCTAAACAAGATGTAACCTAAAAGTGCCACAACCATAAATTTTCTTTTTAACTATATATGTCAATATGATGGTAACCCTGCCATACGTTTTACTTTACATTTTGATTTATTTTTGAATCATATCGAGGGCCTATATTCAAAACCCTCTATCTTCCATTTTCACGAAAATGACTTTTTGATGGCAAAATATTCAGTAAAACGGCCCTCATCTATGGTGTAAAATTCAGAACAAAAATATTTTTTTTTGCTATTTTATTTGCATTTTTGGTTTTCTCTATCTCTTACACAATTAATTTTTCTGAATGCAAAACCCTCTATCTTTTCAAATAATTAATTTATAAATATTTGTTTTGAATAATTTCATCATGCATTACATGTTTTCATATTAATCTTTGCATGCTGCACATGAATTTGTCAACAAAATTTCAGAACCACGATTTTGGTCCACTGATGCTAATTTTTTCTAAAAATTCTTGTTTGACTGTTTTGAAAAATATGTCTCAAACTTTGGATGTCTTGTGTACATTATGAAACAAAAATTTTGATCTTAAAAATCCCGATTCTGATCAGCATCTGTGGACCAAAATCGCGTTATTATATTATTTACTTTTTCTTACATAACATACTCAACAGTTTGTCAACGTTTGAGATGAATTCGGTAAAAAAATAATTTTTGTGTTAAAAATCCGCACCTGTGGACCAAAACCGCGATTTCGAAATTATTTATAAGCCGTTATCATTAATAAATTACGTTAAAAATTAACCGATGTCATAAATGAAATCATAATAATTCATTTTTATTAAAATGCAAAACCCTCTATCTGATCATTTTCATTCCTGTACTTAATATTTTTGAGAAACAAAACCCTCTATCTATCCTCTAAAATCCCCAATAGTGCAAAATTTTAAAAACGAATTATATGTGAGATTCAGTAGTTGATTTAAAAAAATATTGTAGAATATCGAATTTTAATTAATCTAACAATCCGCGAAATAAACAGTTTTTTGGCTCTCCTGAAAAGTTGTGTTTTTTTAGATAGAGGGTTTTGAATATAGGCCCTCGATATAGTTTTTGATCTTTTATTTTTATTAATTTTTGACTTTAAAATATTTTCGTGCAGTTTTTGTAATGTTTTGGTTAAATAAAGAATTACTTTTTATAAATAAATATCTACATTTGGGGGCTCAACTAAAAAAGGAAAAAATAATGGAATACTAGGAGGAAGTAAAGGATATCAAAGACGAAATTAAAGAAGATTTTTAAAACGAAGAAAGACGGAGTAAGGAAAGTTTCAGAAGCAAAGAAGATAGTTTAAAAAATAAAATGGACGGATTCATAGATGTGTTTACTGGTGAGGATCTTAGTATATCTGTGGAATACTGGATCGCAGACGTTGAGGACATAGTCAAAATGTTTAGGTGGTCCGAACAAGAGGCCATAATTTATGCAAGAGTACAGCTGGGAGGAGCAGCGAAGTCCTTTATGAAAAGGCAACGCAACGTATTCTCCTGGGAGGAGTTTAAAATTAGACTAATGGGTGAGTTCTATACAGAAATTAACAGTCGGGAGGTACATGAGAAAATGCGAAATAGAAGAAAACAACAATGGGAATCGTGGAGGTCGTATTATTATGAAATGTGGGACCTAGGATCTTCAATCAATTTAGATACAAGATCCCTTATAAGTTATATTGTTGATGGAGTACAAGATCAGTCGATGGACAAGGTCCTACTTTACGGTGCTTCAACACTGAAAGATCTTAAATTTAAGTTTAATGAATACGAACAGATTAAAGAAGCGAAGCGACAAAATAGACAGAAATGCTTTAAGTGCGGAGAAGACGGGCATCGTAAAAAAGAATGTCTAAAAGTTGATTCTGGTATGAAGTGTTTTCGTTGCAATTTATTTGGGCACATGTCAAAAGATTGTTTACAGAATACAACAACAGAATATCAAGCCGTTAACATAGTCTCTGAACCAAATTTTCGTCCAGATGTAAATGTAAAAATTGGATCATGTAATTTTGGTGCTTTAGTGGATACAGGCAGCTCAGTAAATTGTCTAAACGAGGAAACTTACCGTGCTATTGGATGTCCACAATGTAGGTTGGTAAACAACAAAATTATTGGAGTGGGTCAAAAAGTATTGACACCTATTGGGGTATTCAAAACAACCGTTTCTGTGGATAATGAAAGTTATGAGGTAAATTTTTATATAATAACTGACTTGAATTTCGATGCGATTCTGGGAAGAGAGTTTTTGGAGCAATGTGACCTAAGTATTATTGGAGGCAAGTTGTCACTTAAAAAGATAAATCCGTCACTTGCTGTCGACATTTCATCTCATATGTGCATTGGAAATATAGGTGTTGTACAGAATATGAGTCAGAACAACGAGGAACAAAGTTTTTAAGATACTGATTTAGATAATAAAGCTCTTACACATTTCAATCGTGAGATTTACTTGGTCCAACAGCCGAGGAGCTTATTTTCGAATGCTTTGGAAAGAGTAAATAAACCATTAAAAGGTGCAGTGGGAGAATCGTTTAAGCCAGAAAAGACTTTTAAAAAGGATGATAAAATGAAACGTTCCAGTGTTAGCGAATTGTCTAGTAAGCTGAATATTAAAAGAATTCTCAACAGATTGTATAGCGTTTTCGCAGGTTTGGGGAACTTTAATGAAACGTGTTGGAAGTTTGATAATTATAATCGGGGACCGATTTCAGTCAGGATTGGCCGTGTCAATATGATGGTAACCCTGCCATACATTTTACTTTACATTTTGATTTATTTTTGAATCATATAGTTTTTGATCTTTTATTTTTATTAATTTTTGACTTTAAAATATTTTCGTGCAGTTTTTGTAATGTTTTGGTTAAATAAAGAATTACTTTTTATAAATAAATATCTATATATATTGGGAGGTCTAAAAAAAATTTAGCAAAAATCGCGTTTTAATTGCAAAAAAAATCTTTACTATTAAAAAAACTCAAATCTCAAAAGTTCAAAAATCATATTAAAACGTTTAAAATTCGATAATAAATAGACTGAGTCGTAATATTTTTCGACAGACCAACGGACATCAGTAGAATTGTGTTTGAGTCTATCTAGGATCAATCATATAAAAATGTTACTTTTAGTTAGTTTTGCCTTAAACTCTTAAAACCACCTTCGTATAATATATTGATGGAGTTAAATTCAATATGCTCTGCTAAAAACTTTGCGTTGTAGTTACATATCCAAAAATTAGTGTTGAAATAAACTTTTAATTTTTTTTATTGTTATTAACAAATCTCTACCATAATTAATGTTTTTGATTATTGAGCCGCATTAATATTGAGTAATAGGAAATTATTTTAAACTGAATGTAAAACATGATACTTATGATGTAACAACGAATCTGAAATAATTTTAAAATTATGTTAGATTTTAAATTTTAAGTTTTCAATTACTCAGATTCTAAGCTGGGACATGTTTCAAAGTCAAGAGTTAGAAGTGGAAGTAACACGCAAAATGAATAATTTTTTTTAAAAACCAAAAGGGAGGTGAATTGATTTGCATAAAGTGGTTTCATTCCGAAAAATTATTAAATTTTACAAGTAAACTGTATTTGCACATCCTATCAATCGGATCGGACAAATCATATTGCAGTTTCAGGTTATATAGGAAGAACCACGTTCTTTTCCTACTACACCCTAGAGGGTGTAGTAGTAGTCGAATTTAGGATCGATATTAAAGCTGTGGTTACGTCATAGGATTTTCGGTATGATTTTCTCTCGGTACACATGCAAAACATCGACAATAGTTCGAATAATCATACCGAAAATCCTATGATGTAAACACAGCATAACACACACAAATATTGGACCTGTAGGACAATGACTTTGTGTTCCTTTTAACATGATAATATTTTTAGGCTGGTGTCTAATTTTAAAAAAGTTGCAGGACGCCACCTCAGTTTGAGTATATAAGCTAACAATTAACGAAAAAGAAAAGAAATTACTATTTTAATTTCTTAAAACCAAAAATTTTAGTAACTTGGATTTGTAACTTTGATAATAATTCACCTCGTGGTGAGTAAAGCCGTTTTTAACAGCTGTTGAATAAAAAGTTTTTTTTTCATCAACTTTTTTTTTCAACAATTTTTTTTTCATCTAATTTTTTTTTTTTCATAAAATTTTTTTCTTCACTTTTTTTTTTAAATAAATTGTTTTTTTTTTTAATTAATTTTTTTTTCGTCAATTTTTCATATTTTTTTTCTTTTTTATTAATTGTTTTTTTTCTTCGATTTTTTTTTTTTCATAAATTTTTTTTTTTCATCAATTTTTTTTTTTCATCAATTTTTTTTTTGTTTCATCAATTTTTTTTTTTTTTCATCAAATTTTTTTTTATCAATTTTTTTTTTTTAATTATTTTTTTTTATTAATTCTGTTTTATTTATTGTTGGACTTTATATTTTATAACTGAAGTTTTATTTATTTCGGTTTGAGTCCATATTAATTATTTCTGAGAAAATAAATATTTTTGTTGTACAATAAGAAAATCTGAAAAAATTAATTGACAACACAGGCTAAGTGGAGATGTCGACAGCTTTCGGATGAAGCCACCTTTCCTTCGTCAGCACTCTTCGATTGCCACTGTAGGTGTGTAAGATTAAAATCAGCTATTTAAACGTACATTAAGGTGAAAAAGCGGACGGGAATTATATCTCATTTCATCACCCATATGTTACGTTTAGCACGAACTTAATCTATTTTTAACTTTTTTTAACACAGTTGTAATTTAGCACGAACTTAATCAATCTATTTTTAACTTTTTCTAACACAGTTGTAATTTCTTACACTGTAGTAGATTTTCTGAGAGTTGCAACCCGTAGGACTGTTCAAGTCTTGAAAAATGTCCGTTAGGTTTGAATTTATATTTCATATTTCTAATTCTTAGAAATATTACTAAATTGCATGGTCACTGTAGGTGTGTAAGATTAATCAGAATTAGAAATATGGAATATAAATTCAAACCTAACGGACATTTTTCAAGACTTGAAAAGTCCTACTAAGGGTTGCAACTCTGAGAAAATCTACTACAGTGTAAGAAATTACAACTGTGTTAGAAAAAGTTAAAAATAGATTGATTAAGTTCGTGCTAAACGTAACAAATGGGTAATGAAATGTGATATAATTCTCGTCCGCTTTTTCACCTTAATGTACGTTTAAATAGCTGATTCTAATTTTACACACCTACAGTGACAATCGAAGAGTGCTGACGAAGGAAGGGTGGCTTCTTCCGAAAGCTGTCGACATCTCCACTTAGCCTTTGTTGTCAATTAATTTTTTCAGATTTTCTCATTGTACAACAAAAATATTTATTTTCTCAGAAATAATTATTATTATTTTTTTTAAATTAAACTTTTTTTATCAAATTTTTTTTTTCATAAATTTTTTTGTTTTTTTACCAAATTTTTTTTTTAACAATTTTTTTTCATCAATTTTTTTTTCATAAATTTTTTTTTTTATTTTTTTTTGTTTTGTTCATGAAAATTTTTTTACCAAAACTATTTTATCACCAAGTCTAAACTTTTTACATAACAATGTTCCATTTGTTTATTAAATGTACATAAAAAAGTGAAAGTGTTGAATTCTTCGGTGCCGAATCTTTAATACTCTCCAAAATGTAAAAACACTTTTTTGCACTTATTTTTGCTCTAATTTAACAAATGTACAGTTCTTTTGGTTTGGACTGCATCCTTTTTTCGACAGACAGGTGGACGGATATTTATAGCTAGAGTGTCTTAGAAGTGGATCAATAATATATAAACTTAATAGGGTTCTCTACTGATATTTCAATTCGTTTTGCATGGAATATCAAAGCAATATAACATCACTTTTTATAAAAAAACTTTGCTTTTGCAAGTACACCCAAATCTTCCGCAAAACATTAGCATGATTTAATGTTTTGGGCAAGAGTACAAAATTCGCAGGCATTTTAACATGATAATGTTTTAGGCTGGTGCCTAATTTTAAAAAAGTTGCATAACGCCACCTCAGTTTGACTCAGGCGCGGATCCAGGAATTTCATTTGGGGGGGGGAGATTTTTTTTTACCAAAAAAATTTAATGCAATCGGAAGGCAAAACAAGTTTGGTTGGAAGCAGGGGGGGGGGGGGGGGTAATGTATGAACAAATTAAAATCCAAAAAAAAAAATGAACTGAAAGTATTTAAATCAGGCGCGGATTTAACCTTTTGGATTTGGAGGAACTTTTTTTACTCAAGAAATATTTTTCACTAGGAAATTCTGACGGACCGATTTAATTCGTAAGCAACACCGTTTATAGTCAAAAAAGTGGACCTATACTCAATCATAGCCAGTCACAAATGCGAAAGACCGTAAACTTCTATATAAAAATTCTATATAAAAAACTGAAATATGTCGAAAAAAATGTATGTATTATTAGTTTTTAATTATAATACTACAGAAAAACTTTTAAATTCTAAAAAAGTTTTCGTATAGAACAATAACCCATTTCTGAAATATTGGCCTTTAGAAAAATGTTCAGATTCTATAACTTTGATATAAAAAAGTTCTTAAATTCTAAGATCGTATATTCTTAATAATATTTCGTAAAAGAAAATTTTCAGATACTAAAAAATTACCAGTTTTAAACATTTTATGAAGAAATTTTGACACACTTTGCTAAAACCTAAATCCTAAATTTTTGCAGCATTTTTTGGTAGAAAACATTTACGGTTTTAATGTCATCTAGTGTTTTAAATTTCTTAGATTTTGAAACATTTTTCATATAGAAAAATTATTATTATTAGACACTTTTTAAAAGAATATTTACATATTCAGAGACACATTCCTATACATACAAATTCTCAAAATCTTCCAACAGAAAAATGTTCTGATTCTGAATGGTTTTCTTAAAAAAAATAATCTTAGCTTCTGATATAGTTTTCTATAGAAAAGTTATAAAACATGGTTTCTAAAAAAAAATTAATAGATCTTGATAAACTTTTCCTATTGAAAAATTCGCAAAACTCAAATTCTGAGACGTTTTTCTTGTAGAAAAGTTATCTGATTCTAAGATTTTTTTGCAGAAAAATTTTGGCAGATTCTGAAACATTTTTTCTAAGGAAAAAATCTCAGGTGCTGAGGGGGTTTTCTATAGAAATGTAATACGAAATTTTTTATAAAATTTGAGATAATTTTTTAATTAAAAATATTCTTATATTCGAAGTCAAATAAGTATCAAAATATTTTCTAAAGGTAAAGTCTAAAATTTTGAAACATTTTTCTATTAAAAATAATACTTTTTCCATAGGATAAAATAAGGAAAATTATTCGGTTAGAAAATGTCTATGACTCTATCGCCATCTAAGTTTTTCATATGCAATTTTTTAAATTCTGAAACATTTTATCCTTAGGCTACGTATGCTGACGTAAATGATCAGCACACACATAAATCCCCTAAGGATTTTTTACATTCTAGTCATTTTCTTTCTATCTTTCCTATTTTTCCTTTCCTTTTTCTTTTTTTTTTTCTTTTTTTTCATTTCTTTTTTTCCTTTCCTTTCTTTTTTTTCTTTCGAAATCATTTTGGATCCGCGCCTGGTTTGACTATATGAGCTAACAGTTAACGAAAAAGAAAACAAGAATTACTATTTTCATTTCCTTAAAACTAAAAATTTTAATAACTTGGGCTTGTAACTTGGACAATAATTCACCTCGTGGTATATAAAACCGTTTTTCACCAGCTGGTGAATAAAAAGTAACATAATTATTTTTCAACAAAAAAAAAATTTTTATCAAATTTTTTTTTTTTTCATCATTTTTTTTTCATAAAAATTTCCACTAAAATTTTTTTTATCAAATTTTTTTTTTTTCATCATTTTTTTTTCATCATTTTTTTTGTCATCAAATTTTTTTATTCATCAATTTTTTTTTTCATAAATTTTTTTTCCATCAAATCTATTTTTTTCATCAATTTTTTTTTTCCATAAATTTTGTTGTGCATCAGTGCAAAGAACGTGTCCAAACATGCACAACTTTTCGTAATATTGAGTAAAATCCCAAAATTTTAGAACATTTTTGATTATAAGGCAAAAAATATTAATTTTTTTGACACGTTGTTAGCATCACAAGATAGATATTTTAAATACCTTTAATCTGATATCAAATATGATAAAATTTGAGTAAATAGGTGTAAATCGTAAAAAAATGAAAAAGGTCAATTTCTCCCCATACAAATCGACCCCCCTAAAAATGAGTTTGGGCCGCTAAAAAAAATCGTTTCGATTTTTTTTCGTTTTGAACATCATATCCAAATTTCATGAAGATCGGAGGGTGGCACCAGGGAGACTCTCCTTGTCAGTTTTTTAAAAAGTTTTAAATTTTTAAGATATTCTGCTGACTGGGAAAACTTTTGTGTTTACCGAGGTTTATCTGTAAATACATTTAAACATAAATTTTTTTCATGAATAATTTTTTTTATACAATTACAAAATTTGCAATGTTTGTTTGCCTGAATTGTTGGCGGTTATTGTATTTATGTTTGTTTTTACTTTTATTCATATTCAGAGCAGAGTATTCGTACTTGTTCGTATGTACGAAAGTATTTATAACGTGTTGGTAATTACTGTTATTAAATAAGTATTTTACCTTATTTAAGAAGAGGCGCGCTTTCATGTTTTTTTTTTTTCAAATACAGTAAAACAGCGATATAATGAATTCGCTTAAGTTGACTTCGAGAATTAAAAAAAATAATTTCAAAGTATCCATGATAAATCAAATCAAAATTGATGATAAATTACACAGTGCAACACCCAAAATCGGAATGGGATGAAACCAAAAGCAAATGAAAGTTGACATATTCCATAACAAACCCCTTAAGGCTTTTTTCTAGTTCAGAGCTAGATTTTGTTTTACACGCATTTGAAGTTAGTGCACTTTTATTATAATTACAATAATAAATGCTTGAAAACTGTATTAGTGGCGAATGATTAATATTGTAATTGCCTTTAAATAACAATCATACACAACGGTGTCCAGTGATTTATATTAATAATTGCCTTTAAGTAACAATCATATGCAACGGTGTACATGGTTTATTTTAATAATTTGGCTATTCAGTAAATAGGTACTGGACCGATTGCAGCAAAATTCATACCAGTCATAGCTGAAGTAATTTTGAGCTTAAGTTTGGAAACTTCACCCTACATGTCCAATAAGGGCACCAGGGGTCTTTAAAGTTGGACACGTTTAGTACACAAAAACTTTAAATGCTTTAAAATCACCAACTTTAAATGCGTGTAAAATAAAATCTAGCTCTGACCTAAAAAAATGCCTTGAGGGTTTTGTTATGGAAAACGTCAGCTTTCATTTGCTTTTGGTTTCATCCCATTCCGATTCCGAAAGTTCGATTTTGTATCACTGTGTTATCAACAATATAATGAAAAGTTTTATCAATTTGGTTTTCGATTACACCGCTTTACCATATAGATGACACGATAAATTAGGCGAACATTAACGAAACATTTCATCAATGCGATGAAACATTTCATTATTTAAATTTTTTGTGATAAAGTTCAAAAATTGTTCATTTTTGATCATAATATTGAATTTTTTGTAACTTTTAATTAATATTATAAAGCTTTTTCTATCAGTGTATGGCAAGTAAAATTAATAGTTACTTCACATTCGTTATAACCAAACTACATAGTAAAATTTTGTAAAGAAAACCGTCATAGACACATTTGTATTATGAATGAATGAAAATGTATGGCAAAACGTCAGTCACTTTCGTTTTCATCACATTTATTTTTATTATTATTATTATTATTGAGCCAGGGGTGTATTAATTCCCATTGTAAAGGAGGAAACAAATTGTATGGTGGATCAAAAAACTGAGAAATCTTTCCCATCACAGAATTTATTTTTTGGAACTATTAAAATTAATTTTTTGAAAAAGTTACTCGATTTATCGCCAATATCATTACTTGCGCCCGGCACTGGTATACTATTTAAACTTACAGATATGTTTGCTCAAATTGTATTTTGTTAAAATTAAATTAAAATATTTTAAATTACATTTGTGTTGGTTTTAGTCTTTTCCTGCTGAAAATTATTATTTTCTATGGGGAATACGGCAAATAACTTAAATCATAAATATCTTAATCAGTGATGAACATGTTGGTGCAAATGTACTTATTTTTGGTACAATTTTATCTCTTAAAGTACCTTGGATGGTACTACAACTAATTTGGCAGAAGTTTTGAAAATATCACCTTTTCTATAGATTAAATACTACACACAAAAAAACCTTGTAAGATTATAAGAAAAGTTAGTAACTTTTTTTTTGCTACCTCCTATTTGACAAGAATTCCTTGTTATTTTACAAGCTTTTTACCAATAATTTTGGAATTTAATTGTTTTTGTAAAAAACCTTGGAAATTTGTAAAATTACAAGAAAAACTGTAAAATTATAAAAAAAAAATTTAATTTTAATCGAAAATTATTTGTTAAAAAACAAGAAAAACTGTAAAATATTGGTGAAATGGGTTAAGAGATTTTTCAAGTAATTTGACAAGGTTTTTTTAGTTTATAGTAATAAATTTTGTTAAGCTTATATAAAGAAGATTCTCCCTAACTTATACAGTGAATCATTGCAATTGTAATAACCTGACCGAATAAAAAAAGAAATTATATATAATTATATATACTAAGACCACATAACCCCCCCCCCCCCCCCCAATTTATATTACATTATAAAAGGTTTGCCTGAACAGTTCTAAACAAAAAATGTTACTATCCATCATTTTGCATCCGTAGTGCATATGGCGGAGGCAATTTTGAAATCAGGAATATTTTAGATTCTGAAACATTTTTCCTATAGAAAAAGTTTTAGATTCTGAGTCTCAGATTTTAAGACATTTTTCTATAGAAAAATTTTGAGATTATCGGACATTTTCCTACAAAAGATTCTCAAATTTTTTTCCTTTAGAAAAATTCTCAGGTTTTTTTCTAAAAAACAGTTGTCAGGTATTTCTTTTAGAAAATTCTTAAATTTTTTACACAGAAAAATTCTCATTTTTTCCTACAGAAAAAGTTAATATTCTAAGACTTTTTTCCTATAGAAATATTCTAAGATTCCGAGACATTTTCCAACCGAAAAATTTTGAGATTCTTACAAGGGAAGTATCCCAACCCTTATGAACCGATTTGCCTGAAATTTAAAATATATATTAAAGAGACGATTTTAAGGTTGGGGTGTCTCGGCTTATTGGCCATATCGGGGGTTTAGGGGTTCAAAACATGGGTCAAAAAATAGCGAAAAAATCGTTTTTTGGATTTTCAGCCATTTCTTTTCAAGAAACTATATGATGTTTTTATATGAGAAGAAAGGTTTTTTTAATGCCTATCCAATGGTGGCATAACCTTGTAAAAATTCGGCTTCTTTAAATATTTTTTTCGGGAAAATGTGTAAATTTTGGGGGGGTACTAATGTGAAGACATAGACCTACGATATCCATATGGATAAGAAATAATCTTTATTAAATTTAAGTCGACCCGTATTTTTGCCCTAGATGATATTCCTGTTAGTTCGGAAGTTATCAAAATTTTCCCGAAGGTCCACATGGTTTCATAAGGGGACAACGAAATTTTTAAACACCGATATGGCCGATAAGCCGAGACACCCCAACCTTAAAATCGTCTCTTAAATATGGGGCATTCCATGTGAAATCGGACACTTTGAAAAACTTTTTTTTTAGATTTTCCCAATTTGTTTACAGTTTTTAGTACCCTTCGAAAACTCCTTCGTGATGAATTTTCGGATTTTTTTGATGACCCATTCAAAAGATATCGAATTTTTAAAAATTGGTAGTTTGTTCCTTTACTCAAACTTCTTTTAATCATAACTTCTTCAATAATGGTCCAAATTTCAAATTTTTTTTTTTCAAAATTTTTGTTTTTTTAAGTAATTTCTAAAAAAAAATCCCAAAAAATTCTTAAAAGCGCTCTAGTATGCGATTTTTAAGTTTTAAAATTTAAATCTCATTTTTGAAAATGTTTGTACTCTTCGATTTTTTTGAAATTTTTTTGTGTAAAACTTCTATCAATTCTACAAATTTTTTGCCCAGGAAGATCGTGGGATAACGATTATTACTATTTTTTAAAATTTTTTTAAAAAATTTTATTGTAATTTTTCAATCTTAAAATCATTTCTACTGCTCCAATGGTGCGTCATAGAGGGGTCCTTTATAAGACCGACCCCCATTAATTTTTACGTCTTAACATTTCTTTGGAACAAACTAATACCCTATCTCCAATTTCTAAGGGGGCTCCCACACAAAACGACATTTTTTTAAATTTGTTCCAACCGCTCTAACTGCCCTATTAGTGCCCTTAGAGCAACAAAATGTATGACCGACACACAATATTTTTTTAGTCTTAACATTTTCTATGAACACACCTACCCTCTATCTTTAACTGTTAAGGCGGTCCCCATACAATTTTTTTTATTTTTTGTAAATTTGTTTTATTTAATCAGCTTCTACCGGTCCAATGATGCGTCCGAGAGGGGTCATTAGTGAGAACGACCCCCATTTATTTTTACCCTACAACATTTTTTCAAAACATACCTAAACATAACAGTTGGAGCAAATTTTATAAAAATGTAATTTTGTATGGGAGCCTACTTAGAGAGTGGAGATAGGGCGTAGGTATGTTTTGAAAAAATGTTGTAGGGTAAAAATAAATGGGGGTCGGTCTCACTAATGACCCCTCTCTGACGCACCATTGGACCGGTAGAAGCTGATTAAATAACACAAATTTACAAAAAATAAAAAAAATTGTATGGGGACCGCCTTAACAGTTAAAGATAGAGGGTAGGTGTGTTCAGAGAAAATGTTTGGACTAAAAAAATATTGTGGGTCGGTCATACATTTTGTTGCTCTAAGGGCACTAATAGGGCAGTTAGAGCGGTTGGAACAAATTTAAAAAAATGTCGTTTTGTGTGGGAGCCCCCTTAGAAATTGGAGAAAGGGTATTAGTTTGTTCCAAAGAAATGTTAGGACGTAAAAATTAATGGGGGTCGGTCTTATAAAGGACCCCTCTATGACGCACCATTGGAGCAGTAGAAATGATTTTAAGATTGAAAAATTACAATAAAATTTTTTAAAAAAATTTTAAAAAATAGTAATAATCGTTATCCCACGATCTTCCTGGGCAAAAAATTTGTAGAATTGATAGAAGTTTTACACAAAAAAATTTCAAAAAAATCGAAGAGTACAAGCATTTTCAAAAATGAGATTTAAATTTTAAAACTTAAAAATCGCATACTAGAGCGCTTTTAAGAATTTTTTGGGATTTTTTTTTAGAAATTACTTAAAAAAACAAAAATTTTGAAAAAAAAAATTTGAAATTTGGACCATTATTGAAGAAGTTATGAATAAAAGAAGATTGAGTAAAGGAACAAACTACCAATTTTTAAAAATTCGATATCTTTTGAAAGGGTCATCAAAAAAATCTGAAAATTTACCACGAAGGAGTTTTCGAAGGGTACTAATAACTGTAAACAAATTGGGAAAATCTAAAAAAAAAGTTTTTCAAAGTGTCCGATTTCACATGGAATGCCCCATATATATTTTAAGTTTCAGGCAAATCGGTTAATAAGGGTTGATATACTTCCCTTGTTAGACATTTTTCATAGAAAAAATTTATCAGATTATTACCATTTCTTTTTCAATTTCCTGTTTTCCCCTCCTTTCCATCCTTTCATTTTTTCCTTTCTGTTTTTCTTTTTATACCCTCCACTCTAGTGATAGAGGGTATATATAAGTTTGTCATTCCGTTTGTAACACCTCGAAATATTGGTCTAGGACCCCATAAAGTATATATATTCATGATCCTCGATCGATTTTAAGACGATTTAGCGATGTCCGTCCGTCCGTCCGTCTGTCCGTCTGTCCGTCTGTCCGTCTGTCCGTCTGTCCGTCTGTCCGTCTGTCCGTCTGTCCGTCTGTCCGTCTGTCCGTCTGTCTGTCTGTCTGTTGAAAACACGCTAACTTTTGAAAGACTTTACGGAGGCTCCTGAAGTTTGGCACATATGTTGGGCATTTACCTGGTCAGGTTGGTATTGCAATCCAGCCAAATCGGTCCAGTCCCAGCAAAACTTTGGTAATGGGTAGTGATTATATAACACATTACCAGGTAATGTATATACCTTATTTGTAGCATTATTTTAGGATGTCTTACCAAACATTTGTTCCACAACGTATTATTTTAAAGTGAAAAATAATGCATTACTAATAATTTGCTACGTAATGCATAATTATTGGAAAAAATGTATTTCATGTTTATTATTTCTAAACATTAAATCATGGATGACTTATATTTGGTTACATTATGTATTATTTGAAAGTTTGAAATAATGCATTATTTATAATTGGATGTATAATGCATTACAATAACATAAAAAATAATTATTTTATAAAAAAACTGCATAAGTTTAAACTAGAGATGGGCACACACTCACGAGCATATTTTATCTACTTACACTCACTTACAATCACGTGAGTAAATTTAATACAAAATTACTTTTTCACTACTCGTAACACCTTATATATTATCTTCTGGTATGCTATATTATTTCATTTCTCGTAACCTATAAAATATCATATATTTTACACCTTACTCGTATTCTTCGTTATAAATTTATGACTTATTTTATACCTTACTGGTATTCTTTGTGATAATGTGGATGCATTACTTTGAGTCTCATCGCCTGTTAAAATCATCAATGCTGCAATGTATAAAATAAGAGATCCTATACCTTATTTTATACCTTATTTGGTAATCTAAGTTTTGCTGGGGTGGTTCAAAAGTTATGAGCAAAATACTGAATTTCGGCAAGGGTGTTTCGTGAATTTATGAGATAAAAAGCACTATAACTTTCGAAAATCAATTCTGAGGATTCTGAAGCTTGGCAAAAAAAAAATTATTAAAATTTTTTTTTAATGTAAAATTTGAAAAAAATTTTACACTCAAAAAAAGAAATAGTATTATATTTTTTATTTTTTTTTTCAAAAATAACTAAAAAAAATTTTTTTTACATAAAATAAAATATTTTTAATCATAACTGTTATTTTTTTCACGTTAGAAAATTTTCTATCACTTAAAATGGGCATTGTGGAGGGTATTCATAGATTCGGCCAAGTCGAATTTAACTTTTCAACTTGTTTTTTCATTTTTTTATACCCTCCACTTAGGGGAAAGGGTATATATAAGTTTGTCATTCCGGCTGTAACTCATCGAAATATTGGTCTGGGACCCCATAATTTTAAGACATTCTAGCGATGTCCGTCTGTCTGTGGAAATCGGGATCATAGCCAAAACATTACACGGATGTTATTGAAACTCAGCTTATTTACTTGTTGTTGCCCCGAGAAACTTGGTGTTGCATTTGAGCGATATCGGTTTAGCGGCTCAAAAGTTATGAAATGTAAGGACACCTCTGAAAATTTTGATACATTCAACATAACTTAAAAATACAAAATGCTTTAATTTGGCTGCTGGTTGACATATGAGGCTTTCCACACCAAATGTCCAGCGAAAAAAAACATGGGGTGCCGTAATCTTCTGAATAGGTTGTATGGATAGCCCTATATGGAACTTAGAAAATTGCGTTTTTGGTTTTTAAATTTTTCAAAAACTGGGCTTAGGAGGGGTGGTCAAATATTGGAAAAATGGTCAAATTTGTGGCGAGTTGCCTTGATTAAATATTTATCACATTAAAACGGAATGCACCACAATCTCAAAAATTTACATTCTTATATAGTTTTGTATGGGCTATCGATTAAATTTTTTTTTGTTGGAAAATTTTCAGACCACGTTCTGGGACCCCGTATAGGGCTATCCAAACAACCTATTTACGGGACACATGTTTTTCTGTAGCGGGACATTTAGTGTGGAATGCCTCATATACCAGGAACCTCTGAATTAAGAGGGGCCTAGAGGCACCTTTTTTATCAGGGTTGCTAATTTAAAGATTGTTCACCAAAAAAAGTTTTTCTGTGTAGCCGGCCTTCGGCCGATCTTAGGAATTGCAAACTCCATAAATTAATTTAGTGGCTTCGCTAAATAATTTTTTTTTTGGGTAGCAGGATATAAAATATTATTTCCACATTTTCCCCCACACTCTCCGCAAATGACGAATATTTTTAAAAATTTTCAAATGAGTAACAAAGCCATATATGGATTTATTTCCAACAGAGGTTGGTAATGAGGCCATATGGCCTTATTGCCTATTCGCACGATATTCACTTAAAGCGGTTTATTGACAATAAATAGAACCCTATTTCACTCAATTTTGGTTTGTGTTTGTTTTCTACACTTATTAAAGATTTGACAAAATATAGACCCAATAGGTCCATGTTTGGACTTGGGACTCATTTTCCGGGAAACACTGGTGTATGGTTTTATATGGTCGGTCATGACCGACTATTTATTTATTTATTTATTTATTTATTTTATTTGTTCTTCCCATACAACAAGATTAAATCTTTTAAATTAAAGTATGGGAATTTTCAATGAAAAACACATATAATAGTAAAAAAAAAAACATTTAAATTTTAATATAAGTATAAATATAAATATAAATAAATGAATGGCATAAGAATGATACGAAAATAAATTTTAGTTAAAAAAAAAATATATATATAAAAATTGGTTGATTGAATCAAAAACAATTTACGACAAACAATTAAAGTTTACGATCCAAAAGTAGTTGTTATTTTGTTTCTAAACTGTATTGCGTTGCTGATTTTCTGGGTTTTATTTGGTAGTAAGTTCCAGAGATATATAGCATAAAAAAAGAACTGCCATTCAGAAATTTTACTGCGATATCTAATTGGTACAAGTTTTCTTCCTCTATTTGATCTGGCAAAGGTTAAGCGATTGTATAGGTATGATGGTTCCTTCAGGTATATAATTTTGTGTAAAAATACTAGTACCTTTAATTTTAAAATATTATCAAACGACATTCCATAAAGTTTTGTTGAAAATGAAGTAATACGATCAAGTCTCTTCAATCCATAAACATATCTTATGATACTATTGAAGGCCACGTTTAGTTTCCTTTTACTTGTTGAGTCACACACAGAAAAAAATAAAAATGAATTTCAATTACGAAATTCGTTGATTCAATTAAAAAATTAATTGATTTCGGACGTATCACGAAAATGCGCATATTAATTACTCATTTTGTTTGAAAATAGTTTTATAACTTAATTAAATTGTTAATTGAATCAATTAAAGTTTTAATTGAAAATAAAATGGAAAACCAATTAAAATTGAAATTAAATAAACTAAAAAAAAATTAATATAAAATTGAAAATCAATAATATAGATTTATTGATTCACATAAAATGCTTAATTGAAAAAAGACCAAAACTCAATTTAATTTTAAAAGTTAAACTTTAAAAAATGCCCTAAAATAAATAAACATAGAATTTTTTGTTTTATATTATTAAGAAATTTTTATTCTTTATTAAATATAAACAGTTGGAATAGTTTTGCATAGAAACATTATACATAGTAGTATTTTAAAATATCAATAACTATTTAAAACTACATTTTTATTTTTAAATCTTGTTATTGCATGCATTTTTGTCGCTTTAGTAAAGTTGAAACAAAAAAAATTGTATTATATTTCAATGTGCAAAACACAAAGCAAATGCCTCATATTATTTTTTTTTGTTTCAACTGTACACGTACGCAAAACACTTTATCCGCAACGACCACTCGCCTTAAAGAAAACAATGAAACTAAATTTTTTTGTTGCGTTTTATGTATTCATTGACTGCTACCACCAAAATATACAAAACAATAGTTCAAAAGTTTTTTTTTTGTTGTTTTTTGCATTTTTATTTTTTCATTGGCTACTAACACTAATGCATACAAAACCGGTTTCGTTTGTTTATTTTATTTTTGTTTTGAGTAAAGTTAAGAATTCAATTAAAACATTAATTGAATCAATTAAAATGTTTAATTGAAGTTAAATTTAATATCAAATCCATTTTTAATTAAAAAAAAAATTACGATATTATTTTCTGTGCATGAGGCAAACATTTCACACCCGTATAATAATACTGGCATTAGGTATGATTTGGCAAGGAGTATTCTTATATGCAATGGAGTACAAGATTGGGTCGCCCAGAGCGTTCGGAGCATACCATACGTTCTCCCTACCACAACGTTTACATGATTGTTCCAACTTAATGTGTCATTGAAAACTACACCTAAATTCTTTGACGAAGTTACAATTTCCAGCTTCTGGTTGTTAAGAATTACTTCAAAATTTAAATTATGACGCAGAGATTTTTTGTGCATAATAAGACATTTGGACTTGAGGGCATTCAGACTAAGTCCATTAATAGTTACCCAGTGATGGATATTGCTTAAATCTTCATTAAGTTTTCCTAAGTTTGCGCTGGAAGATTTTATTGGGCTGCAAAGATACAATTGGACGTCGTCGGCGTACATGTGTACTTTACAATATTTAACATGCTGTGGCAAGTCGTTGGCGTACATTGAAAATAGCAGAGGACCTAGAATTGAGCCTTGTGGAACTCCTTTAGGTACGTGAAGTGGTCTCGAGTATTGGTCATTTAGGAACACAGACTGAACACGGTTTACCAAGTAAGATTCAATAAGATTCCTTGAGCACGTTGAGAAGTTAAAAAGGCGATTAAGTTTAAGCAAAAGAATAGAGTGGTCGACTATGTCGAAGGCTTTTGAATGATCAAGAAGGACTAGAAAACAAATATTTCCACCATCAATGGCATCACGAATATCATCAGAAACATCTATTAAGGTAGTGGTGCAACTATGTTTTTGTCTAAAGCCTGACTGCTTGTGAGTTAATAGCCCAAATTGTTTTAAGTAATCGTTTATTTGATTATGCATTATCCTCTCCAGAGCCTTAGATAGGAATGGTAGGATTGATATGGGTCTAAATTCAGAGTTCGTCTTAGGCACAGGAATAACCTTTGCATGCTTCCATTCTGATGGAAAGACGCTGGTGGTAAGGATTGTATTAAAAAGATATGTTATATATGGTAATATGCAAGGAAGAATTATTTTAACGAATTTAGGGTGCATGTTGTCATATCCAATTGCATTTGATTTTATAGATAACAGACAGGAAAGTACCTCATCATTGGTTACACATTGGAATTCAAAAGGACTGCCATTATCGGGAATTACCTGGTTATTAATTGAATTGTGTATATCCTGTGTAAGGGGTTGACGTTCAACAGTAGGTAGATTAGTAAAAGTCGCATTAAGTTCATCTGGTGTAAGTTGGCAAGTGTTTTTCCTAATATTTCTACCAATTCCGATTTCACGTATAGTTTTCCATTTTTGTTTAGTGTTACTTGCATTTTCAAAACGGTGACCATAATACTCAGACTTTGATCTACGGATTTCACGAGTAACTTCTCTTCTAAGATTACGATATTCTTCCTGAAGTTGGGGTAACTTAAATTTTTTCCAACGCGAAAACGCATAATCTCTTTTACCAATCAGTTGTTTTATATTTTCTGAAAACCACGACCTTACAGTAGGCTTAAAGTTTCTAGTTTTCTCAGGTACGGAAAGATTGAATAAATATGAAATATTATTTTCCAAAAAGGACAACTGGTGGTCAACAAGAGGCATATGATAAAGTGAAGTCCAGTTAACTAATGAAATATGTTCCTCTAAAACATCGTAGTTAACGTTCTTAAAGTCACGGTATGTAATTGATTGTGTTTCACTAGTTATGTTAAAGTCGTATGTTGTGAAAATTAAATCGTGTTTCGAAAAACACGAAGCTGAGAGTTGGTCGTACAATAAAACTTTAGTTATATTGTTAACAAAAAAAAGATCAAGTAAGGTACTTGCTGTTGATGTATAGTGTGTAGGCATCGTGTAGTTCAATGAAGTCAGACCAATGGTTTCCATGTTTTCTGAGACACAAGTGTCACACAAAAGGTTACAATTAAAATCACCTGCAATTAACAAATCCATATAGGTAACCGTCAACCTCTCTAGTACTTCCATAAAAGAAGTGATCACAATATCACGGCGTGGTCTGTAGACACACCCAATTAGCATTTTGTTGTTCTCTGAAAACACCTCTACAAACAAATACTCAATTTCCTCAATTACCTCACCCTCATTAGATTTGCATATAAAATTGCATTTAATACCATCCCTAATATAGATGGCAACACCACCAGCATGTGTTTTACGATCAGCTCTAAATACAACATAACCATTTAAACTACACAGACTGTCAGGGGTATTCTCTACGAGCCAAGTCTCCGACACACAAATAACATCAATAGAAGAGTTTTCAAAGGTCAATCTGAACTCGTCAATTTTATTGTTAATGCTCTGAGCATTTATATGACAAACATTTAACCCTTTCCTCTACTATAATTTCCTTACTTGTTAGAATTTGGTTTAGTTCTTCAAGGGGAAGCTTTTTTCCTGGACCATAAGAAATATTTGTGCCAAATTAGATGGATCCAGCTCGTTGGGTTTGGATAGCTACTCAGAGCAAATCCATATTACTGAATTTGTTACTGGAGTTTCTAGTTCCTCATGGGTAACCAACCCTTTTCCCTTTGTTCCGATTAAGCCGTTTCCAACTTTACCTGACTGTGACCAAAAGAAATATTCGTGTCAAACTTCAACTTACAAATACCACCTTTTGATACCGTTAAGTTCGATAAAGTACATTTTAGTGAGTCTTGTTGGCGCAAAATAATGAATATTATTTCCCATCCCTGATCTGCTAATTTATAATTGCAAATACATGCACACTCTTAAAATTATACAATTTAAATACAATTTCTGTGGCCGTATGGAAAAACCAGGTAACTCCATTTCTTTAAAACACGAGAAAAACGCATTTAAAGTTTTAAACACATATCACATATTATTTTATTTTACCTTATGATTTAATGCATGTGCATTTAAAAAAACATAATTTTGAATCGAGTTTAAGGTTTCTGGTTACTAACAAACAATTTTTAGACTTTAAAACAGAAAATTGATGTCAGTTACCTGGTTTTTCCAAAAAGTGGAGTTACCTGGTTTTTCCAAAAAGACAAAAAAAAATTAATTTATATGAATTTTTTACTGCATGAAGGTAAATTTAGTAATTTTTTGTTAAAAAAAATATCCATTTGATTCGGAACGTTAATTTACCCATTTTTTATGAAAAAATGGAGTTACCTGGTTTTTCCAAAAAAAAAATTGTTTTTGATTTATTCTTAATTTCTCAAAAGTACGCTATGTTTTTGTCAGTTTTTATGCAAAAACTTTATGTTAGCCATTTGTTCATCAACTTTAAACTCAGTTTTTTGATTTTGTAAAGTTCAAAGGGCGAGTTTTGGGATTACGTGGGGTGGATAACGAGATAGAGATTAACGTTTAACTCGTTAAACGTAGTTTGAAACTAAAATACTGATATGTAATGCCTTTGTTTTTGTTTTATTTCAATAAATATCAAATTTTAAAGCAAGAAAAAATTGTTTCGTAACATTTTTGTAATAAACTTGGCAATGACTTTTCCAATTGGGTTTCAGTTTAACTAAACCAATTACAGCAGACCTCGAAAAATGCATGGAAAAAAATAATTGAAAGATAATACTCCAGAAGGCAGCGCGGAACATAAGAAACAAGAGAAACATCAGCGAGCAATCGGACAAAGATCTCAAAAAATAAAAAATAAATATTTATATTTTAGGAAACAGCTTGAAAACGAGCCGAAAAATTTTAATTCAGATTTTGATAAAAGCCTAAATGTGTGTTCGGTTGATGAATATTTGATTTTGAGAAGATCGCCTATGTTTCAAAAAGAAACAATTTTGTAATTTTAAATTTTTATCAGCAAAAATTTTTTATATCGTATTGATTTGAAATGGAAATTTTTTTATGAATTTCTAATTTTAATGCTAAAAATAAAGAATTTAATTAAAAAAATCCTCAGTTTCAGAAAAAAAATAATAAAAAAATATGTCATTCAAATATTATTCAAAAATTTGGAGACTTTCTTAATACACAGGGAGTTAATTGAAAAAACCCCTTTTGTAAATCAAAAAAAATAAATAAAAAACATTTTCAAATGGACCCCATTAATTTAGAGAAGCCAGACTTAATGGGTAGCCTCTAGGTTTGATCCAAAAATTTTTTGGATTAGGGTCCTGCAAATTTAAAAATTAAATAACTTAAAAACTTTTACTCTGGGTATTTAGGCGGTCTTATTTTTTGCATCAAAAACTACAAAATTGATTTTTAAGTTTTTCCCGTTCGAGCAGTATTTACCGAGATATGTGCATTTTTGGAATTTTCGGCAATTGAGATTTTTTGGTTAAAAATTAGAACCAAAAGGGCTCGTTACGTCATTATGTTTAATTTCACTCTTCCTTTATTAGTTTTCAAAACATCGTCGTTTTAAACTTTCAATTTCTTAGATTTCTAAAAAAATTATGGAGTTACCTGGTTTTTCCTAAAAACGTATGGAGTTACCTGGTTTTTACATAAAAATTAGTATTTTTCGGATTTTTGTTTTTTAAATAGTTCTTAAATGTGACACTTAATCAAAATTTCGATCTGACAGAATTATAGTAAATGAAAACTCCATTCTGTTTTTGGTCTTATCTCATTTTTTTCAAAAAGTGGAGTTACCTGGTTTTTCCATACGGCCACAGATTTATAAATTATGAAAATGAATTAAAATATATGTTAGTGAAATGAGTGTAACATGAACAGGAAATCAAAATAAATGATGATGATCTTTACTTAAATAATTACGGACTATTAAATGGCATCAACAAAATGTCATTACCATAGGGATTAAGTATAAAAAAAAACACACTAACAATAATTTCCACCCTCTGCATATAATTCAAACAAACACACCCTTTTTATCCCAACTGGAAATAATTATTCCAACTAGAATTGTATTCATTCTTCCCCCTCTGCCATAATGTAACAAAAGAACTTAAGAGTCAATTTGTCCTGTTTATTTGCTCATTTTCGGTTGTTTATTATTTGAACGACTTGATGCTGATTATTTTTTTAACCTTAAGGATAATAATGTATCATAATGGAAAAAACAACTAACCACCCTCTTTTACCTCCTCCTCTTCCTTTACCTCCTGCTCTTGTTGTTTTATTATTGTTGTTCTACATAACCTCACCCACTTTTTTTTTTGCTGTACATTCTAAATTGGATGATGTTCTTTTGTCCTTACAAAAAAAATAAATAAAAATTCTTGTTAGACAAAACTGGGTGCGGTTTGTAAATTTTGCATTTGTTACGCATTGTTTAGCGGATGCGTGTTGTGATGGTAGATGGATGACACTACAAAAGTCAACTCATCATATCCACCAACTCTCGTGATGATGATTATCCCAGAAAAAATGTTATAAAAACAACCAAACAACCACAAGCTGTTAAGTGACTTACTTTTGTAATGATGACTTTTGGGGGTTTATGCGTGAAATTAAGTAATTAAATGCAAAAAAATGAGGGATAAAAACTCACTCATCATTTAGTGTTGAAAAGTTCATAGTGATAAATTAAGTTCATGATATATTTTTTTTCGTTTTTCTTATAAGAAGAAAAGGTCGTCATATTAAGGATAATTTTTCATATGTTTAGAGTAACTATATTTGAAATTTTTCTAAACAACTTTCAACTTTTTTTCAAAGAAATTTTAACAAAACTTGTGCTAGAAAGAAAATAGCTGAAATTGGTGATCATTTTTATAATTTCTTAAAATCCCTTTTTATATGATATTTTTGTTAAAAAACATTAACTGCAATAAAATCCTTAAATAAAGTTGCTAAAGCGAAAAAAAGCTGAAATTTGTGATCATCCATAAATATTTTCTGAAATACTTTTTTATATAATTTTTTCTTAAATACTTTTTTTGCAATTAAGTTCTAAACTAGAGAGGCTAGGGCGAAAGTAGCTAAAATTTCACCCATAAATAGCAAATATTTTTTTAAACTTTATTGCATTTTATGGCTAACTATAGGTGCAAGGTCGAAAATAGATGAAATTGGAGATCATCCCCTTTAATTTCCAAAAAAATCTATTTTAATAGTATGCTTCACTATCACTCAAAAAAATAACTTACAATTAGTCAAAATATTAGTAAAAGGTGTTGTAATTTACTTCAACCAAACTTTAGCAAAAAAAATTGTAAAAATTTAACTTTTACAGATTTTTTTGGCAATTTACTATTGGCAAAATACAAAAAATGTTTGGTACTTTTACTATATTTTTTTGCTAGTTTTTTTTTTTAATTTTACTATAATTTTAGCAAAAATATTAGTATTTTCCTGAAAGAAATGGTAATACTTTTTCTTTTTTTTTGGTTTTAAGAAAAAAAAATTTGTTTAAAGTGTTCTAGTGTGAAAAAAAATCATTGCAGATTCTGCTGCTATTGTTGAAAGTCCAGCTGCCGAGAAGAAGGTAAAAGATTATGCTGCCAACACCATAGCAAAGTAGCCATCCAATGAAATAATGGTTAATGATGCTATTCGTTTGAACGTGGAGCTCAAAAATAGGCTACACAATTTTTAGTATTTTTTACCATATTTTTTTGCTAATTTTACCATATTTTTGCTAATTTTATATTAAATTTTTTTAAAATTTTCCACCTAAATTGTTAATAAAAAGTTGATAATTTAGAAAAATTATTTTTTTTAAATTTTAACGCGTACTTAAATATCTATTCTTCAATATCCAAAAGTTTTTTTTTTATTTTTTTCAAAATACATGTGAAAAAAATTAAAAATTCGAAAAAAAATTTGTTCATTTTTTACAAATTTTACATGAAAATGTAAGAAATTTCTTGTGTAGACTACTACGCAATTCTCATTTGTTCTACTTAAGCTAAAAAAAAATGACACAAAAAAATAAAAAAAGTGTTGTTCTTTAAATTTTTTGTTTAAAGTGTTTAAGTGAAAAAAAAAATCATTTTAGATTTTGATGTTGTTGGAAGTCCGGTTACTGCAACTACAGCTGCTGAGAAGAAGGCAAAAGAAGATTCTGCCACCATCAAGCCGAAGAAACCATCCAACAACTGAAGTAATGGTTGATGCTATTATTACTACATTTAAAGAACTTGGTGCTAAATTTTTTTTAGTATATTCACCAAATTTTAAATCAACTACTAAGCAGAGAAAAAAAAATAGTAAATAAAACAGTTTTTTTTTACCAAATTACAATTTTTTTATCTATTTCAATTTTACCATTTTTTTTTTGGTAATTTTACCATTTTTTTTGATAATTTTACAAGGTTGATTTTTTACAAAAATAAAATGGTATTCTTGTAATTTTACCATTTTTTTTCCTAATTTTTTGATTAGCAAAATGGTTTTGCTAATATTACCAAAATTTTTGCAACGTCAAAAACTACAGTTTTTTTTTTGCTAATTTTAACTATTTTTTTGCTAGTTTTACATTTTTTTTTGATTGTACTTTTTTTGCAATTAAGTTCTAAACTTGAGGGGCTAGAGTAGCTAAAATTTTCCCATCAATTTCAAAGATTTTATTTTTTTAAACTTTATTGCATTTTATGGCTAACTATAGGTGCAAGGTCGAAAATAGCTGAAAATGGAGATCATCCCTCTTAATTTCCAAAAAATCTATATTAATATTATGCTTTACTAGAGATGCCAGAGCGAAAATAGCAAAAATTTAGTAATAATTGCTATAAAATTTAAAAAAATAGATTTATATATGCATTTTTTTCCAAAAACATAACTTGTATTTTATGATGAGATAGAGAGAAAAAAGCTAAAATTTGTGATCATCCTCATAAATTTTCTAAAAACTTGGTTTTATATGATTTTTTTCTTTAATGCTTTAATTGTAATTAAATGTAAAACTAGAAGTCCTACACAGAAAAAAATATGGAGGAAACAAATTTAAGTAATCACTTGTTTAAATTTAAAAACAAAAATTGAGTAATTTTTTAATTGACGCAATTAAAAATTTACTTAAAAATTTTAAAAACTATTTAAGTAAATAATTTAATAAAAATTTAATAGTTTTTTTATTTTTTTTTAACTCTCATAGTTTTTTGAATTCTCGTTTAGTTTATAGTTTTTTGTGTATGTACATGAAAGTTTGTAATCGTCTTTATAAAATTTTCCTATGTTTTTGAGACATAAATATGTTTGGTAAAGTTTGAAAAAACAAGTTTTTTGTTTTTTTTGTAAAAAAATTTAAAACTTTTTTTAAACTTTAAAAAAAAAATAAATAGATTAATTTTGAGTAAATTTTTAATTGTGTCAATTAAAAATTTACTCAAATTTTTTTTCAAACATTTAATAAATTTTTATTGAAAATTTACTCAATACTATTAAATCGTTTACTGGTGCAAAATTGAGTTATTTTTCTGTGTAGAGCAAAAATAGCTAAAAATAGCTAATCATGAGCATTAATTTAAAAAAAGTTATTTTTATATGATGTTTCTTAAAAAAAAACTTTGCTTGCTAAAAGTGGAAATCATTGCTACAAATTTTCAAAAATACATTTGTGTATGAATTTTTTCTAAAAAATTTGCAATCATCCCTATAAATTTCGAAAAATCCATTTTTTTGCCAATTGTTTTAAAAACCCGTTATTAAAATTAAATGCTTAACCAGAGGAATCCTTAAATAAAGGTGATAGAGCGAAAAAAGCTGAAATTTTGGATCATCCATAAATATTTTCTCAAATCCTTTTTTATATAATTTTTTTCTTAAATACTTTTTTTGCAATTAAGTTCCAAATTAGAGGAGCTAGAGCGAAAATAGCTAAAATTTCCCCCATAAATTGCAAAAATTTTATTTTTTTAAACTTTATTGCATTTAATGGCTAACTATAGGTACAAGCAGTGTTACCGTTGAGAATTTTTAAAAAGTTGCACAAAAAGTCGTTTTTTACAATAAAAGTCGTTTTCTCAAATAAAAGTCGCACATTTTTTTAAGTGTTGAAGATTTTGTATAAAATTGTTGTTTTCATGTGAAAGCTCCCTTAGGGGGTAGAGATAGGGCTTAGGTATGTTTGCAAAAAGATTTTAGGGTAAAAAATCTCACATTTTTCCTCTTTTTTGGAGACTCTGGGGCAGTTGTGGGGCTTTTTGTGAATTTTTACACCTACACGCCTAAACAGAGATAAAATGTGAGATCGACCCACAATTATTTTTACTCCCTAACATTTTTTCCAAATATACCTAAGCACTATCTTATTCCATATAAGGATAACAAAGATAATATTTCTCCTACCTCTTACTGTCCCAAGGGTGCCTCTGGAGGAGTCAAATGTATGACCCCCAATAGTTTTTCAACCCCAACATTTTTTCAGAACATACTTACCCTCTATCTTAAACCCTTAAGGCGGTCCCCATACAATGCTTTTTATTTTTTAAAATTTTGTTTATTAAATCCGCTCCAAGGGGGCCTAGAGGGGTAAAAAGTGAGACCGACCCTTATTAATTTTTACACCCCAACATTTTTTCTGAACATACCAACAATCTATCTCCATTTCATAAGTGTGTTCCCATGCAATAATTCACGATATTATCTTATGAAATGGGTAAAATGTTATGGAAAATGTTAGCGTAATTCTGTTTTTTGATGATTTTTTTGATTTGGCCATTTTAATGCATTTTAACAATATTCAAATAATTTAAAAATCTAAAATTCAAACATTAACGTTAAAAATCAGCGAGCGCGACCTTTAGATTTTATTTTTAAAATTCTAATGTTTCAAAAAAATATTTGAAATATGTGTAATTTTGCAGTACATATCTTTAAAAAGAAAAAAATATCTCACTTAACAAAAAAGGGGGAAAAAGTCGCACAAAGTTGGAAAAAGTTGCAAATTAGACAAGTTTAAAAAAGTCGCACAAAAAGTCTCAGAGCGTCAAAAAGGTTGCAAATTGCAACTAAAGTCGCACAACGGTAACACTGGGTACAAGGTCGAAAATAGCTGAAATTGGAGATCATCCCTCTTATTTTCAAAAAAATCTATTTAATATTATGCTTTACTAGAGATGCCAGATCGAAAATAGCAAAAATTTAGTAATGATTGTAATAAACTTCGAAAAATAAATTTATATATGAATTTTTTTTTAACTTAACTTGTATTTTATGATGTGCTAGTGAGAAAAAATCTAAAATTTGTGATCATCCTTATAAATTTTTTAAAAACTTGGTTTTATTTGAATTCTTTCTTTAATACTTTAATTGTAATTAAATTTAAAACTAGAAGTCCTAGAGCAAAAAAAGCTGAAATTGGCGATCAAGAGCAATAATTTAAAAAAAAGTTATTTTATAGGGTGTTTCTTAAAAAAAAAAAAAACTTTGCTTGCAAATTTGAAAATCATTGCTGCAAATTTCCAGAAATACATTTGTGTATGAATTTTTTTCTAAAAAAATTGCGAATATCCCTATAAATTTCTAAAAATCCATTTTTTTATCAATTGTTTTAAAAACCCGTTATTAAAATTAAATCCTTAACCAGAAGTGCTAGAGTGACAATAGCTAAAATTAGAGAAAATCGCTTTTAAATTCTACTATGCCATTTTTATTTGATCTTTTTTCTAAAAAAACTTATTAGAATGAAATCCTTAACTATACAATTCCAAAAGAGATGCTAAACGAAATTACCAAAAATGAGTAATCATCGCTATAAATTTACAAAAATTAATTTTTATATGTTTTCGAAAGTTTATTTGCAATTTAAACCTTAACAAGAGGTGCTACAGCGAAAAATAATATTTTAATATGAATTTTTTCTAAAAACTTTACTTGATTTTTTTTTTTGGCTTAACAAGATGTGCTATAGTTATATATATGATATAAAGAAAATAAAAAAAATGCTACACATTTTCCAAAAATGATTTTTTTTCTAAAAAACTTTAGTTGCTTTTAATTTTTAGCTAGGAAAAAAAAAACAGATAAAACTAAGGAATATAAAAAAAGGGTTGTTACAGCGACAATAGCTAAAACTGAGGATCATCACCATAAATACATACATTTATTGCTAAACTAGAGGTGCTAGAGAAAAAATAGTTAAAGTTAGAGATAAATTTCCATTTTTATTTTTTTCTAAAAAAAATATGCTTGCATTTTATGGCTCAACTAGAGGTACTTAAGCGAAAAAATCTGAAATTGGTGATCATCGCTATAAATTTACAAAAATAATTTTTTTAATACCCTCCAACCACAGTATGGGGGTATACTCACTTTGTCATTCCGTTTGTAACGCATCGAAATATCGGTCGGGGACCCCATAAAGTATATATATTATTGATCCATGATCGATTCTAAGACATTCTGTGAATGTCCGTCTGTCCGTCCGTCTGTCTGTCTGTAGATAACACAATGCAGTCCAAAATAAAGCAGCTAGACTCCTGAAGTTTGGCACAAATATGTCTAATGTTCATAGGCAGTTTAAGTTCGCGAATGGGCAAAATCGGGCCAGGGGGAATAAAGTTCCCCCTTGAAGAACTAAGCCAACCTCTGAAAAAATACACTTTTTTACATGTTTTTTAGTATTTTTGTTAAATAAATGAATTATTTGGTATATTTATCGCGATGTTCCAATGTCCCACATCACCCCTCCCCAAAAAAAAAGCCCCTGATTTTTTTTTTTTAATTTTTTTTTTTTTACATTTTGGAGGGTATAAAAGATTCGGCACAGCCGAATTTAACACTGTCACTTCTTTACTTTCATTTTATGGTTTAAGTGCGATAGTAAAAATTCAACAAATTGAGAATCAAAGTTTTAAATTTGCAAAACTTCATTTTTATACGATAAGTTCGCTATAGCAAAAATATCAAAAATTGGGAACTATCGTAAAAATATTTCCACAAGTCCATTTTTATATGATTTTTTTTTTCTAAAAAACATTAATTTCAATTAAATCTTTAATTAGAGGAGCAAAAGGAAAATTCGAGAAATTGGAAAACATCCTTTTAATGTCCATTAATCGATATTTATTTGAATTTAAAAAAAAAAACATAAATTGCATTTTATGGCTCATCGTCATACATTTTTTCCTAAAAAACTTTACTTTTATTTATAGAGCGAAAATATCAAAAATTGGTGATCATCCCTATAAATATCCAAAAATCCATTTTTATATGAATTTTTCTTAAAAAAATACTTTGCTTGCATTTAATGCTTAACTTGACGTGCTTGAGCGAAAACAGCTAAAATTGGTGATCAACGATATAAATTTACAAAAATAATTTTTTTTATAAATTTTTATCAAAAAATCATATAAATTATATAAATTAACATATTTTTTTTAATAACCTTAACTTACATTTTATGGCTTAACTAGAGGTGCTGGAGTGCAAACAGCCGAAACTGGTGATCATAGCAACAAATTTAAAAAAAAAAAAAAAAAAAACTAGTTTTAAGTTATTTTTTTTTTTTTTTAATTCTAGGTATTTTCCTTTAAATTTTTATCTCTCTCATATATATTTACCAGTAGCACTTATTGATGTTCTCTAAAAACATTTTTAATTAAAAAACTTTACTTTTATTTCTAGAGCGAAAATAGTAAAAATTGGTGATCATCCCTATAAATATCCAAAAATCCATTTTTATACGAGTTTTTCTTAAAAAAATACTTTGCTTGCATTTAATGCTTAACTTGACGTGCTTGAGCGAAAACAGCTAAAATTGGTGATCAACGATATAAATTTACAAAAATAAATTTTTTTATAAATTTTTTTCAAAAAATCATATAAATTATATAAATTAACATATTTTTTTTTAATAACCTTAACTTACATTTTATGGATTAACTAGAGGTGCTGGAGTGCAAACAGCCGAAACTGGTGATCATAGCAACAAATTAAAAAAAAAAAAACTAGTTTTAAGTTATTTTTTTTTTAATTCTAGGTATTTTCCTTTAAATTTTTATCTCTCTCATATATATTTACCAGTAGCACAGCACTTATTGATTTTTCTTTTTTTTTATTCCAGGAATAAAACTGTTCTCTGTCATCATTGGATAATGCAGAATTGTTTTATATCCTAAACTGCCATGATTTCAAGTGAGTCACGATTTATTTGTTAACTCCTCACTCACATCACATAATAAATGTGTAACACGAATCTGAATCGTATGGGTTTTTCTTTTTTTATTATTATGGTCAATGCCATAATGAGACGAAGAGAATTGAAGATAAATGAACATATACTAGTAATACATACATTAATAAAAACCCCAATTGGAAAAATGTAAAAACTTTTAGTCCGCATACAAACTACAATTGTGGAACGATGTGAGATTTGAACACTCGACCTTTCGTTCATAACTCATTTTTAGTGCAATTTTAACTGTTGTTTTTTTATTTTTAGTACCAAAAGGTACATAAAAATAAAATGTATTTATTCGGCCTTTATATATGTATATATATTCGATTAAAGTTTTGTTCTAGTTCGAGGCCCAAAAATATTTCTATATATGATATTGTCATAATAGAGTATTTTTAATTTATTGCTTTAAAAAAGTTACTCATCTCATAGTATGTCTGTACTGATCAGTTTCATCCCCACTAAGGAATCTTCAGAAATTTTTGCTTTAAAAGAGTTATTTTTGTTGGAAAACAGATTTCGGACCTTCATAATAGTATTTCTCAAATAACTTGTGAAATATATCAAATATTATGTCTGGTTTGATGTTTGATTGACCAACGATGATTCTCTAAAGTCTGCTGAAGATTCCTTAGTGGGGATGAAACTGATCAGTACAGACATACTATGAGATGAGAAACTTTTTTAAAGCAATAAATTAAAAATACTCTATTATGACAATATCATATATAGAAATATTTTTGGGCCTCGAACTAGAATAAAACTCTAATCGAATATATGTGCAATTTTAACTTTATTTTTATAATTGATTCCTTTGAAAGCAATTTAAATGTGATTCCAAAATAATGACTGCCACCCTTTCTGTGGACATTCTTGTCACCAATATTTGAATATCGGATTTCTTACAAGAATAACAGATTTCAAATGTTTCCAATAAGTTTTTTCTTTTATTTTCACTTTATTTTTTTTTGATAATTTCCAATTGGATATCTATAAAAAAAATACTCGTATTATACAACTACACAACTCACTTTGCATTACAAACGAACATCGTCATCATCAGGGACAGGACCTTAATGCGCTAAAAAAACTATGTTTTAGGCGCCTAATATATGCACTAAAATTTTTTGAAATATTCACTAAAAACTGCAAAAATATGAACTAGAAATTATAAAAATAGTGTATTTTTGAACAAAACTCTTTGTCAGCTTATTATCGAAAAAATATCATTTCGGTCAGACAAGTATTTGACCTCGAAAAAAAATTGTGAGGGCTGCTCAACCGGCAAATTAATAACGTTTACAAAAAAATTCATAAAAAATTAAAAAAAAAGTCAAAACTAAAATTTTATTCAAAATATGACCCAAAATATGCATTTATAGCAGAATTCTAGAAAAATATGCAAAAATATTCATTTTCAGCAAAATATGCAAAAATATGCGCTAACGAATCGATGCCATTTTAAAGCAAATTCTTTGATTTGGAAAGATATGTGATATGCTGTTCTAAGACTAACAGGAAAAAAACATACATTTGCATGAAAGTCCTTTCCTTGATCATCATCAAGGAAAGGACTTTTATGCAAATGCATGCTTTCCCCGTTAGTCTTAGAACAGCAAAAAGCAAATATCTTTGCAAATCAAATAATTTGCTTTAAATTTTCATTGATTCGTTAATGCATATTTTGCTGAAAATGCATATTTTTGCATATTTTGTTTGTTTTATGCTATAAATGCATATTTTTAGATCATATTTTGTATAAAATTTTGGTTTTAGCTTATTTTTTATAAATTTTTTTGTAAACATCATTAAATTGCTTGTTTCGGAGGCCTCACAATTTTTTTTATGACAAATACTTGTCTGACCACAGTATGGGGGTATACTCACTTTGTCATTCCGTTTGTAACGCATCGAAATATCGGTCGGGGACCCCATAAAGTATATATAATATTGATCCATGATCGATTCAAAGACATTCTGTGAATGTCCGTCCGTCCGTCTGTCTGTAGATGGCACGATGCAGTCCAAAATAAAAGAGCTAGCCTCCTGCAATTTGACATGAATATATCTTATGGTCCTAGGCAGGTTAAATTCTTAAATGGCAAAATCGACCCAGGGGGAAAAAAGTTCCCCCTTGAAGAACTAAACTAACCTCTGAAAAAATACACTTTTGTACATTTTTTTTTGTATTTTTGTTAAATAAATGAAACATTTGGTATATTTATCGGGATGGGAAGGTGCTCTCAACGTCACCCACTGACCTCCATCACCCCCCCCCAAACAAACGCCCCTGACATTTTTTTTACATTTTGGAGGGTATAAAAGATTCGGCACAGCCGAATTTAACACTCTCACTTGTTTTCGTTATTAGGCTAACAAAGTAAAAAATTGTTAAAAAAAATTGTTTTTATTTTTTTTTTTTCAGAAATGTAAAAATGCACAATTTTTATAATTTTAAGTGCATATTTTTATAGTTTTAATGCATATTTCAAGATTTTTAGCGCATATTTTAGGCGCTTAAAACATAATTTTTTAGTGCATGAAGTTCCTGTCCCTGGTCATCATCATCATTGAATTGAATTTTGTCGTTTGTTAAAGTATTTTCACAATTGTTAGTTTCGGTGCTTACGTGTCTTTTTCATGTCCTTGTTCTCTGGTACCCGTCTCGTCCCGTCAGAATGTACCTTTAAAAAAAGCCTGCATACAACACAGACACAGTAAAAACACAAACAATATGAGAACTTAGAAGTCAAGTTAAATGTTTTTTTTAGAGGGTGTGGGTAAAAGTTAGTGAACAGGGTGCTTTTTTACCCTGCCACATACACACACACACACATAGTCTCAGGTGAAACATCATTCGAAATGATGTTTAGTGCTTCCGTTTTTTTTAGCTCAACGTTGTATGCCTAACGCTGCGGTATTTCCGTTTCATTTTTAGTTTGGCTTCATTTTAAGTTTTACTGACACAGCAGGATTTACTATATTCTGTGTGTATTTTTTTTATAGATGTGGTGAGAGAAATAGCATTAAAAATTCAAAGCAGTGTTGGAAAATTAAGAAAACCTTTTTAATCCATTGACGACCACAGGCAAGTATACTTGCCAAAGGGTTTTTGGCGATTATTTTTGTTTTGGTAAAAGATAGGGTAAATATGCAAAAGGGTGAATTGTAGAATAGAGTTAACGCAACAAACGTCTAGTTGTCAGGAAATCTCTAACTGTATCCACTTACTCACTGTAAGTCCCCAAACTTTCTGAAATAAAAATCTCTATTTTACGGACAAAAATACCTTTTGTTATCACGCGAAATAATGGTCATACCCAGCAAAAACTTGGTAATGACACATCATTACCATTCGAATTACTTAGTAATGACAGAAAATTACCTTTAGCATTATTTTGAAATGCAAAATAAGGACTTATTAATAATGACTTACATAAGTCATTATAATAAAATAAAAAAAATTCAGAACTAGATTTTCACTTTTTTACTCACTGTACATTATTTTGAATAAAAATAAAATAAAATTAAATATTTTTTTATTTTTTTAATTTTTTTTTAAATAATTTTTTCATTACCTATAAGTATATAATATATATACATTAGAGTGTCCCTTATTTTGGAAATGTTGGAAATCTTGAGACGGTACCCGCTCATTTTTTTCCTTTTGACTTAAAAATAACTCAGGAAAAATTTTACGCCCCTAGGACCACGCCTTCCCTACGCGACGGGCCCTTAAAGAGCGGGGCCTAAAAAATCATTTTTCCATACAAACCAAAAAATTTTTTTTTTGATTTTTAATTTTTTTGTTATTATTTATTATATTACTTGGTTTGCTTATTCACAACAAAAAATTTGATTTTGGTGGGATAAGTCTTTCAGCGCTAAAAAATTTTTCGCAAAAAAAAATTTTGAGCCGCCGGGGTCCTACAGTAAAAAATTTTTAAAAAATATTTTTTTTTAGTTTTGACCAGCAACGGTTTTAGCTGCTATGTTGCTTTAAATGATATATATTCATAAAAAAATATTTTTTGTATCTGTGACATCTTAATCGTGTTCTAAAAAAGGGTAAAAAATGCATTGATGATTTTTTTCGATACACGATAAAAATGTCACAAATATGAATAATATTTTTTTTGGAATATATATCATTAAAAACAACATAAAAACTAAAACCATTGCTTTTCAAAACTAAAAAAAAAATATTTTTTAAAAATTTTTTACCGTAGGATTCCTACGGCTCAAAATTTTTTTTTTCGAAAAAGATAAAGATGTTACAGATATGAATAATTTTTTTTTTGGAATATATATCATTTAAAGCAACATAGCAGCTAAAACCGTTGCTGGTCAAAACTAAAAAAAAATATTTTTTAAAAATTTTTTACTGTAGGACCCCGGCCGCCCAAATTTTTTTTTTGCGAAAAATTTTTTAGCGCTGAAAGACTTATCCCTCCAAAATCAAATTTTTTGTCGTGAATAAGCAAACCAAGTAATATAATAATTAATAACAAAAAAATTAAAAATCAAAAAAAAATTTTTTTGGTTTGTATGGAAAAATGATTTTTTAGGCCCCGCTCTTTAAGGCCCCGTCGCGTAGGGAAGGCGTGGTCCTAGGGGCGTAAAATTTTTCCTGAGTTATTTTTAAGTCAAAAGGAAAAAAATGAGCGGGTACCGTCTCAAGATTTCCAACATTTCCAAAATAAGGGACACTCTAATATACATATTACATATTATGTAATTAGTTATTAATACAGGTTTGATAATCATTACATTTGGCACATTTGCTTGTAAATGTAATGGGAAAGGTAATTCGAATCAGAAGTAGTTATAACTTTTGAATTTCCCATTACACATTTCATTACTTGGTAATGAGAGTTTTTGCTGGGTAAAGTCGGTTTAGAGATCCAAATTCTTGCAGAATAACTATTATTGAGTTGCAGATCTTAAAAATCATAGCGGTTACCACATTGGTTTGGCCAGAACTGCGTAATCGTCATAGGGCAAATTTTTTTCACAAATGAAAACAATATTATTAGGTCAAAGATCACGAGAATGTAAAAAAATCAAAATCGCTTCGGCCGAAAATGTATGGTCGTCAAAGAGTTAAAAAAATTAAAAAAAAATACACTCAAAATAATACATTAGTAGATTTACTAATTTTTTTTTTTGTTAATGCTGGTTAGCTAACTTTTAGCAAATTTTTAGTTGTGATTAGCATGTTAGCAAAAATATCTTGTAAACTTCATTTAGCGCATTAGCAATTTTAAACAAAATTTGAACTAATTTTTGTTGCTAAATTTGAAATTGAGTTGACCAAATTTTTACAAGCTTTTTTGCTAATATTAGCAAAAATAAATGGTAAATTTTTTTTTATTTTCAGACAACTTAAAATGGGGCTATCTCGGAAACTAAGCCAGATAGAGCAAAATGGAGGCCATTTTTGGTTCTCGGACGGTCCTCTTCACATGTGTGGACCCTAATGGGTCCTAACTTTGGATCCAAAAAAGTTAACATTCCCGAAAATTTTAAAATGCTCGTATCTCGGTAAATATTGCCGACACAACAAAAAGTCCCAAAACATTTTTGTAGCTCTCAACACGTAGAACAAGATCACAAAATAATCAAAAGCTCTCCGAGCAATATTTTTGAAGTTATCGAGTTTTGTAATTCTCAAAACCCCGGTGGTCCCCTAAAATCACGTATGTCAAAAACTAAGCAAGGTAGAGCGAAACGGACACAAATTTTGGATCAAAAACTATGACGATTTTTAAGGAACCCAACTAGGTCTAGGCCCATTGGGGTCTGGACCTATCGGGTCCGAACCCAATGGGGTCCTCAAATGTGTATAAACTAAGTTGAAATAAAAAAAATTTCAGTTAACTAATTTTTAGCAAAACGATTTTGCTAACTTTACCAAAAAAATTGTGGGTTCAAAATCAGCAAATTTTCTTGTAGGTTTACAAGCTTTTTTTGCTAACTTTACAGTTTTTTTTTTGAGTGTACAGTAAATCAGAAAAGTTAAAAAAAAACTGAGAGGTACAGAAAAAAAAATAAGAAATATTCTGAAAAATTATAAAAATTGTGGAAATTTTAAAAATGTACCTTCTTAAGTAAAAAATCTAAATTATAAATCCCCTTAATTTCACACTGCATACGCTGCTATTTTTATACCCTCCATGGTATTAATTCACTAGTATTCTGTTTTAGTTTTTGATGTTAGTTGGTGGACTGACTGACTAGTGTTGGTTTACCATCCGCCCCTATTAAAGAGAATTTTTCGATCGATATTTGAGGTAAAAAGCAGAAAAAAAACAGATGAATAAAAGTTGCGCGTGTTAAGTATAAATGTACTACATTCAAAAAAAAAACCTTTGGTAAATTACTAGGAAAAGGTCTCGTAATCCCATTTATTTTTACTTTTAGAAATCTTGTATAATTTTACAAAAATAAATTTTAATTTTACAAAAATGATTTTATGACTCAAGTTTTTTGCGTTTTGAAGTCAAGAATTTCAACAAACGAATTAAAAAACCCAAAATTTTCCCGAGTCCCGAAAAAATGTCAATGTTCAAAATGCTTTAAGGAAAATCAAAAATTTACAAGAAATTCTTGTAAGTTAACGAGATTCTCGAACTAGAATTTGATTTCTATTTTCTTTAATTGAATTTTTTTCCCTCAGTGTATACATACGGTATGAATAAATGTACAATATACATTTAGATAAGCTTTTTTGTAGGTACATACATATGTGCCATTATGTAGGTATGTTGGTATGTATTTATCTATCTATCTCACCTGCATTTAGGGATTTACTTTGGCTTCTGTGTGGTGCTATGAACACTGACTGGCACTATACCCCACCCCCAATTACCACCCCACAGGTATACATTTTTTTTGATACTTTGAGAACATTCACGAGTCTCGTGAGGATATGTAACAAAATCCATACAATGTACAATGGTTTACTTGTATATGTAATATTTAGTATGTATATTATGGATACATAAATGTATTCGTATGTATTGACATTAGAGGAAGAACCATTTTTAGCGAAGTGACTTTTAAAGCCAAGTACACAGTTCAATATTTTGTTTCATTATTCTGATTGTGAGAAGTTTTTTGTTGAGGAAATTGGGTAGATTCTTACACATTTTTCTTTACATAAAAAAATTCATAGATTCCGTGATATTTTTCTTATAGAAAAATTTTTAGATTCTGAGACATTTTTATTATTGAAAAATATTTCCAGATTCCCAGACATTTTTCTATAGAATTCTAAAATTCAAAGATATTTTTCCTATAAAAAAAGTTCACACTCAAAAAATTATGTTAGTAAAATCAACTGAAAATGTCAGTTAAAATAACTACTTTGTAAGTTGTTTTGGGGTCAACTACTTTTTCAGTTAAATCAACTAACAATGTTAGTTATTTTAACTGACAAAAAGCAACTGACTTATGTAGTAAAAACTACTTACATTTGTAGTCAAAACAACTAAAATGAAGTAAAAATAAAATAATCAATAAATAATTTTTTTTTTAAAAAAAATTTTTCAGAAAAAAAAATTGAAGACCAAATTTTTTCAAAATTTTTTTTTTTTTAAAAAAAGTTTTTAAAAAAAAAGTTTTGAAAAATAAAAAAAAAACGAAAATTTATTTTTATTTTTTGGAAAAAAACTGAAAATTTTTCAGAGATAAAAAAAAATTAACTACTTTAAATAACTGTTACTACATCACAGTACTTTTTTGTTAGTTTTTCAAAAAAACTAGTTAAAATAACTAACAGAAATAGTTGTTTGATATTTTTCATACAAAAACAACTGACTTTGTAGTTGAAAACCACTAACTACTGTAAAATATACAAACAACTAACATGTAGCAACTTACATAATTTTCTGAGTGCACAGATTCCTGTGGAAAAAAATTAAAAATTTTGAAATTCGAAAAAAACTCAATTAAAATTTTGTAAAAATTCGAAATAGATCAATTGAAGATTGAAAGTAACAAAATCAAACTTTCCGAATCGGAATGGGATGAAACCAAAAGCAAATAAAAGTTGACATTTTCCAAGACTCAAGGCTTTTTTTAAGTTAAGCGCTAGATTTTTTTAAACGCATTTTAAAGCATTTAAAGTTCTTGTATACAAAGTATGTCCTATTAAGAGGCCGCTACGGTGCCCTTATTGGACATGCGCCAGCGTCCAAACTTAAGCTCAAAATTACGGTACCTATAACCGGCATGAATTTCGCTGCAATCGATCCAGTAATTACTGAATGACCGTATTATTAAAAATAAAGCACTGTGTACCGTTGCGTATGATTGTTATTTAAAGGCAATAACAACATTAAGTATACGCCTCTGATACAGTTTTCAAGCAGTTATAAAGTACAACAAAAATTAAATTCTTATGCTTTTGGGATAGTTTTTAAATATAAATTTAGAAAATGCATTGTTAGAAATGCATTGTAAATTCCGCGAAAAAAAGTTTCGAAAAGTTTTGTGTCTGCAATGTATCGTATTCTACACATTTTCATAAATTATGATAAAAAGAAAACTCGCAAATGCACGAATAAAATTTACAGTTCTATTTTTTTTTTTTTTGTATATTCTAACGAGTTTAGATCATACCTAAGAGTTTAGATTTAAAAAAAAAATAATCGCGAATATCGTTAATACATACGCTAACATTGAAAAATGAAACTGATGTTACAATGGGATTTAGTGTACACGAAATACCTTTAACAGATGGTAGTCGTAAATTCAAATCAAACTAAACATAGACTTTTCGCGAACAAAAAATATTTTTCGCGAAACAATATTGGTTTGTTGTGTAAATTAAACAGAGTTGAATGGTCTTAAATTTAAAAATTATCGCATAAGTTTATAAATGTCGTTTTTATTGTACTTAAGCATCAACATTTTAAGTCGCGAATATCGCGAATACAATTGAATTGAGCGTACTCGAATTAACTTTACCAGTAGGGTGCCCAGCTTGTTAAAACAAATGTGTCAATTCGAGCACAGTGTTATTATTATAATAACACCGTGCGACAGTCAAAATTGGACCTAAACCAGACCACATACATTTAAAACTATGATAATAGAAAAAAACTGCGTTCTCAATTTTTCATTTGGTGATCTTTTCACATTTTTTAAGGACTTCAAAGTTTTAAGAATATAAACATTTCTAATATTTTTTTTTGGATATCAGATGAAAGAGGACAACCTTTAGAAACGAAAATAATTTTTTATTTTCATTTTTCAGGACGAAAAATTGTAAATAATGTCCTTTGAAAATTTTATCCTTTCATATCCTTGAGAATATCTAATATATTTTCCTCAAAAAAATATATGTTAAAACCTTATATATATATTAGAGTTAATTTTGAAAATTTGATATGCGGATATCATAATTTTTTTTAAGGATTTAGGTTAGCTAAAACGAATGCCGGTATTTTTTTGGGAAAATTTTTGCTCCTTGGGGTGGTTCAACGCATCTGAAATCGCGGATTTTAAGCTGATTTTTCTGCAGAGAAAAAACGGCTGAATATATCGCAAATCTGATTTCACCAATCGATTCTACAGCAAAAAATAATACTATGGTCGTTTTTTGAACTCTTAAAAAAAGTTCCAAAAACCCACCACAGAGGGCGGAAATATAAGGTTTTTCCACTTTTTTTTTAAATTAATTTTTTAAATATGCACGATTAAAGGGTATTTTTAGCTTAACAAAATGGTACCAAAATTTCCGTTCTATCATAACCCGTTGAGAGTTATAAGCTCTTAAAAAATGGACAAAAATACGTTTTTTGAGAACTTTTATCTAAATTTTCTTGAAAACATGACGTGATAGAAAAATTTGAAATCTAGATTCAGAATCAGCATCGAAATGTTAATCGAAAACAGATTTTATGATCCCAGAGTATCTTCCAAAAACATCACAAAAAAATGCTCTCAATAATGCACAAAAATGCGTTTTTTGTGAACTTTGACCTCAATTATCTCAAAAACCTGACGTTACGGAACATTTTGGAAACCAGATTTGGAATCAGCATTGAGAGGAAAATCGAAAACGAGTGTCCAGACCGCTGACCCATCCAACAATTTTTCAAATTTCGGTCAGTTTTTTATAATTTTGCCATTATAAAAAAAACTTTGAAGCCTTATAACTTTTTAATGGGTTGTGATAGAAAGGTGCTTTTTGTACCAATTTTCTTAGCAAAAACTGCCTCTTCATCGTGCATGATTAAAAAAATAATTTAATTTTTTTTTAAAAAAATCGATTTTTCCGCCCCCTGTTGTGGGTTATTGGAACTTTTTTTAAGAGTTCTAAAAACTTCTATTTTATTAATTTTTGCTGTAGAATCGAGTGGTGAAATCAGATTTGCAATATATTCAGCCGTTTTTTCTCTGCAGAAAAATCAGCTCAAAATCCGCGTTTTCAGATGCTTTGAACCACCCCAAGGAATGAAAATTTTTCCAAAAAAATACCGGCATTCTTTTTAGCTCCCCTAAATCCTTTAAAAAAATGATGATATCCGATAAACAGATGAAATGACATAGTCACCAAACGAACTCTAATATATATACTTTACCACACACTTCAGTTTTTCCTTTTTGATATTTTATTCTTTTCAAAGGACTTCAAGGGACATACAAATTTTTTAATTAATTACTTTAAAATTTCTACCCATTAACTTATGTCAATATGTGTATCAAACGAAAGAAGACGATATCAGTTTTTATTTTTTCATATTTTCTTCTTTAAAAGGATTTCAAAGGATATAAAAATTTCTTAAAAATTAATTTTAATATATCAACCCAAATCAAAGAGAACGATCTGTGGAAATTACGTATATTAAAAAAAAAAGAAATGCAAATTCTTAAGGATATAAAAGGATTAAATTTTCAAAGGACATTTTTTTACAATTTTACGTCATGAAAAATAAATTTTTTTACAACTTTACGTCATGAAAAATAAAACAAAAAATTGTTTTTATTTCTAAAAACTGTCCTTTTTGATGGGTAGAAATAACAAAATAAATTTTTAAGAAATTTCTTTATCCTTTGAAATCCTTTGAAAAGGACAAAATACCAAAAAGTAAAAATTGAAATCGTCATCTCTCATTTGATACCCATATAGACATAAATTAATGGGTAAAAATATTTAAATAAATTTTTAAGAAATTTGTATATCCCAAATTTTCAAAGGACATTTTTTACAATTTTTAGTCCTGAAAAATTAAAAAATAAAAATGTTTTCATTTTTAGAAATTGTCCTCTTTTTTATTTTATACCCATATTCCCATAAACTGATGGGTAGAAATGTTTAAAAAAAAATTTAGAAAATTGTATATCCTTATAACTCTGAAGTCCTCCTTAATGGTAAAAAGATCTCGAAATGAAAAACTAAGAAAGCAGTTTTACTATATTCGACTTCTACTTTTACGTGTATGTGGTCTTGTTCAGGTCCGAAACAAAAAATGTAAAATTGTCACACGGTGTAATAGTTCCCCAACATCAAATGCGTTTAAAAAAAAATCTTGCAATAAACTAAAAAAAACCTTGAGGGTTTTGTTATAGAAGCTTTCTTCAACATTCATTTGATTTTGGTTTGAGTCCCATTCCGATTTTAGTTGGTGCTCTAAGGTATCAATTACAAAAAGATCAATTGAAATTTAAAAGACTTAAAAAATAAATTCTGTAATAATTTTTAAATTACGAAAAATTATTATTATTCGACCTACAAGTTCTATTTTGGGAAAGACTACTCTAGCTCGAGGTCGTAATGATTTGCAAAGAAATATGACCTCGAGCTAGAGTAATCTTTCTAAAAAACGGTTTCAAAAATATTATCAAAATTTCCTAAAATCCCTTAATTTAATACTACTATTTTAATTATGACCTTTCAATTAGAATCTCCTCCAATCGGATTTCAATTTGTGGTCATACTCCTAATGTTTTTATGTGTACACAAGATTCCTATAAAGATACAACTATAATGTTAGTGAATCCTTACGTTTTTTAGTTTTCTTATTGTTTAAATCAATTGTACACATACTCGTTCGTACACCCCCCTTATTTTCGAAAAGAAGGTAACACAGAGCAACCTTAATGTTGTGATGTGTTGTGTCCATTTTCAGTTTGTTTGTAATATTAATTGATGTATTGTGCGAAGGTGGATGATGATTTTAGGGGTCTGTTTTTTAATAGACAAGTTGATGTGACATATTTTTTTTTTTGTCTTTGATTTAAGTGATTAAGGTTTCATGAGAATTTTTAAATAATTTGAAATACACAGAAATGCTGACATGCAAATTTGTACGTGAGCTTCTTTTAAAAAGTCCTGTCGAAAACATAATTCACCCGTTCTGAGCAATTTGATAAAACTCCCGATTTTATCAGAATGCTGTGCTTTATAATAATTGGATTTATTTTCGGATTAATCTTATTTAGTTGAAAAAAAAATTTTGACATGTCAAAATAAATTTGGAATATTTTTTCTATAATCTACGATAAATTAGCAATAATAATCCGAAAAAATAATAAAAAATTTTGGAAAATGAAAAAAAGTTATAAATTAATCAAAATTAATCCAACTAAATCCTTGAATTAAATAAGTCCATTATGGATTAATTTTGATTTATTTATATCTTTTTTTTATTTTCCAAAATTTTTTTTATTATTTTTCGTTTTATAATTGCTACACTCAAAATAATAACTCTGTTAAATTACAGAAAAACTCTGCTAATTTAACAGAGTACACCATACTTTTCCAGCTAACAACATTTCTTGGTAATTTTACTAAAATACTCTGTAAAATAATTTTGACAAAAAAAAACTGTTAATTTACAGAGTTTATAGTAAAATATTGGTAGCTTTTGACAGAGAAAACTCTGTAATTTTACTTTAAAACTCTGTAAAATAAAATTTTTTTTTTGAAATTGGAAAAAAAGTAAAATATTAATTTTATATTTACTAAATTTATGGTGTTTTATATTAGTTCGTGGTTTTAATTATGTATTACAATTTAAGGTTGGAGTAAAATTTTGTGCGAGAAAACTAAGTGAAACCAATTTTTATTATTTTTAATTCTATAAAAAGATCTTTACAAGTTTATATATATATTTCATTTTAAAAATAAAAAGTAGGATTTATTCAATGAAAGTATTTCATAAGAATTAAATACTTTTTTCATTAAAATACTGAAAAATTTTCATAAAATACAATTTATATTTTGTATGAACAATTTTCATTAATTTAATGAAACCCTGCATAGGTTCCTTTTTAACGTCATTTTTCATAACATTAATGTAGATTTTCATTATTGTCATGTACAAATTTCTATCAGTGTGGATCCGCGCCTGCTCCAATGTACCACGCTTCACCCTAATTCAGATCTCTTGAACTCAACATATTTCCTTTAACACAACCTTTAACTTATGTTTCATTGTATAATTTCCCCCATAACTCTCTGTCTAATTAAAATGTGGTCCAGATGTTTTATTCATATCAAAATAATCAATTATACATAACATCTTTAAACAAATGCTCTAATTTAACATTTTAAAAAGCAGTTGATTTCAACACCTTTCATTTCATAAGATGATAATGATGATATTGATGTCAGACCGACCGACAGACAGACAACAATTAAGAATAAATGAAACACACCTTCAACTAACAAAACAGATAATAACCCTTAAGAAGAGTGTGCCATAGTAACGGTCACCCACGCCCTTAAATATATGCTACAGAAAAATTAAAAAAATAAAATCATTGCGTAATGGTGCTCTTACAAAAAAAAAAACACAAACTAGATAAATTCGTATATAAAATAAGAGCAACATAAAACATCTGCTTTCGATACTAATAAAAAAACCAAACACACTAAAAAAACAATCTGTTAAATACACGTCTAAACACATAAATGAACGCGCAAAGTCCTTATTTAAAGCGTATAATTGCCACGGTAACGGGGCATAAAAAATACTACGAACAACGACTGACATATTAAAAATGAACTAAACTGAATCCGAAGGAATAAAAAATAAAAATAAGAGCAACCCTTAAAGCGTTGTAAATGGAAGCTCACACCTTTAAAACAGAGCCCACGCGCGCTGCCACCATCATTTAACTGAGACGCATAATCAATATCCCTAAAGAATAACGAAAGAAAAAACATAAAATACTAACGTATTCAATATGATAAATCAAATAAAAAAAATACTATAAACTTCAAAAGAAATTTAGTTCAACCACAACATAAAATAATAACAAATAAAAGTCCTGTTTTGTTTTTTTTGCTCTCCTTTGATCCTTTTTAGCCAGTGCCACATTTTGGTAACACTGTGGCACATGCCAATGACCGTTCATTCAACTGTTTTTTTAAATGACTAACGGCGCCGTGTTTTATTGTTAACCAAACATCATGATTAGGCTTAGATCATTTGCTATTTAGATGAAGGTAAGAGAGTTTTTCTCATTTAGAACAAAATATAAAGTTTGGTTAAAGACGTAAAAAACGATGTATGTTTGTAAACTACTGTAAACCACATTGAGGCAGTTTTACAGCAGTGGCAGTGCGCTGTTTTCTTTTAAAACCCGATAGATTTGATAACTGCAGTTTCGGTTTTCAAAAATTGAATAACCGATCGGTTTCGGTTATTTTCGGTTATCAGTAAAATTTTTATTCCGCTGGAGAAAGTTTATTTATAAATAGTTTTTTATTAGAATGGAATTCAGTTTCAATTCCCATTTTGGTTTAGCTTCCGCTTAAATCCTATAAAAACCTGAATTCAATTCATCTGCCAAAGATTGAGTGGGTCCTTATCTTCAGAACTGGATAACTCTTCATCAACTGAATTTTAAATTAAAAATATTTTAATTTTGTCATTATAAATTTACTGAGTTGAGGACAGTTTCATATAAATTTTGTCCTCACTCATTCCAAATCTGGCTTCCGTTTATTTGGGTCAGCTCTAGTTTTTGAGATAAAGCCTAAGGAAACTTTGAAAATAGGTTATTTTTGGCATGTTTGTGAGTCCATATTTACCAACACTGGTCTTGCATCCAAAAACTGAATGACGATTTAATGTATGTTGGATATGCTGGTTCCAAAAATGCTCTTCCTTTTTTAAAGTCAACTTTAGTTTTTGAGATATCGCTAATATAAAATTTTAAAAATTTGCATTCATGCCCTTTTGAAATCTGATCACGTTTATCACGTTGATAGAGTTTGGGGACCCGATTTAGACTAAATAAGGCACGCAGATTTCAAAAATTCTATTAGTTTTATCGTGCTGGCTTAAGTTTTCGAGTTATGAAGCAACAAAATAGCATTTTTTTTGTCGTGTAATTGAATAATTATATCTTTTTATTAGCATTTGCTAAGCAACTTCAAACATTTGCAAAGGGATTGCGAACTCATTATGACCTTACTAAGAACAATTCCCGGAAACAAATTAACGTATAATGTAAATATGAAGTCAATCAGCTGAGTGGTTTGGCTGGAATGATGAGAACGATTTTTCAAAATTTGCTTGCGTTATAACTCGAAAACTAAAGCTGTCAGAAAAAAGTTAATACCAGTTTTGGAATCCTCGCATCCAATATAGTTAAGGTCGTGTTTAAAACTGAGGCTCTAAAATTAGTATTAGCAATTATAGCCTAGCAAAGTTAGTAAAAAACGCATGTTTTTGACTCATTACCAGCCATTTGCTCGCGAACGAGAGCTGATGGAACAAATTGGAAGACATATTCGGATTCATCACACAAAACTCCATCTAAATCAGTTGTCAAAGGTCAGGCAAATTGAAAAAGCTTAACTTTTTTGAACCTGTGTTATCTTTCTCAAATTAAGAAAAAAACTTTTCTTATTTTTTAGTCCCAATTGGATTTGAACCTGGAACCTCCGTTTATTAGTCCCAAACCTAACTACTTGTTCCAAACTTTATTTTATATCTTGGAAATTAAAGAGTTGCCCAGACAACTTTTTGTCATATTTAGTAAAATGCCAAAATTTAAGGACATTTTTGTTAATAAGTCGAAAAATATTTACTTTTTTGACACGTTGTTAGCATCACGAGATAGGTATTTTAAATTCCTTTAATCTGATACCCAATATGCCTATATTAATTTTGAGTAAATAGGCGTAAATCGTAAAAAACTGAAAAAGGTCAAAATCCCCCCATACAAATCGACCCCCCTAAAAATGAGTTTGGGCCGCTAAAGAAAAAATACGTGTCGAATTAATTTTCGTTCTGAATAACATATCCAAATTTCATGAAGATCATCATTGAAGATTAGAGGAATTATTCACACTCTTAAAGCAAACATTCAGTGCTGACAATGTTAGGACATGCCATCAGGGATTACCTATGATTTGTCAGAACCTGAAGACATTTCCCCTAGAAATCACAATGTAAATTTCCTTAGTGCCACATTTTCCAACAGTCGAATTATTTATTATTTGGAAAATGTTTTTACTCAAGAACCCTACAATATGCAATACAAGAGCAACATGGAGTGAAAAATAATGAAGAAATTATTCCGGAAGTTACACCAAACGAAGTCTCTCGAAAAACACATTTTGGTCTTAAAATGAAAAAAAAATTCCTGGTTTCGACCTTATTACTACCGAAGTTTTAAGACACTTGCCATATAAAAATATTAATTGTAGTTCAAAAAAGATCAACTGTAATTCGAAAAAGACCAATTTTAATTCGAAAAAGATCAATTGTAATTCGAAATAGATCAATTGTAATTCGAAAAGGATCATATGTAATTCGAAAAGGACCAATTTTAATTCGAAAAAGATCAATTGTAATTCGAAAAAAAGATATGGAATATAATAAAATATATATCAATTGTAATTCGAAAAAATCAATTGTAGTTTGAACAAGTAGTTTTACGTGCCGTTACAAGCAAAATACTTTTCCCTATACCTCACCACTCTGCTTGTACCCATACCTATTAGAAAGTTGTTTGTTTGGTTGCTATCAAACGGGTAAGGCTATCTAGCAGTTCTCGTTTAGTTAGTCAAATCATTAAATATAATGACAAAGTTTAGCTAACCAAGACAACGAGAAACCAGATATACGTTGTATACCGTAAGCCGACCAGATTCCTGTTCCCAACTCCGTCCTTGGCCGTAGTTGGTTCGTACTTAAAACCCTTTAGTTAGCAAACCCGATTACCCACTAAACCCAAACGCCCCCTATCGTTCTTACTAACCTGACTCACTTGCCACCTATTCTCGTGAGTTACTTAGTATTTATACTAATCGTATTTAGCAACCCAATTCCCACTACACCCGAACGCACTAACCCGACTCGCCTGCCACATATTCTCGTGAGTTACTTAGTATTTATACTAATCGTATTTAGCAACCCGATTACCTATCGTTCGTACTAACCCGACTCACCTGCATCCTATGCTCGTGAGTTACTTCGTATTTACACTAATCGTAAACCTGATTATGCCCTGAAGACTAGCCTGAAAGCCTGCAACTGACGCCAGAGTTGCCGAGGACCTTGAAGCGACTCGTCATTGACGAAGACTATTAAGGAGCAGAGTGTATTTATTAGAGTGTCCCTTATTTTGGAAATGTTGGAAATGTTGAGACGGTACCCCCTCATTTTTTTCCTTTTGACTAAAAAATAACTCAGGAAAAATTTTACGCCCCTACGACCACGCCTTCCCTACGCGACGGGGCCGTAAAGAGCGGGGCCTTAAAAATCATTTTTCCATACAAAGCAAAAAATTTTTTTCTTTATTTTAAATTTTTTTGTTATTAATTATAATATTACTTGGTTAGCTTATTCACGACAAAAAATTTTATTTTGGTGGGATAAGGCTTTCAGTTCTAAAAATTTCGAAAAAAAAATGTAGAGCTTTTGGGGTCCTACAGTAAAAATTTTTTAAAAAATATTTTTTTTAGTTTTGACAAGCAACCGTTTTAGTTGAATTGTTGCTTTTAATGATATATTTTCATAAAAAAATATTATTCCTATCTGTGACATCTTTATCGTGATCTAAAGAAGGGTAAAAAATGCATTTTTGATGTTTTTCGATACACGATCAAGATGTCACAGATATGAATAATATTTTTTTATGAATATATATCATTAAAAGCAACATTACAACTAAAACCGTTGCTTGTCAAAACTAAAAAAAAAAAATTTTTAAAAAATTTTTTGAAAAATTTTTTAGAACTGAAAGCCTCATCCCACCAAATTCAAATTTTTTGTCGTGAATAAGCTAACTAAGTAATATTATAATTAATAACAAAAAAATTTAAAATCAAAAAAAAATTTTTTGCTTTGTATGGAAAAATGATTTTTAAGGTCCCGCTCTTTACGGCCCCGTCGCGTAGGGAAGGCGTGGTTGTAGGGGCGTAAAATGTTTCCTGAGTTATTTTTTAGTCAAAAGGAAAAAAATTAGGGGGTACCGTCTCAACATTTCCAACATTTCCAAAATAAGGGACACTCTAGTATTTATATTAGCTGAAGTATTATCATGAACTAGGTTAAGATCTTGGTAATAAAGGTGTGTGCGAGATGAGATCGTACTTTTGTTGTTTGTCTAAAAAATCATTCGTCTTCTTATTTATTCAAGGGACTTGGCCGAATCTATGAATACACAGAAAAAAACGATGTTGTAAATACAATTAATTTTCTCACTTAAAATGCTGCTATACGGAAATTTGCAATATCAACAAACGTTTGTAAATTTTGATTGTTGAAAACAATATTCTTTTTTCAACAAAGAAATTCAACAAACACAATTTGTTGATCTGACAAAAGTAAAAAATCTAAATTTTTTTCAACAAAAAAATTCAACAAACACAATTTGTTGATCTGACAAATGAATTTTTTTTTTCAACAAAGAAATTTAAGAAACACAAACACTTTCCATTAACAAGACAAACCGACATTTAAAATCCTACTGATGATAACACTAACTGGAGTGTTTGAAATTCAATTATATATATGGGGCATTCCATGCCAAATCACTCACTTTTAGGCCCGACCCCCTTCGATTAATTTTATTTTTGGATATGTTTTAGTACGTATTAAATGCAACTTCCAGCCTTTTATACCAAGGTGGTGTTGAGTAATCAATTTTTCAAAATAGCGATTTTTTCCAAAAAATGAAAAAATTTAAATTTTCAATCAATTTTGACCAGTAAAAAATATAGATATATTAAAAAAAGATGGACAACATTTTGTTGGTAGTTAAATGTAGTTTTAGAAAAAAAAATATGAAAAATTATTCGAAGTAACTATCACTTGTTTTTTATCGTATAAAAATTAAAATCGACTTTTTGAAAAAGTCCGAAACCTTCGATTTTTTTTTAAAAATGTCAAAAAATTCTACTCTAAATTACGCAACTTTTAAGTCATAATTCGAGATGTGATCGTAATTCGTTCTATTTTTATTCAAATTTTGAAAATTGCACTTTTTTTTTGACTCTGGTTTATTTTATATGGTGCTCCAAAAAAAATTATTTGGTAAATATTGACCGTAACTTCCCCTAGATATATTAACTTGGGTATAAAAATACGTTTCAGAAAATTTTAGGATGATCGGACATGGGTAAGGCGTGCCGCATCGGCTTTGAAGTTTGAAAATCGGATTACAAGGGAAAATATGCATTTTTTTCTGTTTTCTTAATTTTTTTGGTATTTTAAGTTAATTTTGAATTCAAATGGTTAAAGAATTGAAATGTAGAGTAAAATGTCTCTCTATTAAGGTCATAAAAACCGAAATCGGTTTAAAATCAGCCAAGTTATTACAACTTCCCCAGGCATCTAACGTGTGGCAGACAACTTGATTAATCAATACAATCCGATTTTTGAAATTCATTGAAATTTTCTACTGTAATAACATTTTTTTATTCTTCAAGTTCAAATGTTATTAGATGACAAGTATTTTTCATATTGTGTTTTGCTAACATTTTTTAAATTAGTGCTAAAAATGCCTGCATTTTCCACACCCTTTTGAAATCTCTATTTTAAAAAAAAAAATATTTTTTTTGTTTTAAAATTTGGAAAAGTCAAAAAAATATTACACTGAAACATGAATAATGAAAAAATGTTATTACAGTAGAAAATTTCAATAAATTTAAAAAAAGGGCCTCGTATTTTTTAATCAAGTTGTATGGCACACGCTAGATGCCTGGGGAAGTTGTAATAACTTGGCTGATTTTCAACCGATTTTAGTTTTTAGTACCTTATTAGAAAGGCATTTTACTCCACATCATAATTCTGTAATCACTTTTATTAAAACTTAACCTAAAATACCAAAGAAATTGCGAAAACAGAAAAAAAATCATATTTTTCCTTGTAATCCGTTTTTTAAACTTCAAGGACCATGCTAGGCGCCTTACACATGTCCGATCGTCCCAAATTTTTGTGAGACGTATATTTACCTCCAAATGAATATATTTAGGGTAAGTTAGGGTCAGTATCTACCATTTTTTTTTTTTTGAGCTCCATATAAAATAAATCAGAGCCAAAACATAAAAGGTGCAATTTTAAAAATTAAAAAAAAAAATAGAAAGAATTGTGATCACATCTCGAGTTATGGCTTAAAAGTTGCATAATTTAGAGTAGAATTCTTTAAGTTTTTTACAAAAAAATCGAAGGTTTCGGACTTTTTCAAAAAGTCGATTTTAATTTTTAAACGTCAAAAAATAAGTGATAATTACTTTGAATAATTTTTTCACATTTTTTTTCTAAAACTACATTTAAATACCAACAAAACGTTGTCCAACTTTTTTTAAAATATCTATATTTTTTACTGGTCAAAATTGATTGAAAATTTAAATTTTTTCATTTTTTGGAAAAAATCGCCATTTTGAAAAATTGATTACTCAACACCACCTTGGTATAAAAGGCTGAAAATTTGGCTGCATTTAATACGTACTAAAACATATCCAAAAATAAAATTAATCGAAGGGGGTCGGGCCTAAAAGTGAGTGATTTGGCATGGAATGCCCCATATACTTTATGGGGTCCTAAATCCAGTTAAAAATCTGACAAAAGAACTTTTTAGAATTCTAAGATTTTAAGAGGGTTTTTTTACCCTTTTTTTTTATATTTTTTTGAGAAAAATTTTAAAATTTTGTTTTGAAATTTTTGTAACCGATTGAAGTCTAAATCCAACAAAAACATCTTCATATGTTATCAGCCCTGTTTTCCAAGAAAATTTTTCGGAGCCTCTAACTTTTAATTTTGCTTTAAATATTTTAATCTTTTCTGATAGATAGTAATTCTTAGCATTTTTTTGATAGATTCCCAGCAAAATTTTATGGAATCGGTTCTTTGGCAATGTATTCTGGAATAGATTCCTCAGTAATGTTACTCCATTCCTCTACTGTTTCCACGGAATCAATAAAAAAACTTATAATTTTTGAAAAAAATGTCAAACAGAAAAATAAAATTAAAAAAAAAACAATTTATTTGTTATCTTTTTGTGGACAAAATTTTTGATTTTCGCCGCATTAATTGTGCTTTTAAATACATTCTGGATACATATGGCAGAAATAACGTAAGTACACATCTTAATTTGGTATATGTATGTGGTACTTACAATTTGTTTTATGGTTTCTTTCAGATTGCAAAAAATACATATTTTAAGATGTAATTTAGGAGAACTGATGCTGTCGGTTATACTCATGGAAATATTAAGAAGCATATTCTATCCATTTTCTCAAAACTAGAAGCGTGGGATATAATATTCATTGTAACGGAATTATCAAGGTTGTAGCATGTATGTATCCACAGTTTAACATAATTTTTGATAGGTATAAACAGTTTTAAATGTCTCAGAACCTGAGAGACATTTTCTATAGGAAAAATGTCTCAGAATCTGAGACTTTTTCTATAGGAAAAATGTCTCAGAATCTGAGACTTTTTCTATAGGAATATTATCTCAGAATCTGAGACTTTTTCTGTAGGAAAAATGTCTCAGAATCTGAGACTTTTTCTATAGGAAAAATGTCTCAGAATCTGAGACTTTTTCTATAGGAAAAATGTCTCAGAATCTGAGACTTTTTCTATAGGAAAAATGTCTCAGAATCTGAGACTTTTTCTATAGGAAAAATGTCTCAGAATCTGAGACTTTTTCTATAGGAAAAATGTCTCAGAATCTGAGACTTTTTCTATAGGAAAAATGTCTCAGAATCTGAGACTTTTTCTATAGGAAAAATGTCTCAGAATCTGAGACTTTTTCTATAGGAAAAATGTCTCAGAATCTGAGACTTTTTCTATAGGAAAAATGTCTCAGAATCTGAGACTTTTTCTATAGGAAAAATGTCTCAGAATCTGAGACTTTTTCTATAGGAAAAATGTCTCAGAATCTGAGACTTTTTCTATAGGAAAAATGTCTCAGAATCTGAGACTTTTTCTATAGGAAAAATGTCTCAGAATCTGAGACTTTTTCTATAGGAAAAATGTCTCAGAATCTGAGACTTTTTCTATAGGAAAAATGTCTCAGAATCTGAGACTTTTTCTATAGGAAAAATGTCTCAGAATCTGAGACTTTTTCTAAAGGAAAAATGTCTCAGAATCTGAGACTTTTTCTATAGGAAAAATGTCTCAGAATCTGAGACTTTTTCTATAGGAAAAATGTCTCAGAATCTGAGACTTTTTCTATAGGAAAAATGTCTCAGAATCTGAGACTTTTTCTATAGGAAAAATGTCTCAGAATCAGAGACTTTTTTTATAGGAAAAATGTCTCAGAATCTGAGACTTTTTCTAAAGTAAAAATGTCTTAGAATCTTAGACGTTCTTCCTGTACAAAAAGTCTTAGAATCTGAGACATTTTTTAGAAAACGTCTCAGATTCTGAGACATTTTTCCTATAGGAAAAGTCTCAGATTCTGAGAAATTTTTCCTATAGAAAAAGTATTAGATTCTGAGAAATTTTTCCTATAGAAAAAGTCTCAGATTCTGGAACATTTTTCTTATAGAAAAGTCTCAGATTCTGAGTCTATAGATTTTTTCTTAATAAGATTATTGTGGTAAAATTATTGTAAGTTTATATGTACTTGTGTATTTAGTTTTCAAATTTTTTGTAAAGAAAAAAAATTAAATTTTTTAAAAAAAATTTCATTTAATTATTCAGAACTGGTTCCATAATTCATTACATGGAACAGATATGTAACCGTTAAAAAATCGCGGAATCCCTTCTTGTACCACTATATGCAACATATTCTAGAATAGATTCCGAAGAACAGATAAGTGTTCTAGTTTGGAGGAAAAGGATGTATTGCTTTCGTGACAATCTCAAACAAAAATCATCGATGATGCAATGCATAGTAGAATCGATTGCAGGGTAGTATAGTTGATTCCACAACCGATTCTTTGGAATCGAACATTTTGCTGGGTTATAACCCCCCTTCTAGTAATGAGTCATTTTATTAGAATTACATTTTACGTTAATATCCATCAATCAAATTCCAATAAATTTTATGATTTTGTTAAAAAATCAATGATCGTTATTGTTCTCAATGATATTTCAAGTGTTTTTATGCACAAACTAACAAAAACTTTATCAAATTGCAAACATGAAAATATCGAAAAATAAGGTGTAATTTCAAAGAACTCACACAAAGTCCCCGGAATGCCATGAATTGCGTTTCAACAAAAACTTACTAAATATAATTTTCAAAGATAAGAATAAGACTATAAAAAATTGTAAAAAAAATAAATTAGATGGTTAAAAGAAAGCAGGTGTTTTATTATTTAAGCCGCCACAGAAAATAAAACATCTTTGAAGCATCTTTTAACATAAATAAGTCAAGAGCACGTGCTACATCATTATGATGATCATCATCGTCAACATCCCCAACATGCTACAGAGAGAGAATTAGTGGCACGACTGCAATTGTAACCTAATTGTGTTGTTCATCATTCTTTTTTCCCCCCCAAAAAAAAAACAGAAAAAAATAATGTTCGATTACTAAACAATTATCCAACTTTAAAGCAAATAAACAATGATCAATGTCTTGCGATAATATTATTGTAAGGACCCCATTTGAATGATGTAGCAAAACCTGAAAACACAATTGGAATCAAGGACATAAACCGCAACATAAGAATATTAACAACAGCAGCAAAAACAAAAATAATAACTGATCGCGTTCATATATTCAAGGATAAAAACTGCAATTTGGTTTAAAAAAAAAAAATAACGAAAGAAACGCAAGCTGCATTTATCACAAAAAGAAGATCTTAGGGCATCATCCTTAGGGAGGATTGGTTTTTTTTTTTTGTTTATTCTTATATTTTTTAAACTAGCGCTTAATACAAAACAGGACACGAGCCAAAGACGTCAATTTTACAAATGCATTCAGTAAATTGTTGTGTGTGGTTCTTGATAAGAGATTAAAGATGTTGTGCAAATCAGGGATGATGTATCGTTGATATTATGGGGGCCAATGTTTAATTAAACCCGAAATTTTTTGCAAGGAACGGATTGTAGTTTATTTAAATTCAATTAACGAAGATTTGATGATTTGAAATTGTTCTTAAACAAACCTGTTTCAACATACTGTCGTTAATGTAGTCCTCTCAGTCCTGGATTTTATTCTAGATCAAATATATCTTTCTCTTTCATTTCAGTTATCAGTTTTGGAACCTTTTTTATGTATGCAACGATCAAAAATCCTATTTTTAAAATTTATTATGTTGAAATTTACTAAACAAAAAAATAAGAATGATTTGCACTCCCCGAACAAATGCACTTAAAATAATCACTCTGTTAAATTACAGAGAAACTCTGCTGAGCCAACAGAAAATACCATAGATTTCCAACCAGCAAGATTTTTTGTTATTTTACGAAGAAAACTCTGTAAAATTATTTCGATAAAAAACTATAAATTTACAGAATTATCTGCAAAATATTGATAAAGCAGAAAAGAATTTTACCAAAAAAACTCTGGAAATTTACAAAGTTTTAGTTAAATGCTTTTTATGAGTTCAAAACTTTACAAAAAAAAAAAAAACTCTGTAAATTTAAAAATTTTTAGTTAAATCCATTTTATGAGTAAAGCTTCTCTGCTTCAAAAACATTAATTAAAATTAAAAAAAAAAAATAATTAATTAAAATTAAAATTTTGTTAAATTTTCCCGCTTTAATGCTTCCAAATTGTAAGTTTACTTTTTTATTTTTGTGAAAAATACGAGTTTTTAGCGTTAATTTTACAAAATTTTGTTTTTCGGTTTCAAGAAAATACAAAGTATTTTTTTTTTTTAAAAATCTGTATTTCGACAGATTACTTTGTCAAATATCTGTCGAATTGAGATTACAGTCATTTTACAGAGTATTTAACAGAATAATTATTTTGAGTGTGGATAAACATTGAACTTTTAATTACATTTTCATGCAAGAGCCTATAAAATTTGATTGATAATATTTTCGTTCGTTCCTGCCGAGTCAATTGATTCCCTATGTTGCTCATAAATTGCTGAATCGTGTTGCTTGTTTCCGTGAAGGTGGATATCCCTCATTGGTAGTCCGCTTTGCAATTTTCAAATTGGGCCCCAGCTTGGGCGCCATTTGCTTCAAAAATCATTACTATGTAGTTTTTTTTTTCAAATTTATTGCATTCCTAAGTTTATCTACATGGGGCAAATTTATTAATTTGTTAAAACCAAATTAAAACCAAAAACTATCGGTTTTCAAATTGGTTGATGAGTGAGAAACTCTAGTTACAATCTATATATTAACCCGTCCGGAGCCAAAAAATCAGCGTTGCATCTTTTAGATAGAAAAGTGCACTAAAAATAAAACCTCTGTCCAATAGGATGGAGTAAATTACGTTTTTTTTCGAATTTCGAAAACGTTGGGGTCGGTAAAGTCTTTTGCTTTAAATATTAGTTAACATCGGACACAGAAAAAGTGTTTAAGTGGTAAAGCCTTTTTAGAAATTCCGATTTTAACGAGATAAAAAATACTTAAAAAATTGTACTATGGTACTTTTTCTATCTCCTGAAAAAATGGTTCTAGAAACTTGGAATGAGAAATGAAGGAAGTTTTTATGGGATGTTCCGATGCTAAGGAGACAAACAAGTTTAATTTGCCACTTTTTCGATCTCCAAAAATATTGCTCATTAGATCGTGATTTTTTGGAATGTAGGATCCTCCATCAGAACAAAACATTCTAAAAAAAAGACTTTTAGGAATTTCTTATTCTAAAGTGGTAAATTAGTAGAGATGGGCGCGTGGGTGATTTTTGACTCACACTCTAGTCACACTCACTCACAATCACGTGAGTAAATTTAATACAACTCACACTCACGTGCACTCACGCAAGCTTCACTCACACTCACGTTGACTGACACTCACGAAACTCTTATTTATACAAAAAAAAAAATTCAAAACTAAAATTTCAAAAATCTTTAAAATTTTTCAGCAAAATTTAAAGTTTAGCTAAATTTAACATTTTTATTTGCTTTTTTCGAGACAAAATCTTAAGTTAAGCCAAATTTTAAAATTTTTTTGTTGCTTTTTTTGGTATGAAACGGAAACTCACGCAAAAATCTCACTCACGCACACTCACTCACGCAATTTTTTCTCCACTCACACTCACTCACAATCACGTGAGTAAAATTGAATTCAGTCACACTCACGCGTGATCACGCTGTAATCTGCTCATGTGCTCATCTCTATAAATCCGACTCGAGAATTTTGGTCGGACTGGCGTTGCGCTCCAAATGGCGCTATAAATATTTTCACAGAAAAAAAAAAAAAAACAATCGACGGGAGTTGGAGCCGGTTTTACTTCAGACGTTTGCGATATAGAGAAGTCTTTCAAATTACCTTTACCCTGTAGTATTTTCCAGGCTGAAATAGTTGCTATAGATAAGGCAGCCTCACAGTTTCTTGGGGAAACGGGTAAAATGATAAACTTTTACTTCGACAGTCAAGCTGCACTAAAGGCTCTAATGAGCTTTTGTATTAAATTAAAAGTCGTTTTTAAATGTTACGAGAATCATCAGAAACTATCCGGGAATAATACCGTATCTCTTGTATGGGTACCTGGACATAGGGGAGTAGATGGGAACGAGAAAGCTGATGAGCTCGCTAAGCTTGGAGCAGATGGCGTAGGAACTTTTGTTCATATTGAGCCCCCGATTCAGTACTATAGGACGAGAAGTGACTGTCGTTGCATTTCTATTGCAAACAGGAAATGGAGAGAGCTAAGCACGAGCAGTATCACCAGAAGAATCTGGCCGCATTACGACCTCGGGAAAACTCGCTACCTTCTCTCTCTTAACAGAGAGGATTGTCGTTTACTCACGGGAGTTGTCACAGGACACTGCCTATTTGCTTTTCACGCGAAAACTATGGGACTTATCTCGGATGCCAATTGTAGAAAATGTGATGAACCTAATACAGATGAAACAGTTGAACATATTCTGTGCAAATGCCCCGCATTGGCCAGACACCGCGAGCGAATACTAGGTAAAGCAGAAATCGAGAATCTGAATGATATCGCCGCTACGGACCTTACGCAACTAAAACTGTTCGCAACATGGACTAACGCGTTTTATCCTCGTTGCTGAAGGAAATTGTGGTATCGCTATGGACCAGCCAGTCTATGCAAGGAGTCTGAACTTTAGGCTCCACCACTCCTAACCTAACCTAACCTTTTCGATTTCCTAAAAAAATTGTCTTACAAACTTAAAATTTTTAATCTAGAATTATCCAGCAAAAAAAAACATGAAAGACTTTAGATTTGTTTTTTTTCCTTAACGCATTCTATACGGAAATGAATGAAACCCACATGAAACGAAATAAAAAGTAACTGAAAACGAAATGAAATAAAACGGGAAGGAAACGCAAATGTACCAGCGAATGAAGTAAAACGGATTTTTTACTTAAATTTTTTTTATTCAAAATTATTTTTCCACTGAAATTTATTTCTCTTAAATATTTTTCTCTCAATTTTTTTTTTAATCAAATTTTTTTTTCATTCGAAACTATTTTCAAATTTCTTGATTTCATCGGGTTAGAACTATTGAAAATTTTATTCGTTAACCGGTTATTTCTGGTTAAAATTTTTAATTATCTTCCTTGTAAGTGAAAGATATAATTTAAAACATAGAAAATCTGCCCATCCAATTCTTCAAGGAATGCTGGTTGTTTAATAGCCGATTTAACTTAAGTTTTCTTCTTTAGTTTCCAAAAGATCTTTGTACCTCAGTTTGTTCTTCACTGTTTTTTAATAAAAGACACGTTAGCACGTGCTGTTCACTTTATTTTGTTGATGTGTTCGTCTTTTTAATTGGGATGCCTGCAACAGGATGTTGAATTTTAGAGGTACAACAAGTGCATCATGTGTTAGTGCAGCAACCATAACAGTTGTTTTTAGAAATTATAGAGGGAAGTTTTTGTGTTCACCTAAAGATTGGCGCGAAATTTTTTTAAGTTTAAAAAAAAATTGTAAACCATTTATTTATAATTGAGAACTCAAATGCGTTTGTTAAATTTTAACTGCGACAAAATTGTTCTCGCTTAGGTCATATGGCGATATAAATATAATTTTGTGTTCCCTTACATTAAATATGAGTTTAAACCGACAAGAAAAACTGCAGTTCCGATTGTTTTGCTTGAAATCTGATTGATTTTTTTTTCCGAGACATAAAACGGTGGAGTTTTGCATTAAGGTTGCTCCACAACTGCTGAAAAGGCGAATTGTTTGTTGAACTCTGGTTCTGAGATTCCGAGCTACAAGTAGCCGCATTCGTTGTCAGTTGCCAACTGAAACAGCAGATGATGAGATCCCTTCTATTAAACTTTCGCCACTTTTAGGGAGTTTTAGCTCCACTCTTTTAGCAGCGGTTGACTAGATCTTCATTTGAGAGTCCTGGATGGCGAGTTTTTATTCGGTAGTCAGAGTTTATGTGTTTTATGGGTTATTGAGGCCAGAATATTCACCATATAATTGTAATGACATATAATTGTAACGCATTGATCGGAAGAAACAGTTTTTAATTGTTTTCCAAACCACATTCAAATGCACATTTTGACGACTGCTTACTTCGGAAAATGTTAGCTAAAATAAGCCAATACAAAGTAATTTTAAGCAAAAGTCATTAAACCAACAATGAGTAAAATTATCTCCAGGTATAATAATAAAATATTAATAGTGTATAAAAATTTTAATAGCCATCGAGGGAGGTACACCTAGATCAATTATAAACCCACTTGCATATAAACGCAATGAAAATGCAAACAGATGTCCAAGACAAGACATTCCTTCCATATGCAAACTTATAAATGCACATATCTTTTAAATAACGTTGGTTTTCTTTTTGCATGAGAAGGCACGTGTTCTAAGTACAACAAAAGTTAAAGGATGTGCTAATAATAAGGTGTGGTCATGGAAGTGGTGGTTTTTTGGTGGTTACAAACCATTTCCTTAGCACATTTTAATAAAAAATACATCTTAAAAAGACATATTGCCATTACATCAAATATATTTCTAATCGAAAATAGAATAATTGCATTTGAAAGAAAACGATCTTTTAGTTGGTCTACAATATTATTGCAAAATATGTAATTATTTGTTTAGTATTTATCTGTTTTAAAAACCCTAACCTTTCATGTGTAGAAGCCTGAATGAAAATTGCTGTAAGTAGTTAAAGCAGAGCTTCTCAATAACTTTTGATAACGGCACTTTAATGCACTTCAAATGGCTTCTTTAAATTATATGGCCTGCCTCAGAGTCAATTCCGTTCAAAAGTTGTTTCAAAGTTTTTCCCTAAAAACGAAATAATTTTTCGGAATGAAACCACTTCCACTAGATAAATTTTTTTACCTACGCCTAACAAATCAAAATGTTATCATTATTTTTGTTGTATTTGCGCCCCCAAATGAGGGGGGGGGGGGCGGTAACTTAAAATTTTGAATGTAAGATAATCCATCGAAAAAAAAACGTTTTCGCCAAAGTACGTTTGAAAAAGTTTTGGTTCTTAAAGGGTGAAATGCATAAAGGTGAAATGCATAAAGGTGAAATGCAGGTTAGGTTGAATGGGCGTCCGTCAATTTGGCAAATTCACTCGGAGGCTAAAAGGCCCATTGTGATTTCCCTACTCCTCTCTGACACAAAAACTTGAACCACCCCGAATCTCTAAGATATTCTGTTAGAGATGTCAATGAGGCGCCGTTAAGGCAATCCAGGTCATCGAAAAATCCTTGCCCCAAATGCCTAAGGAGGTTTTTCATCAGATCCGCACATCCACATAACAAGACTCTTCACCATGGACGTATACAGGGGGTGGGCACAGGGGGCACGTGCCCCCCCCTTTTCGATTTGAAAATTTTGAAAAATTATTACACTGCAACACATTGTACAAAAAAAAAATACACAGGTTTCAAAATATTTGGGTTTTTAAAGAAAAGATTTTTTTTTTTTATAAAAACTCCAGAGTGTTATCTAATTTCGTTTCTAAAAAGTCATTTTTATCGGAATATCTGTAAAATATGTTTAAAAAACACGTAAATTGGTTTTATCTAATAAAAATTATGCATCAGGATCATAAAAAAAAATGTCTTAAAAAAAATTCAAATATACGATTCTAAGACACTTTCTCTATGCTAAATTGTAAGATTCTGAAATTTTATTTCAATAGGAGATTCTCGGATTTAGGAATTTTTTTTTTTTATAGAAACATTTTCAGATTCAAACACACTTTATCGTCAGGAAAATTCTTATATTTTGGGAGATTTTTGTCTTATTAAAAAATTTTTAGTTTCTGAAACGTTTTCTCTATAGAAAATTTTAAAATTCTTAGAATTTTTTTTAAAGAGAAACTATCAGATTCTAAACTATATTTTCCATAGTAAAATTTTCATATTCTTAAATATGTTTTACACAAAAATATATCAGATTTTGAAACAATTATTTATAAAAACTTTTTAGATGCTGATACTTTTTCTATCAAAAAAGTCTTAAATTTTTAATATTTTTTATAAAAAAAATCATCATATGGTACCATGGAACAAGCTTAAATCTAAAACAGCGCGATTACCAAACTGTTTAATGAATATGAATTTGGAATATTTAACAACAATTTTTGGATATAAAACTAAAATTTTCAATTTAGCACTTTTTCTGGGATAAAATTGCACAAATGAACAAAGTTTTGAAACTATACTCAAAAATACTTAAACCTCAAGAATCTGCGCAAAATATACGCCATTTGATCCATATGAGGATCTGCTGATTTAAGCAGACGCGGCTTGTTGAATTTTTGTTGCAATATATACGAAACGGTTATAATATTCCAAAACATTTTTTTTACACCCAAAAAAAAACGTGGGTATTCAATACTAAAAATTTAACTAAATTTTAGTCCAAAAGGACCTAGTGCAGAAATTGGTAAACAATACTAAATTTTTTTTACTAATATTATTCAAAACCAGTAAAAATTACTTATTTTAGTACTTTGAAGATACTAAAATTCGTAACTAATTAGTAGATTTTGGTACAAAATCACTTACTAAACCTTTTACTGTAGAATTATTTTGAGTGTATATAAATAAAGATAAAATCGTATAGGGGGGCGGGGGTGGTATGGGGTGTAGTCCTAGTTAAATCGGGGTTGACTAAAAAATTGGAAGTTGTGCCCCCCCGTTTTCAAATTCCTGGATACGTCGCTGCTCTTCACTACTCTTCCTTCCCCTCCTACACTTCTTCCCTATCAAAAATTCCCATACGCACGGTCATTTTGCCAATTATATAGTGTCCTGTAAGTACTCCTACTAACAGGCTAACCGTCCGTTAGCCAAAAGTAAGACGACTTTTTTGTCATCTTAGGATTTGGCAGTGGCCATATGTTTCGCGATATCCTGGTCGTAGTCAGTGATATCCACCTATCCTTCATTCTATTCTCAGATATCCTATCAATTTCGTTCATCAATTCCACTAAAGGAACCGATGTGTCAGGTTATACACCTTCCCCCTCCGATTCCCCCACAAATTTCGTGTCTTTATACATGCCAAACAATGGCCACGAAAAAGCTGATTGTGGGAAAATTTATAAAAAAATTTTGGAAGGGCATCATCAGTCGGCAACTAGCGGACAAAGTTTCAAAAAATTACGTTTTTCGACCAAAAATCATGTCCCAATTTTTTAACAAAGTCCTGCGCAAAAGTTAGGATTTTTTTAAAAAATTTCAAAAAAGAGATGCTGATTTTCAAACGTAAAAATATTCCTTGTCCAAGTTCGTCCCAAAAGGGGAAAATATATAATAATTTGTATCGAAAAAGAATTAACATAATATAAAACAGAAAAATTATAGTCGGTTAAGCCCGACCATATGTTATCCTACACCAGTGTTTTCCGGAAAATGGGTCCCAAGTCAAAACATGGACCGATTAGATCTATATTTCGTTAGATCTTTAATTAGTATAGAAAACATACACAAACAAAATTTCAGTGAAATTTGCTTATTTTTGTTGTGAATAGACCGATTTTACTGAATATCGTGCGAAATTTTTATATGGGTCTAAGTCCAAAAATCATCCAATTATATTCAGAATTAATAAAAGCACACGTTTAACACCTACAAACAAAATTTTTATGAAATATTTGCAATTTTCATGAAATTTTGAGAGATTTATGTGAATATCGGGAAGGTGGTTTGTATGGGGACTACAAGATGAACTGATCCGATTCCTTTAAAATTTAGAATGATGATTTTTGAATACAAAATATGTTTACCTGCCAAGTTTCAAAAGGATACCTATTATAATACGGTTATTAGAGTCATTTGTGCCAAAATAAAGCAGTCCTTTGTTTGGGGGCTAGGTCTAAACATGGACCGATTGTTTCCATCTTCAATAGGCTTCGTCCTTAAGCCAAATGAAGCTTAAGTTTTAAATTTCAGACAAATCAATCGTTTAGATGGACAGACGGACGGACAAGGTTTAATCGTCTCAGAAAGTGATTTTGAGTCGATTGGTATACTTTAAGGTGGGTCCTAGGAACAATATTTCGGATAGTTACAAACATCAGTACAAACTCATTATACCCTGTACCACAGAGTGGTTTAGGGTATTAACACGATTTTGGTTCTAAAATACTGATCAGCGATTTTGGTCCACAGATGCTGGTCAGCATTGTTGGACCAAAATCGTTTTTTATATTTTTTTTAATATTTTTCACATAATATACTAAACATTTTCCAACTTTTAAGACCAATTTGGTTAAAAAATATTTTTTGGTTTAAAAATCGCTATTTTGGAATTTTTTAAACATTTTCCCATAACGTACGCAAAAATTACTAATTTTTGAGACAAATTTGGTAAAAAAAATTCGGACAGAAACTTTGGTCGAAAAACGAAACTTTTTCAAGCTTTGAAAATCAGCCATTCCGTCGCCATCGTTCGGCAGGTATTACGAAACGAAATTCGAAAGTTTAGAATTGACGGACGCCCTAATGTCCAGGGACCCAGATAAGCTTGACTGATTCGACGAAGGGATTGTATATACAATTCCTAATGATTCCCAATTTACAGTGTTTAATTTTATGGCCTTCAGAGCAGCTAGACTATCCAATGTGAAAATGTTAATGGCGCAAGGTTCCTTGTCATAATAATCTGCGCGACTTTATCAATTGAAAGTCCCTCAGCCTGGAAAATACTACACTTATCCGGAAGTCCTAATTAGGGCCCCGATTTTAAAGCATTCAGAGTACACTCCCGAACACGTATCCATATTTATCTTTGATCTGGCTGTAAAAATGAGATGGCATTCTTTGTTATAACAGAGTTTTCCGCCTAGTCTTCCCTTGTTGGTATTTGGACTTTGAAGGTTCTGCCAAAGTTCGTCTGCGGTGAGATATAGTCAGTTCTCTGTTCCAGTTCCGTCTCGCCCACCGTAGTACGGAAGAACTTCAGAAATGACGACTCAAATCCTGATTCTTTTATTAATCGTATGAAAATTAAATGGGTCTTATTTATGATGTGAATAAGTCTAGCAGAATTCCCTTGAGTAAAAAAAGTACACCCCCGTCCCCCAAATCTAAAACCTGGATCCTGGTATTTTACGAAAAATCCGGCGGGTATGATCGTAAGACATATTCATACCAAACCTTGGCGGTCTAGCAGACTAGAATTTTTAAATCGATCATGGATCATTATTTTGATGCATTACACCAAAAAATTACAAAGTCGGTATGCCTCCATACAATGCTTTGACACTCTCTCAACCCCTTTAGTATGCTCCTACAACCCCCATTGATGGTCGCGTTCTACCATTGGAGAAGCTCTGAACTAAATTAACCACCAATAAATTGTAATATTGATGAAACCCTTAAAAAATAAAATTATTTCTGTTTTATTTTCTGAATTGTGACATACAATCCATCAACCTTCATTAATTTACCACTTGCAGATGCAATTAGCTCGTGCTAGATTTTAACTTGGCCAAGAAAAAGAACACTGTCGCAGAAGACATGAAACCAAAAGAAGAAACAGCAAAACAAACGAACAAAAAACAACCCGATGTACAAATAGTACTTGACACATGTAAGAAACACATTGTCAAGGGTGTAGAAAACTTATTGACGCAATGCATGAGTGATTCATTTGATTTTTGTGTTTTTTGGACAAATGCAATGACAAAATAATAAGTGCACGAATGTGCTACAAAATGTGGGTTGTTTTTTTTAAGGTTTTTATGCGGCTCTAAAAAAAGAAACATCATAAGACTTGAATAAAACGAGAAGCAGTTATGCATTTGTTATGGTTTCTAGCCACAAGATAAGAACAAAAATATGAACCTATAAAGAAAATAAATAAGAAACTATTTAGGATGATTATAAGAGAATTTTTAGTGACCTACAATATAAATTTTTACAAAAAAAATTCATCTAAGTATTACTTCTGGTCCTGAATGTATCAACTTCTAGTCATGAATCTGGTTTCGATGGAATGAATGCTATCTGGAACCAATGTTCTTTGACTTTGAGAGCATGAAGCAAAATTTAGCTATTAACTTCATGAATGCATATTTGGTTTCAACCGTATCTTCATTGACGTTTGAATTGTGTGAGCCACTTCGTGGAAGAAACTTCATGCGTTTGGAAGTCAAGTTCCTCAAAATAGTAGTAAGTTCCTCAAAATAGTCCCCCGACAGTGTCACCGTTTACATCGTTGAGACGTTCGTATACACTGAGATCTTAGTTCTGTTGATTGAGTATGAGGTTAAGTTTTTCGAGTTAAACAAAGAATAATCTTCACTATCATGTTATTGAGGAATTTGAGTAGGGCATGATACTCAGTGTTACTTTTAGTCCTGCCTCATTCTCTGTACTTTTTTTTTACATCAACATCATTTCACTACAAGACTACCCTCATTAAAGATCCTTTATTATCGCAGCATACATCCAGTGGATAATATGCGGTTTCATAAATCAGATCAGTGGGCTTTAATTTAATAAACCAACAGTAAGAGGATGCCCCTACTAATGCAGTGCATTTGGTTGATCAGAAAAATTAGGTGTGAGAAGGAGAAAAGCGGTAGTAGTTTTTGTGGAAACTTGGTTTAAACTTCTGTATAATGAAAATGGCAAGACCTTCGCGGGAAGTTTATTCCACAAACGAGTTGTGTGACTGTAAAACAATTTTTCTGTGTAATGCGTTTTACGAAAAAAGGGATAATCGACAAGAAACGGATTTTATCTACTAGGCAGGCGAGTGTTTCGAACAAATACCCCACCCAGGCAGAAAAATACAAACGTACCAGTACTGCTAAAGTACCTGGCACGGTAGTACAAGTACTGTCAGCTTTCTTATATAAGTTCTGCGTAAGTGCGAGATTTATAACACCGTTGCAATAAAGTGCCGTATGTTTTTAAGCTCTGGAAAAGTACCTTAAAACCAAATATATATCGTTCTAGGACCCAATAAAGTGTGGTCATAGCATGGGCCACTGCTGCGTAATAAACAGGCAGGGTTTAGGAAAGGTAAATCCTGTATCGATCAGGTTAGTAGTCTGAGAGTTATAGTAGAGCAATCGGTTGAATGGAGATCCCCACTATATATACTATTTATTGATTTTGAACGAGCGTTCGACACGTTGCATCAACAGCCTATATGGGGTGCTCTTAAATGCAAAGGAGTTCCAGACACTCTGATAGAACTTATTAAGTGTTTGTATTATGACGCATCTTGTCGTGTTTTACACGAGGGGCTTTACCGGTCGGTAAAGGAGTGAGACAAGGATGTGTGCTCTCTCCGCTTCTTTTTAATATCGTTTTGGATGTTGTACTGACGCAATCAAGGAGAGGTGATCGTGGCATAACCTTTGGGTTACTAGGTAGATTGGATGACCTTGACTATGCCGATGACATATGTCTTTTGTCTCATAGCGACCTTTAGGCCAAACTCAATCTTCTTGTGGAGTATGCAGCACAAGCTGGTCTCTCCCGTATTACGCTTCGCACGAAGTTGAAATTATTCAATTCAAATGTAAAGTCAGTATTATTATATGGAAGCGAGACGTGGAATATCAAGGAAAGAGATTCGAATTATCTTCAAGTCTTTGTCAACCGATGTTTGCGTAGAATATTACATGTCTTCTGGCCAGAGACTATATCAAACAACGATCTATGGCAAAAAACACAACAAACCCCTGTCACAGTTGACATACGAATGAGAAAGATGAATTGGCTGGGTCATACATTTGGAAAGCCACATGATCACGTCACCAGGAAAGCAATAGACTACAATTCTCAAGGTAGCAGGCGAAAAAGGCAGACCATCAAATACATGGCGACGGCAAGTAGTTGGAGTTGGAGCGAAGCTAAATGATTGGCAACTGACAGAACTCAATGGAAATCATTTGTAATGGCCCTACGTTCCAACTAGGAATTTTAAAGGACTAAATATATCGTCACCTAAAATGCAAAACGACCTAACTAACAAAAATTTTAAAATCGGTGTTTTGATAGATTCTGGTGTACTTTATTAACCTACACGTCCCAACAAAAAACTATGGTCACATAATAAAACAAGTAAAAAAGTTGAATTCGGCCTTGCCGAATGTAGTGATACCCTCCACAATTTCAAAAAGATTATTGAAAAAACTTTATTTAAAAGGAAATTACTTTTGAAAAAAATAAAAATAAAATAAAATGTCCGCAAAAAAAAAATTTGGTGAAAAAAATCTGCGATTTTTTTTTTTGTCAAAAAATATGTTCGTACTTGTTTAAATACCATTTGGTGTTCAATTACGTTCACATATGTCAACCAGCAGCCGAATTAAAGCATTTTGTATTTTTAGGTTATGTTGAATGTACTAAAATTTTGGGGGTGTCCTTACATTTTCGTTCATAACTTTTGAACCGCTGAACCGATATCGCTCAAATGACAAACTTATATATACCCTCTATCACTAATTGTAAGTTGAGGGTATAAAAAAGCGATTTTATAGCCAAAAATTCAAAACATGTGAATTGCGAAATCGCCAATGAACGCAACTAGAAATACATTTTTCAATCATTTTGTGATTAATTTTGCTACATATTCACAAACCGTACGTTCTCACAAAATTTTAGCCCAATTCAATCAAAACCAACAAAGTTATTAACAAATTAAAAATTTTACTCTATGCTGTTTTTTGCTTCTCCTGTAAAATAAATAAAATGTTAGTTAGGGCCTTTTGCATTTTAGGTGATGATATACAGGCTGGTTCAGATCGAAAATGGTCAAAAATTAGACAAGGTGGAAAAAGTTCTCGTTTTAAAAACTAAACTTACCTCTGAAAACTCCATTTTTTACCGGTTTTTTGGGTGTAGTTGTAAGAAATATTAACAAATAATGATAAAATTATATTATTTAAGCAATAATATCAGAAAAAAAATATTTGTAAACATTAATCGCCATAATGATGGTTTAAAGACCTATCGTAGATCTAACCAGAGGTACGTTCAGATTAGAGCTTCGAAGGATTTCGCATTCTGAATGAAAATTTAGTGATTGCATTCCCCATTCACATTTTAACGAATTGAATGAATTCACTTTAGATTCATTCGATTCATAAATAGCGAATGCATTCGATTTATTTTTCATTCGACTCTCAAAAATCGAATGCATTCTATTTTTTTTCATTAGACTTTTAAAAATTGAATGCATTACCTTGCGAATGCAATCGATTTTCTTTTCATTCAATTTGAAAAATCGAATGGCTTATTCATTCATTGCATAAAAAACTTAAAAAACTAACCAAGATAGAGCAAAACGGAGCCAATTTTTTGTCCATATTATCGCCAACACTCCTCACACTTTTTGTCATGTAGGCAGTTGATATGTGCATTTTTCAAATTTTCGGGAACACCAATTTTTTTGGATTCAAAATTAGGGCCCATTAGGGCCATCGTATATAAAAAGAGTCGGCAATGCTATGGACCAAAATTTGTCTCCATTTTGGTCTATCTATTTAAAAAATCGATTGTATTCGCAGTGGAATGATAAAAAATCGAATGCATTCGATTTTTCTAAATCGAATGAACAAGGAATCGAATGCATTATTTTTTTTCCATTCAATCGAATGAATTCCAAGGACTGCATTCATTGTTGATTTATGAAATCAAATGCAGTCACTGACTATGAAAATTGAATTGATTTTTTTTTTAAATTCATTCGAAAAGGATTTCATTCTTCAAATCTCTGGTTCAGATGTCAATCGAGGAATCAGAAACGTTACATCAAAAATTTGAACTAACTAGATATTAACATTACACCTTATAACTTCTAACCAATGTCACAATAAACTAATAACACCATTTAAAACACATTAGGGTAACTTCAAGTAACGAATAGAAAAATGTACGAAAAAATCATCTTCATCATTTTTGTAAAGTGACAAAAAACAGTCCCAAAAAAAAAGTCAGACCATTAAAATGACAATGCACACTGAGTAGAAAAAGAAGGAGAAAAAGATGCACCAAATATGTCAAAAGTTAAGAAAATAAGGGCTTCCGGTTCAGCAGATCCCTAACTCTTAACGTTTATTTTTGTTACATTACAATGATCGTTACGATGGATATGGGTAGCTACATATGATGGCAGTTAAGACCACATGAAGATTTTTTTACATTATTTCTACTTCTCTTTCGATATTGTCAGCTGTGTCGCTAATTTACGAAAAAAAAAATTAAAAGAACCTTAAAAATTATCAGGAGTTAAACAGAAAAAAAAATAACGAACATAAGAAAACAACTGTTTGATTACATACAACTACCAACTCTGCTCAATGTGAATTCTTAGTGTAACCAGTGTAAACGTCAGAAGAAAAAAAAAATTAAAAGAAAAAACTACAACGTAACTTATGTTATGTCAACATGATGTCATGTCATTAAAACGCGTTTACTCTTTCACTCACTCTACTATTTTTTTCTTACTTTTTTTACACATATTGATGATAAGACGACAAAAAAAAACGGAGCAAATTAAACTAATATCAACACCTACAAAGGTGCTGCTACGTATTTCTTTTATATATTCTTCTTCTTTCAAGGGGGGCCTTACAGTATGGCATACTTACTGTGTCTAAAAGTCACATATGGTACAATATCTAAATTTTATATGTCTTTCATTATGTTGAAGTTACATTTTCTTAGGCTTATCGCAATATATTTTTTTGTAACGTACTTTTAATCTTATGGTTCAAAAGTATGCGGATTTCTTATATTTCACGCTAAAATTGATTAGATCTTCCTTGTCTTGTTCACGAAAAGGTCTAACAAGGAAGGTCTTTCACAGGGCATCCACCGATTGTCCTGAAACTTGCATATGGGAAAGATGGGAGGAAAATAAGAGTTACGTGTTTTTTCGTAGCTGCCCAAACTCACATTTAGCTGGTCAAAGGGGAGGGAAAAAAACGTGATTTTTTTGGTTTTTTGAGGATTTTTCCCATTTCTTCAAAAGAAACTATATGAACATTTTATACAGGTCGAAAGGTTTTTTGAAGGCCTACCCAATGGTCGTGTCCAAATTCGACTTCGTTAAGTTCGCTATTGTCAAAAATGTATAATCGTTGGGGTAGTTTACCACTAAAATCATAAATAATAATCTCTATCAAAATTAAGCTGACCCGTATTTTTTCGTTTGGCGAAATTTCTGCTAGTTCGGCTTTTATACGGATTTTCCCGAAAGCCCTAATTTTTTCATAAGGTGGCAACCCTTTTTTAATTTGAGATTGGGCAGCTAAAAAAAACATATTTCAGGGCAATCGGTAGGTGTCCTATAAAAGACCTTCCTTGTAAGATAGATAGGTTGTATCTACCCAAATTATGTGGAATTATCCTGCAACTATCTAATGAGGCGAAAAACATGGGTGTGATCTTTGACTTAAAGCTTTCTTGGAAAAGGAATACAGAGGAAAGTATGAAAAAGTCGTTATGTGCTTTTTACACCTGCAGGAGAACTTTCGGAAGAGTTTTTTTCCTTTGAGCCAACTTTTAGGGGATGCCACCTACTAATATAGTGCATTATGTTGGTATTGGGAAAATAGGTTATGAGGAGGAGGAAAGATTGAGTAGTGTTTATTGACATTTAGTTTAAACTTTTCCAGATCGTAGCTGACTGGGAAGACTTCTCTGTAATTCGTTGTGGGATTCATTGGACTATCGACCACAAACGAATGTGATCTACTGGATAGGCGAGTACTGCGAACAAAAAAAACACCGGAGTCTCGGGAATTAGTTCGATTATCTCAGCAGAGCACTTATTACACTCAAAAAAAAAAACTGTAATGTTAGCAAAAAAAGCTTGTAAACCTACAAGAAAATTTGCTGATTTTGAACCCACAATTTTTTTGCTAAAGTTAGCAAAAATGTTTTGCCAATAATTAGTTAACTAAATTTTTTTTTTTTTGACACATTTGAAGACCCCATTGGGTTCGGACCCGATAGGTTCAGACTAGAGTTGTCAGTCGATTAAGAATAATTCGATTAATCGATCAAACAAAACCCAACTCTTGTTCGAATAATTCAAAAATGACGATTTTCGAATAACGAATAAATCGATTAATTAATGTCGATTAATCGAACAATTTTTTTTAATTAAAAAATTAAATAAATGCTTAGAATTTAATTTATTCTCATAAATTTTGAAAGATTTTATACAAAATGTAGGAAAGTTAAAATATATTGTAGCCATAGCCCTGAATAGCACATCCATTATAGAATTAGAGGGAGTCATCAAGTTTTTATTAAATAATTTAAAAAAAATTGATAATTCTTTTGCATCAGACTTACTAAAACGTATTAATATAAGAATTAATGAGAGACGTATAAAAGTGTTAAATACGTTAATAATTATTCTAAATTCTGGACATTTTTGGAGCAATGAACGTTTCTTAAAATATTGTCCAAAAAGCGAAACAAAAGAATATGCAAATGAATTATACTCCAGATTATTTTATGTTGAAAGTAATCACAATAATTCAGATAAAAGTATTGAAATAGAGAAAGTTATTAGTAATGAAAATAATAATCTTTTATGTGAGTTAAATAATTCAATTCAAAGTATCAAAAATTCAGAAAATAAAAAGGACTTCAGCGATATATTAGACGATATGATATATTTGGGAAAATCTGAAAAAAGAACAGAAAAATTAGATAAACTTTAGTATGCTCTTCTTACTATATCACCTACTTCAACAATTAGCGAAAGAGTTTTTTCAAAATCTAATTTAATAAAAACAAAAATCATTTGAAAGCAAAAAAATTGAGTCAACTTTTATTTTTAAAAGATTATTTCTTAAGAACAACTTAAATTGTCTTATTTGACAAAAATTAAAATCATTATGATATATTTTGTCTGAATACTTCAAATTATAATTTGTTTTAGAATTATTTCTCAACAACTATTAAAATCGACATCCATTAATTAAAAGTGATCTCAGTTGTTAAATTTTTAAGTTTTTTTTAAATTTTAACTATTTTATTTTTAAGTTTTTTCGTTAATAAAAATTTTAACTTTCTTATTTTAAGTTTTTTTATATGAATTGTTTATTTTTTTGTTAATAAAAATATTTTTTAAAAAAATTTTTTTATTCGTTATTCTCTTCGATTAATCGAATAAATTTTGATCTTTAATCGTTTGATCGAACGAGGAAAAACAATTATTTGAATTATTCGAACAAAGTTGAAAGTCGAATAATTGACAACTCTAGTTCAGACCCCGATGGGCCTAGACCTAGTTGGGTTCCTTAAAAATCGTCATAGTTTTTGATCCAAAATTTGTGTCCGTTTCGCTCTACCTTGCTTAGTTTTTGAGATACGTGATTATAGGGGACCACTGGGGTCTTGAGAATTAAAAAACTCGATAACTTCAAAAATATTACTCGAAGAGCTTTTGACCATTTTGCGGTATTGTTCTACGTATTGAGAGCTACAAAAATGCTTTTGGACTTTTTGTTGTGTCGGCAATATTTACCGAGATATGAGCATTTTAAAATTTTCGAGAATGCTAACTTTTTTGGATCCAAAGTTAGGGCCCATTAGGGTCCACACATGTGAAGAGGACCCGCGAAAGTATGGTAATTCTAAGAACCAAAAATGCCCTCCATTTTGCTCTATCTGGCTTAGTTTCCGAGATAGAGCCATTTTAAGTTTTCTGAAAATAAAAAAAAATTTACCATTTATTTTTGCTAATGTTAGCAAAAAATCTTGTAAAAATGTTGTCAACTCAATTTCAAATCTTAGCAAAAGAAATTAGTTCAACGTTTGTTTAAAATTGCTAATGTGCTAAATGAAGTTTACAAGAATTTTTTGCTAACATGCTAATCTCAACTAAAAATTTGCTAAAAGTTAGCTAACTAGCATTAGCAAAAACAAATTAGTAAATCAACTAACGTATTTTTTTGAGTGTATGTTAATATTGGATGAACAAAGATGCACAACCCACGTTCCGGCAATGCTCCAATAAATCAATAGTTTTGGATACCCTAATAAGCTTCATCGCACTCTTTTTCACCCAGTCCAAAAACTTCAAAACAGTCTTTGAAGCCCCTGCCTAGATATGGAAGTTGTATTCCAACTTCGGTCGGATATAGGATACATATATATATATATAGGATATAAATAGAAAGGAGGTCAGATGGAATGAAGAAATTTTTGCACCGTTTTTAGAAACCGAGACACTTGAATACTTCTTTCGACACATGAAAAACAGCGAAGATCACATTGTATTTTTATGCCCACAACATCAAGAGTGTCTGCTTCCTCAATAGTTATACCGCCTGTGGGTCAACATACAACATTGGGTGATGCGATCATTAAAATCTACCCTATTCGCCCGAGCCCACTCGGAGATCGCAGAAAAGTCATGATTAAGTTTGTCATTCATATTCTGTCTCATGACCTGAATTTCTACAAGGCTTGGACGATGATAAAAAGAAAATAAATGACAAATGTTGTTGCCATCTGCATAAGAGTATATAGGATTAAAGGTTTGACTTAGAAGGTCGTTAAAAAAAGTAAGGAAAAGGGTATGAGAAAGAGGGAAAACTTATGGTACCCCTGAATTAAGCAGAAACTCGTTGAATGAAACCCCATCTATAACAACACGTATAGTGCTTTTCCAGAGAAAGGTCGATATAAATCCAGAGAAATCATCACCGACTCCAAATGCAATAAGTTTTGATAAATTTGGGCAGTAATTGTAAGGGAGTGTAGCCTCAGTCTTTCTAGGGATTGGCTGAAAATTGGCCACCTTCCTCCCCTTTTTACTGCACGAGCCCGATAAAAATATCTTGGGCATAGTATATGATACTCCTTAGAGTTCGTGCAGTGGTTGATTTCTAACCAGCAAGTATGAGTTCCTTGCCAAAACCTCAGCGAAGAGATTAGCTTTATCAACCTGGTCAGTGAATATTTGTTCATTCCTTATAAGAGTTGGAATAGACGAACTAGCCTTATTATTTACCCTTTTAATAAAGCGGAGCAGCAAGATCTTTTGTACGCAGGCGCTGTTTGTAAAGAAGTTTTTCACGTCTGATTGTGAGTACTCTGTCCCATTTATTTCTAGCCTGTTTGCGTAGCTGAACAGTAATTGGTGTTTTGTCATTCCGCCAGTTATTGAACTCACCCTCTCTAGATCTGATTGCACTCATGCACGTCTGATTAAACCAACTTTGTACTTGTCAGGGTGCAAAGTGAGGAAAAGGTCGAGAATGTTTTTAAACTGCCCTTCAGCACACGGAATATGTCGTTGTGTGCAGCGACGAGCTCATTGGCCATCAGGAGTCTTGTAACTCAATTTACGGAGCCATTAAGAATTGTTGGCATTAAAATCGCCTGCAACAATTTTACTGTCCGGGTAATTCTCAAGAATCCTGGTTATGGAGTCAGAAATGGAGTCAAAGACACAAGTAGCCCCTCCGTTTCCATATTTGGTCTTCTGTAGATGAACCCGTAGTGAAGAACACGCCACCTTATTTGGAATTTAACGAAGAGGAAGCTAAATTCCGAATCACCTCAACGGAGATGTGGCCAAAGCTGGTACGCAACCAGCTTAATAGAGTCGCAAATGCTTAACCAACGCTCTTGGGGACACTCAATCATATTTAGTACGGTGGGCGGCGCGGGACGGAACAGAAATCCGAATAAATCTCACCGCACACTGAAAAAAAAAGACATAACTAAAATTAAGGAAAAAATGTCTTTGAAAATTTATCATGAATTTTCCTTAAATTTAGTAAAATTTAACTAAAAAATGAGAAATTTTCCTAACTATGAGGAAAAAAATTTAGTTCATTTACTTATAAGTAGTTCAAACTTTTCTTTAAATGGAATTTTTAAATATTAGGAAAAAAATTCTTACTGCCAAAGAAATTTTCCACAAATCTAAGAAACGTATTTTTATTTTTAAGACATATTTCTTAAAAAACAATTTAGTTCAAGTTTAGTTAAAATTTACTAAAAAAAACATCATCGTATTTCTCTTCTTTGAATTGAGGAAGTGTATTTCTTAGAATTTAGTTAATAACTTCTGAAAATTTAGTAAATAACTTCTTAAAATTTAGTTAAAAATTCAAAATGGCGATATCTTGAAAACTAAGCGAGATAGAGCGAAACGGACGAAATTTTCAAAAGAAAGACAACAAAGAAAAATATGGAATAGCCTAGCTCTGCATATCTGTCGGGGTCTCAAGACCCTAAATTTAGATCTAAAATTTGAAATTCCCGAGATTTTATATATGTACATATATCGGTAAATACTGCCAACACGAGAAAAGGTCCAACGGCGTTTTTGTAGCTCTTGACTCGTAGAACACTTCGGCAAAATACCCGAAAGCCCTCCGATTAATAGTTTTTGAGATATCCAGCTTTTAAGATTCTCAAGACCCTTTCAGACCCCTTATTACCATATCTCAAAAACTAAGCAAGTTAGAGCGAAACGGACACAAGTTTTGGTTCAAAATCTATAGGGACCCTTAAAGGACCCAATGGGGTCTCGAGGTAAATGGGGTCCGAACCCATGGGTCCAGGGTCTAGATCCAATCTATTTCTAAAATGTGAAGTATAATTTTTCTCATTTTCTAGTTAAAATTGGCTTAAAATTAAGTAACTTTGTTTTCCTTATTTTTGGGAAAATTATGAACTTAAACCAAGAAAAAAAATCTTTGGAGCCAAATCATTCCCTCTTTTTCTCAAAATTTAGTTAATTTTCCCAGATTTTAGTTCACTTTTTTTTTGAGTGCAGATGAATTTTGACAGAATCTTCGAGGTCCACATACCAACTAGGGAAGACTGAGCGGAAAACTCTGTTATAACAGAAAATGCGATCTCAATTTTTACGGACGTATCGAAGATGGAGATGGGTACGGGTTCGGGAGTATACTCTGAATGTCTCGAAATCAGGGCCTCATTGAGACTTCCGAAGAAGTGTATTGTTTTCCAGGTTGAAGTACTTGCAATTGCCAAAGCCGAGCAGATGATTATGACAAGGAACCTACAACGAGCGCCATTAACATTTTCGAAGATAGCCTTGTAGCTCTGAATGCCTTAGAATCAAACACTGTAAAATCGTGAATCGTTAGGCCCTGTATACAATCCCTTCGTCGAATAAGTTAGTATACACTGAAAGAATTTTGTTCATTACGGCTATGAAAACGTACATTGATTCTATGAAAAAAATCATTAGAAGTGAACCAATGATGCAATTCATAGAATCTATGAAACAAATTCATAGAAACCAGATACCTATGAAAAAGTTCATAGGCTATGGAAAAAAAAAAATTATTGTTCAATTCAATTTTTATTTTTTTTATTTTTTTATTTAATTTTTATTTTCTTTATTATTTTATTTTTATTTATTTACAATATTCTATTTTTAAAAATTTATTTATTTTTAACTGATCCCCCAACCGAGATTCGAACACATTACCAGTTGTTCGTGAAGTTTAGTCTCTAACCACTGAGCTAAAGTAAATAAACAAGTTATAACACTTAAAATCCATTTTGTTAAATATACTGCTTTAAAATATTATGCTCTGCCACAATGCTCTGCCAAAATCTGTGTGTATGTTTGTAGAAAACAAAATGTTTGTGTATTTGCAAAAAAGAAAATAACGAACATTACAAAATTAAGTGTTAGTCGGCGAGGTTTTCCTCCTTTGGTGGCGCTGATAGCTAAGGCGTCGATTATAAATTTCCCAGCCGGTAGGTCTTGGGTTCGAACCCCGCCTGGGCAGCAATATTTTTTTTTTTTTTTACGTTTTTTATGTTTTTTTTATATTTTTTATATTTTTTTAATATATTCATTCAAATTATTTAATTATTGTAACATTATTTTAATTTTTAAAAAATTATTAATGACATTTTTTTTCTATGAATTTTTTCTAAGAATCTTACAAAATCTATGAATAAAATTCTATGAAATATTTCAAAATACTAATGAATATTCATTCAGCCAATGAATTGTTTCATACATTCTATGAATTTGGTTTTATGAAATATGTTCATAGATATTATGAACAATAATTCTTTCAGTGTACAGTCAAGCTCTTCTGGGTCCCTGGACATAGTGGGGTCGCTGGGAAAGAATTGGCTGATGAATGTGCGAGGACTGATTCTAAGTCGGTGAAGGACTCTCAGTTCTTATAGTGTAGTTGATAAACGAAATTAGTAGGATATCAGCAAATAGAATAAAGGGTAGATGGATATCCAGAATCGCGAACCCTGTAGCTACTCCCAAATCCTAAGAAAACAGAAAGTCCTCTTACTTTTGGCAAGCGGACAGTTAGCCTATAAGTGGGGCTACTGACACGGCACTGTATAATCGGTCAAATGGCCGTGCGTATGGGAATTTCTGACAGGGAATTTTGTAGGAATTGTGGGGAAGTGGTGGAGGAGGAGTCAGATAAGCACTGGTTATGGGAATGTCCGAGTCTGATGAATCGCCGCTTTAAGCATTTAGGGCTAGATTTTTCGATGAACTGAATTGTGAACGGTGTCTCATTGACGTTTCTAGCAGAATATCTCAGGGAATTGGAGTGGTTCAAGAAGTAGACCTTTGTATCAAAAGGGGAGTACGGAATCACAGTAGACCTTATGGCCTCCGAGTGAATTCGCCAAATGGCGGACGCCCATCACCCCCTAACTTAACCTATCCGATTTAAATTCGGTATAAGGGAAAATCATTCGCTCCCATATAAGATATTATACAAATAGTAATTTTAGCCATCAGGACGTATGGTTTGCCCTTATTTTAATTGTTGAATCCGCGCCTACATATGACTGTGCTGGACTTTACAAGTTCAAAACCACCGGTTAAAATATTTTCCTCAGCTTAAAAAATGCATCTACTTTTTAACCATAGTGTATGTTTGCATTTATTAACAATTGACGGTGTGGGGTGTTTGCAAACACTTTGGTGCGTTACTATTTTTACAAATATTCGTATGTGAAACTCATTATCAATCCGGTAAGCTTCGTTAAACATTTTGATTACATTGGTTTACATGTGTATATATTTTTAGTTGGGTGCTACTATTTATTTGAATATGGGCGGCAAAATTGTAATAGTTTTGTTAAGAGTTCGTTAAAATATATGTTTATCAGCTCCTCAGGTTTTTTTCAACAGCTTTTCTAGGAAAAGCTTGGGAAGATTTTGTTGTTATTATATGGGTCTTTTAAAACCTTTAATTTTATTACTTGAAAATATCGTGGGAAAATGATAAATAATTTATCAAGTGGGTCATATTAGAAGGAGGAATACGATTTCACCAATCACCTAATTTTTAAAAACTTGATATTCTTTCGAATTTAAAAATTTATAATTTTTTTCTTATAACATTTAAAGATCTAGTTAATATCTTCAATAATTACAAGAACAAATTTAAAAATCTTAAAATTCGAAAGAATATCAAATTTTTAAAAATTAGGTAATTTTTAAGAATTAGGTAATTTTTAAAAATTAGGTATATTTCAGAATCGAGCACATTATTTTAGAAGCCAGACCCACAGTACACTGCGCTTTACCCACGTACTTCAGTTGGAGGGTACCACAGTATGGGAGTAAAACTTTAACAAATTTATATAAATTTTTCAATTTCTAAGTATCGTGAACGTGATTATATCATGATCGAGATTTAATTTAAATTTTAAAAAAATATTCGTTCGTGATCGTTCGTGATAAATTTAAATTTATTTATTTCTTGATCGTGCGTGAGCGTGATTGAAAAGTCACTCACGATCCCATTTCTAAAATAACGCAAGTCTCTCTCACCATGTCCTTTAGAAACACTTTTCTTTTGTTCTTCTCCCCCTTTTATCTTCCACATCTTAAATATTAAACAATTTAATTTTAAATACTTTTGTTTGTTTATATTTTGTTTGTCGTTATTCGCTAATACATTTCAATAAATAAATCACATTATAAAGAATCATTAAACATAATTACATTAACTTAGGCTATAAAACGGTAATTGATACGTTTACGTCTGCCATATTGTCCCGTTGAGACTGGCGAGCCATTAGCACTACGTCCCAATATGTTCCAGAATGGACGAGCTGTTGTTGGCGCTGGTGGAGGAGGATCCTTACGAATGATAATGCAATTGACATCGGGATCTTCTTCGGCACCACCAGTTTGAGTCATAGTCACGGTTTTGGTATAAGTGTTTACACCTTGGTCAATTTTCACGCTATTGTTCTTATTTTTACGTTTCTTGGCAATATCCTTTTTATTGGCATTGGCACGTCGTTTTTTGTTTTGAATTTCTGTTCTCTTGGAGTCTTTTTTCTTATCATGTTTTTCATCTTTTTTCGATTCGTTGCCTTTACGAGTTGTCTTTACAATACGTTGTGGACCCAAACGGGAAGGACGACGACGACGTTTATTGTTTCCTCCTCTTATTTTGTTATTTTTACGTTTGTTCAGCGGGCGACGACGCATACCATTTTTATTGGGACGTCTTTTGATGCTGTTGTTGTTGTTAACGCGACGTTTCTTATTGCCCGTTATTCTTTTGTTTTTGTTATTTAACTTATTTTTATTTCTACGTACTGGTTTTAGTTGAGGTTTTGTAGTTTTCTTATTGATCTTCGTGGGTCGATTCATGGGCTTATTTTTGACATTCTTAATTGGCTTCATTGGTTTACTATTAAAGTCATCATTATCATTATCTTCACCTGTGGACCAAATGGCAGTAGTAGTTACAGGACTAACGGTTTCTTCAAAATCTACATCTCCATCGACTCTATTGTCATCGTCATCATCTTCCTCAGATTCTTGGTTAACTGGTACCAATTCGAAAACAGCATGAGTTTCAGGATTTACTTTAGGTGGATTATGAGATTGAACAACCATAATACCATTAGATGCACCTACACCATTGTTAACACTAACATGGCCAGCACTGCTGCTATAACCTCCCTTATTTTGATGACCACCGATACTACCACCAATGTGACCAATACTAACATGACCACCACCTAGGTTAGAGGTAGAAGCTATAGCTGCCACAGATTGTCCCTCACTTTGTAATTGACCAAAAATTGGCAATTGTGGCAGTTGGACAACTTCAATAGTATCAATAGCATCATCGTCTTCCATATCATCTTCATCATCCATATCATCCGCACCATCATCCATATCATCAGCACCATCATCCATATTATTACCACCATCATTCATATCATTACCACCATCATCCATATCATCACCACCATCATCATTCTTATTATCTACATCATCCATATCTTCATCATCATCCTCATCGTCGTCTTCATCCATATTATTCATTTGTTCTTGCATAGCTTGCATAATATTGAAATTCAAATTCACATTGGCAGTATTATTTTCATCATCATCGTCGTCATCATCCTCATCATCAGCATTACCGTTATAGTTAATAGCTGGTGGTGAATAAAATACCACTGCTTTAGCATCATCATCATCTTCTTCTGAATCTAAAGGCTTCAAAGGTGTTGCACGTTTTCGTCTAGTTACCACACATTGTGAACGTCCACCATTTAACTGACGTCCTTGAATATTGAATCTTTTAACATCATATTCATCACCATTTTCATCGACTTCGATTTCAGCTGAAATTATAAAAAAAAAAAAAGTTTTAATAGTGTAGTTTAAAGAAGAGCATCATCTCTGCAGGAAAAGTAATAGGTCCAGGAAAGGTCACGTGCATATCACCCAGATCCAAAAAACCTATCACAAATTCGACACCTTTCACCTAAAAATATCTATTCCTTATTTGGAAAATAACTTAGCCCCAGATATATCACTACACTCAAAATAATTTCTCTGTTAAATATTCTGTAAAATTACTGTCTCAATTCGACAGATTTTTGACAAAGTTATCTGCCGAAACACAGATTTTAAGAAAATACTTTGTATTTCCTTGTGACCGAAAAAAAAAATTTATCTGTAATTTTACTTTTTACTTTGTAATCTCTATTTTACAGATAATAAACAGTGTTTTTTGTTAAAATACACATTTAAGAAAAATACTTCGTTTTTACTTGTAACCAAAATACAAAATTTTATTTGTAATTTTACTTATTACACTGTAATACAGTTTTCAATTAAAAATCTCTTCAAAAAAACTTCCAAAAAGTGTCTTAAATTTCAATAAAAGCTGGTAAAATTTACGAGGATGTAGTGTAAAATTGGAGGTACTCGTTAAAAACTCGTAAAATAAAAATAAAAAATAAAAAAAATACAATTTACAATTTGGAAGCATTCTGGGGCATTCTGAAACGATTTCCCTTAAATTTTATAAAAGTGGTTATCGGAATGACCCCGCTCAAATGTGGCACCGAAAGTGAGAAGTTTATGAAAAGAAAACGTGACAACATCTAACGAGCTTATAAATAATTTCTGGAAAGTTAAACATTCGGGCGAGAAACATTTGAGCGGGCGGATTTAAGCAATGGCATTTGCCTTTATTTTGTGTCAAGTTCTAACTTATCCATGCTTCTTGCACAATACACTCGAAGAAAATGAATGAGAATTCTTATAGTTGCCACTTGAAAAGTGAATTTAAAAAAGAAATTAAAATCTAACTTTTCGCGCGCGCACGATTAAAGTGGGGAATGCCCTTAATCAGGCAAATTTAAATTTTATTTTTTTTCTCTAAGTTAATGAAAATACTAATAGGAAACACATATTTCACATTTAAATAGCCCATGTTAAAATCGTCATTAATTAATTTATAAAAACCTCGGTGTTGCTCAATACGTAAGCTTTAATAACACTGTGTTAGTCGCAAAAATAAACAAACTGGGCACCCTGCTGGTAAAGCTACTTCGGGTACGCTGAATTCAATGGTGCTAGCCGTTTTTCGAAGTTAGCGCTCGTATTCGCGATATTCGCGATATAAAATTGTAAAGCCTAGGTACTACAAAAAATTAATTTTTATGCTTTTGGGATAGTTTTAAAATATAAATTTACAAAATCCATTGTTTTTTCGCGAAAAAAAAAAATTCACGCAAAAAAAAAAAAAAATCGCGAAAAAAAAAAAATTTTAAAAATTTTGTGTCTGTAATATATCGTTTTCTACTTATTTTCATAAATTAATAGCAAAATAAAATAAATTTAGAAAAAAAATTTCGCGAAAATCGTTTTCTACTTATTTTCATAAATTAATAGCAAAACAAAATAAATTTAGAAAAAAAAATTTCGCGAAAAAAATTCACGAAAAAAAAATTTCGCGAATAAATTTATTTTTTGTATATTCAATAGACCCGAGTAAAAAAAAAAATTTTTAAGATCTAATGTGATCTCAAAATTGGCTGTATCAAGTTGGATCAGTTATTGATCTAATTGTATTATTTTAGATACACAAATATAAAAAATGATACAATTTGATCCGAATTTTGGTCACATCCAATTAAATCCACTTGATCTTATTTTATATAAATTAATATAGATTTATATAATTACATAAAGTCAGATATATTTATATATAACATCAGATAAGAAAATGGAGCCGCAATAAATTATAGATAAAATAAGATCTGAGCATATAAAAAGTCATATATAATTTAATATGATTGTATCAGATTATGTATCATTATATCAAAATTTTTTTACTAGGGGAGTTAAGATGATAAAAATTCAGCAATTGTCTAAATAATATGAAAAAAATTGTTTTTTTTTACTTAAAAATAAAAAAATAATCGCGAATATCGCTAATACCCAGCAAAAAAAAAAGAAATGGTTCAAAAAGAATTAGTGGTTTCACTACATACAAAGTAGCGATAGGTGCCGAACTTCATATTCCGTAGGAAATACTTTTAAAATCACTTCCAAAAATGCTACAAAATAACAATAGAAACATCTTTCACCAGTTCTTTACTTACACTCTAAAAAGTCCTTGTAAAAATACTACTATAAAGTGGGTAAATTTTTATGTAAAATAACACACAACGCCTAAAATTGAGCACCAAGTGTTTAAAATTTTAGTTTACACACAAAAATTTTAATATTACGCACATTATATAGTATTTTGTGTGTTGATAAATATATTTATAAAGAAATAAACACAAAAATTTTAAAATTACACATTTAATGTTTATTGTAAACATTTAGTGTTTAATTTTCGATATTAAACATTAAATGCGTAATGGTAAATAATTCTAAAATATATATTGTCAAAATAAAATAAAATATAATCTGAAAATTTTGTTATTATCGTAATTAAACCAAAATAACGCGAAAAAATATAAATTAAGAGAAAATAAAGTTTAAAAAAAGAGTGAAAATATAAAGCAAAGATCAATGCAACGCGTTGCAACGTAAAATTTCTAAGAGGCTGATCAAAAAATGGAATGGTAAGTACCACAAATGACTTGAATTTTTTTTTATTAATTCTTTACAAAAATGTCTCGATATCAGAATTCGGGAATATTTTTTATAAAGAAAAAGGGTCTCAGATTATGAAAATTTATCTATAGAAAAAATGTTTTAGATCCAAACCAGATTCTGGAAATATTTCAATAAAAATTCTTAGATTATAATAGATTTTTTTCTGCAGAAAAATTGGATCAGATTCGGCGAATTTTTTCATAAAAAAAATATTTCAGATTCTGAGAATTATTCTATAGAAGAAATATCTTAGAACTTTTCTGTAGAAAAAATATCACAGATTGTGAGACTTTTTTATAGAAAAAATATCCCGAAATCTGAGAAATTTTCTTTAGAAAAACTATAACAGACTCTGAGAAATTGTCTATAGAAAAACATATAATTTTCTGAGAAAATTCCTAAAGAAAAAAATTTATAAGATTCTCAGATTTTTTCTAAAAAAATATATCAGATTCTGAAAATTTCTCTATAGAAAAAATATATCAGATTCTAAGAATTTGTCTATAGAAAAAATTCTAAAATATTTTCTAAAGAAAAAATATTTAAGATTCTAAGAATTTTTCCAAAGAAAAAATCTTTTCGATTCTGAAAATTTTTCTATAGACAAAGTATCTCAGGTTCTGAAAATTTTTCTGCAGAAAAAATATTTCAGACTCTTAGAATTTTTAATAGAAAATACATATATTTAAGATTTTGAGAAACTTTCTATAAAAAAATATATCATACTTTGCGAATTTTTTTTATAGAAAAAATATCTCAGATTCTTATATTTTTTCTATAGAAAAAATGTCAGATTCTGAGAATTTTTCTGTAGAAAAAATATTTATTATTCTGAGAATTTTTCTATAAAAAAATTCTCAGACTATACAAATTGTTCTATAGAAAAAATATATATCAGACTCTGAGAATTTTTCAATAGAAAAAATTCATTACATCCTGAGAATTTTTCTATAGAAAAAATATTTCAGATTCTGAGAATTTTTCTATAGAAAAAATATCTCAGATTCTGAGAATTTTTCTATAGAAAATATATCACAGATTCTGAGAATTATTCTATAGAAAAAATATCTCAGATTCTGAGAATTTTTCTACTGAAAAAATATCTCAGATTCTGAGAATTTTTCTACTGAAAAAATATCTCAGGCTCTAAGAATTTTTCTATAGAAAAAATAACTCAGATTCTGAGAATTTTTCTATAGATATTTTTTCTATACAAAAAATATCTCAGATTTTGAGATTTTTTGTATAGAAAAAATATCTCAGATTCAGAGAATTTTTTTATAGAAAAAATATCACAGATTCTGAGAATTTTTCTATAGACAAAATATCTCAGATTCTGAGAGAAAGAAAAAAAATCTCAGATTCTGATAATTTTTCTAAAGAAAAAATGTCTTAAGTAGATTCTGAGAATTTTTCAATGGAAAAAATCTGAGATTCTGAGAATTTTTCTATAGAAAACATATCACAGATTCTGAGAATTGTTCTATAAAAAAAATATCTCAGGTTCCGAGAATTTTTTATAGAAAAAATATCTCAGATTCTGAACTTTTTCTATAGGAAAAATGTTTCAGATTCTGAGAATTTTTCTATAGAAAATATATCTGAGATTCTGAGAATTTTTCTATAAAAATAATATCTCAGATTCTGAGAAGTTTTGTAAAAAAAAGATTCTAAGGATTTTTCCATAAAAAAAATATTTCTGATTCTAAGAATTTTTCTATAGAAAAATATCTCAGATTCTGAGAATTTTTTTAGCAAAATGTCTCGGATTCTGAGAGTTTTCCCTTGTATGATTCAAATATCAGAAATATTTCGATAATAACGTGAATTTTTTTCTACTTGCAGTTTGGGACAACAATTAATGAAATGAGTAGTCAACTTCCAACGAATTCTCCAATTATTGCGCTTGCTCGTAAGTATTTAATTTCTTAAATAATTGCATTATATTGGTTAAAACTATAAAATATAATTTTTTATATATTTTTAGAAACAGGCGACTCACAAAAATATTTATATTCATACTTCTCTAGAGAATAAAGTACTAATGGAATGGTGGATTAAATAAAACAAGTGAATCAAGTGTTTCTTTTTTATTTAACATTTAAATTTCATCTTTAACGTTAACATATTAATGTATGTTAACGTGTTATTTTTCTTTTGTTATTGATGTTTTGTTTTTGATACGAATAATTTTATAAACACAAAAAAAGTTGCATTTAATTTATAATTTATGAATATTATATTTACCTATTATACAAAATTTCATTTTAGTTTAAATAATAACGATAAAAATCATAAGAAATGCATTTTTGGTTTTATTTTTTATAGGAATACAAGTTTTTGCAGCTTGTTAAAAATCAAACACTTTAAATGTAAAATAAAACATTTAAGACCCAATTTTGAACATTTAAAATCTATTTTTGAGCACAAATAAGCTAAAATTACACATTTTGTGTGTACTGCCAGAGAATTTTGAAAGCAGATTACTTATTGGTTTACACACAAAATGTTTATTAGTTGTACACACTTTGTGTGCAAATGTTGAAATTTAAACACATAGAGTATTTTTACCCACTTTATTGTAGGAAAACAGTTACCTACAATAAAGTGGGTAAATTTCAACAAAAATTTATAAGAGTGTAAGGTTTTTAAAGTACCTCTTTTATATGTTCTTAGGAATTAAATCAAATCACCACAACATATGAACTTCTTTTTGAATTGAAACACTTAGAATGGGGGTGATACACGAAGTATGCACTTTTTTCTACGTCCAGCTTAGAATTAAATAAATACATAAACCATCACATTATTAAAGATTGTTTAAGCTTTTTAGAAAATTGAGGTTTAGGGTTGTGGTCAGAACAAACTGGTGAATGGATTCGCCGTGAATTTTTATAGTTTTGTGATCTTTATAATTACTCCTTTTTTTAATTCGAAGTATATACGTTTGATTCTTAATGAAATTAATTTTTCTATCGCGTAAGGTTTGTAAGATATTCGCGTTTGAATATTGATATTTGGGTCTCCTCTGTAACGTATTCCTAAGTTGCTCAAACACAATAGTACTCGATTTAATAAAAATAAGACATCTTTATTACAAATCTGGTATCCAAATTTTAATGCTTACAGTTTTTGAAATATTGGCGTTTAAAAATCTAAACTCCACTGTTGCGCACTTATATTCTTTATAAATCAAACTAACATTTTTAAACGCGAATATCTCAAAGACAGAAAATGCTTGAAAATTTTGGATTGCAGTTTTGGAATCAGGAGGTCCATTTTATATGAAATCAAGTCCTATTTGGTGGAAGCAACGTAAGAATGCGTAACAGTGGACCCCTAAAAGTGCTAAAATATTGTTGTTTTTTTTTTAATTTTTAACAGCGAATATCTCAAAAACGGTACGTACTATAAAAATTTGGACGGTATATTTGGAAGCAGGAGACCAAAATCTATAAGGACCTGTTAGAAATTTCACTGGGAGGTTTTGCTGTGGAACAGTGTTTTTAGTGTAAATATTACAAAAAAATACTTTTTCAATTTATCTTACAAAAAAAAAATGAAAAAATCACTCTTAATTTAGAAGTTCTAAATCACCAAATAAAAATGACATAATCACACCTAAAATGCCAAGAAATATGTACTTCTAAAGTAGTGATGAAATATTCGGATCACTACTTCAGAAGTTGTGATAAAAATGTTTATATATATGTACATAATAAACACTAGTGATGTATGTTATTCTTAAGTGTGAATCTTTCGCAACTGAAAGTGGCGAAAAAAGAACATACTTTGTGTGTCACGCCCATATTAAATTCATCAATGTTTCAGTTGAAGAAGAAGTACATCTGGTTCATAAGTTGTGGTGAATTTTGTAGTGAATGGAAATCTCTCTTTTTGCTGGGTACATACGCTAACTTTGAAAAAACTGATATTGCAATGGGATTTAGTGTACACAAACTAGCTTTACCAGATGGATGTCGTAAATTCAAATCAAACTAAAAATATTTGTATTAAACCAATTTTTTCACGAAAATAAAGATTTTTCGTGAACAAAAATTTTTTTTGCGAAAAAATTTACGGTATTATGGTTTGTTGTGTTAGTTTAACAGACTTGTTTTAAATTTTAAAACTATCGCTTAAAAACTAAGTTTAAAAATATCGTTTTTATTGTACACTAAAAAAAAATATTGTAAAACTAGCAAAAAAAAAATGGTTAAAATTAGCAAAAAAAATACTAGCGGTTCTCACCCTTCATAGAAAACACAAAAAGAATCGGAGAAATGAAGAAAACAAAAAAATGTTTGACAGATACAATAACAAAATACATGTATCTCTGTCAAACATTTTCTTGTTTTCTTCATTTCTCCGATTCTTTTTTTGTTTTCTATCAAGGGTGAAAACCGCTACTGTATTTTTGGACGTTGCAAAAATGTTGATAATATTAGCAAAACCAATTTGCTAATCAAAAAATTAGGAAAAAATCGTAAAATTACAAGAATACCATTTTATTTTTGTAAAAAATCAACCTTGTAAAATTATCAAAAAATATGGTAAAATTACAAAAAAAAATGGTAAAATTGAAATAGATATAAAAGTTGTAATTTGGTAAAAAAAACTGTTTTATTTAGTAATTTTTTTTTTCTCTGATTAGTAGTTGATTTAAAATTTGGTGAATATACTAAAAAATTGTTAGCCTGTTTTTGAGCACCACGTTCTTTAAATGTAGTAATAGCAACATCAACCTCTACTTCAGTTCTTGGATGGCTTCTTCGGCTTGATGGTCGCAGCATCTTCTTTTGCCTTCTCCTAAGCAGCTGTAGTTGCAGTAACTGGACTTCCAACAACATCAAAATCCAAAATGATTTTTTTTTTTTCACTTAAACACTTTAAACAAAAAATTTAAAGAACAACACTTCACTTTTTTATTTTATTTTTTCGTAATTTTTTTAGCTTAAGTAGAACAAATGAGAATTGCGTAGTAGTCTGCACAAGAAATTTCTTACATTTTCACGTAAAATTTGTAGAAAATTAACAAATTTTTTTTCGAATTTGTTTCACATGTATTTAAAAAAAAAATAAAAATAGATATTTAAGTATGTGTTAAAATAAAAAAACAATAATATTTCAAAATTATCAACTTTTTATTAACAATTTAGGTGCCAAATTTTAAAAAAAAATTTCATATAAAATTAGCAAAAAAAATGGTAAAATTAGCAAAAAAAATATGTTAAAAAATACTAAAAATTGTGTAGCCTATTTTTGAGAGCCACGTTCTTTAAAGTTACTAGTAGCATCATTAACCATTATTCCAGTTGATGGATGGCTACTTTGCTATGGTGTTGGCAGCATCATCTTTTGCCTTCTTCTCGGCAGCTGGACTTTCAACAGCAGCAGAATTTTTCACACTTTACACAAATTTTTTTTTCTTAAAACTAAGAAAAAAAAATAAAAAGTATTACCATTTCTTTAAGGCAATTACTAATATTTTTGCTAAAATTATAGTAAAATAAAAAACTAGCAAGAAAATATAGTAAAAGTACCAAAAAATTTTTGTATTTTACCAATAGTAAATTGCCAAAAAATCTGTAAAAGTTAAATTTTTACAATTTAACAACACCTTTTACTAATATTTTGACTAACAATAAGATATTTTTTTTTTTGAGTGTTCTAAAGCATCAAAATTTTAAATCGCGAATACGAGCGCTAACTTCGAAAAACGGCTAGTATTATTGAATTCAGCGTACCCGAATTAACTTTACCAGTAGGGTGCCCAGCTTGTTAAAAAAAAAAAAAAGTGTCAAATTCGAGCACAGGTAATTTATGCTATTAAGTATTCATAATACTTATGGTAGACTTATTGTAGGTTGTATTAAAATACACGTAATACGCAAGGACTAATTTTGATGGCTTGCCAGACTGTTAATGTTTTTGAATCACAGAAGTTTTACTCATAAAATGGATTTAACTAAAACTTTGTAAATTTACAGTTTTTTTCAAAAATATTTAATTCATAAAATGCATTTAACTAAAACTTGGTAAATTTACAGAGTTTTTTGGCAAAATTCTTTTCGATTGTATCAATATTTTACAGATAATTCTGTAAATTTGCAGTTTTTTTTATCGAGTTTACAGAGTTTTCTGTGTAAAATAACGAAAAATCTTGCTGGTTGGAAATCTTTGGTATTTTCTGCTGGCTCAGCAGAGTATCTCTGTAATTTAGCAGACTGATTATGTTGAGTGCAGAAATTAAAATTTTTTAAATATGACTTTTATGGAGCACAATCTGGATAGTTTCAATTGTTCTTCTTAATGTTTATTGTTTAAAAATGTTTGTCATAATCCACTATTTATAGATTTTCACTTTTATGTTAAAGGATTAAAATTATATAAATTTAGTATGTCCTTTAGAAAAACCAAATCACTTTTAATAAATTTAAATAATTGTCCTTAAAAATACTTTATATTTAATCCTTTTAATTACATTTAACTAGAACCACTGCTAGCACAACCAAGAACAGTAAATATAATTTTCTGTTCATTGTTAATAGTCCACACGCGCAATATTTGAATTAATATTTTTTTTATCTTTTTTTGAATTTCAAAGAACGTCTTTACACTTAAACATAAAATACAAACTAAATGACGATGTAAGATATGACCCTACTTTTATGGGTTCGCATTGATTACGCAAAATTAGAAAATTAGAGAAGAAAGACAAACAAAAACATCTCATAACCCACGGAAGCTGCGGCAGCAGCATTAAAAGCAGCATCCAATAAACCGCAAAATATTTAATCTCAATGACCCAAACAAAATTCTAATAATATTATTTTTTTTTATTTTGTGATGTTCAACGACATAAGAACCCGATATGATTATTATTAATAGGTGGTCGTCGTTTGACCGCGTCGGCTGCTTTGCAAATCGCAATAAAAAAACTCTCTAACTCAAAAAACAAAAACTTTCTTTAAGCGCAAAATACAAAAACCACAATCACAAAATATCAAAACTCATTCAACTATCGGAAACGCCAAAAATTTTATAGTTGTAGATCCCAAATATGTTTTTGGTAACAATAAAAAAATCAAACTTAAAACTGGTTTAATTTAATAATTTCTTTACAAGTTGGATTGATCTGATGGTTGTTGTTTGATAGAATGATGCTTGTTTTTGTTTTTTAATCTTTCACAGTGTTTTTGGATGATGGGTCAATGTATTGACATGGAAATGACACAGATTTTTATGTTCGCATTTTGTTATAACAACAAGAACAGCCACAATAAGTTCGCTGATTACATTTAGGTCTTCATAACCGTTCTTCTATTTTATTAATTCGCCAACACAATCAAATAAACAAATCTTTTGGATTAAATAAACTTTTTTGTGTGCTACTTCAGGCATTTGATTAATACACATAAATTTGTTACATATACCCAAAAAAATAATAAGCTAGAGTTACACAGAAAGAATTGAAAACGAATTTCAATCACCAAAAACGTAGTTTCAATTAATTTTTTAATTGAAACTTCTCCGATGAAAAAAATTGTTATATCAATCGTCAAATTGTAAGTGTTTATTTATTTTTTTTTATCAATCACTTTTTCGATTTCGATCACAAATTTTATCAATTTTTTATTTAAAGTCAATTTAAATAATGATTGATTTAACGAATGAATTGTAAGCTTATGATAAAATTATGAAGAAATTCATATTTTTTGCTTTCCAATGTGTTGCCACTAATAAAAAAGTAATACCCGATTATACTGTAAATTCCCAATAAACCAAATAACGATAGGTGAAAATAGTATTACCTATATAATACTACCGATTACGGTATCACCTTAAAATGAAATTATGATACCATTTTCGAATTTTAGGCGATTTTGCTATCGTCATTCCTAAAAATTTCGATAGCGAAAACGATATCACATTTTGATATCGAAACGATATAGTTTTTCGATTAATTTTGAAAAATTGTGATTTTACTATCGTTATGACGGGAATTAACGATAGTGAAACGATTATTTGGTGATATTACCTCGATATCATAAAGGTATCGTTTGCTTTATTGGACTCAAATAAATTAAAGCGAAAAAAAATCTGGTATGTTAAAAATTTTTAATTTTATAGTTAAAGAAAATAACAAAAATGTTGATCGAAACAATAATTGACTCATTTTTTGATCAATAGATTTAATTGAAGTTTTTTAGCCAATAATTTTTTGTGTGTACAAATTTTATTGTCAAAAATATTAAATATGGGTAAATTTGTTCACCAAAATTTTTTTTTTAATGAAAACACTAGTTTACAACTAACCGCGACTATTTTTTTGGATGTAATATAGACCGGGAAACTCAAAAATTTCATCGAAAAAAATTGTTTAGCCTTTTTGTTTTGGTATTTTCACTATTTTCCTTAAATCTTGAGTTATGTACCACCGATCTACTCGCGATAAAAACCAAATTAAAGTTTATCAAATTTGCAACAAATCCTACACATATTAGCGGTTCTCACCCTTGATAGAAAACAAGAAAAGAATCGGAGAATTGAAGAAAACAAGAAAATGTTTGACAGATACAACAACAAAATACATGGTGGCTTGTTTTTCTCATTTTCTTGGTTTCTTCTAGAGATGGGCGCGTGAGTGAATTTTGACTCACGCACGCTCACGCTCACGAAATAAAAATATTGCTCACGCACGATCACGCACAAAATTATTTTTTCAGCTCACGTTCACGCACGCTCACGTGAGTAACTAAAATTTTTCTCACGCTCACGAAATAATCACGCTCACACAGACTTACGAAATTGTAATCATTAAAATTTTTATTTTACTTTTGTCGATTTCTTGCACAAAAAGTATTGATTTTCCTTAAAACAATAATAAAAATTTATTTAAATCACAATTTTGTATTAATTACCCTCTTACTTCAATATAAGACGATTTTTTAAAACTTTTTTTCTGTTTCAAACAGCACAAAATAATCACGCAAACTCACGAAAAAAAATTACTCACGCACGCTCACGCACGAAACAATTTTTTCTGATCACGCGCACTCACGATCACGTGAGTAAAAATAAATTTTACTCACGATCACGCGTGATTCACGCGTGAATCACGTCAATCACGAACAATTCGTGTCACGCGCGCATCTCTAGTTTCTTCTTTTCTACATAGAAAATTTCTTCGACTTGATGCTTGAGTAAGTTGAAGTATAGAAAAAAATAAAAGTTCCTAGACCAACAAAACAGCTGATTAGAGAGGCATTTAATTATTTTGTGATATTTTCAGACTTTTTATACGAAATTTAAAATTAAACTTAAATTATTAATTATATTTTTATTTAAAATCGCGTTGTCTAATATTATTTCGTCGTTTTAATTATGTCAAATAATTTGAGGTTATAGAAAATGTTAGTGTGAGAAAATTTGGTTAAATAGTTGTTCACTCTTTAGTGGAAAAAATCGGTAGAAAACTTTCTTGTAGGAAATTTCCTCAAAAGTTTTCTATGAAGGGTGAAAACCGCTATTATTTTCCCATCAGTTCATTAGTTTACGTATGATAGACAATCATATCGCTCATTTACTTGTATTGTGTCATAACGCAAAATGTTTGATTTAACAGAAAACCTGTTTAAAGTTTACAATTGAAAATTGGTTTACGTTGGAAAAGGCCCGTGAGTAGAAAATGTTATAATGGCGTGTTCTTTCTCAAATGGTGATTTTAGAAGATATTAATACGAATTTTTAACACAATATAAAGCAGGATATAACAAATAATTCTGTATCCCTGCAAAAAAAGTCATTACCACTTCTCAGTGGAGTGCTTTAAAACTATAACAAATGTAATGAAATACAACAAAAATAACAAAAAACACAAGACAAAAACACAGAAACAGTTTTTTCTACTCCAGAATACATAGATATTCAGCACTTAACTCATTACCTATCGCGACACCTCCATACAAATGTAAGTAGATATTCAGTAGATAAGAACTACTCCGTGGAAGTAGTTGGAAGTTGTTTGAAAGCTCGGAGTACTTCTTATCTACTGAATATCTACTTACTTTTGTATGGGAGTGTCGCGGAAGGTAAAGAGTTAAGTGCTGAATAACAACTTTTTATGGAGTAGAAAAAACTGTTTGTGTGTTTTTTTTTCTTGTGTTTTTTGTTATTTTTGTTGTATTTCATTACATTTGTTATAGTTTTAAAGCACTCCAAATAGAAGTACTCCGTACTTTTTTTGCTGGGATGGTTTACGCAAAAACGACATATTTTGAGTTATGACACTATACAAGTAAATGAGCGATATTATAAAAAATTAAAAGTTTCAGATTTTGAGACACTTATTGAATGCAAAGTCCCATATTCTGAAACATTTTTCGTATAGAAAAAACTCCCACATTCTGAGAAATTTTTCATATAGAAAAAGTCTTTAATTCTGGGACATTTTTCGTATGGAAAAAGTCTCAGATTCTGAGACATTTTTCGTATAGAAAAAGTTTCTGATTTTGAGACATTTTTCGTATAGGAAAGGTCTTAGATTCTGAGATAGAAAAGTTCTCATTAAAACCAAAGTGTTGTACAAAAATATCGTGGTTTTAATTAGTAAAGAAAAATTACCTCGAGCTAGAATACTCAAAATATTTTTATTGTCTTAAAACAAATAATAACTTGAGATTAATTTGTACCAAAAAAAGTTTTTTTTATGTCATGTGACTTTTTACTTTCCCACGAGCCCCTAAATTCTTGTGTGCCCAGGGGCCCCAAATTCTTGTGTTCCCAGGGCCCCGCCATACCTTAAAGCGGCCCTGTGGACGAATATAGTTAAATCGACTCAAAAAGTAATTCTAAGTATATCGATATACTCAAAGGTATATTTAGGGTCAATATTTCGGGTAGTAAAAAACATCAGCACAAACTCATTATACCCTGTACCACAGGTGAAGTATACCCTATACCAATGGTTCCCAACCTTTGATTCTCGTCCCACTGGGGGGCAATTTGATGGTTCCAGGGGGGCAACTAGTAGATTTTCAAGATTTTTTTTAGTCAAATTAACTATAAAAACAATTTTTTTAGCAAAATTAACAACAAAAATTTTGTTAATTGCTTAAAATTATTACTAAAATCTTAGTTTAAATGTATATTTTAGAAAAACTTTGCAAAACCAGTAGTAATTTTTCGTTAGAAACAAAAATTAGAAAACTTTATAAATTTTTCTTGAGTGTAGGGGGGACAAGGCAATTTTTTAACTTAAAAGTGGGGCGTGGCGTAAAAAAGGTTGGGAACCATTGCCCTATACAAACGCTGTGGTACAGGGTGATGACCGTTATTTGTAACTACCCAAAATATTGGTCCTAGACTCACTTTTAAGTACACCGATCGACTCAGAATCACTTTTGAGTCTATTTAACGATGTCCGTCCGTCTTTCTGTCTGTGAAACCGGTGTAAACACGATACAGGTCGCTATTATTCATCGATTTGGCTGAAATTTGAAACATAATCTCCTTCTGGCTCAAGGACAAAGCCTATTGAAATTGGAAACAAATTTATCCACGTTTTGACCTAGCCCCAATAAAAACATCACCTCTAAATTCGACTCAAATGCCTCTAACAATCGTAATTTAATGGGTAAATGTTTTTCATATTCACAAATAATCATTTCAAAAGTCCTACTTGTAGTCCCCATACAATCCACCTTCCCGATATATTCACATAAATCTCTTAAAATTCATGAAAATATGAAATAATTTGGTAAATTTTTTTTGTAGGTGTTAAAAGTAAGCTTATCAAATTTAATTATAATTGAACCATTTCTGGACTTAGTCCCCATGTAAAAATTTCGCCCGATATTAAGATAAATCGGGTTATTGGCAACAAAAATAAGCTTTTTTCACTTAAATTTCGTTTGTGTGTGTTTTTACACTAATTTACGATCTAACAAGATGTCGATCTTTATCGGATCCATGTTTGGACGTGAGACCTTTTTTCCGGGAAACACTGGTGTAGGATATTATATGGCCTGTCTTGACCGACTATAATTTTCTCATTTGTTTTGTATGTCTTTTCATATAATTAGTCATAACCTCGGTGACAACCCATAGTTTTTCATCGAACCGACTTTGTTATCTTTTTGAGATTCAGGCTAAGATAAGAGAAACCATAAAAAAATATTTGTTCCGATTTCTATTTTTGCCGACGATTTAAATTTTGATTTTTGTCACTTTTGTCATATTTATGTTAATACCAATGAGCTGATTGGAAAATAATATTTGTACGATTTGTTGCGAATATGATTCTATTTAACATGTGAGGCATTCCACACCAAATGTACAGCGAAAAAAAACATGTGTACCGTAAACTTCTGAATAGGTGGTATGGATAGCCCTATATGGAACTTAGAAAACTGCGTTTTTGGTTTTTCAATTTTTCAAAAACTGGGCTTAGGAGGCGTGGTCAAATATTGGAAAAATGGTCAAATTTGTGGCGAGTTGCCTTGATTAAATATTTATCACATTAAAAGCAAATAACAAAATTGTTATGAAATTTAAAGTTCAAATGCGATTTTCTCGAAAAAAAAAGATGAACGTGTTTCTGATTTTTTTGTGTGGATGGACAAACATCTAAACTTTTAAAAAAATAAATAAAAAAGAAAAAAAAAGTGGCCGGATTTTTGATAAATTGACTTTTTTAAAAAATGAAAAATTTCAGAACGGGTTCTGAAAATTTTCCAAAAAAAAAAAATTTTAATCGATAGCCCATACAAAACTATATAAGGACGTAAATTTTTGACATTGTGGTGCATTCCGTTTTAATGTGATAAATATTTAATCAAGGCAACTCGCCACAAATTTTACCATTTTTCCAATATTTGACCACGCCTCCTAAGCCCAGTTTTCGAAAATTTGAAAAACCAAAAACGAAATTTTCTTAGTTACATATAGGGCTATCCAAACAACCTATTCAGAAATTTATGGGACACATGTTTTTCTGTAGCGGGACATTTGGTGTGGAATGGCTCATGTTTTTTATTGCGAGTAGATCGGATCTATACAATATACCCAAGCAGAAATTGACGACGGTTCTAAAAAAAAGCGTTCTGAAAGCACTGTAACAAAAAAAAAGCATTCTCAAAACGCTATTTGAAAAGTGTTCTGAAAGCTCTATAACAAAAAAAAGCAATCTCAAAACGTTTTTTTATTCGAAAAGCGTTTTAAGAGTTCTTTATATTTTTTTTTTTTTTTTGAAAAAAATTTTTAAGTTCCGAAACTATTTTTGAATAACATTTTTTTTTGTTTTTTAAGTAAAAAAAATCATGAAAAATGTTTTTAAATTTTTTTTTTTTTTTTAATTTTCCAAGTTTCGAAAATTTTTTTTAAAAGTTTTTTTGAGTACAAAAACTTTTTTTTCGGATTTCACTTTGTATCAAACAAATTATTATAACCGAACTAAAACAGAAATTCTTTACTTTGGGTTTTTAAAGCGCTTTGATGACTTTAAAAATAACGTTCTCAAAGCACTTTTTAACAGCGCTTTTAAAACGCTTTTAACCTAGCGTAGATCGATGTTATCATTCGGATCATCTGAAGGCGCTTTAAAGTTGGTATACAGAACGCTCGTACAACGATCCACAACGCTTTCACAACGCTTTTGCGATTGTATTTTTCTGACTGGGTATTTTTCAAACGTATTTTTTTAGAAAAAAAACAAACGATAAATGTTTACCAATTTTTTTTTTTTTGTTGCTAATTTTTATTTAAAATTAGCTTCTTTTACAATTTCTTAAAAAAAAAATCATAATTTAAAAAAAAAAATTTTTTTCATAAATCTTTTTGCAATGATCTTTTTTACATAAAATTTGGCATGGCTGGATTTAACGTTTATTACCAGGGCAAGGAAGTTCATGCACTAAAAATCGCGTTTTTAGCGCTAAAAATATGTATTAAAAATTTCAAAATATGCAGTAAAAACTAAAAAAATATGCATTAAAAATTTATTTATTTTAATATTTATTCATAAAAAATCGTAAAACATAAAATTCAGTGGAGCATATTTAGCTTTTTTCGAATTTCGAAATCGTCGGTGTCGAGAAAGTTGCCTTTTAGGGTCGAATTAACACACAAAAATATTGGACCTGTAGGACAATGGATTTGAGCTCATTTTTTGACTTGAAAATGGGAAAATTCCGAATAAAGCGAAAAAAATGTTTAACTTTTTTTTGCTTGTAATTTTTTTTCTTTACAAATATATATATTTATTTGAAATTAATTTCAAAATACATTAAAGGCCAAATTAAATAATTCGATATTTAAAAATATACATCTTCTCCACACTGAGTTAATGTTACGTTATATTTTCAGCAAAAACTAATTAAAAATATTTTTTGTAAAGCAAGAAACAAAAAATAAAAAAAAATGTTACTGACAAAAAAATTTTTTTTCCCCATAAAAACACTTTTTTAGTAATGTCCGAATATAAAATAATATTTTAAGCAACAAAAAAGTTAAATTTCTTTTTCACTTTTTTCAAAGCTCATGGTCCTACAGGTCCAAGATTTTTGTGTTAATATCGACCCGAAAAGGCAACTTTCCCGACCCCGACGTTTTCGAAATTCAAAAAAAGCTAAATTTGCTCCACCATAGTGTAAACATTTACAAATACGTATGTTATCGCGTCCCGAATTCGGACTTTTCTAATATAAAAACACTTTCCCCAAAACGATTGGCAATTAGGACCCTTTTACGGTAAAAATTAAAAAAAAAAATTACATAAATTCAGTTTTTTTGATCTCATTGTCAGTGCAGTTTAATAAAAAAAATTAGGAACACCTCTTTCCGTCATTTAGATGCAGCCCTTGACCGAAATTACTCCATAATTTTTGCTTAAATTTTTGGACAAAAAAAAATATTTGTTTTATTTCTTTTTTATCAAAATACATGAACCCATTTGCACATTTTTCATGAAAAATAGCAAATTTCACTAAAATAATAATTTTTTTTTAATAAATATTAAAAAATATGCAAGAAAATATGTAGTTTAAGCAAAATATGCAAAAACATGCATTTTCATCAAAATATGCAAAAATATGCACTAACAAATCAATGCCATTTTAAAGCAAATTCGATGATTCGCGAAGATAAATACTTTAAGTTGTGCTCAGGCTAACGACAACAAACATGTATTTACATGAACCCCCTTGCCCTGTTTATTACTTATGTTTACTTTATTTTCATTTTGTTAGACCTTTTTAAAAAATCTTTTGGTGGAACTTTTTTAGGGTATTACAAAGTTTTTATTGCCCATTTTAAATTAAAACCATTTTGCTTATCAAAAATTCTATTTCTGTTGTAAATTTTGCTTTGACCTTTTCTTTCATAAATTTCATCATTGTTTTGGCGAATATCACGGCTGCTGTATGCTAAAATTAACATTTTTTTTTTGCTAAAACACCGCTTAATCGTTTTTGTTAATTAGGTTGGTGAAAACGAATTTTTTACATGAAAACGAAATTTTTAATTTTTTTTTTTGTCTTGAACAGCTCTTGTGTTTTTTTTCAGAGTGCTTCATTGAAGCCAAGAACAAAACATGATAATTTATAAAGATCATCTTTCAAACAATTTAAAATTTGTAAAAGATACATAATAACAATGTTTTGTATAATAAACCGTAAAAATACACAGAAAAAAAAATTTGTCAATACAATTAATTTCATTGTTAATACAATTAAACATTTAATTGAAACTGAGCCTACATTGGATTTTGTCAATACAACAATGGCATTTGTAACTTTTGAAAAAAAAATCAACATCATTCATTGTTACATTAACAATGAAATTAATTGAAAAATTTGTAAAATCTAAAAATAGAATAAAAAATAATCCGAAATCTAAAAATAGAATAAAAAATAATCTAAAAATAGAAAAAAAAAATAACAAAAAAAAAAAAATGTCTACCGCCATCTGGCATCGAACCCGCAACCTTCGTGCTACGCGTCTAGCACACTACCACTGTGCTATCCTTATACATATTTGTATTTAACTAAACGTCATATTTAAAACAGTCTACAATTAGAATGATAAAAAAAAACTAAAATTGGAAATTAAAAATAAAAAAAAAAAATTTCCGCCAACTGGCGGCGAACCCGCAACCTTCATGATTCGAAGCTAGCACACTACCACCGTGCTATTCCTTATGTATAATTAAAGTTGACTAAATGCGTACATAAGGTGTCTGTGATTTCAATATGCACTTTTTGCGTTTTTAAAAATAAATAATAATCTCAAATAAAAAAAAAAACAAAAATAAAAAACTGTTCCGCCAACTGGCAGCGAACCCGAAACCTTCATGATTCGAGTTTAGCACACTACCACCGTGCTATCGTCGCATATATTTGTGCTTGATTAAATGAGTTTATAAATTGTTTGTGTTAGTAATGTGAATTTTGTGGAATCTTTAACAATGATTTTAATTCATGCGTTTAATTGGAAATAAAACCGGATTTTTGTCACATTAACAATACACATTGTTGATACAATTAAAAACGTTGTTGAACTAGTATTTCGTTGGTAACAATTTGTTTTGTTACTCTTGATTTTACGATATTTTTTTCTGTGTATGTAAATTGTCTAATGATTTAATAGTTCATTTTGATGGCAAGCCAAGATAGGCCTTTTGTTTGGCTATTTTTTGCTAGAATTTAAATTTTGTCTTTAGGGGTTTAAAAATTTGTTTAAATTTTTAACACTTTCTTCGATATTTTATAAATTGTTTGTTTTTTTTGTAAAAAAATATCTGTTTGAAAATGGGGTCATTCAGTACAGTAATTTATTAGAGTTGCTTGTTTTGTAAATTCTTATATGGATCTAATGATTTTTTCTGTGATTTATGTTATTTAATCCAATTTCAGTTAATCATAACTATTTTTTTTTTTTGCACATTTTAAATTATAAAATGCTAATTTTATTGCTGAAAATATTCTTAAAAGGTGTGGTATTTTCCATATTTCTTTTTTCTCTATTTTATGTTCTTTTGAGAAATATCGTGTATGGTCAGAGGTCATAATTCTTTTAAATATATTCAGTTTGTAAGATAATCTATGGCAAAAATTAAAAATTTCTTTTTGCAAAAATTTTATAAGTTTTAGCTTAAACTTAAATTAGTCACAATTTTAAAACTGATTTCATTAACTGAGCAATAATTTTAACTAGAAAATTAAGTTTTATACTTGACCGGAGGCTTAATAGAAGAAAAGAAAGTGAAATGATTTACTCAATGATTTGTCGTCTGTGTGATTTTAATAGAGAGAAAACAAATTCGGTCTGCCTGCCGAATTTGTAGCAAATATAATGATTTGGTTTTAATTTATTTTTTTTTTTCACCAAAAAAGATTTTTTGACCGAAAATTTTATTTCACCAACATTTTTTTTAAACTTAGCGGTTTAAAAGTTATAAACGCAATGTAAGGACACCTTAAAAACTTGGGTATAATCCACATAGTTTTTAGGTTACAAAATGCTTTGACTCGGTTGATACTAGAGTTTTTGCCCCGGTAATTGCCGGGAAATCGACATATTTATCAATCCCGGATTCCCGGGAATTTAAGCGGGAATTCCCGGGATTTTAAATAATGATATAATACATAACAAACCTTTAATTTCTTATACTGAAATGGTCTTTTGCCAACACCTTTTTTGCCAAAACTGCTAAATGTGCTTAAAAAATAGACTAAGAGAATTTATAGATTTTTTTTTTAAATAATAATGGAATTTTACATAATATTTTTTATATAGCATAATCAAACTAAAAATAAGAATTTTAGTTATTGACAAAATAAGTATATCTTAACAAAATCAATCGGAATTTAAAAAAATTCCATTTAAAAATTGAAGACAAATGAAATTTATACATAATATCAATTAAATTTCGAAAAAAGTTCAATTAAAATTCGAAAAAATATAACCAAAATTTGAAGAGTTCAATTGAAACTCGAAAAAAAATCAATTGAAATTAAAAAGGTTATGCCCTCTGTTTTGTCTTTGTTCTACACTCAAAAAAATGCGTTAGTAGATTTACTAATTTTTTTTGCTAATGCTAGTTAGCTAACTTTTAGCAAATTTTTAGTTGAGATTAGCATGTTAACAAAAAATTCTTGTAAACTTTATTAAGCACATTAGCAATTTTAAACAAACTTTGAACTAATTTCTTTTGCTAAATTTGAAATTGGGTTGACAACATTTTTACAAGCTTTTTTGCTAATACAGTCAAACCCGGTTATAACGAACTGCGAGGAACCAATAAAAATAGTTCGTTATAAGCGAAGTTCGCTATAAGTGGGGTATATTTTATATCAACCCAGTTTTATTTCCAAAAAAAAATAGATCCAATTTTGTTTTATTTGATGTTTTTTTCGTAAATAAACTACTTATTGAGGAGAAATCATTAAAAATATAAATAAATTTTATCAAAATTATAGTAGTAATATAATACAAAAAAATCCAACCTTTTGATAAACATGACATGTGGGACCATTATAAGCAGTTCGTTTTAACCGAGGATTCGTTTTAACCGAGGATTCGTTATAACCGAGTTCGTTATAAAAGAAGTATTTTGTGTGAAAATTGATGCCAAAACGACGGGACTTTAGAATTAGTTCGTTATAACCGAGAATTCGTTATAACCGAGTTCGTTAGCAAAAATAAATGGTATTTTTTTTTTTATTTTCAGAAAACTTAAAATGGCGCTATCTCGGAAACTTAGCCAGATAGAGCAAAATGAAGGCCATTTTTGGTTCTCGGCTGGTCCTCTTCACATGTGTGGACCCTAATGGGTCCTAACTTTGGATCCAAAAAGTTAGCATTCCCGAAAACTTTAAAACGCTCATATCTCGGTAAATATTGCCGACACGGTAAAAAGTCCAATAGCATTTTTGTAGCCCTCAACACATAGAACAAGACAACAAAATAACCAAAAGCTCTCCGAGTAATATTTTTGAAGTTATCGAGTTTTTTAATTCTCAAAACCCCAGTGGTCCCCTAAAATCACGTATCTCAAAAACTAAGCAAAATAGAGCGAAACGGACAAAAATTTTGGATCAAAAACTATGACGATTTTTAAGGAACCCAACTAGGTCTAGGCCCATCGGGATCTGGACCTGTCGGTTCCGAACCCAATGGGGTCCTCAAATGTGTATGAACTAAGTCGAAATAAAAAAAATTCAGTTAACTAATTTTTGGCAAAACAGTTTTGCTAACTTTAGCAAAAAAATTGTGGGTTCAAAATCAGCAAAATTTCTTGTAGGTTTACAAGCTTTTTTTGCTAACATTACAGTTTTTTTTTTTTTGAGTGTACTTTCACCAAACTTTAGTTATGTGAATAAAAACAATACGAAAATTGTCGGAAGTGAAATCTAGAACATCAAAAAATTCAGAAATACAAATTTCCTTCAAATGTTTATATCCTCTATTAAAAAATGTGGCATATTACACAGAGCAACACCCAAAATCGGAATGGGATGAAACCAAAAGCAAATGAAAGTTGACATATTCCATAACAAACCCCTCAAGGCTTTTTTCTAGTTCAGAGCTAGATTTTGTTTTACACGCATTTGAAGTTAGTGCACTTTTATTATAATTACACTCAGAAAATTATGTAAGTTACTACATGTAAGTTGTTTGTATATTTTACAGTAGTTAGTTGTTTTCAACTACAAAGTCAGTTATTTTTGTATGAAAAATATCAAACAACTATTTCTGTTAGTTATTTTAAGTCGTTTTTTTAATAACTAACAAAAAAGTACTGTAATGTAGTAACAGTTATTTAAAGTAGTTAATTTTATTTTTTTTTTTTCATTTCTCAAAAATTTTCAAAGTTTTTTCCAAAAAAAAAAATTTTTGTTTTTTACTTTTTTTTTTTTTTAAAAAAACTTGGAAAAAATTTGATCTTCAATTTTTTTTCTGAAAAATTTTTTGAAAAAAAAAAATTATATATTGTTTATTTTAACTACATATTAGTTGTTTTGACTACAAATGTTAGTAATTTTTACTACATAAGTCAGTTGTTTTTTGTCAGTTAAAATAACTAACATTGTTAGTTGATTTAACTGAAAAAGTAGTTGACCCCAAAACAACTTACAAAGTAGTTATTTTAACTGACATTTTCAGTTGATTTTACTAACATAATTTTTTAAGTGTATAATGATAAATGCTTGAAAACTGTATTAGTGGCGAATGATTAATATTGTAATTGCCTTTAAATAACAATCATACGCAACGGTGTACAGTGGTTTATTTTAATAATTTGGCTATTCAGTAAATAGGTACTGGACCGATTGCAGAAAAATTCGTACCAGTCATAGCTGAAGTAATTTTGAGCTTAAGTTTGGAAACTGGACCCTTCATGTCCAATAAGGGCACCACCAGGGGCCTTTAAAGTAGGACATGTTTAGTACACAAAAACTTTAAATGCTTTAAAATCACCAACTTTAAATGCGTGTAAAATAAAATCTAGCTCTGACCTAAAAAAAAGGCCTTGAGGGTTTTGTTATGGAAATCGTCAGCTTTCATTTGCTTTTGGTTTCATCCCATTCCGATTCCGAAAGTTCGATTTTGTATCACGGTGTAAAATCCTATAAAGTAAATATTTTCATTATTTTTGACGATATAGTTAGATCTACATGACAGTTCAAAATACGATATAGAAAAAACGAAAGCAGAGAGAGAGAAAATTGTGAGCTCCTACACAAAAAGTATTATTAATTTCCTTTTCGACCGGGAATTCCCGGGATCCCGGGAAATTGTAAAAAAATTCCCGCTTTCCCGGGAAATGAAAAAGTCCAGGAAAACAAAAACTCTAGTTGATACACTACTATTTTAAGCTACTTTAGTTAAAAATTTTAGGATGGAGACTTCATTTGAGAATTTAATATTAATAGAAACACGGTGACAGGTAATAAGAAACGATGCATTTTCCCTAAGCAACAAAATTTTTTTTTTTTTTTAAACTGGTACTAAAATACACTTTACTTAATCTTTTTGACGTGCTGAACTATTTATTTTGAAATGCAGGCTTTTCTGCGATAACGCCACATTGAAAAATTTTTTTGACAAGATTTTTGAGATCAGCGAGTGCTAATTAACCTAAAAATCAAAATTGCGTTTTTTTTAGAAGTTTATTAAATAAACTAAACTAAAAAATTATTTAGTTCCTTAAGGGGGATCTTTTTTCCCCCTGATCCGATTTTACCTATTTACGAACTAAACCAGCCAAAGATCAATAATATATATACACTTTATGGGATCCTAGACCTATATTTCGATGCGTTACGCACGGAATGGCAAAGTACGTAAAACCCCATACAATGTTTGGAGGGTATAAAAATCAAAGGTCCCCCTCTATAAATACCAATTGTCCATCTCTATCTTCAACAATGTTGTTGTTGTCATCGTTTTTTATGGTTAGACGGTTATTATTGATATGCTTCAAAATGTGAAACGACACCTTTTCCATATAAAATAAGTAAATAACGTTTTTATATCAATGATCCCAGCAAAAAATGAAGTGGAGTCATTCTAAATGAATGACTTTTCCGTTACAATAGATAACAAATCAGTATTTTTGCTTGAAACTCCACATTAATGGCCATTCTTTGTGAGTACAATACGGAAGGTCTTTCACAGGGCAACCACCGATTGCCCTGAAACTTGCATATAGGAAAGAGGGGAGCAAAATAAGAGTTACCTGTTTTTTTAGCTGCCCAATCTCACATTAAGCGGGTCAAAGGGGAGAGGGAAAACGGATTTTTTTCGTTTGATGACTTTTCCTATTTTTTCGAAAGAAACTATGTGAACATTTAATACATATCAAAAGGTTTTTTGAAGACCTGTTTAATGGTGTATCGGTCGTGTCCGAATTCGACTTCCTTAAGTTCGTTTTTGTCAAAAATATATAAACGTTGGGGTAGTTTATATGAAGATTTATATATATACGTACGACCCCCAAAATCATATATAATAATCCCTATTAAAATTAAGCTGACCCGTATTTTTGCGTTTGGCGAAATTCCTACTAGTTCAGCTTTTATTCGGATTTTCCCGAGAGCCCATATTTTTTCATAAGATGGCAACCCATTTTTAATTATGAGATTGGGCAGTTAAAAGACAGGTTACTCTTATTTTTCTCCCATTCCAATATTCAAGTTTTAGGACAATCGGTGGGTGCCCTGTGAAAGACCTTTCTTGTGAGTGTTTAAATTCTAGATAACTAATTTTTGAGAAACAACATTTTCCTGTGCTCCAGGATATTCTATGCTTAACATATTCAGAACACTTGCTGTCAAGATGTTTCTGAGATCTAACCTTTTCAATATCATTCAGGACTGTGATCACATAAAACGATAGTTAACTATCGTCGATTTTTGGAGCCTTGTTGCTCCTAAACTAATAAAAATATTTCCAATCTTTTTAATATTTCTGGATTAAACAATACTCTTTAATAATTTAATAAAGAAAAACTTTAAAATTTCCCTTCAAAACGATATGTATTTTTATGTCGTTTATGCATCGTCTATCGTTTTCGTTTTACGTGATTAGCCCCCAGGTATTTTTCTCTCTTGCTGAAAAAAGGTTAAGCCTCGAACACTGATAATTATCGACCAATCGCCTTATGCTTCAAACGCTCTCAAGAGTTATGAAGAGTATAGTAAACTTCTATTTTGTAAACTATTTGGTGTTCAATGACCTGTTGAATGATTTATAGTAAGTGTTGAGAAAAGAGGGCATTTCTCTCAGAACAGTGGGGGTAGATTCATTTACCACTTAAATTTCCCTTAAATTTCTAAAATGTTAACACATTTTTTTTGGCAATTGATGAGTTATCAAAATTTTCATTGGGGGTCTTCAAAAGTAGTTAAATTAAAAAAAAAATACAACTTCAGGATATGGTCCATTAGTGTATGTTGGGTGTCATTGTTGTATTGAATCTTTCACGGAAAGTGTTCTTCTGAAATAGGTGACCTCATCCACGAGATGCGTGCATTTAGTCGCAATACTCGCCTTTCAAGTAGAGTTCAGTCATTTTTCGTTATTTAAACTGCACTTAAAATATTATGTAAGTAAGTAAATTCAACAGAAAATACGTTTGAAACAAATGAAACTTTATTTAAAAAACGGACTACTTACATTTCATTTAAAACAAAAACATTTCTCAGTTATTTTTAAATGTTAATTAATAACTGTTGAAATCCGTAAAAATAACTTAAAAATCCGTAAAAAATTACTGACAAAATTTTACGAAAAAAACGGTTAAAATAACGGAAATTTACATTCATTTTTATTTATTTTTTTAGAAATAATTTTAAAAAACTTCGAACCTGAACAGAATCGAACTCATAATTTCTGGCTGATAGCCCAGCACGCTACCCTCTGTGCCACAAGCTACTTATATTTTCAGCAACTAAATTTCATTTTCAAATTCAAAATAAAAAATTCTAATTTTAGAAATTTTTAAATAACTGACAAATAACAAACGACAAATAAAATAATGTGGTTTGTTTTTTAAATAACCCGGTTAAAAATGTTGTATATCATCATATATGATATCATATATGAGACCATATACAGTATCATATATAGTATCAAATATGGTCTCATATATGAACATATTCCAAAATTGGCGCTTATATAAGACACGATCATATATGATGCAATATATGTGATCATATATTAGATCATATATTGAATCATATATTGGATCATATATTGAATCATATATTGAATAATATATGATGTTTTTAATTTGTTTTACATTCTTTTTTATATTTTTTATTTATTTTTTCATCTTAAACTATATGTAATAGGTTATTATGTATATATTCACCAGAATTGCAAACGATGTACGCAAGTATAATTAAAAATAAAAAATATTGTTTTATTCATTACTGGTGTTTTTGATATATTTGAATGAACACCTTTAGTTTGATGATTTTGATTTTTTAGTTACTATCGTTTGCATTTTTGGTGACCATATAAAAATATATAATTAAACTTATAGATACGAGAATACATTTTGATATTCAAAAAAATAAATTGAACATAAAAGATCTAATATATCAAGTTTTTCAATTGATATCAATTACGAAAGATGCGAACAAAGGGCTTGTTACAGGAACGATGATTTCCTTTGTGTTTTCTTGTTTTAGTGTTAATTTCGATTATCTTCGGACTTGTTAAAAAAGTCAAAATCTAAAAAAATTGATAGAAAATAATATTAGTATGCATACAAGATATTTCTAGAATTTTTATTGTATTGAATTATTACCAACAACAGCATTTGGTGCTAATGGGCTAATGATAACACGAATATCCTTTAAAGATTGGCTTGATACTGCTAGACACATACATACATGTTAATGGAGTGTATTTTGTAAGGACCATGGGTTGCTTAAGACCATGAATGCTTTTTACGGAAAGGTATATTGTCTTTCAGAACTCCATCTGATAAAATATTAAAATTACTCCATATTCCTTTTTTTATTCCAGAAAAAAAGAACTTGCTACTACTAAATGCATGTTTTTTACTCAAAATTTTTAGTAGGTACATAATTACTTAAGACTTCGATTAAAAGCAATATATTAGTAGTACGTATTTTATCTTTTTGGGTTATGTGTGTAACGATGTTTGAAGGATAGGGATAAGAAACTATTTTTACTTACATCATGGCGACAATGTGCCAGGTTGTCACTTTCGCTAATTGACAGCTTTCGTGTGATTGTAAGTAAAAACGTTGTCTTTTCGAAATCGTTACTCAACCTTAAAACTGATGATACGTTTTTTTCATTTCAATTTTCTATGGCGACAGTAAGCGATTTTAAAATATTTTGTAGTGTTGGAACCGTAGTGATAACGTTATGGTGGTGCATATGCCCTCTCCTCCATCTTGAGCGAGCTTAACGTAGCTCCTCATGGCTGAATTTTCTTTAAATAGTAACTCGGCCTCCAAACTTATACGTTCTTTCCATTTCCAATTTGCTATTGCGACAGTATGGGATTTCAAAATAATTTATAGTGTTGGAATCGTATTGATAACATTTCTGGTGGTGCATATGTCCTCTTCTCCAAGTTGAGTGAGCTTAACTTAACTCGGCCTTAAAACTGCTTATACGATCTTTCCATTTCCAATTTGCTATGGCGACATTAATGGTTTTTAAAATAGTTTGCAGTATTGCAATCGTAGTGACAACATTATGGTGGTGCATATGACCTCTCCACCAAGTTGCACGAGATTAACGAAGCTGCGTAGTTTAATTTTCTTCAACATCAAATTACTAAATAATATTGTATTTGCGACGTATTTACATTTACTCATTTTGAATATGATCTTGTTTTGGAATAAAATGTCCACGCTTAAACTTGTTATGACGATGAACTGGAAAAAATTAAAACATGATTTTAAAATTCAAATACATATTAATGAAAGCTTACCTTTTCCAACATTTTTTTTTTTCATGTAAATTTACATCATGGCGACAATGTGCCAGGTTGTCGATTTCGCTTATTGACAGATTTCTTGTAATTGCAAGTAAAAACGTTGTCCTTCCCAAATCGTTACTCAACATTAAAACTGATCAAACCTTCTTTTCATTTCGATTTGCTATGGCGAAAGTAAGCGTTTTCAAAATAGTTTGTAGTGTTGGAACCGTAGTGATAGCGTTAGGGTGGTGTATATGCGCTCTCCTCCAAGTTGAGCGAGCTTAACGTAGCTCCGCATGGTTAAATTTTCTTCAACTAGTAACTCGGCCTCCAAACTTCTTATACCTTCTTTCCATTTCCAATTTTCTATTGGAAATGGAACTTCAAAGTAATTTATAGTGTAGTAATAACAGTTCTGGTGGTGCAAATGTCCTCTTCTCCAAGTTGAGCAAGCTTAACGTAACTCGGCCTCAAAACTGCCTATACGGTCTTTTCATTTCCAATTTGCTATGGCAACATTAAGGGATTTCAAAATAGTTTGCAGTATTGCAATCGTAGTGAAAACATATTGGTGGTGCATATGCCCTCTCCACATACAAGTTGTACGAGATTAACGAAGCTGCGTAGTTTAATTTTATTCAATATCAAAGTACTCAATAATATTGTATTTGCGACACACATTTACTTAATTTAAATAGGATCTTGTTTTGGATAAAAAAAGTCCACGCTTTTACTTGGTATGACGATGAACTGGAAAAAAATAATACATATGATTTTAAAATTCTAAATACATATTAATGAAAACTTACCTTTTCTAAAATTTTTTTATGCATGTCAATCGATGGTAAAGTAATAATATAATTTTAACCTAAAAAACTTTTATTTTGTAATTCTGGTTCAAATTTAACATTTTATGATAGCATATATGGTTCCATATATGATATCATATATGGCACATATTTTAAATACGACCACATATATGGGATCGTTTCTTGCATATATGATCACATATATGTTTCCATATAAGTCATATATGATCATATAAAGATCTTTATATAAGCATATATGAACATATACATTTATTTTTAGCCGGGAACTGAAAAAAACAAACGTTACGGAACATTTTATTTAAAAGACAGTTATGTATTTGAATAAACGTTCAAAAAGTTGTTTAGAATATTTGTATGTGAAACAAACGAATTTTCTTTTAATATTAACTAAAACGAAAACTATTTGTTTGACTGTGAAACAGTAACTGTAAAACTTTTATGAGTGTGTGGAACGTACAACTCACTATAAAGATAAATCCTTCTTTGGTCAAACCATACATATTTGGAAAAAGACTTCTATTTGCTAATGTGTACGTTTTTCCTGGCACTCTCAACATCTACAAATTCACGTCAAATGTCAAAAAAAATTTCTCCCTATTTTCTTCTTTGAGCCGTTAATAAAAAGATATATGTATGTATATCAGTTCTGTCTATGACGATGTCTCAGGACCAGTCATTGGTGATTGGAATCTTGACCACAAATTTCCAACTATCATTGAATTTAATTTAAAAACTGTGTTTAAAAAACAGTTGATGAAAAAACTTTTCAATTTTTTTTTGCTGGGATAATGATGGTGGTATTGTGATGACTGCAAGAATAGATCTTTATTTGGTTGGTTGGTGAAGTCAATGCCTGAATTGAAATTGAATGAATTGGTTCTTGCAACATACAAACACAACATGCATACAATTACATACAAAAATACCATTCATATGAACAATTGACAGAATATAATGTCCGTTACAAATCACCAACCAATACAATTGAATGAATTGTAAGAAAATACAAAAGAAAAGATGGTTAAGAATCAGAAAAGTTGTCACCATTAAACTCGAAAACCCATGTCTTCTTTCTTTTTTCCATGTCTGGTTTCTTTGTTTTTTTTTCTTTTCTTGATGACTTTAAACTCTTGGTTTTAGACCAAAGATGAATGGTAGTTGTTTATAGCATTGAGTATTTTTTTATATGGAGGTTTAATGTTTTATGACCATTAAATCCCAATTATTATTCAAAGTACATACAACACAGAAGCAACAGCAGCAGAAGCAGCAGCATTTCTCTTTGGGGCATACAACTTTAACAATACCAAATAACCAACCAGCCTACCATCCCATCCGTCCAATGTTATTCATATGACTATAGTGAGAATGGGTTGTATGCCAATCGATCTTTGATGACTTTTCTTGATAAATATTTTCCTCGTCTCGTATTGTACTTACGGTTGGTTATGTTGAGAGCTTCTGTTTATTTCTTCAAACATACTTCTGTGTTCATGGGTTGGTTGGTTGCTTGGATTTTTAAGTGTGTCTGTTGCGGTTTTTGGATGCACAATTTGTGGAAAATTTATCACCATTCATTAGAATTCTATAGGCATCTTTCTTTAAGAACTTTAAGAACGTTAACTAAGAATTGTTAAACTTTTAAGGATGTATTAACAAGAAATTCTTGAGAACAGAGACATACTAATAGATACATACATGCATTCAGAATTACTGGTATGGAATTAGTTTTGACCTGAACAACGACATTTTGAAGTTTTTGAATCTAAAGTTACAAACACATTATATTTTTGATTGGTGTATCGAAATCAGTAGGGTATATTCTTGTTCAAATACCTCTATTGTAAGCTTGTCCGTTTCAGCTACTTGGTATCCACCATCTGTTGTAACTTTTCAAGCCGGAAGATTGCTTTACTTCGGAAATAATAAATATGCCAACATTGATCTAAATAGGAAGTTGGATTGTAGGCGTAACACTGCGAAACGGGTGAGAAAAGTAACGATTGCTTCATATTTCTGGAAAAGGGACATTTGAAAACGATTTGGTATAAGCCCTAGAGTCATTCACAGTATTTATATAGCAGTGTTGATTCCGATTCTGCTTTATGGAATCATTGGCTGGTGACCTTCTTAGAAGACAAAAAATGAAGTTATCACGGATGTACAGAAAATGCCATCGATGTGCATTACTTGAGCTCTTCAAACTACACATACGATTGCATTATAAACCCTCATTCACCAGGCATTATCCAGTATCGTCGGAAATTCGACTGTATAGCATGGATAAGTAGCGATTGTGGTCATAGCGTGATCTTGAGCTTCTTCTATGTGCCTTTTTAAGCTACACTTTGATATCATCTAGGGAGTTTTGGATTAGTGGCATTCGGAGTAGTAGGTCCTCCACAATCTGCTTCGAAGTCTATTCGTGACAGCTTGTGCTAACCACCCCATTGCAGTGATTATGAGGCAGAGATGCTGGCAATAAAGAGACTGGCTGGCTGTTTGATAAGCAATGTCTTGTCAACAGCCGCGGTCATGTCCCTGCAGTCAATGTTGCAGTAAACATGATCTGTGCTTAACTTGCGCACGTCTTTGAATGATAAGGCCAAGCAGTTTTACATACGACTTATATGTGGCACAGAGGCATTTCAGGGAATCGTAAAGCAAATGAACTTGCATGACTGGGAACTACCTAACAGGTATCTACGGAATTGAAACCTGTTGATATACCTCTAGAAACTTCCGTGAGGGAGAACAATCAGAGATGTGCAAATGGATGGACCAATGAGACTTCACGACAGATTAGGCCTTATATTAATCAAAAGCGAACAAGTGAGCTATTTTCGCTCCCAAGGGGAGAGATTTCGACAATTTTTGCTATAATTACTGAGCATAGTCTCATAAGAAAACACCCTGAGCGATACCCTGAGCGACACCCTGATAAAGGTGCAGTCAAATAACTTATGTCGGATTTGTCGAAAATTGTACCATTACAAGTCGCTTTCTACTACAACTTCATAATCCCTCTGATTTGTCGGTATCAAAACTCAACATCTTAGGAGTGTTGATACCGACGAGCTTGAATGCCTAGATAGTCTAGATTCCTTAATAGCTATACCACTCATGGATACAGATGAAGCAGATTCCACAAATCATCTGTTGGTCAACATACAACAAGAGCAATCACAATAGACACTATTCGCAAGACCCTACTCGGCGATGACTGAAAATTCATGATTGGGTGTTTCATTCGTGTTCAACCTCAGTAAGGCTTGGTCTATGATTAAAGGAAAATGAATAACAAATGTTTTTCTCACCTGCAAAAGAATAGATAGGATTAGAAGTTTTTCTAAGATGGTCGTTAAGAAAAATAAGAAAAAATGTAGGAGAAAGAACAAACCTTGCGGTCAGAGTTGGGCCCTAATCATTGAGTCATTGATTTTTTCATATAAAATGCTCAATGAAATCGATTTCATTGAATCATTATTCCATACAAATTTCTATCATTGCCCAACTATGCTTGCGGTACCCCTGAATTTAGCCCGAACTCATCTGATGAGAATTCATCTTTTACAACACTTATAGTACGGTATCCAAGAAAGCTCGATATAAATCAAGATAAATCACTACCGACACCAAAAGCAAAAAGCTTCGAATTGAGTGCCCCGCGCCACACACAATCTAACGCCTTGGAAATATCTAAAGCAACCACTTCGCTTACGCCAAATTTGTGAATATAATGACTCCAACGTTTCAAAAGCAACGCTAAAAGGCAGGGGCGTATCCAGGATTTTATTTCGGTGGGGGCTCAACATTATTTTTATTTTTTTTTTTTTTACAAAAAATTTACATAACAGCACATGTTTTAGAATTTTTCCCGATCTTTTCCTTGAACTGAATGTAACACAATGAGAATCTTCATTTTTGTGTAAGTTTACCACCGTTTGGGGGGAAATTAAGATTTTTTTTATATTTTAGAATTTTCTGAGAGACTTAAGCATTTTTTTAAAGTGCGAATTTTATTAGATGCTGAAACATTTTTACAAAGAAGATTATCTGAAATTTTTTCAAAGAAAAGTCTAAGATTCTATCACAATTTGCAATTAAGACAGATTTTGTAATAGAAAAAGTCAAAGACTCTAAATCATATTTCCAATGGAAAACGTTTCTCGAAAAATTCAGTTTAGAAATTGATTCTATAAACATAATCATAAAATACTTTTCCAAAAGAAAAGACTCCGATTGTAAGACATTTTCCCATAATCTGAGATATTTCTAGTTTAGCACATTTTCTCAGATTCTACAACATTTCACACAAAAAATTTTAGATTCTGAGAAAATCTTCACTTTTTCTATAAATAAAATGATTCAGATTCTGAGAACTTTTTAAAAAGAAAACAGTATAAAAAGTCTTAGATTCTAAAACATTTTTCCTATAGAAACGGTCTAAGATTCTTAGACATTTTTCCTATAGAAAAAGTCTCAGATTCTTATAGAAAAGTCTCCGATTCTTCGACATGTTTCTTACAGAAAAAGTCTCAGATTATTCGACATTTTTCCTATAGAAAATGTCTCCGGTTCTCAGACATTTTTTCTATAGAAAAAGTTTCTAATTCTGAGACATTTTTCCTACAAAAAGTCTCAGATTCTTATAGAAAAAGTCTCAGATTCTTCGACATGTTTCTTACAGAAAAAGTCTCAGATTATTCGACATTTTTCCTATAGAAAATGTCTCAGGTTCTCAGACATTTTTTCTACAGAAAATTTCTTAGATTCTGACACATTTTTCCTATTGAAAATGTCTAAGATGCTTAATCACTTTTCCTGTAGAACAAGTCTCAGATTCTGAAACATTTTGACTATAGAAAAGTGCCAGATTCTGAAACATTTTTCAAATAGAAAAAGCCTAAGATTCTGAGAAAATTTTCCTAAAGAAAAAGTCTCAGATTTGAAATATATTTCAAATAGCAAAATACTCAAATTTTGAGACACTATTCTTATAGAAAAATATATTTTTAAAATAGAAAGTTTCAGATTTTGAGCATTTTTCTATACAAAATGTCTCACCTTGTGTCTCTGAGACATTTTTCCTTTATTTGATTTTGAGATAATTTTCCTTAAGAAAAATTCGTTGATTCTGAAAGATTTTTCATAAAAAAAGTCTAAAATTCTGAGACATTTTCCTGATTGTAAGAAAAATTCTCAGATTCAGAGACATTATTCCTATAGAAAGTTCTCAGCTTTTAAAACACTTTTCATATAGAAAAACCTCAGATTTTAAGATTTTTTTTATAGAAAAAATCTCAGATTTTGAGACATTTTTCAGATTCAGAGACATTTTTCCTATAGAAAGTTCCCAGATTCTAAAACATTTCTCATATAGAAAAGCCTCAGATTCTGAAACTTTTTTCATTTCGAAAAGCCTCAGATTCTGAAAATTTCTAATAGAAAAAGTACCAGATTCTGAGACATTTTTCCTATAGAAAAGGTCTTATATTCTGCGAAAAAGGCTAATATTTTAAGGCATTATTCCTATAGAAAAAGTCTTAGTTAGATTCTCAGACATTTTTTATAAAAGTTTTAGATTCTGAGAAAAAATTTTTTTAAGAAATAGTCTCGTTTTGAGACATTTTTCTAAATGACAAAATCGCATTTTAAGATTTGACTACATTTTGCTTACAATTAGGTCCATTTTTTGTTTACATAAAACTTCAGGTTCTAAGTTATTTTTTCATTAGAATCCTAAGTTATAAAGTTTCAAATTCTAAAAAATTTTTTTCAGATTTTAAGATTTTTTAACAGAAAAATTTTCAGTTTTAAAACATTTCTCTTCAAAAAATTTTAGATTCTTAAATGTTTTCAGATTTTTTTATGAAGTTTTTTAACATTGTACTTTTTATTTGATACCAAATCCTGAAATTTGTGAAATCATTTCGAGGGGGCCGGGCCCGGGCCCCCGGACCCCCCCCCTGTATACGCCACTGCTAAAAGGTCTCCCGTAGAACGACTTCTACGAAAGCCATACTGTTGATCGCACAAAAGTGAATTGTACTCTAGATTAATTACAAGGTGGTGATTAATCATTTATTAGGTGGCAATTCTCCGGGTTCGTAGCCTTATTCTTTTTGGGAATTGGCTGGACGTGGACCACTTTCCAGCATAAGGGAAAGACTCCTGCCCATTACGAGTAGCAAAATAGTTTTGCCAATGGACGAGAAAGCGACGAAGCACACCATTTTGCCACCATCGCATCTGCCCTAATGTGGTTTCTACATAATTTTCATTTACCGCTTAAGCTATGTTTACACCATACCACTGAGTCATATGATTTTCATTAAAAAGCAAGATTTTTTTATAGCATAGTTTTAGGAGTGTAATACATATAGGATTGTTATTTCAAAGCGACAGAAAACTTTACATATTGCTAAATTTTTAAACTTAAGATTAAATAAATGGTTATCTTTGTTTATAAATTTATCAAAATGTATGTCGCTTTTTAATAACAATCATGTATTTACTACACGCCTAAAATTATGCTATAAAAAACATTGCTTTTTCATAAAAATCATACGACTCAGTGGTATGGTGTAAACATAGCTTTAAGTGTATTAAATTTAAAGAAATATACATGATCACGAATTTTTGCAATATACATACATGTGACTGTTCACTGGCATCTTACAGTTCGATATTTTCTTCAATAGTTTTCAAATAAATTCACCAAATCACATAACTCAATGATCGTTTATCATAAGATTGACATGACGAATCACGATTTATGTTTAATACATAAATTTATCAGTCAACTAATTGTAAGCCAGCTTTCACCAAAGACATAGTAGGCAGTCAATCGTTCCAATATGTAATCCCTTATAAGAAATATAGCTATGAAGAAAGAAAGGAAAAGAATACATATGAACATTAAATTCGGATTCTTACGTACACATTTTATCAGTAACATGAATGAATATTTAATTAAGTTTGAATAAAGAATCAAAAAAAGATTATATTTAAGCAAAAAAAAAAATATATTTTTTCTCGATTCTTTAATATAAAATACATGATTAAATTATGGAATGTCTCGCTTGGGTTTGGTTAACTGTCATTTTATGGATAACTCATCCGCTATGTGGAATTGTAAGTTTTTATTCTTCTGATGATCTGTAGTATTCTCTTAGCCTCCCTCGCTTTTTGGTTGATTGAAAAAAAAAAAAAGCAAATTAATAATATGGCTAATAGGGGAAGGAATCCCAATTGTGGATTATTTGGGATTCCACAACCCACAAAAAGAAACCCATCATTGTACACAAAAAATAGAAGTCCATTTCATACCCTTTCTCCACTGCTTTTTCAAATTTCATTAAAATCAGAATATGCCATACGAGAAATTTCCTTAGCAGCATAATTTAATGAAAAACTATCGTCATCATTGGTCACATCTATGACCGACAATTCAATAAATATGATTTTGTTCCCCCGTTGACAGCTATCGTCCAGCACTTATGGTATGTATGATTATTTCAAAACTAAGAAATTTAGGTTCCCTTTGATGTGATTTTGTAGCATGCGTGAATATTTAGTATGATAATGAAAACAAGTAACAAATTTATATTCAGCCTTTTCGAATCTATATGTACCCTCCACAATGTTAAAAAATATATTTTGAATACTTTCGATCTACACCACCTGCAGATATAATTCGAAAAAGATCAATTGTAACTCGAAGATTCCATTTGTAATTCGAAAATTTCAATTCTTATTCGTTATTCGAAAAAAGATCAATTGTTATTAAAAAAATATCTATTGTAATTCGAAAAAGATCAATTGTAATTTATAGATTCCAATTTTAATTCGAAAAAGATCAATTGTTATTCGAAATATATCAATTGTAATTCGAAAAAGATCAATTGTAATTTGAAAAAGATTAATTGTAATTCGAAATTTCGAAAAAGATCAATTGAAATTCGAAGAATATGAAATATAATTCGAAAAAGATCAATTGTATTTCGAAATAAATCAATTGTGAAAAAGATCAGTTCAAATTCGATCATGTAAGAGTTTTAAATTCGGCTGTGCAGAATCTTTTGATACCCTCCAACATGTGGGGGGCGGATCGAAAAAAACTAATTTTCTACTCCCCGAGGTCCAAGTGCAGAGCTAAGAACTTTTTTCGACATAAAAAGGTTTCATTTGCTTAAAAAAGTAAAATAAAACCGATAAAAAAATGTAGTTTTTTAGAGGTTGGTTTAGTTCTTCAAGGGGAAACTTTTTTCCCCCTGGTTCCATTTTGCCCATCTCCGAACTTAAGCAGCCTATGAACATAAGACATATTTGTGCCAAACTTCAGGGGTAAAGCTATTTTATTTTGGACTGTATCGTGTCTTCCACAGACATACGGACGGACAGACGGACGGACGTCGCTAGAACGTCCTAAAATCGACCACTGATCGATAATATATATACTTTATAGGGTCCTAGAACGATATTTCGATGCGTTACACATGGAATGACAAAGTGAATATACCCCCATACTGTGGTTGGTGGGTATAAAAGATCAATTGTAATTCAAAGACCTCGGACCTCGGAATCTATGTATGTGTGCTGACATAAAATCAGCAATCACTTACAAGGATCGTGGAGCTCGACTTTAATGAAAAAATTGTTGTTGTGTTCTTAAATATAATACCCTACACCAGTGTTTCCCGGACAATTGGTCTCAAGTCCCCAACATGAACCAATTGGGTCTATCTTTTGTCAAATCTTTAATAAGTGCAGAAAACACTCACAAATAAATTTTTAGTGAAGAAGCCTTATATTTGTTGTCAATAAACCGCTTTACATGAATATCAGGCGAAATTTTTATATGGGGCCTAAATCCAAAAATGCTCTGGTTATAATCAAATTCGATGGTGTTACGCGTTACGCACAAAAATTTTCTATTTTCATGAAATTTGAGAGTTTTATGTGAATATCGGGAGGGTGGTTTGTATGGGGGCTACAAGTAGAACTAGCCCGATTCCTTTCAAATTTGCAATGGTGATTTGTGAATACAAAAAAAATTTCGAATGCAACAAAAATTTCGACGGGATACCTATTGGATTACGGTTATTAGAGTCACATGGACCAGTTTTTTTCAATTTCAATGGCGATCTACCTTGAGTCCAAAGAAGCTTAAATTTAAATATTCAGACAAATCGAGTAAAAAATTCGACCTTTATCGTGCGCAGAAGTTTTCACGGACAGACAGACGGACAGTCGGACGGACGGACACTGCTAAAACTATTTACTAAGTAATTCTAAGTCGATTGATATAATTAATGGTAGGTCTAGGAATAATATCTCGGGTAGTTACAAACATCAGCAAAAATTTATTGTACCCTGTGTAGGGTAGAGATGGGCACATGAGCAGATTAGAGCGTGATTTACGCGTGATCACGCGTGAGTGTGACTGAATTAATTTTTACTCACGTGATTGTGGGTGAGTGTGAGTGGAGAAAAATATTGCGTGAGTGATTGTGCGTGAGTAAGATTTTTGCGTGAGTGAGTGTGCGTGAGTTTGCGTGATTTATTTTGCCATCATATTTCCTTTCGTACAAAAAAAAACAGCAACAAAATTGTAAAATATGGCTTAACTTAATATTTTGTCCCGAAAAATCAAAAAAAAAAATATAAAACTTCGCAGAACTTTAAATTTTGATAAAAATTTTGAAAGTTTTTTGAAATTTTAGTTTTTAAAATTTAATGTTGTGTAAATTAGAGTTTCGTGTGTGTGAGTCAACGTGAGTGTGAGTGAAGCTTTCGTGAGTGCAAGTAAGTATGAGTTCTATTAAATTTACTCACGTGAGGGTGAGTGAGTGTGAGTAGAAAAAATATGGTCGTGAGTGAGTGTGCGTGATTCAAAAATTCCTGTCATGAGCGTGAGTGAGTGTGAGTCAAAAATCACTCACGCGCCCATCTCTAGTGTAGGGTATTAAAACAAATTGTGCACGTTTTTGGTTTAATTCAAGTGTTATGAGGAAGGTTACCTTAGTTTTTAAAGAAAAACTTAGATAATTTATGCAAAACACACTTTTTTTCTATTTAAGATAATAAAATGCAAATTTGTGTGAAATCGGTCAAGTAACGGTAAACAAAGTTCGATCGAAAATTACGAATATAAAAATTGTCTGGGGTCTTCTTGCGATATTACGAATAGTAACAAACGCAAGGACAAACTTATGTCACAGAGTGTAGAGCATGAAAAATATGTTTGGTTTATTTTTGTTGTATTCATTTTATTAATTCAACATATATATCGAGGGCTTATATTCAAAACTTGCTATCTGCAATTTTTCGAAAGAGACTTTTCAATAGAAATGTGTTCAGTGATTTAGTTTTTATCTATCAAACTAATTTTAAACTGAAACATTACTTAAAAACAAGTTTTTTTTTTTTAAATAAAATAAAACAAGTTTTTTTTAAATAATATTGTAGAAGAAAAATTAATTGAAGGGCATATTGTAAAAACTCGATAAGCAGCAATTCATTTTATGGTAATTTTTACCTTAAAACTTTTGAAATAATGTAGGAAATATAACTTTAGTAAACTTTCATACTTAAGATACTTGTACGAATGGCTTAAGCTAGACTTCTACCAAAAATATGTCAGTGAAAAATCAGTAGAACGCGAAGAACACCAAAAAATAAAATGTTGCTTATCATGTTTTTGCAGTAAGCCCTTCAATTATAACTCTTAGAATTACCTAAAAATTATTTTTTTTTGTGATCTTCTAAAAATTGTTCATTATGCAGATAGCAAGTTTTGAATATAAGCCCTCGATATTTATTTTTTTATTTAGTTAATTTGTTGTGTGTTGAATTTTTAATTTGTTTTAGATTTGTGTATTTTTTAGTTATTTTTTTCGAAAGAAATTTAGTGATTACTATCATAATTTGCAATTAATGTCAGTGTTTTTATGGAAAAAAAAAGTTGTAAATATTCATTCATTCAGTAGCTGGTGCTGTGCTCTTAATGTTAATGTGTTAAAATTGCTACTGTTACTTTACATATGCTCGTATTTAGTAAATATTTTACATGATTTACAATTTGTACACCATATTTTGTAATATTTACATATTCAAATTTAGGATTATTCAAATATTTTTTTATAAATTGTGTGAACAAATTTGCTAATCCATAAATATGTTTAATAGGTTAGTAGGGGAACTTTAATTCATTAAAAAATAAAAACAATAACTTACCCATTACCTTTCAGCTGAAAAAATTATGATTTTTATACCGTGCATATTTCATTGATTACAAGTAATAACAAAAATTTGAATTGGTGCAGGTAGACTCGGCCCAGAAGCGTTGGGAGGCAACTTAACCAGCCAACACGGCAAATAATATTGAGAAAAACAATTTGAGTAATCACTTGTTTAAATTAAAAAAACAAGTGAGAGTGTTAAATTCGGCTGTGCCGATTCTTTTATACCCTCCAAAATGTAAAAAAAAATAAAAAAAAAAAATTTTGTCAGGGGCGTTTTGGGGGGCAGGTAATGGGGTCAGTGGAGGACGTTGAGGCCACCTTCCCATCGCGATAAATATACCAAATGTTTCATTTATTTAACAAGAATACAAAAAACATGTGAAAAAAGTGTATTTTTTCAAACAAAAATTTGAATTGGTGTAGGTAGACTCGGCCCTGAGGCGTTGGGTGGCAACTTAACCAGCCAACACTGCAAATAATATTGAGAAAAATAATTTGAGTAATCACTTGTTTAAATTTAAAAAAAAACAAGTAGAAAAATTAAATTCGACTTGGTCGAATCTATGAATACCCTCCACAATGTTATCTGATAGTAATTTTCTAAAAAAAAATTCATAAAATTGCATTACAAATTTTTTATTAATAATATGGGCACTTCCACCGAAAGGTCTACCAAGACCAAAAAACCAAAAGTTCTTGAAACCAATTTGTTTTAACATATTTTCATAAGAAACAATCAAATTTTTCTAACGTGAACAAATTTTACATTTATTCATAATCCATTTCGAGATATTCGAATATAAAGTCGAGCAAGCCATTTTTTTCTCATTGGGACATTTCTATTGCACCTTTTGTTTTGATAAAAGTTCTTAAAGAGAAGCATTAAATGTTGACTTTTGCTTTTAAAAAATCTTTATTGAGATACAAAGAGCTAAAAAAAATGCATAACAAACTATGCATTTAAAAAATAACCGTAAGTTTTTGCTAAGCTTTATCACATATTTCGATGTCCCGTGCGACATAGAAAAACAACATTAGTTATTAGTGCGTCAAGTAGATATGACGAAAATTCATCAAATATTGAGAACAAACACAGATTTTTATTACAATTAAAATAAAAAAAAAAAATTTTAAAAATAATAAAATCTGTGATCTTGGTTCTTATATAAAGTTGGTCACGTGCGACATGGTAAGTGTGGATATTAAAATTTTTAAAAAATATTTTTTCTTGCATAAACGATTTACTTATATAAATACATACTTTTAAATTATTTAAATATAGATGAGTAGGGATGAGATTTTCATGCACTAAAAAATCGAAAATATGCGCTTAAAATATGCGCTAAAAAATTCAAAATATTCACTAAAAAACCTTAAAATATGCACTAAAAAATAAAATGTAGGCAATAAAAATCTTGTTTTCATACGAAAAACTTCATAAAAAGAAAAAATAAAGCCGGCCTTAAATAGTAACATTTAAAACTTTATGTACCATAATTGTTTTTAAAATTAAACAATCTATAAAAAAGTTAAAAAAAAAAAAAATATTTGTCTTATTTTCAAAATAAATTTTTAAAATTTTAAATCGATTATAACACAAATCAATTTCAATTTGTGTTTTTGCTAATTTTTGCAAAAATATGCACTTGAAAGTTGGAAATATACACAAAATATGCATTTAAAACCAAAATGTGCAAAAATGTGCATTTTCACCAATATATGCAAAAATATGCAAAAACAAATCGATGCCATTTTAACGCAAATTTCTTGATTCGGAAAGATAATTGGTCGATATCGTTTTTAGACGATCGACAAAAAACATGCATTTGCATGGCGAAAAAAATAAAGAGTGATGCAAACGATGGAGAGAAAAGTTAAAGGAAGATGAGATAAAATTACAAGACAATAAATTAAAAAACAAGGAACTAATGCGGAATGCTAGACAAAAGTGGAAATTGGCTGAAGGACGTATTGAAAAAAAATGAATGAATAAAAATATGTTTTTTAAGCTTATTTATTTATAATTTGTTAGAAAAAGAACAACTAAAACAATATAAATATGATGATGGAAAAAAATGTCCCGTGCAACATGTCCCGTGCGACAGTAATTAAAGTTAAATTAAAAAAAAAGTAGAAATAATTTTGAGGTAAAATTTTACAACTTTTAAGAGACATTATTAGCCAACATTCTAAAATTAGTCGCATTGTGATATTGCCTCAGGTTTCGCTAAAAACAGAGTTTTAATTGATAGTCGCGAAAACCACTTCTGTTTTTTGTCCCGTGCGAATGGTTGTGTTCTTTGCGATTATCTCGAAAACTTGAAACAATTTCCAAAATCAACCTGAGCAACAATTAAAGAGCTAGTTAAGAGCTATAAGTTCCTCCTTTTGTCAAGAAAAAAATTCTTTTTATTTTGACTTTTATTTCAACTTAAATGTGTGCAACGGTCACGTTCGACATGATGGAATTGCCCATATGTATATTATTTTGAGTCAAACTTTCTTTTAATCAATCAAATTTTTTTGAGTGTAAAATTTTTTTGACTGTCAACATTTTTTTGAGTCTGCCATTTCATAAAAAAAAAAAAATATAATGTGTACATTTTTTTTTTGAGTGTAACATTTTTTTTTGAGTGTAAATATTTTTTTAGTGTACAATTTCTTTGAGTAACAAATTGCTTTGTAAAATATTTTTGTTGTTTTATACCTATATGTAATACCAAAAAAAACTATTTCACATATTTTCCTCTTTTTTTTATATTACCATCCTCTTATTTAAAAACCAAAAACAAATTAACATTCAATCATACTCATACTTTATTTGATTTTTTCCCGTTACATACAAATACACTAACAATAACAAAACAATAACAAATATTTACTTGTCTAACAACTAAACTGCACCCCACGACAAGAAAACAAACAACAACAAGTTTTACAAAACTGGTATTTCACCATGCTTTTAAAACTTGTTTAACGAGTTTTCAACAGTTAAAGGTGAAACAAATCTGAAATTCAGTGCTTTGCTTATAACTTTTGAACCACTGAACCGATTTTGCTGAAATTCAAAACCAAACAGCCATGAGGAACGACAAATATATATGCTAAGCTTCAGCCCCCTCAGAATTGTGTTTCGAAAGTTAAAGTGGTTTAAATCTTGTAAATTCGAAAAATGCCCTTGCCGAAATTTACTCTTTTGCTCATAACTTTTGAACCACTGGACCGATTTTGCTGGATTGCAATACCAACCTGACCCGGTAAATGGAGAACATATATGTCAAACTTCAGGAGCCTCCGTAAAGTCTTTCAAAAGTTAGCGTGTTTTCAACGGACAGACAGACAGACAGACAGACGGACGGACGGACGGACGGACATCGCTAGATCGACTTAAAATCGATCAAGGATCATGAATATATATACTTTATGGGGTCATAGACCAATATTTCGATGTGTTACAAACGGAATGACAAACTTATATATACCCTCTATCACTAGAGTGGAGGGTATAAAAATAGTAATTTTTATTAAGTAATTAATTGACGCAATTAAAAATTTACTCAAAAATTAAAAAAATAAAAAATGATATAATAATTTTAATGTTTTATTTATTCGACCTTTAAATTTGTAGTGTAAATGAAATAACAGACCTCGAGCTCAATTATTTTATTTACATTACAAATTTAATAATTTTTTTTTTATTGTCTTGGTGTTTTGAATTCTCATTTAGTTTATAGTTTTTTGTATATGTATATGAAAGTTTGAAATCATCTTTATGAAAGTTTATAGTTTTTTGTATATGGGGCATTCAGGGCCGCTTTAAGGTATGGCGGGGGCCCTGGGCACACAAGATTTTGGGGCCTCGCTGGAAAGTAAAAAGTAGGGATGCCAAACGGGATTGACATTTACAAATCCCGGGATTCGGGATTTTAAAATTCTAATCCCGGAATCCCGGGATTTTTTGGGATTTCGGGATTTTTCGGGATCCCGGGATTTTTCGGGATCCCGGGATTTTTCGGGATTTCGGGATTTATTAAAATTAAGGTTTTTCACGTAATATTTTAATAATTTTTTTTATAATTAAATATTCAATTAATTCATAACCATTGGATATTTTTCGTAAAGTTTCACATATTTAGCACAGAAAACCCGAAAATTTAGGAACAGCTATGACCGATTTGATAGACTCGAACGATGTGCGTCTGTGAAAGACGCGATGCAGTCGAATTCAAAAGATTAGAAAATACTTTTTTTTCGGACGGCCTCTTTTGTAGACGTGGATATAATATATTTGTTTTAATAATGATAAAATTGTGTTAATAAATTTGTTACAATTCCTCGCGAGGGGAAGGTGTCCCCAACGTCCTCTGCCAATACAAAATTTGTATTAATTGTCTTATTGGTAGGCAAATCGCATTTTAACGGTTTTCTTCCCTTTTGCGATAAATGTTTACAAATACATTTATTACGCCTAAGTAACAGAATCTTATCATTATTTATATTATTTTTTATATTCACGCCCACAAAAAGGGGCGGGACGAAAAAATTTAATTTTTTGGCTAGGTGAAACTTAAAAATGTGTCATTTGCTTAATAAAAGTACAAATTGGTAAACAAATTTGGGTTTTCAGAGGCTGTTTTGGTGCTTCAAGGGGGAAATTTTCCCCTCATCCGCATTAACTTATTTACGAACTATAACTGTTAAAAATAAACTTTACAGATGGATTACTTAATGATCCCTTATAAATTCAAATCTCGGCAAAATTTAACTGTTTCTTAAAAATGTTGGCATTTGCATAAATCGGCAGCTAACTGCAATTAGGGTGACGCAATTTGTTTTTCGAATTTTAAAATCGTCGGGGTCGGAATAGTTGCCTTTTAGGGTCAATATTTATACAAAAAAATATTGGACTTGTAGGGCTCCTTTTTAGACAAGAAAATGTGAAAGTTTCAAACAAAGTAAAAAAATGTTTAACTTTGTTCGGATTTTTCCAATTTTGAAGTAAAAAAGGAACCTAAAGACATTTCCCTTCAGGAATAATATTGACCCTAAATGGCATCAATTCTGACTCCGACAATTTTTAAATCCGATAAAAGGAAGATATGCTTCACCCTTCTGTATATTAAGTAATACGGCCTGAAAATTAAATTGTACTCCAAAAGAGTAAGAGAATTTAAGCCTAACATGCCTCATTTGAAAGATATTTCAAACACCTTTCAAACGATATCCATTTTGTTACCATCGGACAACAAACACTGAAGAAATAGTCAATTTTAATTACAATATTTGACAAAAAAATCCCGAAATCCCGGGATTTTTCGGGATTTCTTAATCCCGGAAAATCCCGAAAAATCCCGGGATTGAAAAAAATAAATCCCGGGATTCGGGATTTGTCAATCCCGAAAAATCCCGGGATTTCGGGATTCGGGATTCGGGATTTCCCGTTTGGCATCCCTAGTAAAAAGTCGCATGACAAAAAAAACATTTTTTTGGTACAAACTATAATATTCTTATTACCTGTTTTAAGACAAAGAAACTTAAAAAAAAATATTTTGAGTACGGATAAACTAGCTCGAGGTCATTTTCTTTACTTATTAAAACCATGATATTTGTGCAGAACAATTTGGTTTTATTGAGATCTTAAAATCTATACGAAAAAATGTCTCGGAATCTGAAACTTTTTCTATATAAAAAATGTTTCAGAATAATCTGGAATTTTTTCTATACGAAAAATGCCTTAGAATCTGCTATAATTTCTTTACGAAAAATATTTTAGAATCTGAGAATATTTTTGTACGAAAAATGTCTCAGCTTTGGAGACTATTTTTCAGCATCTGAGACTTTTTCTTTACGATACATTTCTCAGACTCTGAGACTTTTTCTATACGAAAAATGCCTCAGAATCTAAAACTTTTTCTATACCAAAAATTAGATTATTGCTATACGAAAAATGTCTCAGAATCTGAGACTTTGCATACTATAAGTGGCTCAAAATCTAAGTATTTTTATTTTGGAAATACTTCTATAAACTTTGGATTTTTAAAATCTTAGAATCTGAAACTTTTTCTGTACGAAAAATATTTCTCAGTCTGAAAATTTTTATGTAGGAAAAATTTCTTTCAATTTGAGACTTTGATATGCGACAGATTTCTTCCATAGAAAAAGTTTCAGATGTATACTAAAAATCTGTTAGATGCTGAGAATTTTTTTCTAAGAAAATGTGAAATTTTCTTTAAAAACTAATTAAAAAAAATGCTTCATTTTCGTATTAGCGAATTTGGCACTTCGGGCCCCCTTAGGTCAGGGGCCCTGGGCACGTGCCCAGTGTGCCCTAATGGTTAAAACGGAACTGGGGGCATTCCATGTCAAATCGGACACTTTGAATATTTTTTTTTTTTTAGATTTTCTCAATTTGTTGACAGTTTTTGGTACCCTTTGAAAACTCCTTCGTGGTAAATTTTCAGATTTTTTTGATGACCCGTTCAAAGGATATCGAATTTTTAAAAATTGGTTGTTTGTTCCTTTACACAAACTTCTTTTACTCATAACTTCTTCAATAATGGTCCAAATTGCAAATTTTTTTTCTTTTAAATTTTTTTGTTTTTTTACGTACTTTTTAAAAAAAAATCCCAAAAAATTTTTAAAAGTGGTCTAGTATGCGATTTTTAAGTTTCAAAATTTAAATCTCATTTTTGAAAATGTACAGGGTGGTCCAATAACAAGTATCTTTTTAAAACATGCAATAAAATGAACAATACTCAATAGATTTGGAACCTTATGGCTTTGTTTGAAAGAGCAAATATTCCCATTATTTATGGCAAACGACTTCATTCATGCGTCTGCCTGGGTTAGCTCCGCAGTAGCTCATCCTCGGCACCCATTTTCCTAATGTTTTTGGTTCTAGCTCACGAATGGATTGAACGATATTCGTCGAAACGGCCTAGAACATTTCTGGATTTCCATGTTGCATGGATCTTTAACGAGAGCCCTCAAAAAAATGTCTAAAGGTTTTAATCGGCAGCTCTGAAGTGATCAATTGTCACCGCGAATATGGCTAAAAACACGATTTCCGAACTAAGTGCGCAAAATATCGATTGTTTGATGGACTGTGGGACATATTGCGACATCCTTCTGAAAATAAATATCATCCAAGTTGATATATTCTATTACGGCCAACAAAAAGTCGACGAAAATGGGGTTTTCAGCTGTATTTTTGAAAATATTGTGTAGTGATGCTAATACTCAAATCTGTTGCTTCCTATAGATGAATTGGGTTCTTTACAATACCGTGCGTGTTTTACGATCCCAAGATGTATCAATTTGTTTGTTAACATAACCTAATTTGAGTGCTTTATTTCGGTTAAAAACTTTTTTTCGAAAAACGTGCAGTTTGGCAGCGCAGTACTGCGCTACAACGCCACAGACTAATACAGACTCAACAAATATGACAGGTGTCAAAAAAGTATTTTTTAACCATATGGTTAATGTTTTCAAATTATTCTACGAATTAGGTTAGAAAGAGAAAACTGATATAACGCGCCATAAGAAAAATGGATGCCAGATCGGTTTTTGTTGCTTCACTCACTCCTAAGTCGTAGAAAGTGTTGCCATGTTAGCGTAAAACGGACTAAAAACCGCTGTGTTTTCTCCTAAAATCGCTTAGTTTTTCCCCATTTTTTCTTGTAAAACTCTACTGTCGAGTCTGTATTTAGTCTGTGACAACGCGATACAGCGGAGCAAGCCGAGGACGCATCAATGAAGTCGTTTGCCATAAAAAAATGGGAATGTTTGCTCTTTCAAATAAAGCCATAACATTCCAAAAAAAGTTGAGTATTGATCATTTTATTGCATTTTTAAAAAGATACTTGTTATTGGACCACCCCTTATGTACTCTTTGATATTTTTGTGTAAAACTTCCATCGATTCTACAAATTTTTTGCCCAGTAGGATCGTGGGATAATGATAATTACTATTTTTTTAAATTTTTTGAAAAAATTTTATTGTAATTTTTCAATCTTAAAATCATTTCTACTGCTCCAATGGTGCGTCATAGAGGGGTCATTTCCAAGACCGACCCCCATTAATTTTTACGTCTAAACATTTCTTCGAAACAAACTAATACCCTATCTCCAATTTCTAAGGGGGCTCCCACACAAAATTAAATTTTTTTTAATTTGCTCCAACCGCTCTAACTGCCCTAAGAGTGCTCTTAGACCAATAAAATGTATCACCGACCCACAATATTTTTTTAATCCAAACATTTTCTCTGAACACACTTACCCTCTATCTTTAACTATTAAGGCGGTCCCCCTACAATTTATTTTTATTTTTTGTAAATTTGTTTTATTTAATCGGCTTCTACCGGCCCAATACACTATGGTTCCGATGGACACTTTTCTTGGCTAAAATTACCAAAACGAAATTTTTTTTTTTATTTTTGAAATATGATTCGTGTTAAAAATTATTATCATCATTTTTTAAATTTTAACATTTTAGGTCACTTATTTTTGTTTTTTTTTAGTTACATAAATTCGTTTTTGGGTTGAATTTTAATGGAAAAAGTGTTCTGGAAATTTTCTTACAGTACACTTACTAGCAAAACCTAGCATCATCTGACAATGTGGAAATGTGGTCATGATCCCAATCTATGATTCTGAATTGGTCTGATAGCTAAATTTTGCTAAAAACTTTTTGTAGGCCCATCTAAAGTTATGCTTTATTTACCACTAATTTTTTTTCTGGTTTGCATGAACCACTTTTTTTGTAATGACTCCAATTTTTTTACACTATTTGAAATTAAAACTATTGTAATACTAATCTCCAACTTTGTTTTCCATGTATAATATTATAAGAAACTTTTTGTATTTAAAGTTTAAATTTTAAACTCAAAAAAAAATTTTGAAAAGTTTAAAAAAATACGTTTTTTTTTCTTGTCCTAGATTGGTTGTAAAACATAAACTTTAATCTGTTGTATTATAACGGTAAATGAATATATACAAAAAACAAATATGTTTTCTGTTGCTTTGAAGTGTTTATTGTAAGATCACAAAGCGATTTTTTAAAACAGCAATTTTGAGAAAATTTAATTTTGGCCAAGAAAAGTGGTCTGCGAAACCATAGTGCAATGGTGCGTCCGAGAGGGGTCATTAGTGTGACCGGCTTCCGTTTATTTTTACCCTCCAACATTTTTGTAAAACATACCTACGCCCTATCTCCACTCCCCAAGCTGGCTCCCATACAAATTACCGTTGGAGCAAATTTTATAAAAATGTAATTTTGAATGGAAGCCCACTTAGGGAGTAGAAATAGGGCGTAGGTATAAATGGGGGTCGGTCTCACTAATGACCCCTCTCGGACGCACAATTGGACCGGTAGAAGCTGATTAAATAAAACAAATTTACAAAAAACAAAAAAAATGGATGGGACCGCCTAAATAGTTAAAGATAGAGGGTTGGTGTGTTCAAAGAAAATGTTTGGACTAAAAAAATATTGTGTGGGAGCCCCTTTAGAAATTGCAGATAGGCTATAGTTTGTTCTGAAGAAATGTTTAGACGTAAAAATTAATGGGGTCCGTCTTAAAAATGACCCCCCTATGACGCACCATTGGAGCAGTAGAAATAATTTTAAGATTAGAAAATTACAATAAAATTTTTTCAAAAAATATAAAAAAAAAAAATAATAATCATCGTTATCTCTCGATCCTACTGGGCAAAAAATTTGTAGAATCAATAGAAGTTTTACACAAAAAAAAATCAAAGAGAACATACATTTTCAAAAATGAGATTTACCCCCCTATTCTAAGAAAATTGTCATCTATAATAAATGACAAAACTATAACAAGGCAAATTTTCTATGTAAGTATCTTCACAATTAGCGAATTTTGCAAAACATTTTTCATGACAAAGGCTTTGCCAAATTGTATTTATGTATTTACACATTTTTTGAATCAATAAAAATTATTAATATCGCGAGAAATCAAAATACAAAATTCTATAACAAATTGTTATAATGACAATTTTTTCTAGAATAGGGGGGTTAAATTTTAAAACTTAAAAATCGCATACTAGAGCACTTTTAAGAATTTTTCTGGATTTTTTTTTTAAAGTACTTAAAAAAACAAAAATTAAAAAAAAAATTGCAATTTGGACCATTATTGAAGAAGTTATGAATAAAAGAAGTTTGAGTAAAGAAACAAACTACCAATTTTTAAAAATTCGATATCTTTTGAACGGGTCATCAAAAATATCTGAAAATTTACCACGAAGGAGTTTTCGAAGGGTACTAAAAAATGTCAACAAATTGGAAAAATATTAAAAAAAAAATTATTCAAAGTGTCCGATTTGACATGGAATGCCCCATATGTATATTATTGATCAGTGATCGATTCTAAGACACTCAAGCGATGTCCGTCTATCCGTAGATATGTATTTCTAAAAGAAAATTTCTCAGATCCTGAGATATTTTCTTCAAAAAAAAATTGTATTAACAAATAAAATTTTTAAATTTTCAATTTATATATTTCTTTATTTATTTTTATGCACAAAATAACATATTTTAAGGCATAAATAGGTCGCATTACAAAAATAAATGCATTATAAAAAAAAAAAAAAAAACTTATATAAGAAATTTTTAAAACTAAATACCATAGAGTATTCATAGAGGCGAAGGTGTCAAAAATTGACTTGTCAAAGTACAACTTGTATGCATATATTTGTTGACAAAGAATGACTTGTAAACATGTATTGTGTGGTTAATTCACATCGACAATGTACGTGTGAGTAATTAAAATGAGTAAGCAATATTGTTTTTTCTTTCACCTTCGTCTCTATTATACTCTATGCTAAATACTATTTAGTAAGTATAACAAGAACATTTAATAAAAAAAGTTTAAATTAACAGCTAAACTTATATAAATAAAAATAATTTATTGTAATGTACAAAGAATTTAACACTAAACGTAGAAAAAATACTTAAAACTTGCTAAAGCCAGAACCGAGACAGTGAACTGGCGCAGTCCGTCAACACAATACGTACTTAGAAATTATATTGTTCTATTTTAACTGTGCCAGTTAACTGCAACACTGCTTCATTGCTGTTTTGGCGTAAATCAGGAAAATAATGAGGATTTTTTAGTAAATGAGCGATATATCAAAATCATTTCTTTTAACCGATCGAGGTAAGATTAGTTAAAAAATGTTCTCCGATACGTTTAATGTTAAATTAAAAACTTATAAAGTTTAAGACTATCACTAATTTGTTGTATATTTACTTATAATCGAACGTAATTTACTTAGGAAAACTTCACCGGTTTGAAGATTACCAATAGCAAAATTCCAATTTTTAACAACTAAATCTATATCACAATTTGACATACTAATATCACTGATATAACGCTCGGGAAAAATTAAATCCGTAGATGAACTTGGTGGTGGTGATGATCTGTCTATTAATATTTCAAAATCTTGATTTATTTCATAAGGATTTTTAACGATAGAACGATTTTTTTTTGATGATGATGCTTTGGTGACGGAACGGAATATTTCTTCAAGTTTTTTAAAATACCTTTGATTAAGACGACAACGACTAAGAGGATCTTGTTTTTTGTAAGACAAATATCTTTGGGTAGCTAAACGAAAAGCCATTAGACATTCGGGTACTAAAAGTTTAAAAAAAAAAATTAGTTTAAAATTAATTTTAAAATATTTCAGTGATTGCACTATGAACATACCTTCCATTTGTAATTCTTTGGCTACTTCTTTCCAAGCTTCATATTTAACTAAAACATCAGCTTTACCATAAATAGCCTTATGCTTTTGTATGGCTGTTAAAAGAGCTACAGTTTCTATATCAAGTCGGCGAGTAGGACGTTCAATTAATAAGTCGCCCGGCTGGCTTGCCGAAGAAGTTGTTGGTTGTTGTTCTTGCATTTTTATGTATTTTTGTTTAATATCCTCGTTGTCTTTTTCAATTTTTGGCATTGGCTGTGGCATATCTGAATCTTCTTCGTGTGCTTTTTGAGCTCTCGATTTCATTTCCAATACAGCACATCTTTCAATTTCTTCAACCATTTTATTACTGACAATATAATAAAATGGTTCATTTGTGGCATATTTAGCCTCAACGAGAAATTTTAGTCTTGCTAAAGCACGCCACCAATTTATCGGCCATTTATTATCGATGCCAAATTCTAAATCAGCCATATATTGACAAAAGCAGTTTTTAACGGCCTTCCATATATCCTGGATATCATCTGCGGGATTCAAAAAAAAAAAAAACAGAAGAAAGAATAATTAAAATTATTAAAAATTTTGTTTTATATAGATTATGATTTCTACTTACATATATTTGGAAATCTTAAACGTATAGTACGCCAAGCACATAAAGTCTCCATATCTGATGTTGTTTCTGTAGTAGATTCTTTGCCAACATCTTTAAAGAGAACTGGATAATTTCCTATGCACTCAACAACTTCTGGCATACGTTTTATATGAGGTAACCAACCCATAGATTCTAAAAAAAAAGTTTATTCATTAACTTTACAAACATTTTTAAACTTAAAAAAAAAATCAATTAATCCATTTCCTACAAAAAACCTTCCAGAAAATCGAATAATCTTTTTTCATTTCTTTTAGAATATGTCTTAAAATACTAAAACTGTTTCTCTTTTTAAAATCTAAGATTTTTTTCAAGTAGTTTCTACTTTTTGATAAAAAGTACCAAAATGGTACTTTTTTTAATAATGGTAACTTTGTGAAAAAGTACACAAAACCTTCCAGAAAATCGAAACATCCTTTTTTCAATTCTTTTAAAAAATTCTTAAACTATTTCTCTATAGAAACTACTATTTGTTAAAAAAAAAGTACCAAAATGGTACTTTCTTAAACTATTTCTCTATAGAAACTACTATTTGATAAAAAAAAAGTACCACAATGGTACTTTTTTTAATTATGGTAATTTTATGAAGAAGTACCATTTTGGTACTTTTTTATTAAAAAATATGTTGGTCCTTAAAAAAAAGTACTATTTTGTTACTTTTTATTAAAAATTACAATTTTGATATTTTTTGTTAAAAGCACTATTTCAGTACTTTTAATTTAAAAGCAATATTGGCATTTTTTAAAATGTATATTTTGTAACTTTTTGTAAAAAATATATTAATTTGATATTTTTTAAAAATGCTCTTATATTTGGAACTTTTCATTAAAAAATACAGTTGTAGTGCTTTTATTAAAAACTACTGTTTTTGTAGTTTTTAATAAAAAGCAATATTGATGTTTTTTTTTTAATGTACTATTTTGGTACTATTTATTAAAAAGCTATATCCTTGTACATAATCCTATTAAAACATACTATTTTGTACTATTTTAAAACTTTTTAATAAAAATTCTATCTTCTATTTAAAAGAACTATGTTGGTACTTTTTAAGCAAAAGTACCATTTTGTAACCTTTTATAAGAATTTACAATTTTGATACGTTTTATAAAAAGGTCCTAGATTTGTACTAATTATTAAAAACCACTATTTTGGATTGAAAATCAAAACAATAAAATGTCTCAGAATCTAAGTAATTTTTTTATAAAACTACTTTTTGATAAAATTGATACTTTAATATTAAGGGTACTTTTTATAAAAAAAGTACTTTGTTGTTACTTTTTACTTAAATCCGAATGCGATACATTTTTGTAAAGAATTCGTTTTTAAGTAAAAAGTGAAATTTTGGTTCCTTTTTTTATTAAAAAGTACTATTTTAGTACCTTTAAATAAATAGTAATACAAATGTTTCTTAATAAATAGTCCAGTCATTAAACAGTACTGTACTTGTACATGATTTTATTAAAACGTACTCTTTTTTAAACTTTTTATAAAAAAAAATCCTGTTTAGTACTTTTTATAAAAATGTTTTATAAAAATTTTGGTACTTTTTATGCAAAAGTAGCATTTTTATATTAAGCACTGATTTTTCTCAGAATCTCGTATATAAAAGAAAATCTTCGAAAAAAATGCAAAAGCAAAATCCGATACCTTCTTCTTCTTCTATTCATATAGCAAAAAAAAATTCTTAAAATCACAAACTTTTTATGTATATGAAAAATATTTCCTTCCACACAGGAAAAACGCCTCAGAGTCTGATTTTTTATACCCTCCAACTACAGTATGGGGGTATACTCACTTTGTCATTCCGTGTGTAACGCATCAAAATATCGGTCTAGGACCCCATAAAGTATATATATTTATGATCAGTGTTCGATTCTAAGACATTCTAGCGATGTCCGTCCGTCCGTCTGTCCGTCTGTAGTTAACACGATGCAGTTCAAAATAAAAGAGCTAGACTCCAGACATTTGGCACGAATATGTCTTATTTTCCTAGGCAGGTTAAGTTCTTAAATGAACAAAATCGGGCCAGGGGGAAAAAAGTTCCCCCTTGAAGAACTAAACCAACCTCTGAAAAATATAATTTTTTTATATGATTTTTTTGTGTTTTTGTTTAACAAATGCAACATTTTTATGCTACAAGAAGTTCAAAGTGCTGCATTTGGACCCAAAGAATTAGAAAATGCGTTTTTTTTTTGGTCCGCCCCCCCCCCCTCTTTTATGGGCGTGGAATAATTTTTTTTTTTTAAATATTGATAAACTTGTATATCTTTAGCGCAAAAAGCATAAGACTGAATTTTAAACACATATTCGAGAGGAAATTTGCCCCCCCCCCCCAATTACCAATACGGACCCCCCCCCCAAAAAAAAAAGAAACGCCCCTGGGATTTTTTTTTTTTTAAATGTTGGAGGGTATAAAAGATTCGGCACAGCCGAATTTTACACTCTTACTTGTTTAATATAAAAATATTTTCGAATTTTGCGACTTTTTCTATATAGAAAAAATGTCTCAGAATCTGACAATGAGACTTTTTTTATATAAAAACAAGTAAGAAAGTTAAATTCAGCCTTGCCGAATGTAGTGATACCCTCCACAATTTCAAAAAGATTATTGCAAAAAACTTTATTTAAAAAGAAATTACTTTTGAAAAAAAAAAAAAATTGGAAAAAAAAATTTCCGCGAAAGAAAATGTTGGTAAAAAAAATCCGCGATTATTTTCTTTTTTTGTCAAAAAATATGTTCGTACTTGTTTAAATACAATTTGGTGTTCAATTATGTTCACATATGCCAACCAGAAGCCGAATTAAAGCATTTTGTATTTTTAGGTTATGTTGAATGTACTTAAATTTTTGAGGTGTGATTTCATTTTCGTTCATAACTTTTGAACCGCTGAACCGATATCGCTCAAATGCAATACCAAACATCTCGGGAGAACTTCCAATAAATATGTTAAGTTTCAGTCATCTCTGTGCAATATTTTGTCCGTGACAGCATTTTCCACAGACAGACAGACGGACATCGCTAGAATGTTTTAAAATCGATCGGGCATCATGTGGGGTCCCAGATCGATATTTCGATGAGTTACAAACGGAATGACAAACTTATATATACCCTCTATCACTAAGTGGAGGGTATAAAAATGTCTCAGAATTTGAGACTTTTTTATATAGAAAAAATATCTCAAAATCTGAGACTTTTTTTATATAGAAACAAGTAATAAAGTTAAATTCAGCCTTGCCGAATGTAGTGATACTCTCCACAATTTCAAAAAGATTATAGCAAACAACTTTATTTAAAAGGAAATTACTTTAAAAAAAAAAAAAAATTGAAAAAAAATTTCCGCGAAAAAAAAATTTGGTAACAATCCGCGATTTTTTTCTTTTTTTGTCAAAAAATATGTTCGTACTTGTTTAAATACCATTTGGTGTTCAATTATGTTCACATATGTCAACCAGAAGTCGAAGTAAAGCATTTTGTATTTTTAGGTTATGTTGAATGTACTGAAATTTTTGAGGTGTGCTTACATTTTCGTTCATAACTTTTGAACCGCTGAACCGATATCGCTCAAATGCAATACCAAACTTCTCGGGAGAACTTCCAATATATATGTTAAGTTTCAGTCATCTCTGTGCAATATTTTGTCCGCGAGAGCATTTTCCACAGACAGACAGACGGACATCGCTAGAATGTCTTAAAATCGATCGGGCATCATGAATATATACACTTTATGGGGTCCCAGACCGATATTTCGATGAGTTACAAACGGAATGACAAACTTATATATACTCTCTATCACTAAGTGGAGGGTATAAAAATGTCTCAAAAAAAATGTCTCATTTTTTATATAGAAAAAATGTCTCAGAATCTGAGAAAAAAATGTTATAGAATCTGAGAATTTTTTTTTATGAATAGAAAAAATGTCTCAGAATCTGAGACTTTTTTTATATTGAAAAAATGTCTCAGAATCTGAGAAAAAATGTCTCAGAATCTGAGACTTTTTTTTATACAGAAAAAATGTCTTAGAATCTGAGACTTTTTTTATATATATAAAAAATGTCTCAGAATCTGAGACTTTTTTTATATAGAAAAAATGTTTCAGAATCTGAGACTTTTTTATATAGAAAAAATGTCTCAGAATCTAAGACTTTTTTATATGGAAAAAATGTCTCAGAATCTGAGACTTTTTTTAAATAGAAAAAATGTCTCAGAATCTGAGACTTTTTTTATATAGAAAAAATGTCACAGAATCTAAGACTTTTTTATATGTCTTAGATATAAAAAAAGTCTCAGATTCCGAGACATTTTTTCTATATAGAAAAAATGTCTCAGAATCTGAGACTCGGAATCTGAGACATTTCTGAATCTGAGACTTTTTTTATATAGAAAAAATGTCTAAGAATCTGATTTTTTTTTATATAGAAAAAAATTCTCAGAATCTGAGACTTTTTTTTATAGACAAAATTTCTCAGAATCTGAGACTTTTTTAAAATAGAAAAATGTCTTAGAACTGAAACGTTTTTTATGTAAAAAAAAATTCTTAAAATCTGACGTTTTTATACTTATATTTTGTATACTTACTACAATGTTCATCAAATACTTTAAATAACGACAGGGAATCCTTCCAAACATTCAATGAAGTTTTAAAAGGTGCCATTAAATCTTTTAAAGGTGCAATTTGTGGAAAATGATTGAAATTTTCTGCCAAGAAATTCCAACAAGCACGACAAATGTGAGCTGCAAAGAAATAATATTAATGAAATCCACTATAATTTACTTAAAAATCAACCAGAAACTTACGTGGTAAAGAGAACTTCTTTGAAATATGCTCCCAGTAGCTATTAATCAAAACAGGTTGATTATGCCGCTTATTATGCAGCAAAGGAATAGCTAAAACTTCTCGTATAAATTTCGCCACACTAGGCATAGAAAGTTGATATTTTTCACTTAACGGAGGACCATGAACAACTAAATGATTGCCGCTTTGTGAGGCAATAAGTTCAATAAGAATTTCATTGGGATTTAATAATGAAACAGCACCAGAAATTTTCGGTAATGTGGGATTAACAGTTGATGAACAGTTAATTGTTGTTATTACAGCTGGCAGAGGTGGTGTCGGATTATTTGCTTTTCGAGTTCCCAGTTGTGTTTGTGCAGTGAAAGGTGTCACAATTTTTGTAGTACCAATTGGAACGGTTGTATTGATTAGAGATTTTGTTTCAATGGCTGCCATATTAACCACAGTTGGTGAAGTAACTTGTGGATATATCATGGGAACCATTTGAGGAGGACTAATCGATGATGCGGTTGGCATTGTTGATATTGGTGCTAATGGCCTAATCAATGTTGGTAAAGGATTTATAAGTGTTCTTGGTGGTGTTATATTTTGTAATGTTGGTGTTATTTGTCGTATCATTGTTTGCCCATTGTAATTTGTATTTACAATATTTGTTGTGGGATGAGAAGGAGGAGGAGGAGCTAAATTTCTAACGCAAGTTAATGATGGCATTCGTACTGTTGTAACATTAGTTTGTTGTGGTAAATTTAATGACATTTGTATAGGTGCTTGAGGTGGTGGTGGTGCTGCTGCTGTTGCTGCTGATGGTTGCATTGAAAGATTTGGTCCCATTGAAACTTGTCTTATTTGTAATGGTGCCCCAGTTAAAGCTTGTGGTGCCAAACTCATAGCACCAGTTATTTTAGGTAATGGTGATGGATATTGTTGTTGCGCCTGTGGTTGTGCTGGTGGCTGATTCACAAGAACAGCTCGGACATTACCTTTAATATTATTGCTATTACTTTTATTACTAACAATGGTAGGAGAAACCGACGTCTGTAGCTTCTGACTTTCTTTTATTTGTTTTTGCAGCATCTTCTGCTGTGCTTGCTGTTGTTCCTGTATTTGTTTTGCAAAATCGGATTTTTTCGATATTGCATATAGTTCAGTGATAATTGTTTCAAAATACCATTTATCTGTTAGTTGATAGTTTGTTGAGCGCATATTCATAAGTTCCCAGTAAAAATGACGCATTATAAGCCAAGTTGTTTCACATTGTCCAGCAGTGCTTCCTATAGTAATTAAAAAAAAAAGGAAAAACATTGACATACTTATTTAATTATCTTCTAACATATAAAAAGAGTTGAATGATTGAAAAATCATTAAAGTTAGAAATTTAGAGTTTGGAAAATAGAACCGCTAATGCGGGATTTTTTTCGAAATTCTAATTATATTGGGGTAAAAAGCGAGTAAAATGTTTCTAGAAACATTGTAGGATATTCTGGCGAAAAAAAAGTATTCTGAAAAAATGTACTTTTTGGAAATTCTGATTCTAAGGAGACAAAAAGGGGAAAAATATTGTACTTTCCTACTTTTTTTCTTTCTCTTGAAAAAATGGTCAAGGAGACATGAAATTTGAAATAAAGGCCTCTTTAGCAAATAAAACGTCTCGGATTCTGAGACATAATTTCTATAGAAAAAGTCTTACGATTCTAAAACATTTTTTTTTATATAAAAAAGGTCTCAGATTCTGAGACATTTTTTCTATAAAAAAAAAAGTCTTAGCTTCTAAGACATTTTTTCTATAAAAAAAGTTTCAGATTCTGAGACATTTTTCTATATAAAAAAAAGTCTCAGATTCTGCATTTTTTCTGTTATAAAAAAAAGTCTCAGACATTTTTTCTATATAAAAAAAGTCTCAGATTCTGAGACATTTTTTCTATATAAAACAAGTAAGAAAATTATAGTCGGTCAAGACCGACCATATAATACCCTACACCAGAGTTTCCCTGAAAGTGGGTCCCAAGTTCAAACATGGCACGGTGCCCTGGATAGGATTTAAATAAAATTTTGGTGTTACTCCAATTTTTAAGTGGATTATGTTTTTAGACGATAAAAGAAAGAAAAAGAGCCAAAAAAGAAAAAAAAGTACTAGGCGCTTTTTTTTTTGGCGGGCAAAAAGAAGAATATGTAAAAAACAAAAAAGAATTTATTCTTTCAAATGCGTTAAAATTTGTTTATACGCATACAAATTCATCGCATATTTGCTTATCAGTGAGATTTAAATATATATTTAACTCATTTTTCCAGATATGAGACTTAAAAGAATAATTTCACTGTTAATTTAAACAAAATGAAATATGCCCTTGTAAATTATTTAAAAATGTAAAATCTTAAATGTTTTCAGTGTACTACTCTGACGGACAGCAAAACACAAAGTTTCCTCACTTTAGACATTAGTGGGTCATATCATTTTAAAAGAATTTATACTTTTTTGTTAAATATGTTTTTTCAAAACTTAAAAAAAAACAGAAAACGATAGTAAAAACCATTGCAAAATGCGTTTGCAGTGCCTAAGGAGGAGTAAAACAATATAAATAGTTTGAAAAGAGATGCAGAAAGTAGTTGGGACTATTTCTTTGTTGTCAATCTTATGGATGCACTAAATATAATTTTTTAATTTTGTTTATTTCACCAAAACTCCTTTGTAAAATTTGTTTGTATTGTTGGGATAACTTCTCTTCTTCAAAATCTAGAAACAGGATCAATATTAAATGTGAAGTAACTGCTAAAGTTAAAATTTTCATTAAATTAAAGAAGAAATTTGATTTAGTCTCACTAAATAGTGAAATTATTCTTTTAAGTCTCATGTCTGAAAAAATATGTCACAAATATATTCAAATCTCACTGATAAGTGAATATGCGATGAATTTTCATCTGTATAAAAAAATTTTAATGCATTTGAAAGAATAAATTATTTTTCCGTTTTTTATAATTCTTTTTTTGCCCGCCAAAAAAAAAAGCGCCTAGTACTTTTTTTTCTTTTTTGGCTCATTTTCTTTCTTTTATAGTCACAAAACATAATCCGCTTATAAATTGGAGTAACACCAAAATTTTATTTAAATCCTCTCCAGGGCACCGTGATGGAGTGATTAGATCTATATTTTGTCAAATCATTAATAAGTATAAAAAACACTCACAAATCAAATTTGAGTAAAGTAGGCTTCTTTTTGTTGTTAATAATAAGCTTTAACTGAATATCAGGCGAAATTTTCACATGGGGAGGTCCTAAGTGCAAAAATGGTCCGATGATAATCAATTTGATAAGGTTATTTAAGTACGCTTAACATACACAAACAGAATTTTAATTAAATATTTTCTATTTTCATGAAATTTGAGAGATTTATGTGAAAATCGGGAATGTGGTTTGTATGGGGGCTACAAGAAAAACTGGTCCAATTTCTTTAAAATTTAGAATGGTGATTTGTGTGGATGAATCACTATTATTTGCCAAATTTCGAAAATATACCTTTTAAAATGCGGCTATTAGAGTCATTTGGGCCAAAACTAAAGAGGACCTTTGTATGGGGGCTAGGTCTAAGTATAGACCGATTTTTCCAATTTCAATAGGCTTCGTCCTTGTGCCAAAAGAGGCTTAAGTTTTAAATTTCAAGTCAATTGATTAAAAATTGCGACCTGTATCGTGTTTACACCGTTTACATGGACAGACGGACGTACAGACGGACGGACGGACATCGCTAAATCGACTCAAAAAGTGATTCTAAATCGATCGGTATACTTAAAAGTGGGTCTAGGACCAATATTTCTGGTAGTTACAAACATCAGCACAAACTGATTATACCCTGTACCACAGTGTGTAGGGTATAAAAAGTCTTAGATTCTGAGACATTTTTTCTATATAAAACAAGTAAGAAAATTATGGTCGGTCAAGACCGACCATATAATACCCTACACCAAGGTTTCCCGGAAAATGGGTCCCATGGATCGATTAGATCTATATGTTGTAAAACCTTTAATAAGTGAAGAAAACACTCACAAATCAAATTTGAGTGAAATAGGCTTCTATTTGTTGACAATAAACCGCTTTAACTGAATATCGGGCGAAATTTTCACAAGGGGCCTGAGTCCAAAACTGGTCCGATGATTATCAGGTTTGATAAGGTTATTTAAGTACGCGTTTAACATACACAAACAAAATTTTAATTAAATATTTTCTATTTTCATGAAATTTGAGACATTTATGTGAAAATCGGGAAGGTGGTTTGTATGGGGGCTACAAGAAGAACTGGTCCGATTTCTTTGAAATTCGGAATGATGATATGTGAAGACAAAACATGTTTACCATCCAAATTTCAAAGCGATACCTTCTACAATACGGTTATTAGAGTCATTTAAGCCAAAACTAAAGAGGACCTTTGTATGGGGGCTAGGTCTAAATATGGACCGATTTTTTCCAATTTCAATAGGCTTCGTCCTTGGGCCAAGAGAGACTTAAGTTTCAAATTTCAAGTCAATTGATTAAAAATTGCGACCTGTATCGTGTTTACACCGTTTACATGGACACCGTTTACTATATAAAAAAAGTCTCAGATTCTGAGACATTTTTTCTATATAAAAAAAGTCTCAGATTCTGAGACATTTTTTCTATATAAAAAAAGTCTCAGATTCTGAGACATTTTTTCTATATAAAAAAAGTCTCAGATTCTGAGACATTTTTTCTATATAAAAAAAGTCTCAGATTCTGAGACATTTTTTCTATAAGGGTATTCATTTCAGCTTTTTTTTGGTTGTAAAAATGAAAAATTGGAAAAATGTAACTTTTTATTACAACAAACACATGAAAAAATTTTCCACTCAAAAGTTGCAACTTAAACAACCTATATCCAAGTGTAAAATTATCAGAATAAAAAGTTACATTTTTCCAATTTTTAAAGCGTTGCCATTCATTACTAATCAAAGAAAAAGTACCAAAATTTGCTACTGTTATTTAAGTTTTTTCTACCTCGGCAGCCCTTATTGAACATGTGTTTGAAATTTTTATTAGAAGAAAATATGTATACAAATAATTTTGGTTATAATAATCGAAATTAAGAATTAAACAACAAGAAAAAACTGTCAAAATATGTAAAAAGTGTAATTTATAAGTTAATTGGTTGACTCATCGAATAATTTAATTATTTTTGGAAACTTTGCATCACAATTTTTTTATGTACCCGTTCACATCAATGAGAGTGGAATCTTACATTTTTTATTTTTCCACTTTTACATTCTCTGAAATGAATACCCTTTATATAAAAAAAGTCTCAGATTCTGAGACATTTTTTCTATATAAAAAAAGTCTCAGATTCTGAGACATTTTTTCTATATAAAAAAAGTCTCAGATTCTGAGACATTTTTTCTATATAAAAAAAGTCTCAGATTCTGAGACATTTTTTCTATATAAAAAAAGTCTCAGATTCTGAGACATTTTTTCTATATAAAAAAAGTCTCAGATTCTGAGACATTTTTTCTATATAAAAAAAGTCTCAGATTCTGAGACATTTTTTCTATATAAAAAAAGTCTCAGATTCTGAGACATTTTTTCTATATAAAAAAAGTCTCAGATTCTGAGACATTTTTTCTATATAAAAAAAGTCTCAGATTCTGAGACATTTTTTCTATATAAAAAAAGTCTCAGATTCTGAGACATTTTTTCTATATAAAAAAAGTCTCAGATTCTGAGACATTTTTTCTATATAAAAAAAGTCTCAGATTCTGAGACATTTTTTCTATATAAAAAAAGTCTCAGATTCTGAGACATTTTTTCTATATAAAAAAGTCTCAGATTCTGAGACATTTTTTCTATATAAAAAAAGTCTCAGATTCTGAGACATTTTTTCTATATAAAAAAAGTCTCAGATTCTGAGACATTTTTTCTATATAAAAAAAGTCTCAGATTCTGAGACATTTTTTCTATATAAAAAAAGTCTCAGATTCTGAGACATTTTTTCTATATAAAAAAAGTCTCAGATTCTGAGACATTTTTTCTATATAAAAAAAGTCTCAGATTCTGAGACATTTTTTCTATATAAAAAAAGTCTCAGATTCTGAGACATTTTTTCTATATAAAAAAAGTCTCAGATTCTGAGACATTTTTTCTATATAAAAAAAGTCTCAGATTCTGAGACATTTTTTCTATATAAAAAAAGTCTCAGATTCTGAGACATTTTTTCTATATAAAAAAAGTCTCAGATTCTGAGACATTTTTTCTATATAAAAAAAGTCTCAGATTCTGAGACATTTTTTCTATATAAAAAAAGTCTCAGATTCTGAGACATTTTTTCTATATAAAAAAAGTCTCAGATTCTGAGACATTTTTTCTATATAAAAAAAGTCTCAGATTCTGAGACATTTTTTCTATATAAAAAAAGTCTCAGACATTTTTTCTATATAAAAAAAGTCTCAGATTCTGAGACATTTTTTCTATATAAAAAAAGTCTCAGATTCTGAGACATTTTTTCTATATAAAAAAAGTCTCAGATTCTGAGACATTTTTTCTATATAAAAAAAGTCTCAGATTCTGAGACATTTTTTCTATATAAAAAAAGTCTCAGATTCTGAGTCTCAGATTCTGAGACATTTTTTATATATAAAAAAAGTCTCAGATTCTGAGACATTTTTTCTATATAAAAAAGTCTCAGATTCTGAGACAATTTCCCTATAGAAAAGTTCCCAGATTTTAAGAAATTTTCCTATAGAAAAAGTGTCAGATTTTGAGATATTTTTCTATAGAAATTGTCTCAGATTCTGAGATATTTTTCCAGTAGAAAAAGTCTCAGATTCTAAGACATTTTTCCTATAGAAATAGTCGCCGATTCTGAGACATTTTTCCTATAGAAAAATTCTCAGCTTTTGAGAAGTTTTTCCTATAGAAAAAGTCTCAGATTCTGAGACATTTTATCTACATAAAAAAAGTCTCAGATTCTGAAACATTTTTTTATATAAAAGTCTCAGATTCTGAGGCATTTCTCCTATAGAAAAATTTCTCAGATTTTAAGACATTTTTCCTATAGAAAATGTCTCAGATTCTGAGACATTTTTCATATAGAAAAATCTTTTTTTTTTTTTTTATTTAAATAAATTTTATTTACCTTTCTGTTTAGCTAGTTCCTCCCACATCAGCTCATATTGTTTAGTTTTTTCTGGTTTATTCAATAATAAATCTGTTATAGAGACAATATCGGCCATTTTTTTCATACGTACAATTAAATTGTGTATATCCTTAAAGTAATCGATTGGCTCTTGCCAACCTGATCTCAAATAAAAAGATTGCTTATAAACGGTATCAGGGCTAAAATTAAAAAAGCATAAATAAAAAATAAAATAATTTTCTAAAAAATAGAACTAAAGGCGGATTACTCAATGAAAAGTTAACTGCTAACTGCCGATTTAACGGAGCCTTATGTTAAAATTTGTATGAAAAAGTTAAATTTAACGGAGAGTTATTTTATAACAGAGCATTGAGTAATCCAGCCTAAGTCTTACTTCTTTAAAATGAAAATTTTCATAAATTCCAAAGTATTTTCTAAATCAGATTTTATTGCTGTTGCATAATCAATTGGTGCTTGATTTATTTCCCATTCATAACGAGTTTGCATAATAACCCAAGATTTCATAAGTTTTGTAGCTAAATAAATTATAAGAGAAGAAAACAAAATATATTATTAAAAGTTTAATACTTTATATTAATAAGTTAAGTGGGCTTAATACTTTTTTTAAAATGTGTATTACGATTTACCTTTATCTCCTATACTACCAGCTATAGTATTCCATATAGAACTTTTAACTGTATAATCCTTAAACAACGTATGTTCACTATCATATAATTCCGGATAGTTTTGTATTTCTCTTACTAATGCTTTCATTCCTCTACTGACTTTAAATTGTTTTTCCGTTTTTGCACTGTCATCATCCTCATCGATGACAATACATTCCACGGGTTGTTCTACTAATATCAAATCATCATCGATAACTTGATTTGTCAAATCTTCAATACCAAATTGAACATTTTCAACATTTACAGCTTCTGCTACAACCTCATTTTGTTGTGGTTGCTTTTGTGGGTGTTCATGTGGTTGCTCTTGTGGTTGCTCTTGTGGTTGATTTAGTGGTTGCTCTTGTGGTTGATTTAGTAGTTGCTCTTGTGGTTGCTCTTGTGGTTGCTCCTTAGAAGATGTTTCCTCATTATCAAATGGTGGGGAACATGTTTTACTAAAATTATTTTTTTAAAGTTAAAATTAAAATAAAAAATAATTTTTTTTCAAATAAATAAATAAAAAAAACTTACGGATTTTGAATAAATCTCCATAAAAACATAAGCTCCGATTCTAAATACATGGCAGGTCTTTTACGATTTGATTTATGGCCAGTATTAAAATATTTACGTAAACGTCTTGCGTGACATTGGTAGTTATAACGTAACTCAATCCAAGAGGTTTTACAGGTATCAACTGAAATTGGAAAATGTATAGTAATTATAGTTAAACAAATTAAATTTAAATATTTAATACTGTTACTAAAAAATTGTTGAAAAAAAAATTTGTTAAAAAAATTGAGAAAAACTACCCAGCAAACAAGCAGACTCATTTTAGACTCCAAAATGGGCTCCAAAAATATAACAAGAATTTCAATTTTTTGTATGAAAGTGGTTCATCCAAAAGAGCCTTATTTTTGGATTCCAAAATGAGTCCAGGAAATAGTGTGTGAGGGAAAATTTCCCTCCGATATTGGAGTCTTTAAATACTCATTTTTGAGCACATTGGGAGTCATTTTTGTGCACTTTTAGGGTTGTTTATGGATGGATTTTGGTTTCTTTAATTTCAAATCTTCTACATTAATAAGACAATGAAAAGGCATTTTTATTTTTTATCCCATATTTTATTATTATGAATTTTTAATAAAAATTTATAATAATAATTTTAAAACTATCAATAATCAAACATTTTCCGGGAAAACATTATAAAATACATAACAAAATTAAAGAATAATGATGGCATAAATATAAATACGAAACATATTTGCACATAAATCCATAAATGGCTTAGTTTTCCATCATAGCTTCTTGAGAATTATGAGACTATTGCTGCGGACTTTCAGTCGTTCATTTGCACCTTCTAACCATTATGCTGATATTAGTTCAACTTCACGAAAATTTTTTAGCGTTTTTATTAACGCTATTTTTTATATTTTTTACAATTTTGTAACGACCACAAATTACACGTGTGAATAAAAAATAATTTAAATAATTTTGAAAATTTATTGACATAAAATTCTTTTTTTGTATTCAAAAAAAAAATTGTATCGGCTCCAAAAAGAATAAATTTTTGTAGTCTTTTTGGAAGGTTAAATAAACACTTTTAATTTTCAAAATTTTAGAGTCATTTTGGACACTAATTTTTTAAAAAGAAATTTCCCTTTCATTTTGGAGTCTTTTTGGACTTATTTTAGATGGCTCTTTTTCCCCTCAAAAAACAGAGCTTTTTATGAAAAACAAAATTTAAAGTTCAAATAATAGTTTCATTTTTGAATCATTTTCGACTCTAAAATATGTGGGCTTCAAAACCAATCCATTTTTGGACACATTTTAAAGACATACATTTTGAGGGCTCTACATTTTGTTAGCTGGGTAATTTAAAAAAAAAAAAAACAAGTAAGAGTGTTAAATTCGGCTGTGCCGAATCTTTTATACCCTCCAACATGCAAAAAAAAAAATCAGTGTTATTTTTTTTTTTTGGAGGGTCGGTAGTGGTAATGTGGGGGGGGGCAAATTTTCTCTCAAATATGTGTTTAAAAATTTATTCTTATGCTTTTTGCACTAATGAAATAAAAGTTTATCATAATTAAAAAGATTTTTTTTCAACCCCATAAAAGGGGGGCGGACCGAAAAAATTACGTTTTCTAATTCTCAGGGTCCAAATGCAGGACTGTGAATTTTTTGTAGCATAAAAATGTTTGTTAAACAAAAACACAAAAAATCATGTAAAACAAGTAAAAAAGTTAAATTCGGCCTTGCCGAATGTAGTGATACCCTTCACAATTTCAAAAAGATTATTGCAAAAAAACTTTATTTAAAAGGAAATTACTTTTGAAAAAAAAAAAAAAATTTCCGCGAAAAAAAATTTTGGTAAGAAAAAAAAATCTACGATTTTTTTCTTTTTTTGTCAAAAAATATGTTCGTACTTGTTTAAATACCATTTGGTGTTCAATTATGTTGACATATGTCAAACAGAAGCCGAATTAAAGCATTTTGTATTTTTAGGTTATGTTAAATGTACTGAAATTTTTGAGGTGTGCTTACATTTTCGTTCATAACTTTTGAACCGCTGAACCGATATCGCTCAAATGCAATACTTAACTTCCAATAAATACTTCCAATAAATATGTTAAGTTTCAGTCATCTCTGTGCAATATTTTGCCCGTGATAGCATTTTTCACAGACAGACGGACATCGCTAGAATGTCTTAAAATCGATCGGGCATCATGAATATACATATATACTTTATGGGGTCCCAGACCGATATTTCGATGAGTTACAAACGGAATGACAAACTTATATATACCCTCTATCACTAAGTGGAGTGTATAAAAATTATATTTTTCAAAGGTTGGTTTAGTTCTTCAAGGGGGAACTTTTTTTCCCATGGCCCGATTTTGCTCATTTTCATTTAACCTGCCTAGAAAGATAAGACATATTCGTGCTAAATGTCGGGAGTCTAACTCTTTTATTTTGAACTGTATCGTGTTAACTACAGACGGACAGACGGACGGACGGACATCGCTAGAATGTCTTAGAATCGATCATAAATATATGTACTTTATGGGGTCCTATACCGATATTTTGATGCGTTAAACACGGAATGACAAAGTGAGTATACCCCCATACTGTAGTTGGAGGGTATAAAAATTCCGCGGTAAAAAAAAATTTGTGAAAAAAAATTTCGCGTAATTTTTTTTTGTAAAAAAATATTTTATTTTACATATGTCTGCAAGCAGCCGATTTAAAGCATTTCGTATTTTAAGGTTATGTGGAAAGTACCATCATTTTCGAGGTTTCCTTACCTTCTCGTTTATAACTTTGGAACCGCTGAACCGATGTCGGTTAAATGTAAATACCATACTTTTCAGGACAACAACAATTAAATATATTTTATATTTATTTCACTAGCTGTTTTTCACCCGGCGTTGTCGGGTTGAAAACAATATATAACGAATGACAGTTTTTAATTAACTATTGTTCCCTCTTCGGGTAACACCAGACATGTGCACGAATGCATTTAAAAGTCGTTTAGAGACATTCTAAAAATGTCTTTCAGTTCGAAACGAATGAATAATGTATTCTATGCATGCAATGAAAAGTACAGTATTTTTGTGTAAAATGTTTTGGAATTAGAAATATTTATTCCCTACACCACACTGTGGTACAGGGTATAATGAGTTTGTGCTGATGTTTGTAACTACCCGAAATATTGGTCCTAGACCCACATTCAAGTATACCGATTATAGGATCCTTAAAGGATCAGTATTAATTGAGTAGAGCAGACCCCATAAATATATGTTTTAGAAGCAAGACAGGGCGCAAATATCAAAACTGGAATGATTTGATCGAGCTGTAAAGATACTTCGTTTGTTGATCTTGATAATCTTGAAGTAAGTTTGTATACGTTGAAGAATGTTTCGATTTATAAGTTGCGTGTTCTATTCAGGAGATCAGGAAAAACCACGATATATTATGCAAACTTTATGAAAACGTTGAACGATGAGACTTGATATACATGAATTATCAAAATTTAGTGGATAAGTACGACACGTGTTGATTTTTCTTTGTCGACTACGGCAATTGATTTAATCGGAAGAAAATGAGAGTGCTCAACTTTTATAACCTCTATTGATGATCCATTATAAGATCTTTTTTTCCATTGACAAAAATTGGCTTGATAAAATTTTATTATATAGGATTTTCAGTACCTGGATGCACAAATTAAATAGTTGTAGCGTAGGTAATTTGAAAAATGCTCTGAGAAACACTGCATCTCTTTGAAAAATACAATTTTTCATTCTTGAACTTCTTTGCAGTCCAATATGATGTAAATATTCGAAATTGAGTTGTAAAAGTGTTTGAAGTTGCGAAGTTTATGATGAATTGCAAAAATCTATTGTTTAATAGACCTTTTTTAATATCCATGAGATAATTCCGTTTAAATCCAATTGACAAGCTTGATGATTTATTGTGTTTTTGAAAATCTTGATTTATCCATTCAACTTTAAATATTGGTCCATTGTTAAAGATAATTCTCGGTTCAATTTGGTAGGATCGCCAATATAGGATCCTTAAAGGATCCTATTAAAACAAATAAATTTTATTATAAAATAAATAATTTTATTGTTGTTGAATTGAAATATAAAATTCGAATGAATAAAATATTTTATAACAAAACAAAACTCAAATAATAAACAACATAAAAATCAATAGACCGTATTTACATTAGGCAATTTTAATTGCGGCAATTCTGATTTTATCGTGTATCAGAGAGAGATCTAAGATTCTTCCCTCTCTCTCTGATACACTAGAAAATCAAAATTGCCGCAATTAAAATTGCCTTATGTAAATTCGGTCATACACAAAATTATTACAAAATTATAAAGTATGTAGGGGAATGAATCCCTACACCGATCGACTCAGAATCCCTTTTTGGGTCGATTTAGCGATGTACGTCCGTCTGTCCGTCCGTCTGTCTGCCCATGTAAACGGTGTAAACACGATACAGGTCGTCATTTTTAACCAATTGACTTGAAATTTGAAACTTAAGCCTCTTTTGCACCAAGGACGAAGCCTATTGAAATTGGAAAAAATCGGTCCATATTTAAACCTAGCCCCCATACAAAGGTCCTCTTTAGTTTTGGATCAAATGACTCTAATAACCGTACTATAATAGGTTTCGTTTTGTAATTTGGCACGTAAACGTGCCCATTCTGAATTTTAAAGGAATCGGATCAGTTCTTCTTGTAGCCCCCATACAAACCACCTTCCCGATTTTCACATAAATCTCTAAAATTACATGAAAATAGAAAATATTTTATTAAAATTTTGTTTGTGTATGTTAAACGCGTACTTTAATAACCTTATCAAATCAGATTATCATCGGACCATTTTTGGACTTATGCCCCCCCTTGTGAAAATTTCACCCGATATTCAGTTAAAGCGGTTTATTCTCAACAAAAAGAAGCATATTTTACTCAAATTTGATTTGTAAGTGTTTTTACACTTATTAAAGATTTGACAAAATATATATCTTATCAGTCCATGTTTGAACTTGGGACCAATATTTCGGGAAACTCTGGTGTAGGGTATTGTATGGTCGGTCTTGACAGACTATAATTTTCTTACTTGTCTAAAATACTGTACTCTGAAGCGAATAAATCAAATGACTTTTTTAAGGAAAAAGTTTTTTTTTTACATTTTTTTTTTTTTTCAATTTTCTTTTTTATTTTTTATTAAATATTTCCGCAATATTGTGCTTATGAAGCAAAATGTTGGAAAAAAAATTTTTTGCATGCTTTTTGAAAACATTTAGCTTCATAAACACCACTAAAAATTTTCTAAATCAATTTTTTAAAAAATTTTAATTGTTGGACAGGTCTCTAGCAATAATTTGGCTGCTACAGATTGAAAAAATATCAATTAGTGGACGAGTTATACCCAAAAAAACCATATAAACAATATGCTGAAAATCGGCATTTGGCTGCAAAGTTAGAAGTTCGATTAAAAAAAATCGAACATAAACAAAACGCCGGTCTTCTAATTTAGCCTCTATTTTCACCCCTCGCTCCCAGACTCGACCTAACTTTTGCTAACCTGAATTGGTCCACAGTGTTATACAAAGGGGCGTGGAATGTTACGCCCATTTTTTCGATCGCGCTCTATTATGACCTATAGCTTCCACCTTGGTTAGTACCATCTGTGGTGAAAATTTCATGTAAATCGGTTCAACGTTCAATAACATACAAAGGGGCGTGGCATATTACGCTCCTTTTCCGATCAGTCTCTCTTATGGGCTATAGTTCCCACCTCGGTTAGTACTATCAGTGGCAGAAATAACTTTTAATGTATTATAAACGGGCGTGGCATTTTACGCCCCTTTTGTCTGATCGCAATTTTTTATTACCTATACCACCGCCTCGGTTAGTATTATCTGTGATGATGATTTCATTGAACTCGGTTCAGCTGTTTATGCGATTGCGGAACAGTTAGAAATAACTTTCAATAAAATACACGCCCCTTTTGTCTGATCGCTATTTTTTATGACCTATAGCTCCCACCTCGGTTAGTACTATCTGTGTTGAAAATTATACGTAAATCGGTTTAACCGTTTAAGCGTAATTGCGAAAAAGGCTGATATAACGTTCAATATAATACAAGGAGCGTGGCATTTAACGCCCCTTGGTCCGATCACTCTCCCTCTCTTATGGCCTATAGTTCCCGCCTCGGTTACTACACCGAAAAAATTCCCCAGTTGCATAGTTACGAAAATTCCCAGTTGAAATTAAAAAATTTGAAAATAACTGGAATAATTATGACCAACTAAGGCTTCAGTTACAAACAACAGTAATTTTGAAATTTATTGTCAAAACAATTAATTAAATAATTTTATATTACTTCATTTTATTACAAAATTAAAAAAAAGGATCATTAAAACTTGTTTTTTCCATGGTAAGTTTTTTGCGAATTCGGATCATTAAAAGATAAAAAAAGATTATTATTTTTTAGACCAAGTATTGAAAAATTTGTAAACTAATTATGTGAGGCAGTTGGAAGATGTGAAGGAGGTGGGAGAAATGTCTATGAATCAAATAGTCAAAACAAGGCAGCTGAAATCATTTATTGTAATACTTTCCTTAAATAAAACGTAAATCTTAATCATGTAAAGATCTTTTATTCATAAAAAAAAGGTGTAAAATTTTAAATCCATATTGACAGTTTTTATTTTTAAACAAGTTATTTTCAACTATTTTCCAGAATTTTAGAGAATTAATTATCAGTTTGTTACCAGTAACTGGCCATTCAGTTAAATTTTAAATTTTATAAAAACTTAGTTACTGTCAACCGAGTGAAATCAACTGGGGCTCAGTTAGGGGTATGTTAACTGGGGCTTAGTTAAAAATTTAGTAGCCAGTAACTGGGAAATTTTTTGGGTGTACTATCTGTGGTAAAAAATTTCCCGGATCGCGAAACAGAAAACCAATACTCAGATTTATAATAGTAATTTTTTGTGAAAACATTTTAAAACCATTAAAAACCCGTTATTACCAAAAATTCTAGTTAAAAAAAAAATTAAGAAAGAGACAACAATACATACCATCAACTTTTAAATTATATGCAATTTGTTGCCAAACCAATTCTCTTTTAGCAACATTTGAGAACATTTTATGTTTGTTATCATATAGCAGTCGATGTTTACGAACATGTGTCAATAATTTTTTATCAATATTTTGACACTCTTTCGGTTTATCGGGAATCGTTGGTTCTTCCGTCATAACGCAATCATCTTCATCATCCAAATCGATACAATTAATCTAAAAAGAAAATAAAAAAATAAACTTGTCATCAACATGTCTCCAATAAAAATATTATATTCTTAGCAACATGTATCCAGTAGTACAAGTACCTTAAGTATATAAACCTTGTTTACTTATGCTGTTATAATGGTGTTTTATAACAGTGTGCTAGAGAACTTATTTCACAGAAACAATTGAGCTTTCTTTTAATAACACAAATTCTCACGTATAAAAAAAAAACAACCACCAACTTGTAAAGATGAATAATTCAAAGCAAAACGAAAAAAGAAAAAATACCTAAATAATAAACACAACACGCTATTTTGTTTTTGCTTTGCATTAATAGCATTGTATTATGGTCACTGATGCCAACTATTTTTAAAAAAATGTAGCTAGATTGGACAAAAAAATAGCTAGAAATAGCTAAATTTAAAAACAGTTAAAAAATCTAGCTATTTTGTAGCTAGATTTGTATAAACAGTTGAAAAATCTAGCTATTTTATAGCTAGATTTTGGATTTGTGGTTTTTAAAAGGTTTTATTTGCTAAAGTTTTTAATTAAATAATAAAATAAGTTAGTTTTGGTATTAAAACGAATATTTTCAAAAATTTTTATTAAATTTTGCAAACAAAAAGTTTAAATACTCATATTTTATATCGCAGATATAATTTATAACGCATGAAACTTTAGAAATTGCTTCCAACGCTTAAGTTATTAAATTAAGCTTTTAAATCAATTTCTTTAACAAAGAAACATTATTAATCTATATGTTATATGTATGTATTTCTGGATTTCCAGATCCAGTGAACTATTTCCTGTGAATTTCTATTTTCTGTGAATCGGCACCTCACTATTTTCTGTGAATCAGCACCTCATTTTGTATACGTAAAAAGTACTCATAATAGATATAATTCCTGTAATGGGAACTTATTTTATTTTTTTGGACTTATTTCGTTCGGAGTTCTTTAATTTTTTTGGGAGTAAGTATTTTGATTTTAAATAACTCCCAAATATTGGGACTTGTTTCATTTTTTCTTTGGGACTTATTTCATTTCTTAAAGTTGGGAGTTAATTCATTCCTCTTAGGACTTTTATATCATTAGGAATTATTTCATTGGGATTTATTTCATTTGGGAGTTGTTTCGCAGTACCAAATTTTTTAATACACAATTATCTGAATGCGAATTAAAAGCTCGATTATAGCCACTCGTTTTTTTGGTTATGAATACTGGTGTAAAATTTTATCCGTTATTGGAGAGATGAAAACTATTATATTTTAAACCCATAGATGTTTTTTCTTTATGTTGGTACTAAACTACACGCAAAAAAAAACTTGTGTCGGAGTGAGCAAAAATCTGGCATAATTTTACCAAAAATATGCTAAAACTACAACCGACGAAGTAGTTTTCGTAATTTAGCCAAAACACTTATGTAAAAAATTTTGAAGAAAATGCTAATGCTATTTAAGCAAAAACTTGGTAAAATATACCAAAAGAAATATGGTGAAATATACCAAAATTATTTGAAAAGCTGACTAAAAATAATGCTAAAAATTACCACATTTATGCTAAAATAAATTTTCAATAAATTTTTGTAAAAATTTGTATATTTGTTGAATTTAAAATTTTCACAGAATAAATCCATATAAATATAATAAATGTTGTTTAGGATTTAATTTACCACCGACCAACTGACCCTTTTTGTACAATTTTCTCGAGTGACTGCTGCCTACGCTTCTTCTTGAAGTAAAGGATCCGCTATAGCTTCACGAATTTATTTAAAAGCATCCTGTAAAAATAGAAAATTATTACAAAACATAAATTTTTAATTTAAAAAATTGGTTAACCCCATTGGTCTCTTGGTAAGGAGGAACACTTACTTTGTCATTCCATTTGTAACTCATCAAAACAGGTATGGACTCCCTTGGCTTTGGGTTTTTAGGTTTTAATTTTATAACTAAAGGCAGGATTGGTGTCCACGCTCTTTATTGTAGTGAAGGATTCTCCATAGCTTAAAAAATTTATTTAGCAGTACCCTGTAAAAATATAAAATTATTACCAAACACTAATTTTTAACTAAAAATCTATTAAACCTTATTGGTGTCTTCGGAATGCGGGTATACTCACTTTATCATTCCATTTGTTATTCATCGAAACATACGTCTGGGACTCCATTGGTTTTTCTTATTGAATGGTGTTTTAAGTGATGAAAGTAAAATTAACTTTAACATTCTTTTATCTTACATTTATTTATCTTTTAGAAAACTAATTATTTATTTTTATTTATGTATTAATTTATTTTTATTTTATATATCAATTTCCTTTTTACGTTTTTATAACACAAAAAATAAACGAACAAGGCACACAAAAATACAAAATGAAAATGGCGGTCTGTATTTGTTTTGTTTTTTGTTGTTTTCTTTCGATAAATTTTTGTGCAGGTAATTTGCGTTATTGAGCAAGCTACTTGGTTATTTTACATAAAAAATGAATTATGTTACTTTAACATCGACAAGCATAATATTAGCAAAAATTTGGTAAAAATTTTTTTTTGGTATGAAAAAAGTTTTACCAAGTAGGATTGCTCAATCTGACACAGATTTTTTTTTTGCGTGTACATTCTCTATGAATTATGCCAATACGATACTTGCTTGATGTTGAAAATTTTAAGTAACTTTATCATGGAGAGATTTTTAATAAATTTAAAATTTTTGTTTGAAGTTAAAGGAAATATCATAGAAAACCCCTGATAAAACTTTTTGAAAAGTTGAAAAACTAGCAGATGTCATACACACTTAAATAGCACGTTAACGAAATGTCAACTTGAAAATATGGCTAATAAAACGGTTTAAAAAAAAACACTTTTTTACAAATTTTGCGAACAAAAAAAGTAGCTAGATTTGTAGCTAAGAGCTAAATGACTTTTTTTGTCGCTAGATGCAAAAAAAATAGCTAAATCTAGCTACAAAATAGCTAAATTGGCAACAATGATTATGGTAAAGGTTGAATGTTTTATAAGCAATAACATTTAAGTAGCCAAAAAGTATGCAATGTTTTATTTTATTAGTTTAAATGCCAGTTTTTTTCAAAAGATCGCCAAAATTACCTTAAAAAAATAAAATGACGAGGTTTATTGCAGGGGAAGTGGCGGCTGGAGATGGGCACGTGAATGAATTTTTACTCACGCACGCTCACGAATTAAAAATATTGCCCACTCACAATTTTTTTTCTGCTCGCACTCATGCACGCTGAAGAGAGTAACATACATTTTTCCCACGCTCACGATGACTCACAAAATATGTATATAAATTATGCAAATTTTTAAGTTACTATTGTCAATTTTTTGCACAAAACGTATTTAATTTCTTAACAATTATCATAAAAATTTATTAAAATCATAATTTTGCAATAATTGCACAGAAAAAACAAATTGTTATATTGACCCCATATTTGTCAATACAATTAACTTTTTCACTGAAAGTGCTACTATACGCAAATTTGTGAAAAAAAAATTTAAAAAAAAATTGATAAACGAGTTTCTAATAGTACTCTAAAATTATTATTTGTTTTGACAAACGTACAAAATCTTAAATTTTTTTTCAACAAAGAAATTCAACAAACACAATTTGTTGATCTGACAAACGTAAAAAATCTTATTTTTTTTCAACAAAGAAATTCAACAAACACGAAAACTATTTGTTGATATGATAAAATAATTTTGAAATAAAATTACTTGACTAAGTTTGTTGAAAACAAAATCGAAATTTTGTATTATGGATTAACTGGCGGCCGTTTTTACTAAATGTTTGGTTGATATCATGTTTGGTTGATTTACAATTGATGTTTGTTGATTTAAATTTGACGATTTTATTTTCTGTGTAACCTCTAACTAAGTTCATTATCACGAGATTTTCTTACTTCCCAAAAAAACTTTCCATTTAAAAAATACTTGGATCCAGAATTAATAGAATCAATTGCAGTATAATATAACGCATACTGCAATTGATTCTACTAAACATTCCAGAATCGATGATTTTTGTTCGACATTTTTACGAAAGCAATCATTTCCACACCAAATGTCCAGCGAAAACATGTGTACCGTTAATTTCGGAATAGGTTGTATAGATAGCCCTATATGCGTTTTTGGTTTTTCAATTTTTCAAAAACTATCCCAGCAAAACTTAGATTACCAAATAAGGTATAAAATAAGGTATAGGATCTCTTATTTTATACATTGCAGCATTGATGATTTTAACAGGCGATGAGACTCAAAGTAATGCATCCACATAGAATACCAGTAAGGTATAAAATAAGTCATAAATTTATAACGAAGAATACGAGTAAGGTGTAAAATATATGATATTTTATAGGTTACCAGAAATGAAATAATATAGCATACAAGAAGATAATATATAAGGTGTTATGAGTAGTGAAAAAGTAATTTTGTATTAAATTTACTCAAGTGAGTGTAGGTAGATAAAATATGCTCGTGAGTGTGTGTCGTTAGAAATTTCCTGTCGTGAGCCCATCTCTAGTTTAAATTTATGCATTTTTTTATAAAATAATTATTTTTTATGTTATTGTAATGCATTATGAATCCAATTATAAATAATACATTATTTCAAACTTTCAAATAATACATAATGTAACCAAATATAAGTCATCCATGATTTAATGTTTAGAAATAACAAATATGAAATACATTTTTTCCAATAATCATGCATTACGTAGCAAATTATTAGTAATGCATTATTTTTCACTTGAAAATAATACGTTGTGGAACAAATGTTTGGTAAGACATCATAAAATAATGCTACAAATAAGTTATATGCATTACCTGGTAATGTGTTATATAATCACTACCCATTACCAAAGTTTTGCTGGGATATTCAAAAAATGCTCAAATTTGTGTCGAGTTTCCTTTTTTAAATATTTATCAAAATTAAACGGAATGCACCACAATCTCAAAAATTTCCATTCATGTATAGTTTTAAATGGGCTATCGATTAAATTTTTTTTGTTGTGAAAATTTTCAGTACCCATTCTGAAATTTTCCATTTTTTTAAAAATTCAATTTATCAAAAATCCGGCCACTTTTGTATTTTTGTATTTTTTAAGTTTTGATGTTTGTCTATCCACTAGAGATGGGCGCGTGAGTGATTTTTGACTCACATTCACTCACGCTCACGACAGAATTTTTTTAATCACTCACACTCACTCACGAGCATATTTTTTTTTACTCACACTCACTCACAATCACGTTAGTAAATTTAATACAACTCACACTCACGCAAGCTTCACTCACGCTCACGAAACTCTTATTTATACAAAAAAAAAATTCAAAAACGAAAATTTCAAAAATCTTTCAAAATTTTCAAAAAAAGTTCAGCGAAATTTTACTTTTTTTTGTTTTTTTAGGACGAAATCCTAAGTTAAACCAAATTTTACAATTTTTTTGTTGCTTTTTTTGGTACAAAAGAAAATATGAAGAGTAAATAAATCACGCAAATAATCGACTCATGCAAAAATCTTACTCACGCACACTCACTCACGCAATTTTTTCCTCCACTCACACTCACTCACAATCACGTGAGTAAAATTGAATTCACTCATGTGTGATCACAAGTGAATCACGTAAATCACGCTCTAATCTGCTCATGTGCCCTACTATCCACAAATTTGAATATTAAATTTCATAACAATTTTGTAATTTGCTTGTATTTTCTTGTTTCAACGTAGCGAATGAGTATTAAATATTTGCATAAATGTTACTCATACGCTATGTTGAAACAAGAAAATACAAGCAAATTACTAAATTGTTATGAAATTCAAAATTCAAATGCGATTTTGTCAAAAAAAAAAAAAACGAAAAACACGTCTTAATTTTTTTGTGTGGATAGACAAACATCTAAACTTAAATAAAAACAAAAGTAACAGGAATTTTGATAAATTGACTTTTTTAAAAAATGGAAAATTTCAGAATGGGGTCTGAAAATTTTTAAAACTATACAAGAATGTAAATTTTTGAGATTGTGGTGCATTCCGTTTTAATTTGATAAATATTTAAACTCGACACAAATTTAACAATTTTTCCAATATACGCCCAATTTATGAAAAATTGAAAAACCAAAAATGCAATTTTCTTAGTTACATATAGGGCTATTCATACAACCGATTCAGAAATTCACGGGACACATGTTTTTCTGTAGCGGGACATTTGGTGTGGAATGCCTCATATGTGTAAAAAAAATGTGAGTACTTCATGTCATATATGATTATCCTTATCGTTATTCAATAAATTAATGCAATTCAAAATATTTTTTTTTAATCTCATTTCTGTTCAAAATTTTACTTCTATAGAACAGATTCCGAAGAACAAAAATATCTTTTAATTTTTAAACACCTGTTGATTTTTGGACAATCTCTGTATTAAAAGAATCAGTGTTGAACAAGAATACGAACAGGTTCTAGGGAAGTATAAGTTGTTCCACAATCAGTTCTTTGCAACCGAAAATTTTGCTGGGATATTTAATTGAATTTCTCAGTTACAAATGCGATAGTGTTAGTGAATTACAAAGAGTATACATAGAGGCGAAGGCGTCAAAAATTGAGTTGTCAAAGTACAACTTGTATATATGTAGTTGTTGACAAAGTACGACTTGTAAACATGTATTGTGTGGTGAATTCACATCGACAACGTACGTGAGAGAAATTAGAAAAAGATAGCAATATTGTTTTTCTTTCACCTTCGCCTCTATGTTTCTCTATGGTGAATTATCCGTTATTCTTCTTATAAATTTGTTAAAACTTCACTTGAGTTCGAAGGGATTTCGAGTCAAAATTTCTACAAAAAGTTCAGTTTTTTTGATTTCGTCATTCTCCTCAAAATAGGCGGTATTAGTCAGTGGGTATCAGGTTGGTTGGCTACCATTTAATTTCCTCTCTCAAAAAGTTGGTTCTCTTAGTGTTGCCTATGCTATTGCATGTAAAAACTCTCTTAAACATTAAGAGAACCAATTTATATAAAGTGACATATTGTTTTGGGGCCTATCAAAATCTCTGATATATTCTTTACTCTATGGTATTAGTAAATTTCGTTTTCAAATTACGAAAAATTATCAAACGTCAAGTACGTTTCTCCAAAAATTCTGTTTTGCAGTAAATTCTTAAAACTTTACAATTTTATCTCTTTTTCTATACTCTTTGCATGCGGTGTCAAACTCAAACGTGCAAAAACTTTAGTTAAAGTGCACAAATGTGCAGCACAATTATGTGCAAATCCGAACTCTGGAAAAAGAGCATGTATGCTAAAGAGTGCCGTGTACAAAAATAGAGATAGCATGATACAAAAAATATTGTATGTGCGAAAGAGAAACAAAAATCCTCTCAAGGCGGAGTACTCATATTTAATTTTTTAAAAAAAAAAAATCTCTCAATAGTGAAGTTCTTCTACGCTCGATTTTTTAAAATTGGAACTTCGCCTACTAATTTTACAAAATTTTAATAAACCGTTGCTTTTTACGATATTTTTTTAAGATAAACTAATACCTAAGCTTTTATTACTTTTAGCATAATAGGATGAAAAGAGACATTTGTATGTCTGTTTCATGCAACTTTGTCTATTTTATCTAAACAAAAAAATATTTCTTTAATGATAAAAACCTATTTCAATAAACTTATTTATAGTCTTCTCTTTTCTTTTTCACAAATTATACTCTCTTTCGGTTTCAGTTTGCTCTCGCATAAAACAAAAGTGGTGGTTATTTTTTTTTTTTTTGTTGATTCTGCTTTGTGTTTTATATTCGCAAGCAGACCAAATGAATTTTATACATACATTTTTTATTTAAATAATTTAAAAACTAATATTATTTAACTAAAATATATTAAAATACTTGCCATTTTTGTTGAAATTTTATTGACTTTTTAATAATAATATTAATTTTATAAATTTAATTGTTTTACAATTATTTTATTCTTCACTGGTTGTAGTTTAACAACTACACCAAACAATTTATAGAGAGTAACTAAAATGTCTATACCAGTGTCGGCAGAAAAAACGAACAAAGAAGGCAAGTGGAGTGTGCACAAAATGGAAATGTGGCAATGTTGTCTGATGATTTAAAAAAAAATGTTAATTGTGTAGACAGTAGCGGTTTTCACCCTTGATAGAAAACATTTGAGGAAATTTCCTACAAGAAAATTTTCTACCGATTTTTTCCACTAAAGAGTGAACAACTATTTAAACAAGTTTTCTCACACTAACATTTTCTATAACCTCACTCAGAAAATTATTGCAGTTACTACATGACGGTCGTTTGTGTAGTAAGTAGTAGCTGTTGTTTTTAACTACAATTTCGGTCGTTTTTGTATGAAAAAATCTCAAACAACTTTTTTTGTAGTAGTTTCAAAAAATAACTACAAAAAATATACTACACTGTAGCAATAGTTGATTTATGTAGTTGTTTTTAGTTTTTTTTCTAAAACTCGTTTTTTTCTAGAAATTTTTATTGCAAACGAATGTGTCGAGCGAGTTGGTCGTGCGGGATGCGGAAGGAATTATTTTTATACCAAATAAATAATATCTAAATAAATTAAATTACAATTTATTAAATTTAATTATAACAAAAAATATGTTTTTGGAAAAATATTCTTGAGCGAAAGAAAATAAGTGGATAAATGAGATAACAAGTGTGTATAATATAGCGCTCACATAAGCGTGCGTAAAAACCAATCGGAAAAAAACAAAATAAAATGTGTGCAGTGTTTTGTTTTCTTATGAGCGCGCCATCTTTCTTTTCTTTGTATACACAACATAGCAGGTACATACTTTTTTGAAACATTTCAAATTAATTCTTTTTTTTATAAATCAATTTTGCCAAAGCATTTCGTTTTTTTTTTATTCCAGACAAATTTTGATCAGTAGCGGTGAAAATTTGAAATGAACTATTAAAAAAACAAAGGTAAATACAATCAATTTATTTTGTTTAACATTTTATTAATATAATTTTTTTCTTCTATAACTCCAGATAAATACATCAAAAAATTGTCATCATGTCGAAATTCTATACAACCAACTGAAATGTATTGCTTTTTAAATAAATAAATATCAATCATTTAAACGTTTAAGAAATTTTTTAAATAAAATTTCAGGCAATTGTAAAAAAAACAACTGTATTAAACAGTTTTGTAGTAGTTTTTACTACATTTTGTAGTTGAAAATCAATAGTTAAAAACAACAACATGTTCAGTTGTTTTTACCGTTTATGTAGTTGACGCCTTTTCAACGACAAAATGTAGTCAAAACAACTGTCTTTTGTAGTAGATTTTACCGACATACTTTTTTGAGTGCTCAAATTATTTTACATAATTAAAACCACGAAATAAAAATAAACAACGCGATTTTTAGTAAAATTATAATTAATCATTTAAGATTCATTTTAAATTTCGTATAAAAAGTCTGAGAATATCACAAAATAATTAAATGCCTCTCTAATCAGCTGTTTTGTTGGTCTAGAAACTTTTATTTTTTTCTATACTTCAACTTACTCAAGCATCAAGTCGAAGAAATTTTCTATGTAGAAAAGAAGAAACCAAGAAAATGAGAAAAACGAACCGCCATGTATTTTGTTGTTGTATCTGTCAAACATTTTCTTGTTTTCTTCGATTCTCCGATTCTTTTCTTGTTTTCTATCAAGGGTGAGAACCGCTAGTGTGTTTATAACAGAAAAGTGTGTGAGTGGAAGGAAAATAAAACAATTGTTTTTGTATAATTTTAAGTAAATTTTTTGTGCAGTCGGTGGTGGTATTTTGTTTTTGGTTGATCAACTCGTACGAGGAAATATATTTTACAGCCAAAATGTATGTTATGTTTTTAATTTATTTAAAAATCTTCGAGTTTTAGATTGCCAATGATACCAAATTACACAAACTTGAATAATCAGTATTAACGGTGTTGCCACTGTTTAATGATGAAAACAACAAAAAAAAAACATAAGATTTATGCCGTGTTTCTTTTTCAATCAAAACAACCTGTTTGAGCAAAAAACTCTGAACTGGAGGTGATTATTGTGTAAATCTATTCGAAAATAGAAGCTTTTCTAACGCAATATTTCTTCCCAATTTTAATATTCCAAACAAAGAGTCTTGTATACAAGACGCTGCAGTAAAGAGTAAGGAGCAACACATTGAAAACGAGCCAAATTTGGAGAAACATTCTTCGCCGGATGATCATTCATTGGATACACACTATTCGCAGTGTGCTTTGATATTCTCATTCGTTTCCAAATTTTACTAATACACTCAACCAAAAATTATTGTATTCACAAAGAAAATATTAGTAAATAAATTCAACACAAATCATTGTTGATTTTGACACAACAAATATTTTTGTTGATTTGAATAAAAATTGTTATCAGTTTTTGTAATGCTGATCAAGTCAGTCGGTCGGCATCCAACTCAAACATTAACTGTCTGGGATTAATAGAATGAAGGTTGAAAGAGGAATTGAAATAAAGGCTTTTTGTTTTCTTAAAAAAAAAAACACTTATATGGTTTTAAACAGGGTTGGCAACCGATACCCACCTAGAATAACGGTATTTGGCTATTGTACCGCAACCAATAAAGATATGGACATTTTCAAAAGCGATTATGAAAGCTGATGAAATTTCTAGTATTTTAAATGTGTCACTTCGGGTTTCTACCGGTTCATTTTCGAAATATAGGTCAATACCTTTATAATACCGTTTGAAACGGTATTATAACGGTATTGGCCTATATAACTAAAACGAACCGGTAGAAACTCGCAGTGACACATTTAAAATACTAGAAATTTCATCAGCTTTCATAATCGCTTTTGAAAATGTCCATATCTTTATTGGTTGCGGTACAATAGCCAAATACCGTTATTCTAGGTGCGTATCGGTTGCCAACCCTGGTTTTAAACAAAACAAATTTATGAAATTTACGTTCTTAAAATGTTAATGATTCCAGGCGGTCGGCATCCAACTTTTATAACGATTACTCCGTTATAAAATAACTCCGTTAAATTTAACTTTTTCATACAAATTTTGACATAAGGCTCCGTTAAATCGGCAGTTAGCTGCTAACTTTTCATTGAGTAATCCGCCCTTAAACACTCAAACATTAACTGTCTGGGATTAATTAATCAAACATTAACTGTCTGGGATTAATAGAATGAAGGTTTAAAGAGGAATTGAAAAAAGGCTTTTGTTTTCTTTAAAAAACATACTTTTATATGGTTTAAAACAAACCAAATTTATGAAATTTACGTTCTTAAAATGTTAATGATTAAAAAATGCAAATTAAAAATGCAAACAAAGAAGAAATTTTATGACTGTAAAAAAAAAAAAAAAATCCTTGATCCCAGACAGACTTCGTGTGAGAGAAAAAAAGAGAGTTGAATCAATTACAACCTCTTTACTTTGATTTCTCTATGATCAAGTCGCATTTATGTTAATTTAACTGAAAAAAATTAACAATTTTGATTACAAAAATTTTATTTTGAATAAAAAACTTGTTTTTTTCACACTCAAAATAATCACTCTGTTAAATTACAGAGAAACTCTGTTGCGCCAGCAGAAAATATCATATATTTCCAACCAGCAAGATTTTTTGTTATTTTACGAAGAAAACTCTGAAAATCGACGATAGTTAACTATCGTTTTACGTGATCACAGTCCAGTAAATTTACAATTTTTTTTTATAAATGTTGGTATATGGACAGAAGTTTATCTCAAAAACTATGAAAATTTACAAAGTTTTTATTAAATTTATTCAATGTTGGCAATCGATACCTTTTCAATACCGTTATCCGTTTCAAAACCCTTTAAATTGAATACCGGTACCAATACCGAAACTCAGTTTTGGTATCGGATACCGGTATCCAAAAACCTTTTCCTTCGGTACCGGTACGTACCGGTATTGAAACGGTTTTTCCTGAAAAAACATGTTTTTTTTACAAAAAAAAAAAAATTAATAGAAAATTTGTAATTTTTTTTGTTATTGTAAATGAAAAATCGTACTCCAAAAGCCACCCCGAAGTCTCATAAAAATCAAAAAATCTTTGGGCACCCACATCGTGGATTAAGTAAAAATTTCCAAAAAAATCATACTTCAACCGCTATGCGGGAGCGGAAGAAAATTATTGATTTTTACGAATTTTTTTTTAAATCATTTAGATTCTCAATAGAAACTTTCTGAACCCCTTAGTATAGTTTAGTTTTTTGGAGATTTTTACATAATCCGCGATGTGGGTGCCCAAGGATTTTTTTTGATATTTATAGGACTTCGTGGTTCAAAAATTATTAGCAAAACCGTGAATTTCAAATTGGTTTCACTTTTAGTTCACGTGTTGAAAAACGTCAGAAAATTATTTTACAAAGTATTTTTGTCACTCACAAATATTTTAACAATTAAGAAAAAAAAACTTACACTCGAAAAAAAATGTTGTATTTTTTTTTTCAAAAATGACTAAAAAAAAGTTTTTTACTCAAAATAAAATAATTCTGATCAAAATTGTTAATTTTTTTTAAGTTAGATAACTAACTATCACTTTAAAAGGGCACCGTGGATATTTATGGATTCGGCTAAGTCGAATTTAACTCTTCTACTTTTTTTAAATTTTTTTTTTTACTTTTCTTTAACAAATGAAACATTTTTATGTCAGAATAACTTCAAAGTCCTGCACTTTGATCAAGGGGATAAGAAAATTACATTTTTTGGCCCGCCGCCTTTTGTAAGTGTGGTCAGGCAACGTCCCCGCCGACCCCCTTAGAAAACGCTATTTTAATTTTTTTTCACATTTTTAAGGGCATTTTAGCAAAATTGCTAAAAATAATTACGTAAATACGTGTTTTAGGGGCATATCACAGACTCAATTCCGTTCGGATTTGAAAAAAGTGGTTTACTTATAAAAATATTATTTTTTTCAGAATGAAATCACTTTCAAAAATCAAAGTGGAATTGAATTGCATAAAAGTGGGTTCATTCCCAAAAAAATATTTGCGTTTTGCGAGTAAACCACTTAGTCCACTTCCGAACGGAATTGAGTCTATGACATGGTCCTTAGTATTAAATTGAAAAAAAAAAAAAAATTTTAAGTTTTTATGCGTTTTTTATATTTTTAGCATTTTTTTCGATAATACCGGTACGTACCGGTATCGACGTTTCGGTATCGGTAATACCGTAACCGATTCAACTCAAATACCGTAATCGATACCGATACCGAAATAAATAAAAAACGATACCAATACCGATATCGATACCGTTATTCGTTTCGATTGCCAACCTTGAATTTATTTGATTTTAAACTTGAACAGATAAAATAATTGGGAACAAAAATAACAAACACATTTAAGCTGAATTCACAATGGCAGAGTACTCTGTCCCAGAGAGTGGATTTTGTTCCTTTCTCTTTCGCACTTCAGGCCTCTTCAAACGATTCAATATTATGTGCAATCTGTATGTATTTATGTGTGCAATGTGTGAGAAGACGTCAAAAATATTGTGCATAATATTGCGTCGTCTGTAGGTACCTTTACAGATTTTTTGTATGATGGTATCTCTATTTTTAGAGATGGTACTCTGTAGTACAGAGTCCTCCGACATTGTGTCGAAGCCATTATAATAAAAACAAGTAAAAAAGTTAAATTCGGCCTTGCCGAATGTAGTGATACCCTCCACAATTTCTAAAAGATTATTGCAAAAAACTTTATTTAAAAGGAAATTACTTTTGAAAAAAAAAAAATTGAAAAAAATTTCTGGGAAAAAAAATTGGTAAAAAAAATCCGCGATTTTTTTCTTTTTTTGTCAAAAAATATATTCGTACTTGTTTAAATACCATTTGGTGTTCAATTATGTTCACATATGTCAACCAGCAGCCGAATAAAAGCATTTTGTATTTTTAGGTTATGTTGAATGTACTAAAATTTTTGAGGTGTCCTTACATTTTCGTTCATAGATTTTGAACCGCTGAACCGATATCGCTCAAATGCAATACCAAACTTCTTGGGAGAACTTCCAATAAATACGTTAAGTTTCAGTCATCTCCGAGTAATATTTTTTTCGTGATCACCATTTCCACAGACAGACGGACATCGCTAGAATGTCTTAAAATCGATCGGGGATCGTGAATATATATACTTTATGGGGTCCCATATTTCGATGTGTTACAAACGGAATGTCAAACATATATATAACCTCTATCACTAGAGTGGAGGGTATAAAAACTTCTTAAAGTTGTCATTCCAACGGCGTTTTTAATTTTGTTTAACTTTGCATGCATGAAACATTAACAGTCTGATAGTCTCTGCTTCAAAAACATTAAAGTCTGACAAGCCATCAAAATTAGTCTTACACCCAGTTTCTGTATGACGAACGATAGACGAACGTCAAAATTTTGCATGTATTTTGTTTTTGTTACAATAACAAAATACATGCAAATTTTTGACGTTCGTCGTTCGTTCGTCATACAGAAACTGGGGGTTAATGCGTACTACGTATATTTAAAATTATTAATGACCAGTTTCTCTATTACGAATTTATTTTCGTTCGTCCAAATGACATAAGAAAATCAATTTGAGGTTCTGTATTGCGGATGTCATTATAGTCGAACGAAAACGTAAGAGTTGTCATTTTTCTTCATATTTTTCTGTTTCTACAACACGAATTGAAATGTCAAAAACGCCAAAACCACACGAATGAAAAATACCATTCGTTAAGGAGTTTTTTGTGAAATATTTAACAAAATAAGTGAAAAATGTGAATTTATAACAAAAATAAGTAATATTACCCAGCAAAAAAAAATCGAAGTGGTGCAAAAAGAATAAGTGATTCACTACATACATAGTAGCTATATGTGCCGATCTTCATATTCCATAAGAAGTACTTTTATAAGCACTTCCAAAACTGCTAAAAAATGCCAATAATAACAACTTTCACCAGTTCTTTCCTCAATGATTTAGAAGTACCATTTTCATATGTGTTTACAAATGCAATTGAAAAGTACAAATTTGTGGCACTTAAGTATTGGATTTGTTTTGTTGAATATTTTTTTTTAATAATTTTCTCTGATTTAATAAAAAGTTAAATTTTATAAATGAATTAACTTGATATGCCGCAAAAGCGAATTTGTTATGTAAATGATGTTATAAAAAATAGTTTCCAGATTTTTGTTAAAATTGCCAAATGACTCAAGAAGTGCTAAAAAGATAACAAAAAAACTGTTAGCCCTTAAAAAAGACAAGGGTTAAATATAACCAAAAAAGAGCTAAGTTGGTATTGCCGTTTAAAGGTATAAAAACTCTTCTAAAAACATACGATATCTGATTTAAAATGAGAGAATTACTTTTTTTTATCTCTTCATTTTATTTATTGGATGTTTTTTTTAACTACATGTATAAAAACATTTTTTTTTTTATAATTTTTGGAGTTGTTTTGTAAATTATGTACAAAAAAAAAAAACAATAAAAAGTTTCCAGATTATGGTAAAAATCAAATGACTTAAAAAGTGCTTAAAGGGCTAAAAAAGATAACCAAAAAAAGGTGGTAGCCTTAAAAAAAGGGCTGAATTATAGCCACAAAATGACTAAGTTGGTATCGCTGTTGAAAGGTATAAAAACTCTTCTAAACATTAGGGTATTCAATTAATCGAGGTTTTGGTTTAATCGGCTAATCGGGCAAATAATTAAGCGCACTTAAAAAAATTATGTTAGTAAAATCAACTGAAAATGTCAGTTAAAATAACTACTTTGTAAGTTGTTTTGTGGTCAACTACTTTTTCAGTTAAATCAACTAACAATGTTAGACCGAATTTACATAAGGCAATTTTAATTGCGGCTGATTTTCTAGTGTATCAGAGAGAGAGGGAAGAATCTTAGATCTCTCTCTGATACACGACAAATTCAGAATTGCCGCAATTAAAATTGCCAATGTAAATACGGTCTTAGTTATTTTAACTGACAAAAAACAACTGACTTATGTAGTAAAAACTACTTACATTTGTAGTCAAAACAACTAAAATGTAGTAAAAATAAAAAAATCAATATATAATTTTTTTTTTCAAAACATTTTTCAGAAAAAAAAATTGAAGACCAAATTTTTTCCAAGTTTTTTTTTTAAAGTTGTGAAAAATAAAAATAACGAAATTTTTTTTTTTTGGAAAAAAAACTTTAAAACTTTTCAGAGATAAAATAAATGAAATTAACTACTTTAAATAACTGTTACTACATCACAGTACTTTTTTGTTAGTTGTTCAAAAAACGACTTAAAATAACTAACAGAAATAGTTGTTTGATATTTTTCATACAAAAACAACTGACTTTGTAGTTGAAAACAACTAACTACTGTAAAATATACAAACAACTAACATGTAGTAACTTACATAATTTTCTGAGTGCGGGGTTGAGATTTAATCGGTTAATAATCGGATAAATTTGAATTATTCGGTTAACCGAATAATAAAAATTTTAATTGAATATAAAACTAAGAACTCTATGTACTTTTAAGAATTTTATTAATTTTATTGAAAAAAAATCTTTAGCCGATATGGCGAAGCTCTATAATGTTAGCCCAAATAAAGATTTTTTGTATGGCACCCTGAAAATTTACCCTAAAATTGATACCCAAATTGATGCCGGGCTTAGATGCACCTCTAATAGAGTTTCGAATTCGGTACTATTATATATCAACAAGACAAATTGGTTGGTTTTCAAATTTGTTTTCTTTTATTTTTTAGGGCCGAAATTGATATAATTTTATCGGTCGATATCTCCGTAATGAAAAAAGATATGAAAAAAGATATCTTAAGGATTGCAAAAGTAATTTGAAGAATAAGTGAAGTATTTTTAGATGTGCTGAACTATAGTTCAATTATAATTATATATAATATAATTATAATTATACATCATAAAATAATTCTCGGTTTTATAAGGTTCCGAACATTGCGAATATCTGAGTTTATGCAGTACTGTCAATCGAAAATCTAAATATCTCAAAATAAGATAAATCACTTCTAAGGCCAGATTCGGATTAAGCGCATGAAAAACTATTAGAAAAATATATACATCCACATTTAATTAATAATTCCTATTAGCTAAACTAAATTATTAAAAACATCGATTTAATCTTAACAATTTCAAGTCTAAATATTACATAATAAATATTATACATTGTTAAAAATATCGTTTTGGTTTTAATTATTATTAGTGTAAATACTAAAAAAAAAAAACTCTTAAAATCAATCCCAAAAAGTCATGAAATATGTACTTATCAAGAAGTGATGAAAAAATCACTTCTAAATCACCATATAAAAATTACATAATCACATCCAAAATGCCAAGAAATATATACTTCTAAAGAAGTGATGAAAAAAGCACTTCCAAAAGTTCAAGTTATATTAACATCCCGATCACTACTTCAGAAGTTGTGATAAAGATGTTAATATATATGTACATACTAAACACTAGTGATATTGTGTGTCACGCCCATATAAAATTCATCAGTGTTTCAGCTGAAGAAGAAGTACATCTGGTTCATAAGTTGTGGTGAATTTTGTAGTGAATGGTAAGCTCTTTTGTTGCTGGGTAATTTATAAAATTAAAAAATGTGAATGTTTTATAACTAAATGCTTTGAAAAAAATGTGTATTAAAACAAATCAGTGAAAAAAAGACGGATTTGACCAATTTATATTAACAATTTAAAAGCCACGGGTCATCATACAAATTATTGTTTTCATTTGTTTTTTATTAAAATTGTGTTAACTTTTTAGCTATAATAAATAAAAAACTCTGATTTGATTATAATTGTGTTTTTTTTTTTTATAAACATGAAATTTGATCAGCTGTTTTCTTTAGCTGATGTGTTGATGTTGCCACTTCGTTTAGTTTAGATAATTTTTGTATGAAAAAAATAAACAAAAACAAAAAAAAAACTTTCTGGCAATACTGTAATTTGACAAATGGTCAAGCCAAACGTAACTAACGAAAAAAAATAACGTAATCAAACGAAAATGTTATGGAAACTGATATCATTACGAATTCGTACGGGTAGCGTTCGTTCGTGTATTGTTTTGTCCGTTTAACAGAAACACCATATAAATCTCACATATTTAGTGACGCATTTAAGCGGTAGATGTTCACCGAGGTTTTTATAAATTAATAAATTACGATTTGAGTAAAAATTTTGTTTCCTATTAGTAATTTCATAAACTTAGAAAAAAAAACATTAAAATTTTAATATGCCTGATTAAATGCATTCCCCATTTTAATGGTGAGCCGCGAAAAGTTATTTTTTAATTTCTTGTTTAAATTCACTTTTTAATTGGCAACTATAAGAATTCTTATTAATTTTCTTGACACAAAATAAAGGCAAATGCCATCATTTAAACTCGCTAGATGTTCTCGTGTTTTTCTTTTTTATAAACTTCTCATTTTCAGAGTCACATTTCAGCGGGGCCATTCCAATAAACACTTTTATAAAATTAAAGGAAAAGTAAAGTTATAGAGTAAGGTAACAAATGGCGTTTGAAAAAGTTGTAAACAAAAACCATATGGTATTGTTTATGAAATTGTATCACAAACAGAGATTCGAACGAATTAATTCTATTGAGAATTAATTCACAAAAAGTTCAAATCTGTTTTAAGAAGTTTTGAATTATTATTCCTTACTAGCATTCAACACGAATTAATTCAAAGGCTTAATTCTCAAAGCTTAAATCAAATTGAATTAATTCCCAAGAGAATTAATTCCTTGCAAGCTAATCATTCAATTGAATGATCAAAATTTTTCATCATTCAAATCAATAACAAATTGAATGATGATTTTTTTTTATTTCATTCCGTTTGTATTTTCAAAAATGTGTTGCTTGTGTGCATTTTAAGCATCTTCGTGTGTAAACGATCAGCTGTTATTTTCTCGACGTCTCGTCTGCTGCTTCCCACACAAGCATAAATGTGTGTGTATGTGCGTTGCTCTTTACTGTTTTAAATTGAATGATGAGAAAATTTCATCATTCAATTTGTAGTAGATTGATTTGGATAAAAAAATAATGATTCAAGTTGAATGATCATTCTTAAGGAATGAATTCTTGAAAGAATTAATTCAGTGATTTTGAAAGTTGAATGACTTTAGGGAATGCTAAATTCTATTTTTTAATTCGTATTTGAAAATTGAATTAAAGAATTAATTCTTTCGAACCTTTGATCACAAATCGAAATCTGAGCGGGATGGAATATACCAGTTAAACAGTGAGAATGCAGATCGTTTTTTGTCTCTCTTTATTTTACCCTTGAACTTTAGTGTGGTGATACCAGATTTTTCCAATTATTTCTGGTGGTGCCAGATCTACAAATCGGTCGATTCCTGTACAAAAATAGAGATAGCATGACACAAAAATAACTATTTGCGAAAGGGAAAGGAACAAAATCCTCTCAAAGCGAAGTGCTCACATTCGATTTTTACCAAAACAATACATTTTTTCTCTCATAAACTATTTCTTGTACGTTTTATTTTTTTAAAGAAATAATACCAACCTTTGCCGTTTATAGATCGTATAAAAATAAAACATTAAAGTTGAGATTCCTCTTACTAAATTTAGAAAATGTTAATTATATGATGCTTTTTACATTTTTGTATTGAGATTTACTAAAAAATAAGCTTCAAGTGCTTGTAGTATAATAGGTTGAAAAGAGACATTCATATGTTTGTTTCATGCAACATTGTCTATTTTACCTGCACAGTGAAATATTTTTTTAAAGCAAACAAAAACACAATTTTAAACATTAACTTATTTATAGCCTTCTCTTTCTCTTTTCATAAATACAAACTCTCATTCGGTTTAAATTTGCTCTCACGTAAAATAAAAGTGGTGGTATTTTTTTAATTGATTTTGCTTTCTGTTTTATATTCGCAAGCAGACCAAATAAAATTTATACTTATATTTTTAATTAATTAAAAAACGTATGCATATTATTATATTAAAATATATCAAAATACTTACCATTTTTGTTGAAACTTAATTGATTTTTAAATAATAATAATTATTGAAATTAAATTGTTTTGGAATTATTTTATTCTTCACTGCTTGCAATTTGACAACTACACCTAACAATTCATAGAGAGTAACTAAAATGTCTATACGAACAAAGTAGGCAAAAAGAGTGTGCACAAAATGGAAATGTGGCAATGTTGTCTGATGGTTTTTAGCAACATGTTAAATGTATAGACAGTGTTTTTTTTTAACAGAGTAGTTGTGCTTTGTAACTAAACTGTATTAGTGGAAAAAAACAATTGTTTTTTTTTTTGTATTCGTTAAGTCAATTTTCTGTTTTGTAGGTAACCTCTATGTTGATCAATTCGTAAAGGGAAATATTTTTTACAGCCAAAACGAAAGTAATGTTTTTAATTTTATTTTAAAATCTTTTAAGTTGTAGATCGGCAATAATATTAAGCAACACAATCTAGATTTTATACATGGATCCACCGATTAACGCTGAAAACAACAACACCACAAGAGAGTTGTGCCGTGTTTCTAATGCGATCAAAACAATCCGCCTTGAAAAGGAGCGGGTTTTTGTCACTAAAAAAAAATTAACTAAAAAAACTCGAAATATTTTTTATAACAAAAATTACTAAAAAATGTACGTAGTGTTTTTGTTACTCAAAAAAAAAAATTATTATTTTTTTTACAAAAATGAGTAAAAAACAAGTAAAAAAGTTAAATTCGGCCTTGCCGAATGTAGTAATACCCTCCATAATTTCAAAAAGATTATTGCAAACAACTTTATTTAAAAGAAAATTACTTTTGAAAAAAAAAAATTTCCGCGAAAAAAAAATTTGTTAAAAAAAAATCCGCGATTTTTTTCTTTTTTTGTCAAAAAATATGTTCGTACTTGTTTAAATACCATTTGTTGTTCAATTATGTTCACATATGTCAACCAGAAGCCGAATTAAAGCATTTTGTATTTTTAGGTTATGTTGAATGTACTGAAGTTTTTGAGGTGTGCTTACATTTGCGTTCATAACTTTTGAACCGCTGAACCGATATCGCTCAAATGCAATACCAAACTTCTCGGGAGAACTTCCAATATATATGTTAAGTTTCAGTCATCTCTGTGCAATATTTAGTCCGCGAGAGCATTTTCCACAGACAGACGGACAGACGGACATCGCTAGAATGTCTTAAAATCGATCGGGCATCATGAATATATATACTTTATGGGGTCCCAGACCGATATTTCGATGAGTTACAAACAGAATGACAAACTTATATATACCCTCTATCACTAAGTGGAGGGTATAACAAGTTTTATACCCTTCAAATGTAAAAAAAAACAAGTAAAAAAGTTAAATCCGGCCTTGCGGAATGTATTGATACCCTCCACAATTATTCCAAAAAAACTTTATGTAAAAAAACTTTAGAAAATTACTTTTAACAAAAAAAAAAATATTTTTTGAAAAAAAAAAAATCCGCGAAAAAAAAAATTTGTAAATAAAAAATCCGCGATTTTTCTTTTTTTGTAAAAAAAAATATGTTCGTTCTTGTTTAAACACCATTTGGTGTTCAATTATGTTCAACCAGCAGCCGAATTAAAGCATTTTGTATTTTTGGGTTATGTTGAATGTACCAAAATTTTTGAGGTGTCCTTACATTTTCAATCATAAATATGTTAAGTTTCAGTCATCTACGTGTAATATTTTGGCTATGATCGCCATTTCCAAAGACAGACAGCTATATCTACAAAAAGACAGATAGACAGTCGGACTTCGCTAGAATGTTTTAAAATCGATCACTGATCAATTATATACAGGCAAAGCTTGATATAACGAAAGATATAATGGTAGACCCATTCGTTATATCGGAAGATTCGTTATATCCCGAAGGCTTTTTTGGATTTTTTTTATTAAAATAATTAAATAAGTTAGCAATAAATTCTTAACACTTTAAACATAAAATATTGTCTTTATTGAAGAATTAATCAAAATAAATTAACTGAAACCAAAGTACGGTATTTTTGGCTTCTGGAAACTAATGATTTCAAAAATCCTTTGTAGCGAGTTTAGACCTATCAAAATTTATGGTATTTTTCAACTGATTTTTGTGTGTTTTTTTAGCAAGAGTTTGTTATATTAAGCGGAACATGTTTAAAACGTTCTTTATGTAAGGTAATTAATGGGAGTTGTTGAAGCGCATCTTCCCCTGGCGATAAACGTTGACAAATTAATGTATTATGATTTTTGCAATTAATTAATTATACCCGAGTAAAAATTTTCTGATATAATCATATATAATTTGATACAATCTTATATGAGTTAATATGCTTCCGTATAAATTTAGATCAAATTTTATCTATCACTTTGATACGGTTGATCCACTTTATATAGTTAGATATTGCTCCATATATGATTAGATTCGTATTTTGGTTTTGCTCATCAAATTATATAAAAATATATATTATAAGATCAATTTGATCTAATTAGATTTGACCAAATTCAGGATCAAATTTTATCAATTTTTATATTTTTTGATCTAAAGTAATACAATTAGATATTATTTGATACAACCATTTTACGGATCAAATTAGACCTACCCGAGTAAAAATTTTCTGGTCTAATCATATATAATTTGATACAATCTTATATGAGTTAATATGCTTCCGTATAAATTTATATAAAATTTTATCTATCACTTTGATACGGTTGATCCACTTCATATGGTTAGATATTGCTACATATATGATTAGATTCGTATTTTGGTTTTGCTCATCAAATTATATAAAAATTGATATTATAAGATCAATTTGATCTAATTAGATTTGACCAAATTCAGGATCAAATTGTATCAATTTTTATATTTTTTGATCTAAAGTAATACAATTAGATATTATTTGATACAACCATTTTACGGATCAAATTAGATCTATTTAGTAAAATTAGCATAATATTTTTACTAGGGTATTTAGTAAAATTAGCATAATATTTTTACTAGGGTATCAATATTAGAACAATTTTATTATTATTTAAATTTTTTTTTTATCCACGCCTACAAATGTGGCAGACTGGCAAATGTGGCAGGGGGACGGGCAAAACCCGTCCCCCTGGACGGATTTTTCGGTTCATTAAATGAGTTTATAAAGGGTCTGTGTTATCAATAAGCATTTTGCGCGTTTTTTAACAATTGGGGTTTTCACAATGACGATTAAATTTGCCTTTTTTAGTTGGGTATTTGGCAAATTTGCCATTTTACTAAACGTCAAGTATTTGCCACCATTTTTTCTTTACATATCGTGAGCGCACTTTTCGTTAATAATTTGCACAAAATAACTTTAATTAACTTTTTACATTCACAATTTTAAAATAAACACAAAAAATGTGTATGTTTCTTTTTGTATAAATGTTTTTGTTGCCGCGTTCGAAATTTCAGCATAAACAATCACAGCTGTTGTCATTTTTATGTTTTTTTTTTATTTGCACACTGGCATTTTTTTTTTTTTTTACTTTGAGCCAACACTCAGGGGATGCCCCCTATTAATGCAATGCATTGTGCTGGTATTAGGAAAATAGGTTATGAGGAGAAGGAAAGAGGGAGTAGTGTTTGTGGACATTTAATTTGAATTTTTCCAAATTGTAGCCGACTGGAAAGACTTCTGCCGGGAGTTTATTCCACATACGGCTAGTTCGACCGAGAAACGAATTTTCTCTGTAATGCGTTGTGCGAGACACTGGACAATCGACAACGAACGGATGTGATCTGGTGGAAAGGCGAGTACTACGGGCATATACCCGCGTCTCAGGGATGAGTTCGGCAATCTCAGCTGAACACTTACCATGATAATAACGATAGAACAGTGACGCACAACCCACATTCCGACGATGCTCCAATGAGTCAATAGAGCTGGATACCCTACTGTCATTGATGAGCTTCAACGCACTCCTTTGCACCCGATCCAGAAGCTTCAAGATAGACCTTGAAGCACCTGCCCAGATATGGGAGTTGTATTCCATTTTCGGTCGGATATAGGCGGTATAAATAGTGAGGAGATCAGACGGAGTGAAGTAATTCTTGCACCGTTTTAAGAAACCAAGACACTTGAATGCTTCTTTCGACACTTGAAAAATATTTTGGTTCCAACGAACATCACATTGAATCTTCATGCCTAGAACATCAAGAGTGTCTGATTCCTCAATATCTATACCACCCATGGATACAGATGACGCTGATTCCACAAGCCGTCTGTGGGTCAGCATACAACATTGGGTCTTACAAGCATTAAAATCGACCCGATTCGCAAGACCCCACTCGGAGATTGCCGTAAGGTCATGATTGAGTGTGTCATTCATGTTCTGCCTCATAGCTTCAACCTCAGTAAGGTTTGGTCTATGATTAAAGGAAAATGAATGACAAATGTTGCTGTCATCTGCGAAAGAATATATAGGATTGAAAGTTAGACCCAGGAGGTTGTTAAGAAAAATAAGAAAAAGTGTAGGAGAAAGAACAGAGCCTTGCGGTACACCTGAATTCAAATGAAATTCATCTGATGAGAACCCATCTATAACAACACGTATGGATCGGTCTCTGAGAAAACTCGATATAAATCGAGAGAAATCTCTACCGACACCAAACGCAACAAGCTTTGAAACGAGTGCACCGTGCCACACACGATCAAACGCTTTGGAAATATCTAGAGCAACCACTTTGCTTTCACCGAATTGATAAATAGAACGACTCCAACGTTCCGAAAGAAACGCTAACAGGTCTCCCGTAGAACGGCTTCTACGAAAGCCATATTGTCGATCACACAAAAGTAAATTAGACTCCAGATAGTTTACCAAGTGGTGGTTGATCATGCTCTCCATGACTTTCGAGAGCGTAGAGCATATTACTATTGGGCGGTAGTTTTCAGGGTTCGTAGCCTCACCCTTTTTAGGGATTGGCTGGACGTTGGCCACCTTCCAGCAAGAGGGAAAAACTCCAACCCGGTACGAGTAGCTAAATAATGTTGCCAAAGGACGAGATAACGACAAGGCACACTTCTTCAGGACTACAGCCGTAACACCATCCGGCCCCGGGGACTTATATATGTTGAGATCTTCAAGGACCCTTTTGACTGCACGCGATCGAAAAAATACCTTGGACATAGTAACAGGTACCCTTTCGAGTTCGGGTGGTGGTTGATTGCTTTCCGGCAAAAATGAATTTCTTGCAAACAAGTCAGCAAAAAGGTTGGCTTTATCAACTGGGTCTGTGAATATTTGGTCATTCATTATAAAAAAGGCAAATTTAATCGACACTGTGAAAACCCTAAATGATTTTAATTGATTAGACTTGTGCTTAATCGTTCAATTGAGTGAGCGATCATTTTCGTTCATTTCAAATAAAAGACCTAGTTCGTTCATCTAGTTCAATCGCTCTTTTGTGGTCTTCGTTCAACAGTGAACGAATCATTTTGATCATGTCTGTTGGTCGTTCACCTAGATCAAATCGGTCAGTTTTTGTTTTCGTTCAACAGTTCGTGAACGAATCATTTTGATCATGTCTGTTGTTTTGGCTTTCGTTCAAAACATACAAAAATGTTGAATAAAACATGAATTTAAAAAGAACATATACAATTTTTGTAAAAAAAAAATAAATGCTGAGAAAGCGTGCCAAAAGAAAAGAGAAACTACCGCCTAATTACAAAATTAACAAATAAATTGAACGACCGAACTAAAAGATCAAAATGAAATGATGACCAATTGAGCTGAATGAACAAAAAGACCTAAAAGAGCGGAAATGAACGAACTAGATAAACCGCACAGTTAAGTGAATAGTTTAATTAAACTAGTTCGTTCGTGAACGACACAACTCTATAATTGATGCATTTAATTGGAAATTAAAGTGGATTTTTGTCACATTAACAATATACATTGTTGATACAATTAAAAACGTTGTTGTTTGTTTAGTTACTTTTGATTTCACTATATTTTTTTTTGTGTAACGTTGAGAGAGCACTAAAATAACTAAAAATAGACTTGGATTTGTATCAGTAAAAAATAAGCTATCATTTTTACCTGCACCGATTTTTTAACTAAAGAGTGGTTAGAGAAAATTTATATAAAAAATGTTATAGCTTTCTCTTTTCTTTTTGTACAGTTTCAAAAAAGTTTAATAGTAACAAAAATGCGCTCATTAATATATGTGGCGAATTTTGATCTTTTTGATTATGCTTTGTTTTGAAATTCGTAAGCCGAAATAAATCTTTTTATCTTAAAAAAATTAAAAACTCACCATCCTGTTAAATTTTATGTTTTTTTTTTTTTTTTTTACTTAATGTTTTTAACAAATTATTTCTTATTATATTTGTTTTTTACTGTTGAAACGCTGACAGAGATACCAGAAAATTTACGGAGAGTAACTAAAATATCTATACGAACGAACAAGGGAAAATGGAGTGAACAAAAATGAAATGTGGCAATGTTGTCAATTGATTTTAGCAACATGTTTACTATAACATTCTGTTAATAACGGAACATACTGTTTTAAAGTATTTATTGAGACGTAATCTTTTTTATACTTAAAAAGTGAGACAAAACTTTGTATTTAATAGAACGAAACTTTAAAAGCTAAATTGTTATTTGGTTATTTAATATTGCTTTCAAAGTAGAATGACAAGTTGTGTGAATGTTTCTGATAGTCAAAATAAAACAGAGAATTACAGATCAAATTCTTACTGCAAATGTACTGCTACAGAAATAAATATTAATACAATATGAAAAAACAAACATATTTGTGTATGAACGGGTAAACAAAACGCCGCGGCGTAATAAAATGTATACTTTTTTCTGTTGTTATAATTACATATAGGGTTTTCACAGTAACGATTAAATTTGCCATTTTTAGTTTGGTATTTGGCAAATGTGCCAAACGTCAAAAAAAATGCCAATTTGAATGTGGCATATTTTTTTTTAAAATGCACAACTCAAACCTTGTCTAAAAACAAAATGCCATTGTGCAAATAAAAAAAAACGTAAAAATGACAACAGCTGTGATTGTTTATGTTGAAATTTCGAACGCGGCAACAAAAACATTTATACAAAAAGAAACATACACATTTTTTGTGTTTATTTTAAAATTGTGAATGTAAAAAGTTAATTAAAGTTATTTTGTGCAAATTAATAACGAAAAGTGCGCTCACGATATGTATAGAAAAAATGGTGGCAAATACTTGACGTTTAGTAAAATGGCAAATTTGCCAAATACCCAACTAAAAAAAGCAAATTTAATCGTTATTGTGAAAACCCCAATAGTCTTTAAATTTCTTAATTTCAAAATAAACGTCCGCGAAATCAGGGGTAGGCATGCACCTCAAACACTCAAACATTAACTTCCTGGGATTAATCAGGCGCGGATCCAGGAATTTCATTTGGGGGAGGAGATTTTTTTTTTACCAAAAAATCGGAAACCAACAAAGTTTGGTTTGAAGGAGGGGGGGGGAGGGGTATTGTGTTAATTTTTGTTACTATTTTTAATATTGCGTAACAAATTAAGAACCAAAAAAATATTTTTTTTTTCAAGCATTTGGATTTAGGGGAACTTATTTTACTCCAAAAATTTTTTTCACAAGGGGACCCTGTCAGTCGTATTTACTTCCAAAATAGGACCATTTTTATAGGTTAACAAACGTGCTTATTCACAGTTATGACTGACTATGACTGTCATAAACCAATGTTTATGATTGAACAGTCATAACATCAAATATTTTTCTATACAAAAAAATTAAAAAATTTTAAATTTCATTTTTAAATAAAAATTGGCTTATGACAGTCAAAGCTAGTCACAACTGTGAATAGACACTAACAATTTTTAATTTTCGAAAACATTAATAACATTAAGCATTAATATTCCGAAAAAAAATAATAAAGTATTACATTTTTATGCATGTACCCTTCACAAAATATCTCAGATGTTGAAACAATTTTACTACAGAAAAACTCTTAGATTCTTAAATATTTTTCATATAAAAAAAACCCTTTCAGCAAATTGTTCAGAATCTGAAACCCTTTCTTATAGCAAATGTCTCAGATTTTTTAAATTTTCTATTGAAATAATCTGAGATTTTGAGACATTCTTTCTATAAAAAAATTACAAATTCTGATATATTTTTCTTATAAAAAACCAATGATGGGTACCAATACCTTTTCGATACCAATACCCGTTAATACCAATACAAATTGAAAACCAATACCAATTAAAAACCAATACCTTTATTTGTGCGATACCAATACCGATAAAAAACCAATACCGATTCCCCAATACCAATACCAATTAAAAACCAATACTTTTATTCTTCAAAACCAATACCAATATAAAACCAATACCAATTAATTTTTTTCTACTTTCTTATCGGTTTTGTTTCGGTTTTTTGTATTCTTATTTTCGTTTGTTTTAATTGTGACTTCAAACATTTTCTTTCCATCACATTAATAGGTTTTACCTGACTAACGAATTGCAAAAGATGTTACATCGATCAGTTATCGTTGCATGCAATGTCACATAACAAAAAGTAGTTAGCTACTTGAATTTTAAAAGCCATAAAAACATAAAAGAAATATTTTTTGTCACGGTTTTTATGACCCCTAATAAAAGTAGATTTAAAAAAATTTAGACCTTTTCTGTGATGAAATTTTTTCTTTTGCAAACATTGTTAATATTTGATATATGTACATTGAATGTCTCTGCACTCTTCTTTGCGTTGTAAAAAAAAAAAATACTAATGTCCTTTTTTGGAAATTCCAAAATTTTAATCAAGCAGACGTTACAAAATTTTATGTCACAACACAAGAACCCAGAAAAAAAATTATTGTTTTATTAGAGGCACAGTCATATTATATAAGAATTTAAGAACGCATAATGTGCAGTTCACACTTGCTATTTTTGAGAGTTTAAGGGCTACGTGTTTAAAAAATTCTTTTTTTCTGTATCCATTACGTTTTTATTCTGTTACTGGTGTTTTGTTAAACAACTTGTTTAAGGTCGTAAGTGTAAACCCCATATAAGAAAAAAATTGACCCGTGTAATTGCAATTGGCAAAAGATCTAAAATCGAAAAAAGGGCCCCCTGCATGATAACCCCCAAGTAGAAATTCATGACGGTTATAAAAATAAAGCGTCTTTAAAGCACTCTTAAGTACAAATTCATGACGGCAATAAGAAAAAGCGTTTTCAAAACACCCCCAAGTATAAATTCATGATGGTTATAAAATAAAATCAAGACTTGTCAAAAATAACTCAATTTTAAAGCATAACTTCATAACGCTTTTCGAACGATTCGTAAAAGCGTTTTAAGAATACTTTTCAACCAAACCTAGATTTTACTTCACTGCCATTCAAAAAATAATTGTCAAAATTGTTTTTGGCTTGATTTGAGCATTTACAAAGTATTTTCAACATTATATCCTATTATGTCCTGTATCTATTGATGAAATTGGGTTATAAAATGTTGTTCATTTCATTGAAGATATTGAATACCTTTATGATAAAAATTTGATTTACAATCATAGTTTTTGCATTTCAAATTGGGCATACGTTATCAGGATGCGAGGCAGCCATAAGAAAACACCAATTTTGTTGCATTGGATTCTATTCTTGTAGAGTGGGTATACTACCAATGGCGTTTTATTTTGAGAATTTGTATGAAGCATTTACTATTAATTTTAGGAAACTGGTTTCAAAATCGAAGTCAGAAAACTGAGATATTGTAGCTTCCATATTAGCTACATCATCTGCGATGTGAAAAATTTTGTGAAAATTCATTGTTTGTTTCTAATAATTTTACTAAAATTGTCTTCGCATTAATCGCTTTTAAAGTATCTATTTTTCTGGATGGAAAAATACGACAAACTGTATAAAGAATTTTAAGTGTCAGTACTGCTTAAATTCCACTACATTTTTTAGAATTATTGCTCAACCATATAACAAAAATATCTGAATTTCCAATTTTCAATATCCATTAAAACGAAAGATTTCCTCTGAAACTATAAAGTTATGTCATCAGATATTTTATTAAAATTTTGTTGCAATATTACATTTTCTTGCAAACTTTAACATTTTTAAAACTAATTTTTGCAGCAATTTCTTGCCTATACAAAGATTCAACTTATATCGTCCAGTACGACAAAGTTTACAAAAATTTTAAAATTACCATATTTTTTGCTTTTTAACGCTTTAATAATGCTTTAACGAAGCGTTCTCAAATCACCATTATAAATGCCTTTAAAAACGCTTTACATAAACAGTTAATGGTGTTATCATTAGGACTATCTGAAAGCGCTCTGAGGATGGTTTTCCGTATGATCTGAAAGCATTCGTACTACCATGCAGAGCGCTTTAAAAGCGTTTTTACGGTTGTATTTTTCTACCTGTGCCATTTCGATCACCTTTTTCAAAAAAATATTTATGTATGAAAAGGATGAAGTTCAGGACTGTGATCATGTAAAACGATAGTTGACTATCGTCGATTTTTGGAGCCTTGTTGCTCCTTAACTATTCAAAATGTTTTCAAATTTTTTAATGATTCTGGATAAGACACCACTCCTTAATAATTTAAAAAAGAAAAACTTTCAAATTCCCTTCAAAACGATATGTATTTTGATGTCGTTTATGCATCGTCTATCGTTTTCGTTTTACGTGATTAGCCCCCAGTAGCGGTGTTCTATAACTCTCGAATCGAATGATTTCTAACATGAAACATGAAAAACGAAACAGAAACATCGTGAATCGGCACAAAACCTGACTTTTCGCATTCGACTGTTTCTGTAATTTTGTTATGCGGAAACTTTCTGTCAAATATGATTTTTTTCAAAATTATTGGAAAGATGCGAGATAAACTGTTTCTGTAAACCAATTGATCGAAAACTTTTGAAGTTGAAGTGTCAAAATCACTCACATTTAAAAATGGTGCGATATTTCGTAAATTAAACAACTTTTGAGTTATAATAAATAAAAAACAATATTTTTTTCAAGAAAATTCTATCAACTAATATTATTAATGATATGCTACACATTATTTTCATTAAGTTAATTTATTATTTCTTTTTTGTTTGCCAATGTTACGAGTGTTGTTTAAAAAAATGTGAAATTGCGTTTTTTTTGTTGTGATTTTTATTATTTTCTCGCCTTATTTACCTTTTTGACAGCTGATTTGGAATATTCCAATAAAAATGCTGCCGTTTACGCATTGATATACAGAAACAACTTTTTTTCCAGAATCGAGAAACGATGGGATTTTTTGTTTCATACTTTTCGATGCAAAAACTTTTCGCATAAATTACAGAACACACCCACAGGTATATTTTGTTACAAATGTTAAGTCTCATCTTTCTGCAATTAAAAAATATCTCCCCTTGACCACCGGAATTTATGTGTGCATTAAATGCAATGTGCATCAGCACAGAAATTGTTTCAAGCAAAAACGAAAAATTTTCATTTTTTTAGTTTAGGCTTTTAATTTTTTTATTAATTAATATTAATTTTTTTTAAATTTAATTTATTATCAAATTCCACTAATTGAAACATTTTGGAACTATTTATTTTGAAAATAACGAAATAAATTAATAAAATAGCAAATAAATTCAAATATTAAAATTGCATAAAAAGTAGAAATACAGTCTTTTCTGGAATAACGGAACATTAAAATTTTTTTTACAAGAGTTTTGAGATCAGCCGGTGGTAATTTTACTAAATTGGTACCTTTTTCAAAAAAAAAAATTAATCTTTGTCCAAAATGGGTTAAGCATGTACTATTTAGTTTAAAATTTGACTTAATTCTGAATGCAAATGCTAAAAAAAAGGGATTTAAAAAAAAAACATCCCTCACTCAGAATTTTTCAACTCACAATCACGTGATTTAAATGAAAATCACTTTTTTGAGTCACGCAAATCACGGGACCAGCGACCATCTCCAATTCAAATACATAAACAAGAGACAAGTGTCTTTTCATTTGTTTAATCTATAACATCTGTAAATTTTATTTAAAACGAAGTGTCCAACCTTGAAAAAGTTTCCATGTAGGTCTAATCCAAAAAATGTCAAGGCACTTATTTATTACCTTAATGAATCACGTGGTTTTTTGAGTCATGCAAATTACGGGACCACAGACCATCTCTAATTCAAATAAACAAAAAAAAAACAAGTTTTTCTTCTATAACATCTGTAAATTTTATTAAAAATGAAGTGTCCACCCTGAAATAGTTTCCTTGTAGGTCCGATTTCAAAAACTTTCAAGGCACTTATTTATTACCTTAATATAGGCTTATATTCCGAATTTCAAAAAAATCTGTTAACATTTACGACCTGTAGAGACTTTTGGCCAAAAAACCTATCATCTCGCCCCAGTGTGCACTGTGGGGCGGACAGAAGGACGACTTACGTTAAATTAATTAATATTAACGAAAAAACCTTTTGCATACAAATACCAAAACCGATATAAGATAAATACCAATACTTATTAAAAACCGATACCGATTCGAGGCTAAAACCAATACCAATACCCAATACCTAAATAATTCAAAACCAATACCGAAACCTATACCAATTCAACAAAAAATGAAAACCAATACCTATACCAATACTAATATAATTTTAAAAACCAATACCAATACCAATACTTTTATCGAATTGGTACCCATCCTTGTAAAAAACCTCTAAAATAATTCTCATATTTCAAAGTTATTCTCAGATTCTAAGAACTTTTTCGTATACAAAAATTCTCAGATCCTGAAACATAATTCGTATAAGAAAATTATCAGATACTTAAAAATTATCAGTTTTTAAAACATTTTATGAAGAAATTTTGAATCAATTTTCTTAAAATACGAAAAATGATACGGTTTTAATGCCATCTAGATTCTGAAAGCGTTAACTCCGGTGTTCGTCAAGGTTGTGTTTTATCTCCCTTGCTATTTAACTGCGTACTCGACGTAGTAATGAATAAGGCAACATCCCATAGAAGAGGAATCACTTGGGGTCTCCAAGGCAGATTGGAGGACCTTGACTACGCGGATGACATTTGTCTACTTACGCACACCTTTTCAGACATGCAATCTAAGCTAGCACTGGTCCAAGAAACTGCATCGCATGTTGGTTTGAAAATAAATATAGGCAAAACAAAAACAATGCGAATAAACGTAAACAATGAGCGAGTACTAACCGTTCAGAATCAAGCGCTTGATGAAGTAGAATCATTCTGTTACCTGGGAGCCATACTGGACAAAAGTGGTGGTTCCAAAGCCGACATATCTAGCCGCATAAACAAAGCCCGGCAATCATTTGGACAACTCAAGTCAGTGTGGAACTCATCATATATGTCAAAAAGGACGAAATTAAAGATTTTCAACTCGAATGTAAAGTCCACACTCTTGTATGGATGCGAGACGTGGAATGTAGCACCACGTGACATACACTCCATCCAAGTTTTCGTAAATAAATGCTTGAGAAAGATTCTACATATATTCTGGCCTAGAACAATCACAAATTACCGTCTCTGGTCAGAAACTAATCAACGGCCTATCCAAATTGAAATCCGTAAACGTAAATGGAATTGGATTGGACATACATTGCGTAAACAACCCAACGATATTGCTAAACAAGCTATAGATTGGAACCCGCAAGGCAGTCGACGTATCGGAAGGCCATCACACACCTGGAAACGGCAAATTGAAACCGAAATATCCCATTTAAACCTGTGTTGGAATGAAGTCAAACACCATGCATCAGATCGAATTTATTGGAATAACCTTGTGGCGGCCCTATGCTCCTTGCAGGAGTAAAAGGAACAAATATATATAGATTCTGAAACATTTTCATATAGAAAAAATTTTATTATTAGACACATTTCAAAAGAAAAATATACATATTCAGACTCTAAGACGTTTTTCCTTTAGAAATGTTATTCGATTCTGAGAAATTTTTTGCTGAAAAAATCTTGGTATATTCTAAAACATTCTTTCAAAAGAAAAATTCTCAGTTGCTGTAGGATGTTTTCTATAGAACAGTTTTAAGACATTTTTCCTAAAATTTAAGATAGTTTTACAAAAATTTTTTTTTTACATTTAGATCAATGGTTCCCAACCTTTGATTCTCGCCCCACTGGGGGGCAATTTGAATGCTTCAAGGGGCAACGAGCAAATTTTTAAGATTTTGTTTTGTTAAATAAACTAAAAAAATATTATTTTAGGTGAATTATTTAGTTGACTGTTAAAAACTTTTTCTAAAAACTTTGTTTAAACGATGATTTTAACGTCAAGTTTGCTTAACCACAATTACGTTTTGAGTTTTAAAGCAAATTTGAAAAATTTACAAATTTTTCTTGAGTGTAGGGGGGACATTGTAGTTTTTTTTAACCAAAAAGTGTTGGGAACCATTTATTTAGAGTCAAATAAGTATCAAAACAGTTTCTAAAAAAAAAGTCTGGAAAATCGAAACATTTTTCTATAAAAATATTCAGATAATAATTTTTTTCTTAGAGAATGATAACCAGGGATGCCAACTTAGTGCTTTTCGCGCTAGATCTAGTGCTTTTTGATGTGTCAAAACGCGAAAATTTTTGACCTAGTGCCAAATTAGAAAAACGCACTCACGTGGTGCTTTTTAAATTTTCAGGTTGTGCTTTTAGTGCTTTTTAAAATTATTTTTTATAGCCTCCAAACAAAGTATGGCGGTTTACTTAGTTTGTTATTTCGAGTGTAACGCATCGAAATATAAGTCGGAGACTTCACAAAGTATATATTTTATTGATTTTTGATCGATTCAAAGACATTTTTTGAATGTCCGTCTGTCTATTTGTGAAAAGCAATATACAGTTCAAACTAAGAGCTAGACGCCTAAAATATGGAACGAATTTATAATTATGGTCAATAACTATTGGTCGTATTAAGTTCGGAAAAGGGGCAAAATCGGACTAAGGGGAAAATGTTTTCTCTTGAAGAACTAAACCAACCTCTAAAAAATGTCATTCTTTGTAGGTTTTTTTTTGTATTTTGGTTTAATATTTGAATTCTGTTCTGGGTGAAGTTCAAAGACTAAATTTAGCTTTTGAAGCTGAAAATGCAGACCATGTAAAATTGTACAACGATTTATATCGGTTGCTTAAAAGTTTAACCAACAAACAAACTTATCAAAAATTTTGTTTGAATAAAAATATTTTTTTTATCTATTTAAAAAACAGCCCAGTACTTTTTTACCCTTTTTTTCAAGCAAATTTACGCGTTTTTACCCGTTTATAAAATTTTTGTGCGCGTTTTGCTCTCAAATAGTTGGCATCTCTGATGATAACTCTATTGCCATTTAACTCTATTGTCATTTAAGTTTTTCAAATGCAATTTCTCTCATTCTGAAACATTTTAAGGATTTGAAAAAAAAATTACTTCAGTACAAATAGCCTCTATTTGTTTACATCCTGGTCATTTTCCTTCTATCTTTGTTCCTCTTCCTTTTTCCCTTTTCTTTTCCTTTCTTTTTTTTGAAATCATTTTGGGGGGGGAGAAATCCTATTCTCCCCCCCCTGGATCCGCGCCTGGATTAATAGAATGAAGGTTGAAAGGGAAATTGAAAAAGACTTATTGTTTTCTTTAAAAACGCACTTTTATGTGGTTTTAAACAAAATAAATTTATCAAATTTACGTTCTTAAAATGTCAATAATTCAATTTAATTAAAAAAAATTATTAAAAATGCAAATAAAATACAAATTTTATGACTTTACCAAAAACAAAAATTTTCCTTGATCCCAGGCAAACTTCGCGTGAGAGAAAAAAAAAATAGATTTGACTCAATTACAATTGCTTCACTTTGTTTCTTTTTTTCTCTCACACGAAGTCTGTCTGGTATCAACGAAAATTTTTGTTTTTTTTTTAAGTCATGAAATTTGTACTTTATTTGCATTTTTAATATTTTTTTCCATTAAAATTTTAAGAACGTAAATTTCATAAATTTGTTTAAATTTTTTTTTTTTTTAAAGAAAACAAAAAGCCTTTTTTCAATTCCTCTTTTAACCTTCTATTAATCCGAGGCAGTTAATGTTTGAGTGTTTGAGTTGGATGCCGACCGCCTGATTTTATATTAAAATCTATGGCTAAAGGTACCTACAGACGACGCAATATTATGTACAATATGCAATTATATTGATCGTGTGTGGGTAAGATTGACGATTGTACAATGGTCAATCTAACCCACACACCATCAATATAATTGCATATTGTACATAATATTGCGTCGTCTGTAGGTACCTTAAAGTGCACTTTACGGGGCACAAATATTTTGGCAAAAAAAAAAATATGTCACCCCCTTTAGAATTAAAAAAGAAAAAATCTAAATTAAAATTTAAGGGGGCTGGGACCCGGTGGACCCCCTGGAGCCAAAAAACCACCCCACCCACAAACATGTCGTATGGGTACTCAAATGAAAGGTAATTTGCTCACGATTACAAATACGTATTTTTGTATGTATTTTAACAATATTGTAACCCCTAAATCCAATTTAGTAACTTTCAGTTCAATAATTAAGCCATTCAGTAATTAACAACGTAAAAGGCTTGATACACAAAAAAACTTTATTTAGCGAAGCCGCTCAATTAATTTATGGAGTTTGTAATCCCTGAGCCCGGCAACGCAGAAAAAAAATTTAAGCAAAAAAAAATTTTTTTTTTGTGGACTTTAAAAAAAAAGCCATCAGTTCGGTTTTTTAGACCTAGAGGGGCCCAGGGACCTAGCTCCCCTTTATTTTGTTTTTCTTTTTTAATTACCTTTAATTTAAGAACCCACACAAACCTGTAGGTGGGAGGGGCTATTTTCAGGCTCCAGGGGACCCGTGGCCCAGCCCCCTTAAATTTCAATTTCGTTTTTTTTTTCTTTTTTAATTCCAGGAGGGGTCCAATTTTTTCTCCCCCAAAATGTTTGTGCCCCGTAAAGTGCTCTTTTGCCAAATCTATTGTTTTTTTAAATTATTAAATTGTTTAAAAAAAAACATACCCTAGTAAAAATATTATGCTAATTTTACTAAATAGATCTAATTTGATCCGTAAAATGGTTGTATCAAATAATATCTAATTGTATTACTTTATATCAAAAATTATAAAAATTGATACAATTTGATCCTGAATTTTGTCAAATCTAATTAGATCAAATTGATCTTATAATATCTATTTTTATATAATTTGATGAGCAAAACCAAAATACGAATCTAATCATATATGGAGCAACATCTAACCATATAAAGTGGATCAACCGTATCAAAGTGATAGATAAAATTTTATATAAATTTATACGGAAGCATATTAACTCATATAAGATTGTATCAAATTATATATGATTAGACCAGAAAATTTTTACTCGGGTAGTTAAGAAAAAAAAAATACGTTATTGATAAAAAAAAATTAACAGAAGAAAAAACACACCGGGATTTGAACCCCAGACCTCCAGCGTCACATGCCACATCCTCTGCAAAACAACAGCAGCAGTTAACTCGTGCGCTTAATTTGAGTTTTGCTACATGAGAGAATAACAGAGCAGTTTTTCACCCCGTCATTTGATGAAGGGGTAGAAAATATGCCTTTTTACATCACGGGCAGGCAATATTTTGAGAAAAGAACATATTATTTTTTCAAAAGAGTGAATTTTTTTGAAAAGAACACAAAAAATCTTAAAAAATGTCACATTTTTTGCCAGAAAAGAAAACGCCATAAGATTAGGACTAACTCTATTTAGTTAAAAAATGGGTCAAATCAAGTCCAGAATTTTTTTGTTACTTGTTTACTATTCGTAACGTCTTATATATTACGTTCTGGTATGCTATATTTTATACCTTACTCGTATGCATTACTTTGAGTCTCATTCCATGTTAAAATCATCAATGCAGAATGGTATAAAATAAGCTATCCTATACCTTATTTTATACCTTATTTGGTAATCAAAGTTTTGCTGGGATGTTTATTTTTCATCGGCCAAAAAACGTGTACTAACAATATATTTTACAACACTGTACAGAAAAACAATACCTTTTTTTGGTTGAAATCTGGCAACGCCAAAAAATAAAATGAGAGAAAAAATATGAGATCAAAAAATAAAGCAATGAAAATAGAATAGAATCTATTTCGGCGGAAAATCGCCGCGGAATTTTGTTTTCATACAAAATGTATGGGGAGAGTTTCGGAAAACCGCTTCCCGCTCCAATTGTGATAAATCTCTTACCCGAAAAAAGTGCGGTTAAGCTCGGTAAAAGATAAAAAAAATAGAATTCCAATCTGGAGTTAACAGAGTATATGTTATACGGCCTTTATATATTCGATTAGAGTATTATTCTAGTTCGAGACCCAAAAAAATCTGTTATGAGAATATCATATATAGAAATAGAAAAAAAGTTTGAAAAAAGAGTTTTTTATAAAAAAAAAAAATTTATGAAAAAATTTTTGATTAAAAAAAAAATTTTGAAAAAAAAAATTTTTTGATAAAAAAAAAATTTTATGAAAAAAAAATTATCAAAAAAATGTATAAAAAAATATGAAAAAGTGTAAATGAAAAAAAATCTAAATGAAAAAAGTTATGAAAAAAAAATGATAAAAGAAATTTTTAATAAAAAAATAAATTTGATGAATTTTTTTTTTTTATGAAAAAAAAAAATTATGAAAATAACTTTGATAAAAAAAAAAATTATGAAAAAAATTAATAAAAAATGATCATGTTACTTTTTTTTCACCAGATAGTGAAAATCTTTTTTTATTCACCAGGAGGTGAGTTATTATCCAAGTTACAAACCTTTTTGGTTTTAAGAAAATGAAAACAGTAATTCTTATTTTTATTCGTAAGCTTTTATAGTCAAACTGAGGTGGCGTCCTGCATCATTTTTAAAATTAGACACCAGTCTTTTTTTAAAAATACTTAAAAAGCAAAAAATAAATTGACGACCATCACCAGGATTTGAACCTTAATTGCCGGCAAAATACAGGTTTATTTTATTTTCTCACCGTTTTTTTTAGTCTCTCCCTCTTGCGGCAATTAAAAAAATATATCTATTTCATTCATTTACAATGGCAAACAAACGTGTCAAGATGAAGACCGCATACACACACATTTTTTTTATAAAAGCAAATAAAATCAAAAATGCCGAAAACATTTTTATATCCCTATCTCTTTTCTCCATAAAAGCAAACACAAATACTCTTCTTTCATATTTTTGTACACACTTCGGTTTTTGCATTTTTCATTTACACTTTGTGTTTATTTTTCGTTATGAAAAACAAATAAAGGTAAACTCAAAGTCGTAAGTATGTATGTATAATAATATGCTGATAAAATTCCAAACTAATTTTCTACTGCAAAATATAATAAAACTTACCATGTTTTATATTTTCTAAGTGCTGCTGAATAATATATTTTTAATACTTTAATAAGTGTTATAATTGTTTTTGTTTTTACAAGCAAATCTTTAAACTTTTAAAAAACACCAAACACTTTCACACAGATTCTAATAAAAACTAAAAAAAAATATTTTAAAATACAACATAACAAAATGTTGCTAGGGAATAAATTAAAAATAGAGAAAAAATGAGAAAGAACATATTGCTGCTGAAATGTTAACTGCTTCAACAAGCGTTGCCAGATTCTTTTTTTAGTTATTCTTAAAAAATTATACAAAATCTCCAATAATGATAGACCGAATTTACATTAAGCAATTTTAATTGCGGCAATTTTTATGTTTCTCTTTTGAACTTGCCGTTTATGTTCACACACTGGCAATTCTATTCGGAAACTGCAAAAAAAAAAAAAAAAATTAAAATAATCAACAGATTAACCACCAGTTTCTGTAACACGAACGTCATTCGTCTGAGACGAATTTGCATGTATTTTGTTACAATAACAAAATACATGCAAATTCGTCGTGGACGAATGGCGTTCGTGTTACAGAAACTGGGGGATAAGAGTTGCGAACGAAAAAACAAAACGAATTGCCAGTACGAGCAAGTTCTTTCCCCTTTCCATTCCTCTTACCTCTATCTCCTGTCCCTGTCTTAGTTGGGACATACTGGAGTTGTGTAGCACAGCGGTTACCAACCTTTTTGGCTCGCGTACCCTTAATTTTAAATTTTGTCAGCCGCAATGTCGGAGTACTCTGTACTACAGAGTACCATCTCTAAAAATAGAGATACTATCATACAAAAAATGTATAAGTGCGAAAGAGAAAGGAACAAAATCCACTCTCTGGCACAAAGTACTTCGTCATTATGAATTCAGCTTTAAAATCGATCGAGGATCATGAAACAACTTTAACCTCAAGTTGCAAACACTGCAAATGTCTCTCTTGATTATGAATCTGTTGTGACCCACTACTATTTTTCGACGAAAATCAAAATCTTCGCCAGAGCTGATATTAAATAAATCGCGGTCAAACCTCAAAAAATTTACATTTTAAGTTTATCTCGAAAAACGATGAGAGATGTAAACAAGTAAAAAAGTTAAATTCGGCCTTGCCGAATGTAATGATACCCTCCACAATTTCAAAAAGATTATTCCAAAAAACTTTTTTTAAAAGGAAATTACTTTTGAAAAAAAAAATTTTTTTTTGAAAACTTCTCGGGAGAACTTCCAATAAATATGTTAAGTTTCAGTTACATCCGTGTAGTATTTTGGTCGTGATCACCATTTCCACAGACAGACGGACATCGCTAGAATGTCTTAAAATCGATCGGGGATCATGAATATATATACTTTATAGGGTCCCAGACCGATATTTCGATGAGTTACAAACGGAATGACAAACTTATATATACCCTCTATCACTAAGTGGAGGGTATAAAAAATGACTAAAGACTTCGTCCTTGTGGATTCCATTCTAAAACAAAGTGTGCTGCATCATCGAAATTTTTGCTAAGAGTGTGTCCTAACCATTGGTATTGTTTTACGGATTTCAAGTTCTTACTTTGTTTGACCGCATATTCTCCAAAGTTCTCCATTTCTTATAGTTGTTGGCCACCATATCGTCGTAAACATCGATTTATGAAGGTCTGAAGTTTAGTTGAAATAGCTTCTGTAACTAGCCAAATCTCAATACCATACAACAACACAGATTTAACACAAGCGTTAAAATTTTTTATCTTGGTTTGCATAGTAATTGTTCTAGCTTTTCATACATTCATAAGGACCCATATACATTTTTCGTTTTCTTCATTCGGTTTTCTACAACTGCAGCAGCACCACCATCTGTTGTAAGTACACTTTCTAGATATTCAAATTTCTCTACATTCTCTAAGGCAGTTCCGTAGTAAATTAGGAGTCATTATTGGAATTGATCCTCATTTTGTTTTTCGTAAAAACAACAACCTGTATAAGTCACACACAAAACCTACTATGAGTTAGAAAAACTACGTTTCGACACTGATGTTTGTATACCGATCATAGCCTAAGTAGTTAAGGCGCAGGTATACAAAACCATGAGTTATTTTCAGAAGCACAGGTTCTAATCTCATGGCAAGCTAGTCTGTTGATAAAAAACATAAAGAATTTTTCTAGCAAATATCAAACAATCAATTTAATGTAATGTCCTACTGATGACGTAGAAGTGGCTACAGAAACCATGGTCTAGGGTAAATCCACATTTACAAGCTCCTCGCATCTCGCTCACAAACCTTTGCAACATTTTTACAGAAGGTACGAAAACTGTTAGACGAGGAAAATACGATTATGTTACAAACAATGCTAACTTTTTATAACGAAAAAGCGCTTAATAAATTTTAAAAAATGTATCAATTACTAATTTCTATGGTAATATTATTTAAGAAACACCTTTCAAAGTGTTTAAAACAAATTCTTAGCACATAAAAAGTCATTAGATTTCCCGATAATCATCAAAAAAAACTTTTTTTATCGCTAAATGCAAAAAAACCGCTCCATTAAGTCGGAAAAACAGTCAATTACAATATTTTTTTTTCAATTTTTGTTTTGGTTTGTTTATTCGTCCTCTGTAATAGCATAGTTAGCCAGAGCGGCGTTAACAGGAGACGAGTGACTTCAGATATCTTTATCATTGAGAGTCTTTGCTAAGTGGAGGGTATAAAAAATGACTAAAGACTTCGTCCTTGTGGATTCCATTCTAAAACAAAGTGTGCTGCATCATCGAAATTTTTGCTAAGAGTGTGTCCTAACCATTGGTATTGTTTTACGGATTTCAAGTTCTTACTTTGTTTGACCGCATATTCTCCAAAGTTCTTCATTTCTTATAGTTTTTGGCCACCATATCGTCGTAAACATCGATTTATGAAGGTTATAAGTTTAGTTGAAATAGCTTCTCTAACTAGCCAAATCTCAATACCATACAACAACACAGATTTAACACAAGCGTTAAAATTTTTTATCTTGGTTTGCATAGTAATTGTTCTAGCTTTCCATACATTCATAAGGACCCATATACATTTTTCGTTTTCCTCATTTGGTTTTCTACATCTGCAGCAGCACCACCATCTGTTGTAAGTACACTTTCCAGATATTAAAATTTCTCCACATTCTCTAAGGCAGTTCCGTACACTCATAGAAATATCTTAGTAGAAAAATTAGTAAACCCATTGTAGATCAAGTTTTACAGAATAATGCCGTATTCAACAAAAATTAATGTTGATATCGTTGAATAATCAGTAAAGTTGAATCAACTATTTACAAAGCTTATACAGAATTCAATAGATAAACCAAAATAGAAAAAACAACCCTGTTCGTTCATTTTTTTATTAGTAACGAGTGACGAGTGAGTTGGTAGCAATGTGAATCGTGTTTATCTCTTATAAAATTGTTTTATGTGTTTGTTTTTTATAAAAATATTTAATATTATAAAAATAAATAAAAATAGGATCTGATTTGTAAATATTTGGTAAGTAAAAAAATACATTGATTATACACTCATAGAAATATCTTAGTAGAAAAATTAGTAAACCCATTGTAGATCAAGATTTACAGAATAATGCCGTATTCAACAAAAAATAATGTTGATATCGTTGAATAATCAGTATAGTTGGTTCAATTGTTACAATGGCGTCTACAGAATTCAATAGATAAAACAAAAATGAAAAAAAAACCCTGTTCGTTCGTTTTTTTTTATTACAACGAGTGAACGAGTGAAGGTATGAACAGAACAAGCCCGGCACGACTTTTTTCATACGATTTGACAGTTAAAAACCGTGACCGGCACGGCAAAAAATTAAAACTTATTTTATTTGTTCTCCGGGTTCTCTCATTCTCCCTTCCTCTCACACTCCAGGGCTGCCGCATTTTCACAACAAATTTTTATCTTTTCATTCACAATGGTGTAACGAACGTACAGTAGTGCCAACTTAACCACATTGACTATGTGGTTAGCGATTTTTTCCCGTAAAATTACGCTTATTTTATTAAAAGTTAGCACCACTGAACAAACAAATGACATTTTTTGCCGTCGCTGTCCCCGCCATTGTTTGGATGCATATAACATCAATAAACAAAGTGTGTGTGTGAAAATCTTCAAATATTGCTGCTTAAAAAGCCGGAAATAAAAAAATATTGTGATTTATACTTAATAAAAGAATATTTACAAATGACAAGTTTTTTTTTAATAATAAAATTTCTTATATTAACAAAATTATGAGTTGAATTTACATAAAATACGAGTTGATTAACAAAAAAACGAGTTGATCAACTTTTACAAAAACTGACAACAATTTTTATTGAAATCAACATAAATATTTGTAGGGTCAAAATCAACAATGATTTCTGTTGAATTTACAACGATTTTCTCTGGGAATACAATGATTTTTGGTTGAGTGTACTACTATATTAAAACTTTTTTGTGTTTTTAAGGATTTTGTTTGGTATCATCAGAAAACTGGAGAATGGCTTATGAGTGCATAACATGAATAAACGAAGTGTGTGTGAAAATCTTTGTAAAAAACTTCAAATATTGCAGCTTAAAAAGCCGACGATAATACAAAAATTTTGTGATTTATGCTTAATAAAAGAATATTAACAAATAACAAGTTTTTTTTATTAATAAAATTTCTTATATTAACAAAAATATGAGTTGAATTTACAAAAAATAAGAGTTGATTTACAAAAAAACGAGTTGATCAACATTTACAAAAACTGACAATAATTTTTATTGAAATCAACATAAATATTTGTAGGGTCAAAATCAACAATGATTTCTGTTGAATTTACAGCGATTTTCTTTGGGAATACAATGATTTTTGGTTGAGTATAGTAAATTAGGAGTCATTATTGGAATTGATCATTTTGTTTTTCGTAAAAAACAACAACCCATTTTTGTTTTTACTCCAAAATTTTCCAAAAAAAAATTTTTATTTAAAATTTTTTGGTTTTTTTCTCCAAAAATTTGTTTTTCATAAATAAAAAAAAAAACTCAAACAATTTTTTATTACAAAAAAAGTTAAGTGCGGTCAAAAAATTTTTCTCTCAATATTATTACACTCAAAAAAATAATAAAAAAAAATTACACTAAAAAAAAACTATATTTATTATTTTTTTTTCACTCAAATTTATACTTAAAATTTTTCCGCTCAAAATTTTTTTTTCTCAAAAAGATTTTTTTTTACTCCAAATTTTTTTTTTTACTCTAAAAACAATTACCTTTTTACTCAAAAAAAATGTTCATCTAAAATTTTCACTCACTCTACAAAAGACAAAAAAGCTTATCTATTTTCTTTCGCTCTCTCTTAGTGCGGCTCTCAAAAGCCACGATATTTTTCGGTATTCATTTGAAAAACAAATGTAACCAAAAATAAATACCACAAACAATTTATATATTTATCTCTTTCCTCCATACTAAAACAATACTAACGAATTATTATTCTTCGTTTATATTTTTGCACTTACGTTCTTTTTGTTTTTATCATTTATGCTTCGTGCTTATATTCGTTTAGAAAGACCAAGTGAAAAACGTACTATGTGCTTAAAATTTTAAGTTAATTCTGTATTTTAAAATATTACAAAACTTACCATTTTTTTAATGTTTTGCAAATATTGCTGCTAATAATATGTTTTGATGTTTAAAATTTAATTTATATTTTAATGTTTTTTTTCACAAGCAAATCTTTAAGAAAAGTTTTTGACACTTAAAAAACACCATACACTTAACAGATTCTATTAAAAACTGAAGAAAAATGTATGAAAAGAAAACATGTAACAATATTGCTAAAGATGTTGCAGAGAGTGAGAATGAATGAGTAAACAATTGTTGCTGCTAAACTTAGCGTTGCCAGCTTTTTTTTTTTGTTAAAATCTAATATTTTGGCTGTGAAACTTTTTCGAGGTAAGCTTTAAGCCCCTATGACACTACATTTTTTTTGTATTTTATTTTTTATTAATTGATAGAATGAAACAGCAAAAGAAGAAATGAAAAAGAAACATAAAATAAACAAACAAATAGTGATGATTACTTTCATTTAAATAAAAACCCGCTGAATAAATACCAAAAACCGTCAAAAAAACAAAAAAGTCGCTTCATTTAATGAAAAACAGAAAAGTTGGCAACACTTAATATCATTAATGCGTAAATGTCAAAAAAATATGTAAAATTTTTACATTTTTTTTGACAATCAATCATTTGATAACCAAATTTATCGATAACACAAGAATAAAATTTGACGTTTACTGTTTTTTTTTAGTTTGCTTTTACTCTTCACACTTGTTCAAGTTTCCTATGGTGATATATTTGCACTGTTCACATAAATTTCATCAATACAAAAAAAAATGTAGTGTCATAGGGGCTTTAAAGTTACACGCGAAAAAAATGAACTTTCTTTCCCCTTTAATGTAAGTTGCTCGGTTTTTACGTGAAAATCTGTCAAACTCCATATAATTACATAATTATTAAAAAAAAATGATTTTTATTATAAATTCATTTTGAACCAAAAATTTTGTGTTTTGTAAATTTTGTAAATAAAAACAATTTTTTACTAAAATGTTGTTTTTTTTACTAAAATTTTTTTTACTTTAAAAAAATATTTTTTTTTTTCCAAAAAAAATTTTTTTTAACTCTAAAATTTTTTTCGTAAATAAAATCAAAAACACTTAAACAAGTTTTCATAAAAAAAAAAATGTTAAAAAAAGCATTACAATCCAAAAATTTTATCTGAAAAAATTGCACCCTAAAAACTTTTTTCATTAAAAATGAACAAGCAATTACTTTTGTGTTTTTGAATCAGTGTATATATAGAGGCGAAGGTGTCAAAAATTAAGTTGTCAAAGTAAAACTTGTATACATGTATTTGTTGACAAAGTACGACTTGTAAACATGTATTGTGTGGTGATTTCACATCGACAACGTACGTGTGAGTAGTTAGAAAAAGATAGTGCTATTATTTTTTCTTTCACCTTCGCCTCTATGTATAGTCTATGTTTTAAATGTTTGTTTACTAACAATTTTTTACTAAAAAAATATTTTTCTGTATTTATTTACTATAAATTCTTTTTAACCAAAATTTTGTGGTTTGTAAATAAATACAAAAAAACTTTTTTTTTTACTAAATTTTTGTTTTTACTAAATAAATATTTAAAAAAAAAAAAAAAAGTTTTAAAAAAGAAAAATATTTTTTTTACTAATTTTTTTTTGATCTAAAATTTAGTTCTTTGTAAGTAAAAACAAAACACTTAAACTATTTTTTATTACAAAAAAAAAAAAATAAACATTAAAAAAAGTTTTACTGTCAAAAAATTTCTTACACAAAAAAAAAAAAATTTGCTAAAATTTTATTTATACTAAAAAATTTTTAGATCAAACATTTTTCTTTTTTTTAATTTTTTTTTTTACTCCAAAAAAAAAAAAATACCTTTTTACTCAAAAAAAAAAGTTTTTACTCACTTTTTCTATTTACATGAAAACAAAAAGTCTTTCACTTTTTGCATAGAGTATTCATAGAGGCGAAGGTGAAAGAAAAAATAATATTGCTATCTTTTTCTAATTTCTCACACGTACGTTGTCGATGTGAATTCACCACACAATACATGTTTACAAGTCGTACTTTGTCAACAAATACATGCATACACGATGTACTTTTACTACTCTATTTTTGACACCTTCGTTTCTATGAATATTATATGCAAAAAGTGAAAGAGCAAAAGACAACTAACAATTTCCCAATTTCCTTCGCTCGCTCTCAAAACCAAGATATTTTTCTGTATTCATTAAAAAAAACTGATGTAACCAAAAAGCAATAGCAGAAACATTTTATATACTTATCTCTTTCCTCCATTCTGAAACAACACTAACAAATTATTATTGTTCGTTTATATTTTTGCATTTACGTTCTTTTTGTTTTTATCATTTATGCTTTGTGCTTATTATTCGTTTAGAAAAACCAAATAAAAAACGTACTATGTGTGTTAAGTTTTAGGTTAATTCTGTACTCTAAAATATTGCAAAACTTACCATTGTTTTAATTTTTTGTAATTATTGCTGCTGATTTATTATGTTTTGATGTTAAAGACTTAATTTACATATATTTTTTGTGTTTTTTACACAAGCAAATCTTTAAGAAAACCACCACGATTTTTTCACAATTTTATTAAAAACTGAAGAAAAGTATACGAAAAGAAAACATATGAAATGTTGCTAAGGATGTTGCAGAGAGTGAGAGAACGAGTAAACAATTGTTGCTAAAATGCAGGGCTGCCAGACTTGGTGATTTATCCCCAAAGTTGGGAGATTTCATGTGAGCAAAAAGAACAAGAAATCAAGCTCCTCGCTCATAAACATTTTATACTATGTTTAGAGCAAACAAAAACTAACTTCTTTTTTGGCCAAAACTGATTTTTGAAAACCAAACCATTTACACCAAATAAATAGAGTTTTTGTTTGTCAAATCAAATTAATTATTTTATAAACTCACCAAAAAACACAAAATAACAATAGCCACACATTAATAAAAAAAATAAATTGCATATTTATTAACTTTTTTAACAGATTGGAATAATAATTTCACAAAAAACAAATATTTTATTTTTGACATTCGAGTTAAGCAAAACAAAACTGAAAAAAATATTCACACAGAATGATTAGCTAGTAGTGAACACAGCCAAAACTCTAGTTTTTGTTTAGTTTTGGTTGGCAACGCAGTTTTTAAATTGTACACTCAAAAAAATAAAACTGTAAAGTTAGCAAAAAATTTAGTTAAATTTAACTAAAAAAACACCTGATTTTGAACCTACTAAATTTCTAGTTAATTTAACAAAAAATATTTAGTTAACTTTTCGTAGAATGAATGTAGCAAAAAAAAAACGTAATTTTAACTAAAAATTTCGTAACATTTTTTATTAGTTGAATTCAGCTAAACTTTTTGTAAAAAATTTTAAGTTTGGTAAATATTGGTTTTAAACACTAACACTTCACTTAATTTTCTTTTTTTCACAGCATTAAGTTCAGCTTAAGAAGGACTTATGAGATTTACATAGGAGGCTAAACAAAAAATGTTTAAAATTTTTCACTTGACAAAAATGTTACAAAAAATCAGCAAATTTATTAGTAAAAATTCGTAAACTCAGTTTTAAAGTCAACAAAAAAAATTAATTCAAAATTTGTACAAAACTAGTATTTTCGTAAATTGAACTTAACTAGAAAAAGTAGTTAAAACGCTGATTTTAACTAAAAATTTGCTAAAAAGCCAGTAAACTCGAGTTAACAAAAAAAATTTTGTTAACTTTACAGTTTTATTTTTTTGAGTGTATGGGAAAACTACATAGTTTTTGCCAAAAACCAAAAAAATATTCAAAAACAAGTTGTTTTCGTTGGTGTAAATACCGTATTAAACTTTTTTCAAGAAGGCAGTGGGCATAGAGAAACATAGAGGCGAAGGCGTCAAAAATTGAGTTGTCAAAGTACAACTTGTATACATGTATTTGTTGACAAAGTACGACTTGTAAACATGTATTGTGTGGTGAATTCACATCGACAACGTACGTGTGAGAAATTAGAAAAAGATAGCGATATTATTTTTTCTTTCACCTTCGCCTCTATGTTTCTCTATGGCAGTGGGTGTCAAATTGGTTGGATGCCATTTATTTTGCTCTCTCTACACCCAAAAAATTTCCCAGTTACTGGCTACTAATTTTTCAACTAAGTCCCAGTTAATATACACCTAACTGAGCCCCAGTTGTTTTGATTCAGTTATTTATAACTAACTTTCTCTCGAATTTTAAATTCAACTGAACAGGCAGTTACTGGCAACAAATTAATAGTTAAAAGTGAGACTATTTTGAAAAATAGTAGGAAATAACTGGTAAAAATTGCTAATGGAAACTTTTTTTTTTATAATTATTTGAAGTAAAAGATCTTTTTTACAATTTAGCACTAATTATTTAATGCAATATAAAAAATTTGCTATAATTACAATAATTTTTTTTTTTAATATGTAGATTTAGCTAGCTTGTCTTCTTTCAGTTGTCCTTTTCTTCATATTAGCCTTCTTGCAAATATTAATGTACTTCTTCCTTCTAGACCTGAAAATATATTTTTTTATTAGTTTTGAGAAAAAGAAACATTCAAATATTTATTTAAAAACTTACCGTGGATCAATATTAAGATATGCGTTTCTTTTGTTTATTCTTTAACAACCGAACTTCGTGTGTTTTTAATTTTTTGACAATTAAATAAAATTATTGTGAACAGAGTAACTGAGAATTTCGGTTTTAATTAACGGAACTCATAGTTATTTATAATTAACTCAGTTATTTTAAATTTATTTCCAATTAACTGGGAATTTTCGTAACTATATAACTGGGAAATTTTTTCGGTGTATAAGTTGGTTCTCTTAGTTTTGCTGTTGCATGTAAAAACTCTCTTAAACATTAAGAGGACCAATTTATATAAAGTGACATATTGTTATGGGGTCTATCAAAGTCTCTGATCATCTTTACTCTATGACAGAAGGCAAGCTCCTCACAAACCTTTGCAACATTTTTACAGAAGGTACGAAAACTGTTAGACGAGGAAAATACGATTATGTTATACTATGTTTAGACCAAACAAAAACTAACTTGTTTTTGGCCAAAACTGATTTTTGAAAACCAAACCGTTTACACCGAATAAATATAGTTTTTGTTTGTCAAATCAAATTAATTATTTTATAAATTCACTATAAAACACAAAATAACAATAGCCACACATTAATAAAAAAATTAAATTACATATTTATTAACTTTTTTAACAGATTGGAATAATAATTTCACAAAAAACAAATATTTTATTCTTGACATTCGAGTTAAGCAAAACAAAACTGAAAAAAATATTCACACAGAATGATTAGCTAGTAGTGAACACAGCCAAAAATCTAGTTTTTGTTTAGTTTTGGTTGGCAACGCAGTTTTTAAATTGTATGGAAAAACTACATAGTTTTTGTCAAAAACCAAAAAAATATTCAAAAACAAGTTGTTTTCGTTGGTGTAAATACCATATTACAAACAATGCTAACTTTTTATATCGAAAAGCGCTTAATAAATTTTGAAAAAAATGTATCAATTTCTAATTACTATGGTAATACTAGCCCTGTTTTTTGCAGACCGGATTAAGATTAGGATTAACTCTATTTAGTTAAAAAATGGGTCAAATCAAGTCCAGAAATTTTTTTTATATTTTTTTTCTGAATTTACATCTAATTAGTTAATATAAACAGGAAAAAAAATTAAGAGTTGTCCAAAATGTAAAACGGTATAAATAAATTTGAGTTAATCCTAGGATTTAACTAAATTTATTTTTCATTCTTTGCATTTTTGACAAAGCTTAATTTGTTTTTCTGTTCATTTTACTAATTGTGTGTAATTTCAGAAAAAAATTATAAAAAAAAATTCTGGACTTGATTTAACCCATTTTTTAACTAAATAAAGTTAATTCAAATCTTAATCCGGTCTACAAAAAACAGGGCTATTATTTAAGAAACACCTTTCAAAGTGTTTAAAACAAATTCTTAACAAATAAAGTCATTGGATTTCCCGATAATCAACAAAAAAACTTTTTTTTATCGCTAAATGCAAAAAACAAAAAGCTCCATTAAGTCGGAAAAACAACCAATTGCAATATTTTTTTTTTTCAATTTTTGTTTTTGTTTGTTCATTCGTCCTCTGTAATAGCATAGTTAGCCAGAGAGGGTTTAAAGGCGCGTTTAGACGGGAGAGAAAACCCCTAGATTTAAAGTAAAACACAACTCTGTGGTTATATACTTTTGACTTTGTGTCAAATCTTATTTCTTTAATACTTGTTCTTGCTTACCATTTTCATAATATTATTATTTTTTTCGCACATTTAGTCAATATATTGTAGATTGGAAACCAAGTTAAAGTAAATAAAAATATATAATAAAATTTTATTTGACATTCCAATTTTAAAAGTTACCACAGAGTTGTTTTTTACTTTAAATCTAGGGGAATTCTCTCTCGTCTAATCACGCCTTAACAGGAGTCGAGTGACTTCATATATCTTTATCTATTGAGAGTCTTTGCAGAAGGTCCCATAGAGTAATGATGATAAGAGATTTCGATAGACCCAAAAACAATATGTCACTTTATATAAATTGGTTCTCTTAATGTTTAAGATAGTTTTTTTACATGCAATAGCAAAGGCAACACTAAGAGAACCAACTTATGGAGAGAGAAAAATAAATGGCATCCAACCAATTTGACACCTACTGGATCAATTATTTGGTGTGTTCCAGAACTTTCCGGGTAAATTTCGGTAAAATGAGAAAAAATCTAAAAAACTCTCACGATACCGCAAAAATGCACAAAAGTACGGGAACGCAAAAAAACACATTTCGAGCCCGAAAACTAAAAAATGTAAACAAATTGAAATGCTAACATACATATTTTAGTAAGAAAAAATACGCTAAACAAGGGGAAACAATATGTAAAAGTTTATTTTAATCACTAAATATATTTTTTTGTCTTGAAATTAAGCATTTTTGTTGTTTTTTATTTTATTAAAATTTTCAATTTAGTTCCACAAAAAAAAAAAAACAGCTGTTTCTCAACATTTGATTGTTACCAACTTAAGTTGTGAACAGAACAAGCCCGGCACGACTTTTTCCATACGATTTGACAGTTAAAAACCGTGACCGGCACGACAAAAAATGAAAACTTATTTTATTTTATCTCCGGGTTCTCTCAATCTCCCTCCCTCTCACACTCCAGGGTTGCCGCATTTTCACAACAATTTTTAATTTTTTCATTCACAATGGTGTAACAAACGTACAGTAGTGACTATGTGATAAGCGATTGACTATGTGATAAGCGATTTTTTTCTGCAAAATTACTCTAATTTTATTAAAAGTTGGCACCACTGAACAAACAAATGACATTTTTTGCAGTCGCCGGCCCCCGTCATTGTTTTGGGCCTATATTCTCCGGCAACGGCAACCGTCCCCCGTGCCGTGCTTGTTCTGTTTCTACCTTTACGCGAAAAAATAGTGCAGTTTGGTAAAATGAGAAACAAATTTATTCTCTCAAAAACTCTCATTTACCCAATTTTTGCGTACGGGAACGCTTTTCGGGCTGGAGGTAGGAACAGAACAAGCCCGGCACGACTTTTTCCATACGATTTGACAGTTAAAACCCGTGACCGGCACGACAAAAAATTAAAACTTATTTTATTTTATCTCCGGGTTCTCTCAATCTCCCTCCCTCTCACACTCCAGGATTGCAGCATTTTCACAACAATTTTTAATTTTTTCATTCACAATGGTGTAATAAACGTACAGTAGTGCCAACTTAATCACATTGACTATGTGATAAGCGATTTTTTCCGTAAAATTACTCTAATTTTATTAAAAGTTGGCACCACTGAACAAACAAATGACATTTTTTGCCGTCGCCGTCCCCCGTCATTTTTTTGGGCCTATATTCTCCGGCAACGGCAACCGTCCCCCGTGCCGGGCTTGTTCTGTTCAGACCTTGGTCCGGATACCCACGGGCACCCGCGGTAACGTTGTGGAACAAACCTATTGAAAGCAGCCGATCTCGTTCTAACTTCGTATTTTTTTGAACCTCTGCTTTGTCTTTCTGTACGTGCTGTACTTTTTTCATTTCCTTTTATATCAACAAGTTATTGTATAAATGTTGCAGCAACATAGCCCCAGCAACTTTTTTTACTCTACTCTTTAAGTATAATTTCGCTCTCTGTTTACTTATTTTTTCTTTTTTAATTTCAAGAACAAAACAAAAAGCAACAATAATACACACATCTGGACAACAGCTGTTTTTTTAAACCCTCTACTCTAGTGATAGAGGGTATATATAAGTCTGTCATTCCGTTTGTAACACCTCGAAATATTGGTATAGGACCCCATAAAGTATATATATTCATGATCCTCGATCGATTCTAAGACGATCTAGCGATGTCTGTCTGTCTGTCTGTTAAAAACACGCTAACTTTCGAAAGACTTTACGGAGGCTCCAGAAGTTTGGCATTTATGTAGGGTATTTACCTGGCCAGGTTGGTATTGCAATCCAGCAAAATCGGTCTAGTGGTTCAAAAGTTATGAGCTAAAGACTGAATTTCGGCAAAGGTTTTTCTCGAATTTATGAGATAATAAACACGCTAACTCTTCAACAACAATACTGAGGGTGCTGAAGCTTGGCATATATATGTATTTGTCGTTCCCCTGGTCTGGTTTGTATCGAATTTCAGCCGAATCGGTCTAGTGGTTCAAAAGTAATTAGCAAATCCGTGAATTTCAGATTTGTTTCACCTTAAATTCAGGTGTTAAAAAATAGAGTTTAAAAAAAAACAAACTTTGATAAGCCATTGATAAGCCACAAAATTACTTTACAAAGTATTTTTGTCACTCAGGAATATTTTTACACTAAAAAAAATTTACACTCGAAAAAAAATATTACACTTAAAAAAATAGTAATTTTTCTTTTTTTTTACAAAAATTACAAAAAAAGTTTTTTTTATTAAAATAAAATAGTTTTAATCAAAATTGTTATTAAATATTATAGTATAGTAAATATTTACTATCCAAAAAAGGGCATTGTGGAGGGTATTAATAGATTCGGCCAAGTCGAATTTAACTTTTCTACTTGTTTAATTTGACATTAGCAAAAAACTAACCTCACATAAATAAATAAAAAAGTGATTTTCTAAAGGAATTTTAATTTTTTTTTTTAAATTATGAATTAAAATTTAAATAAATTAATAAAATAATGTTTTATAGACAAATAGTTAATAAAGTTTTAATTAATAACACATTAAAATTGTGTAAAAATAATATCCAACTAAAATGGCCACCACCAATAACAAGACGTTTGCATGTCGCCACCATCACAAATGTCAAAGTTTACATGGATCGTGAAAATATACATGCTCATCAAGTATTGGAAAACTCCCTGAAATCATATCAATTGTTTCCGGCGTATAATGTTTCCAACCAAAAAAGTGAAATAACTGAATCTATATTAAAACCGGTCAAGGAAAATGTGAACATCAATGATTTATTTGAAAATTTCAAGATGCTGTGCTGTTACTGTCATAAATCCAATACATTGATATCGAATGATCAATTCACAAATTTTGTTACCCATTACTGTGATAAAATACATCTCCTAAATGATGATCAACTAAGAGATTCCCTTAGTCTCCTGACACTTTTACCCGCCGAAGAAAGTGTTCGTTCACAAAATTTTGTAGAACTTTGGAATTGTATTGATGTTGAATGTTGCCGACGCATAGACAATTGGAAAACTGATCAATTGCTATTGATTTGTGATGCCTGGTATACATTGAATTTGGCACGAATCTGTGAATTTGTTTGGGAAGCTTTACGAAAACTGGGACGTAAAGTTATTAAAATGCAACCTAGCCAATTGGTGCAAACTATGTTCCTTTGTAATATAATGCGACGTTCGGTATTCGATATGTTTGATTTTGAGGTGAATTTAGCCAAGTGTGCTAAGGAAATGTCTTTGGCTGAATTGGGTGTCATGTCTATGGGGTTCTTCAAGACGCAGACAGCCATTAGGAATAAAGATTTGTTAACTTATTTGTATGAACGTCTACTGGATGAATTACAGACGGTGGATGATATAACATTTGTGTCCATTTTAAAGGTAAATAAAAAACTGGGGGTTTTTTCCAGATTTTGAGAAATTTTTAGATTCTAAGATATTGTTTTTTATAGAAAAATAACCAAAAAATATATACTTACGGCCGTATTCAAAATCAAAAACGAGTGCCTAACATCGAGTGTCTATCTTTTTTAGATCAAGTTTTCTACTTGATGAAACTTTTCAATCGATGTTATTATTCTTTCATCTTTATTATAATGATAAAAAGATTGACTTCCATCGAGAGTCTTACTTTCCCTGATTGAAATTTATGAATAAAAAAAGTTAGACACTCGATGTTAGGCACTCGATTTTCATATTGAATACGGCCGTAAGACAATTTTTTGTATAGAAAAGGTTTACAAATTGTAATATTTTTTTTTTGTAAAATGTTTCAAGAAAAAATGTCTCAGAATTTATAAATTTTTTTTATAGAATAAATATCTTCGAAGAATTAGATTGTGAGACATTTTTCCCATATGAAAATTGTCTTAGATTCTGGCATATTCTCCCTTTATATAAAAAAGAGTCAAATTCTGATATATTTTTTATATATAGAAAGAGTCCCAGATTCTGAGACATTTTTCTTATATAGAAAAAGTCTTAGACATTTTTCCTGTATAGAAAAAGTCGCAGGTTGTTTCTGAGACATTTTTTCTATATATAAAAGGTTTCAGATTCTGAAATATTTTTGCTGTATAGAAAATTCTCATAATTGCAATTTTTTCTATAGAAAAGATGTGTCAGAGTCTGAGAATCTAAAAATTTTTCTATAGAAAAAAAAATTCATTGTAGAATAAATGTCTCAGATTCAACCTGCTACACTTTCTATATAGAAAAATTCTTAGATTCTAGGACATTTTTTCTATGTATATAGAAAATTTTCAGATTCTGAGACATTTTTTCTATATAAAAAAATTCTCAGATTCTAGCACATTCTTCCTCCTATATAGAAAAAGTCTCAGATTTAGATACATTTTTTCTATACGAAAAAAATCTTACATTCTGATACATTTTTCCTATATGGAAAAAATCTCAGATTCTGAGACATTTTTCCTATATGGAAAAAATCTCGGATTCTGAGACATTTTTCCTATATGGAAAAAATCTCAGATTCTTACGGCCGTATTCAAAATCAAAAACGAGTGCCTAACATCGAGTGTCTATCTTTTTTAGATCAAGTTTTCTACTTGATGAAACTTTTCAATCGATGTTATTATTCTTTCATCTTTATTATAATGATAAAAAGATTGACTTCCATCGAGAGTCTTACTTTCCCTGATTGAAATTTATGAATAAAAAAAGTTAGACACTCGATGTTAGGCACTCGATTTTCATATTGAATACGGCCGTTAGACATTTTTCCTATATGGAAAAAATCTCAGATTCTGAGACATTTTTCCTATATGGAAAAAATCTCAGATTCTGAGACATTTTTCCTATATGGAAAAAATCTCAGATTCTGAGACATTTTTCCTATATGGAAAAAATCTCAGATTCTGAGACATTTTTCCTATATGGAAAAAATCTCAGATTCTGAGACATTTTTCCTATATGAAAAAAATCTCAGATTCTTAGACATTTTTCCTATATGGAAAAAATCTTAAATTCTGAGACATTTTTCCTATATGGAAAAAATCTCAGATTCTGAGACATTTTTCCTATACAGAAAAATTTTCAGATTTCAAGACATTTTTCCTATAAAACAAATCTTAGATTCTGAGACATTTTTCCTATATAGAAAAATTCGGAGATTCTTAAACATTTTTCCTATATAGAAAATTTCTCAGATTCTGAGATATTTTTCCTATATAGAAAAACGTCTCAGAATCTAGATATTTTTTTCTATGTTAAAAAATTTTTAGATTCTGAGACATTTTTTCTTTATAGAAACATTTTCAGATTCTGGCACATTTTTTTATATAAAAAATTCTCAGATGCTCAGAGATTTGCCGAATATAAAAAAATTCTCAGATTCTGACACATTTTTCCTATAAAGAAAAATTCTCAGATTCTGATACATTTTTGCTATATAGAAAAATTCTCAGATTTTGAGACATTTTTTCTATATAGAACAACTCTCAGATTCTGAGACAAGATATTTTTCCTATATAAAAAAAAGTCTCAGATTCTAAGACATTTTTTCCATATAGAAAAATTCTCGATTCTAAGACATTTTTTCTTTTCTCAGATTCTGAGACATTTTTTCTATATAGAAAAATTCTCAGATACTGAGACATTTTTTTAAATTTTTTTAGAGATTTGTCCAATATAGAAAAATTCTCAGATTCTGAAACATTTTTTTTATATAGAAAAATTCTCAGATTCTGGGAAATTTTTTCTATATAGAAAAATTCTCAGATTCTGAGACATTTTTTCTATATAGAAAAATTCTCAGATTCTGAGACATTTTTTCTATATAGAAAAATTCTCAGATTCTAAACATTTTTTCTATATAGAAAAATTCTCAGATTCTGAGACATTTTTTCTATATAGAAAAATTCTCAGATTCTGAGACATTTTTTCTATATAGAAAAATTCTCAGATTCTGAGACATTTTTTCTATATAGAAAAATTCTCAGATTCTGAGACATTTTTTCTATATAGAAAAATTCTCAGATTCTGAGACATTTTTTCTATATAGAAAAATTCTCAGATTCTGAGACATTTTTTCTATATAGAAAAATTCTCAGATTCTGAGACATTTTTTCTATATAGAAAAATTCTCAGATTCTGAGACATTTTTTCTATATAGAAAAATTCTCATATTCTCAGACATTTTTTGTATATATAAAAATTTTAATATTCTGAGACATTTTTTCTATTTAGAAAAATTCTCAGATTCTGAGCAATTTTGTCTATATAGAAAAATTCTTAGATTCGGGGAAATTTTTTCTATATAGAAAAATTCTCAGATTCTGAGACATTTTTTCTATATAGAAAAATTCTTAGATTCTGAGACATATTTCTATTTTAAAAAATTTTCAGATCTTCAGACATTGTTTCTATATAGACAAATTTTCAGATTCAGAGAAATTTTTTCTATTTAGAAAAATTTTCAGATTCTGAGACATCTTTTTTATATAAAAAAATTCTTAGATGTTCAGTGATTTGTCCAATATAGAAAAATTCTCAGATTCTGAGACGTTTTTCCAATATAGAAAAATATTCAGATTCTGAGACATTTTTCCTTTCTAGAAATATTTTTCCTGTAGAGAAAAATTCTCTGATTCTAAAACATTTTTTCCGGTATAGAGAGTGTCTCAAATTCTTAGAAGTTTTTCCTATATAGAAAAAGTTTCATAAACCATTTTTCTAAACTTGGTTTTAATTCCACTCCATTCTCCTATTTTTTAATAATTAAAAATTCATAAACTGATCGTTTTATAACTGATTTTGAATATTTATTTCTCAAAAATCTTAAGATCTCTTTTTCTAAAAAAAAATTAAATAATCGATTTCTTCTCCTTCCAGGTTCTTCGTTACAGTTCCAAATTACCCCAAGTTGACATTATGATGAAACTTTTAGATAAAATATGCAAGGAAAAATTAGATAACATGTCTTTATTAGTCTGCCTTCATGTAGCACTTTTGGGTTGTGAATTACAGTGTTGCCATGATGAAATCATTGAGAAAATTATGCACAAATTTCATAATCAATTAGAAAGTACAAGATTAAAGGACTTAGAGCGTATAAGTCTAGTTATTGCATTATTTAATGTAAGCACACCTAGTAAAATTGAAGAAATATTATGTGAAAAAATTTTACTATCTTTAAATGGACGCATTGAGGAAATTTTAAAATATCCAAGATGTTTTACAATGTGCCTACATTTTTTAGCACTTAAAGGATATTACGATAAGGAAATGTTAGCTACAGCCTTGGAACGTAAATTTTTAAAACATGCTATTGGTTCTAATTTAGCAATGAGCAGAGATATTTTCCATTTGGATACATTTGTTAAATTAAATTTACAGAATCAGCAATATGAAGGACCTCAATTAAGTGATAAATATCGTAAAACTATGGGTAAAATGTTAACACACTATATACCAGAACGTAATCCAAAATTTAAATTAAATGCTACAGATTCTATATTGCTGCAAATTAAAGAAATCACTGATAGTTTTATACCCAATAATCAATTTAAACATATTTTACCTAACTATGAACGTCCAGATGTTGTTATATGTTATGATCGTTTGAAAAGGAAATCCCTTAAAATATCTAAGGATTGTCCAGAAAATTATAGCGGTGTTATATTAACACGAGATCATTTATTAGCTGAAAATAACTCAAATGATGTGGATACCGTAGCTATAGTTATTGCTGGTTGGAATAATGTTGTCAGAGGCAAGAATAGACATACTGGTTTATTTGATATGAAACTTAAACAATTAGAAATATTGGGTCATAAATATATAGTGGTAAGTAAAAGGCTTTTGAATTTGAAAATGTTTATAAAAAAATGTATTATATTTATACCCTTACAGATATATTGGCATGAATGGCGGGAATTGGAAACCCACCAGGATAGGATAAACTTTATCAAACGTCGTTTATCCACGGTTATAAATTTATAGTAAAAAACAATGGTAAGCTTAATTTAAACTATTAACAAAAATATTACAATTGTACTAAATATCTACAAAATTCAATTAATTTCAGGTCACAGCATTTCATTCAAAGTCTTTTTGGTATATTCATATATTAAAAATAGTGTAGCAGTAGCCGGTATAGTACGCAATACCGAAGGTAATAAACCATTGTATAAAGCCGCAACACCTTCCGTGCGTATAATTTCTAAACCTACAGAGGTCATTGACCTCTTAAGATTATTAACTTGTATACGAGATTTAATAACATCAGCTGGAAATATGCTGGTCCATAAAGTAATGCCACCAACTGCACCAGCAAGCATGGTTTTTAATGCTCCAATATCTTCTTTGGATTGACCAGGCCTTCAACAAAAATAACATGTAAGTAGAAAGAAATAAAAAGAAAAAAAGTAGACTTACTTTGCTAACAATTGCCGGGTGCCTTCATAACCACCAAAGAAAAAGAAATATCCAGGCATTTCTCGCATAAATGTGGAGGTTAAACCTCTAAAGAAACCAGGTATACCTAAAATTGATAAATAATTAAACATTTTATAAAGCAAAAGGAATAATTGTGGGATTTCAAATGTTTGGAATAAAACTTCTAAAAAAATTTAAGATAATAGGAAAATCAAATATTTGTTTCATAGAATTTTTTTAAGAAATAATTTTGTTTAATTTTCATTATATTAAAAAAAAATAATCTTAAATTTAAGAATCGATGCTCAAGATCAATTTTTGTTGTCCCAAATTTGCCTTTCTCAAGTAAAGCTATTCTACAATAACACGTTTCGTAGTGTTATTAACCCTTATTTTATCTCGTCCCACTATATTGTTTAGACACACCTCCATAAAATCCAAAAATTAGATTTTAATAAATCCCAAGTACTCTATATCATTTCATACTAAAACAATCTTATCTTAATGTTAACAGTTTGGCAAACTGATAACCCGAACATGTTGTTTTTCAACTACTATTTTTGTTTATTAAAAAAACACAATACTTTACCTTCAGTAGCCATTATATGTCTAGTTAGTTTCCAAGGTGTTACTGGCAAATTATTAACACTTTTAGGATTTTGTTGTTGCATCTATAATTAAAATTTTTTTCTATAAATAGCATTTGAAAAAAGTTTTAATTACTTTTCAACTCACCTCTCTTAAAGCTTGTAATTTACATTTAATTAATTCCGTAGGACACAATGTAAATGTTGAAAAGAATGCTGCCAAGAAACCTGCGAAAGCATTTCCCAGTACTGGCAAATCTTTGGTATGTTCTATTTTCATACCATATGCTACGACTTTTTGGCAACCACCATAGGCGGCAAATAACACAGAATTTTCAGCTACATTTGCTATAACCGCTGGTATGGAACCGGCATACAAGCCACGATATATACCATCTTGTCTGTAGGTTTTTAAAAAACAATCAAACATATTTTTGTATAATTTGGGAAATGTTTGTTGTTTAACTTTAACAGTGTCCAAAGGTTGCGAAACATAAACTTGTAAACCGCCGCCTGTAATTAAAGAGAAATTGAGATTTTATTTATTGTTTTAGAAATGAACAAAATCCGCACGTGATTGTTATTAAGCCCTGAGAATTCATAGTCTTATCAGCCATAATCTAAGAGATCAAATATAAGTTTAATATATGGTTTTAATACTCTATTGTTAAAAAAAATCTCACGAAGTTCAATTAAATTTTTTAATGTTTAAAGCGGTCTTGCTCGACTTTAATTATATACTACGCCACTCTGTGGTAGTACAAAAAATATTACTGGAAAGTTTTGCGAACAAGTTCTTAATTGATTCCCGGTTTTAGTCCATTTTGTTCCCAGTTCCATTTTATTTCGTTCCACGTATGAAATGAAAGTTTTACCAATTGGTTACCCCTTTTCACCGAAACAAATTTAAATTTCTAAATATGCCCATCTCTTGTATTTTAATTGTGGAGGATTCTCCGTGTCAAATTTTGAAATTTGGGGATTTTTTTATTCAGTAAATATAAGAAGTACCCATTTTTCCTTTTTTGTCGAAATTTCTAAAAAAATTGTTTTTTAGAAAATTTTTTTTTTGCTTGATGAATCTAGATTCAAAAATTTTAAGTTAGGTTAGGTCTTCAAAAAACCTTTTGCCCTGATAAAATGTTTACAAAGTTTCTTTTTAAGTTGTGTGAATGTCTGGATGAGATGAAGCACCGCCTTAACTATTTGGAGGCCTTATGGCCTCCGAGTGAATTCGCCAAATTGGAGGACGCCCTTTTTTTAAAGAAATGTAAAAATCTTCAAATACGAAAAAATACCGTTTTTTACCTTCCCTTTGACATGCTGAATATGAGATTTGGAAAGCTAAAAAAAAATATAACTCTTATGTTTTTTGTGTGTTTTTTACAGTTATTAAAGATTTGACAAAATATCGATCCTATCAGTTCATGTTTGAACTTTGAACCCATTTTCCGGGAAACTCTGGTGTAGGGTATTATATGGTCGGTCTTCACTGACTATAATTTTCTTACTTGTTTTTGCATTATTTTGAAATCGAAAATTCTATAATACGGAGTTCACACTAGAGAATTTGTACTCGTTTAAGCCACTTGTTTAAAAAAGTAAACAAAATCGTTCACACTACATTTTGCGCGTTTAACTTTGAGTGTTTAACGTTTGTAAACAAACGCACATAACCTAATTCTGAAAAAAATTGCAAAAATATTTCTAAAAACCTTTTAAACTTTGGCGGAAGACAAGATATTTAATTTTTTTATAACATTTACATAACACCACTACACGGAACAGCTTTTTATTGACTCATTCCAAGTAAATAGGAAGATTTTTCTGTTTTTTGTTCCGGACCTGTCCGAAGCTGTTTGCATATTTATACTTCGATGGAAGGCAAAATTCACTATTAGTACAGCTTTTCCAACATAATTATAAATAAAACACACACTTTTTTCTGATTTTTCAGTAGTTTTTATTAGTTTTTTAAATATTTATAATTTCTCAATTTTCCAATGTTTTGCTAAGAAAATGGCAGACAGATACAGAAGCTGGTTGCTATGAAATTTTTTTTTTTGGCATAGAATAAAGAAAAATTAAAAGGAAATATACCGAACCCTGCCTTTGAAATGTTTAGCGAAATGTTCAACAGAGAAACAAGTCGAATTTGATTGTTTATACGGCGTTCACACTTGCTGTTTTGAAGTGTTTAAAAGTGAGATGTTTAAAAAAGTCTTTGTTCTGTATCCATTACGTTTTTATTCTGTTACTGGTGTTTTGTTAAACAACTTGTTTAAAGTCGCTAGTGTGAACTCCATATTAGCTAAACAACCAAATGTATGGGGGAACAAGTCAAATTTTGATTGTTTAGCGCTTAAACACTCATGAGATGTTTAAAGTCGGTAGTGTGAACTCCGTATTAGACAGTTCTTATCTGACAATCCGCTCCCAAACCTAAATATTCTAATAAAAGGTCCCCTTGCAACTTTATGTTTTCCCATATCTGCTATAAACAATAAAAAATTAGCACTTACCCAAAGACCCAGCAGTAAAATCGATTAAGCCAGTTCGCAGTTTACTATCTGTAGTTTTTACATCGTGATCTGCAATATTTTTTTAATATTGTTTTTATCAATTATTTAATTTTAAAATAAAATTTGTAATTTCCTTACCCAACATTTTGATTTCAGTTTTTCTTTTTTTACTTAAAAATTAATAAAATAGATATTTTTCTTTTGTTAATAAATATCTTTCAGAAATTCTAAATTGGAATTACTTTAATTAACTGAACACAAATATTTAGTTCTCTACTGGAACTCTTTTGAGACACAACTAAATGAACAAAATATGTGAACGAAACTATAGACTCGTTCTTCATGCATACTCTTTCCCGTATAGTGAGGTTTATCAGTAAATGTTTTGTATACTCAACAGGGATGGAAAAGTCAGTACTTTAGTACATTTAACAGTACTTTTGTACTTTTCAAAATACCGTAGTACCTCCTCGACCGATTTATTACCTATTCTACACTAAACGTTTCCATATATATTTAAAAAAATCTAAAATAATTTCGGAAGATTTTCCGATTTTAAAAGAAAAAAATATTTAAAAGCCGCAACGGAGTTATTTTATAACGGAGCATTGAGTAATCCAGTCTATAGGCGGAATACTCAATGAAAAGTTAACTGCTAACTGCCGATTTAACGGAGCCTTCTGTCAAAATTTGTATGAAAAATTTAAATTTAACGCAGAGTTATTTTATAACGGAGCATTGAGTAATCCAGCCTAAATGATTTAAATTAAAAAAAAAATAAACTTTGCAAATGAAAAAAATATATTTTTTTAGTACCATCGAGTTTAAAAAAGTACTTTTTAGTTTAAGTACCATTTGCAAATTCTGATTTTCCATTTCTGGCTCAAATTAACCAATGTACTCCCTTAATTTTTTGGATGTTGCTCTTTTCAAAGAGTTTCATCTGTTATCAATGAAATTGCGTCATATGTGCACGTTTTTTTAGTTTGTTTATATGATTTCAATCACTATCGCCTTGATAGTAAAGATTTAAAAGAATTAATTCTTTAATACTTTTTTATAACTAAAAATTAAATCAGGTTTAAACTAAATGCACAATATATTCGTATAGGGCAATTCCAAAAAATTTAAAGCCGATTTTAGTCGTTTTTCGGATTTAATTGAAAATTGGCAAATAGATAGCCAACATATCCATGATAAAATTAAAGCGGGTCGGTCTTACATTGCACCCCTCTTGGAGCGAATCCGAGGAAGGATTTTAGCTACGATGAGGAACCATTTGCCCCACAATTGCCTCGGAGTCGCTTCTAGAGGGCTGCAATGTTAGATCGGCCCCCATTAATATTTACACCCCAAATTTTTTTCTGAACAGAACTACTTCCTATCTCAAACCCTTAAGGGGGCTCCCATAATAATGTAATTTTTATGAAATTTGCTCCCACCTCTCTAACTGTCCTAGGGTTGCCCCTAGCAACCATATGACAAACCTGCAATATTTTTTCAATACACACATTTTCTCAAAACAAACCTACTCTAAATCTTCAACGATTACATGTTTTTTGTATTTTTGTTAAATTTTTGCTCTCAACGTCCCCCACTGACCCCCATCAAACCCCCCCCCCCCCCAAACAAACGCCCCTGACAATTTTTTTTTTACATTTTGGAGGGTATAAAAGATTCGGCACAGCCGAATTTAACACTCTCACTTGTTATACCCTCCACTTAGTGATAGAGGGTATATAAAAGTTTGTCATTCCGTTTGTAACTTATCGAAATATCGGTCAGGGGCCCCATAAAGTATATATATTCATGATCCCCGATCGATTTTAAGACATTCTAGCGATGTCAGTCTGCCCGTCTGTCTGTCTGTGGAAATGGTGATCACGGACAAAATATTACACGGAGATGACTGAAACTAACATATTTATTGGAAGTTCTCCCGAGAAGTTTGGTATTGCATTTGAGCGATATCGGTTCAGCGGTTCAAAATTTATGAACGAAAAATTTTTAGTACATTCAACATAACCTAAAAATACAAAATGCTTTAATTCGGCTGCTGGTTGACATATGAGAACATAATTGAGCACCAAATGGTATTTAAACAAAAACGAACATATTTTTTGACAAAAAAAGAAAAAAATCGCGGATTTTCAATTTTTTTTTCGCGGAAATTTTTTTTCAAAAAAAATTTTTTTTTTCAAAAGTAATTTTAAATAAAGTTTTTTGCAATGATCTTTTTGAAATTGTGGGGGTATCACTACATTCGGCAAGGCCGAAATTATCTTTTTTACTTGTTTTATTTAAAATTTTGTTTTTTTAGGACATCAGCTCATAGCGGTCACATGGTTCCCCCTAGAGGGGTAATATGTATGACCGACCCCCATTAATTTTTCCCCACAATTTTTTTCCGAGCATACATACCTATGTACCTCCTTTCCCCACTCCCTAAGTGAGCTACCAAACAAAATGTCATTAAATAAAATATTTGCTCCCACCACTCTAACTGCCCCAGGGTTGCCCCTAGACGAGTCGAGCGTATGACAGACCTCCAATATTTTTTTAATACCAACATTTTCTCAAAACATACCTACCCTCAATCTTTAACCCTTAAGGTGGTCCCCATACATTTTTATACCCTACACCACTCTGTGTTACAGGGTATAATGAGTTTGTGCTGATGTTTGTAACTACCCGAAATATTGGTCCTAGACCCACTTTCAAGTATACCGATCGACTCAGAATCACTTTTTGAGTCGATTTAGCCATGCCCGTCCGTCTGTCCGTCCGTCCATGTAAACGTTGTGCGCACGATACAGGTCGCAATTTTTAACCGATTTGTCTGAAATTTGAAACTTAAGCTTATTTTGACCCAAGGACGGACGCTATTGAAATTGGAAAAAACGGTCCATGTGTTGACCTAGCCCCCATACAAACGTCCCCTTTAAATTTGGGTCAAATGCCCCTACCAACCGTATTTTAATAGATATCCTTTCAAAATTTGGCAGGTAAACATTTTTTGTATTCACAAATCACCGTTCCGAATTTTAAAGATTCGAACCAGTTCTTGCAGCCCTCACACTAACCACCCTCTCGATATTCACATAAATCTATAAAATTTGATGAAAATAGATCACATTTGATTAAAATGTGGTTTGTGTGTGTTTAACGCATACTTTAATAACCCAAAAATCTGATTATAATCGGACCATTTTTGGACTTAGGCCCCATATAAAAATTCCGCCCGATATTACTAAAAGCGGTTTATTTGCAACAAATATAAGCCAATTTCACTAAAATTTGATATGTGAGTGTTTCCTACACTTATTGAAGATTTGACAAATGATAGACCCAATTGGTCCATGTTTGGACTTGGTACCCATTTTCCGGTAAACACTGGTGTAGGGTATTATATGGTCTTGACCGACTATAATTTTCTTACTTGTTTTTATTTAAAATTTTGTAAGTTACGTCCTTTCAAAACTTTATCCTTCAATATCATTCAAAATTTTCAACAAAATATTTTGATTAAGTTTTCAAATGACTTTATTCACACCCTTTTATCCTGCACTCAGAAAATTATTGCAGTTACTACATGACGGTCGTTTGTGTAGTAAGTAGTAGCTGTTGTTTTTAACTACAATTTCGGTCGTTTTTGTATGAAAAAATCTCAAACAACTTTTTTTTGTAGTAGTTTCAAAAAATAACTACAAAAAATATACTACACTGTAGCAATAGTTGATTTATGTAGTTGTTTTTAGTTTTTTTCTAAAACTCGTTTTTTTCTAGAAATTTTTATTGCAAACGAAAGTGTCGAGAGAGTTGGTTGTGCGGGATGCGGAAGGAATTATTTTTATACCAAATAAATAATATCTAAATAAATTAAATTACAATTTATTAAATTTAATTATAACAAAAAATATGTTTTTGGAAAAATATTCTTGAGCGAAAGAAAATAAGTGGATAAATGAGATAACAAGTGTGTATAATATAGCGCTCACATAAGCGTGCGTAAAAACCAATCGGAAAAAACCAAAATAAAATGTGTGCAGTGTTTTGTTTTCTTATGAGCGTGCCATCTTTCTTTTCTTTGTATACACAACAGACCAGGTACATACATACTTTTTTGAAACATTGCAAATTAATTATTTTTTTTTATAAATCAATTCTACCAAAGCATTTCTTTTTTTTTTATTCCAGACAAATTTTGATCAGAAGCGGTGGAAATTTGAAACAAACTATTAAAAAACAAAGGTAAATACAATCAATTTATTTTGTTTAACATTTTATTAATATATATTTTTTCTTCTATAATTCCAGATAAATACACAAAAAAATTGTCATCATGTCGAAATTCTATACAAACCAACTGAAATGTATTGCTTTTTAAATAAATAAATATCAATCATTTAAACGTTTAAGAAATTTTTTAAATAAAATTTCAGGCAATTGTTGTAAAAACAACTGTATTAAACAGTTTTGTAGTAGTTTTTACTACATTTTGTAGTTGAAAATCAATAGTTAAAAACAACAACATGTTCAGTTGTTTTTACCGTAATATGTAGTGGACGCCTTTTCAACAACAAAATGTAGTCAAAACAACTGTCTTTTGTAGTAGATTTTACCGACATACTTTTTTGAGTGTGATATGGCAAAATAAAAAAATGGAAAAATTAGGAGAGATCCTCGTCTTTCATTTGCCATCGCCAGTGACATCCTAGGACAAGTACAAATGTTTCAGTAATATTTTACAAATTGTATCCTTAAAAACTTTGAAGTCCTTTTAAAAGGAAACAGGATCACGAAATGAAAAACTGTAAATCCAGTTTTACTCCACTTGATCTCTTCTTTGTGATGTACATCATCCGGTTCATGTTTAATATTGGCAGTCGGACGGTGTTATAGATATATATATAAAAAAGTGGGCGTAAAAGAGGGTGTGGTCAATTCTTTTTTCCGTAAAAATTTAAGTTGGACTATGCGAACATTTGAAAAAAAGTGGGCGTGGTCAATTTTTCTCTTCGTAAAAACATAAGTATGACAAATATTAAAAAAAAAAAATTATCCAAATTGGTCCAGCCGATTTCCGATTTTAGATATATCAAAAAAGTGGGCGTGGTCAGATTTTCTACAGACTATTATATTCAATCAAGGATTCCTATTTTGAGACTCGGAATGACAAAATGAGTTTGCCCTCCCTCTGCGTTTGGAGAAATTTACCTAAATTTAAAATTAAAATGCTTTAAATATATTTTTTTTAAATTTATTTATTTTTGGTAAATTTATTTTCATATGTATATAGTTTTATGTATTTTATTATTATGTATGTATATAATGTATTAAATATATCGGTAACTTTATTTTATTTTGTTTTTGTTTTTTAAATTTATTATTAATATTTTACATGAAATGCTAAACATAAGATATACCAAATTTTATTGCATTTTATCATAAATATTCGACTATTTTTTTGTTTTTTGGTTTTATCAAACACTTTTTACTCGTATAATTATTTTCGGTTTGTTGTTATAGTTACATAAACTTATATAAAAAGTTGGAAAAGCTTTTAATGTAAGTTATCGGAGGAGTATATATATTTTTCAGAATTATATATTTCAAAGTGTAAATGGGGGAGGGGGTTTGTGGAGGTGTTAATCGGAAATGGTTGTAAGGGAATACTAAAAGGATTTTTTTTTTACAAATTTTAGAATTAATATAATTTTTTGAAAAATAAATGCTTATACATGTGGGAGAAAGTTTTTGAAGTTTAAACGAAATTTTTAAGGATTAGAGTATTCATTTCTAAAATTATCCACTACAAAATCTTTATTTTTTTTATTTGTGGACATTAAAGTCTTTTACAAAAAATGTTTTGAATAATTTTAACATAACTATTAAAAAATAAAATAATGTTTGTGGAAAGTTTTTTGTGAAACAAAAAAGGTCTATTCGATTACCCAAATTTTATACTATTTTTTACTACAACTGGAAAGTCTTGTTTACTTTTTGTATTGAAAATTTCCAGCTGTAGTAAAATGAGTAAAAAATGGTAGATTTTAGGGTGACAAAAACATAACGGAAATGGGGATTATGACCGAATTCATTACGGTCATAATCCCCATAATAGTTGTGGGGACTATGACCGTTTCCAAAACGGTCACAATCCCAATGGGGATTATGTCCGTTCCTTGTTGGGATTACGAACGAAATCACATTATGGGGAGTAAGTCCAAAGCAATTTTGGTCATGCATGGAGTTTGTAATCCCTAAGCCCGGCCGAAGGGCCGGCTACGCAGAAGTAAAAAAAAAAAATCTTTTAATTTTGGGGATTATGTCCAACTAGTATAGAAGACATAATCCCCATAATGGGGATTATGGCCATTTGTAATGTGGTCATTATCCCCATAAATCTGGGAATTATGTTCGTTTTTTATTGGGATTATGTCCAAATATTTTTCGATCGTAGTCCCCACTACCATTATGGGGATTATGACCGAAATGAATTTGGTCATAAATGGGGATTATGTCCGTGGGGATTCTATCATGTCACCAGATTGTAGTAAGGTAATCGAATAGACCTAAAAATTACTGTTTTTTTTTTAATGAAAAAAAAAAATGGTTGAAAATTATTGTAAAAAAAAATTTAAAGAAAAAAAATCGTTACATTTCGTTCCAACTCCATTTCGTTCCCCCTCTCTTCCATTATGTTCCCAGAATATAAATATAAACAAAATATTTCAATAATGTATTTTAAAATATCGCGTAAATTAATTTATTGTATGTTTTTTAAGCCGGTATAATCGCGAATTTTGTTCGGTAAATTTTAAAAACGTGATAAGTGTAAATTTTTTCAGGTGTGAACGGTTGAGTTTTGAAAATGAAAATATATATTTTCAACGAGGTTTCAAGGTCAGTCTGAAGGTTAGGTTAGGTTGGATGGGCGTCCGCCAATTTGGCGAATTCACTCGGAGGCCATAACGCCCATTGTGATTTCCCTAAAGTTGTCTCCCTACTCCCCTTTGATATACAAAATTCTACCTCTCAAACCACCCCGATTCTCTAAGGTATTCTGCTAGAGATGTCAATGGGACACTGTTTAGGCAATCTAGGTCATCAAAAAATCGTGGCCCCAAATACTTAAGACGACGTTTCATTAGACCCGGACATTCACACAACAATTTCTTCACTGACTCCTCCTCCTCCACCTCTCCACAACTTCTACAAAAGTCCCTGTCAGAAATTCCCATACGAACGGCCAAGTAAGGTCAGTCTGAATGTACTATTAGAAATTGAAAATTTTTTGCGAAACAAAAAATTAGTAGAAAAAAAGTTTGAGTGAAAAAAATTGGTCAAAAGAAAATTATGTGAAAACTAATTAGAGAAAAAAATTGTTCCATTTCGTTGCCTGGTCTACTCCATTTTGTTCCTTGTTCTATTCCATTTTGTTCCCATTACCGTTTTAATTCGTTCCATGTAGGTTATATTCTTTTCCGTATAATATGCGTTAAAGAATAGAAATACAAGTGCCATCTAACAAAGGAAGTCTCCCTAGTGTCACCAGCGGATCTTTATGGAATTGGTTTTATTTTGTAGAGCAGAAAAAATAAAGGGACACCCATATTTTTTTAGCGGCCCAAATTTATATTTAGGCGGTTAAAAGGAGGGAGGAAGACAAGGCCATTTACAGTTTTTTTTGTTTATCTCCTATATTATGCACAGAAACCTAGTCATGTTACATACCAAATGAAAGGTCTTTGGAAAATCTATCTACTTGTGCTAAGAACGTGCCCAAACATGCACAACTTTTCGTCATATTGAGTAAAATACCAAAATTTTATGACATTTTTGTTAATAAGTCGAAAAATATTAACTTCTTTGGTCCGTTGTTAGCACCACGAGATAGGTATTTTTAATACCTTTAACCTGATACCACACATGCCTATATTAATTTTGTTTAAATAGGCGTAAATTGTTAAAAACTGATAAAGGTCAATTTCCCCCCATACAAATCGACCACTCCTAAAAATGAGTTTGGGCCGCTAAAAAAAAATACGTGTCGAATTAATTTTCGTTCACGTATTTTTTTTTATCCAAATTTCATGAAGATCTGAGGGTGACACCAGGGAGACTTCCCTTGTAAGTTTAAAATTTCAAAATAAGTCCTTTTGGATGTTAATTTTGTAGAGAGGGGCACATCCACCACCTTTTTTGTAGTGCTTTGAAACCTGAACCAGTCAATTTTTTCCTAAATTTCTTTTGATTTAAGAAGCTGCATATTTTAGCTTTAAAATGTATACTTCAAATGGATTTTATCTGTTTGGCTTCTTTTTTTACATTACATTTACATTTTTTAAAAGCAACCCAAATCGTTAAAACTGCCCCATTCATGGGGCACATGCGCCACGAGGGTGGGGCACAATAAATAACACAAGTTTACATTATTTTGTATTATTTTCTATAAGCAAGTCCAAAAAAGGGGGATGGCCGAAAAATTACATTTTCTAATCCCCTTGGTCCAAGCGCAGGTCAATAAACTTCACTTGGCATTAAATGTTTTATTTTCTAAATAAATAGACAAAAACACATGAACTGGTGGTTTTCACATGGCGAACGATAAAGACGAACGAAAATTTTACATGTATTTTGTTGTTGTAACAATAACAAAACACATACACGATTTTCGTTCGCCCGTGTCATTCGTGTTATGAAAACTAGCACGAAATATAATATGTTTTCCTGGAGTTGTTCTTTAAGAGGGAACTTTTTCCCCCAGCCCCTAAGACGTATTCGTACCAAATTTCAATAGGGTAGCTCTCTTCTTTTGGACTGTATAGTGTCTTCTATAGACAGGCAGACGGACATCGCTAGAATGTCGTAGAATAGATCACTGATCTGTACTGTGATTGAAGGGTATACAAATTTTAAAATTTTAAAGTTAGAAAAAGCAGAGCAAAAAAAATTAGCAACACAATAATTTTACAGAAAGAAAATTTTCGAAGTTTTTGTTATAGTACTTTTTTTTTGCAGTTTTTCCATAAATTTTTAAAATTTTTTTTACAGACAATTTTCTTAAAAATAATTTCTGTAAAATTATTAAAATACATAGCTGATTTTTTTTTTTAAATTTGGAAAATTTTTAAGGTTAAATCGTTTAAATTTTGAGTAGGTATTCTAGCTCGAGGATATTATTTTCTTTACTAATTAAACAAAAAAATAATTTTTTTGAAAATTATTCTATAGGAATCTCATAGTTTTAATTAGTTAAGAAAATAATGACCTCGAGCTAGAATAAACCTACTCAAAATATTATATTTTAAAGATCGAATAAAAACAATTTTAATTTTTTAATAAAAACTAATCAGAATTTGTTTAACACTTAAAAAAATTTAGAAAATTTTCTTAAAAAATGCTAACAAAAAATTCGTGTAAAATTACAAAATAGTCTGCTAAAAGTTGTTCTAAAATATTTTCATATTTAGCAAACAGAGTCAGTAAAAAAAACCGAAAAATTTCTGAAAAATTCCTGTAAAATTACAAAATAGTCTGCAAAAATTTTTAAATTTAGCAAACAGAGTCAGTAAAAGAACAGACAAATTTTTGTAATATTCTAAAAGTGAATGACAGAGAATTTAATTAAAACATACATTGGTAACGGTATTGAAAAAAAAAAATAATGAAAGTAAAAAAAAGTAAAAAAAAAACGCCAACAAATTAAAACAAGTAAGAAAATAATAGTCGGTCAAGACCGACCATATATGTAATACCATACACCAGAGTTTCCCGGAAAATGGGTCCCAAGTTCAAACATGGACTGATTACATCTATATTTTGTCAAATCTTTAATAAGTATAAAAAGCACTCACAAATCAAATTTGAGTGAAATAGGTTTCTTTTGTTGACAATAAACCGCTTCAACTGAATATCGGGCGAAATTTTCACATGGGACCTAAGTCCAAAAATGGTCCGATGATAATCAGATTTGATAAGGTTATTAAAGTACGCGTTTAACATACACAAACAGAATTTTAATTAAATATTTTCTATTTTCATGAAATTTGAGAGATTTATGTGAAAATCGGGAAGGTGGTTTGTATGGGGGCTACAAGAAGAACCGGACCGATTTCTTTGAAATTCGGAATTATGATTTGTGTGGATGATTTGTGAACATGATTACCTGCCAAATTTCAAAAATATACCTATTAAAATTCGGCTATTAGAGTCATTTGAGTCAAAACTAAAGAGGACCTTTGTATGGGGGCTAGGTCTAAATATGGACCGATTTTTCCCAATTTCAATAGGATTCGTTTTTGGGCCAAAAGAGGCTTAAGTTTCAAATTTCAAGTCAATTGGTTAAAAATTGCGACCTGTATCATGTTTACACAGTTTACATGGACAGACGGACGGACATCGCTAAATCGACTCAAAAAGTGATTCTAAGTCGATCGGTATACTTAAAAGTGGGTCTAGGACCAATATTTCGGGTAGTTACAAACATCAGCACAAACTCATACCCTGTACCACTGTGTGGTGTAGGGTATAAAAATAGACTCAAAAATAAAAAATGAGAAAAGTCACGAAAACGATTAACACGTTCACGCACTCTCCCGTGAGTAAGTTTAAATTTCACTTATGATTACTCGTGAATCACTTGGCTCACGAAAATTTCGTGTATATATTTTTTTTTTTAATTTTTCGTTTAAATTTCAAAACTTTTTCCCTTTTAAATTGTGTTTAGGTGTTAATTTTTTTTATAAAAAAGAGGTGAAGGAATTCGTGAAGAAATATATTGTACTTAAAAATATTTATATAAATAATTATAAATACATTTATATATATAGTATAGTACAGGCATATATAGTTAGAAATGAAATACTGTTAGCTTTTTTATTATTATATATTCAATTTTTTTCATATCTTTTAAGATTTTTATTTATGGGATTTCATCTGTATACATTATGTATTTATGGAACGTGAAGGTTTTTGGTTTTGGAGTGTTTATTTTGTACTTGTACTTGTATTTTTTATTTTTTTTTTAATTTCATAAATTTAATTCATCTCTTTTTTGTCAAATTAAAGATTATACAAGGTGTAAAAATAGCTTCCAATTTTGAAAAAATGGGTGTTCAAATTTTTTTTGATATTTATCAGATCTTTTTTTATCAATTGTTTGGTATTTGTAATTTATGAATAGTTTAATTGATTATTTACTACATAATTATTAATATTACACTTAAATTAATATAAATATTTATAATTTACATATTTTACCCAATCAATTTTTTTTGAATACAATTCAGCTGATGAAATTATTATTTTATTTAAAAATGTATTTAAAGAAAAAATTATTTTATCATCAACTCCGGGCTGACAAGTAATTAAAAAACACTTAGAAAATTATTGCAGTTACTACATGACGGTCATTTGTGTAGTAAGTAGTAGTTGTTATTTTCAACTACAATTTCAGTTGTTTTTGTATGAAAAATATCAAACAACTATTTTTTGTAGTCGTTTTAAAAAACAAATACAAAAAATTACTACATTGTAGAAACAGTAGTTTTATGTAGTTATTTTTGGTCTATAAAAAAACTTATAATTTTCTAGAAATTTTTAGAAAAACAGATGTGTTGAGCGAGTTGAAAGTGTCAGATGCAGTGGGAATTATTTCCAAATAATTTTACTCTTTTTGGACGTTTAGAAGAAAATTCAGACAATTTTAGTTACAGTAAAAACAACTGTAATTTGAAGTAGTTTTTACCGTTTTTGTAGTTGTTTATCAATAGTTAAAAACAACAACAATTTTTGGTTGATTTTACCGTAAAATGTAGTGGACGCCTAAACAACAACAAATGTAGTAGTTTTAACTAGCTTTTGTAGTGGAATCTACCGTCATAATTTTTTGAGTGAAGGAAGTCATTACGATCAGACATGGGCGTTTATGATTACAATTGTGTAATTGATTACAGTTTCAATTACAATTACATGTAATTAGTAATTGAGTTTTTTCAATTACAATTACAATTACAAGTAAAATTGAAAATTTTCAATTACTAATTACATCTAATTGTAATTGAAACTGTAATCAATTACATAATGTAATCATTAACGCCCATGTCTGTAACTTACCCTAAAGTGCCCCTAGGGGAGCCAAATGTATGACCGACCTTTCATATAATTGTAATTGAAACTGTAATCAATTACACAACGTAATCATTAACGCCCATGTCTGATTACGATATAGCTTACATTTCAATTTATCTTGTTGGTAATTACAATTCTTGGTAAAAAGCCAAGATGTTTTATTTAATCTCTCTGAAAATTCATAACTTTACTTTCCAGCTTACTTTGAGATTATTTTGTAATTAGTTACAATACTTACTCTAATAAAAGTTAAGACGCTGTTGATATTGTAATCCCAAAATGAAGTACTTTTCTCTTAATAACATTCCGGTTTTAAAATATCAATTTTATTCAGCCGAATTGTAAAAAAGTTTTTCTTTAGGTAATTTTTTAATTTTTTTTTTGTTTATTATTATAACTTGGCACAATTTATTATATTTTTATGATATATTACATTAATCTTAACTAAAATCGGAGACAAAAAAAAAAAAATATTTCTTAAAAAGGAACAAAACAATATTTATGTATGTGTAAATTCTAATATTTTCTAAATTATAATACATGCTTGTTTCTGATTAATATTCTTGTTTTTTTTTTGCACAAAATTTTTAATTTGTTTTCTAGTGTAATTTAAGAAATGTTTAAGTTTTAAAACTACTTACTAAAAAAATTATAAAAAAATAACAACTTGTGACAAAATGCTTTAGTGCAAAAATAAATTTTTCATTATGTTCAAATCAATATTTATTCAGATTTATCTTTAGATTTTTAACAAGTGTGTAGTGTGGGAACATACAGTTTGACCAAAAAATAGATATTATTTTTTTACATTCCCCTGGATGTACATGACATGTCAGAGTCACTGCTGACATCCACAAGACATCTCTATGTACTGGGTTGAGGACAGTTTCATATAAATTTTCAAAATGTCCTCACTCAAAGTCAGCAGAGGTCAGGGCTGAACTTCTGGGGACATGTCACCTAAGACGTCTTTGGGGAAATGTCTGACGTAGGTCATGCAAAAACACAAAAAATTTTCGTATTTCCTTTTATCCATTTTCCTTTATAAATTATCTTTCTCATATTTAGAAAAAACTTTTCGCCTTTTTTAGTCCCAACAGGATTTGAACCTGGAACCTCCAGTTTATTAGTCCCACACCTAACTACTTGTTCCAAACTTTATTTTGAAAATTGTTTGTCTATTTATTACATTTATTCTACTTGTTAGATTTTGATTTTATTTTAAATAAATCGATAATTGAAGAGTTGCCCAGATTTAAAATTCTAATTTAATGTACTGCTATTCTGAAGACATTTCCTTTTAGACGTCTTAGAGGAATTGTCCACACTCTTAAAGCAAACATTCAGTGCTGACAATGTTAGGACATGTCATCAAGGATTATCTATGATTAGTCAGAACCTGAAGATATTTCCTCAAGGAATCACTGTGGAAATTTCCTCAGTGACACATTTTCCAACTGGGAATGCCCTTATCAAAAGTTTAGAGTATTACTTATAATTTTTTTATACATTTTGGATACTTTAAACTACACGAAAATACTACATTTGTTTTAAACTTTTTACTTCAAGCCTCTGCAATACTTGTTTTTTTCTTTTTAGATCCCAGAAAAAAGCTTTTTAAGCTTACACGTTTGGTAACATTTTTTAAAAAGTTTTTATTATCTAACTCGTTTATATAACTCAACATATTTAGATGGGAGACATAAAAAATTACCTTTTGTAAGTCAATATTTAAAAATATAAAGCTTATAAACCAGTTTTCTAATGTTTATGTTTTCGTAAATTATCGATAAAATCTTTTGATTCGCGATGTAATTTTTTAGATATCCAAAAGGCATTTAGTAAAGTTTTGCAATACTATGCTTTTCGAAAAGCTCAAAAAGTTTTTGTTAACTGAACTTTTTAAAAATACTCCTAACCGCTAAACACATTTGTGGGCGCCAAGTATAAACATTTTTAAGGTTGAACTTAAAAAAATTAGTGTTATTTTTTTCTCTCAATATCAATATAAAAAGCTTTTTTTACAGCTTAAAGAAAAAGCTTCTTCATATTGATGAACGAAGAAATGTTACATATTTTTTTTTCGTCCAATGTAACTTCTCATATCATCATTAGGCCGTATCGATTTATACTTTTATTTTTTGTTTGAGCTAAAAGGGGTCCAAAAAGTTTCTATTGGGTGTCAAAATGACTCCATGAATTTTTCATGAAAATCTAAAATTTCCATACCCTCCTTACTTAATCCCGCACCGCGATTAAGTAATCTATTTGAAAAAATGGGTCTTCCCTGTCTACACCATTTACAGGTGTAATTCGTAGAAGATCAATTGTAATTCGAAGATTCTATTCGTAATTCCAAAATTCCAATTGTAATTCAAGGATTCTACTTGTAATTCGAAGATTCAATTTGTAATTCAAAGATTCTATTTGTAATTCGAAGATTCCAATTGTAATTCGAAAAAGATCAATGGAAATTCAGTAGATATTTTTCGAAATATAATTGGAATCTGGAATCTTCGAATTACAAATGGAATCTTCGAATTAAAGTAGAATCATCGAATTACAAATGGAATCTTCGAATTACAAATGGAATATTCGAATTACAAATGGAATCTTTGAATTACCATTAGAATCTTCGAATTACAATTGATCTTTTACGAATTACATTTGTAAATGGTGTAGACAGGGAAGACCCATTTTTTTGCGAATTATGGGACTTTTAAGAACATAATAAAAAAATCGCGAAATCTTAACTTCATAAGCGATTTCTCTGAGTTAAGCCACTTTAAAAAATTATACTATGGTGGAAAGCCTTCTGCTAGTATTCCAAATGCCTCCCCCGAAGTCATATAAAAATTATAAAAATGCTTGAGCACTCACATCGCGGATTAAGTAAAAAGCCTTAAAGAACTAGATTGTAAGAGTACAATAGACCGTATCGATTTTTCTTTTTTTGAGCTGAAAGGAGTCTAGAAAATTTCTTTGTGAGTCAAAATGACTCCATAAAAAATTTTTAAACATCAATAAAAGGCAAATTATCCCGCATCGCGGTTGAAGTATGGCTGAAGTATGCGCAAACTTTTTTTGAATTTTATGAGAAATCATGAGAGGCACTTACAGTTCCAGCAGAAGGTTTTCCACCAAAGCATATTTTTTTAAAGTGGCTTAACTCGAAAAAATCGCTAATGAAGTTACGATTTCGCGATTTTTTCTTACTTAAAAGTTCCATAATTCACGAAAAAATTTTTTTTTTGCTTTCTTGTCTAGACAAGGAAGACATATTTTTCCAAATAGTTAACACCAAAAAAAGAACTTGGTTGCCTAGAAATAAGACTATTCGAGAGGGTAAGGAAATTTCTGATTTTCATGAAAATTTTATGAAGTCATTTTAAAAAATAACCGAAAAATGTTTGTGTTCGGGACTAGTAACTAAAAAAAAATTGTCTAAAAACCTCACACGATTTTTTGAAAAGTCTTTATTTGCAGTGAAGTTATGTAAATATACCTTAAGAAAGTGTATAAAGCTCTCATTAATTATTCTCTCAGCATGCTTTCTCTTTGAGCATTTCTACGCATTATAGGGATTTTTAAAGCAAGCTAAGAACATATTTTAGAAAAAAAATCTACTTAAAAAAACTTTTTTTTATTATTTTTTGTCACGTAGAAACTTGAAAGCTTTTTATTATGAAAGCTTTCTCTTTGGACATTTTTACGAATGTTTAATAAAATATTTTTTTAACATAAATTAAATTTGTTTTTAATAAAACCTTTTTTTATAATTCTCTATTAAGAATTCTCAATTTATAGAATCTTTAATTTTTTTTTATTAAAAGGTTTTTTTTATAATTATTTATTAAGAATTCTCAATTTATAGAATCTTTCGATTTATGAATTTGTATAAGTTCTAGAAAAGCTTTAAAGCTTTAAAAAAATTTTAATGGGGGTATTTAGAGTCCTACTTGCCAGCCGTGGCACTAGGGCACAGACTAAATACAGACTCGACAGTAGAGTTTTATAAGAAAAAATGGGGAAAAACTAAGCGATTTTAGGAGAAAACTCAGCGGTTTTTAGTCCGTTTTACGCTAACATGACAACACTTTCTACGACTTAGGAGTGAGTGAAACAACAAAAACCGATCTGGCATCCATTTTTCTTATGGCGCGTTATATCAGTTTTCTCTTTCTAACCTAATTCGTAGAATAATTTGAAAATATTAACCATATGGTTAAAGAATACTTTTTTGACACCTGTCACTTATGTCGAGTCTGTATTAGTCTGTGACTAGGGTATTCAATTGAATGACCGTTAATCGGTAACCCGATTAATTTAGGTCGATTAACTGTTCGAATAATTTAAAATTTACAGTTTTCAAATAACAAATAAATCGGTTAATTTGTGTCGATTAAGCGATTAACCGAAATTTATTTTTTTAGTACTTTTACTTATTTTTTGTGTATTAATTTTTAAATTTAATTTTCAAGGATTTTTTACATTTCTTCAAAAGAAACTATATGAACATTTTATACCGATCGAAAGGTTTTTTGAAGGCCTATTCAATGGTGTATAGGTCGTGTCAAAATTCGGCTTCGTTAAGTCCTTATCTTGAAAAATGTAAAAACGTTGGGGTAGTTTATATGGAGAGGTATATACGTACGACCCAAGGTAGATTTATACAAGGTAAGATCCAATAACCTCACTTTTCCTCCATAGTAAGTTTTTTGACAAATTTAAAAACAATAATATTTACGAATTTTCAAAACGAAATAAAAATATTTTGTTCGGCATAAATGACTTGAGTTTACACTTTTTATGCTTAAAAATATTTGATTTTTTTTTAGTTTTTGTGGTGGACGAATTTCGTTTGAATTGCAGTATTTTTTTATAATTTAGTTGTTTTCTAAAATTTTAAGTCTTAAAAAGCGTTTAAATTGGTTAATGTGTGCACTGAACATTTAAGTCCTTTTTGCCGACTAAAATGGTTTTGAAAGAAAATTGTTTTCATTTACGTCACTAAAATATTACCTTATATAAATCTACCTTGGTACGACCTCCAAAATCATATATAATATTCTCTATTAAAACTATGCTCATCCGTATTTTTGCGTTTGGCGAAATTCCTGCTAGTTTGGATTTTATTCAGATTTTCCCGAAAGACCTATTTTTTTCATAAGGTTGCAACCCTTTTTTTTATTGGAGATTAGGCAGCTAAAAAAAATACGTAACTCTTATTTTTTTCCCCTCATTCCCATATGCAAGTTTTAGGACAATCGGTGGGTGCCCTCTAAAAGACCTCCCTTGTTTGTGCTCTGCAAAGGTTAGGATACACAAAAATATATAGTTCAAGTCACCACAGCTTTCTATAACACAAAACAAAAATCTGAACAAAATCTGAATACAAGTTTTTTGTTGTTTGATTATCTCTTTTAAGACAAAAAGCTATTTTTTTGCAAAAGCTTTCCTTTTTTTTGTTTACTTCTTAAATCCTTAACTAATAATATGCTGGAAATGGATGATAGTTTGATGGATTGGAAGCATGATGATTAGCAGATGGTAACACTGGTGGTCGTACCCCCGGATGATAATTACTTGAAGCCACTTGATGATAAGCACCAAATCCCCGAGCCATATGACGATTTTGAGCAGTTTCGTTTAGCAGTCGAGTCTGATCGGGACCTAATAAACGATTATTTTGTTCCATTAGTAAATGAGCCGTTGGATCAACTAATAAACGATGTTGATCGGCGGCCGCAGCATTTGAGGCAGCTAAAATACGATGTTGTTCAACAGTCGATAGTAAACGATGATGTTCAAGACTTTCACGACTTTGATGTTGCATTTGTGATGAAAGGAATGAACGATTATTACCCACAGACATATTTGTATTGGGTGTAAGATCCAAAGAGGCCATACGTAACATATCATGATGTGGATGATTATAGGGTAACTGGGGTGGTGAGGGTACAACATAGTTAGCGGTACGACTAAGATCTACTGACGTAGCCTGATCATGTTCCTGTTCACTTAATTGATCTGATAGCATACTATGCATAGCAGATTGATGTTGTTGCATACTCAATTGACTAGGATGATCTTGCTGTTGATGTTGTGAGCCTGAATTGGAACCACCTCCACCACCAGATGATGAACTATGATGTTGTTGTTGACTTTGTGATTGAGCTTGTTGACTTTGTTCACGTTCCGATAGTATATCATAGATGTGATGATGATAACGTCCTATGCCTGGTATATTCGACGAACTATTACCCGGTAATTGGAAATTATGATGATAATTCGATGAGCTGACATTTGAACGTGAAGACATATCGAGACCTTGTAGATCAGAAATGTCATTGTTGGAACTGGCAGCCGTTGTAGAATTACTGTTACGATATTCTGAGGGTGAATCGATATTTTGATTGTTATACTTGAGAGCCGATGAGTTGGCTAAACTTTCATATTTTGAATACATTAAATCCATTTGAGATTGGGGGAATTTCATTCGCATATCTTGACCAACACTGCATGGGGAAAAGAGTTTAAATTGTTTTAGTCACATTTTATTTTAAGGAGGATGTACAAATTTCTTTAACTTACCTATTTTGTGGCATTATACTATTTTCTTCATCACTCGATAAATGATTATGACCTCCTCCGCCACCTCCCAACACCTGACGTCTATCATTTTCCGAATCAGATCTATGCTTGTGACGCATAACTTCACCATTATTAAAATTATAACGTGGTATCGATGGAGAGGAAGCCGGTGAAATAAGTTCATGTTCTGGATAACTACTACCCACACTTGAAGCATTTCGTCGTTGATTTTGAGCCAAAGCAGCTGGCAATGGTGACGAGGCTGATATGTTGTTATTACTACTGTTGCCTCCTGTACTATTGGCACTACTATTACTACCCGCCGTACCAGGTCCTCCAGGCGTACCACCATTTGATCCAGGATTTTGGCCAAACATACTATAATCTCTACCCGGTGAGATAGGCTGGGGTGACGGCGGTGTTCGATGTTGGGCGGCTGTATTGAAATTGTCCGTTTCATTATTACCCGCATTTCCTAAGTGTTGTGCTCTGGGTGTAGATCCGGCATCTACTTCTACCTCATTATTATTTTGATTGCTTCGTGGATTCGTTGGCGTCGAAGCACTGGGCGATATGTTACAAGAATTAAGATTATTGCCGGTGTTGGGAAACATTGGCAGTGGTGGTATTTGCATGGGGAAATTATTTAAGTTTTTCATCATTTTTAATTCACTCTCTAAATTATCCATGGGATTTGAGGCATTAAAACGATTCGTTTCGGAATCGACATGAGAACTCATGGGACTATCGGTGTTAATGTTATTTTCGGTGGGGACTTTTAAGTCATTACTTTCATTATCAATCATATTGCCAACAGAATTTAAAGCGGCTTCAACTAACATACTAGCCGAGGAAGATGATCCCGTGCCGGTACCACTCAGTCTTGCATTTGCATTATTATAAAATGAACTCATAAAGGCTTGGGATTGTGACAAGGAGTTCATAGACATTTGGCTATTTTCGCCTTGATTATTAGCCGATCCATTTGAAGCTCCTAAACCATTATTGGGATTAGTGTTGGCGGAAGAATTTCCATTATTATTGTTATTAGAGTTATTAACTCCAGAATTTCCTGCATTATTATTACCGGAATTGTGATGATATTGAGACATTTGATTATTCGCAGCCGCATTATTGGATTCGACGACATCCAAAAACGAAGAATTTTCATCTTCTTCTCGATTATTGCCCGAATGATGATTATGTGAGGGATTGGCTGAGTTAATGAGACGTGATAGAAAATCTCGATTAGAACCCATTAGTTTTGTGGGATCTTCGGGATTACTTTGAGGCACGGCAAATGGTGGCAATGCCATATCATTATTGCTGGCACCAGACATGCCACATGAGCTCTGATTCGCTGTCATACCGGAGGAACCACCCATTTCACCTACAGCACAGTCTCTAGATAGATGACGATCATCATCACTTATCCATTTTTTACTACCTTTACTCACAACCAAATTTTGACCCAAAGCATTCATGCTGGGGTGATTCCGATAACCGTTATTGTCATGGGACATTTGTTGACCACCATGATGGCCATGATGACCGTGATCTTCATCTTCGTCGTCTTCTTCCTCATCGTCATCATCATGCACCATGGCCGTTTGATGATGATGATGCCCCATACCCATATGTTGGGCATTTAGACCAGACATCATATGCATTTTACTTGTGGGATCATCAGCCGTGGCTCCTGTCATGGCTGATACGGCAGCAGCAGCTGCAACAACTTGTTGGACTTGTTGTTGAGCTGTCAAACGTTGTGCGGTGGTAGTTAAAAATGATTCCACTAAACTCAATTGAGCATTTTGTTTACGTCTCATTTGTTCCATATGTTCTTGTTCCTGCTGTTCCATAAGATGGAAATCTTTCGGTTTGCGACCTCTCTTGCGGGGTGGTGGTTTCTCACCAAATATGCTAGAGATTTTGGAAGTTAATAGCGATAAGTTGGGTTCATTGCGACATAGATCTTTAATAGATTTGCCCGATTTCTTAATGGCTTCAAATATATTATCATCGGAAAATTCTGCATCACTTTGAATACTAGAACTCATAACAGAATTTTGATCTTCCAGACTCTTACGTCTCCTGCGGGGAGCTTGTTCTAAAAAAAGACACATTAAAACAATTGAAAAAAAAAATCTTCTAACTCCCCAAACTCACCCAGAAAATCAACTTTCATACCACCCGAATAAGCATCAAATGTATAGGCAACACTACGTTCAATTTTCGGCATTTGTTCCTGGGAATAATTGTGGACCTTCTTATAATGGAATTGCAAACACTGTTTGGTAGTAAAGGCGGCATTACATTCCGATTCCGCGCATCTTTTTCAAATACAAAAAAAAAGTAACAAATAAATATTTTGGAAGCCAAATTTCGGTAAAGGTAAAAATCTCACTTAAATGGCCTCACTCCCGAATGTGTTAACATGTGTATCTTCAAATTGCTACGATTCTGGAAGAGCTTCTGACATCTTGGACAACTGACCACCGTCGAGTTGCGACTGTGCACCTCCTTAGCATGACGCTGCAATGCTGCCCGTGAGCCTAGAAGTTTTGAACATAAGTTACACTGAAAATCTCGTAAAACATCAGCCATATCTAAAATGAAAATTTTGGAATGAAGAAAAATGAAATTTTGGAGAGTGGTGACTTTTGGTGTAAAACAAAATTATAAACCAAAAAAGCTAATAATCGAAAAATTAAAAATTGTTGGACAGTTGGTTAGTAGTGTTTAATACAAATACAACATGCTGAGTTAGAAAGCAGATCTTCAGAAAAAAAGAGTGAAAGGAGCGAAGAAGCTTAGATTTTTTTCCGAAGAAGTAGTGGAGAAGTGAGAAATTAACAAACGCAGAGGGTTTTCTTAATCGTTATTTTGAACAAAGCTAATGACTACGGAGCACAAAGATTATTGTAATCGGATAGTGTTTAACAAGCAGATGTGCTGCACTCAAGGATGTTGCATATTGCTTGAGACCAATAATCTCGTCTCCAACAGTAACTAATCTGACTTTCTTAAAAACTTTGAAGCCGATAAGTCTGTGGAAACTGGTATACAGGTAACAATGAAACTTGAGTGTTATGATATTCCCCTAGAAATTACCAAAAAGGACAACGGTTATGAAACCAATACAAATGGGTTGAAAATGGACCTACGTAATTTCAACACAGATTTGGACTTATTGGAATTAAAATCGTTCAAATCAGCTGTTATTATTCTGCACATGTGAATTATAAACGTTGCATATGATAACGGGAAAGAGTGCTAAACATCTGCGGGTTTTAAAGGTCTCATCAAATGATTATTCGGATACTTCCGAATTAGCGTACTTTCATTCATCGTGGTCTCTTTAAGGGGACCATAGATCTTAGCAAATAATTTATGATATAGCTGTTTGAATGAAGAAGGAATGAAGTAGAGAATTGAATCATAACGTGCAGAGCCAAAGAAGGTGTTAAATCATAAGTCAATTTGCTCTCCTTTCATTGGGGTCTATTATGCATGACTTGTAATCTCTCGAAATTAACACCACGTCTCAAGATAGTACCGGCAACCACTTATAATCTTGGGGGTTTTGCAAACATTTGGTTAATTAGCAGATAAAGATCTTGTACTAAAGTTAACAGGGATTCTAAGTAGAACATAGAGAATTGAGGACATCTCTAAAGCAGGTTTTCGTCTTAAGATTTATGAAGATGCTGTGTTAGAAAGATAAAAGTGAGGAAAACGTTCACTGATAAAGTCTCTGACTAAAGGGTACTACAACCCTTTTTTCTAAAACAGGGTTTTTGATGTACGACCTGTCATCTCCCAGATTCAGGAACATAATCGGTTGCCACTTATAACCTCTGAGTTTTTTTCAGCGAAAGTAATGTGTTAAAATCAAATGATTGCGAATGGGCTAAAGTTCAAACATAAGGTTAAAGTTCAAAGAAATCTAGCGATAAAAAAAATCGTAGAAAATCCGATTTTGCGAAACATGATGTTCAAGATAAAATTGGTCTCGTGAGCAAAGGGAAATTAATCACATATCTCCTCCTACGGCAACGGAGATAATTTGGAATGGCAGGTTTGGTTAGGGTGGCGGTGCCAGGTCGGCACACCGGGACACAAACCTTCTTTCGCTTATCGATGTAAACTTAATACATTGACCTTCAGTGCGAATTACTTTGAGCTTTTCAGGTCTATACTCCTAATATAATTGATAGTCGAGTTCGTGCCAAAGCCGGGCAGGGACACAGGATGTGTTCAATAGTCTCCTTAACGCCTAGTGTCGCGTACCCTTTGCAATTTGTGTCCCCAGTCAGATTTTTGTTTTTGGCATACTTTCAGACAAGACTGCCCACGACATTCTATCCTCGTGAGTGAAAGTACGAATTTTATCCTTCCTTGTGCTTATACGACTATTCCCAAGTTCCCTCCATATTCGATTTGCCTTTACGGCAGTAAGGTTTGTAATGCGTTAAAAGCATTATGGTGGTACCTATGCTATCTGCTCCAAGTTTCGCTAGTTCATCTGCTCTCTTGTTCCTTCTATTCCTTTGTGCTCTGGAACCCTTAATAAGGTAACTTTATTATTCAAGCTTAGTTGCCTTAGATTCTATTAATACTTCAAAACAGTTTCAGATTTAATTTGGTAACTCAAGAGTGTCGTTAGAGCAGCCTGGCTATCCACGTAGAAATTTAGGATTGCTCCATTTTTCTTTGCCATATATTCCCCGGCTTTTTATATAGCAGCTATCTCGTCCTGAAAGAAACTCGAGTCTACTGGTGATTTAAAAGATAAGTGTTGGTCTAGTTCCAATGTCATGAAACCAGCTACCACACCATGCGATTGCTTTGAACCATCAGTAAAGATATTCATTGAGTTCGCAGAAGGCCCCTGTCAGATCGACCAGAATTCTTGATTTGGAAATCTAAATTCATATGACGATTCTTGAACCAATTTGACTCTTTGAGTCTGAGGCAAGCTTTGTAAGCCTTGCCTTTAGCAACTAGATTGGTAACAACCCAGGAAATTTTTTTTGGACATATTCCTATTGCAATAGATGATAGAATAAATTCTACGGTAATCTCGACATAATTTTCAATGTAAAATAATTTCTCTTTCGCCACAATTTCAAACAAAAATCGCCGATTCTGGAATGTTTAGTAGAATCAATTGCAGGATGATATATCGGATATATGGAATTGACTGTTTGAAACGTAAAATTTTACTGGAAAGTGTCGATAGAGTCGGCTGATGTTGTCCTCAAAGCGTCAATGATACTCCGTTCCATTTGCGTTGAATATTCTGAAACGTTTTGAGCGTCACATTCCTTTTAAGTGCCTTATGCCAGACTTAAACTTCATAGAGTGAGATTGATCTGTCGATTAAAGTATAATTCTAGTAAGTGACATTAGGCTCTAGACCCCAGGTACTGAAGAACATTTTCTTACACGCCTAATACGATTTATTTGCCTTTTCACGTTTTTTCAGAATTCTTGATCCACAAAAGCTGACTGTCCAAAATCACTTCAAGAAATTTGGCAAGCGGTGATATGGGAATTTCCACTCCTAACAGGCAGACGAACTCGCGAAACTTGGAGCTGATGATGTAGGTACCACGGTGCTAGTTTTACCACCGCTCCAACACTTCAAAAAAGACGGGATTCCATAAATGTTGCAGTAGCGAACAGGAAGTGGGGACAACTAACAACATGCAAAATCAGCAGAACTTTATGGCCAACTTATGACCAAGGGAAAACTGAATACCTTTTATCACTTACGAGAAGGGAATGTCGAGCTCTGACGGGAATAATAACTGGTCACTGTCTCATCGGCATTCATGCTAAGAATATTAGACTCATCCCGGACGCCAGTTGTAAAAGATGCGGCTCACCAGGAGTGGATGAAACGATGGAACACATACTTTGTCACTGTCCAGCGGTGGCAAGAAGTCGCTGATCGATTACTGGTCAGATAAGCTTTAATACTTTGGAGGATATAACGCGAATGGATCTTAGAATATTAAAGAGATTCGCAATGACTTTGAAAGTGTTTAACTTGGTATCTAAATCGTACACCGCCACCCTAACCTAACCTAACACTCATAACTTTCTGAATTACGGAATTTTGTATTTTCTAGTAAAAAGGACTTTTTTCTTCTTCCGCGGGCTTACATTTCCCCTCTAATGCATAAGGTCACTTTTAGGCGGCCTTGAGGATTTGGTTGTAGCTTTTGAACGATATCATTTACAAACAAGAGAGATGTTGATTTTGAAAGCTGACGTTGCCAGATTTTAATTGTGCTCTCCTTCTTTACCTACTTTCTTTTGATATTTGAACCAATTTGACAATTTGAGTCTGAGCCAAGCTTTGTTATCCTTGGCTTTTGCAAAGAAATCAATTAATAACAAGTGCAATAAAGTAAAGTTTTCTGATGTTGTGCATCAAGAAATTTGGCAAGCGGTGATACGGGTATTTAAACTCCTCGCACACGGAACTTTCTGAATTACCGGATTTAATATTTTCTAGCAAAAATAACCATTTCCGTCTTCTGCGGGTTAACATTAACCCTATAACGCATAAGGCCGCTTTTAGGCGGCCTTGTGGATTTGGTTGTTACTTTGGAACGGTATCACAATTTCAAAATCGACCACTCTCTTGTTTGTAAGTGATGCCGTTTAAAACCTATAACAAAATCCACGCATTAGAGGGTTAATTCCATTTTTTGAAGCCAACTTCCACAAAACCTTAAGTGAGCCCACTAATTTCTCGGATAAAGTATCTATGCATTTGCCACATGATAGAATAACTACATCGTCTGTGGTTCTTAAAGTTCTAAGTTCCTTGAAAATCATTAACTATTAATATCTTTGTTCTCGGAAGACCTCCGAGTTCGAATTCCTTTCGAAAAGGACTAAATTTAGGAGAAAGTGGACAAACATAACTTTTTTTAACCAAAGCTTAGTTTGATTCTTGGATTTAACAATGAAACAGCTAGCATGCTTTTAAAAGAGCTCACTGGATACTACCATATTGCGAATGACCGAACATATGGGTTTCTCGAAAGCTGACATCTGTAGGAGATGTTTCTGTAGTTGAAAGTGGAAAGAATCTCAATATTTTGTTCCCTCTCATCTTATTTTTCTTTTCCAGAACTATTACATTGAACGTTATGACCTCCGATTGTGCCCACTTTAAGAAAGATAATAATCCAACATTACTAAACCTTACCAAAATATAAGTTTGTCATATCCAAATTGATATTAGCGAATACATGAGAAAAATATAATAACAAAATAAAGAAAATGTTAACCGAAGGTTAGGCTTGGTTAGGTTAGAGGTGGTGAAGTCTAAGACTCCTCACATTGAACTGATGGCCCACAGCGAAACAGCAATAATTCCACAGCGACACTGATAGAACGCGTTAGTCGACATTCGAACCCGTTTCCAAGCACTCGAAGACATATCTGTCCACAGCAGGACTGTGGCAAGGAATATGTTCGAAAGCTTCCTTAGTGTTAGGTCAATCGCACCTTCTTCAGCTGGCAATGAAAATAAGTCCCATTTTCCTTTTATGATATCCTATTAAGGCAGTGCCCGGTGATCACTACAGTGAGGGCACGGCAGTTCCATCTGGTAAGTGGTAGTAAATAGTTGGTTTCTTTCAGACTGCAAAATTACCCAATCTTCTACTGATCGTACTAGTTGATAGCTATCTACACTTTCTTATAGCCATTGTGGTGTTTAGATTATCGCGTAGTGATCTGAAGTGCCGGATTCGTGGTATTTCGAACAGAAATACCAATACCATCAGCACTTTTTTTCGCAAGCTCGTCCGCTCTCTCGTCAACCCAAAGTAGTATAAAAAATTTCGTTAGATTTTTGGTTTAGCAACTTTTAAAATCTCAAGAAGAATCTGAAAAGTTCCGATGATTGAATAAAAACTACGTGGAAACCGTTTCAGCTGGGTTCTTCACTTGATGTTTATACACATTAATGCGGCAGGGTGGAATATAACCTTGAAATATATTCCTTATAAAAAGTCAATAATTCATGACAGTAAGGGGGGATTTACAAATTATATATAAAAATTAATTAACATAAAAGTAATTTTAACCAATTGTTAAGAGTTCATGAGTAAAAAATAAAAAGAGAAAAAATATATTAGTACTAAACAATAATTAAACAAAAAATCAAATCAAAATGACATCAATTCAAATAAAAGCGTTATGTAACATGGGTTAATGTATGAGTATGGCAATTGGAGATGAGCTGATAGTAATACGTATAGACAGACATACTAAGAAATACATACATACATAGAAGTATATAAACTATAGGCTATAATGATAATGTGATTCAATACAAATGCGTATTTTGTATAATAATTACTATGACAATAATTAGTACAATAGAGGAACACAAATAACTGATTTTTTTTTTAAACTTTTTTTGGGTAAAAAAATAAAAAAAAAAAAAATAATCATTCCATTTCGTTCCCATGTCTATTCCATTTTGTTCCCCATTCAATTCCGTTTCCATTTAATTTATTTCGTTGTAGGTTTAATTCTTTTTCGTATAACATTCGTTAAAGATATAAAAAGTACCATTTCACCTCACCATACATGGGACTATTTGAATAAATGGACTAATTAGTTGACGATTTCATTGGCATTATTTTGAAACTAATTCCAATAAAATTTTTAGCATTGGCATTGTTTCAATCAATGCCAATGTCCGTTAAGGAATTAGTATCACTAATAATGTCAATTATGAAAAATTTCAATGGCATTAATAAATGCCTCAATGAAAACAAAGCATTAGCAATATTAAATGTCTTATTTCCGTCAGCGAGTTTTGAAATTTTTTTTGGTTAAAACTTAAAATGGCTATATCTCGAAAACTAAGCCAGATAGAGCAAAATGGAGGACATTTTTGGTTCTTTGAATCCACATACTTTCGCCGGTCCTTTTTACATGTGTGGACCCTAATAGGTCCAAATTTTTAATCTAAAAATTTACATTCCCAAAAATTTAAAAATTCACACACCTGTAGCACTATCTTGTTTAGTTTTCCAAATACCGTAATTTAGGGGCCCAATAGGCTATTGAGAATTTTAGAAACTTAATAACTAAAAACCTATTGCTCGGAGGGTTTTCGAGTGTCGGCAGAGTTCAAAATTTTTTTTTGGATTCAAAAAGATTATTTGAAAGAGGACCCGCCAAACTATGGACATTCAAAGAACCAAAAATACCCTCCATTTTGCTCTATCTGGTTTAGTTTTTGAAATATCGCCATTTTAAGGTTTTAAAAAAAAATATATTTATTGTAATAAATGTTTTTTTTTATCTAATGAAAATGAAAATTTAATGCCAATTAAAAATTCCCATGTATACCCACCTTACCCACTTTTAAGAATTGTTTAATTTCGAAATATGTTGTATTGTATGCCCTCCACTTACAATTAGTGATAGAGGGTATATATAAGTTTGTCATTCCGTTTGTAACTCATCGAAATATCGGTCTGCGACCCCATAATGTATATATGTTCATGATCCCCGATCGATTTTAAGACATTCTACCGATGTCCGTCTGGCTGTCTGTGGAAATGGTGATCACGGCCAAAATATTACACGAAGATGACTGAAACTTAACATATTTATTGAAAGTTCTCCCGACAAGTTTGGTATTGCATTTCAGCGAGATCGGTTCAGCGGTTCAAAATTTATGAACGAAAATGTAAGGACACCTCAAAAATTTTAGTACATTCAACATAACCTAAAAATACAAAATACTTCAACTCGTCTGCTGGTTGACATATGTGAACACTAGGGTGCTCCAAAAAAATTAAGTTGTTAAATATTGGCCGTAACTCTTCCTAGAAATATGCACTTGGGTGTAAAAATATATTTTGAAAAATTATAGGGTTATCGGATGTGGGTAAGGCGTGCCGTATCGGCCCTGAAAATATGGGGAAAATATGACTTTTTTGTAATTTTCTCAATTTTTTTGGTATTTTGAGTTAAGTTTGAATTCAAATGATTACTAAATTGTGCTTTAGAGCTAATTGCCTATCTAATAAGTATTAAAAATTAAAATTGGTTGAAAATCAACCAAGTTATTACAACTTCCCCAGGCAACTAACGTGTGTCAGACCACTTAATCAAGGAATTCGAGCCCCATTTTTGAAATTTATTGAAATTATCTACTGTAAAAACATATTTTTATTCTTCAAGTCCCAATGTACTAAGAAGATAAATATTTTTCATATTGCGTTTTGCTAACTTGTTTTAAATAAATGCTAAAGTGGTCTGAATTTTTCAATACTATTTTCAAATCTACAATTTTAAATTTTTATTTTTTTTGTTAAAGAAATTTTAAAAAATCGACTATTTGAGTTTAAGAATTTGTTAAGCACATATATAGTAATAAAAACCCCCAAAATTGTAGGGTTAGCTGATTTCATTTGGCTATTACAGTGATGTAATTTCGACGGATTTCGGGAAAGTAGTGATTTTTGGGCCTTTTTAGCTTTTATATATTTTTTTTGGTTTTTTTTTTTACAAACTTCATATGTTTTGGACCGAATTATATCATCACGAGATAGAATACTTCAATTCGCAAAATTTGGGCGAAATTGATATACAGTCGAACCCGGTTATAACGAACTCCGAGGGTCCAGCAAGAATAGTTCGTTATAAGCAAAGTTCGCTATAAGCGGGGTATATTTTATATCAACCCAGTTTTATTTCCATTAAAATAGGTCCAACTTCATTTCATTTGATGTTTTTTTCATAAATAAACTACTTATCGAGAAGAAAACATCAAAAATATAAAAAAATTCTTTCAAAATTTTAATATGACCCAAAAATTTCTAACTTTTTGTGAGTTTGGTAAACATGATTGCCGCACATTTCAAAATATTTATGGGAGTTCCTTATAAAAAGGTAAATACACATGAAATTGTATTCGTGGGACGATAAAAAGCAGTTCGTTTTAACCGAGGATTCGTTATAACCGAGTTCGTTATAAAAGAAGTTTTTTGTGTGAAAATTGATGGCAAAACCTCGCGACTTTAGAATTAGTTCGTTAAAACCGAGAATTCGTTATAACCGAGTTCGTTATAACCGAGTTTGACTGTATAAAAAATTGCCCCTGTTAAGGGTCAAAGGTAAAATTTTAGAAAATTTAGAATTTTTAAACATTAACAGATTTGCTGGGCGGATTTTGCTGAATCTACTTGATGTTATTTTAATTGGTCTAAACTAAAGGCGACACGAAATAACTCCCACATGAAATAACTCCCACGAAATAACTCCCAATGAAATAAATCCCACCAAAAATGAAATATGTCCCAATGGAGAAAAAAATGAAATAAGTCCCAACCACAATGAAGTAACTTCCACCTACAAAATGAAATAAGTGCCAATGAAATAACTCCCATTAATAATGAAAGAAGTCCCAATAAAAAAATTTTGAAATCTCAACAAAAATTAAACAAACAATAAGGAAAAATATACCAATTTTTCGGGTGCCGTCCTTTTTTCCACAAATTGGTATGTTACCGATAATTTAAAAGATTTAATTACAACCTGTTGTAAAAAGCGCCGCAAACGAAAATTTGGTACTAAAAATCGCGGCGATTTTTGGTACCAAACTTTCGCCAGCGGCCCTAATTGCGACAAATTTTTTTGTTACCGAAATTTAAAAGATTTAATTTGAACTTGTTGTAAAAAGCGCCGCAGGCGAAAATTTGTTTCCTAAAATCGCCGCGCTTTTTGGTACCAAATTTTCGCATGCGGCGCTTATTGTGACAAATTTGTATGTTACCGAAAATTTAAAAGATTTAATCAGAACTGTTGTAAAAAGCGCCGCAGGCGAAAATTTGGTACCAAAAATCGCAGCGATTTTTGGTACCAAATTTTCGCCTGCGGCGCTTTTTACAACAAGTTCTGATTAAATCTTTTAAATTTTCACCTGCGGTGCTTTTTTCAACAATTTTGTATGTTATCGAAAAACTTTCTATGTTATCGAAAACACATCACGTTGGATAACTTTCGCGTTCTCCTTTTTTTTTAACAATTTTGTATTCTAACGAAAATATTTTCGGCTGCAGTGCGCTCTTACCTCAAAAATCCTTGCCAGTTTTGGAAGCAAAATTTCTAAAACATACAAATTTGTTAAAAAAGCACTTCGTCCTAAAATTTGGTACCAAAATCTCAACGAATTTTAATTTATTAATAATAATATTCTATAAGTCTTAATGTTCCAGATACATCCACCAACAATGAAACAATAGTGGGAGTTATTTCATCGCTATTGTAGTGGGAGTTCTTTTATATGAAAGAACTCCCACCGAAAAAATTATGAAATAACTCCGAACAAAAATGATAAAAGTCCCACTAAATTGGTAGTTATTTCATATGAAATAACTCCCAACTTTGTATGGAGTTTTTTTTGGGACTTATTTCATTTTTTAGGGGGGAGTTTTTTCATGTGGGAGTTATTTCGTGTCGCCTAAACTAAATGGCAAATAATTTAAATTTAGAAATTTAACCCTTAAGTGCTGTTGGGGCCAATAATTTTTTTCATTTAATGGAGATAATGTAAGTGTATTTTGTTCAAAGATTCGAATAGGCCCCACTAGCACTAAAGGGTTAATATTCTGAATTTAAATAAAAAGACATATGTTAAGACCTTTTAAAATGACATCAAGTAGTTTCATATATTTCCACTCAGAAAATCTGTTAATGTTTAAAAATTCAAAATCTTCTAAAAATTGAACTTTGACCTTAACTTGGGGCAATTTTTAATTTCTCAATTTTGCCCTAAATTTGCGAATTTAAGTATTCTATCTCGTGTTGATATAATTCGGTCCAAAACATATGAAGTTTGTAAAAAAACCAAAAAAAAATAAATAAAAGCTAAAAAAGTGCCAAAAATCACTACTTTCCCGAAATCCGCCGAAATTACATCACTGTAATAGCCAAATGAAAACAGCAAAGCCTACAATTTTTGGGGTTTTTATTCCTTTATATGTGCTTAACAATTCATTAAACTTCAATAGTCATTTTTTTTTAAATTTCTTTAACAAAAAAAAATAAAAATTTAAAATTGGAGATTTAAAAACCGTGCTTAAAAATTCAGACCATTTTAGCATAAAATTAAAACAAGTTAGCAAGGAACAATATGACAAATACTCATCATCTGAGGACATTGAAGCTTTAAGAATAAAAAAATGTTCTTACAGTAGATAATTTCAATAAATTTCAAAAATGGGTCTCGAATTCTTTGATCAAGTGGTATGCCACACGTTAGTTTCCGGGGGAAGTTGTAATAACTCGGCTTAATTTTCAACCGATTTTAATTTTGAATACCTTATTTGATAGACAATTAACTCTTTATCAAAATTCAGTGACCATTTGAATTCAAACTTTAATCCAAATATCCAAAAAATTGAGAAAATGAAAAAAAAAGTAATATTTTCCCCGTGTAATTCGTTTTTAAAACTTCAGGGCCGATGCGGCACGCCTTACCACCATCCGATTACAAAACATATTTTTACACCAAAATGAATATTTCTAGTGGGAGTTACGGCCAATATTTAACAAAATCATTTTTTTGAAATTGTGGAGGGTATCAATACATTCGGCAAGGCCGAATTAAACTTTTTTACTTGTTTTTTATTATTATTTACCTCATTTAGGACAGACGTTTCGGTTTAGTCTGTGCTTCTACATTAATTGCCACCCTAATGCTTACAATAATCCACACACATATGAATATTCATGTTCATGAACATACTTATTTATTGCCACAGCAACTATTTAAAACACGCATTTCAAATATACATTACATACTTGCTAAATACATACAGTGCCGGTCAAAAGTATTCACACAGAGCTATAGTAGATGAAATTTGTTAAAGACAAAATTTAAATACCAGACCCTTTTTTATCAAACGAGCATTTTTCTTATAAGGTGTTTTATAGGTAATTTATTTAGCTTTAATTTAAGCTTTATAGCGTTCAGATTGAGTTAATAATAAATGTACTACGAGGGTCGAACTGGAAAATGATAATTTTTATAAACTTTTAGAAAAAAATTTAAAATATTTCTAAATTTTTTTTTCCAAGTTGAAACATAAAACATTTAAAAAAAAAAATCCACTTATTAATATTCATTTGTCAACTAATTTTTTTAATGACCTAAAAAAAATTAAAATTAAAATGCTGTAGAAAAAGTCCGCATTTTATGACCTCCCATTCTTTTGGCCACCAATTTTTTGTTAACATAGAAAAAGGTAAATTATTTTCATTTTTCAATATAATACACTTAAGTGTAATAAAATTAATAAACAATAAAATCTTTTCTTTGTGTACAAAAAATTGGTGGCCAAAAAAATTGAAGGTCATATAATGCGGGTTTTTTCTGGAGTGTTTAAAGAAATTTAAGTTTTTTTTGGGTCAATTAGCTGACAAATGAATATTAATAAATGAAATTTTTTTTAAATTTTTTTTTGAACGTTTAAATTTGTGAATAGTTGACCTTTTTTATTGTAGTTTATTAATTTGGTTCGGCATGAGGTCATAAATTTTTAAAAAATTATTAAATAAAAAATATCAGCATATTTAATTTTTAATTTTTCTTTATTTCCCAATATTTCAACCAACTTTGTTGGCCATTTTCAAGGGTTCTATAAAAAACAAAAATAATACACAAATAATTACAAAAATTACACAAAACATTTAAAAAACACGAAAAAAATATAATTACATTTAAAAAAATTAAGAAATAAATAACAAAAATCACTTGTCCGAGCTGTTGTTCAGCTGTAAGCTTTAGTCAACTGATGCATTTTAAATTTTATTTTGGTCTTTTTCTGTTTTTGTGTATAGTATGTTTGTATGTGTGAGCTGAGATGTTTTCTGTGTCTAGTTTGTAGTTTAGTCTCTCTTCAGTGTCTAAATCAAGTATGTGTAGCATCTCCAATGTAAACCTCCTAGCATAATTATTCTCCTCTACTAATATTTTCACATTGTCAAAGTTAGGCCGATGTCCAGTGACTGCACAATGGGCTGCTAGTGCTGTTTTTTGCTCCAAAGGTTTGTCAGTTGCTTTGAGGTCAGATTTATGTGATGAAAGTCTAGTTTTAAGTTTTGTTTTAGTTGTGCCAACATATGCCTTTTGGCATATGTTGGTATCGTCACCCTTACAGTTAATTTTATAAACTACATTAGGCTTTTCTTCCGTTTTTAATTTTGATTTTGTCTTACTGAACAATTGGCTGACAGTATTATTACATTTGAAAGCTAACTGGCATTTGTCTTTATTATAGATGTTGGAGTTTTTCATCCTTTCTGAGAAATTAGGTATATAACTGACTGATTTAAAGATTTTTTCTTCCGGTTCTACATTATAAGTTGTCGGTTCTTTATTTCTCACGTGTTTTATTAAATCCCTAATGGTATTTTTAGGAAAGTCATTCATTGTTAAAATGTTTCTAATTTTGTCTAAATTGTCTCTGTGAAACTGGTTGTCACTTATATCTAAAACCCTGCTGATGAAATTTGTTGCTGTATTGATAATCATTCGTTTAGGATGTTTGGAGTAGAAATTTATCAATCTTCCAGACGAAGATGATTTTTGATACCAATCAAGTTTTAGCAGATTTCCTTGTCTAAGTATTATTGAGTCTAAGTACGGCAGTTTATTATCACATTCTTTCTCCATCGTAAATTGAATTTGTCGGTTGAATGAATTTAAGATTTTGAGTGTTTCTTCAACTTTGTCTTGTTTTAATATTCCAAATAGGTCATCGACATATTTGGTGAAAAATCTGGGTTTTGCTTCCATTTGTTCCATTGTCGTGTCCAATAACTCCTCCATAACGATGTCTGCAATCACTGGTGATGCAGGGGACCCCATAGGCATTCCTTTAAGCTGTTCGTAAAATTTTTCTTCAAATTTAAAGTATCTCGTGTCTTTAATACAAAAACTTAGTATTTCAATGAATAAATCCTTAGGTATTGTTGTGTATTTTTCCAATAAACTCCATTTTCTTTCAATCGTCTTTAGGGCTAAATTTACTGGTATGCTGGGAAACAAAGAAATTACGTCAAATGAAATAAGTACCTCATCGTTTTCTATGCGTGTATTATTAATTTTGGTTTTGAATTCCTTGGCGTCTTTAACATTGTATTGAGAGTCCTTGGTTAAATTTTTCAGTATGTTTATAACATATTTACAGAGTCCATATGATGGCGAGTTTATAGAAGAACAATGAACAAAAGTGAATACGAATTAAAGATGAAGGATATATTGAAAGATTTTTGTACGTATAGAAGAATAAAGATAGACCCGACCTCAAGGCTACAGACCAAAAACAATACATTGATAGATAAATTATTTAACCTTAACTTAATAAACCAATGGGAGAAAAATAAAATGATAAATAGAATAGCCACATCACCACGTATTTATGGACTTCCTAAAATCCACAAGGCTGGAATGCCTTTACGACCAATCTGTTCTTCTATAAACTCGCCATCATATGGACTCTGTAAATATGTTATAAACATACTGAAAAATTTAACCAAGGACTCTCAATACAATGTTAAAGACGCCAAGGAATTCAAAACCAAAATTAATAATACACGCATAGAAAACGATGAGGTACTTATTTCATTTGACGTAATTTCTTTGTTTCCCAGCATACCAGTAAATTTAGCCCTAAAGACGATTGAAAGAAAATGGAGTTTATTGGAAAAATACACAACAATACCTAAGGATTTATTCATTGAAATACTAAGTTTTTGTATTAAAGACACGAGATACTTTAAATTTGAAGAAAAATTTTACGAACAGCTTAAAGGAATGCCTATGGGGTCCCCTGCATCACCAGTGATTGCAGACATCGTTATGGAGGAGTTATTGGACACGACAATGGAACAAATGGAAGCAAAACCCAGATTTTTCACCAAATATGTCGATGACCTATTTGGAATATTAAAACAAGACAAAGTTGAAGAAACACTCAAAATCTTAAATTCATTCAACCGACAAATTCAATTTACGATGGAGAAAGAATGTGATAATAAACTGCCGTACTTAGACTCAATAATACTTAGACAAGGAAATCTGCTAAAACTTGATTGGTATCAAAAATCATCTTCGTCTGGAAGATTGATAAATTTCTACTCCAAACATCCTAAACGAATGATTATCAATACAGCAACAAATTTCATCAGCAGGGTTTTAGATATAAGTGACAACCAGTTTCACAGAGACAATTTAGACAAAATTAGAAACATTTTAACAATGAATGACTTTCCTAAAAATACCATTAGGGATTTAATAAAACACGTGAGAAATAAAGAACCGACAACTTATAATGTAGAACCGGAAGAAAAAATCTTTAAATCAGTCAGTTATATACCTAATTTCTCAGAAAGGATGAAAAACTCCAACATCTATAATAAAGACAAATGCCAGTTAGCTTTCAAATGTAATAATACTGTCAGCCAATTGTTCAGTAAGACAAAATCAAAATTAAAAACGGAAGAAAAGCCTAATGTAGTTTATAAAATTAACTGTAAGGGTGACGATACCAACATATGCCAAAAGGCATATGTTGGCACAACTAAAACAAAACTTAAAACTAGACTTTCATCACATAAATCTGACCTCAAAGCAACTGACAAACCTTTGGAGCAAAAAACAGCACTAGCAGCCCATTGTGCAGTCACTGGACATCGGCCTAACTTTGACAATGTGAAAATATTAGTAGAGGAGAATAATTATGCTAGGAGGTTTACATTGGAGATGCTACACATACTTGATTTAGACACTGAAGAGAGACTAAACTACAAACTAGACACAGAAAACATCTCAGCTCACACATACAAACATACTATACACAAAAACAGAAAAAGACCAAAATAAAATTTAAAATGCATCAGTTGACTAAAGCTTACAGCTGAACAACAGCTCGGACAAGTGATTTTTGTTATTTATTTCTTAATTTTTTTAAATGTAATTATATTTTTTTCGTGTTTTTTAAATGTTTTGTGTAATTTTTGTAATTATTTGTGTATTATTTTTGTTTTTTATAGAACCCTTGAAAATGGCCAACAAAGTTGGTTGAAATATTGGGAAATAAAGAAAAATTAAAAATTAAATATGCTGATATTTTTTATTTAATAATTTTTTTTGAACTTGGAAAAAAAATTTAGAAAAATTTAGAAATATTTAAATTTTTTATTTTTTTTTAAATGTCTATAAAAATTATCATTTTCCAGTTCGACCCTCGTAGTACATTTATTATTAACTTAATCTGGACGCTATAAAGCTTAAATTAAAGCTTAATAAGTTACCTATAAAACGCCTTATAAAAAAAATGCTCGTTTCCCGAGTAAAAAATAATTTATATAAATGTATATTATTTTATATGTTTTCATAAAACCATATACAACTATATGAGTCAAAGTATAAAATTATATCTCACTTTGAAATTTTCCAATTTTTTTAAATGATGTCATATAAAATCATATCTAATTATATTGTTCATAATATATTAATATAAATGGTAGATGTAATCATACGTTGCACATAAAACTTAATCCGATTTCATACATTATTATACGTGACTTTATATCTAATTATGTATAGGACTTTACTAAACAAAAAATCCAGTATCAATTTATGTATAATTATATATAACTAATATAATACCATTTAAAACTATATATGGTTCCATACTAAAAAAATTTCCAACAAAAATAATAGATATAATTATATGTGTCTTAAACGATAACATATCTGTGTTTGTACGGTACTATATATACGCAAATTTCGTCAAAACTCAATATATATTTATAAATGGTGGCATATGTAATCGAATATATATTTTGATATAATCATGTATAAAAAAAATAGTTTTTTGACCAAACAACTAGCCATATATAATTATATATGCCAGTATTTCAAAATTTATTTTTGTGTGTCAACATATATGGTTATACAAAACTTTTTATTGTATCATATAAGATTACATATGATTTTTGGGAACCCGAGTTCGATTCCCGGCCCAGTCGAGAAAAAAAAGTTTTTTTTAAATTTTTTTTTAAATAGAAAACACTTTTTTATTGCGTTTAATTTTTTTAGAACTAAAAAATTTTCATTTTTGGAATTTTAGCAATCATTTTTAAAAAATATTTTTTCTTTTATACAGTTATATATAACTATATTTGATTTATTATAAAATTATCTATAATTTTTGGGAACCCGAGTTCGATTCCAGAAAAAAAATATATTTTTTTTATTTTTTTTTAAATAGAAAACACTTTTTTATTGCATTTATTTTTTTAGAACGAAAATTTTTTCTTTTTTTTTAATTTTTGCAATCATTTTTAAAAAATTATATTGCTTTTATATAGTTATATATAACTATATTAAATTTATTATAAAATTATCTATCATTTTTGGGAACCCGGGTTCGATTCCAGAAAAAAATATATTTTTTTATTTTTTTTTTTAAATAGAAAACACTTTTTTATTGCATTTGTTTTTTTAGAACTTGAAAAATTTTACTTTTTGAATTTTTGCAATCATTTTTAAAAATTTATATTGCATTTATATAGTTAATAATAGCTATATTTGGTTTAAATTATCAAATTATCAATGATTTTTGGAACCCGATCTCAAATCTAATTCTGATTTCCTGATTCCATGAAAAATTTCAAACTTATAAGCCAAAGTCTTATTTCACTTTGGAAGCCTATGACTTGGAAATAAAGCATACCGCTTCTTTAAAATTATTGTTTAAGCTTACCATGGAAGCCCCTAATAGGGCTGTACGTCATTCTAATTTTTTTTTTTTTTTGCAAATTTTATCAAAAATTTTCTAAGTCTTTTTGAAAATTGTGTACAAGTGAATAACATATTTAATTGGATATAATCACATATTACTATATGTTAGATCAATTTGATATAATTAGATACGATCAATTTATTTAAAACTAAGTCTTTTAAAGTTGTTATTTGCTAACAACGTCCGCTGGTCTAGAGGGTAGAGATTGCGATTACAAAACGGAAGACTTGTGGTTCTAATCCCCGTCCGTTCGAAGTTTTTTTTTTTTTTTTATTTATTTTCAGTTTGACATTATATCTAAAAATAAATCTAAAAACAGAAACATTTTTTGGATAAAAATGTATCCAATAATTTTTTTATAAAATCAAGATATCAGATATTATAAGATAACTTTGGCGCGGCCAAATTTCGGATGAAATTACATTATATAATATCCAATTTAATATAAAATCATGATATTGGATATTTTAAGATAACTTTGGCGCGGCCAATTTCCGGATGAAATTACATCATATCATATCATATTTAATACAAAATCATGATAATAGATAATTTGGGATAACTTTGGCGCGGCCAATTTCCGGATGAAATTACATACAATCAAATATTAAACTGTAACTTCATATATTATAAGATGTTATGAGATAACTTTGGCGCGGCCAATTTTCGGATGAAATTTAGCAAAATCAGATCCAATAAATTATATATAACTTTATAAGATAACATGTTTTACCATACAATTTTTTTTTACTCGGGTTGATAAAAAAGGTATGGTATTTTAAATTTTGTCTTTAACAAATTTCATCTAGTATAGCTCTGTGTAAATACTTTTGACCGGCACTGTACATAAATACATACTTAAATGATAATTTTACTTAAGCAACTTGTTTACAAAATATGTATAATACGTTAGTTAGTATGTGTTTGTATTCGCTAACTACAACATATGCATACTGTTACGTTACGTACATATTTTCTATACATAAATATATTTTCAATACAATGATTTTTGAAAATTTTTAAATTTGGTCTCTACTTGAAAATTTGTTGTTTTTATTAGTACGAGTATTATAAAATAGTAAAGTACGTGCTGCAAATTGACCAAAAATTTTCATTTTGATGATTTTCATTTTGTTTTCTCTTACCACTGTGCATACGCTTAATGTGAGCTTTCAGTTTTTGTGGTCGATAGTATTTGCGACCACAAAAATCACATATAGGCCGTGTACGATTCGGATTTGCGGCACAACCGTATGTGCGATGCATTTCCAAATAACTGAGTCGTAAAAAGAACTTGTTGCAAAATTGACACTGATGTGCCCCCTTGCCATCGTGTTTTTCGGCAGCATGTTTCATAATATTGTCCTTACCCAAAACAGCCTCACCGCATACTTTACAATGATATTTACGTATTGTCAGACTCATCGTTGGGTCATGGAACACTGAACAATGGGTACGATAGTATAAGGGATGATCAAATTTTAAATTACAACCGCCACAATCTGGAAGAAAGAGGGAGAGATGGAAGAAAGAAAGAAAGTTAGACAAATGGAAAAAGTGTAGGCAATTAATTTTTGAGACTGCAATAGATGTAATACGTAAAATTGAATTCGAAAATTCTACTTGTAATTTGAAAATTGCATTTATAATTTGAAAATTCCATTTGTAATTCAAGGGTTTTACTTGTTATAGAAACCACAATGCAGACCGAACAAAACGAGCTAGTTTCGCCCGAATATGTCTTATGGTCACAGGCTGGTCAAGTTCGTATATTTTACACTCTGTTCACTTGTTCGAATTACAATTGGAATCTTCGATTTACAATTGAAATCTTTAAATAACAATTGGATTTTTCGAATAATTTGGAATCGAATAACAAAAGTAGAACCTTTGAATTAAAAATGGAATCTTGAATTACTAGTTAAATCTTCGAATTACAATTGATCTTTTTTAAATTACGTCTGTAAATGGTGTAGTTTAAATAGAAGTCTTTAACTTACTTATTTTCTCAGCCCAATGTTTCTTACGCCACATAGTATTACAATCATCACTCCAATACAATAATTCCATGCCATTCTTTAAATCCCTGCAGGTTACGAAAAATGCCTGAGATTCTATAAATACCAAATTAACATTACGTTCGTCGTACGTCGGTGCCGCACGTATGTAACGCAACCAATTTGACGAATTTGGGTTATCACATAAGAGAAATTGCGATTTTTCAGCACCAGCTTCGCATATCTCAAATAACCATTTCATATCACTAGTCTCTCGTATATCGGTAGATTGCACAGATTGCCCTATTAAGGGACCCAATTTAGTAAAGGCTCTAACTTCGGTGCGGGCAAAAACACCCGTTACATTCGGTTCTACATTATGTAATTCAAATTCAGCTGGCACCGAAGCTTCAGCAAATGTTATCAGAGGTTTCAATTCCAAATCTGATAGTTGCGACGAATCATCCATATCTTCATCATCATCACCGTGCAATTGTTTGGCCTGACGTTGGGCATCACATTTTAGTTTTGCTAAAGCCTCCAGATTTTTACGTTCCACCCATTCAGCCAAATCGACCGCATCTGTTACCGTACCTATGGATGTTCTTAAAGGACACTCTTTATAATCATGACCCAAAGAACATTCTCTACATGATTGATGTGAACGAAATGCAATGTCAAGTTCATCTTCTTCTTCAACAAAATTTTGTTCACTTTTCATTTCTCGAGCTAAAGCATCTTCATCTAATTCCTCATCTTCTTCGTCATCTTCACTCATATCCCCTAAATCTTCGTCATCATCCACATATGAATCAGGTGGATTCATACTCTTTGGCCCCCTTTTGTTTTTAATGCGCATACGGAAACCACTGTTCGGACCATTTAAGCCATCAACACCATCACCCGTCACCGATGTGCCAGCATCATCTTCATCATCATAGTCATCATCACCATAACCATCCGCCTTCTTTAGGCACAAGGCCAATGATTCTTTTGATGCTGTTTTTTCTTCTAGTTCACTTTTGATTTTTTCTGCTATACGACAATCCAACACTTCCGGCAACATATCACCAGTGCCTACATTAGCACCCGTTGCACCTCCACTAGCACCAACACCAGTGACACCTCCTCCTCCTCCAACACCACCACCTGTACTATTATTATCACCTGCCAAATGTTTTTTAGCTTTTAAAGCAAAATTTGAGAAATTTTTCAATTTAGCCAGGCCATTTAGTGTTGTATCATTGAATTGTACACGTTTTTTGTATTTACGCTTTATTGGTGGCTGGGAATCACCACCACCGCTACAACTAACAGCACCACCATTTTCTCCAGTCTGACTGTTACTGCCGAATTCTTTAGCACTAAGATTAGGTTCTAGTTTGAAATTACTATCGAAAGATTTTGTTGGTGTTGTTGAGGCCGAGGGCGGGGGTAGGCTGAAAAGAGAAGTAATGAAAAATTTGTGATTAGTAACTGAATAATGGTCTTGGAAACAAGTCATCTTCATTTACTCAAAATAAAACATAAATCTAGAAACTTATTCTAATCAACTCCGTTTTGTAACGGTTAGGTAACACGTACTAACTTTGGAAGCTTATTGGAAATAAAGAGACTCACTTTATTAAAACTTTCATAGAAGAGGTTTCGAGGGCAATGAGATAGCGGATGAGCTTGCTAAAAATGCATTCGCTAGTCGTATGACTGGACCCGAACCTTACTGAGGGGGTGAACTGGTCCACCATGATCGGTCATCGGCCATGATCTTGAAGTTGTTGGAGAACTCTGGGGGTATACGACAATCCAAAGTGATAATCGCGCCACTATTATATGGGAGTATTCTTAATCACTCCTAACCCGACATTGTGTTGCTAACAGGTTTTCTCACCGGACATTATAAAACACATTATCACTTGCATAATTTAAACCTTTGTACATCGTCTTTGTGTCGACTTTGTCTGGAGGAAATAGAAACAGCGCAACACATGTTGCCCGAATGCGTTGCAATTTGTTGGATCAGAAGTCGGTTCTTTTACAGGGAATTACTTTCGAAGTTATAGCGCTGGCTTCTCCATCCTCGGTTCTAATGTTCATTAGGAACATTGAACAGAGTTTGGTGTAAGTTTATAGATCTTGGCACAAAATACCCAAAAGGGTGGCAGTGCCGGTCGAAAGGGCTTTTTATCCCCTTGAATAAAAAAAGCTTCATAAAACTTTTAGTTGAGGAAGGCTATAAAATTATCACAATGGACCTCAGAGTCTACGTGTGTTGACGTAAAACGTCAGCAGACACTTACAACCTAAAAGGCTATAAAAAAAAAAACAATGATTAAAATAGAGACCATTTATGTTTGGTTCCACTTTAACCGTCCTGTTAAGGTGTGCTACTTGCTATTTAAGACATTCTGCCAATAACGCTGTGCAACAAATGTAATGTTACAGAGTGTATCTTGTATACGAAAAAAATACAGCTCCGAGGCTTCGACTTAACATATATATTTGTCGTTCTTTCGGTCGGATTGGTATTGAATTTTAGCGAAGTCGCATGGACTAATTCGATTTTTTTGTTTGACGTTGAACCAACACTCAGGGTATGTCTCTACTAATGCAGGGAAACTGGGAAGACCTTTAAGGGGAGTTTATTCCATATACAGCTAGACTAATAAACGAATCTTCTTTGCAATGCGATGTGCGATTAACTGGATAATCGACAACCAACTGATTTGATTCTAACGGACAACCGAGTGCTGCGAACAAAAAATTGGACCGTGGGGATAAGTTTACTTATCTCAGCAGAACACTTTCTATGGTTATATCGATAGAACGGAGTCCAGCAACCCACATTCCCTGAATGGTCCAAAGAGACAATAAAATTGGATACCCTATTGCTTTGCACATGGGGCAAAAGCTCCAAAATAGGCTTTGAAACCCCTGCCCATATATGGGACTTGTATTCTCTCGGTATAACTAGTAAGGAGATCGGATATGTACTTCTTCCACTGGTTTAATAAACCGAGACACTTGAAAAATGTGCTTATTACAAATTTTATCACACTGGATTTTTATGCCCAAAAAATTAAGAGTGTCCGATTCCTCGATATGTTCAGATGATGCTGTTGCTTCCACAATTGTGTGGGTCAACATACAACATTGAGTCTTGAGTGCATTAAACTTGATCGTGTTCGCAAGACCCAACTCGGAGATTGTGAACAGGTCTTGACTAATTGTGTCATTCATAATCTCTTTTTTGCCCTCAACCTAAATAAGGCTACGATCAAAGAAAAATTAATGATAACTGTTGCCGTCATCTGCGAAGAAGGTCGTTAAAAAAAAAAGAAAAAAAGGTAGGAGAAAGAACAGGGCCGTGCGGTACTCCTGAGTAAAGCTGAAACTCGTCTGATGAAAACTCATTTACAACAACACGTATATACCGATCTCTGAGGAAGCTTGAAATAAATCGAGATAATTTATTATCGACTCCAAGTGCATTAAGCTTAGAAATATCTGGAGTAACTAACCAGCAAAATTTTCCGTTCCAAATAATCGGGTTTAGAAGTCATTATATTATCCTGCAATCGATTCTACTAAACATTCCAGAATCAATGATTTTTGTTTGGAATTTTCACGAAAATATTCTTTTAATTACCTAGGAATGTATTCTACAATCTATTGCAATAGGAATCTGGTCCATAAAATTTTCCTGGGCCCCTTACTTTCACCAACATAATGAATCGAACGACTACAACGTTCCGAACGAAGCGCCAAAATATCTCCAGTAGAACGATTTTTCCGAAAATCATACGGTCGATCGTTTAAAAGTAAATTATCCTCCGGATACCTAACAAGATGCCATGCTACCCATTACCTTCGCACCCTCTTTAGGGGTTGGCCGCACATTGACAACCATCCCTGCACGAAGTAGAACACTGTTTCAACATCCGGTCGGAAAAGTGGAATACCCTTTCGGTTTCGGGCAGTGGTTGATTCTTTTCTACAAGAAATTATTTCTGTCAAAGAGACCAGCTTACAGTTAAGCTTTATCAACCGGTTTAGTTAACACTTTGTCGTTTTTCAACAGAGTCGAGTAAGAAGAACAAGCATTTTCCTTGTTGCTAGATTTGACGTTTTCTCGGCATTTTGACGATTTTCACTCCCCAAAATAGCATTTGCCTGTAGGTTTAGTTCTACAAGGAGAACTTTGTTCTCCCTGGTCTGAATTTGCCCATTTGCGAATTGAACAAGCCAATGGCCATAAGAAATATTTGTTCCTAACTGCATGTATAAAAGTTTTCTGGTTTGGACTGCATCATGTCTTCCACAGACAGGCGGCTATGCCTTGAATGTCTTAAAATGAATCTCCTATCAGGGTCATAGACTGATATTTCAATGCGTTACACAAGAAATAAAAAAGCGAAAATGGATGGGATAAAATATTAAAAAATTACAAGGTTTATTTTGACGATTTTTTAAATGGGTGACAATTTTTTTCATAAAAATCGTAGATTTTTGACGATTTTGTTCCCAACAATTCTGGCAACCTTGTTAATACCCCGAGGAGCCAAAATAACTTTAACACGAAGGCGCTGTTCGTAAAGAAACTTTTCAAGACAAAGTGCACTCTCAGACCTCGACTGTTTGTATAGCAGATCAGAATTAGCGTTTTTGTTGTTGCTAAAAGTTGTGTTCAGATGTTTTTACTCGAATTATTTGGTAATTGAAACATCTTTTAGCTCAGAAATACATATTCATTGTTTCCAACCATTAGTTAGTTAAACTTTTCAAGTCATGAAAAATCTCTGTTTAACCTATGTTGTCAATGATATTTTTCCAGATTTCTTTTTGTACAACGAAAATTATTTTGTCTTGGAAATTATTAAAATGCACTCAAACCGAACAAAAAAAGCTATTATAAATTTGTACAAAATCGTGAAATTTACTAATTTTTGGTTTTATCCCACTCTAATGCATTTGCTCGGGTTCGTTTATGTTTATGTGCAATCGCGTTATTAATGTACGCTGGGACTACTAACCAAAAAAACAGCAAACAACAAAGTTTTTTATATTAACGACATGTTTGTGTGTATTAGTGTGTCCCGATGCTTAGTAAAGAGCTGATTACGGGGAAAAAATAAAAAAAAAAATCTTGGAGATCATCTTCAGGGCGTAATCAGAGCTTTAAGTTTGCATCCATCGTGCTTTTTGTCATTTTTTTTTTTATTTTAAAAATTGATGACCAAAAGTTTCGTTATGTAGAGTAGAGATGTTTTGATTTTGCCATACACTCACTCACGCTCACGCAAACAATTATCGAATCACTCAATAATCACTCACGCAAATTTTCTTGATTTCGGGACACGCTAGTGTTTGTGCATGTGTATTTGGACGCGTTTGTATAGTTATATGTATGTATTAAGTTGTATATGACTCCATTGGGTATAGGTGGTCCAACTATGTATTAATGTACAAAACTAACAACCAAAATAGCGGGTGTATGTATGTGTGTGCGTGATAAATAAGCAAAAGCAAGACATTGAAAGTAAACATAAATAAGTTTATATGCATGTGTATTAGACTGGTCAAAACGTAAAGGGTTTTAAATTCATGAGCCCCCCGCTTTTGGCGGACTTTATCCAGAATAAATACTCGAGATTGCTAAATCACATTAAGTTTTCGTAATACCTTTACCACGGGGTTTAACAGTCACGGGCTTTAACTGTCAAATTGTATGAAAAGTGCCGTGCTGGAATATTTTGGGTTCGGGTAAATGGGCATCTGCCATTTGCAAATTCATTCGGAGGCCATCAGGCTTTTTGGGATTCCATTAATTGTCCTGATTCCCTTCATTGTTCTGATTCCCTCAATTGTCCTTTCCTTACCCTCCGTTTTCCAAAAGTACGAAGATTTTCCATCTTAGGATTTGGCAGTGGCCACAGGGTTCGCGCTATTTAACACATTTTCAGTGATATACATATTCATTATACCATTATACTCATAGCACTTCCACGTGCACTCATCAGCCAATTCGTTTCGGCGACTCCACTGTGTTCAGGGACCCAAATTAGCTTGACTGCGTTCTGCCGGATTTTCAGTTCCTAACGATTACCGATTTCGCGGTGTTTGATTCCAAGGTATTAAGTGCTGCGAGACCATGGACGTATACAGGGGGTGGGCACAGGGGGCACTTGCCCCCCTCCTTTTGGATTTGAAATTTTTTTAATATTAGTACACAACAATGCATTATACAAGAAAAATACACAAGTTTTGTTTTTTAAAGAAAAGATTTTAATTTTTTTAAAAAAAACTTTAGATTTTGATTTAATTTCGTTTCTAACAAGTAATTTATATCAAAATATAAGTAAAATATGTTTAAAAAACACATAATATTGGTTTTATCTAATAAAAATTATGCATCAGGATTACAAAAAAGTCTTATTGTTAGTTAAAAATAAATAGGTGATGACTAAAAAAATTTTTTGGAAGTTGTGCCCTCCCTTTTTTTCAAATTCCTGGATACGTCGCTGTGCGAGACTATCCACGAAAATGTTTATAGCGCATGGATAATCATCTGCGCGGCTTTATCAATTGTAAATACCGCTGCCTGGAAACACTACACTTGTCTGGAGTTTTAAGTTTCCATCTGCATCTTTGATCCGTCCGTAAAAATTAAGATCGCATTCTCTGTCATAACAGAGTTAACCGCCCAGTCTTCCCTAGTTGGTACTTGGACTTCGAATTTTCTATCAAATTTCATCTGCGATGAGATATAGTCGGTTTTCTGGTCCAGTTCCGTCCCGCGGACCGTACTTAATATGATCGAATGTACCCAAGAACCTTTCATAAGCTCACACAGAGAAAAAACATGTTTGGAACATGATTGCAGCACACCAAATCACCCAGAATGGAGGGGCAACATAGTATGGTTGATCCATTTGAGCATATATATGATTGTGACAATCATACTATGATCATTAACATTTAAAAAAATGCAACTTTTTATCATACTATGATCAGCGTAGATCATAATATGGTCGCTACAAACATGTTATGATAATTTTATCAATCATACTATGTTGCCCCTCCATTAGGTTGTCGCAATCATAATCCTTCTCTGCGTGCATTTGCGACTCTCTTAATCGGAGAGCCAATTTTCTTGCTGTGCTCTTGACGCAGATATCCACGGGTTGAATGTTTCGTATGACTTTCAGGCTGGCCTGGGGTGCGGATGTAATAGCATCCGTGATACCCACACACAAAAGGTTCCGACCTTGAAACTAGACCCATTAATTTCTATGTATTTTGACCTCCTGAATTCAATTCCGCCAATAGAATTGAATTCCATCGTTGGATTTTCTTGTAATCTTACAAGGAAAGCCCTGCAGAGTCCGCAAAGTGAACTTACCTGACTTCTTTGAAATCTACACAAGATAGAGAGAAAAATATTTGATCAACCTGTCTGAGCTTATTGTCCTTGTAAGATTACAAGAAAATTCCTCTTCCAAAAGTTCTGCTGCAGGTGTAAAAAGCACATAACGATTTTTTTATTATTTCCTCTGAATTCCATTTTCAAGATAGCTTTGCGTTTTGAATCACACCTATGTATTCCACCTCTTTAGATAGTTCAAGGATGGTTCCATCTAATTTGGAATGATCAAACCTGTCTATCTTAGTCTTTTTTGTGAATAAAACGAGTTCGGTTTTGGCGGGATTATCTATCTTAAGCGTTTACTAATCGTTGGAAAAAACATTATTTTGATATGGATCACAACGTCATCAGCGGTGGCAAACCACCTGGATACCTATTACGTTGAGTGACTCGAGGATCTTATTTATTACAAGATTCCACAAAAAAGGAGAGATTTCTCCCCCTTGTAATGACTTTCCTCGCTTCACCATCACCTATCCTCGAGTTAATTGTCCTGTGTGTCCGTGCCTGTATTTTTAAAGGCTTGAAGTACTGTTGATATTTTAAAATTGTTAAATGTCGTGCCAGGATTGTTCTCTAAATATGTATTTGTTTTCAATATTCAGTACTATAATGATCGGTAACAAAAAAAAATATATCACAAAATTAAGTTTTTAGACGTTGAATTTATATTTCTTATTGGACTGACAAGGGAAGTCTATCTGGTGTCAACCTTCGATCTTTATGAAATTCTAATATGTTGTTCAGAACGAAAATTAATTCGGCACCTATTTTTTTTTTAAGCCGCCCAAACTAATTTTTAGGGAGGGTCGATTTGTTGACCTTTTTCAGGCCTGTATTGAAGGTATTTAAAAGCCCTATCTCGTGGTGCTAACAGTATGTCAAGAAAGTTAATATATTTCGACTTATTAAAAAAAAATGTCCTAAAATTTTGGTACTTTACTCAATATGACGAAGAGTTATGCAAGTTTGGACACGTTCTTTACACACGTAGAAAGGTTTTTCCAAAGACCTTTCATTTAGTAATGCGTAATATAGGAGATAAATGAAAAAAAAAAACTGAAAAATGGCCGTTTCTTCCCCACTTAATTGCACCCCATAAATATGAATTTGGGCCGCTAAAAAAATACTTGCCCCTCTATGTTTCCTGCTCTACAAAATAAAACAAATTCCATATAGATTAGCGGGTGACACTAGGGAGACTTCCCTTGTAAGCCTGAAAATTAAAAATTGTAGCAACCTCTTAATGGTCCGATTCGTTTTTGGTATTCAACATTTTTTGATAAAAGCAGCCGACAGGGACTGTCTTGTAGAGAATACATCTAAAAATTTCATATAATTGGGACCAGTCTAAAGTGTGTGTTGGTATAGTAGCAGTAATACTATGTTGTTGTAGAAGTAGTACCAAAGATTAAGCAACAACAGAAACAACAAACAACCTTCTATGTAGTGCTCATACAAGCATACCCAGTTGGCCAAAACGTCGTAGACGACGCTGTCTTCAACGATTTCGTAAGTGACAGTTAAGAATTTGTCGTTCAAGACACGTGTCGATTTAATTTTCTCTAACGACAATGCAGTGGAAATATTCGCTAACGACTAGCTGCATGACAAAATACTCAACTGGTCTTGTGTAACATCCAGTTGAAGACAAGTTAAGCGACATTATCTAGTACTTGTCGTGTATAGAAAATATTTTGAAGACAAGATGACCGAAAATATCTTTAAGTTGTCTTCGGCCACGCTTGGTTCACGACAAAACCAGCGACAATCTCTTATATGTGTCGTGTATTTAAATTCCGTTAACGACAAGATGAGCGATAATGTCTTAAAGATGTCGCCAGTTGATGCCGATTGAAGACAATGTGAGCGACAATATCTTTATGTTGTCGTCAGCCAAACTATGCTGACGACAATATGAACGACAATTTCATTTAGTTGTCATATATTGCTCTTGGTTTACGACAGGCTGACAGACAATATTTTATATTTGTCGTGTACTTAACTCCATTGACGACAAATGAGCGGCAATATAAGAAGATTGTCGTCAATCGCACTCTTCGTTGACGACAATATAAGCTACAATTTCTTAAATTTGTCATATATTGCTCTTTGTTTGCGACATGCTGAACGACAATATTTAATACTTGTCGTGTTCTTGTGTCCGTTGATGACAACGTAAGGTTGTTGAGAGAAAAAAACGAAATAACGGAACCATATTAACGGCGATAAAAAAAAAAGTAAATTTAAGTATAAAATATTTAGTTATTTACAAAAAGTTATGAAAGAAGGTGTAAATTGAGAATCGTGTTCTGTAATTATTTAAAGTTAAAGTTTTAAATGGAATAAAAAAAAATAATCAAATGGATCTTCAAATATCAAATGAAATCTTCAAATTTTCAATAAATATATTATTATTGCTATTATTTTTTTTTGAATTTATTACTATTTTAATTACTTATTTTATTTTTTACTTTATAATTTTATGTTTCCTTTTTATAACATAATTTAAAAAATTAATGTAAATAAAAAATAATATGATATTAAATTAAACAAATTTTAATAAAAAAAATTTGCTTTTATTTCACTGAAGAAATTGCCCCTCATAGGGTCGTGGGCGACTTAATGGAGGAAAGTGTCCTTCACGTTGTCGTCGATGACAGTATGTGGGAATATTTCGCCAATACGGTCGTCAACGATTATATAGCAGACAAGGTCGCCTATATGGTCGTCAACGAAAAAGTAGATCATACAGTCGATGATTTGGTCATACACGACAATTTGGAGGAAATATTCACTCATATCGTCATCAAAAATTTACGACACTCTGAGCGACAGTGTCGCTCATCATGTCTTGTATGATTTTTGGATCTTTTGTGTGAGAGTGTCGTTCACGACTTGTGTGGACTGTCCCTCATATGTCTTCAACGATTTACTAGGGTCGTGCACCCGTCGTTTAAGATGTCTTGAAGACAAGGCCAACTGGGTAGCTAAGAGGGGTGCAATAACAAACAAACGGTTATAAATAAGAATATGTGTGCGATTACACATACATTCTAATGCTGTGGGATCTTTGAATAAAGATTCTAAATCGTTTTGTGTTGAACATGGTTTTTAATTATGGGACATTTTTTCCGTAGAAAAAGCCGCAAAAATATAAAATATTACGATCGAAATTTTTTCAATCATAACCTCCATTCGTATTATGGGGACTCAGTCCAAAGCAATATCCGACATAATCCCTGTTTTTTGCAGAAAGGTTGGGTTTAATGCATGAACAGAAAAACATTTCATAAAAAAATAAATTTTTGGGATAATGACATAACCCTTGTAATGGGGATTATGGACATTTGTTACGTGGTTATAATTCCCATAAATTTGGGAATCATGTCACTCTTTTATTATAAGTATGTCCAAATTATTTCCCCAACACCATTGTGGGGATTATGAACGAAATGAAGCTTTTAGAGATCAGAGAATTTAAAATAAAAAATATGCGAGAGTAAAAGAGAATAACTGCTGTATACGAAGGCGTATTATTAATGGATATGCATGAATTAATTACTAATACGCAATGTATTCTGTAATATAGTAATGACAAAGTCATCATAAAGTCGAGTGTATAATTTAAAAACCCTCCATGTGTAACACAACGAAATATGGGTCCATAGAGAATGTATATTACTGATGCTTTAACATTTTAGCCAAGTCCGTCCTTCTGTCTATATAAAACACGATGCAGTCTAAACTAAAATATTTTACTCTATTTATTTTTGCTCAATTTAAACGAAAAAAGTATAATTTTTGACCTTACCACTTTCGAATTTGATGACACTTGGAATATAGTTGGGCCCTTACAAAAAAATTATATTGCCAAATATTTGGACTTCTGGTAGTTTTTCTTACCGAGATATGTGGTCTTGAAAATTGGGAAAATCGTATATGAGGCATTCCACACCAAATGTCCCGCTACAGAAAAACATGTGTCCCGTAAATTTCTGAATAGGTTGTTTGGATAGCCCTATATGTAACTAAGAAAATTGCCTTTTTGGTTTTTCAATTTTTAAAAAACTGGGCTTAGGAGGCGTGGTCAAATATTGGAAAAATGGTAAAATTTGTGGCGAGTTGCCTTGATTAAATATTTATCACATTTAAACGGAATGCACCACAATGTCAAAAATTTTCGTTCTTATATAGTTTTGTATGGGCTATCGATTAAAAATTTTTTTTTTGGAAAATTTTCAGAACCCGTTCTGAAATTTTCCATTTTTTAAAAAAGTCAATTTATCAAAAATCCGGCCACTTTTTTTTTTCTTTTTTATTTATTTTTTTAAAAGTGTAGATGTTTGTCCGTCCACACAAAAAAAATCAGAAACACGTTCATCTTTTTTTTCGAGAAAATCGCATTTGAACTTTAAATTTCATAACAATTTTGTTATTTGCTTGTATTTCTTTGTTTTAAAGTTGCGAATGAGTGATATTAATTGCATAAATATTCGTCATACGCTCTGTTGACACTAGAAAATACAAGCAAATTACTAAATTGTTATGAAATTTAAAGTTCAAATGCGATTTTCTCGAAAAAAAAGATGAACGTGTTTCTGATTTTTTTTGTGTGGATGGACAAACATCTAAACTTTTAAAAAAATAAATAAAAAAGAAAAAAAAAAGTGGCCGGATTTTTGATAAATTGACTTTTTTAAAAAATGGAAAATTTCAGAACGGGTTCTGAAAATTTTTCAAATAAAAAAATTTTAATCGATAGCCCATAAAAAACTATATAACACTGTAAATTTTTGAGATTGTGGTGCATTCCATTTTAATGTGATAAATATTTAATCAAGGCAACTCGCCACAAATTTGACCATTTTTCCAATATTTGACCACGCCTCCTAAGCCAAGTTTTTGAAAAATTGAAAAACCAAAAACGCAATTTTCTAAGTTCCATATAGGGCTAAACATACCACCTATTCAGAAGTTTACGGTACACATGTTTTTTTTCGCTGGACATTTGGTGTGGAATGCCTCATATATTTAAAAAAAGTTTTCTGACATAAATAAAGATATCTCAAAAAGTAATAACGATACAGATCTCGTTTATGTTTCAAATAATAGGTAATTAGACAGGCTTTAAAATGGCATTCACAAAGATTTTCTTTTGAAAAAGGCCAAAGGTCAGTGTTTTCACCATAAATTTTGGAGAGATATATATCAAAAAACGATATTTTTAAAATTTTGAAAAAAATATATGTTTTTAAGGATCACCTTAACTACACCAAAAAAATATGGAGGAGACAAATTTGAGTAATCCCTTGTTTAAATTTAAAAACAAAAATTGAGTATTTTTTTAATTGACGCAATTAAAAATTTACTTAAAAATTTTAAAAACAATTCAAATATATAATTTAATAAAAATTTAATAGTTTTTTTTAATTTTGTTTTTTACTCTCATAGTTTTTTGAATTCTCGTTTAGTTTATACTTTTTTGTGTATGTATATGAAAGTTTGTAATCGTCTTTATAAAATTTTCCTATGTTTTTGAGACATAAATATGTTTGGTAAGGTTTGAAAAAACAAGTTTTTTACTTTTTTTTTGCAAAAAAAAATTTAAAACTTTTTAAACTTAAAAAAAAAAATAAATCGATAAATTTTGAGTAAATTTTTAATCGTGTCAATTAAACATTTACTCATTTTTTTTTTAAAACATTTAATAAATTTTTATTAAAACTTTACTCAATACTATTGAATCGTTTACTGGTGCAAAATTGAGTAATTTTATACTCAATAGTATTAAAAATTTACTCAAATATTTTTTTTTATTTTTTCTGTGTACTTAAGTTTAAATTTTCAGGATGTAGACTGCATTGGAACTTTTAATATTAATAGAAACATAGCGAAAGGCAAGAAAAAGCGGTGTATTTTCCTTAAGAAAACATTTTTTTTATCCTTGGGACCCTGCTACCAAAGTTAACTTTTCTGAATGTTTTTGACGTGCTTTTTATTAATATTAAAAGAAAAATATATTTTGTCAAATATATGCGATTTTCCCAAATTTCAAGACCACATATCTTGAAAACTAGAATGACCAGAAGCCTAAAAATTTGTCACAATCTCTTTTTTGTTAAACTAAATCCCTTTACTGAATTTCATTAAATTTGGAGGAGGTGAAGTCAACTCATTGGCTGAATTGAGGTGTTTTAGCTCAAGAGCTTTTTTTGTCTTAGGCAAGCTTACAAAAAGTATTGCAAAAATAAATTTAATTCAGAAAAATAGTTTTTTGAAAATTTTTCTTTGAGCATATCATAGTTTCAGTAAGTAAAGAAAAATTACCTCGAGCTAAAATAACCCTACTCAAAATTTTCCTATATAATAATTCTCAGATTTTGAGATAACTTTTTTTTAAAAAAATTTTTATGCAGAACATAAAAATTCTTAGATTCTGAAACATTTTTCTTATAAAGACATGGTCAGAATAGAGACATTTTTCCTATAAAATAAATTGCCAGCTTTAATAAATTTTTCCTATAAAGAAGTTTAGAGGCAATTTTTTATTAGAGAAACTCTAAATTGTGCAACGTTTTTCGTATAGACAATTTTCTGATTTTAAAACACTCCTGAAAAAAGTCTTAAAGTCTGCTTTAAAACTATAACAAATGTAATCAAATTCAACAAAAATATTTAGAAATTCTGCTCTTAAGTGCTAATTTTAGTAGATAGTAACTACTCCGGGAATTTGTATAAAAATCCTTTTACATTTTGAGAATTTTTATACTGAACTCTATAAAATTTTTTTCTGAAGAAAAAGTTTTAAATTCTCCGAGATTTTATAATGGAAATTATTTGAGAATTACTACAGTATACGGGTGCGTATTATTAATGGATATTTATGAATTTATTAATAATACGCACCGTATCCTGAAGTAACAATTAAGTCATTATAAAATCTATTATACACAGAACAAAATAAAATAAAATAAAATTTTAGTAAATTTTTAGTACTATTGAGTAAAAAAATTACCCAATTTTGCACCAGTAAACGATTTAGGGCGGATTACTCAATGAAAAATTAGCTGCTAACTGGCGATTCAACTGAGCCTTATGTCAAAATTTGTATGAAAAAGTTAAATTTAACGGAGAGTTATTTTATAACGGAGCATTGAGTAATCCAGCCTTAATAGTATTGAGTAAACTTTTAATAAACATTTATTAAATGTATGCCAAAAATTTTGGGTAAATTTTTAATTGACATAATTAAAAATTTAATTGTGTCAAGTAAAAATTTACTTAAAATTTATAAATTTATTTATTATTTAATTGTGTCAAGTAAAAATTTACTTAAAATTTATCAATTTATTTTTTTCAAAAGTTTAAAAAAGTTTCACATTTTTTTTACAAAAAAAAAAAAAATTTTTCCAACTTTTACCAAATATATTTATGTCTTAAAGATAAAATTCGTAAAGATGATTTCAAACTTTTATATACATATAAAAAAAAAACTATAAACTATATGAGAATTCTAAAAACAAGGAAAATAAAAAAAATATTAAGTTTTTATTAAATTACGTATTTACTTAAATTTTTTTAAAAACTTTCGAGTAAATTTTTAATTGTGTCAATTTAAAAATTAAAATCCTGTTTTTCCTCCATATTTTTATAATTTCTCTCTATTCAAGTTACCTGCACTCTATATGCTATTTTACGTACATATGTGTGTATTTGCAAACTTTAAGCATGTGTGCAAATATTCTTATTGTACTGAAAAGAGTAATGCTACATTAGCGATTTAAGATTATAAAGAAATGTTGAATATTATTGACATTGCAGCTGTTTATGTCTGTCACGGCCAAACCAATTTTGACAGTTATGAGGAATTTTCAAAATTCAAATAGCGATTATTTGCTATATTTTTGAATTTTAGGTGATCGCTTTTCAAAATTGTCATACATTTTTTGGTTTCCTAAATATCGACAATGTATACTCGTAGTTTGTTTACATTTTTCGTGACGGCGATTGTCATTTAAATTAAAACTTTCTATAACACTTAAAAAACTCAATATATACGATAATATATTTATAAATGAGTGGTCTGGAAAGTTAGAATCAATGAATCAAAATGACGTAAGATCAAAATGTATTATAATCTTGTCGTTCTGTTAGAAATCTATACATTGAAATCCTATAAATAATTTTATCATTTCGGTTTCCGATAAGAAATCTAATCATTTCGGAATATTTTGGTAAATGTGTAGGGTGTTTATGGATTCGGTCAAATCGAAATAAACTTTTTTTCTTTTTGACATATTTAAATATTTCGAGATGTAGGCATTCCAAGAGGATCTTAAAAATCCTGTCTCTACATATCAAGTTTTTCAGCATACTCTATTTGCTTTGTGGAAAACATGTATGTGGTCAGAATATTCGTGATATCGAAGGGAAGTTGGGTTGGGGGAGGGAGGATAATATTATTTTTTTTTTGTTATTAAGATTTTTTGTTCTTTTGGCACTGAGGTACAAATAGTAAACAGCATGTGCAATGTACTGTGCGTGTTTTATCCTGAATACTATTGAGATTTGAATAGTGTACATATTATAGTGAATGTACGTTAGAATATCCCGAAAATTAATAATTTTAGGGCATACCCCTGGAATGATGTTTAGCAAAGAGCTGATTACGTGTAAACAAATTAAAAAAATTTTGGAGGTCATCTTCAGGGCGCAACCAGCGCTTAAAATTTGCATCCGTAGTGCATTTTGTCAAAATTTTTTTATTTTTTTATTTTTAAAATTGGTGCCCAAAGTTTCGTAAGGTAGAGTATATTCTGAAAAAAATATTTGTAAAGTTTTCATGGAGCAATTTTGGTCCAGCCCATCGTTTTAAAATTTTGAAAAGCTGTAATTTTTTATACATTTTTTAAGGTTTTGTTACAACCGGAGTTTGTAAAAGTTCTTTTGAGATTTTGTGTGAAACGGTGTTTATGTTCAAGCCTTTGTATAAAAAACTGTTTTTTTACAAAAATTTTACAAAAATATGTAATAAATTATTCATCTTTATAAAGTGAAAACTTTATAAATATTTTTTCCTTAATGTACTGTACCTAACGAAACTGTTGGCACGAATTTTAAAAATAAAAAAAAATATTTTTTTTTGACCAAATGCACAACGGATGCAAACTTTAAGCGCTGGTTGCGCCCTGAAGATGACCTCCAAATTTTTTAAATAATTTTTTCCGTAATCAGCTCTTCAATAAGCATCGTTCTAGGGGTATGCCCTAAAGTAATTCCAAAATTTCCTAATTTCGGGACATGCTAATGTACGTGCATGTATGGAGCAGTGGCGGGAAATGATTTTAAGTTTGGAGGGGTCAACTGAAGCTGAATTAGATTAATTTTCTCGGATTTTGTGGATGAACATGATGGGCTGTGGATGAACCTGATGGGCTGATCATAACTAAAGGGTAGATCTCAGACATTGTTTTTTAAGAAGCATAACTAATTTGATCAGCCGCTTTAACCGATGGATCGACAATTGTCTTTTAATACCGTTATTTTTTTTGATACTATGGAATAAGACATCATTGAAAGGCAATTGGTGACCAAAGGGTTAAGACCAATGTCTAAATGAGTTCTGCATCTTATACAGTCATGTTTAATCTTTATCATCGACTCATTTTTAAGTCGCCATCACATCGGGTTCATCAGCTATGTGTTTCTAAAAATACCCAAATCGGCTATTTTTTAACTTTGACCTTAAATTCCTTAAAAACCTGATGTGACGGAAAAGTTTGAAGACCGGATTTTTGAAAAGCAGAACTATTGTAATTAAGTTTATAAGGTTGAGTCCCAGTCGAATTTTCGATATTTAATAGTGCAACACTGTGCAACTAATTTGGGGTCTTCGAGTGTTTCTTGAATAGGACAAAAAAATGAAAGTATACAATTAGAAGATCAAAATTGCCGAAGGGTTCAAAAAACTTAGCTGGAGTTCTTTTTTTATAGCCCACTGAAGTTTTGATTTTTTTTTAAAGGCGTTTGGATAGATAGAACGTGCCTGCAATATAACGTGCGTTTAAAGGGTTAACATGTTCTACTCAAATTTTCTGCATCAAATTTTACTAGGGGTTTTCAAAGTTCGTGCGAAAAGTGTAAAATGCTTAAAAAAGTAAAATTGTAAATTTTCACACTTAGTGTTGTTCATCGAAATCGTGTGAAATAAGTCGAGAAAAATTTATAAGTCTGCTTCTGTGCTAAATAGCGTTAATAGATGTCTACAGTTAAATTTGATGGCGGTTCATTTTTTAGAACATATTAACCCACTACCTCCCATTTGTAGGCGTCATTTTGGCCCTTTTTTCAAATATCCTTTTAGAATACGACTAAGGCGTGCGTTTAAAAGGTTAAAATGTTCTACAAACATTTTCTGCATCTGCATTGTCAAAGGTCAAAAGTTTGTGCGATATAAGAAAGATTGAAAACTCCAGTGGGCCATAAAAAAGAACTAACAAGGGAAGTCTCCTTGGTGTCACCCTCCGATCTTCATGAAATTTGGATATGTTGTTAAGAACGAAAATTAATTCGACATGTATTTTTTTTTTAGCGGCCCAAACTTATTTTCGATTTGTATGGGGGGAAATTGACCTTTTTCAGTTTTTTACGATTTACGCCTATTTAAACCAAATTAATATAGGCATGTGTGGTATCAGATTAAAGGTATTAAAAATACCTATCCCATGGTGCTAACAAAGGGCCAAAGAAATTAGTATTTTTCGACTTATTAATAAACATATCCAAAAATTTTGGTATTTTACTCAATATGATGAAAAGTCGCATGCATGTTTGGACACGTTCTTAGCACACGTAAGTAGATTTTCCAAAGACCTTTCATTTGGTATGTAACATGACTATGACATGAAAAATGACCTTGTCTTCCCCCCTCCTTTTACCCCCTTAATATGAATTTGGGCCGCTAAAAAAAATACCTGTCCCTTTATTTTTTCTGCTCTTCAAAATAAAACCAATTCCATAAAGATCCGCGGGTGACACTAGGGATACTTCCCTTGTTAGTTTTCAAAACCCTTCGGGGGTTTTATATAGAATATACTGTTAATATACTTTTTTTGTCCCATCCAAGATACAAACTCGTGTTTCATAGTGTAATCTGCCCTAAGTTGTTGGCATATTTTATTACTTATCTGCACCATAGGTGCCACCTATTAGGTGGGTGACAAAATATGCTGGGAACATGATCACGGCAACTATTCTATGTTTTCTGCAACCATACATTGTTATAGCAATCATGTAATAATTGTTTTAATTTTTTTCTAACCACACAATGTTTGCAGGGATCATGATAATATGATACCACTTCCACTCTCTCTCTCTCTCTCCACTCCCTTAAAAGTGAAGTATAACCATACAGTATGATTTCTTCAGTTAAGAGGTGAGTCACAGTTGGGTCGACAGACCACAACCACAAATGGTTTTTGTCAGATTACAACCACAAAAATTATTGAATATTTTATTTTTTTTCCTAACATCTGCTTCTATTATCAGATAACACAGTGCAACACCCAAAATCGGAATGGGATGAAACCAAAAGCAAATGAAAGTTGACATATTCCATAACAAACCCATCAAGGCTTTTTTCTAGTTCAGAGCTAGATTTTGTTTTACACGCATTTGAAGTTAGTGCACTTTTATTATAATTATAATAATAAATGCTTGAAAACTGTATCAGTGGCGAATGATTAATATTGTAATTGCCTTTAAATAACAATCATACGCAACGGTGTCCAGTGATTTATATTAATAATTACCTTTAAATAACAATCATACGCAACGGTGTACAGTGATTTATTTTAATAATTTGGCTATTCAGTAAATAGATACTGGACCGATTGCAGCAAAATTCATACCAGTCATAGCTGAAGTAATTTTGAGCTTAAGTTTGGAAACTGGACCCTACATGTCCAATAAGGGCACCACCAGGGGCCTTTAAAGTAGGACATGTTTAGTACACAAAAACTTTAAATGCTTTAAAATCACCAACTTTAAATGCGTGTAAAATAAAATCTAGCTCTGACCTAAAAAAAAGGCCTTGAGGGTTTTGTTATGGAAAACGTCAGCTTTCATTTGCTTTTGGTTTCATCCCATTCCGATTCCGAAAGTTCGATTTTGTATCACTGTGTAATTAGCACCAAAAAAATAAAGGTGTATAAAATTTTTTTGACACGGCAATTTGATTAAAACAAAAAATGTCGTCACGATAAAAATGTCGTCACGATTTTTTACTTTTTAGCCAATTGCCGTTTAAAAAAACTTTTTGTGGTTGTAATCTGACAAAAACTATTTGTGGTTGTGGTCTGTCGACCCAACTGTGACTCGCCTCTAAAGTATGATTAAAACTGTGTTTAACTGCAATCATATCATGTTTAAAATGGAGCTTAGACTATTTTTGGTATATGCTATGACTGGATATACTATGATTGACTACAATCATAATTCCAATCATACTATTTTGCCCATATATACATTATGATTGAGTGAAAGAAATATTAATACTGAATTATAAATAAATTCTGATAAAATTTGCAATTTTTCCATATTTTTTCTTTAGAATAATTTGTATCCTCTTGTACGTCTGCACTGTCTGCCTATAGTGTAGAATCCAATTGAATACAAATAAACATTCATATCCACACTCATCCATATATAGAAATGTGCATGTGTATGAAAGAGGTACTATTTTCTACAGCTAATATTATGAAGAAGGATAATGATGCGATTGTTAGTGTTGTTGTTTTTGTTGTTGTTGTTGTGTCAGTTCTACTGATGAATTTCCTGTAACGGTTTTTGCACACAAGTACAAAAGTAGGCAAAATGCTATACTCTCATCAGAGCCATCCATTTGTTTAAACCATGCAATTTCGTGAAAATTCCTGTTCTTCTTACATCTCACTCCCTTCATTTTGGACAATCTTGCAATGCACACACAAACACACTGAGGATAACTGGCAACATACATTTTCCAAACCACAGTATTTTTTCTGTTTTTAAGTTTTGGTTCTTTTTTTTCGTAATTGCACTTGAACAATTTTTCACTTTTGGTTTGATTTTAAAACTCATATGTATATGAGTATGTTTTTTATACACACATATACGGATGGCATCAAGAGGATGCAGTGCAGCAGCATTTGGAAAAAAAAGAAGAAATTACTGAAATTTACAAAGGAAATTGTATGTGCGCGCAATTGTTGCATTTCTTTTTTTTTGTTTGTGTGTGTATATAAATGGAACCAAGTTTTGCAATAAAACTGCATGGGTATAGATTAGAGTGGGGCGAATAATTAACCGACTGATAAAATCAAAAACCGTGAAAAAGAACACATTTTTAATACGATTTTTCTTTCGTCATTCCTGGAAATTTCGATAGCGAAAACGATATCATATTTTTATGGAAAAACGATATTATAAAGAAAGGTACATTAAGAACGAAAACACTATCGTTTTCGTATAATATGTGATAATTAGGTGATATTGCCCAATAAACCAAACGATACCGATTATGATATCGAAGCAATATCACCTAATTATCACATATTATACGAAAACGGTAGTGTTTCCGATCTTAATGTACCTTTTTTTATGATATCGTTTTTCCATAAAAATATGATATCGTTTTCGCTATCGATAATTCCAGTCATAACGATAATAAAATTGCCATTTTCCAAGAAAGTGGGTGCGAACATAAAAAAGTATTTAAATAGCGATTAGATTGTATTACTATAGTGCAAAAAGCTTATTAGTTGAATTAGTTAACATTTATTTCGAGTAGGAACTTTCTAAAAATAATTTTTGTCCAAATGTTTTTTCGCTGGATGATCCTACATTCCACATTTCCAGTTTCTAGCACCAGGAGTCAGGAAAAGTATCAATGTACAATTTTAACCCTCTTACTCCATTAAATTCTAAATTTCCAAAAGTACTTTTTTAGAATTTTTTGGCTGGATGACTTTTTTTCCTAATTTCAAGTTTCTATGACCATTTTTTAGGATATAGACAAAGTACCAAAGCACACTTTTTTTGTACCCGTTTACCAACTTGGAATCCAAATCTTTTTAAATTTTTTTTCCGTTAAAGAATACTGTATTCAAAATTTCAAGATCATAGGAAAATTTTTTCAGGAGATAGAAAAAGTACAAAAGGACACTTTTTTATCCGTTTGCTTCCTAAAATCCAAATTTCAAAAATGCACTTTTTCAGATTTTTTTCAAATTTCAAGTTTTACCGTCATAATTTCTAAAATTCCCTTTTTTGGAATGTATTTTTCTGCTTGGGGATCTTACGTTCCACATATCAAGCTTTTTTACCATTTTTAGAGGAGATCGAAAAAGTATCAAAGTACACTTTTTTACTCGTTTCCCACAGTGTGTCCTTTGTATGGAAAAGGCGCGCATAGAAGTTTTTTCATTATAACTTTTGAACGGATTGGGCTATTTCTAAAATTTTTACAGTTTTGGAAACTAGAAACTTAGAGCTATTTTTGGATGTCGTTTCAAAGATGTACTGTCAATACCCTACCTTAAACGGGAAGGTAAAATTGGTTAACTAACCAACAAAAAAAAAAGTTAAAAAAAATTCGATTTCCTCGAAAATTATACTTTATACCACCGAATTTTTGTGATGTGCATTACAACTATATGGTTAAACCCAAAAATCGGAATTCACGACCAGCTTTTTGAAGAATATATTACAAATAGTCAAGAAAAAAATCAAACTACTTACGATTTATAAATAACTATTTTATTATTCAATGTAGATCTCTTTAAAATATTTTTAAGAGGGATTATTTATCTGCACACAAATAATATACCCTACATTTAGAGAACCGGCAATTAAAACTTGTTTGCCTTCAGGAAACTCATTTAATATAAACAAAAATAAAACAAATTAACCAATAAAAATTGAATTATGAAAAAAAGAAGAAAGTTCAATATAGATAACAAAATTAAATTATTTACTCCATCTCTAGCTAGAGTTGTCAAAACCGATTTCCGAAGTATTCGAAAAATCGATTTTTTTCTATTTTTCCGGTTTTTTAAAAAAGGCCGGTTTTCGAAGTATTCGAGAAACCGATTTTTTGGTCTCGAATAATCGACTTTTTCATATATTAATTTTTTTCGTTATTTTGCATTCAATGAAATTTTTTAGTAAACATCTCTAAGTTGAGAAATCGGATGTCCCCAGATCATTTGAAATGTATCCTTTTTTTGAAATACTGTTTAATAAAAAAAAACTAAAAGCTTTTATTTGATCTTAATTACATCTATTTACATTTGATGTAGTAACATTCGTAAATCATATGTATTGTCAGTTCTATAGTAAAGATGGGAGTGTGAGTGACTCAAACACATTCACCCTCACGAAGAGAATTTCCTAATCACGCACACTAACTTACGAGCATATTTTTTTCTACTCACAATCACGTGAGTAAATTTATGACAACTCACACTCACGTTCATTCACACTTACGTTCACTCACACTCACGAAACTTTTTATACAAAAAAAAAAAACTTTTAAAAATTAAGATTTCAAAAATGTAGGAAAATAAACTGCTAATGTGCCAATCTCTATTCTGAAGTATGTACAATAGGGCTATAACCAAATTTTTGGCATAGCACCACGTGATGGACAATGTTATTTTATTAAACAAAATCGCTTTCTCCGATCATTTTGCAAAAAAAACCACACGCACCAAATGCATTTTCTAAAAGTCCTCAAGTTTTTTTTATTAATACAATATTTATGTATTTTTTATTTAACAACAAGCGAAAATATTAAAAAAATGCTAATGTCTATTATTTGAAGGAAATAAACTTTAGATTTAAAGTTCGTGCTGATTTACATAAAGGTTTAAAATCCTGGACCACCTTAATGGCACGTTCCGCGCAAATATTACTTCTTTGCTGGTTTGAAATTATTGAATGTTCTTTTTCCTAATGTCTGAAAAAGCATTTCTGGCGTTTTAAATCTACCTAGCGACTGCTCCAGAGATTTAAAGTCATCTTCCCTGAATCGGTGGTCTGAGAACCATATGTCAAACCATTTTCCAAAATAAAGGCACATATTAGGTATTTGGTAGCTCGCGAAACAAGGTGCTGATGGTATTGGTATTTCTGTGCATATTGATCCACCAATCCAGCACTTTAGATCGCTACGCGACATTCAAAACACTGCAATGGCTAATAGAAAGTGGAGAGAGCTAACGACGAGTGCGATCAGTAAAAGATTGTGGGCATGCTACAATCTAAGAAAAACTGAATACTTACTCTCACTCACTAGATGGAACTGCCGTGTACTTACTGGAGTGATCACCGGGCACTGCCTAATAGGTTATCATAGAAAGAAGATGGGACTTATTTCTGATGCAAGCTGTAGAAGGTGCGATGAACCTAACACTGAAGAAACGGTCGAACATATTCTTTGCCAATGTCCTGCTTTGGCCAGAACCCGACTGCACATTTTAGGCAGACATGACTTCGAGAGCTTGGAAACCGTTTCGAATGTCGACCTAAGGCAAATAGTACAATTCGCGATGAGGACAAACGCGTTCTATCAGCGTCGCTGAGGAATTATTGTGGTTTCGCTATGGACCATCCGGTCTATGTGAGGAGTCTTTGACTCCGCCACCTCTAACCTAACCTAACCTAACCTAACCTAGGTATTTGGTATTAAAATGAATGTTAAAATGTTGTTGGTGAGGTGGGTAGTACCCACTGGGTACCTTCCCCGCCTACCTTAGTTTTAGTTTCGGACTCGATTAAAGCGGAATCTTAGTTAAAATAGCTACATTTTTCGATTTTTAAACAAGAAAATACAAAAATAGTAATTTAAAACTTCATCGCGTTTGGTGCGTGTACTTTTTTAACATCCTCGAAAAAGTGAAAACATTCTTCTTCATAGTTTTTTATGGCCTATATGACTGTGCTATGCCAATTTTGATATTTGCAAAAAATTTAAAAAACGTATAGCCCTAATGTACAAATACCTTGTTTTGCTTTCCTTTTTTATTGTTTTGTTTTACTTTTTTATCAAATAAATAATTAAAAACAAAAACCGAAAAACCGATTATTCGAAACCGGTTTTTAGTTACAAAACCGAAAAACCGATTTTTTTAAAAGGCGGTTTTTCTAAGTATTCGAAAATCGGTTTTTGAAATTGACGAATATTTGACAACTCTAATCTCTAGCAATTCCAACACTTCCGGTGGATAATTCGTTTTGTTTTTGGATTTAGTTCGTTATTTCGTTTTATTGACATTTTTGGGTCACTTTGAATCATAAACATATGAAAAATATCCTCCAGATTGTGAAAAATGGATTCTGTGTACATTAGAGATTGAACCTGACATACATCTTTTTAAGTAACGCCGGAGAAATAAAAAGCATGTTATGTAAAACAATCAAATTGTACAACTTTTAAACTAATTTAACAAATAATTTGAATATTTTTGTTTTTAACCTTAACTTTAACCTCGATTTGACAGAGCTCTGGCACTTTCTGGCAAAAGTTATAACATACGAAATGTTATGGAATACCTCTAGTATAACCCGCACTAGCGTTTTGCATTATCCATCATTATCTGCAGAAGTTGCAGTCTATTATGTAAATGGATTTTTAAAGATATTTAAAAAAAACATTGATTTTTACTCAATATAACTTTTTGTTGGGTTATTTTTTTAATATAAAAAAAAATTAATAATAAAATAACGGATCTTGGAGACATGTTGGATGGATTACTCCACAAGATGAATTTTTAAAATTTTTTCAAAAAATGTCCTTTACAAAAAAAATAAATTAAGAAAAATGTGAAAAACTCAATACTTTGGGGTTGTGCCCCAGCCAAACTAAGAGTCGCATTGATGTAACGGAAACTGATTTTTAGTCTCCAGAGTGTCAAAATTAAGTATGCACCTAAAAAAAAATAATAGGCAATTTTTTTTTTTTACCCAAATGCGCACGAATATCACACCGTGTTTCCCCTTAGAATCGGAATTTCCAAAATGTCCTTTTTCCAGAATGTTTTTATACCCTCCACTTAGTGATAGGGGGTATATATAAGTTTGTCATTCCATTTATAACTCATCGAAATATTGGTCCAGGACCGCATAATGTAAATATATTATTGATCAGTGATCGATTTTAAGACATTCTAGCGATGTCCGTCTGTGGAAATAGTGATCACGGCCAAAGTAGTAAACAGATATGACTAAGATTTATTATATTTACTTGTTGTTGCCCTAAAGCCCACTTCAGACTATAATATTAAAATCTGAATTTCCAAATTTTTCTTTTTCTGCTTTTTTTCCGCTGTAGGATCATAAATTTAAAATTTATAGGACCATTTTTTTAGCAGATAGAAAATTTACAAAAGTACACTTTTTTATGCGGTTGCCCACTTAGAATCGGAATTTCCAAAATGAAATTTTTTCGTAACCTTGTCAAATTACTAGAACAAGTCCCGTAATCCCATTTTACCAATATTTGACAGTTTTCCTTGTTTTTTAACAAAAAATTTTCGATCGAAATTGGAATTTTTCTTTGTAATTTTACAATCTTTCTCCTAAATATAAAAATTTCCAAGGTAATTTTATAAAAAAAAAATTTAGTTAACTCACGAGAATTCCTTTAAGTATTATCCCATCCAAAAAGTTGTAAATTTACAGTTTTATTGGTAAAAAACTTGTAAAATTACAAAAATGCTCGTAATTTTTACTAGAAATTCTCGTAAAATAGGAGGTAACACAAAATCTATTTAAGTCTCGAGAAGTTCTTGTAATTTTTATCGCATCAAAAAAGTTGTAAATTTACATTTTTATTGGTTACAAGCTACTGTAAATTGTTTGTAATTTTACAACCTTTTTACCAATAAAATTGGAACTCTCGAACAAAAGGAGAGGCTTTTTTGGTAATTTGAGTGTACATTTTAAATATCAGATTTGTAGGATCATTTGTTTAGGAGATAGAAATAGTACCAAAGTAAACTTTTTTTAATCGTTTTTCCCCTTAGAATCCGAATTTCCATGATGTGCTTCTTTCTGATTATTTTTCCGCTAAAGAATCCTACATTCAAAATTTTAAGTTTATAATTTCAACAAGCACTATCGGTGCATAGATATCTACCGTGTAAGTAAAATTTCTAAAACTAAACCCTTAGGTAAATATAATTTTCAATGTTATTTTACCGGCTAGGTAAAGATATCTATTAGGTATTTTACACCCGTAGTTACCTACTTGTTGAAATTACGAGCATTAGCATCATAATTTACAAAATGTACTTTTTCAGATTGTTTTTCCCGCTAGAGAATCTTACATTTACAGGACTATTTTTTTTAAGAGATAGAAAAAGTACTAAGATACACTTTTTGCCCGTTGAATTTCCAAAATGTACTTTTTCGCAATAGTACAAAAATAATATTTTTTACCGTTTGCTCCTTTAGAATCCGAATTTCAAATATATACTTTTTTTTAAGAATATAGAATATAGAGAAGAATTCTACATTACAAATTTTAAGTATTCTGCCTCCCAAATTTCAAATTTATTGTACTATTCTTTTTTAAAGAAAGAAAAAGTATAAACGTATTTTTTTTACCCTTTTTTGTACCCTTGTTATACCCTCCAACCACTGTATGGGGGTATACTCACTTTGTCATTCCGTGTGTAGCGCATCGAAATATCGGTCTGGGATCCCATAAAGTATATATATTATTGATCAGTGATCGATTCTAAGACATTCTAGCGATGTCCGTCCGTCCGTCCGTCTGTCCTTCTGTAGAGGACACGATACAGTCCAAAATAAAAGAGCTAGAGTTTCGAAGTTTGGCACGAATATGTCTTATATTCCTAGCCAGGTTAAGTTCGGAAATGGGCAAAATCGGAACAAGGGGAAAAAAGTTCCCCCTTGGAGAACTAACCCAACCTCTGAAAAACGGTATTTTTTGCAGGGTTTTATGTACTTTTTTTAAGCAAATGCAACATTTTTATGTCAGAGGAAGCTCAAAACCCTGCATGTGGACCCACCTATTAAAAAAAATATAAAAAAGTTTGACCCGCCCCTTTTGTGGGCGTGGATATAAAAAATGTATTCTAATAATGAATAATAAGATTTAATAATTGCATGAATCATAATAAATTCATTTGATAACATCTATCGCAAGGGGAAGGTGTCCCCCTATGTCTCCCACCAAAACCCAAAACCACCCCTCCCCACCAAAAAAAAGGCTTCCCTGAAAATTTTTTTTTATGTTTTTTTTTACATTTTGGAGGGTATAAAAGATTCGGCACAGCCGAATTTAATATTCTTACTTGTTTTTTTCTATTAATGGATTCCTAATAGTTCTAGTTAATGGGACCGTTTTTTAGGAGACTTTTTTCTGAAGTTTATTTTCCGTTAGGGGCTCCTAAATTTCAACTTTACCATCATTTAGCAGATAGAAAAGTACACTTTTTACATTTGTTGATTCTTTTAAATCCAAATTTCCATAAGATGCTTTTTTTAAATATCAAGACCATTTATTTTTTGAGATAGAAAAAGTACCAATATGCACTTTTTTAACGTTATTGCCTTCTTTTCTTGGAATATTTTTCCGCTAAAGGATCCTAAATTTTAAATTTCTAGGACCATTTTTTCAGGAAATATAAAAAGTACCAAGGTACACTTGTTTACCCATAGAATAGTTACTTCCAAAAACCCAGATTTGGTGTTTTTTTTTTTTTTTTTTAAATTCAACAAAAAACTTTTTTTTGGTCCACCCTAATACACAGAACATAAAATATCGAGAATCCTACATTACAAATTTGAAGTATTCTGCATTCCAAATTTTCAATTTATAGTTTTTTTTTTTAAAGATAGTAAAAGTTCAAAAGTACTTTTTTTGAACCTTTTTGTGCCCTTGGAATCGGCGTTTCCAAATTGATTCCTATTAATTCTGGTTAATATGGCCATTTTTCAGGAGATTTTTTTCTGAAGATTTTTTTCCGTTAGAGGCTTCTAAGTTTTAACTTTATCATTCTTTCAGGAGAAACGGAATTTTCAAAAGATTGAAAAAAGCAACATTTTTTTTCTGGAGATATGAAAAACACCAATATGCACTTTTTTAACCTTTTTGTCTTTTTTAAAAAAAAATTATTTTCTTAGAGTATTTTTTCCGGTGGTACCCCATAGAAACTGAATTTCCAAAAACCCTGCTTTAGTGTTTTTTTAAAATTCAACAAAAAACTTTTTTTTGGTCCACTCCAATATACAACCTACATGCACGTACATTTTTAATGTTGTTCTTGTATTTCAGTTTTTCCTGACCAAAAACCAAACAAAACAAAAAATACATAAACAAGGGACGCATTTTCCCAAAAACAAAGCCCCGACTCTTCTCATGTGCCGCGTAAACAACACACATACATACACTCGAGTATTTATTCCATTCAAGTCATACTGTGAAATTGGTGTAAAGAATTTTTACTTTGTTGTAGTTGCCGTTTGCTGTTTTTTTTGTTTTTTTTTTGTTTCACTTCTTTGTATGTTCGTTACGTTTGTGTTTTTATTTCCGCTTCCGCTAACATAGCAACATCATCATCATCATCATTGAGCATGTAATTTACAATGCTGTGGAAAAACTGTATAAAAAAAACCAAATGCTATTGCAATGATCCACGACAAGTAAACATAAATATTCCTTTTTTTCTTTCTACTTTTTTTTTGACTGCCATCAAAAACTTTTATATACACTGAAAGAATTTTGATAACTGAATTTTTATTTATTTCGGTTTGAGTCCATATTAATTATTTCTGAGAAATAATAATTGTTGTACAATCAGAAAATCTGAAAAAAATCAAGTGACAACACAGGCTAAGTGGAGATGTCGACAGCTTTCGGAAGATGCAACCCTTCCATCATCAGCACTCCTTCGATTGACACACACTTAATGTGTGTCAGATTAAAATTAGCCATTTAAATGAAACTTTTGAACAAATTAAATATCGGAATTACTCCTCTTTGTGTTGAATAACCCGTATTCACCATTATTCGTGTTGTATTCATTTGGCAGAAACTTAATCAATCTTAACTTTTAACAGAGTTGTATTTTTCCCATTGTTAACCCTAAATAGGACTTTTCAAGTCTTGAAAAATGTCCGCTAGGTTTAAGTGTGTGGCAATCGAAGGAGTGCTGATGATGGAAGGGTGGCATCTTCCGAAAGCTGTCGACATCTCCACTTAGCCTGTGTTTTCACTTGATTTTTTCAGATTTTCTCATTGTACAAATATTATTATTTCTTAGAAATAATTAATATGGACTCAATAACAATTCAGAATTTTGATTCATAATATTTATAAATGATTTGCGAATATTGATTTTTCTAAAAAAAAAATGAAACAGTGCATAAAATTTTGTCATATAGTTACACTCAAAAAAATACGTTAGTAAAAAAGTTTGTAAAATTGTTTGTATCCCAACATTACAACTTTTTTACTAAATTGTACTAAAAAAATAATTTTTTGTAATTCGTTTTAGTAAACTCGCGTTACAAACTATTAATTTTTTACTGATTTTTTAATAATTTTTTCAGTTGATTTTTTAAAAATTTCATATTAACTTTTCGGTTTTCTTTTCTAGAAAAGTAATGCACTAATGAAATACAAAAAGAAAATGTTATTAAAATATTTGGAAATTAAGAAGAGCATTTAAAAAAATAAACAGTTAGTTATTTTTTTATTTTAATGGTAAAACTGCGCTTTGATGAGTATGAATATGTTTATTATTTTCAATATTGAATTACACTTATTTGTCTGCTTCATTGTAACTACTTTGTTTTCTTTCAAATAAAAAAGTATAATATTATTAAAAAGGGAACAAAATGCAGTAAAGAGAAGATATGCAAAATTCCAAAAAACACCGACCTTTTTCAATTCTTTTTTCTTTCTTCTCCACTTGCGGTCCTTTTTTGTTTTACGCTATCTGCGAATTTTTTTTTCTTGTGTACAGTGTTGATTTCTTAATACTCAGAATAGTATTGGTAATTTTGTGTACTTTTCTTCATGCCTTTCTTTCTATTATTCAGTTGAAAAATAGCATTTGAATTGACAACGTCGCGGAGCGGTATTAATAAAAAAACGTACAAACAACAAAATATTACAACACAAAATACAGGTAACCAAATGTTAAAGTATTTTTTGTTTAAAATTTACTCTTTTTTAGGACAATAAATAAAACAAAATAGAAAATGATGAAAGCAGGTAACAACTGTATATTTATGTGTTCCATTTAAATAATATCAATGTAATGTATTTTTTATTCTAGAACACCAATTTATTCAACATGGCAATTTATTCAACACAATTTTCAAAGCATTAATTTTATGTGGTATGTAATTTATATCAGGCTTTAAAAACTGCCAATAACTATCGTAGTTTGTAGTTTAGTTTATTTCTACTACACGAACATTGCAGTAGCTTGAGAAAAACTAACTGCACAATTATTTTTTTGCACACAAAGTGTAGTTTTAGTTTTTGATGAACTATTAGTTATTCCTATTGCTACTGCTCACATAGGCAACAAAAAACAAAACTACACAAGCAGTGGAAGTTAAAAAGTTGAATGTTGTGCTGACCTCCACTAGTAGTTTTACTTCGTGAAAATAGTGTACAACTTCGTAAAAAATTATAAACTGTTAGTCTTTCGTTTATTGACTACACAACAGCTAAACATATAACTACATTGGGACTGTTAAATTGAATTTAATGTACATGTTTGACAAAAATAACATGATTTATATAAAAATAATACATTTTTAAAAACGAAATGACGCGAAAATAAATTAATGGACGTATATTTTTTTTATTATTTTTATAAAGCAATTTTTTAATTTAATAAATTAAGCAAAATTAAAAGAATCAATTCTAAACTGAAAATAGAAAAACACATTTAAAGATTTTAAAACAATACGGATTTTTATTTCATTTAATATTTTAATATATTAACGTTCTTCACAGTATCATAAAAGAAAACTTTGTGTTATTTTTTTCTTAAATTTTTTTTTTCCACCACCGATTTGGTAAACACGTGTTAAAAAGGATATTTGGATTTCCCGCAAATGATATGAATGTCAAAGATTAACATAAAAGTATGTGAAAAAGAAATTTACCTGTGTTTTCACGTGTTGAAGTGGCTGTATCGCAGTATAGGCTGCAAATACAACATTTGCAAATAAACAAAAAAAAGGTTTAATTTTTTAAGCCTGTTTTGTACATATGTGACAGATGGACGGACATATCATTGAAAAAATGTGTATAGCTGTGTAGATCACTTAGGTAAAATTATAATAAAATTCACAGGAAAAAAAATTATAAAAACATTTTTTCGTTCCTAATTTAAAATAACGGTGAATAATGTTAAAAACAATCATAATGAATACCAACTTATAACTTTTTCTAAGACAAAAAAATTCAACTAATATTAAGTAATAAAAATAAATTTGATTAATTACTGTTTCAATTGAAAATGGATACTTTACACTTTATTTCAAAACTAAAAATTTGATGAATAAATTCTTTGTATAAAAGACCTGTTTATTTAAATGTTCTTTTAGTTTTAGATTTTTTTTTAAATTCAATTTGTTTAATGTTTGTATTTCAAATAATGTGGTGATTAATACCCGCATTGTGCGGTCTATTTTGTTTACTTAATCTACAAAACTTTCTTTTCTAAAATTCCATTTAAAGAAATTATTGACTTGAATTAATTCAATAATTAAAATTTATTAAATAAAAATTAAAATGTTGAAATAAATTTTCGAAGGTCAGTCTGAAAAAATTAAACAAAAATTAAATTCAATTTTTAATTTCAAGTTTAAAAAAAATAAAAATTATATACTCCAAAAATAAAGTAATTTATAAAATAAAAGTTTTTACAAAATATTATTTTTAAATACGTTCAAAAAGACATAATTTCAAAACAAATTTTAATAAATATGGTAAACATTGATAAAAAATACCGAACATTTTATTTTTCTTTTATATATGTATACTGAAAAAATTCTAACAACAACTCAAAACAATACACATTTCTATTGTGTCGCCTGAAGTCATTGTTAAGTTTTTTTTTAAGACAACAACAAGAAAAACTCTCGTTATCTTCGTTTCACTAATAGTTATTGCTTCGTGTTTCTTGAGAATGACTACAGTCTTGTGTGTTGTTTTCAACTGCTTGCTTTTTTTCAAAATTTAAAACTACAACAAAACTATCAACTGAAGAGTTAAACAATTTCAAAAAAAAAACTACTGCTATAACTACACCACCAAAATGTGCGTGTAGTAGTAGCAGTAGCAAGTGAACGACTTTGAGTTTTGTTCATTTTTAAAACTACACTATTCGTTGTTTTCAGTTACTACTGCTTCTGGCAGTTTAGTTATTCTAACCCTGATTTATATTTTGTATTAAAAATATGTATTCAGTATTTTCTCTTACATATTTCAGATCAAAAACTCAAACAAAATCTGACTTGCATTGAAATAGTAATGGCGACAACAAGCGCAATACGCAGTTTACATATAGTAAAAAAAGACCAAAAATTTAAAATACACAATTTACAATTTTTTTACAAAAAAATTTAGTAATACTAATTTTTTTAGTTTTTTTTAAGATTACTAATTTTTGAAAACCAAAGTTTGTAATGGTAACTGAAAAAGTTATCGGGCACAAATTGAAAACTTTTTTAGTAATGGTAACAGACTTTTTTGTAAGGAATACTAACAAATTTTTATGAGTGTACCCAAAATTGAAATCTAATTCAAAAACTATTGCTCAAATTGCTTTCGAGTGGTCTTGCTCTACGACCCACGAGCTACAAAATTGGTTTCAAACTTTTTGTCGTATCGCCAGCAGTTACCGTAGTAGCTACCAGTGATGCCAAATTTTTGAGAGCAAAAAGCACTTTAAAATTAAAAAAAAAAAACACTAAAAATTCGATCTAAAAAAAGCGTAAAAAAGCACTATGCCCTTTAGACTGGCATTTTTCTGTATAGCAAAATTTTTTCTTCTCCGATTTTCAAAGTCCGGGCATTTTTTTATTCTACTAGGCCTAAACCTCATGTGGTACCAATTTGAGGCCAATCGGATTAAATTAACCCGTGGCGCCCGGCGGTCAAAGTTTTGGATTTTTGAAAAATTAAAAAAATAAAAAATAATATATCTTTCGACACATCATATTTGTTAATTTTGATGTGCTGAGCACGAATATCAAAAAAAAATTAAAATCGGTCGAACAGTTTTCGAGATATCGCTATTTGAAATTTGCAAAAAATGGCGGCTTTTTCCTACGTTCAAGAAATTTTTTTAAAAAAGTCTCAAAATTTCATTCCGCTGACCCTTTTGTAGAGCTTGAGACAATCTTTCATTTAAAACTAATTTGAGCCAAATTCGATCATTTTAACCCGTGGCGCCCTTCGATTAAAGTTTTGGATTTTTGGAAAATTTCCACCAAAATTTTGGATTTTTGAAAATGAAAAAATAAAAAAAAAATAAAATCTTGCGATACATTATTTTATATTAATTTTAGCATGATGAATACGAATATCAAAAAAATTATAAAATCGGTCGAACGGTTTTCGAGATATCGCCATTTAAAATTTGTCAAATAATTGCAAAATGGGGGGTTTTTTCCTACATTTTAGAATTTTTTTTTAAAAAACTCTAAAAATTTCTTTATTTTAACACTTTTATAGAGCTTTATGCAATCTTTCATTTAAGCTTAATTGGAGCCAAATTCGATCATTTTGACCCGTGGCACCCTTCGATCAAAGTTTAGGGTTTTTGGTAAAAAGTTTCTAAAAAGCCAAAACTTTGATCGATGGGTGCCACGGCTTAAAATGATCGGATTTGGCTCGAATTAGTTTAAAATGAAAGATTGTCTCATGCGGAATGAAAATTGAGATTTTTTTTAACAAATTTCTTGAACGTAGGAAAAAACCGCCATTTTTTACAAATTTGAAATGGCAATATCTCGAAAACTGATCGAGCGATTTTATTTTTTTTTTTATATTCGTGCTCAGCGCATCGATATTAACAAATATGATGTGAAAGATGTCGAAAGATAATTTTTTTTTTAAATTTTATTTTTAAAAATTTTTTCAAAAATCCAAAACTTTGACCGCCGGGCGCAACGGGTTAATTAAATCCGATTGACCTCAAATTTGTACCACATAAGTTTTAGACCTAGGACAATAAAAATTTGCCCGGAAAATCGAAAGATGACAAAAAAATGCCAGTCTAATGCCCTTTTATACCCTCTAACCATAGTATGGTTGAAGTGTAACGCATTGAAATATCGGTCGGGGATCCCATAAAGTATATTATTGATCCATAATAGATTCTAATATATTCTATGAATGTCCGTCCGTCTGTAAAAACCACGCATTTGAGGCATTCCACACCAAATGTCCAGCGAAAAAACATGTATCCCATGAATGTCTGAACAGATGGTATGAATAGGCCTATATGGAGCTAAGAAAATTGTGTTTTTGCTATTTCAATTTAAAAAAAACTGGGTTGAGGAGGCGTGGTTAAATATTGAAAAATGGTAGAATTTGTGCTGAATTCCCTTGTTTAAATATTTATCAAATTAAAAGGAAATGCACTTCAATCTCAAAAATTTGCATTGTTGTATATTTTTTTATGGGCTATCGATTTAAATTGTTTTTGTTGGAAAATTTTCAAAACCCGTTCTGAAATTTTTCATTTTATAATAAAGTCAATTTATCAAAAATTCGGCCACATTTTTATACCCTCCAACCACAGCATGGGGGTATACTCACTTTGTCATTCCGTTTGTTAAGCTTCGAAATATCGGTCGGGGACCCCATAAAGTATATATGGGGGCATTCCATGTCAAATCGGACACTTTTTTTTTAGATTTTCCCAATTTGTTTACAGTTTTTAGTACCCTTCGAAAACTTCTTCGTGGTAAATTTTCAGATTTTTTTGATAACCCGTTCAAAAGATACCGAATTTTTAAAAATTGGTAGTTTGTTCCTTTACTTAACTTTCTTTTACTCATAACTTCTTCAATAATGTTCCAAATTTTTTTTGGCAAAAGTGCACTTTACGGGGCACAAGTATTTTTGCAAAAAAAAAAAATTGGACCCCCTCTGGAATTAAAAAAAAAAAAAACCGAAATTAAAATTTAAGGGGGCTGGGCGCCGGGGCCCCCCTGGAGCCAAAAAACCGCCCCACCTACCTACAGACTAGTGTGGGTACTTAAATTATAGGTAATTAAAAAATAAATAATAAACGAAAAAATAAAGGGGCGGGCTGGGTCCCTGGGTCCCTGGGCCCCTCTAGGTCCAAAAAACCGCCCACCGCCCTTTTTTTTAAAGTATGGATACTCAAATAAAAGATAATTTGCTAACTTCTACGAATAAAATACTATCAAAAATAAATATTTATTGCGGTTCCCGCAAAATCAGGTAATTATTTATTTGAAACCCCTTTGGGTTAGATCAATGGTTCCCAACCTTTGATTCTCGCCCCGCTGGGGGGCAATTTGAATGCTTCAGGGGGGCAACGATCTAATTTTTAGGATTTGTTTTTGTTAAATAAACTAGAAAAAGTATAGTTGATTGGTGAAAACTTTTCTAAAACCTTTGTTTAAACGATGATTTTAACAAAATGTTTGCTTAATCCAAGTAAATTTTGAATTTTTAAACAAATTTGAAAAAATTTAAGAATTTTTCTTGAGTGTAGGGGGGACATTGTAGATTTTTTTAACTTAAAAGAGTGACATGGCGCAAAAAAGGTTGGGAACCATTGGGTTAGATTAAGAATTGGGTTAGAGGTTAAGAATTAATGTAGTGAATGAAAAAGTTGATACAAACCCATTTAAATTTGATAAAGTCAAAGTATTTGAAGAAAAGATTTTTTAATTTTGTTTTTAAATGATTAAAAAGTTAATAGAATTATATTGTAGGTATAATAGCGCCGCAGGCAAAATTTTTTTTTTTAAATTATTAAAAAGTGAATAGTGGTATATTGTATTAAACACTAGCGCCGCAGGGAAATTTTTTTTTATTTTTTCGTAATTATAATACTAAAATGGACCTAGGGGGGGCCAATATTGATAAAATACTTTAAAAAAATACATATTTGCAATCGTGAGCAAATTACCTTTAATATGAGTACCCATACATACATGTTCGTGGGTGAGGGTGTTTTTTGGCTCCAGGGGGCCCCCGGGGCCCAGCCCCCTTAAATATTAATTTCGGTTTTTTTTTTTTTATTTGAAAGGGGGTGGCATATTTTTTTTTGCCAAAATATTTGTGCCCCGTAAGGTGCACTTTAGCCTTTTTTTTTTTTTTTGTTTCAAAATTTTTGTTTTTTTTTTACTTACTTTAAAAAATAAATCCAAAAAAAATCTTAAAAGCGCTCTAGTATGCGATTTTTAAGTTTTAAAATTTAAATCTCATTTTTGAAAATGTTTGTACTCTTTGATTTTTTTGAAATTTTTTTGTGTAAAACTTCTATCGATTCTACAAATTTTTTGCCCAGGAGGATCGTGGGATAATGATTATTACTATTTTTTTAAATTTTTTGAAAACATTTTATTGTAATTTTCCAATCTTAAAATCATTTCTACTGCTCCAATGGTGCGTCATAGAGCGGTCATTTAAAAGACCGACCCCCATTCATTTTTACGTCTTAACATTTCTTTGGAACAAACTAATACCCTATCTCCAATTTCTAAGGGGGCTCCCACACAAAACGACTTTTTTTTAATTTTCTCCAACCGCTCTAACTGCCCTAATAGTGCCCTTAGAGCAACAAAATGTATGACCGACCCACAAAATTTTTTTAGTCCAAACATTTTCTCTGAACACACCTACCCTTTACCTCTAATTGTTAGGGCGGTCCCCATACAATTTTTTTTATTTTTTGTAAATTTGTTTTATTTAATCAGCTTCTACCGGTCCAATGGTGCGTCCGAGAGGGGTCATTTATTTTACCCTACAACATTTTTTTAAAACATATCTACGCCTTATCTCCACTCCCTAATTAGGCTCCCATACAAATAACAGTTGGAGCAAATTTTATAAAAATGTATTTTTTTTTAAATGTACGTAAAAAAAACAAAAATTTTGAAAAAAAATTTGAAGTTTGGACCCTTATTGAAGAAATTATGATTAAAAGAAGTTTGAGTAAAGAAACAAACTACCAATTTTTAAAAATTCGATATCTTTTGGACAGGTCATCAAGGTTTGGACAGGTTTGAAAAAATACACTTTTTTACATGTTTTTTTGTATTTTTGTTAAATAAATGAAACATTTGGTATATTTATCGTGATGGGAAGGTGCTCTCAAAGTCGGCCACTGACCCCCATCACCCCCACCCCCCCAAAAAAACAACGCCCGTGACAATTTTTTTTTAATTTTTCAACACTCACTTTTTTTTTTTTTAAGTTTAGGTGTTTGTCAACATCGCGTATGAGTATTTAAAATTCGTTGGTTTTGTAAATATTTATTACTCATACGCGATTTTGACTATACTAAAGGATGGTTTTTACTAGAGATGGGCGCGTTTGTGATTTTTGACTCACACTCACTCACGCTCACGACAGGAGTTTTTGAATCACGCACACTCACTCACGAGCATATTTTTTCTATTCACACTCACTCACAATCACGTGAGTAAATTTAATACAACTCAAACTCACGTGCATTCACGCAAGCTTCACTCACACTCACGTTGACTGACACTCACGAAACTCTTAGTTATACAAAAAAAAATTAAAAAACTAAAATTGCAAAAAACTTTCAAAATATTCAGCAAAATTTAAAGTTCAGCAAAACTCAAGTTAAGCCAAATTTGACCAATTTTTTGTTGTTTTTATGAAATATGATGTTTTTATGAATATGAAGAGAAAATAAATCACGCACACTCACGCAAAAAAATCGACTCACGCACACTCACTCACGTAAAAATCTTACTCACACACTCACTCACGCAATTTTTTTCTCCACTCACGCGTGATCACGCGTGAATCACGCTCTAATCTGCTCATGTGCCCATCTCTAGTTTTTACACTTAACAAAGTTTTACTGCATAAATTTATTAAAAAATGTTTAAAAAAATAAAAATTGTTAAAAAAACACTAAAGGCACTAACGAAAAATTGAAAAAGCACCAAGTTAGTGCTTTTTCTTACAAGGGAAGTATCTCAACCCTTATGAACCGATTTGCCTGAAACTTAAAATATATATCAAAGTGACAATTCTAAGGTTGGGTTGTCTCGGCTTATCGGCCATATCGGGGATTTAGGGGTCCAAAACATGGGTCAAAAAATAGCGAAAAAATCGTTTTTTGGATTTTTCAGCCATTTCTTTTTAAGAAACTATATGATGTTTTCATATGAGAAGAAAGGTATTTTTAATGCCTATCAAATGGTGGCATAACCATAAATTCGGCTTCCTTAAATATTTTTTTCAGGAAAATGTGTAAATTTTGGGGGGTACTTATGTGAAGACATAGACCTACGACATCCATATGGATAAGAAATAATCTTTATTAAATTTAAGTCGACGCGTATTTTTGCCCTAGATGATATTCCTGTTAGTTCGGAAGTTATCAAAATTTTCCCGAAGGTCCACATGGTTTCATAAGGGGACAACGAAATTTTTAAACACCGATATGGCCGATAAGCCGAGACACCCCAACCTTAAAATCGTCTCTTTAATATATATTTTAAGTTTCAGGCAAATCGGTTCATAAGGGTTGAGATACTTCCCTTGTTAGTTTGGAACTGAGGACAAAATTTAGGCGTTTTGAGGCATTAAAAAAGCACCATAAATAGTGCCAAAAGCACTAACAACGGAAGTCTCCTTGGTGTCACCCGCCGATCTTTATGAATTTGGTTTTATTTTGTAGAGTAGGAAATATAAAGTGACACGTATTTTTTTTAGCGGCCCAAATTCATATTTAGGGGGTGAAAATGAGGGGGGAAGAAGGGGTAATTTTTCAGTTTTTTGCGTTTATCTCCTATATTATACAAAAAAACCTAGTCATGTTGCATACCAAATGAAAGGTCTTTGGAAAACATATCTTCGTGTGCAATTAACGTGTCCAAACATGCACAACTTTTCGTCATATTGAATAAAATGCCAAAATTTAAGGACATTTTTGTTAATAAGTCAAAAAATATTTACTTTTTTAGCACGTTGTTAGCATTACGAGATAGGTATTTTAAATACCTTAAATCTGATACCAAAGATGCCTATATTTACTTTGAGTAAATTGGCGTAAAACGTAAAAAACTGAAAAAGGTAAAAATCCCCCCATACAAATCGACCCCCCCTAAAAATGAGTTTGGGCCGCTAAAAAAATACGTGTCGAATTAATTTCGGTTCTGAACAACATATCCAAATTTCATGAAGATCGGAGGGTGACACCAGGGAGACTCTCCTAGTAAGTTGGCATCACTGGTAGCTCCACACATGTATAGGGTCGCCACCGATTTTGGTCCGACATTTTGCTCTATCTTGCTTAGTTTTCAAGATACTGACATTTTAGTTTTGGCATTTTATATTTAGGACCCAATAGGTGCAACACATTTGAAACGTAAATAATTCAAAAACTGTTTCTCGAATTGCTTTCGGGTGTTCGGTGGTCTTGCTCTACTACCCAAGAGCTAAAAAATTGCTTCGAATGTCAAGTTTGTAATTGGTCATTTGGATCCATGTATCATGTAACGTGATTTATGTAACACTGCATATTTTTCCTGCAGGGCATCTTTTATAATTCCTATTCTACTGAATTATATTTTAAATATTGTTTGTATACTTACTTTGCTAAACGATCACCATCATTATCCGCTAAATTTAACAGATATGCTACAAATTCCACATCGTTCTTAAAATGTAAACGTGTACGCATATATTCCCATTTTTCAGCATTTTTTGTGCCAATATAAATGTTTTTGCTAAAATTTTGATGACGATATTTTTTGCGTTCAGCTGCGGAAAGTGCATTGTAGCCTGCTGTCGAAATGGGTATAAGATTACCACCACCACCACCGCCGCCGCCGCCTGTACCATTTCCACCAGCATTTGAATTACCGCCTAGACCACCTCCTAAGCCGGCATTATTAAGACTGGCATTACTTAAGCTACTACTGCTGCGTACCAAATCATTGCAATGACTGCTGGCATTGGAATGGCCATTGTTTTGAATGTGACTATTAGTAGCTGCTAGAGCAGAGTCAAGTAAACTGTTAACATTGCAACTACTGCTATTATTATTATTATTGTTGTTGGTGTTGTTGTTGTTATGGTTTGTGGTATTCGATTCTGTAAGACCTGAGGCTAAACCACCACCATTAATATCATCTCTACCAATGCCACCACTAGCACCACAACTACCAATCACACTACCACCAACAATATTGCCATCAATGTTATTGCTACTACTAATACCCCCCACTAATGTGGCTGAAACACTATCGTCTGGTAAACCATTTGTATGTTGTTGTACAGATGATGTTGCTGTTGCTAGTGCTGATGATAATGTTGTAGCGGCTGTGTTTGTTGTTGTTGCTGATATTGATGTTGTACCACTGCTAGCACCCATGGCGGCCATTAACAAGACATCTGAATTATGAGACTGTTGAGCATTACTGCCACTGGCATTGTGATTGCGTTGTTGTTGCTGTAGTTGCGTATTAACGCAACTATTACTAGTAGCACCAACTACATTACCAACACCAATACCACCACCCCCAATTCCTCCTTTACCCCTAGCAGCCCCTTCAATACTACTATTACTACTACTGCTACTTGTGCTGCTATTGCTGTTGGTATTATGGATCTCATTAAGGCTTTTTGCTCCATTAATGGCTTCATGTAGTTGTTGTTGTTGCCTTTGTTGACGATGTTGTTGTAGCTGTAGTTGCTGTAGGCGCTGCTGTTCGGCTGTAATGTTTACATTATCAGCATTTGTTTCGCCTTCATCTTCGCTACTCGAAGCACTACTGTTGGAAGCACTACTGGATAAATGACTTGAATTATTATGTGGATTTGTAATCGTATGATGTCTTGAGCTATTGTTGTGGTTAATGTTGCTGCTGCTGCTGTTGGTGATATTATTATTATTGCTGCCTGCTACACTCTTGCTGCTGCTGGTAGTCAGAGCAACACGACTAAGAAATGGTGTTCGTGTCTCAACATCTGAATTATCGGAGCTGTCATTAAAGTCGAACGCACTAAAATCGGCGTTCGACTTGGACATTTCGCAGCTCTTTTTATAGAGTTTTCTTTATTTGATATTAGATGTTTTAATTTTATATATTGTTTTATATAATACTATATGATTTAGTTTAGTATTTCATAGTGGTCTTATTCATTTTCACTGTAATATAAATGCTTTATTCGATATATTGTTTGTGGTTTATAAAAAATTTAATTTGTAATCTTATGAAGCTCTTCAATTACAATGTTTATTTTAAATAATTGAGCATTGCCTTATACTCAAAAAGAAAATGAACACTCGGTGGTGTTACGTGTAATGGGCGGAATGGAACTAGAGTAGAAACCCGAGTACATCTCACCGCTTACAAACTTTGACATAATCTTCGATGTTCAAGTACCGACCTTGGAAACTTAAAACTCTGTTATGACGGAGAATGCATTCTTAATTTTTACGGACGGATCAAAGATGGAGATTGTTATGGTTTCGGGAGTGTACTCTGAGCGCTTTGAAATCAGGGTCTCATTGAGAGTTCCGAAAGTTCGTCAAATGATAAACTTCACCATAATCATTTTCGTGGATAGTTTTGCAGCTCTAAAGGCCTTAGAATCCAACACTGTGAAATCGAAATGCGATAGAAATTGTATACGATCCCCTCATCAAATTCGACAGTACACAGTCAAGTTAATCTGAGTACCTGGACATAGTGAGGTTGCGAATATTCTTACGAATAAACATCTCAGTTCTTCTGGTAGAGGTTATTTCCAGATATGAAATGAGATGAACGATCATTGACTACGAGTAAGATATCGCAGACCCTATGACCACTGCCAAATCCTAAAAGAATGAAATGTTTACGTACGAAAGTCTCTGACAGAGATTATTACTTATTATGTGAATGTACAGGACTACTCGTTGGTACCATCGAGAGATCGCTTTCGGTAAATGAGTATATTATGGTGGCCTTTCTCGATATAGAGGGGGCTTTTAATGATGTCATCGTTACGGTTTCAGAAGTGTACTCTGAGCGCTTTGAAAACAGGGTCTCATTGAGAGTTCCGGGCAAGTGTTTTGCAGATAATAGTGACAAGGGATAAACCTGACCATAAACACTTTCGTGTATAGTTTCGAAGCTCTCATAGCCTTAGAAACCAACACTGTAAAATCGGGATGAGATAGGAATTGTATACAATCCCTCCTCCAAATTTTACAGTACACAGTCAAATTGATCTGAGTTCCTGGTTTTGAGTCGGTGGGGGAATAGCTCTAATTGAGAGTTTTAGACAAGTGTTTTGAAGATAATAGTGGAAAGAGATAAACCTCACCATAAACATTTTCGATGGTCTTTCTACTCTCAGGGTCTTGGAATCCAACACTGTGAAATCGGGATGCGATAGGAATTGTCAAATTTGACAGGACATAGTCAGGTTAATCTGAGTTCCTGGACGTAGCGATGTTGCGAATTGGCTTACGAATATACTTAATCGGTGGGGCAACAGTTCTCATTGAAAGTTTCAGACAAGTAATTTACAGATAGAAGAGGAAAGGGATAAACCTCACCGAAAATTATTTCGTGTATAGTCTTGCAGCTCTCAAGGCCTTACAATCCATCACTGTGAAACCGGGATCAGTCAAGCTAATCTGAGTCCCTGGACATAAGGGGCTGCAAACTTGCTGACGCATGTGCATGGAAAGGTTCTGAGTATATGAGGGAACAGGTACAACTTACATCTCAGTTCCTCTGGTAGAGTTTTGAAATCAGGGTCCCACTGGGCGTTCCGGACACGTGTTTTGCAGATAATAGTGGCTGAGATAAACCTAACCATAAACATGTTAGTGGATAGTCTTGCAGCTCTTAAGGCCTTAGAATCAAACACTGTGAAATCGAAAAGCGATAGGAATTGTGTACGACCCCTTCATCAAATTTGACAGTACTCAGTCAAGTTAATCTGAGTTCCTGGACGTAGTGAGATTGCGAATTGGCTTACAAATGTACTTGAAATGGATCTTAATCGGTCTCTTCGTCAATCCGACAGCACACAGTCAAGCTAATCTGAGTCCTGCGCATTCGCTTACGAATGTACATGGAATGGTTTCGAGTCGGTGGAGGAACAGGTACAACTTACATCTCAGTTCCTGTGGTAGAGGTTTGAAATCAGGGTCTCATTAAAAGTTCCCCATTAGTGTTTTGCAGATAATAGTGGCAAGGGATAAACCTAACCATAAACATGTTCGTGGATAGTCTTGCAGCTCTCAAGACCTATGAATCTAACAATGTGAAATCGGTATGCGATAGGAATTGTATAAGATCCCTTCGTTGAATTCGACAGTGCACAGTCCAGTTAATCTGAGTTCCTGGACATAGTGAGGTTGCGAATTGGTTTACGAATGTAAATTAGAGCACCCATATATGCACCCATATGCACTTTCGTGGATAGTCTTGTAGCTCTCAAGGTCCTAGAATCCTACACTAAGAAATCGGGATGCAATAGGAATTGTACACGATCCCTTTGTCAATCCGACAGCACACAGTCAAGCTAAGTCCCTGGACATAGTGAGCTAAGTCCCTGGACATAGTGAGTTTGCGAATCTGCTTACGAATGTACATGGCTTGGTTTGAGTCAGTGGGGGCACAGGTTCAACTTACATCTCAGTTCCTCTGGTAGAGAATTGATGATATTGCTGGAAATAAGATGAACGATCATTGACTAGGATATCGCAGAACCTATGGCTACTGCCAAATCCTAAAATAATGAAAAGTCTACGTGTGGAAGTCTCAGAGATTATTACGTATTATGTGAGTGTCCAGGACTACTCGTTGGTACCATCGAGATATCGTTCTCGGTTAAGGAGTACAATATGACACTATGGTGGCCTTTCCCGATATAGAGTGGGATTTTAATAATGTCATCCCAGACTCGATAATTTTAGCAGTGTCTGGTCTGAGATTGTAGCGTGGGATCGTTTTAATGGTGGGATCGTTTTAATGGTGGGGAGGTGTTCTTTCGCCACTTCTTTGGAACCTGGCACTGAATTCAATGATGCTCTCTCTAGAAGCACGTGTCGCATATGCTGAAGATGTCGCGATATTGGTAAGGGAAAACCTCAAGCCAACATTAAGGCACTGTATTCTCCAGTCACAAAATCTAAAACTCTCCAAGATCGTGGCCGCAGTCTCAATGGGTTCCGGGTATTAGGAGAATATACAAAAATAAGATTGCCGATTTTTTGGCAACACTGGCTCCGATTTCTCCACAATCCGGAGCCTCAGATTGGTATAGGCTTGACCTGGATGATGCATTGAATTAACTCTTACATGAAATTGAATTAACTCTAACATGAAATCAATGGAAATATGGTCAAATGAGTTGACATGCAAGAGTACTAAATGTTTTGTGATAAGAACAGACAAGAAAGTGGCAAACTAAACTAACTGGCCTTATTCCCAATAAACAAAATTACGATAAGTGATAGCGAAAATAGTATCATCTGATGATACTATTTCCGATTACGTTATCCTCTTAAATTAAATTATCCTCTAAAATTCAATCGCGAAAACGTTATCACATTTTCATATGGAAATGATATCGTTATCGTCTGGAATAACGATAGTTTTTCGATAAATTTTGAAAAATGGCGATTTTACTTTCGTTATGACTGGAGTTAACGATAGCGAAAACGATATCATATTTTTATGGGAAAGCGATATCATTAGGAAAGGTACATTAAGAACGAAAACTCTATCGTTTTCGTATTATATATGATAATTAGGTGATATTGCCTCGATATCATAACGGTTTATTGGTTTACGGGACACAATGCCTATGATCGTCAAATGACGAGATTAGGTGCTTTTTCAGAACCTCTGTTTGCAACTTGTCTTGAGGATGTGAACACATTAGAAAACTACGTCTGTTGTTGCACAGCGTTCCCAAGAGATAGACTGCGGATAATTCGATCTAATATTCTGTCAACGGATGTGGCCCATGCACTTTCTTTGTCTGTCTTTCTCAGGTTTGTCAAAGAAACTGAGAAACTCTGAGCCCTTCACACTTTATTTTCTAATTTTCTTTTGTTGGCTACGGTACAATGTACAATTTTAAGTTTAAGCTGCATGACTTGGTTACCATTCTTTTTAGGCTTTTATAAACCACCTTCAACTCAACAAACCTCAAGGAGTTCAGCATTTGACAGAATGTGAATGTGGCTGTATATTCTCAAGTGTATCAAAGTTTATGGAAGACTTTCTTTCGGTCATGTAAGTCTGATTTAGACTTATCTTACATTGTCTGCTGCTGTGAAGGACTTACTTGGAAGATTCAGGATTCTTTGTGGAGTTGCTATTTCCTTTTACTTACTTGAAGAAACGTTTTATTAATTCAATTACATATTTTTTTTCCAACAACGGACCTACAAGGTAATATGCCGGCATGTGTTGTCGTCACCTACTTCTTACCTAACCTATATCCTTTCATACAAAGTAAGGTTTTCTATAATTTCCAGTACTAGAACTATCCTTTAAGTCCTTGAACAATTACAATTGTATAATTTTAAGTAGTTTCCATGAAGGGATTCATTCCTAATTTAAAAATATTCTATGTACGAAAAAAAAGAAAATAATTTTATATCCGATCTATAATTCGTTAAGAAACCAACAAAAAAAAATCGTTAAAAACCACAAACAATATGGAATCAAATTCAAAATATATAAAAATTATCCTCACTACAATTACATTCACATGTCTGTATGAGTGTTAGTGTGTGTGCGCGTGAAAATGACAAAGTAAAGTTAACGAAATTCAACGAGACATTAACTTTGCATTGTAATTTTTGTTGTTTTTTTTTTTTTTGTTGTTGTAACTACTACACACTTAAGTATATTTTTATTTTTTATTTGACTTTCTTTTTCTTCTTTTTAATATTAATATTCTTTGTTATGTTGTTGTTATTATTTTTTTATACTTTATTATCCTTTATCCTTTTGTATTTTTTCATATGTTTTTTAGAGAAATTTTCTGCTACTTTTTTATTTTTATTTTATGTGTTTATTTATTTATTATTTCTCTCTTCTTCTCTCTTTTCTCGAGATTTTTGTTTTTATATAGTTCTTTTTTCGTAACTGAATAAATTTTCATATGAATTTTATATCCTGGTTTGGGTTCTACACAAACACACACTTATATACACTGGGGGAAATAATTATAAGACCAAAATTAATTTGTTTAAAAGTTTAAAATGTGTGAGTAATACACTAATAGCACTACTAAACATCGAAAACGCGAATGGGACGCGACCTTATACACTTGATTACAATTGTTATGCCGGTACAAAATCTAATCTCCAAACTTTTCCGGTTTTTGAGAAAAAATTTTTATAAGGATAAAAATGTATTACTTAAGTGCTAAAAACGTAGTAAGTCAATGTGCCAACATTTATCGAGAGAGTGAATGTGTCACCCCAACCTCTCCAGCCGACCCATTCCAAAAACAATGCCTCTGACAATTTATTTTTTTATACCATCCAACAAAAGAGATAGACACTGAAGATTTGCACAAATATGTATTATGGTAATCAACTGGTTAAGTTCGTAAATAAAGCAGAAAAACTTTTGATAAAGCAGAAAAACTTTTAATAAAAAAAAAATTCAAACATTTTTGGGATTATGACTAACTAGTATTATCCCCATGAATCTGGGAATTATGTCCGTTTTTTATTATATCCAAATTATTTTTGGGCATAGTCCCCACTACCGTTTTGGGGATTATATCCGTGGGCAATATGTTATGTCACCGGAGCATTTTCTTGTTAAAATATTTTTTTCTTTTAGAAACCGGTGCGTTTGACATACTATACCGCAGGTTGGGGAATTTAGACAGTTACATTGTGTGGATTGTTAATATCCTCACAATCCGAATTAAAAAAAGGAAATAAGAAAGGAAAGGAGTGGAGTGTGGAAAAAGGAAAAAAAGGAAAAAATCTGAGAATTTTTTCTTTAAAAACTGTTCAAGAATCTTAAAATTATCTAAAGAGAAATTGTATCGAAATATCAGAATGTTTCTTTATAAAAAAAATTTCTATAGAAAAAATTTGAGAATTTTTCTTTTGGAGAAAATATAAAATTTTTTTTAGATTAATTTGTGAAGTTTTTTAAAAGAAATAGAATTTTTTTAAAGAAATTTTTCTTTGTATAGAATATTTCTTTGGGAATAATTTGCGAATTTTTCTGTAGGAAAGATCCGACAATTTTTTATCGGAAAAATTTGACAATTTTTCTATGGGAAAAATCTGACAATTTTTCTATAAGAATGTTCTTGAACCTGAGACTTTTTCTATGGGAAAGATGACTCAGAGTCTGAAACTTTTTCTATAAAAAAAAAATACTTCGAATCTGAGAGTTTTAGGAAAAATGTCCCACACTTAGAAAATTATTGTAACTACATGACGGTCATTTGTGTACTAAGTAGTAGTTGTTGTTGTTTTCAACTACAATTTCAGTTGTTTTTGTATGAAAAATCTCAAACAACTGTTTTTGTAGTCTTTTTAAAAAACAAAAATTAAAATTACTACATTGTAGTAACAGTTGTTTTATGTAGTTATTTTTAGTCTATAAAAATTTTTAGAAAAACGGATGTGCAGGAATTATTACCAAATATTTTTAACCGTTTTAGACGTTTAGAAGTTTTTTTGTTATTAAAAAAATTCAGACAATTTGAGTTACAGTAAAAATAACTGTAATTTGAAGTAGTTTTTACAGTTTTTTTGTAGTTGTTAATCAATAGTTAAAAATAACAACAATTTTTGGTTGATTTTACCGTACAATGTAGTGCCTTAACAACAACAATTGTAGTAGTTTTAACTGTCTTTTGTAGTGGAATCTACCGTCAGAATTTTTTGAGTGCAGAATCTTAGAAAATGTAATAGATTCTGAGATTTTTTTCTATTTAAAAAATGTCTCAGAATCTAAGGATTTTTTTTTGTAGGAAAATTTCTGATTGTGAGACTCAGACTCTCAGATTTTTTCTATAAAAAAATGTCTCTGAAGCTGAGACCTTTTCTCTAGGAAAAATGTCTCAGAATCTAGGACTTTTTTATACGAAAAATTTCTTAGATTCTCAGACTTTTCAATAGGAAATCTAAGACTTTTGTGATAAGAAAACTATACGTTTTCTTTAGAAAAATGTTTCACAATCTACGAGATTGCCTCAAAAATTTTTAAAAGCATTAAAATCTTTAAGTTTTTTAATATAAAATACTTTCTATAAAATAGTTTTTCAAAACCTGAAAATTTTGGTGTAGAAAGAACGTTTCGGTACCTAAGGCCTCTGTTCCAAAAAAAGTCATTCCCATAAAAAAATGTGAAAATTCAAATGTCTGAAGGTTTTTGGTTTCTAGATTTCATTTCAGAAATTTTCTTCATTTTGTTTCACATTAATAAAGTTTGGTGAAAGTTAAATGAATGCAGTTATTTTGCTATAATTTTTAAACTTTTAATTATTTGATTTAAACTTCGACTGAAAATGTGAACAACAGACCACCGAATTCGATTTCATGTGATTCGTAAACTTTCATGTGAATTGAAAAATTGTGAAAGACAGAACATAGGTGTCAGACTTTTTCTGTAGAAAAATAGAGTAGAAAAAAATATTTGAGAACCAAAGAAAGTTTTCTATGGGAAAAGTCACTAACATAGAGTATACATAGAGGCGAAGGCGTCAAAAATTGAGTTGTCAAAGTAAAACTTGTATACATGTATTTGTTGACAAAGTACGACTTGTAAACATGTATTGTGTTTTGAATTCACATCGACAACGTACGTGTGAGAAATTAGAAAAAGATAGTGATATTATTTTTTCTTTCACCTTCGCCTCTATGTTTCTCTATGGTCACTAACAAGGGAAGTCTCCCTAGTGTCACCCGCGGATCTTTATGGAATTTGTTTTATTTTGTAGAGCAGAAAAAATAAAGGGACACGTATTTTTTTTTAGCGGCCCAAATTCATATTTAGGGGGTAAAAAGGAGGGGGGAAGACAAGGCCATTTTTCAGTTTTTTTTCGTTTATCTCCTATACTATTGCATACCAAATGAAAGGTCTTTGGAAAACCTATCTACGTGTGCTAAGAATGTGTCCAAACATGCACAACTTTTCGTCATATTGAGTAAAATACTAAAATTTTAGGACATTTTTGTTAATAAGTCGAAAAATATTAACTTCTATGGCCCGTTGTTAACAGCACGAGATAGGTATTTTTAATACCTTTAATCTGATACCACACATGCCTATATTTATTTGGTTTAAATAGGCTTAAATCGTGAAAAACTGAAAAAGGTCAATTTCCCCCCATACAAATCGACCCCTCTAAAAAATTAATTTGGGCCGCTAAAAAAAAATACGTGTCAAATTAATTTTCGTTCTTAACAACATATCCAAATTTCATGATGATCGGAGGGTGACACCAGGGAGACTTCCCTTGTAAGCTAAATCTGATAATTTTTCTACACTACGAATTTTTTTAAATTTGTGAATATTTTGGTAGACAAATTGCCTAAGTATCTGAAAATTTTCTATATAAAAGTGGAGGGCAATCTGAAAATTGTTCTATAGCAAGAATTTATAAGTTTTAAAAGCTTTTTTGTAGCAAAATGCCTCAGAACCTCAGAATTTTTCTGCTGGGATAATGTCTCAGAATAATAAACTTTCTTCTTCAGCAAATGACCCAGAAAAGTTTTAAAATCAGAAAACTTTTTGGAAAAAGCATGTCCCAAGTTTGATATATTTTCTAATGGAAAATTGTTTCAGAATCTGGGTCTTTCGCTGTCAGAAAAATGCTTTAGATTCTGAGAATTTCTTGAGGAGACCATTTTCCAAATATCAAAAATGTTCTTGAGTTAAAAAACCTTTTCTATAGAAATAAAACCTTCGACACAATGTCGGAGTACTCTGTACTACAGTATACCATCTCTAAAAATTGAGATGACGTCATACAAAAATGTTTTTTTTGGAGTAAAAAAAAAATTTTCCCCCCAAACTCAAGAGCTGGATCCGCACTTGCTAATACCATTCACTTTTCTAAATGAAAGTACTCGAAGTTGGTAAAATTATAGTCTCGATTTTAGAGGTAAAAACGATCTTTACTTTTCATGCGAAATTAGAGGCAAGAACGGTACTAAGAGATCTAAATTCTTGTAGAATATATTTTATTGAGTTGCAGATCCTAAAAAATCATAGTGAAATCCTAAAAGCTTTGGACAGAACTGCGTAATCGACAAAAGGCAAATTTTATCAACAATAAAACTGAGGGTGATGGAGTGGGTTTAGGGGTCCACTGTGAAAATCTGTGGTCGTCAAAGCGCAAAAAACCTCTAGCTTTGAAGATTAATTCCTAAGTAACTGATATCCTGTTTTTGCACAACTTAAGTTACACCATCCGACAGCCAATATTGAACATGAACCGAATGATATAGGTCTGAAAGTAGAGGTCAAATTGAGTAAAACTGCAGTTAAAGTTTTTCATTTTGTGATCCTGTTTCCTTTTATAAGGATTTCAAAGTTTAAGAGAATACATTTTGTAAAATATTTTCGAAATATTTGTAATTGTCCTAGGATGACATGACCTAGGATGATGGATCTCTCCCAATTTTTCCATTTTTTTTGTCAAATCAGGATAAAAGGTTGCGAATAAAGTCATTTGAAAACGTTATTCAAATATTTTGTTGAAAATTTTGAATGATATTGAAGGATAAATATTTGAAAGGACGTAACTTACCACCTTTTTCCTGATATGTAAGAAATATAAAATAGGAAAATTAGGGAAGATCTTCCTCTATCATTTGCTATCACTAGTGGCATTCTAGAACATGTAAAGATTTAAAAAAAATATTTTATTAAATTTGATCCTCTTAAACTTTGAAGTACTTTTAAAAGGAAACAGGATCACGAAAAGAAAAACTGTAAATGCAGTTTTACTACATTCAGTCTCTAGATCCAAACGTATATTATCCAGTTCGTGTTCAACGACTTTTTTAATTTTTGTCGGACGGTGTTGTAAAGAAAATTCATATTGGTCTTATAAAATTTTCCCCCAGTGTATCTAAAAGTAATTTGGTTAAAATTTGGGGGCTGTTTTGTTATTTTAATTTTTCGTTTAATACTCTCTTAACTGGCTCTCATTTACTTGTTTGGATATTTATGAGATTTTATTGGATTTTTTTCACATATTTTTTTTTTGTTTTAGTTGTTGTTATTTTTTTTTGTTTTTCTTTCTTTCCTTCCTTTTTGTAAGTCAGTCAATACTCAATTTTTGACATTCCGTAGTTTATGTTGTTTGAGTGTGTTTGCCATTTTTTTTGTTTTACCGTTTTATTTTTGTTTTTCCTTAGACTACTAACGGTTTTTTTCTGATTTTTTTTCTATTTTACTCACGTTGAGTGTATTGTGTACTGTTCTTTATATTATAAATATAGTAGTGTGTAAGTATAGTGTGTGTTTTTGTAGTAAGTACACTTTTTTGTAATTGATTGCGTTTACTTTTTATACTCTTTTTCCATTCTCTATGTACACCCGCGACGTTTCGATCCGCGACATGGCTTAAACGCGACTGTGTATGTGTGTATGTTTTTTTTGGTATTGGTATTTGTTTTCTGTGAGTATGTGTGCAAATTTTCTTTGTCGTCCTGTGTTGGATTTTCTGGCAATTTTTTTTTTCAACTTTTCGTATGGAACACTCCCATTAAAAAAATTTATATATTTTTTCACTTATTTTTGTTAATATTCTATTAAATTTATGTTTAGTTTTTTATGAATTATAAGAATTTGTTTTATTTGTTAAGAGTAGTTTTAGTTTTTGGGTAGTTTTTCGTGAAAGAAAAAAACTTGGAGACTCCTTGGGGAGTTCATCCAACGCCCATTTCCGTTAACCGGAAGTTGTTATAGAATTTTTTAAAATTTTCATTTATTTCATTTGAAAATTTCTTAATTTATATAGAATTTTTATTTATTTCTGAATTAATATTTTATAGATGTATTTCGCTAGAATTATATTTTAATAATTTTGTAAATTCCAAGCAGCCATTTCTTTTCATATATATTTTTTTTTCTATCTTAGACATAGAATACACTCCAGATTTCTACCAAAAAAAAAAATTATAAATCACTACTTCACCTTTCCACTCTCTTTTTGTTTTAAACAAATTTGATTTATTTGATAATCAAACACTTTATTAAACACAATTATTACATTTTTTATTTATTTATATTTTTTTTAGAATTTTTTATTTATATTTTTTTAAATATAATTTATAGAGAAATTATAGATAATTTTTTTTTTCCTTTTAAAAAGAATTTCCTTTTTTTCACACAGTCACCGTGAATTTTTTCTTTCGGTATTTCGTGTCATTCGCCGTTTTCGCAGTCGTCGGAATGAAAAAGTTTTTTATTTATGGTTGGTTTGAAAGTTGCTGTCAGTATGCGAAAGTTTATTTGCCACCCATTTCACATCACTACAACTACAACAACATATTTTCATCATCATCATCATGGTCGTTGTTGTCGTTGCCGTTTGTATAATGTCTCAGTCGCCATACAGGATTATTCGCCGCCCTCTTGCCATTTCGCCACACCAAAAACATTCAGTTTGTTGTTGTATTGCTAACAACCGTTATACACAGCGTTAGCTGCTATCGCTAACATTCCTGCTGTGTTCCTTGCCGTGGTTTTTGCTTTACAACAACATATCACAACCTACCCCCCCTCCTCCCCCACAAATTATTATCTCCCTTTATCCTTGTTTATCTCTCTTTATCCTCTTCTCCCTTGTTGTGCTTGCTATGATTTTTCCTTAATATAAATGTAATAGATGATGACGGTATCTTCTCTTGTTAGTCCTCCATTTAATCCTTAACATCCTCATAGTTTCATTTCGTAAACATTCGCCTTATATAAGGGATGATAGATTATGTGGTTGTCATTTGGTACTAAACAACTTTTGGACAATGTACTTTTTTTTCTTTACACTTACTATGAAAGATTCACTAGCTTACACTCCGATTCTGCAATTTGCATACATATGTTCCAGAGCATTGAAATCAGTTATCCACCAGATTTTTTTTTTTAATTTTTCAAAAAATTTAATTTTTCAAAAAAATTTTAAATTTTTTGAGAAAACTTTAATTTTAAATACAAACTGAATCTCTTTAAAAAAATATTTTTTTTTAAAAAGTGAAATCTTTCAAAAAAATAAAGTTTTCTATAAAAAGTTTTCAGTTATCGCTTTGACGATATCATTTTTGACGATATCATTTTTGACGATATCATTTTTGACGTTATCGCTTTTGACGATATCGTTTTTCACGAGACAATATCGTTTTTGACGATATCGTTGTTGACGATATCGTTTTAAAATATAATGTTTTTAACAGTATCGTTTTAAACGATATCGTTTTTGGCGATATCGTTGTTGACGATATCGTTTTTTACGATAACGTTTTTCAAGATAACGTTTTTCAAGATAACGTTTTTCAAGATAACGTTTTTCAAAATATCGTTTTTCACGGTATCGTTTTTCACGATATTGTTTTTCACGATATCGTTTTTCATGATATAGTTTTTGACGAAAGCGTTTGACGATATCGAAAAAACTTTTTAAAGAAATATCGTTTTGACGATATCGTTTTTGATGAAATCGTTTATGACGATATCGTTTATGATGATATCGTTTTTAACGATAATATTTTAAACAGTGTCGTTTTAAAAGATATCGATTTTCTTGACATCGTTTTTTACAATATCGTTTTTGACGATAACGTTTTTCAAGATATCGTTTTTCACGGTATCGTTTTTCACGATATCGTTTTTGACGAAATCGTTTGACGATATCGTTTACGAAGGGATCTTTTTTCACGATAATGGTTTTTCACGTTAAAAATTATCATATTTTTACGATATCGTTTGTGATGAAATTGTTTTTGACGACACCGTTTTGACGACATTCGTTTTTCACCATATCGTTTTTCACGATATCATTTTCCACGATATCGTTTTTTTACAATATCGTTTTTCACGATATCGTTTTTCACGATATTGTTTTTCACGATATCGTTTTCCACGATATCGTTTTTCACGGCATTTTTTTCTATCTGCTCCACAGGACAGTAAGAGCTTCTGAACATTCGTTAAAAGAGTAAGGGAAATGCTAGTTCTACTATTCCAAGCATTCTATCCCAAACATTCAGGATGACCAAACTTTCACCAACTCGCTCAATAAGGCTCACCTGTTGGCAGAACTCTTTGCAAGAAATTCTTTCTATTTTGCCGAGTAGTAATCAACTGCTGTCCCTCGATCGAAAGAATATTTTATACTATGCCAAAGATATTTTCCGGGCTCAAACAGTTCAGAAGGTTCTTGCGGATCTATCTCACGTTATCGTTTTTTTGGTATCACTTGTTAATGTTTTCTACGATATCGTTTTTGATGATTTCATTTTTGACTATAACTTTTTGCAATATCATTTTCGAAGATATTTTTTTCACACTATCTTTTTGACGATTTCGTTTTTACCAAATCGTTTTTGACGATATTGTTTTCTTTGACGACATTGTTGTTTTTAACGTTATCGTTATGTAGCGTTAGTGATAGCGTTTTTCACGATGTCTTTTTTTGACGATATCGTTTTTGACGATATCGTTTTTGACGATATCATTTTTAATGTTATACTTTTTGACGATATCGTTTTTGATGATATCGCTTTTGACGATATCCGTTTGACGTTATCGTTTTGACAATATCTTTTTGAAGATATTGCTTTGACAATAGCTTTTTGCCGATATCCTTGTGACGATATCGTTTTGACGATATCTTTTTGACTAAATCTTTTTGACGATATCATTTTAAAGATATCTTTTTTGATGTAATCATTTTTGGCAATAATTTTTTGATAATATCATTTTGACGATATCGTTTTAATGATATCTTATTTGACGAAATCGTTTTTGGCGAGATTGTTATCCGTTTTACGATATCGTTGTGACGACAAATTTTTTGACGATAACGTTTTTGACGTAATCGTTTTTGACGATATTGTTTTGACAATATCTTTTTGACCATAACGTTTTGAGGTTATCGTTTTGACGATATCTAATTTGTAGTTCTTACGTCTTTTTCGATATCTTATTTGACGATATCGTTTCTGGTGACATCGGTATCCTTTTTACGATATCTTTTTGATGACAAATTTTTTGACGACATAGTTTTGACAATATCTTTTTGACGGTATCATTTTGACGATATCGTTTCGACGATATCGTTTTAAGGATATCGTTTTAAAGATATCGTTTTGAAGATAACGTTTTTGATCGTTTTTTAATCGCTTTTGACGATATCCGTTTGACGATATCGTTTTGACAATATCTTTTTGAAGATATTGCTTTGACGATAGCTTTTTGCCGATATCCTTGTGACGATATCGTTTTGACGATAATTTTTTGACTAAATCTTTTTGACGATATCCTTTTAAAGATATCTTTTTTGATGTAATCGTTTTTGGCAATATTTTTTTGATAATATCATTTTGACGATATCGTTTTAATGATATCTTATTTGACGAAATCGTTTTTGGCGAGATTGTTATCGTTGTGACGACAAATTTTTTGACGATAAGGTTTTTGACGTAATCGTTTTTGACGATATTGTTTTGACAATATCTTTTTGATCATAACGTTTTGAGGTTATCGTTTTGACGATATCTTATTTGTAGTTCTTACGTCTTTTTCGATATCTTATTTGACGATATCGTTTCTGGTGACATCGGTATCCTTTTTACGATATCTTTTTGATGACAAATTTTTTGACGATATAGTTTTGACAATATCTTTTTGACGGTATCATTTTGACGATATCGTTTTAAGGATATCGTTTTGAAGATATCGTTTTGAAGATAACGTTTTTGACGTGATATTTTTGACGATATTGTTTAGACAATATCTTTTTGACAATGACTGTGATCACGTAAAACGATAGTTGATTATCGTCGATTTTTGGAGCCTTGTTGTTCCTAAACTAAACAAAATGCGTCCAATTTTTTTAATGTTTCTGGGTTAGTTAACACTGTTTAATAATATTATAAAGAAAAACTTTCAAATTTTCCTTCAAAACGATATGTATTTTGATGTCGTTTACGCATCGTCAATCGTTTTCGTTTTACGTGATTAGCCCCAATATCTTTTTGACCATATCGTTTTGAGGTTATCTTTTTGACGATATCTTATTTGTAGTTCTTACGTCTTTTTCGATATCTTATTTGACCATATCGTTTTTGGCGACATCGGTATCCTTTTTACGATATCGTTTTGACGACAAATTTTTTGACGATAACGTTTTTGACGTAATCGTTTTTGACGATATTGTTTTGACAATATCTTTTTGACAATATCTTTTTGACGATATCGTTTTGATGATATCGTTTGGACGATATCTTTTTGAAGATATCTTTTTGAAGGTATCTTTTTGACGATAACTTTTTTACGAAATCGTTTTTGACGATATTGTTTTGACGATATTGTTTTGACAATGTCTTTGACAATATTTTTTTGACGATATCGTTTGACGATAATGGTTTGACGATATCAAATTTTTAGTTTTTACGTTTTTTTCGATATCTTATTGACGATATCATTTTTGACGGTATCATTTTTAATGGTATTGTTTTTGAATATATCGTTTTTCACGAAATAATTTTTGAAGAAATCGATTTTGACAATATCGATTTTGATGATATCGTGTTTGTCGATATGGTTTTAAATAATAATGTTTTTGACGGTTTCATTTAAGATGACATCGTTTTTCAGGATATCGTTTTTTACTACATCGTAAATTAAAATATCGTTTATTACGATGTCGTTTTCCGCGATATCGTTTTTTGACGATATTTTTTTACAATATAGTTTTTCGCAACATCGTTTTTTACGTATAAAAGCGTTATTGACGACATTGTTTTTTACGATATCGTTTTTCGCAATATCATTTTGCATATGTTATTGTTTTTGACGATATCGTTATTTACGATAATGTAAATGGAGGCTGGTTTAGTTCATCAAGGGGAAGTTTGTCCACCTTGCTCATTTTTGGCCATTTCTAAACTTAACCAGGCATGACATTTTCGTTCCAAACTTCAGGAGTCTATTCTAAAAGTGTGAAAAAAGTACTTAAGTACTTCGGTACTTAATACTGGTTCTAGAAACTGAAAATTTGAAATTTCAGAAAACAAAAATATGATAAGGTACCTTTTAGACATAAATTATAAATTTATAGTTTGGTACTTTTTTGTAAGTTCTATTTCCTGAAATAATGGTCATAAAAACTTGATTTTCGGAATATGGGATCCTATTTTTTCTTTGGAATTTCTTTTTGTGAATAAAATTTTTTTTAATCAAAGTATGGAAATCAATATTTGTGTTAATGTACAAATGGTACATCGCAAAGGTACTTTTGTACTAAAATTATTTTTCCTGCTTTAGAAACGTATATATAATTTTTAACTCGCTCTTTCTCTATTACTGTATATTGTGTACTCTGTGTGTTGTTGTGTTTCCATGTGTTGGTCATAAATCGAATTTTACTTTATGCGCTTGTATTGTTAACACCAACCAACCATCCATACATACAAACAAATAAATACACTGTCCTGTACGTCTGTCCTTTTGCAAGTCCGTCCGTCCATTCATTTCGTCTATCTCTATGTGTACACACGAGTATATCTATCTACATTCGCATTGTCCTTTACGCGATGCTTTACGGTTTGTTGTGCTTTTTCCCTGTTATAGTAGTGGTAACTAAATTCAGTTTATACATATAGTCAGTCAGTCAGAGACAGTCAAAAGAGAGAAAGAGTATTACCTCCTAAGCGCGTGCTGCTTTTTTTATTTTATTTGTCCGTCTTCATCATCATCTTCCTACTCTCACGCTCATTGAAAATGATTTTTGTCCTCATAGTTGAAAATTGTCTAGTTGTTTTATTTTTTTTGGGTGGGTGGTTGGATTTGGTTGGATTTTTATACCCTACACTTATTTTATAAGTTTGTCATTCCGTTTGTAACTCATCGAAATATCGGTGCGGGACCTCATAAAGTTAAGAATCGATTCCGTTGAAATGATGATTATGGCTGCAATATTGTAACTTGGACGTTTTATTAGACTTCTGCGTTTAATTTTTGAAAAAGGACTAAAGATACCTCTCAAAATGGCAGTTAGAGGGTTAATAATTTTCTGGGGGAAAAACATACAATTTTTAAGCTTAGATATGCATTAATTATGTTTTAAAAAGTCAGTGGGCCCTAGAAAGAAAATCGAACTTACTTTGCAAAATCCATTTAGGGATTTTGTTTATTTGATGGTCTACTTTCATTTGGCATTGGATCCATTAAGGCTCATACCATACACCACACTGTGGTACAGGGTATAATGAGTTTGTGCTGATGTTTGTAACAACCCAAAATATTGGTCCTAGACCCACCTTTAAGTATACCGAGCGACTTAGAATCACCCATACAAAGGTCCTCTTTAGTTTTGGCTCAAATGACTATAATAACCGTGTTATAATAGGTATCTTCTCGAAATTTGGCAGGTAAACGTGTTTTGTCTTCACAAATTACCGTTCCGAATTTTAAAGAAATCGGATCAGTTCTTCTTGTAGCCCCCATACCTTCCCGATTTTCACATAAATCTCTCAAATTTCATGAAAATAGAAAATATTTAATTACAATTTTGTTTATGTATGTTAAACGCGTACTTAAATAACCTTATCAAATCTGATAATCATCGGACCAGTTCTGGACTTAGGCCCCTTGTGAAAATTTTGCCCGATATTCAGTTAAAGTGGTTTATTGTCAACAAATAGAAGCCTATTTCACTTAAATTTGATTTGTGAGTGTTTTTTACACGTATTAAAGATTTGACAAAATATAGATCTAATCGGTCCATCGGACCCATTTTCCGGGAAACTCTGGTGTAGGGAATTATATGGTCGGTCTTGACTAGAGTTTTTCACGGGAATTCCCGGGACGGGATTTCCCGGGAATTCCCGTAAATTTTCGATCCCGAAATCCCGGGAAATAGAGCGGGAATTCCCGGGAATTTTCGTTTGTTTGAAATTGTGTATTTTTCGACTTCTATTGATTATTTTGTATGTGATTTTTTAGAGATTTTATTAAAATTCTTGATAATTGATGGCAGAAACGTACGCAGGGACCAGGAGGGCCCAAAAAGTATTCCAAGAGAGACCTTTTAACTAAAAAATGTCATAAAATCTGAGACTTACGAAATGAAAAAAGTCTCACAATATCCAAATCTTCGATAGGATATAATTATCAGAAGCTGATACTTTTTTTTAAAAGCTGAGAAATTTTCTGTCTGAGACCTGCATTAGAAAAATTTTCAGTATGATGATTTGTTTCTATAGAAAATATTTATGTCTCTGGACATGATTCTTTTTAAATCGATTAATTGATATAAAATCTGTGTTATACCCAATTCACACCTGAGCTAAAGTCTCGTTTGAACGAGATTTCGATCATATGGTTGTGTATCAAATGATATAGACTATATGATCGAAATCTCGTTCGAACGAGATTTCACCTCAAGTGTGAATATTCCTTAAGGAATGACTCTGAAATTAACGGGACTTTCATTTAGAAACCAGAATTTTTAATTTTTTTTTAAATTTTTTCAGTATTTTTTTTTTTGGGTAAATTTTTATATAATTTCATTTCTCTGAAACAGTTGCATTCAGTTTCAGAGACATAATTGTGAAATTTCTCTGAATCAGTTTCATTGTGTTTAAGAGGCAAAGCATTGAGAATCAATTGTAAAAATGAACTGAGATGAATTGGAATAAATGATAAATTATTATTATTAAAACAGATAAAGCGATGTTAAATAATATATGCCCTTAAAAATACTTTTAAAAAATTTCGACATATTTGGGCAGTTTTCATATAAAAACTGTGTAACAAAAATTGATTTTTTTTCTCGAAACTTATTTTATTTTTTTGTTTTAAAGGTACTGAATAAGATTTTTATGGTGTTAAAAAATATTATAAATATTGTAATCGCATTCAAAAGGTTTTTATATATTTTTTTTACAAAAAATTTGGGTTTTTAATTTTTGCGGGAATTCCCGGGATCCCGGGAAATTTAAAAATGAATCCCGCTTTCCCGGGAAATGAAAAAGTCCGGGAAAAGAAAAACTCTAGTCTTGACCGACTATAATTTTCTTACTTGTTTTTCTTGTTGCACTGTGTAATTGCTCCTAGGTGAAAACGTTTATTTTCTATTTGCCAAATTTTGTGGTATGATTTACCTTAAATTTTTTTAAACCTTTTTATAAAGAAATATAACTATTTTGAGTAGTTCGTTAGTATTAATTATGAACTAAAAAAAAATACTTTGAGTGAAAAAATTTCAGTCACAAAAAAATTTTGAATGAAAAAAAATTGGAGTGAAAAAAAATTTTGGGTCAAAAAATTTGTATTAAAAATAATTTCATTCCATTTTTTCCCTGTTTCATTCTATTTCTATTCTATTATATTTTCTTCCCTGTTCCATTTCATTTCGTTCCATGTAGGTTGCATTCCTGCTTGTAAAGAAATAAAAAAATCTAGCCTTTTTAGAAGTAATAAAAAAGTACCAATGTTCATTATTTTACACCTTTTTGACCCATTAGAAACTGAATTGCCAAGAAGTACTTTTTCCAGATTTTTTACCGAAGTATCCTACATTCCTTAAGTGTCTAGACATTCCTCAATGTCTGGGATCATCATTTTACGAGTTAGTAAAAATACAAAAGATTATTTTTTTATTCCATTAAAATCTGAATTTTTAAATAATACTTTTTTAAGTTTCTATGACCATGAAAAGAAAAAGTACCAAATTACACTATTTTGCCTTAGAAACTGGATTTTCAAAAAGTACTTTTTCAAGAATGATTTTTTTTTATCGAAGGTTAAAAAAAATAGAACACTTGATCAGAAGATTGTATTTCAATATTTACAAAAATTGGTACATTCATTGTACACTGACAAAAAACCTTGTCAAATTACTAGAAAAAGTCTCGTAATCCCATCCCAGCAAAAAATAATCGAGATTGTGGAAGCAGTTCATAATTTTTCTGGCATACACAAGCGCTTCGTCTTAAGCACATAGAAATGCACCATGCAAGCTTCTAAGAAGGTATGATTTCATTACATATTTATTGCGCTGAAATAAGCGCTCGGATGAAATGCTCTAAAGTGGGACATTGCGACCAAATATCATGCCATACGTAAGCAGGTTTGTAAGAAAATGTCAACTCAACATTCCCTTACAAACCTGATTCTTAAACACAGAATTTTCAAAAAGTACTTTTTGCAACACTTTTTTTCACCGAAGGATCTTTCATTCCAAATTTAAAGTTTTTAGGACCAATTTTTAAGGATATGTAAAAAGTACCAGAAGACTTTTTTTACCCTTTTTAGAAGCGGAATTTTTAAAAAGTACTTTTTCAAAAAGGTTTTTTTTTTTACTGAAGAATACTATATTTCAAATTTCATGGGTCTAGGATCATTATTTCAGCAAATAAAAGTACCCAAAGTACACTTTTTTACTCCCCCTCCACCTTCCATAATTATGTAAACATAAAGCAACAAACACACACAAAACAATAACAACAAATAAAAATTTGTTATTGTTTTGTGTGTGTTTGTTGCTTTATGTTTACATAATTATGGAAGGTGGAGCTGGAGGGTTAGAAACGGAATTTCCAAAAAGAACTTTTCCAGAATGTTTTTTTTACAAAAGTATAAAACGTTCCAAATTCAAAGAATCATTTGCTGAACGTTTTTTTCACCGAAGGACCCTACGTTCCAAATTTGAAGTTTCTAGGACCTTTATTTTAGGATATGTAAAAAGTACCAGAACACTTTTTTTCCCCCTTTAGAAACGAAATTTTCAAAAAGTACTTTTTTCAAACATGTTTTTTTCTCCGAAGAATCATACATTTCAAATTTCATGGGTCTAGGATCATTATTTCAGCAAATATAAAAAGTACCGAAAGTTCACTTTTTTACTCCCCCTTAGAAACGGAATTCCCAAAAAGAACTTTTTCAGAATGCTTTTTTTTACCCAAGGATCATACATTCCAAATTTAATGTAAAAGTACTAAAAGTACACTTTTTGCCACTTTTACGACCATTACAAATGAAATTTCCAAAAAGTGATTTTCCAGAATGTTTTTGTCAGTGAATTTCAAATATAACGCTTTTACAACTATTATTTCAGAAATATAAAAAGTATCAAAAGTACACTTCCCCCCCCCCTTCCCCCTATTTACCCGCCTTAGACACGGAGTTTTCAAAAAGTACTTTTTTCAAAATGTTTTTTTTTTTTTAACCGAAAGATTCTACATTCAAAATTTAAAGTTTCTATAACCATTATTCAATTAAAAAAAAAAAATACCAAAAAAGTACCAAAAAATAAAAAAAGTATCATTTTACCACCTTAGAATTAATATGAATATTAGGGGTGGGATAGTGCACGAGTTTTCGATTTCAACACGCTAGAACCGCTTATTTTGTGAGGTTCGTAAAAAAAATGCATGGGCCAAAAAATGGGGCAGATCGGATAGGATCTAGGGGTCGCTCATCGGGCTCAAAGTTGGGCGTAGAGGGGAAAAAATCCACAAAAAGGCCCAAAACTCCCCTGGTTTTGCTCCTAGAGGGGTCAAATGTGAGACCGGCCCCCATTATTTTTTCGCCCTGAACACTTTTGCCAAACATACCTAAGCCCTATCTCCAATCCCTAAGGGGGGTCCCATACAAAGGTTCAATTTTTAAAAAATCTTGCTCCTACCGCTCTAGCTGTCCTAGAAGTCACCCCAGAGGAATCAAATGTATGACCGACCCCCAATATTTTTTCAACCCCAACATTTTCTTAGAACATACCTACCCCCTATCTTCAATCCTTAGGGTGGTCCCCATACATTTTTTTTAGTTTTTCTTAAATTGTCATATTAAATCAGCTCCTACCGGTCCAATGGTGCCTCCTAGAGGGGTCATTATCAAGACCAACCCCCATTAATTTTTAGCCCCCAACACTTCTTCTGAACATACCAATTCCATATCTCCAATTCCTAAGGGGTCTCCCACACAAAATGGCATTTTTGTAAAACTTGCTCTCACCGCTCTAACTATCGCAGGGGTGACCCTAGAGGAGTTAAATGTGTGACCGACCCCCAATATTTTTTCAGCCCCAACATTTTCCCCAAACAAACTTACCCTCTATTTTAAAGCCTTAAGGGTGTCCCCACGCATTTTTTTTGTTTTTTAATTTTTTTTTATAAAATCTGCGCCTACCGCTCCCTTTCCGCATTTTAGGAACGGCAAATGCAGACTGACCCCCATTAATTTTTGCCCCCTACAATTTTTCTGAACATACCTACGCCGTATTTCCACTTTGTAGGGGTGCTCCCCTGGGGAAAACTAAATTAGTAATGTATGTAGAGAAGTCAAATGTATGACCTGCCCATATATTTTTTTAGCCAAAACATTTTCTTCAAACATACCTACCCTCTATCTTCAAGGTGTTACCCCACAATTTTTTTATTTATTTTATCGAGAAATCCGAGGTCTTTAATTTGTAATTTAATAGTAACTTTTGTTAAGCGTAAAAAAATATTTTTTTTAACTTGAAAATGATAAAAAATGATAAATAATATAACTACAAATCAAATTAATTTATTTTTATCGTGTGATGGATATTGTTTCTGATTTTCGGCCACGACCTGAAGCAAAACTATTTTTTCCTCCTCGTTACGGCACAATACGTTGTTATAGTCTTCTGTTAATTTTACGACTCTTTCGGCAGCGCCGTTGACAACATGTAATTTACGTAATATTTGCAGCGCTCGCTGGTAGTCCTTACACAGAAAAAAAAATATTTAAGAAAATTTTAATAAACACGTTTATTAAAAATAAAAATATTTTTAATAAATTTTTTTATTGTATCAATAAAAAAATTTATTGAAATTAAAAAAAAACTATGTTCAACTCATTCCGTCGGCAAGTTTTGTTGTGTTTCTTTTTTTCACACATAGTAATTTCAAATAAAGTAATAACTTAAAAAAAAAAAACAAAAAATATTAAAAAAAAAAAAAAAGTTGGGTCTGATGGGGATTCGAACCAACGACCCCCAAAAAAAGTAATAAGTTTATCCACCGCTTAGCGCATAACGCCAAAACAGTGTTATAGTTTTGTCGGCTAAATTCTGTCATCTACTTACAAGCAAGAACAAAATAGAAATAAAAACACAATTTGTTTGTGAATGTGTGTGTGTGTGTATAGTTGTGTGTTAAATGTTTTTACTGTTATAAGTTAGAGAATGAAAGTGATGCACTCAACTAAATTAGTCAGTATTTTTTTCTTTTGTTAATTTCAATTGAGAATTTTTTCTGTTACCATTACTGACAAAATTATGTGAGTGTTTAAGAATTCTTGTTTACTTTTATTTAAAACCAAATTGATTTTATGCGTTAAAACTTGTTGTAATGCTGTAGCTCAGTTAGTTAGACCGCCAGCATTCTAAACAGGAGGTATGCTGTTCAAAGCTCAATGGAAACAATAAATTGAGAAAAAGTAAGAAATAAAGAAAACAATTAAATAATAAAATAAAAATAAATAAAAAAAAAAAACAAATAAAAATTTTTTTTTTCTTTAGTTCTAAAAAAAATATTAAAAAAAAAAAAAATCAATAAACTTTTTTATTGAATCTTGAAATTTGTTTATTGAAATTATTTTCAGCAAACGACTTACAAATGCGTTTATTGAATTCGTGAAAATCTTCACCGCGGCTTTTTTAGTTAATTTATTTATTGAATTCGTGAATTTTTTTATTGAAATTGAATTTTTTTTTTTTGTGTGTACGATTTTCCCAAGTATTTGGATCGGAAGCAATGAAATTTGTTGTTATTCCGAAGCGTGCAAAAAATTTTGGAGTCTCAGGTGTGACGTAGTGGCTTAAATCAGTTTTCATGAGTTCTTGATTCACTTGTTTCGATACCATGTTACAATGTCGCCGCTATCCTCCAATTCCTCTTTCTCTTCTCCAAATATACGAATTGCATTCGACATTTTTCGTTTTATTTCACAAGAGATATTCGGATCAAATAGTGCGACAGCAACAGCTTCGCCACTGAGATACCAGAGATGTCCACAGAATCTCTTGACCAATCGTTGCGACAGAATCTTATCAATTAAAGCATAATTGGCAATCGCTTTCAAAAAATTAAAATCATTATTTGGAGCTTCTATTGCTTTGATAGCGCTAAACCAAGTTTTTACGTAAATTGTTATGATGAAAACGGTCACATCAAGAAGTGCATTTAATTCTTTTTTGGCCAACCCGATATATTTTCGGAAAAAAAAACATTTTTAGGCAATATATGCCTTTTGCCATCCATCGAGCATGACTGATGGGTCCTGGTGGGCTAAAATGCTTATTAGGAATATTTTCGCCAAGGTATAATAAAACAATTTCAAGAAACTCCTTGTAGTCGTCTCTGGGTTGCTTTTCTTTTATTTGAGACCAACAAAACAACTTGATGTCAGTTTGGACTTGAGCTGGTATGTTGCCTGCCACTTCCTCATCTTATATGCCAAGACTGTACGGTGTGTCTTTTATATTTTCTAACTGCTCTTTAAAATGCGCAAACATTAGCACTCCTGGTCCAGACGTTTTGCTGAATTTGGTTTCAAACACTTAGTTTTCCCCAGGGGAGCACCCTTACAAAGTGGAAATACGGCGTAGGTATGTTCAGAAAAAATGTAGGGGACAAAAATTAATGGGGGTCAGTCTGCATTTCCCGTCCCTAAAAGGCACAGTGGGAGCGGTAGGCGCAAATTTTATAAAAAAAAAATAAAAAAAAAAAAATTGTGTGGGGACACCCTTAAGGCTTAAAAATAGAGGGTAGGTTTGTTTGGGGAAAATGTTGGGGCTGAAAAAATATTGGGGGTCGGTCACACATTTAACTTTTCTAGGGTCACTCCTGCGGTAGTTAGAGCGGTGGGAGCAAGATTTACAAAAATGTCGTTTTGCGTGGGAGACCCCTTAGGAATTGGAGATATGAAATTGGTATGTTCAGAAGAAGTGTTGGGGGCTAAAAATTAATGGGGGTTGGTCTTGATAATGACCCCTCTAGGAGGCACCATTGGACCGGTAGGAGCTGATTTAATATGACAATTTAAGAAAAAATAAAAAAAAATGTATGGGGACCACCCTAAGGATTGAAGATAGGGGGTAGGTATGTTCTAAGAAAATGTTGGGGTTGAAAAAATATTGGGGGTCGGTCATACATTTGATTCCTCTAGGGTGACTTTTAGGACAGCTAGAGCGGTAGAAGAAAGATTTTTTAAAAATTGAACCTTTGTATGGGACCCCCCTTAGGGATTGGAGATAGGGCTTCGGTATGTTTGGCAAAAGTGTTCAGGGGGAAAAAATAATGGGGGCTGGTCTCACATTTGACCCCTCTAGGAGCAAAACCAAGAGAGTTTTGGGGCTTTTTGTGGATTTTTTCCCCTCTACGCCCAACTTTGACCCCGATGAGCGACCCCTAGATCCTATCCAACCTCCCCCATTTTTTGGCTCATACACTTTTTTTACCAACCTCACAAAATGAGCGGTTCTAGCGCTTCCAAATATTGCTGCTTAAAATCTCACACAACACTATCCCACCCTTAATGAATATTTTAGAATTAGAATTAATATTAATATTTTTCGGGAGGTTATCCTACATTTCAAATTTTAAGTTGCTAAGACCATTATTTCAGGAAATAAAAAAGTACCAAATGTATACTTTTTCACCCTTTTTACCCTTTTAGAATCTACGTTGGCAAAATTCCAGTCTTAGAGGATCTATTTTCCGGGAAACGAACAAACCGTCCAAATTTCAAGTCTTCACCGAAAATAAACCGTGCGACATTTAACGAAAGAAATTTTCGTACTTGTTTCGTAAAATATACGAACATTTTCTTTTTACTAGAAAAAAAATTAAGTCCGGACTTTCATAAATTTACGAAACATACGAAAATAAGTTCGTTATCATGAAAATGATTGGAAAAGTGTCCGGTCCATGATAGGTCACGTGACATGTCACATGGGTCTGACCTAACACAAACGTTGATATCTTTCATAAAAAAGTCCTGAGACTTAAAAAATGTTCACAACTGTTTTTTTATAAAGATTTTTTTTGAGTAGGTTTACTTTAGCTCGATATTATGATATTCTCATAGAATAATTTTTCTGTTTTAAATTTATTTATTTATTATTTATTGAATTTTTAACATATAATTACAACTCATATACTAAATTAACCTAACCTAGACGGGTGACAATGACTAGTGTCTCGTTGTAGCGATACAGACCAAGGCCTCTGGTGAAAATCGAACCCACGACCCCCAGACTCGCGCCTTAAAATTAAATTTATTTATGTTGGTAATATTTGCAAGTTTTATTCGATACGTGTTTCGGAATTTGTCAGGTTTTACTGTCAAGAATATTTACTAAACATAAAAACCCTATACTACAAGTACCAAAGGGAATTTAAATGACAAATCGCTAAAATTCAAACAAAAATATTAACAAAAATACACGTGTATTTTATTTTCGGCCCTACTTTTGGAATTTGTCGGTCTGGTCCATGTGTAAAAAAGTGTGTCGGGCGTATTTTTTGCTGTTTTTTTATACATTTTAGAACATAATAAAGATGTCACAGATAGGAAAAATTAAAAAAAAAGGTTTGAGGACCCCACAGCCAAGGGTAATCCCACCAAATGAAATATTTAGTCTTTAAAAGCTAATTAATTAAAAAATAATGAAAAAAAATTAAAAAATGTTTTTCTTGGTCTGTATGGGGAAAACATTTTTTTAGGGAAAAACTTTAACCCCCCAAGGGCACAGTTTAATTTTGTCCGATTTGGCTAAAAATTTAAACATGGAGTTTTTAGAACAATACGAACCATAACTTACCCGGCGATCGACGAAATTCGAAAAAGTCCTTATTCGTGCCACTCTAATCCTCGTATATGTACCCTAGGGCGTTTCATCAAAAACTTTTTTTTTGGATTTTTGCAACTCTTGAAGCGGAATATGAATTCTTATGGCCTAAAAGATTTTTGAGATTTTTTTCAGATTTTTGGAATGTCGGGATCAACTCGCTCAAATCGATTTTATCAAAAAATTGAGGTTATGAAACATATTTTTTTTTATTTTTTGTTCTCTGGTGCCTTTTTTTAACAAAACCGGATATAATACTTCTTAATGTTGCTAGCCTCCTAAAAAAAAATATTCGCGGTCAAAATTATAAGTTCAAGGGTCACTAAGATGACCTTAAAAGTAAAAATTCAGAATTTCCCGTGTTTTAACCTCAATAATTCGAGAAATAAGCTATGTATGAACGTCATGTTGAATCCGTTAGATAGGTCTTTAAAACACCTTTCATTTAAAACCAATCTGGCTATTGTCACTTTTGTAGAAATGTTAAAAAAAATAAAAAACTGGGAAAAACTCATTTTCTCCCCCATTTTATCGAAAATTGAACTGGTGCATTAGGTAGTTTTTTTTTGTAAAGTTAAAATAATAACTTTTTAAGGCTTTTTATAGATTGTAGTTAGTGTTTCCAAGCCGGTTAACCAAAAAACCGGTTTTTTGTCAAAAAAACCGGTTTGACAAAAACCCGGGTTTCCGGTTTGGAAACTCTAATTGCAATCAAAAAAACTTCTTTTAAGTTTATTATTTCAATTTTACAAAAAAACTACTAATGGATTCACTTCGATTTTCTGTAAAATGGGGGAAAAAATGAGTTTATCTTAGTTTTTTAATATTTCTACTAAAGTGACAAATGTCATTTTGGTTTTAAATTAAAGGTATTAAAAAGACATATCTAACGGATTCATCATTACGTTCATATATTGCATATTTCTCAAATTATTAAGGTTGGAACACGGGAAATTCTGAATTTTTACTTTAAAGGTCATCTTAGTGACCCTTGAAGTTATTATTTTGACCGCGAATATTTTTTTTTAGGAGGCTAGCAACATTAAGAAGTATTATATCCGGTTTTGTTAAAAAAAGGCACCAGAGAACAAAAAATAAAAAAAATTATGTTTCATAACCTCATTTTTTTGATAAAATCGATTTGAGCGAGTTGATCCCGACATTCCAAAAATCTGAAAAAAATCTCAAAAATCTTTTAGGCCATAAGAATTCATATTCCGCTTCAAGAGTTGCAAAAATCCAAAAAAAAAGTTTTTGATGAAACGCCCTAATGTACCCATACACGAAAATTTTTCACCGGGCTACCATTTTTTTTATAATTTACTTTTTTTAAAAAAAAGTTTTTTGCAATATTTTTTTTTCATATTGTGGAGTGTATAATTATAATCGGCAAGCCCGAATTTAATTTTGTTACTTGTTTTTTGTTCATTCTTCTTCTTCATCATTCTTCTCCCCATTAATATTTTTGTGGTCCTTATTTGTTTCGTCGTTATGTTTTTCCTCTATGTTTACTTGATATATTTTTTGTTCCTTCATCTAGCAGTTCGTTCGTTTGTATTCATGCATTTTTCATATTTTGTTAAGCCTTAAGGGTGATTTTCCATTTTTGTGTTGTTTGTATCTTTTTTTTTTGTATTTTTTCTATTTGGTTTATCGTTTAGTGGAGCCCTTAGGTGGCATAACGACTTGTATTGCTGCCTTGCTCGCCTGCTTGTTTTGGATGGATGTGCTTGAGTTTGTATTCATTCGTATTTCTGTTTAATTTTCTTTATTTTCCCATTTTTCATTGTTTGGTGTGTAAATACTTTGTATTATTATTTTTGTTAATCTATTACAATTAATAGTGTGTAAGGATTCTGGTACAAGTTTGTTACCGGTATACCAAACAATGGGAAATCTATATGTTCGGCCATCTACATATTTATGGGGCATTTCATGCCAACATTTTTATTTTAGATTTTCGCATTTTTTTACATTTTTTAGTACGCATAAAAAAATATCGAATTTTTAGAAAGTGTTAACATATTTTTAGCATCATTTTTTTTCAAGAAAATTTTTCTAAGTATTTTTTTTCGTTTTTTATACAATTACACAGAAAAATGTATTAGCTGAAAATTTTAATTAAATGAGTCAATCAATGTTTTGATTAACATTTTTGTTATTTTCTTTAACTGTCGAATTATAAATTTGCAACATACCAGATTTTTTTTTTCGCTTTAATTTATTTTAATACATTAATTCAAAAATATACAAAATAATCGGGTTTTACTTTTTTTTTATTGTTGCCAACATATTGGAGAGAAAAAAACATTTTTTTTTCAAAATTTTGTCATAAACAATTAATTCATTAAATCAATCATTCTTTTGATTGACTATAAATAAAAAATTAATAAAATTTTTGATCAAAATCGAAAAAATGTTTGATTGAAAAAATATTCAATTAATCACCTACTATTTGATGATTGGTATAACAATTTTCTTTATTGGAAGAATTTCAATAAAAAAATTTATTGAATCCGCGTTTTTGTTGATTAAAATTCGTTTCAAATTCTTTCTGTGTACCCAAACAGTTGATCAGTGATCGATTTTAAGACTTTCTAGCGATGTCCGTATGTATTTAACACGACGCAATCCAAAATAAATAGCTTGCCTCCTAAAGTTTGGCACGCACATATGAGTCATTCCACACCAACTGTTCCACTACAGAAAAACCATGGTGGTTTCAATAGGATATCATTTGCAAAGTATTCGCCCTTAGGGCACTATTAAATAACAAAAATAAAATTTAAGATTTCTCAAAAAGTGGGCATTGGAGGCATGGTCAAAAATTGAAAATTTCAGCATTTTTTGCCTAAGTATCTTTATTTCAATATTTATGCCAATGAAATGAAACACAGTGATGTCTTTAAAATAAAAGTTTTTTATAGATTTTTGTATGGGCTATCGATTAAAAAAATAAAAATTGGAAAATTTTCAGAAGAAGTTCTGAATATTTTAAATTTAAATTTAAACTTTATTTATCAAAAAACATGCCTCAATTTTATTTCTTTTTTAAATGTTCAAAAATTAGTTAAGGAGTATATCTATCTGTTCTGAAATTTTCAGAGATGCATTTTTCCTTGTTTTCAAAAAAAAAAAATGTTGAACATTGCACTATGCTTATAATTTACAATAATGGGGTATATTACGTATGCGAATGAGTAATATTAACTCTTAAAAATCATTTTAAATAGAGATGTTTTCGAGGGTGAGTTTTTTCGACGATCACGCACGCTCACGAAGAAAAAGTTTTAATCACGCACGATTTTTCATTTTCCTCACGTTCACGTACGCTCACGTGAGTTGAAAAAAATTTTGTCACGTGCACGATACTCACGTGAGCGTGACTGAGCGTGAGAAAAATAAATGAGCATGCGTGATTAAAATAATTTCCTTGGTGAGAGAGCGTGATGGTAAAAAAACAACTTACCCACGATCACATCTCTATTTTAAATGTTTTTAAATAGTTAATATTACTCATTCGCATACGTAATATACCCCATTATTGTAACTTATAAGCATAGTGCAATATTTAACATTTTTTTTCTCGAAAACAAGGAAAAATGCATCTCTGAAAATTTCAGAACAGATAGATATACACCTTAACTAATTTTTGAACATTTAAAAAAGAAATAAAATTGTGGCATGTTTTTTGATAAATAAAGTTTAAATTTAAATTTAAAATATTCAGAACTTCTTCTGAAAATTTTCCATTTTTTATTTTTTTAATCGATAGCCCATACAAAAATCTATAAAAAACTTTTATTTTAAAGACATCACTGTGTTTCATTTCATTGGCATAAATATTGAAATAAATATACTTAGGCAAAAAATGCTAAAATTTTCAATTTTTGACCATGCCTCCAAGGCCCACTTTTTGAAAAAACTTAAATTTTATTTTTGTTATTTAATGGTGACCTAAGGGCGAATACTCTGCAATTGATTTCATATTGACACGACATCACTTTTTTTTTGCTGAACATTTGGTGTGGAATGCCTCATATGTATGCGTGAATTACGCGTGATCGTGAGTGAAATTTATTTTTACTCACGTGATCGTGAGTGCGCGTGATTAGTAAAAATAGTTTCGTGCGTGAGCGTGCGTGAGTAGTTTTTGTTTCGTGAGTTTGCGTGATTGTTTTGTGCTGCTTAAAACAGAAAACAATTAAAAAAAATCGTCATTTTATTGAATTTAGAGGGAAATTAATACAAAATAGTTATTTAAATAAATGTTTATTATTGTTTTAAGGAAGTTAAATACTTTTTGTGCAAGAATTCGAAAAAAAGTAAAATAAAATTTTTATAATTTTGATTTCGTGAGTCTTCGTGAGCGTGATTATTTCGTGAGCGTGAGAAAAATTTTACTTACGTGAGCATGCGTGAACGTGATCAGAAAAAAAAAATTCGCGCGTGATCGTGCGTGAGCAATATTTTTAGTTCGTGAGTGTGCGTGAGTCAAAATTCACTCACGCGCCCATCTCTAATATGTATTATGGTCATAGGCAGGTTATATTCGTAAAAGGACAAAGTCGTTGAAAAAAAGTGCCCCCTTGAAGAACTAAAACAACCTATGAAAAACGCAATTTTTTACAGGTTTTTTTATATTTTTGTTTAAGAAATGAAAGATTTTTATGAAGTTTAAAGTAGAGATGGGCACTTATCACGTAATTTACGTGATTCACGTGAGTCATTGATTTTACTAACTTTAATCGTTTTTATACCCTACACCACTCTGTGGTACAGGGTATAATGAGTTTGTGACGATGTTTGTAACTACCCAAAATATTGGTCCTAGAGGTCTAGGAATATATACTCAAGCATACCGATCGAATTAAAAATACTTTTTGAGTCGATTTAGCGATGTCCGTCTCTCCGTCCGTCTGTCCATCTAACGGTTTAAGCACGATACAGGTCGCAATTTTCAATCAATTGAGTTGAAATTTGAAACTTAAGCATCTTTTGACCCAAGGACGAAGCCGTAACAACCGTATTATAATAGATATCGCTTTGAAATTTTCATGTAATCAAATTTTGTGTGCACGAATCATCATTCCAAATTTTAAAGGAATCGGGTTAGTCTTTTTCGTAGTCCCATACAACCACCCTCCCTATATTCCAAGGTTGGCAATCGAAACGAATAACGGTATCGATATCGGTATCGTTTTATATTTTATTTCGGTATCGGTATCGGTATCGGTATCGATTACGGTATTTGAGTGGAATCGGTTACGGTATTACCGATACCGAAACGTCAATACCGGTACGTGCCGGTATTATCGAAAAAAATATAAAAAACGTATTAAAACTAAAAATAGAAAATTTTTGTTTTTCAATTATAATACTAAGCACTAGGGCGTCCCGTCAAATCCAAACGATGGCCACAGAAAAACTGATTGTGGAAAAATCAAGAAAAATTTTTGCAAGATGATCCGTTGTCGGCAACCAGCGATCAAAGTTTGAAAATATTCCAAAACCGCGATTTTGTTCCACAGATGCTGTTTTTCAAACATGAAAATTTTTGTTTAACCAAGGTCGCCTCAAAAGTTGGAAGATAATGAGTATGTTTAGGCTGACCATTCGTACTGATTTTTTAAAATATGTACTGATTGTACTGACTTTTGAGCATTTCAACATAAAAATAATTTTATTCGACAATTCTGTACAAAAACTAGAATTTCCATAATATAAGTCGTCAGATAATGAATTTATTCTAAGGAGATTAGAGTTCGTAAATCAAAAGTTTCCTTAACTCAAAAATGAATTTGAGCATGAGGTTATTTTGATCTTCCTAAATTTATATGCAAATGCGCACAGAATCTTTGAGGTTTTCTATAACGAAAAGTTCAATGGGCCGATGGATTTTTTTATATTTTTAGAAAGATGATGTAAATTGCATGAACCCAAATGATTCTGAGATCTTAGATGAGATAATATCATCAGAGCTTATTCGAAAAAGCGCTTAGAAAATCGGAGCCTTTAAAAAAACAGGTGCTTATTAGCTGTGAAGTTTTCTTAAAAGTTGTCAAAATTTACGAAAAAAGTCTTCAAAGTCTGAGCGATTTTCTAATTCTCAAAACCTGTGGAATTTTGTTATATTTTCTGCACTGAAACGATCAAAACATTGAAATGAAGTCGTTTAAAGGCAACTAAATTTTCTGCAAAATAACGACAACAGTTGTTTTTTTGCAGTTGTTTTTTTGCAGTTGTTTTTACTCAAAATACTTGGGGTCAATTTAGTTAAGCCGACGTTTTTGGGTGTTGAAAAAACATCAGTGTTTTCTCATAGAAACAAATTTTAGAGAGTTATTTTTAGAAAAAAAATAAAAACTTGGGCGTACTGATTTAAGCTCAGAAAAAAATGGTCACCCTAAGTATGTTATGTTAAAAATATAAAAAAAAATATAAAAACGCTATTTTGGTCCAAAAATGCTGATCACTAGGGATGTGATTTCCATGCAAATGCATGTTTTTTGTAAATAGTCCAAAAACGATATCGAACACAAATTGAAATTTATTTGTTTCAAAACATATTTTAAAAGTTAGAAAAACGGCTTTTAGTGCTTATTTTTATTTTTTGGTGCATATTATAAGCGAATATTTTCGATTTTATAGTGCATGAAAATCTCTTCCCTACTGGTCAGGATCTGTGGACCAAAATCACGTTTTTGAAATTTTTTAAATGTTTTTTTCCATAAAGTAAGCAAAAATTTATAATTTTTAAGCTGGATTTGGACAAAAAATTTAGGAAAAATATTCTTGTTTATTTTGAAAAAATTTCACAAAATTAAAAACAAGTGAGAGTGTAGAATTTTGCTGCGCCGAATACCTTGTAACATGTGAAAAAAATTAATGTCCATGCCCACAAAAGGAGGTGGGACTGGAAAACTGTAATTTTTCTTATCCGCTTCATCCAAGTACAGGACTTTGTAGTTATTCTCACATAAAAATGTTTCATTTGCTTGCAGGGGCGACCTACATTCATAGTGTCTTAGAATCGATCCTGAATCAATAATATATAGCTTAAAGAACAATGGGTTCTTTGGGCCTTTTTTTTCTAAAATTGAGTTTACATATTGAGGGGCTTAAAGCACAAGGGCTTAAAAGTTGGTCTAAAGTTAATAACTAAAATATTCGTCAATTTTTGACATGAATACATTTTACGAAAACCAAAGGAAAAAACTGTCCTCTCAACTAAAATTAAAATCTATTAATCATGCGCGATGTTATCAGTACGATTTTTCATTTACAAAACCTCAATTTACAAATTTCTATTAAAAAGTTTTTTTTTTTAAACATGGTTTTTTAAGAAAAACCGTTTCAATACCGGTACGTACCGATACCGAAGGAAAAGGTTTATGGATACCGGTATCCGATACCAAAACTGGGTTTCGGTATTAGTATCGGTACCGGTATTCAATTTAAAGTGTTTTGAAATGGATAACGGCATTGAGAAGGTATCGATTGCCAACATTGCTATATTCACATAATTCCCTAAAAATTCATAAAAATGGAAATATTTGATTATTTGTAGGTGTTAAAAGTGTACTTTGGTAACATAATCAAATCTGAATATAATTGGACCATTTCGAACGATACCGCAAAAAATGTAGCTGGACTTTCGACCACGCGGGCACATTTAGGCGTTAGAATTTTAAATATTCCCTGCAAAAAAAGTCATTACCACTTCTCAGTGGAGTGCTTTAAAACTAAAACAAATGTAATGAAATACAACAAAAATAACAAAAAACACAAGACAAAAACACACAAACAGTTTTTTCTACTCCAGAATACATAGATATTCAGCACTTAACTCATTACCTATCGCGACACCTCCATACAAATGTAAGTAGATATTCAGTAGATAAGAACTACTCCGTGGAAGTAGTTGGAAGTTGTTTGAAAGCTCGGAGTACTTCTTATCTACTGAATATCTACTTACTTTTGTATGGGTGTGTCGCGGAAGGTAATGAGTTAAGTGCTGAATAACAACTTTTTATGGAGTAGAAAAAACTGTTTGTGTGTTTTTTTCTTGTGTTTTTTGTTATTTTTGTTGTATTTCATTACATTTGTTGTAGTTTTAAAGCACTCCAAATAGAAGTACTCCGCACTTTTTTTGCTGGGTTGTTTATGAAATTATTAGCTAATAGCTATTTTTACATTTAGGATGTTTAGAGCAGCGTTGCCAGGTACTTTTTTCCGTTGTCCCCAAAAATATAGCAAAATATTCCGAAAATATATTTTTTTAATCACACAATTTTTTTTTTTTTAGTTTTTAAGAAGAAATTTTATGTATGGTGATTATATAATTTTATTTCGTAGATATAGCAAAAAAAATCCCCAAAAATCCCCAAACGCGTATATAAACGGTTTTTTTTGGCAATATTAATATACATTTTACAGACGACAAATGCTTATTTTATGAATTTCCTACGTTATATCGTACCAAATAGAGTTTTTTTACTAAAACTTTTTCAAAAACAGTTTATTAAAATAAATTAAGCTTCTAGCACAGACTATATACAGACTAGAGTTTAATAGCAAAAAATGGGGAAAACTAAGCGATTTTAGGAGAAAACAGAGCGGTTTTTTGCTAGCTTCAAGATAACATGGCAACACTTTCTTCGACTTAGGAGTGAGTGAAACAATAATAACCGATCTGGCATCTATTTTTCTTAAGGCGCGTTATATTAGCTTTCTCTTTCTAACCTAATTCGTAGAACAATTTGAGAAAAATCAATCATATGGTTAAGGAAAACTTTTTTACACCTGTCACTTATGTCGTCGCAATTAATGATGACCAATCATTTCCTAGTGATAATGTGAAATATAATTTAATAATTTAACTATCTTGTTCGCCATATTGGATTCGCCATTTTGAGTTTCGAATATTTGATTCTAAAATCAGATTTGGCATTCCGAAAAACCATCAAAATCAAAGTTTTTGTTCAAAACAGACAACATAGAGAGAAACTTAATATTATGTATACCCGAGTAAAAAAATTGATATGACACAATATATAATTTAATATGGGTTCGTGTCTATTTTGATATAATCTTATACGAAAAATGGTTTCATAAGATTTGATCGAATAATATCTAATAATATCAGTTTATATAACTTTACTAGCTTACCATCCCGGTACTTCGTTACCGGTTGTATTGAATACCGAATAATAGAAGGATCAGGATTACTCTATCGATTTCAAAAAAGTCCCCTAGGTAGTCTTTGTTTTATTTACTTGTGGACGTTTACGTCTTTCATAAAATATTATTTCAATGAATACCCGACTAAAAAAAAATAATACGGTGCCATATAACATTTGATCCCAAAAATGGAGAATCCAAAAGTATACGATTATATCTTATTAGATCAAAATTTAGGTAATAAGATATAATTAGATCCCAAAAATGGAACGGTAAATATTATCTTATTTGATATTATAAAAAATTAGATTTAAATAGATCTAATAATATATAATTATATCTTATTAAATCTAATATGATCTTTAATATCAAATCAGATGAAATTTACGGTTCCATTTTTGGTATCCAATTATATCTAATTATATCAAATTTGATTTTATAAGATATAATCATACTTTTTTAGATCCTCCATTTTTGGGATCAAATGATGGATCTATTTATATACAATTATATAAAAAACTATATGATTATATCAAAACTTTTTTACTCGGGTAATTTAAACAATACAATTTGAATAACTTCGCTGGTACGTTATCATGTGCGTTCCGATGAAAAAAAGATATTGAAAATTTTTGAGCCCTTATATCGGGTTTTTGGATTTTAAGTGAATAAATATTTCAGTGAAAAAAGAAATGGGAATAAAAATAAGTTTGAGTGAAAAAACATATAGGGAGAAAAAATATGTTATAAAAAAAAGTTAAATACGATAAATTTGAGTAAAAAGTATCATTCCAAATTGTCCCCTGCTCTATTCTATTTCGATCCCCGTTCTACTCCATTTCATTTCCAACTCCATCTCCTTTTGTTCCATGCAAGTTTCATTCCTCTCCGTATAATATACGTTAAAGAAATACAAATTTATATTGTCGTTATTTTATAGATATGAAAAGTACCATTTTACACCACTTTTACCAGGTACCCCTTTTTACCCTAAAATTTTAAATTTTAAAATATGGCTGTTATTTCTGGGGCTTTTAGTTTAATAGTTAGATAGGTAAAAATAACCATTTGCCAACTTTTCCCTTAAAATTAAATTTTCTAAAAACTTTTTTTGTGCTAGGTGATCCTATATTTAAAATATCAAGTTTCTGAACCATTATTTCAAGAAATATAAGAATAACCAAATTTATAGTTCTTTATCCCCTTTACGATCGGTCGCGACCCCTAGAAACAGAATTTCCTAAAAGAAAGTTATCCAGCATTCAAAATTTCAGTCCCTAGAATCATTACTTCATGAAATATAAAAAGTATCAAAAACAATTTTTTATACCTCTAGAAACGGATTTTTTTAAAAAATACTTTAGCAGAATGTTTTATTCACCGAAGTACCCTACATTCCAAAATTCAAGCTTCTAAGGTCATTATTATAGGAACAAAAAAAGTACCAAAAGTACACTTGCTTACCCCCGTTACTAACGGAATTTCCAAAAAGTATCTCTTCCAAAATGTTTTTTTCTTCATCGAAAAATCCTACATTCCATATTTCAATTTTCTAGGATCATTGTTTCAGCACTTTCGGTACTTTTAATAAAAGGTACTATATATTAAAGGTAATTTTTGTAAAAGGTACTTTTTATAAAAGGTAATTTTTATAAAAGGTACTTTTTATAAAAGGTACTTTTTATAAAAGGTACTTTTTATAAAAGGTACTTTTTATAAAAGGTACTTTTTATAAAAGGTACTTTTTATAAAAGGTACTTTTTATAAAAGGTACTTTTTATAAAAGGTACTTTTTATAAAAGGTACTTTTTATAAAAGGTACTTTTTATAAAAGGTACTTTTTATAAAAGGTACTTTTTATAAAAGGTACTTTTTATAAAAGGTACTTTTTATAAAAGGTACTTTTTTATAAAAGGTACTTTTTATAAAAGGTACTTTTTATAAAAGGTACTTTTTATAAAAGGTACTTTTTATAAAAGGTACTTTTTATAAAAGGTACTTTTTATAAAAGGTACTTTTTATAAAAGGTACTTTTTATAAAAGGTACTTTTTATAAAAGGTACTTTTTATAAAAGGTACTTTTTATAAAAGGTACTTTTTATAAAAGGTACTTTTTATAAAAGGTACTTTTTATAAAAGGTACTTTTTATAAAAGATACTTTTTATAAAAGATACTTTTTATAAAAGGTACTTTTTATAAAAGGTAATTTTTTTTATAAAAGGTACTTTTTATAAAAGGTACTTTTATAAAAGGTACTTTTTATAAAAGGTACTTTTTATAAAAGGCACTTTTTATAAAAGGTACTTTTTATAAAAGATACATTTTATTAAAGGTACTTTTTATAAACGGTACAGAATTTTCAGAAAGTTCTTGTTACATAATTTTTTATTTCACTAAAGGATCCTAAATTCCAAATTTCAAGTTTGAATGACCATTATTTTAGTAAATAAAAAAAGTACCAAAAGTACACTTTCTTACCCATTTTACCCCCGTATAATCTACATTGGAAAAAACCAAGCCGTAGTGAAACTTTTTTCCGGGAAGTGAACCGAAATTACAAATTTCAAGTTTCTAGTAACATTATTTCAGGAGGTATAAAAAGTACCAAAAGTACAGTTTTTTTACCCCCTTAGAATCAACACTGGCAAAAATCCAGCCTTAGTGGATCTATATTCCGGGAGGTGAACATACAGTCCAAATTTCAAGTCTCTATGACCATTATTTCAGGAGATATAAAAAGTACCAAAAGTACAGTTTTTTACCCTTTTTACCCCCTTAGAATCAACATTGGCAAAAATCCAGCCTTAGTGGATCTATATTCGGGGAGATGAACCTACAGTCCAAATTTCAAGTCTCTATGACCATTATTTCAGGAGATATAAAAAGTACCAAAAGTACAGATTTTTACCCTTTTTACCCCCTTAGAACCAACATTGGCAAAAACCCAGTTTTACTGGATCTAAATTCCATAATGTAAACAAACATTCCAAATTTCAAGTCTCTATGACCATTATTTCTGGAGATACAAAAAGTACCAAAAGTACAGTTTTTTACCCTTTTTACCCCCTTAGAATCAACACTGGAAAAAATCCCGCCTTAGGGGATCTATATTCCGGGAGGTGAACCTATAGTCCAAATTTCAAGTCTCTACGACCATTATTTCAGGAGATATAAAAAGTACCAAAAGTACAGTTTTTTACCCTTTTTACCCCCTTAGAATCAACATTGGCAAAAATCCTGCCTTAGTGGATCTATATTCCGGGAGGTGAACCTACAGTCCAAATTTCAAGTCTCTAGCTTCAGCGGTTTGGGCTGGGCGATGATGAATCAGTCAATAAGTCAGTCAGTCAGTCAGTCAGTCACATTACTCTTTTATATATATAGATATCGACTTTGATACGAGTTTTGGTCTAATCCAATGATATAAAATTATATCCAATTATATTAAAATTTATACAATTTTAGAAATCGGATGTTTTTTTTTTAGTTTTTAATAAAAAGTTGAAAAATTAAAATAATAAAAATAAGTTGTTCTTTGAAAAAAACTTAGAAAAATTTCAAAAAATGGAGTCATGTTAAATTTTATATAAAACACTTAGAAATTTAAAATGATGCATGGGACCAGATGTTACAACATATAGTTATGTATGGCGATATCTTAAAAAAATCCCACATCAAAATTTATTATATAAATTTATCTTGCAATACATAGTGTCACACATGAACATATATCAAATAATATGACTATATAAAAGTATATAAGATCATATTAAATTATTTTTACTCGGGTATTTGTCGCCGTATTGGATCCGCCATTTGAGGGTGCTGTGGCTTAGTGGTTAGCGCGTTGGACTACTAGCCAGCAACCCTGGGTTCGATTCTCAGCTCAGGCAGAACAACATTTTTTTCACATATTTATTAGTTTCTATTTATAACTAATATCTATCACAGCACCCTCCTTCGTTGATAAATAGCACTAAAAACGTCAACGAAGTAAAATAATAAAATAATGGCTATAAACACAGCTTCAAAAATAATTCGCCAGATCAATAACAGATGGCGATGCAACAACTGTACTTAAAATTATCAACACGCGCAATTACAGTGTTGCCATACTGAAGCCCTTCTATCTTTCAAATCTTTCATCTCTCTTCTATCCCCTTTCCGAAAGAAGCATCACGGTTACATTGGTAATTGATAGGCAGCATTGTCTGAGTGTTGTTTCTTTAAAAAAAAAAATAATGATTAATTTTAGCTAAGCATTAAAAAATCATATCTGCTATATTGGATCCGCCATTTTGAATTTCAAATCTTTAATTTCAAAATCAGATTTAACAACCGAAAAACCATTAAAATCAAAAATACTAGAAATTTCATCAGCTTTCATAATCGCTTTTGAAAATGTCCATATCTTTATTGGTTGCGGAACAATAGCCAAATACCGTTATTCCAGGTGGGTATCGGTTGCCAACCCTGCCTTTATGTAATACTTTTTTGACATATAGGTTCAGGTGTTTATTTATGTCCAACATTCAGGGATGCTGGCCCACAGCGCAGTCTCCTGATATGTGATTTCAGATCGAGAGACACACTTTTTCTGCTGGGTAATATCAGTGACTTTTGTCTCGTTATAACATAAAATAACGTTATTGTTTCCCTCTATTTAAAAATTTTGTTTCCGTTATTTTTTCTAACATTGACATCTAGATGTCTCTAATAACCAACCAACAACCCTTAAAACTTAATCAGCTAAAGTTTTTTAAACAGTGTTGTATTTTCATATACTAAAAAGCTTTAAAGGGATGACATCAAACTAAGCAAGGTTGAGAGAGAATAACGGTAAATATATGCGCAAAAATATGCAGTACGTGTAGAAAAGAAAATAAATAGTGAAAAAGTAACTAATGAAACTAATATCATTTCTAACCGAATCATATAATCTCATATATTCAATAAAAAAAAGAAAAACTAATGTAGACGTCTACAAAATTAATGAAAAATTAAATAAAAAATAAACATTAAATAATACACAAGAATAAAGTGCAAGTGACAAAAACCAAGTGAAAATACAACTGAAAATCCAAAACTCATAGAAAATTTTCTTATAAAATATTAAATTTCGTGTTACAAAAAAGTGAGTTTTTGCTTATTAAAGAAAAAATTAAAAAAAAGTGCTGCTAAGAAAAATAATGTACAATATGTAAAAATATTTACAAAATTTGTTACTGCTATAAAGTTGGTTCTATAAACAAATAGATATTGTGTGGGGCATTTATATTTTGTTTAATTACATTTTACTGATATATTAATTTCATTGTATAATATTTTGTATAGGTTCATTTAATTTTTTTTTTTTCAATATTTTTCCTTAATGAAATGAGTTGAAACGAATTGTCAATAACTCAATTTACTTTAATGGCTTATAAAGAAATAAAAAATATAAATTTAATGACAACATGTCATGGAAGAAGAAAAGTCAAAACTTTGTAAAAAAGGGGTGCCATTTAAAAAAACTCTGAGACATTAAAGAGTTCATTATTCAACTGGTAAAATAAGCAAGTACCTAGAAAAAATTGCATTTTAAAAGAAAAACTTAATAAAACTAGCAAATTTCCTTGTTTTGTTACAAGAAATCCCTTGTAATAAAAAATTACAATTAAAATTTGCAAATTTTTCACATTTTTAAGCAATATCCCAACAAACAAAAAGATCCGTTTACGGTCCGCTTTCGGTCCGTCTAAAACGGAATCCGACTCCGTATACGGACCGTTTTCTGGATCAGTATACGGACCAGAAAACGGACTATTAGGAACATCGAATCGGATTCGAAATCCGTTGAGAGTACGACACTTACGGACCGTTAACGGACCGATATGCCGGGTATAAAACGGAGTACAAACATTGGTAGTACGTTACAGACGTACAGTTTACGGACCGTTTACGTAACTTAGTTTTTGGTGAAAACGGATGGACTCCGTTTATAGCGGACCGTAAACGGTACGTATTTGTACTGTTATTGCAAACAAAATAGGGTATATTAAGCTAATATATACACAGAAAAAAATATGGGGGAAACAAATTTGAGTAATCACTTGTTTAAATTTAAAAACAAAAATTGAGTAATTTTTTAATTGACGCAATTAAAAATTTAATTAAAAATTTTAAAAACAATTTAAGTAAATAATTTAATAAAAGTTTAATAGTTTTTTTATTTTTTTTTTTTAACTCTCAAGTTTTTTAAATTCTCGTTTAGTTTATAGTTTCTTGTGTATGTATATGAAAGTTTGTAATCGTCTTTATAAAATTTTCCTATGTTTTTGAGACATAAATATGTTTGGTAAAGTTTGAAAAAACAAGTTTTTTGTTTTTTTTCTGTGAAAAAATTTAAAACTTTTTTAAACTTTTAAAAAAATAAATGTATAAATTTTGAGTAAATTTTTAATTGTGTCAATTAAAAATTTACTCAAATTTTTTTTCAAACATTTAATAAATTTTTATTAAAAATTTACTCAAATTTTTTTCAAACATTTAATAAATTTTTATTAAAAATTTACTCAATACTATTAAATCGTTTACTGGTGCAAAATTGAGTAATTTTTTACTCAGTAGTATTAAAAATTTACTCAAATATTTTTTTTATTTTTTTCTGTGTAACCTTTAATTAAAACACATTTTTTTATATATGATGTACATTATATATGATGTACACATTTTATTGAACATTTCATGTAACGCCATCTTAAAGAAAAAAATTGTATGAAATAACATAGGTTGTTAGGTTAGGTTGTAAGTGGCTGCTGACGTTTTACGTCAACACACGTAGACTCTGAGGTCCATTGTGAAATAACATAAAAAGATTTCAGATTCTTAGGACGAGCTATACAAAAAATCTTTATATCAGGATTTTTGTAGAAAAAACCCTCAGATTTTCAGCAAGTTTTCCTGCAGACCCTATAAATTGCAGATTAATTTCCTAAAAAGAAAAAAAAAAAACGGAATTATATTAAGATGATGATTGACATATCGTCGGTGGTCCGACTAGAACACCTATGAGGCATTCCACACCAAATGTCCCGCTACAGAAAAACATGTGTCCCGTAAATTTCTGAATAGGTTGTTTGGATAGCCCTATATGTAACTAAGAAAATTGCGTTTTTGGTTTTTCAAATTTTCGAAAACTGGGCTTAGGAGGCGTGGTCAAATATTGGAAAAATGGTAAAATTTGTGGCGAGTTGCCTTGATTAAATATGTATCACATTAATACGGAACGTACCACAATATCAAAAATTTACGTTCTAATATAGTTTTGTATGGGCTATCGATTAAAATTTTTTGTTTTGGAAAATTTTCAGAACCCGTTCTGAAATTTTCCATTTTTTAAAAAAGTCAATTTATCAAAAATCCGGCCACTTTTTTTTTTCTTTTTTATTTATTTTTTTAAAAGTTAGGATGTTTGTCCATCCACACAAAAAAAATCAGAAACACGTTCATCTTTTTTTTCGAGAAAATCGCATTTGAACTTTAAATTTCATAACAATTTTGATATTTGCTTGTATTTCTTTGTTTTAAAGTTGCGAATGAGTAATATTAATTGCATAAATATTCGTCATACGCTCTGTTGACACAAGAAAATACAAGCAAATTACAAAATTGTTATGAAATTTAAAATTCAAATGCGATTTTCTCGAAAAAAACGAAAAATACATTTCTGATTTTTTTTGTGTGGATGGACAAACATCTAAACTTTAAAAAAAAAATTTTAAAAAAAGAAAAAAAAGTGACCGGATTTTTGATAAATTGACTTTTTTAAAAAATGGAAAATTTCAGAACGGGTTCTGAAACTTTTTCTTGGAAAAAAAATTTATTCGATAGCCCATACGAAACTTTATAAGTATGTAAATTTTTAAGATTGTGGTGCATTTCGTTTTAATGTGATAAATATTTAATCAAGCCAACTCGCCACAAATTTGACCGTTTTTCCAATATTTGACCACGCCTCCTAAGCCCAGTTTTTGAAAAATTGAAAAACCGAAAACGCAATTTTCTAAGTTCCATATAGGGCTATCCATACAAGCTATTCAGAAGTTTATGGTACACGTGTTTTTTTTCGCTGGACATTTGGTGTGGAATGCCTCCTATATGTTTTTTAAAATTTTTTGAAGATGTTTACAAATCAGCTGTATTTTGTCCTTTCGCGGTGGTTTAAAATAAAATTTCTTTCATAAATATTTAAATAATATTGCAAATTTTCTATTTCCATAAATTTTAATTAACAAACAGCACGAAAGTACCCAATTTAGCCAAGTAAGAAAAAGTCGGTCAAGACCGACTGTATGATACCCAAGTCCAAACATAGGCCGGTTGGATTTATCTTTTGTTAGATCTTTAATTAGTGCAGAAAAGAAACACAAACAAAATTTGAGTGAAATTGGCTTTTTGTGTTGCCAATAGAATTTGTTATGCCACCAAAGAACACGTTTAACATCAACAAACAAAGTTTTTATCAAAAATTTCCTATTTTCTTGAATTTTGAGAGATTTATGTGAATATCGTGAGGGTGGTTTGTATGGGGACTACAAGAAGAACTGGTCCGATGACTTCAAAATTTGGAATGGTGATTTGTGAATACAAAATATGTTTACCTGCCTATTTTCGAAAGGATACGTATTATAATACGGTTATTAGTCATTTAAGCCAAATTATAAAGAGACGTTTGTATGGGGGCTAGGTCTAAAGATGGACCGACTTTTTCCAATTTCAATAGGCTTCATTCTTGGGCCAAAGTAATCTTAAGTCTCAAATTTCAAACAAATTGATTGATAATTGCGACCTGTATTGTGCTCACGTTTAGATGAACAGACGGACAGACAAACGGACGGACGGATTGTTACAAACATCACCACAAACTCATTATACCCTGTACCACAGAGTGGAGTAGGGTATAATTAAAATACACATAGGTGTTCTGGTCAGCGCAACAATATTACCTTTTTGATGCGTGTTGCACATTTAACACATAATCCATGCACATAACTTTCGTCCAAAGGAAATGGATTTTCACGATATATTTTTTGCTGAAAAATTTTAAAACAAATCCAATTAATATTAAAAAATATTTTATTTAAATAAACTTATCAATTTCATGGTCAAAACAGCTAATATTGTCCCAAGATTTGCAGATTTCAATAAAAATTTAAGGTTTGTTGACAAAAGTACAAACTCCGTAAGTAACGGTAGAAAAACGGCACCGTTTGTTACGGACTTAAAACGGATGAAAATCGGTGTAGTCCGTATTAAACAGTACAGAAACGGGCACATCAATACGGAGTAAAAACGGTCCTGTTCGAAATTTTAATTTTACGGACCGTTAATGTTCCGTTTTCGTACCAGCATTGACGGATACCATTTTTCGGTCCGTTTACATTCCGTAAAAGCCGGATTCATGATCCCGTACTTGTTGGTGAGTCCGTAAATGTGTTTCTTGGGATTGCATTTAAAATATGTAAATTTTTAATTTTTAAAATGTTAAAAAAATATGTATTTTTTTTATTTTTATGATGATAATTACAGGCAAATCTTTTAATTTTACAAGAATTTTTTCTATTAAAATTTTTACGAAATCTGTCTCGTAAGTAAAATTACAAGCTTTTTGTAGTAAGTTAACAAATTCTCTTCTTTTTGTAGCAGTAACAAATCATCCTTTGTAAATATCCAAATTATTTTGATTGTCAGGTTACATTACCAGTTGAGTTATGAACCCTTTAGTGTTGGCTTAAAAAACAGTATTGGTAAGTCCCATTAACGGCACATCCTAAGTTAACAATTTTGTTCAATGAAAGAATTTTGTTCATTATAGTTATGAAAATGTTCATACATTCTAAGAGAAATGGATGAATGAATTTTTTTTTGATGAACAATTGATGAACAATTTCATTGCAATAATAAAAGTGTTCATTCATTTAATAAAAAAGTTTCTTGAAAACGAAATTCATCAAATGAATGATTTTTTTTTCATAAAAGCAATGCAATTTTTCATAAATTTAATGAACAAAATCACAGACAATATGAAAAAAATCGTTGATCTAATAAAAAATTTATTGGCTTATTACACAGTGCAACAACCAAAATCGGAATGGGATGAAACCAAAAGGAAATGAAAATTGACATATTCCATAACAAAACCATCAAGGTTTTTTTTTTTTAGTTCAGCGCTAGATTTTTATACCCTCCACTTAGTGATACACACAAAAAAAAAACTTGTTCAATTACTAGAAAAAGTCATGTAATCCAATTTTACCAATATTTTATAGTTTTTCTTGTTTTTTAACAAATAATTTTCGATCGAAATTTACAATTTTTTTTTTTGTAATTTTACAGTTTTTCTTGTAATTTTAAAAATTTCCAAAGTTTTTTACAAAAAAAAAATCTTGTAAATTTACTAGAATTCCTTGTAAGTTTTATTTCGTCAAAAAAGTTGTAAATTTACAATTTATTTGCTAAAAAACTTGTAAAATTACAAAAAAGCTCGTAATTTTTACTGGGAATTCCCGTAAAATAGGAGGTAGTAAAAAGTCTAGTAAAGTCACGAAACCTCCTTAAAGGTTTTATCGCGTCAAAAAAATTGTAAATTTACAATTTTATTGGTAAAAAGCTTGTAAAATAACAAGGAATTCTAGTCAAATAGGAGGTAGCAAAAAAAAAAGTTACAAACTTTTTTTGTCGTTTTACAAGTTTTTTTTTGAGTGTGGAGTTAAAAGTCCAGATATTTTCACAATGATTTTTATCACAATCACACAAAAATTGATCAACAAAATTTAAATGAGTCAATCAATGTTTTGATTTAAATTTTTGTTATTTTTTTTAACTTTCGAATTACAAATTTTCAACATACTAGATTTTTTTTCGCTATAATTTATTTGAATAGATTAATTTAAAAATATACAAAATGATCTGGTTTTATTTTTTTTATTGTTAGCAACATACTGGAAAGTAAAAAAGAAACATTTTTTTGATAATTTTGTCATAAGATTACAATTCATTTGTTAAATCAATCATTATTTTGATTGACTATAAATAAAAAATTGATAAAATTTTTCATCAAAATCGAAAAAATTACCTACAATTTGATGATTGGTATAACATTTTTTTAAATTGGAGGAATTTCAATAAAAAAATTGATTGAATCCACGTTTTTGGTGATTGAAATTTGTGTCAAACTTTTTTTGTGATGTTATAGGCAGAATCAATTATTTGCATCGCCTCGTTGCTTACGAGTAATTTAACATTAAATATTCTCTTGACGTTTTCACTCAATATAGTGCTAATTAATTGCATAGTAGGCCATATAAGATAATAATTGGAAAAGGGGCGAAAATTGCCACGCCCCTTTTTATAGAGGCGTAAGTTTCCACGCTCTTTAGGCTACACTCAACGTAATATATGCCTGTTTTGCAATCACGCCAAAACCACTTACAAGGAAGGTCTTTCACAGGGCACCATCCGATTATCCTGAAATTTGCATATAGGAAAGAGGTGAGCAAAATAAGAGTTACCTGTTTTTTTATAGCTGCCCAATCTCACATTTAGCAGGTCAAACGCGAGGGGGAAAAACTTTTTATTTTTTTTATTTTTTGGATTTTCCAATTTCTTCTAAAGAAACTATGTATATGAACATTTTATACAGGTCGAAAGGTTTTTGAAGGTCTATTTAATGGTGTACCGGTCGTGTCCAAATTTGGCTTCGTTAAGTTCGTTATTGTAAAAAATGTAAAATCGTTGGGATAGTTTATATGGTTCTATCAAAATTAAGCTGACCCGTATTTTTTCGTTTGGCGAAATTCCTACTAGTTCGGCTTTTATGCGGATTTTCCCGAAAGCCGTTATTTTTTATAAGGTGGCAACCCTTTTTTAAATATGAGATTGGGCAGCTAAAATAAAACAGGTAACTCTTATTTTTTCCCCCTCATTCCCATATTAAAATTTTTTGGGACAATCGGTTGGTGCCCTGTGAAAGACCTTCATTGTAAGTTAATTGCGTTTTTGGTTTTTAAATTTTTCAAAAACTGGGCTTAGGAGGCATGGTCAAATATTGGAAAAATGGTAAAATTTGTGTCGAGTTGCCTTGTTTAAATATTTATTATATTAAAACGGAATGTACCACAATCTTAAAAACTTATATTCTTGTATAATTTTGTATGGGCTATCGACTTAAAATAATTTTTTTGGAAAATTTTTAGAACCCGTTCTGGAATTTTTAATTTTTTAAAAAAGTCAGTTTATCAAAAATCCGGCCACTTTTGTTTTTTTTAATTTTTTTTTTAAGTTTAGATGTTTGTTTGTCTATCCACATAAAATTCAGACATGTGTTTTCATTTTTCTTTAGAGATAATCGCATTTGAAATTCATAACAATTTAGTAATTTGCTTGTATTTTCTTGTTTGAACATAGCGTATGAGTAACAATTATGCAAATATTTAATACTCATTCGCTACGTTAAAACAAGAAAATACAAGCAAATTACAAAATTGTTATGAAATTTAATATTCAAATGTGATTTTCTTGAAAAAAAAAAGAAAAACGCATGTCTGAAATTTTTTGTGTGGATAGACAAACATCTAAACTTAAAAAAAAAATTAAAAAAAAAAAATGGCCGGATTTTTAATAAATTGACTTTTATAAAAAATGGAAAATGTCTGAATTTTTTTGTGTGGATAGACAAACATTTAAACTTATTTTTTTTTTTTTTTTTAAAGTGGCCGGATTTTTGATAAAATTACTTTTTTAAAAAATGGAAAATTTCAGAACGGATTCTGAAAATTTTTCAAAAAAAAGTTTTTAATCGATAGCCCCATACAAAAGTATACACACAGATAAAAAATATGGAGGAAACAAATTTGAGTAATAACTTGTTTAAATTTAAAAACAGAAATTAAGTAATTTTTTAATTGACGCAATTACAAATTTACTTAAAAAATTTAAAAACAATTTAAGTAAATAATTTAATAAAAATTTAATAGTTTTTTAATTTTTTTTTAAACTCTGATAGTTTTTTGAATTCTCGTTTAGTTTATAGTTTTTTGTGCATGTATATGAAATACGATTACAAACGTCTTTTGTTTTTTTTAGTAAATAAATTTAAAACTTGTTTAAACTTAAAAAAAAAAAATAAATAGATAAATTTTAAATAAATTTTTAATTGAGGCAATTAAAAATTTACGCAATTTTTTTTTAAGCATTTAATAAATTTTTATTAAAAATTTACTTAATACTATTAAATCGTTTACTGATGCAAAATTGAGTAATTTTTTACTCAATAGTGTTAAAAATTTACTTAAACATTTTTTTTATTTTTTTTTTGTGCAGGAATGTAAATTTTTGAGATTGTGGTGCATATGGTTTCACATACCAGATAAAATAGAATGTTACGGAAATGTCAAACTAACGAAAAGACTATTTTTGCTGAATAAATCAAAGAGAATAAGAGAGAAAGCTTTAGTATAAGCTTACAAAAAGCTTTGGTAAAACTTATTCAGCTGAATAAAACATTTATCCTACACAAGGAGAATATTAATAAGCAATTTTTACATTTAGTCCTTCATTGTACTCCTTGGAAAAACGTATTCAAACGCGCTTAAAAGTTAAATATATAAAAGTGAAAATTGAAAAAAAAAGTTAAAAAAATTGCAAAAGTTTTAGAAATTTCAAAAAAAATTTAACAGTAATTAAAAATTATCAAAAAGTTTAAAGTAGGGGAGAATTAAATAATTGTTTAAAAAAAAATCCAAATTTTTAAGAAATTTTGCAAAACAAAAAACTTTTTTTGGTAAAGAAAATTGTTAATTTTTTTCGAGTTTGTTTTAAATATTTTATAAGTTTTTTTATTTATTAAGTGTATTTTTTTTTGTTTGTGTGTGTGTGTGTGTGTGTGTGTTAAACATAAATGGTGTGCGTGTTGTACTAAAGCGTGCTTTGTACTCAAAAAACACACACACACACTCTCATTTACTTACTCACTCACATATCGTCACCTTCAATGCAAAAGGCCCTAACTAACATTTTATTAATTTAACAGAAGAAGCTATAAACAGTAGTGAGAGAGATTTTTTAATTTGTTAATAACTTTGTTATTTTTGATTGAATTGTGCTAAAATTTCGTGAGGACGTACATTTTATAAACATGCATTAAAATCAATCAAAAAAAAATTTTTTTTAGTTACATCCATTGGCGATTTCCCAATCACATGCTTTTTTTTAAATTTTGACTATAGAATCGCTAATTTTTATTATGCAGCCTAAATTTTTTGTAGAAATGTATATGTTGATAAAATAATTTAGAACCAATAAAAAAACTGATTTTGGATTTTTTGTTAGTTAGGTCATTTTGCATCTTAGCAAAATATACAACAATTTCTTTTTTTTATAATTTCCGTTTTTAAGTTTTAATACACAACCACAAAACGAAAACCAAACAAGCACATTTAACACACTCACACACTTACACATACATAAATTCTTATACACATACAAATTTCTTCACATACATATTGAAATGGTTTTCCCTCATCAGCCAGACCAGCCTGCTGATTTGGTTTTATTTAATTTTTTTTTATAAATTTTTTTTGATGTTTACACAAGTGTGTGTCGATATTTTGTGTTTACGCATTTTATGGCGCCTCAGTAACAAACAATAAACTCCCCTTCGTAATTCAACAATATGAAAGAAAAAAATATATAAAAAAATCGACAAAAAACTCAACAAAAAAATCACTAAAAATAATAAAGAAAAAGATAAAACAGCTACAAAAATAATTTATTAGTGTTGTGTGTGAGTGTATTTGAAAAAATCTATAATAAAAAAAATTTTTCTACATAAATAATAAAATACAAAATATATCCTTGAAAAAAATAATCACAAAATAAATAATAAAAAAATCTATATTTAACTAAAATATAATAAAAAAAAAAATAAAAACGTGAAACACCAACCAACAACAATTCAGTAACACTCCAAAAACATCTATTCAAATGTAAACGGAAACGGAAATCAGGTGTTTTCAATTATTCTTAACAATTGTATGATTTTGTTCGTTTTTTGGAACTCTAACAAAAAACAGTAAAAAAAACTCTACCCGCTTTGACATTTATTACGTGTTCGTTCGACTCTTGACAAACGGTTTTCCAATTCATTATCGTCATATACATTTTATTTGTGTCCAATTAGGAATTAATATTCATAATCTACGGTAACACATTGAAACTATATTTTGATTTGAATCTCTTGTTGTCCTTCGACCTACCTAACTACCACCTACCTACATACATAACTACAATTAAATGCAAAAATGTGCCATAAAAATCTAAGAAAATGTGAGAATTATAATTAATTACTTTTTTATTGAGTGCCAAATTGTTATTATGTTTGACTTTTCTCAAATCTCTTCATTTATGTTTGTGTTTCTCTTTCCATTTCTATTAACTTGACGTGTTACTATTAGAGTTTTTATATAATTTTGTGTTTTCTGTATTATTTCCTTGAAAAACAATATTTAAAAAGTTTTTAATTCCATTTTGGTCTACTCTATGAATAACACCGTCCGACAACCAATATTGAACATGAACCTGATGATTAGGGCAACCAAAAATAAGCACTTAAAACAATGTTTTAAGCTCCTAAAAAAAGCCGCAAAAAACATCAAAATAAGCAGTAAAAATTAAAAAAAAAGCTCTTTCCTTCCTTTAGTCGATTTTCATCAAAAATGTACGATAATTTAGGATTTCCTTCAAAATTGTAGGTGTTTCATAAAAATATTTTAATTATCATATTTTTTTATAAGAAAAAAGTCATTTAAATTGAATTGACTTTAAATATTTTTTTATAAACCTCGAAATTTTTTGGAATTTTTTTTTGGAAAAATAAAAATAATTTTTTTTTTTTTTTTTGGAAAAATAAAAATTTTAATAAAATTTTTTGATAACCTTTAAATTTTTTTTCGAAAAAAAAGCTAAAATAAGCTTATAATTCAAAAATAACCAGAAAAAAGCTTAAAAAAAGAGATAAAAAAGCAAAAAAAAGCCAATAAACGAAAAATAAGCAAAAATAAGCAGTTATTGCCAAAATAAGCAAAAACAAGTAAAAAAGTTAAATTCGGCTTTGCCGAATGTAGTAATACCCTCCACAATTTCAAAAAGGTTATTGCAAACAACTTTATTTAAAAGGAAATTACTTTTGAAAAAAAAAAAAAAATTTGAAAAAAATTTCCGCAAAAAAAAATTTTGGTAAAAAAAAAAATTCGCGATTTTTTTCTTTTTTTGTCAAAAAATATGTTCGTACTTGTTTAAATACCATTTGGTGCTCAATTATGTTAACATATGTCAACTAGAAGCCGAATTAAAGCATTTTGTATTTTTAGGTTATGTTGAATGTACTGAAATTTTTGAGGTGTGCTTACATTTTCGTTCATAACTTTTGAACCGCTGAACTGATATCGCTCAAATGCAATACCAAACTTCTCGGGAGAACTTCCAATATATATGTTAAGTTTCAGTCATCTCTGTGCAATATTTTGTCCGCGAGAGCATTTTCCACAGACAGACAGACAGACGGACATCGCTAGAATGTCTTAAAATCGATCGGGCATCATGAATATATATACTTTATGGGGTCCCAGACCAATATTTCGATGAGTTACAAACGGAATGACAAACTTATATATACCCTCTATCACTAAGTGGAGGGTATAAAAAGCTCTAACAAATGCAGCTTATTTTCTTTAGTTTTTCATGATCAGAACTTGTGTTTAATCTAAATTGATTTAGCATTTGAAATAAAAAAGAAGCATTTGCTTTTTTTTGGTTGGCCTACTGATGATATATGTCTGAAAGTAGAGATCAAATGAAGTAAAACTGCATTTTAGAGTTAAAGGATACATTTTGTAAAATATTTTTGAAATATTTGTACTAGTCCTAGAATGACACTGGTGATGGCACATGAAAGAGAAGGATCTCCCATAACACAGCTCAACAAGAAAATGCGTTTTGGACTCTGGTATGTGATTTGGATAGTGTCTGTTGCGCTGATTCCAAATCCGGAGCCCAAATTTGGCTATCACGTCAGGATTTTCAGCAATTCGCGGTTAAAGTGACAAAAAAGGGAATTTTTGACCCTTTTTAAAAGCTTTTAAAATAATATCCTGACATGCAAATGACTTGGTATCAAGCTCATTCGAAAGCCTGTAATTTTCTCTTAAAGATAAAATTTTCTTAAAATTTAATTTTCTAAAATGGTGAGAAAATCATTAGCAAAAAACCTTCCATTTTTTCAATATTTAGTTTATTTACACAGTGTTTTTTAACAAATTTCCATACACTTGTGGCTTATGATTTTTTTAATATTTTAGAAAATTACATTCCAAGATGGCTTGATCTTGTCTGAAAGAGAAAATTACACACTTTCGAATGAGCTTGATACCAAGTCATTTGCATGTCAGGATCTTATTTTATAGGCGTTCAAAAATGGTCAAAAATAGCATTTGTTGACACTTAAACCGCGATTTTCTCAAAATTGTGACGTGATAGAAAAATTTGAGTGACCGTTTTGTAATCGGGGCACCAAACCCTTTCAACTTTTTTTTGGTTTCATCCAAAACGCAGCGACAAACCTCAGATTTGTAGAGCGGTGTAATTTTTCCATTTTTTAAATTTTTTAAAGGGATGTGAATAAAGTCATTAAAAAAATTTATTAAAATAATTTGTTGGAAATTTTAAATGATATTGAAGGATACATTTTTGAAAGGATGTAACTTACTACTTTTTTCTTGATATGTAAAAATAATAAAATAGGAAAATTAGGGGAGATACTCCTCTTTCATTTGCTATCACTACTGGCATCCTAGGATAAGGAAAAATATTAAAAAAATATGTTATAAAATTTAATCCTCCAAAACTTTAAAGTCCTCTTAAAAGGAAACAAGATCACCAAAAAAAAAAACTGTAAATGCAGTTTTACTACATTTAGTCTCTAGTTTCAAACGTATATTATCCAGTTCGTGTTCAACTACTTTTTTCATTTTTGTCGTACGGTGTAATCCTTCATTAAAAATATAATTTTAGGTTTTTTTTGGCAAAACTTTAATTTTCTAAAGTAATCTGTTTAGTAGTTATAAAATTGACCGACAAAGGATCACAACTGGCCTCAGAGTCTAGCAGCCACTTCAATCCTACCAAAGTATTTAGCACGCCCTTAAAATATATCAGGATCCTACAGGCCAAATGTCAAGTTTCTAGGAACTTTTGTTTAGGAGACAAAAAAATTACCAACGTACCCAATTATACCCGTTTTTATACCATTCACTTACACAGGTTCGGTTCTGCGGGGGGAAGTGGGGGACCTCCCAAACCGATTTCCTTAAAGAAAAACAAGAAGGAAAACGAAAAAAGGAGAAGAAAAAAGGGGAATGAAAAAAGAAGAATAGAAGAAAGAAAAAATGATTTTAAATTGAAAACAAATATTCAAAATTCCAAAAAAAATTCTGATATTTGTCTGAAAAACGGAAAACTTTCCTTAGTAAAAAACTTTTGAATTTAAGAATTCATCTATAAGAAAATGGACAGTGATTTTTTCTAGTCATATTACACAGCAAAAAAGGTCTTTGGAAAACCAGTTTAAATGTGTAAAAAACGTGTGTTTGTCGTATTAAGTAAAATACCAAAATTTTTGGACATTTTTGTTAATAAGTCGAAAATTATTATCTATTTTGGGGTCATTAAAAGTACCATGACATAAGTCTTTTAAATACCTTTAATCTGATACCAAATATGCTAATGTTAACTTTGAGTTAATAGGCGTAAATAACTGAAGAAGGTCACCTTCCCTCGTACAAATCGACTTACACAAAATATGAGTTTGGGCCACTAAAAAAAAATACTTGTCGAATTAATTTTTGTAGCGGACATTTTTTCGCGATTTTTTTTTCCATATTTTTTTATTTTCACAATAATTTATGAAAATGTGTAGAATACGAAACATTGCAGACACAAAATTTTTCGAAAAAAAACTTTTTCGTGGAATTTATTTTTTTTTTGCCGAAATTTTTTTTGCAACAAAAAAAAAAAATTTTTTTTCTAAATTTATATATCAAAACTATTCCAAAAGTATAAAAAATTAATTTTTGTAGTACATTAGCTTTACAATTTTAATTCGGGGATATTGCGAATACGAGCGCTAACTTCGAAAAACGGCTAACACCATTGAATTCAGCGTTATCGAACTAGCTTTACCAGCAAGGTGCCCAGGTTGTTAATTTTTGCAACTAGCTCAGTGTTTCTAAAAAATTTACGAAATTTTTTTTTAGAAAAAAGGCGTTGATCTATACACCGAAAAAAATCCATGCAACATTTTACGAAAAAAAGTTTCGTACTTTTAAATACGTAAAATACACGAAAGTTGACGAAAAACAAATGAAACATTTTTATGTCAAACAAATTTAAAGGACTGAGCTTCGACCCAGGGGATTAGAAAATGTCTTGTGGTCGTGGGTATAAAGAATTAATTTCAATAATGATAACTCTGATATTTTTTTTACATATTTGGGGTATAAAAGATTCGGCACAGCCCAATTTAAAGCTCTCACTTTGTTTTTATTTATTTTAAGGATCAATTAAAATTGGAGGCTAATCGGATCAAATAAAATTTGAGGCTATGATGGTTCCTCCAAAAAAAATCGTCTCAACTATCATCATAAGTTCTTGTAGTGTGAACGTAGCCTTAGGCCGCTGTTCCAAAAAAAGTAATTCACATAAAAAATGTGAAAGTGAAAATTTCCGAATTTTTTTGGTGTTCTTGATTTCACATCCGATTTTTTTTTTCGTTTTGTTTCACATTATTAAAGTTTGGTGAAAGTAAAACGAATGGACTTTTTCCTTATACCTTCCTAAATTTTAGTTATTTGATTTCAACTTCAAATGAAAACGTAAACAACAAAACACCAAACTCAATTTCATGTCATTCGGAAATTTTCATGTGAATTGAAAAGTTGTAAAGGACAGAACAGAGGCCTTAAACAAAATCACGGCAAATAATGAATGAAATCTTTTAAGTCTCTGTTAAGAAGAAACAATTAATTGCTTGGAAATGTTGCTGTCAAAACGTTGAAAACGTTGTTCTTATTCTCAAGAAAGAATTTTTACATGTAATTTCGTTTATTATTTTTTTTAATTTTTTTTTTATTTTACAAAAGATTTTCGTAAAACAAAAAAAATATTTCGTTTATTTTACGAAATAATTTCGTAAAACAAATAAAATATTTCGTTTATTTTAAGAAAATTTTTGTAAAACACAAAAATTTATTGCGTTTATTTTACGAACTTTTTTTGTAAAATACAAAACCAATTTCGTTTATTTTACGAAAAGATTTCGTGCATTTCGTACATTGTACGCAAGAATTTCGTGGTGCGAAACAACGAAATTTTTCGTACAATGTACGAACGTTTTCGTACATATAAGGCAGGCATTTTTTTCGGTGTACAAAAACCATTTCAGAATTTAAGATTTGAATCTGAGAAATGTTGTGCATAGTAAAAGTAAGAGGATATTATATAATTCAGATTTCCTGATTATAACTATTCCCAGCAAAACTTTGATTACCAAATAAGGTATAAAATAAGGTATAGGATAGCTTATTTTATGCATTGCATCATTGATGATTTTAACATGGGATGAGACTCAAAGTAATACATACGAGTAAGGTTTATAATATAGCATACCAGAACATAATATGTAACGCGTTACGAGTAGTGAACAAGTAATGATGTATTAAATGTACTCACGTGATTGTAAGTGAGTAGAAAAATATGCTCGTGAGTGAGTGTCCGGGATTCAAAAATTCCTGTCGTGAGCCCATCTCTAGTTTAAACTTATGAATTTTTGTATAAAATATTTATTTTTTATGTTATTATTAGGGATGAGATTTTCATGCACTAAAAAATCTAAAATATGCGCTTAAAAATTCAAAATATGCACTAAAAAACCGAAAAATATGCACTAAAAAATAAAATGTGTGCAATGAAAATCTTTTTTTTATAGGAAAAACTTCTTAATAAGTAAAAAATAACGCCTTGTTTAAATAGTACCATTTAAAACTTTATATAAAATTTTTTTTTAGAAATTAGGAAGATCTATAAAAAAAATTAACAGAAAAAAAATATTTTTTCTTATAAATTTTTAAAATTTAAAATTGTTTTTGAAACAAATAAATTTCAATATGTGTTTTTGCTAATTTAATTCAAAATATGCAAAAACTAAAAAGTTGTAAATATGCACGAAATATGCATTTAAAACTAAAATATGCAAAAATATGCATTTTCACCAAAATATGCAAAAATATGCAAAAACAAATCGATGCCATTTTAACGCAAATTTCTTGGTTCGAAAATATAATTGGTCCATATCGTTTTTAGACTATCGACAAAAAACATCCATTTGCATGGAAATCGCATCCCTATAGGGATGAGATTATTATTATTATTGCATTATAATAGCTATAGCTATTATAATGCATTATGTATTCAATTACAAATAATGCATTATTTCAAATTTTGAAATAATACATAATGTAACCAAATATAAGTCGCCCATGATTTAATGTTTAGAAATAATAATTATGAAATACATTTTTTCCAATAATCATTTATTACGTAACAAGTTATTTGTAATACATTATTTTTCACTTTAGAATAATACGTTGTTGAACAAATGTTTGGTAAAACATCCCAAAATAATGCTACAAATAAGGGGTATACATTACCTGGTAATGTATAATATAATCACCACCCATTACCAAAGTTTAATTGGGTTGATTTTGAAAAAAAGTTTCTTAGATTATAATTTTAGAGTAGTGCCAAAATGGGTTAACAGCTTGATGTAAAAAAGGACCAATATCAATAACACATACTTATTGTTAGTGTTAAGAGCACCGATAAAAAAATTCATTAAAATTCGCAATCATCGAAATCAAAACGCAAAAACTTAATGACTCCAAATCTACCAATACAATTTTCTAGCAAGAACCTACAGTTTTCGAAAATAAAAACTATTTTATTCAGAAGTTTCTAAATATTTTCTCAATTTAGTTCAATTAATGCAATGGTTCCCAACATTTTTTACGCCGCGCCCCACTTTTAAGTAAAAAAAAATTGCGTTGCCCCCCCCTACACTAAAGAAAAGTTTGTTAATTTTTCTAATTTTTGTTTCTAATAAGAAATTACTACTGGTTTAGCAAAGTTTTTGTAAAAAAAGCATTTAAACTAAGTTTTTAGTAAAAATATTAAGCAATTAACAAAATTTTTGTAATTAATTTTGCTAAAAAAATAGGTTTTGTAGTTAATTTGACTAAAATCTTGAAAATTTGTTCGTGAAAATTTGTTCGTTGCCCCCCTGGAACCTTAAAATTGCCCCCCAGTGGGGCGAGAATCAAAGGTTGGGAACCATTGAATTAATGGATTTAAAAATTGGAAAACAAATAAAAATATCAGAAAAGTAAAGAGAAAACTTCAAAATAGTATACAATATTCAAAAATATTCGAAAAACTCAAACCGCACGTGGTACAAAAGATTTGGATCTTAGATTTTAAATTAGAAAATAAAGCGTTTATACAAAAGACTTTACGATGATCAGTGTGTTTTGAAAGTTTCTTAACTATTTGGAAATTGATATCAGGTTTTCTTTTTAGTTTATTTTTTTAAACATTTCTTTATACAAAACTGTTATCAAAATTCTAAAAAAAAAACAATCGTATAGAAATTGGATATTTAATTTAAAATATTTTTTTTTTTATTATGTTTTAATTAACTGTAAATACTATTAAAATAATCAAATTTCAAACGACAAATTAAAAAAATATTTTGTAGTTAAAAAAATGTTTTTAAAATTAGGTGTTTTGCATGTTTAAAACAAAAAAAAAAAAAAATAATATTAATTTAAACGATTATTGTTGTTTCAAATTAAATAAATAGGTTTCAGTTTATTTATTTACATATTAATGATTAACATGAATAAAATATTATTGTTTAATTGTTAACACAATTAAATTATAATTATATTTTTGTATTCAATCCTTGAATAGAATTAAAAGAATAAATATATTTCATGTTTTTTTAAAGTAGAGTGTTTTTATAAAAATAATTTAAAATTATTTAAAAATTAATTACAGTTTTTAATAATTTTACTAAAGTTTCAATGTTGTTACTTAACAAAAAAACTTCTCATCTCCTCTTAGTTGTGTTACTGTGAATGCATTTTTACGTTCAAATTATACTAAAAAAAAACAAAATAATCTCTAGTTAAAATTTAATATTTAATTTTTTCCAAAAAATTTTAATATTTAAATATTCTTCATACTTTAAAAAAAAATTTAAAAAACCAACACAAAACAATTTCTATTAACAAACAAAAAAAAAAAAAACTTAAACAAAATTTATTCAAAATACTTGCAAATTCTATTCTTAATCTTAAAAAAGGTAAGTGTAATTTTTTGAATTTTCAATTTAAATTTTGATTAATAAAAGCGAAACAAGTTTAGTCAATAGGCACGTGACTAACTTTTTATATCACGAAATCTCTGTTTTGTTTTTCTTTTTATTAAATTTAACAAATTAATATGAGTCACCATGAATATTATCGCCAGCACAAAATCTCTTAAGTACATGCCTTGTACATTAATATATTTTAAACAAGGCTGGCGCCTTAAAAATTAACTCTCTTTACCCTACTAACTGCTTAAATGTATGGAAATCTGTATAGAGTGTGGCCACTTTTTAGTGGAGAAAGTAAAAAAAATATTATTTCGTCTGCTCAGAGACAGAAAAAAAGTAATGTCAGCGCTTTTTCAACAGACAAAGGACTGATGTACGGACATTGCTAGATCGTTCTGAAATGTATCATGAATATATTTGAGCGCAGGCCGATTTTTTTTGTAAGAATAAAATGACACTCCAAAAAAACCTTGTGAAAATACAAGAAAAGTTTGTAACTTTTTTTGTTTGCCACCTCCTATTTGACAAGAATTTATTGTTACCCAGTTGGCAAAATAAAACCACACCTGACATACTGCTGACTCTCCCTTTATGAAATCGCTGACATCTTCATACAATTTTTCAAAATGTCATCAATGACATGTCAGCAGTTGGTCAGCAGTGTCCACTAGTATCGGTGACCACTAGCAATTCGTTTAAACAACCGCTGACCAACTGCTGACATGTCATTGATGACATTTTGAAAAATTGTATGAAGATGTCAGCAATTTTACAAAGGGAGAGTCAGCAGTATGTATACCCGATTGTATTTTACAAGCTTTTTACCAAAAAAAAATTTGTAAATTTAGAAGCTTTTTACCAAAACAAAATTGTAAGTTTGCAATTTTTTTTGACGCGATTAAACTCACAAGGAGGTTTCGTGATTTTACTAGATTTTTTGTTACCTCCTATTTTACGAGAATTCCTATTAAAAATTACGAACTTTTTTGTAAGTTTACAAGATTTTTACCAATAAAATTGTAAATTTACAACTTACAAGAAATTCTCGTAAATTTACTACTTTTTTTTGTAAAAAAGTTGGAAATTTGTAAAATTACAAAAAAAATTTTAAAATTAAAAAAAAAAAAATAAATTTTTTTTTGTTAAAAAACAAGGAAAACTGTAAAATATTGGTAAAATGGGATTACGAGACTTTTTCTAGTAATTTGACAATTTTTTTTGTGCGTATCACTAAAAGTGCTCAAGATACAGATTTCATTCAGATAATAAGACCGCCTTCACAATTTTTTTTTTTTAAATGTCAAAGGTCATTTTTAACCATAATTTTTTGAAACCTTTATCTCAAAAAGTGCAATTTTAAATTTTTTTTTTATTTATTATAAATTTTTTAATATTATTGGCGGGTACAGCTTTTGAGCTTGGGGGAGCGATTTTTTTTTTGCTTCGAATAAAAAAAAATCGTAAAATCACCTTTGTCGGAAGAGCAAAAACAGGGATACACTCAAAAAATTATGACGGTAGATTCCACTACAAAAGACAGTTAAAACTACTACATTTGCCGTTGTTTAGGCGTCCACTATATTTTACGGTAAAATCAACCAACAATTGTTGTTGTTTTTAACTTTTGATTTTTTATTTTTTTTTTTCCTTTATTTATTCCACTTGGGAACATAGGGCTTCTACAAGTAAATTCCAACTTATTCTATCATTACAAACATCTTTTATTTCATTAAACGATTTGTTCTGCATATTGAGTTCTTGTATGACTGTTCTACGCCAGGTGTTCTTTGGGCGGCCAGAGCGTCTGCTACCTTGAGGATTCCATTCCAATGCCGTTCTTGTGATACTGCCAACTGGTCGTCGCAATGTGTGGCCTATCCACTTCCACTTTCGTCTTGCAATTTGGCGAATAATGGGAACTTCGTTTGTCAATCGCCAGAGATCGATGTTGGTGATTACGTTTGGCCAAAAGATACGGCATATTATGCGCAAACATTTGTTTACAAAAACTTGCAGTCTTCTCGCTATAGTACTCGTCATGAGCCATGTCTCGCTTCCATATAGCAGTGTGGATTTCACACAGGCATTGAATATACGAATTTTTGTATTCTTTGAGATTTGGGGGGATCGCCATGTTTTATTTAGCCGACCAAAAGCTGATCTTGCTTTGTTTAACCTGAGCGAAACGTCTTCTTCCACTCCTCCATCTACCGACATCATGCATCCTAGATAACAAAAGGATTTCACATATTTTATACGTTGGTTTTGTACTACAATATGGTTGTCAGTTGCGTTATTTATACGCATTGCATGTGTTTTGGCAATATTAACTTCCAGCCCAACTCTATTTGCTAACGCGACCAAATCATTTACTTTGCTCTGCATATCATTAAACTTATGCGATATAAGACAAATATCGTCGGCAAAGTCCAAGTCTTCTAGGTGGTTTTGGAAATCCCAGACAATGCCTCTTTTTTTCCTGCATAATTGTGACATAACCTCATCCAAAACAACGGCGAACAGTAATGGTGAAAGGGGGCAACCTTGTTTAACTCCAGCGTTTGTCATAAAGGGTTCGCTGATCATACCATTGTGACGAACTTGCAGTGTGGTATTGTTGTACATAGCTTTAATCAAATTTATTAATTTTGTTGGTACACCTTTTGCTTTAAGTGCATCCCATATAGCACTACGTTTTATCGAGTCAAATGCTTTCCTAAAGTCTATAAATACCAAATAAAGCGGTGTGCGCCACTCGACCGATTGTTCTATTATTACACGGAGGGTATTGGTTTGATCTACACAGTTGCGATGTGGTCAGAAGCCTGCTTGTTCATCGCGTAATGATTTTTCGATTATTTGTAATCGGATATTTATTATAGTAGCAATTACCTTGTATACAGTGTTGAGCAGAGTAATACCTCGCCAATTATCACACTCAGTCAAGTCATTTTTCTTTGGAAGCTTTACTATTTGACCTTTTGTCCACGTGTTAGGCAACTGTTCGTTTACCCAAGCATCACGTATATAGGGATGAATTATTTCCGCGGCTACTGATGGGTTAGCTTGGAGTAGCTCTGAGGGTATCCCATCTTCGCCTGGCGCTTTGTTTCTTTTAAGTTTTTCTACAGCGCATGTAATCTCTTCAATACTAGGCGGGTCTATAGATATTGTGTTGTTGGTTGCTGTAAACGATTCGGTGGAGCTTTCTACGTTATCGTCGACAATGTTGCTGATTTTTTCAAAATGTTGTCTCCATCTTTGTGTTTGTTCTTCGACGTTCGTTAGCAGCTGACCGTTTGTATCTTTTATCGCATAGCTTCGATTTATATTTTGGTTTGAAAGACGACCTATTATTTGATGTAGCTCCCTCATATTGTTCGCGCCTGCTGCTGCTTCCGCTTCACTGGCTGTTGTTTCAAAATATTTTCTTTTATCATTTCGGGCTGATTTGATTAACACCTACAAATAACGGTAAAAACTACTTCAAATTACATTTGTTTTTACTGTAACTCAAATTGTCTGAATTTTCTTCTAAACGTCAAAAACGGTTAAAATAATTTGGAAATAATTCCTGCTGCATCTGACACTTCCAACTCGTTCAATAAATCCGTTTTTCTAAAAATTTCTAGAAAACTATAAGTTTTTTTATAGACTTAAAACAACTACATTAAACAGCTGTTACTACAATGTAGTATTTTTTTGTATTTATTTTTTAAAACGACTACAAAAAATAGTTGTTTGAGATTTTTGATACAAAAACAACTGAAGTTGTAGTTGAAAACAACAACTACTACTTACTACACAAATGACCGGCATGTAGTAACTGCAATAATTTTCTTAGTGTACGTTTGTTTTGCAAAAAAAAAGTGATGGGAAGCTATAAAATCTACAAATTTATTAATTTTGTTTTTCATGAATATATTTGGTTGAGATCATTTTTTTTTAATTTGTTTTAAAAGAAAATTGAACATTTTAGTGTACATAAAAAAGCGTCAGATTCTAACACATTTGACATATAAAAAAGTCTAAATATGAAAATTTTTCAATAAAGAATATTTCCTACACTCAAAAAAAAAAACTGTAATGTTAGCAAAAAAAGCTTGTAAACCTACAAGAAAATTTGCTGATTTTGAACTCACAATTTTTTTGGTAAAGTTAGCAAAAATGTTTCGCCAAAAATTAGTTAACTGAAATTTTATTTATTTCAACTTAGTTCATACTCACTTGAGAACCCCATTGGGTTCGGACCCTATAGGTACAGACCCCGATGGGCCTAGACCTAGTTGGGTTCCTTAAAAATCGTCATAGTTTTTGATCAAAAATTTGTGTCCGTTTCGCTCTACCTTGCTTAGTTTTTGAGATACTTGATTTTAGGGGACCACCTGGGTTTTGAGAATTACAAAACTCGATAACTTAAAAAATATTACTGGGAGAGCTTTTGATTATTTTGCGGTCTTGTTCTACGTCTATGCTTCTACAAAAATGCTTTTGGACTTTTTGTTGTGTCGGCAATATTTACCGAGATATGAGCATTTTAAAATTTTCCGGGATGCTAACTTTTTTGGATCCAAACTTAGGACCCATTAGGGTCCACACAGGTGAAGACTACCGGCGATACTATGGTGAGCCCGAGAACAAAAAATGGCCTCCATTTTGCTCTATCTGGCTTAGTTTCCGAGATAGCGCCATTTAAAGTTTTCTGAAAATAAAAAAAAAATTTACCATTTATTTTTGCTAATATTAGCAAAAATGCTTGTAAAAATTTGGTCAACTCAATTTTAAATCTAGCAAAAAAAAAAAAAATAGTTCAAATTTTGTATAAAATTGCTAATGCGCTAAATGAAGTTTACAAGATATTTTTGCTAACATGCTAATTTCAACTAAAAATTTACTAAAAGTTAGCTAAATTAGAAAATATCAGATGTTGACACATTTTTCGCGAAGAAATCATTTTTATAGGGGAAATGTCTAAGAATCTAAGACTTCTTCTTTAAGAAAAATGTCTCGAAATCTGAGACTTTTTTTGTATAGAAAAATTTTATTATTCTAAGAATTTTATCCACAGAAAAATTTTCAGATTCTGAGACCTTTTACTATAGAAAAATTACCATATTTTAAAGCATTTTTACGGTATTTTTCCTTTTTTCTATGGAAAGGTCTTAGATTCTTAGATCTTTTCCTATAGAAAATGTCTCAGATTCTCAGACCTTTTTCCTATAGAAAAAGTCTCAGATTCTAAGAGCTTTTTCTTATGTAGAAGAAATCTAACATTATAGCACTTTTTCCCTAAAGAAAAAGTGTCAGATTCTGAGACCTTTTTCCTATATAAGTCTCAGATTTTAAGACGCTTTTCCTATAGAAAAATTCTGACACCGTTTCCTTAAGAAAAAGTCCCAGATTCTGAAACTATTTTTCTATAGATAAGTCACCGATTCTTAGGTCTTTTCTTATATAGAAAAGGTCTAAGATTCTGTCACTTTTTTTCTAAAGAAACGTCTCAGATTTTAAAACCTTTTTTCTATAGAAAAAGTCATAAATTCTGAGACTTGTTTTCTATAGAAAAAGTCTCAGATTCTGGGGCATTTTTCCTATAGAAACAATCTTACATTCTTAGACACCGATTCTTAGGTCTTTTCTTATATAGAAAACGTCTAAGATTATGTCATTTTTTTCTAAAGAAACGTCTCAGATTTTAAAGCATTTTTTCTATAGAAAAAGTCATAAATTCTGAGACTTGTTTTCTATAGAAAAAGTCTCAGATTTTGTGACATTATTCCAATTAAGTAAGTTTCAACTTCTAAGACTTTTTTCAACAATAAAAAATCTCCGACTTTGATACCTTTTCTTTTTAATTTTTTATCAAATTTGATATTGAAGATCATATTAGATCTAATATGATATCTATATATATAAAAGAGTAATGTGACTGACTGACTGACTGACTGACTGACTGACTTATATACTCATTCATCATCGCCCAGCCCAAACCGCTGAAGCTAGAGACTTGAAATTTGGACTGTAGGTCCACCTCCCGGAATATAGATCCACTAAGGCTGGATTTCTGCCAATGTTGATTCTAAGGGGGTAAAAAGGGTAAAAAACTGTACTTTTGGTACTTTTTATATCTCCTGAAATAATGGTCATAGAGACTTGAAATTTGGACTGTATGTTCACCTCCCGGAATATAGATCCAGTATAGCCGGATTTTTGCCAATGTTGATTCTAAGGGGACAAAAAGGGTAAAAAACTGTACTTTTGGTACTTTTTATATCTCCTGAAATAATGGTCACAGAGACTTGAAATTTGGACTGTATGTTCAACTCCTGGAATATAGATTCAGTAAGGCCGGATTTTTGCCAATGTTGATTCTAAGGGGGTAAAAAGGGTTAAAAACTGTACTTTTGGTACTTTTTATATCTCCTGAAATAATGGTCACTGAAACTTGAAATTTGGACTGTATGTTCACCTCCCGAATATAGATCCAGTGAGGCTGGATTTTTGCCAATGTTGATTCTAAGGGGGTAAGAAGGGTAAAAAACTGTAGTTTTGGTACTTTTTATATCTCCTGAAATAATGGTCATAGAGACTTGAAATTTGGACTGTATGTTCACCTCCCGGAACATAGATCCAGTATGACCGGATTTTTGCCAATTATGATTCTAAGGGGACAAAAAGGGTAAAAAACTGTACTTTTGGTACCTTTTATATTTTCTTAAATAATGGTCCTAGAAACTTAAAATTTGCAATGTAGGTTCACCTCCCGGATTATTATTCACCAAGGCTGGGTTTTTGCCAATGTTGACGGGGGTAAAATGGAAAAAGTGTACCTTTGGTATTTTTTTTAATTTATTGAAATAATGGTACCTTTTATAACAAGTACATTTACCTTACCTTACCTTACCTTACCTTACCTTACCTTACCTTACCTTACCTTACCTTACCTTACCTTACCTTACCTTACCTTACCTTACCTTACCTTACCTTACCTTACCTTACCTTACCTTACCTTACCTTACCTTACCTTACCTTACCTTACCTTACCTTACCTTACCTTACCTTACCTTACCTTACCTTACCTTACCTTACCTTACCTTACCTTACCTTACCTTACCTTACCTTACCTTACCTTACCTTACCTTACCTTACCTTACCTTACCTTACCTTACCTTACCTTACCTTACCTTACCTTACCTTACCTTACCTTACCTTACCTTACCTTACCTTACCTTACCTTACCTTACCTTACCTTACCTTACCTTACCTTACCTTACCTTACCTTACCTTACCTTACCTTACCTTACCTTACCTTACCTTACCTTACCTTACCTTACCTTACCTTACCTTACCTTACCTTACCTTACCTTACCTTACCTTACCTTACCTTACCTTACCTTACCTTACCTTACCTTACCTTACCTTACCTTACCTTACCTTACCTTACCTTACCTTACCTTACCTTACCTTACCTTACCTTACCTTACCTTACCTTACCTTACCTTACCTTACCTTACCTTACCTTACCTTACCTTACCTTACCTTACCTTACCTTACCTTACCTTACCTTACCTTACCTTACCTTACCTTACCTTACCTTACCTTACCTTACCTTACCTTACCTTACCTTACCTTACCTTACCTTACCTTACCTTACCTTACCTTACCTTACCTTACCTTACCTTACCTTACCTTACCTTACCTTACCTTACCTTACCTTACCTTACCTTACCTTACCTTACCTTACCTTACCTTACCTTACCTTACCTTACCTTACCTTACCTTACCCTACCTTACCTTACCCTACCTTACCTTTTGTAAAAAGTACCTTTATAAAAAGTACCTTTTATAATTTCCTGAAATAATAATAAACATAGAAACTTGAAATTGGAAAAGGTTCGCCTCTCGGAAAATAAAGGGATTAAAAGGAATAAAAAAGTGTACTTATTTATTTCCTGATATAATGGTCCCAGAAACTTAAAATTTGGAATATAAAATCCTTCGGTGAAAAAAGAGATGGGGAAAAGTTCGTTTTGGAAATTCCGTTTCTTAACGGGGATACAAAGTACTTTTAATATTTGCTGAAACAATGATCCTAGATAATTGAAATATGGATCATCCTTCGGTGAAGAAAAAGCATTCTGGAAGAGGTACTTTTTTTAAATTCCGTTTCTAATGGGGGTAAATAAGTGCACTTTTGGTACTTTTTTTGCTCCTATAATAATGACCTTAGAAGATGGAATTGGAAATGAAATGGCGTAGAACGGGGAACAATATGAAATAGATAGAGCAGGGAATAATATGGAATGATATTTTCAACTCAAATTTTTGGTGTTTAGCTTTTTTTACTCCATATTTTTTATTCCAATTTCTTTTTTCACTGAAATATTTATTCACTCAAAATCCAAAATCTCGACATAAGGGCTCGAAAATTCTCATTATATTTTTCCTCCGGAACGAACATGATAACGTACCAGCAAAGTTATTCAAATTTTATTGTTTAAATTATTCATTGAAATATTTTTTTATGGAAGACTTTAACGTCCACAAGTAAATAAAACAAAGACTACGTAGGGGAATTTTTTTGAAATCGATAGAATAATTCTGATCCTTCTATTATCCGGTATTCAATACAACCGGTAACGAAGTACCGGGATTGTAAGCTAGTAATTACATATTATGATATCTTATTAGATCTAATGTTTTATAATATCAAATAAGATAATATTTACCGTTCCATTTTTGGGATCTAATTACATCAAATTTGATCTAATGAGATATAATCATATATTTTTGGATCCTCGATTTTTGGGATCAAATGATATATGGCGGCGTATTATTTTTTTTTAGTCGGGGGGTCTCACTTGTTTTTTTTATTAGATTGCTATGTGCCTGTATTTTTTTTTTGTCATATAAATCGATAATGTTGTATAAATCTCTCTTATTATGTACCTATATTGTGTAAATGTACACTGAATAAATAAATGACAAAAATGCTAGCTAGGAACTTGGTTAATTAAATTGAATTTTGGTTGGTTGGCAAATTTAATATATGTACGTTAGGGTGGAGCAAATATAGCTTTTTTGACGTCGGGGTCGGGAAAGTTGCCTTATGGGGTCGTTATTAACCCAAAAATATATTGGACCTGTAGGGCAATGGCTTTGGGTTTCTTTTTTCACTTGAAAATCGGAAAGTCCCGAACAAAGTGGTTTTTCAAATTTTCAAAAACTGGGCTTTGCACGATGAGCCTCAGCGATGTTTAGGTTGAACTTTAGTGTCGACGAAAAGCGTAAACACAATTCGATTTCTACTTGATTAAATGTCACAAAACTGTTAACAGCGAAATCGTAGCTGCTCGCATTCGCGAAATGAGTGTTTTTGTATTTTCTAAATTTTGACAAAGACGTCACAAAACAGTTAACATCGAAATCATATCTTCTCTATTTGGCGAGAAACCGCAAAATTAAAAAAAAATATAAAAAATTGGAAAAAAAAAATATTTTTCGCGAAAATTAGCAGTCAAGATATTGATTTGAGCAGTTTTACCACATTTAACCACGTAAAATTTAAGCTGCATACAATATATTTGTCGTTTCTTGATTTTTTTCCTTTCTTTTGGACAATAAAGAAAAAATAAATTAATTAATATAAAAGCTTGAACAGTAATTTTGCAATTTCTCGGGATCATAAATTATCATCTATAATTTTTATGCTTGCAGTTTTGTCAACTTTAATAACCTCGAATTCAAACTGCATACCACATTTTTGTCGTTAATTGCAGTAAATATTTTTACGGACCAAAAATAACAGAAATTAATGAATAAATTGTAGTTTAGCGAGTTTTTTTTAGCGATATCTCGAAGAATTGAGCAGCTAGAATTTATATGTTAACAGCTTTATCACCTTTAATCAATAGCAAATCAAACTGCATTTCGTGTTTTTCAACAATGTTAAAGAAACTTCTTTTATTAATCAAAACAAGAAATACCCCCAAAAAGCTGTTTTTCGCTATTTCTCGCAAAAGTGAGCAGCTTTAATTTTTTTGTGGGCAGTTTTAAAATCTTCCAACATGCTCAAATCAAACTGCATACCACTTTTTTTTATTATTTCTAAAAAACCGGTTTTAAAATATAAATAAATAATAAAAATAATAAAAATATAATTACGCGATATCTCGTGAAATTTAACATATACTATGTCAACAGCAGTGTGACCTTTGATCAAGCACAAGTAAAACTGCATACCATGTTTTTACGAAATTTTAAAGAAACATATCTAAAGATAAAAAACGAAAACAAAAACAGCAAAATCTTAATTTCGCGATTTCTCGCGAACTAAAGAAGATAGGATTTTGATGTTTACTGTTTTGTGACCTTCAAATAAGTACAATTAATACTGTATACTCAGTTTTTGAAAATATTTAAATACTTCAATGTCAAAATTTTAAAAAAATCAAAAACACTAATTTCGCGTTATCTCGCGAATGCGAGCAGCTACGATTTCGCTGTTAACAGTTTGTGACATTTAATCTTGTAGAAATCGAACTGCGTTTACACTTTTCGTCGACACTAAAGTTCAACCTAAACATCGCTGAGGCTCACCGTGTTAGGAGGCGTGGTCAAATATTGGAAAAATGGTCAAATTTGTGGCGAGTTGCCTTGATTAAATATTTATCACATTAAAACGGAGTGCACCACAATCTCAAAAATTTACATTCTTATATAGTTTTGTATGGGCTATCGACAAAATTTTTTTTTTGGAAAATTTTCAGAACCCGTTCTCAAATTTTCCATTTTTCAAAAAAATCAATTTATCAAAAATCCGGCCACTTTTTTTTTTTAAATTTTTTTTAAAAGTTTAGATGTATGTCCATCCACACAAAAAAATTTAGAAACTCGTTTTTCGTTTTTTTTTCGAGAAAATCGCATTTGAATTTTAAATTTCTTAACAATTTTGTAATTTGTTTGTATCGTCTTGTTTTAACGTTGCGAATATATATATATATATATGTTCCCGTCGTTCCTATAAGGAGCATAGGGCCTCAACAAAATCTTTCCATTTAGATCTGTCCATTGCAATATTTTTAACTTCATTCCAGCTAGTTTGCATGTTTGTAGCTTCGATTTCAATTTGTCGTCGCCATGTATGCGCTGGTCGACCTCTTCTGCGGCTGCCTTGAGGGTTCCACTCGATAGCGGTTTTGGCAATATCTGTGACGGGCTTTCGTATGGTGTGACCTATCCAGTTCCATTTTCTTCTTTGGATTTCTGTAGTTATGGGGAACTGATTCGTTTGATGCCATAGTCTGTTGTTTGATATAGTCCGTGGCCAAAAGACTCGAAGAATTTTTCTAAGGCATTTGTTTATAAAAACCTGCAGGGCATGCATATCACGAGAGGCTGCATTCCATGTCTCGCAGCCGTATAGTAAAACAGATCGGACGTTGGAGTTAAAGATATTTACTTTCACACGGCTAGAGAGAGTTGAAGAGTTCCATATCTTATTAAGTTGGCCATAAGCTTGGGTTGCCTTTTTTATTCGATTGGCAATATCTGCACTCGAGCCGCCGGATGTTGTGATGATAGCTCCAAGGTAGCAAAATGAGTTAACCTCCTCAAGGGTCACATTATCGATTATAAAAGCGTTTGTGTTTTCTGTGTTTATTCGCATCACTTTAGTTTTGCTTATATTAATTTTAAGACCAGCGTTCTTCGCAATTTCTGTAAGACGTTGTAATTGCATGTTCATGTCGGAGTATCGGTGAGAAAGAAGACAGATATCATCAGCATACTCAAGATCGTTTAGTCGGCTGAGAAGTCCCCAACCAATGCCTCTATTACCCGACATAGCATGGGCCATAACAATATCCAACACAATATTAAATAACAGTGGTGACATCACGCAACCTTGTCTTACTCCTGTACCAACATTAATTTTTCTGCTCAGTTTGCCTTCGTGCTGAATACGACAACTAGCATTATCATACATGCTCCTTATGAGCTGAATTAGTTTGTGAGGGACACCTTTACATTGAAGGGCTTTCCAAATGACGCTGTGGTTGAGAGTATCGAATGCTTTTTCGAAGTCGATGAATATTAGATATAGAGGAGACCGCCATTCGACCGACTGTTCCACTATTATCCTGAGTGTATTGACATGGTCAATACATGATTTGTCTGGACAAAAACCAGCTTGTTCACTTCTAAGTTGAGGTGTTATAGCATCAGTGAGCCTTTTTGTTATTATATGGGTGATTATTTTGTTCACCATGCTGAGTAGCGTGATACCTCGCCAGTTGTTTCGGCTAGTTAAATCACCTTTTTTTGGTAATTTTACTATAATGCCTTCTTTGAGCTCTTCAGGTACGATTTCATTTATCCAGATATCTTCTATTAAAGGGTAAAAGATTTGTGCACTGGTTCCAGGATCTATTTTGAGAAGTTCTGAAGATATGTTATCGTTTCCTGGGCTTTTGTTGTTCTTGAGCGTCTTAATGGCAGGTATAACATCAGATAACGTGGGGGTGGTGGTGGGAATATTTTGTATATGTTCATGACTGGTGCAGTTACATATATTCGTAGACTCATCATAGTTTGGCCTCGGGGAGAGCATTGAGGAATAATAGTCGGCCCAAAGGTCACGTTGCTCGTCTTTAGACGTTATGAGTATGCCTTCATCATTTTTGAGTGGCTTTCCAGTTACGTTGGATTTGTTTGTTAGCTTTTTAACGAGTTTGTAGAGATCTCCACTTCGGTTAGTTTCGGCTGCTGCCTGAGCTTCTTTGGCTATGTTGTTTACCCACGTGCGTTTATCTTTGCGTGCACTGCGTTTTACCAGCCGATCTACTGTTGTATGTTGTGATCGAATATTCGCTTTTACATTTCGTGTTTTGGCAGAGTTGAGGGCAGCTTTCAGCTCTTTTCTCTCTGCTATTAATGCCCACGTATCGTCCGATATCCACTGTTTACGTTTTTGATTTTTGGAGCCAATATGTGCCTTAGCAGCATCAATAATTATACGTTTAGTGGTCTGCCAATTTTTTCGTTGTTCATATGACGTTGACGATAGGGATTGTTGTATAGCATTAGTATAGTTTGAGGCTACTGTAGGATTTCTAAGTCTGCTTACGTCGAAGTTTTTTTGCGTTGCTTGGAAATTCTTGTTGACTGCTGCTAATTTGATACGAATACTTGCCACAAGTAGATGGTGGTCACTTGCGATGTCAGCACCTCTTTTGCATCTTACGTCCAAAAGGGACCCACGCCATTTTCGACTGATTGTGATATGGTCAATCTGGTTCTCAGTTACGTGATCTGGTGATACCCATGTCACCTTGTGGGCGGGTTTGTGTGGGAACAAGGATCCGCCAATAACTAGGTTGTTTTCTGCGCACATATTTACAAAAAGCTCGCCGTTCTCTGTTCTTCTTCCCAATGCGTGAGTTCCCATTATGTGCTCCAAGCTACCGTTGTCAGGGCCTATTTGAGCATTGAAATCACCCATAACTACTAGTATATCGCCATTGTTTGAGGACGATATTGCATGGTCAAGAAGGCTGTAGAAATCTTCTTTGGCAGCATAATCTGAGACGTCAGTAGGTGCATAGCATTGTATACATGTCATATTACGTGCACGGGTTCGAAGCCTTACTGCGATTATTCTATCAGAATATGGTTTCCAACTTAACATAGCGTTGTAAGCTTCCCTTGACAACAGCAGGCCAACACCAGATGATCTTGTTTCATTTGCTGATTTACCGGAGTAGAGGAGGTGGAGTCCATCAGAAGTCGTTGTTTCACCAAAATCTGGCCAGCGAAGTTCACTTATTCCCAGCAATAGTAGGTTGTAGTTTTTAAATTCTTTGCACACTTGTGCTAATCGTGATGGTTCTAAAAGCGTTCTTACGTTCCAGGTTCCAAATCGAGTCCGTTTTTTCAGGCTGAAGGTCGTCATCATTAAATCAGATCGTTTTTGTTTTAATTTTGCTTCGGTTTCTGTAATCATTTTAGTTTAGGATGTAGTAGCTGATTAGACTTCTCCACCCGATCCTGGTACTGGGGCTGCCAGCATGCCTCCAGGCCGACGGTCGACAGAGCCTCGTTTGCTTTAGCATTAACAGGGGTCACCAAGTCCATTCTGGACAGTGGGTGAGGTTGTCAGTTGGAAAGGATTGGCTATGTATACATATTTGTATTCGCTTCACTTTCCCATTAGACCCCCAAAAAAAAACGTTGCGAATGAGTATTATTAATTGCAAAAATATTACTCATACGCTCTGTTGAAACAAGAAAATACAAGCAAATTACTAAATTGTTATGAAATTTAAAGTTCAAATGCGATTTTCTTGAAAAAAAAACGAAGAACGTGTTTCTGAATTTTTTTGTGTGGATGGACAAACATCTAAACTTTTTAAAAAAAATTTAAAAATGAAAAAAAAGTGGCCGGATTTTTGATAAATTGACTTTTTTAAAAAATGCAAAATTTCAGAACGGGTTCTGAAAATTTTCCAAAAAAAACAAATTTTTAATCGATAGCCCATAGAAAACTATATAAAAATATAAATTTTTGAGATTTTGCTGCATTCCGTTTTAATGTGATAAATATTTAAGCAAGGCAACTCGCCACAAATTTCACCATTTTTCCAATATTTGACCACGCCTCCTAAGCCCAGTTTTTAAAAATTTGAAAAACCAAAAACGCAATTTTCTTAGTTTCATATAGGGCTATCCAAACAATCTATTCAGAAATTTACGGGACACATGTTTTTCTGTAGCGGGACATTTGGTGTGGAATGCCTCATATATTGGGGACAAAGAAAAACAAGTATGTTAGCATGGCTTCTTTGTAGTTTCGTTGTTGGTTTCGTTCACTTATTTTGAGATTTTACTGTTTTCCATTTTTTAATTAGCTAATCAAAAATTATTATTAAATTGCAACCAAACAAAAAAAATTGAAATAATAAACTATTTAATTATGTATAAAAAACATTTTTTTTGCAACATTTTTATCTGCCACATTACTAAAAAAGTTATTTCAGAAATTTTTTTTAATAGAAAAAATTTCTAATTAAAATATTTCTCTATGTGAAGTATTTTTGTTTTTAATGTGTTTGCACTCCAACAGGTCCTTTAATTAAATAATTTATACATTCTGATGTGCATACCAGTAATATTTACACATACATAGATACATAAATATAGAAATTCACATACACACAGAGATACATGTATTTATGTATATGAATGTATATGAATGTGTTAGAGATATAAGCTTAAAATTATGAATAAACATAATTTATGTAGGGGTATAGGATTATTTATGTGTTAATGTGTGCGAATGTGTGTGTGTGAATGTGAATAGATGCTACAAAGACAGAATTGAAATGAACGAATACATGAATGAATGTGTGTAAAAGTATATGTTGCTGTGCAACAAAATCATTGTAGCATTTAATTGTTATATGTAGCGTAACCCAGCAAAAACTATCATATAACAAGTAGAAAAGTTAAATTCGTCTTGGTCGAATTCATGAATACCGCCCACAATGCCCTTTTTAAGTGATTGCACATTTTCTAACATGAAACAATTAAACAGTGACTACTGATCTGACTACCACAAACTAATTATATCGCAGATTATTCTGCCCATTTGACATAGCATATATGAAAAGATCTCATCAGACGTAATCAGTTTTTGTTAGAGGACTTATTCGTACGTTAAATTTATATTTGAAAATCATCTTAAAAGTTATGAAAATTTTTGCTGGGATTTGTAGTGTATTGTATAAGTTTGTCTGTATTTAAGAGATGCTTTGTTAAAGTTTTTTGTTGTTGTTGTTGTTGTTTTCAGATGATTATATTCTTGGAACAAGCCTTATGCCATATCACCACATTATGAGTTGTTGTATAATTGTAGTAGTATTTACGAAAATGCAATTAGAAGTCAGAGTGTGTGTCATCATAAACAAATTAGCAAAATGCAACTAAAACAGACAGTAAAGTCAGTCATTGAGTCAGTTAGAGACAGACAAGACAGTCAAGTCAGGGTGGCAAAGCAGAAATTAACATTAAAATCAGTTACAATTAAGAACTGCTTAAAAGCATCAACACATTTTTAATAAAAAAAAAAAAAAAAACAACATTTGGGTTGCTGTCGTTGTTTGTTGTTAAGTTAGTGCCTCTGTGTAGCTATAATGGAATACAGGCCTAAATATTACAATATAAATGACAAAATAAACTGACATTCACTACTCTCACACATTGTTGTTGGAGGAAATAATATGGCAATACTGCAGGCAGGCAGTAGGCGAAATCATTATTCATTCGTGTCAACAGACCGAAAATGTCCCTGACCCTAAAAAACAACACAACACAGTGAAATTAAATAAAATATTTTGTGAGTGTATGTGTGTGTAAGTAGATATTTTATATATGTAGGAGAAAACTGCCTTTGCTACTTACTCACAATGAGCAACACAACAGCAGAATATTCCACTCTTGGCTGTTCATTCGTATGAAAAATTGCAATACTGCCATTTATACAACAAACCGTCTGTCTTTTCCTACAAAAATATTCGTTCATTCGTTAGTTTTATCTGTCTGTCTGTACATTATGGTTTACTTGAATGCACACAGAAATGCTTTTTACTTAGTTGTATTATAAGCAAACCAATATTAATTAGGGCGTCTTTTAAGTTCTCTAAATAGAAAAAATACCAAATTTGCAAATTCCGGAAAATAAATCAACACACAAAAAACAAATTTGCCAATTTCCAACTGAAATTCAGTTGTTGCAACAAAAATTCGGTTGATGCATTTGTATTAAGGTTAAAACAACCAAATATTGGTAGTTACAACTAAATTTTGTTAATACAACTGTCTTTTAATAGAAGCAACTTAAAAAAAAATTGGTATGCCACAGAGAAATTTAGTAGCAGCAACCGAGATTTGAGTTTATACAACTGAAATATTCAGTTGGAAATTTATTTTTTTCTGTGAACTATAGAGCGGCAAAAGGGGTAAAATAGTGTATTCGCTGTTAAAAAGTCAAAAAACTAATAATATCTCATTTTAGGGGGTCCACTGTTATGTTGCTTCCAACAAATAGGACTTGATTTCATCAGTGGGTGTCAGATTATATGGAGTCGAAAAAAATGCACTCTTTTTTTACAAAGGAAAAAATGGTTCTCTTAATGTATGAAAATATCTGCAAATTTAAAAAAAAAATGCTGCAAAATCAGGGGAAAAAGTAGAAAGAGCAGGCAAAATGCTCCAAAATCAGGGGAAAAAGTAGGGAAATTATTTAAAAGAGAATTTTAATAACGTAAATAGTGGTAATCCTTTCAATATAGATAGGCAATCCTCTCAATAATAGTGGTTAAATTTACTCATATTCTAGTTCTCTTTGATCTTTTTACAAAATTTTTAAATTTCTGCAATACATTAAGTTTACCAATTTTCATAAACTTGCAGACTGATTTTGGGTCCTTTCAAAATCTCTTACTTTCCTTACTCTATGGATTTCATATAAATTAGACCTCCTGATTCCAAAACTGCAACCCAAATTTTTCTAACATGTTCCGTTTTCGAGATATTCGCGTTTGCGACTTTCGCGTGGGAAAATTTTCAAACGCTAATATCTTAAAAACAGAACATGCTAGAAAAATTTGGATTGCAGTTATGGAATCAGGAGGTGCATTTTATATGAAATCAGATCCTATAAGGAGAAGAATCTGTAACCATGGACCACCAAAAGTGAGAAATTATTGGTTTTTTGACATTTTAACAGCAAATATCTCAAAAACGGATTCAATTGAGTAAAAATTGTACTTTGGTACTTTTTCTATCTCCTGAAACAATTGTACAAGAAACTTAAAATGTGGAATGTAGGATTATCCTGCAAAACAAAAAAAAAAAAACAAAACATTCTGGTACTTTTAAAAAGTTTCGGTTCTAAGAGGGTAAAAGTATACTTGGTACTTTTTTGATATATGTACTGCAATAATGGTCATAAAACCTGGGGGCTAATTCCCGAAGTCGATAGCGATCGAAATTCTACTCGAACGTGCGATTATATTATTAAAAATTCAAATCTGACTTCCTGTCCAATAGCATGATTATTTATGTCGACATATGTGGGGATCCCCAGAGTTTACTCAATCTAATATATTTAAGCATCTTCCATAGGTTGACATCTCTAAGTTCCTCCAGTGCCTGAAAGAAGTAAGAGCCAAAACAATTAAATCTAGTGCGAGATAGTGCAGGGCACTGACAAAGATAATGAAATGAATCTTCCACTATCTCTTCGTCCCCACGCCATCTGCACACCATCTGCACAAGTCACCTCTGATCACTTTAACCTTTTTTACGGTTGACTACCTTTGATCAAATATTTCTATTACATAGTGCCTTTTAAGCCTTGAAAAATTAACAAATCGCTCCTAGAATCAGCCCCCCGGATTTTTAAAAAGTTGGATTTTGCTTCGGAACAAAACATTCAGAAAAAACCCTTTTGGAATTTTTGATTCTAGCAAGTGAAGTTTTTCAACCCTATGAACCGCTTTGCCTGAAGCTTAAGGTTGCAGTGTCTCGGCTTTGTTACTTTTTCTTATAAACTTGAAATTTTGAATCTAGGATCGTTCTGAAAAATTTTGATTCTAAGTAGACAAAAGTGGCTGGAAAAGGTAGAATTAGATTTTTTTTTAATTTATTGAACTAAAAACATCGGAACCTTAAAATTGTACATGAAGGATTTCAGCAGATCTAACATCTAAGAGATGGACATGTTTAGAAATTTAATTTTGGTAAAGTGAAATCGGTTTGAATTGGTTAGATAGGAATAACATGATAATTTTTACTTATATGTTTCTATTGAGGTAAAGAGTCCAAAATTTTTCATTTCTTTAGCGCATTATTATTATACGAAAGAAAATGAAACTTTCGTGGAACGAAATGAAATGCAACTGGTTTCGAAAACAGGAAACGAAATTGAATTGAATCAGGAATACTAAAAAACAAGTAAAAAGTTAAATTTGCTTTATTTAAAAAACTTTATTTAAAAAAGAAATTACTTCTGAAAAAAAAATTTTGAAAAAAAAATTTTGAAAAAAAAAATTTCCGCGAAAAAAAATTTTGTAAAAATAAAAATCCGCGATTTTTTAAAAAATCCGTTCGTAATTGTTAAAGTACACTCATAAAAATTTGTTAGTATTCCTTACAAAAAAGTCTGTTACCATTACTAATAAAGTTTTCAATTTGTGCCCGATAACTTTTTCAGTTACCATTACAAACTTTGGTTTTCAAAAATTAGTAATCTTAAAAATACTAAAAAAATTAGTATTACTAAATTTTTCTGTACAATTTTTGTAAAATGGATTTTAAAACGGGTTTGTAAATAATATTAACTTTTTTTGTAAAAAATTGTAAATTGTGTATTTTTAATTTTTGGTATTTGTATACATCATGTAAATTGCGTATTGCGCTTGTTGTCGCCAATAACTATTTCCATGCAAGTCAGTTTTTGTTAGAATTTTCGATCTAAAAAAGAGAAAATATTGAACACATTTTTTTAATACAAAATATACATACTACCATATAAAATTAATTCTTTGAAGATTGATGTTGAATAAATTGGTGTACGGTGAACTCAAATAAAAAAAAATATCAACATAATGTTTTAAATAGATCACATAAATATACAATTGTTACCTGTTGTCATCATTTCCTATTTTGCTTTATTATTCTAAAAATAAAAAACGAGTTACATAATTTTAAACAAAAAATACTTTAAGATTTGGTTACCTGCTATGCTTTTTTTGTTGTAATATTTTTTTGTACATTTTTTTATTCATTTTACCCGTCGCGCGATGTTCACCGATCGAATGTTATTTTGTGACTAAAATACTCAAAGACAGGCATAAAGTAAATTACACAAAAATCAACCCTTTGATAATAATCACAATTGGAGCGGGAAGCGTTTTTCCGCAACTGTTCACATACGTTTTATATGACAACAAAATTCCGCCGCGTTTTTCCGCCAAACTAGATTCAATTCTATTTTTATGAGGACAATTGCGTTTTTCCGCTTCCCGCTCCAATTGTGATTATTCTCTTTATGTGCGTGAGAAAAAAATATTAGTGGATAGCATAAACAAAAAAATTCCGCAAGTAAAGAAGAAAGAAAAAAAAACTGATGTTATGGAAATTTTCCATTTGAAAAGGTCGGCATTGTTTTTTTAAATTTTGCATGTCTTCTCTTGTCTTTATTTTGTTTCCTTTTGAATATATATTTTTTTTAAATTGAAAAAAAAAAAACTAATGAAGCATAAATGAATATTAAAAATAATAAACATATTCATACTCATCAAAGCGCAGTTTTATCGTTAAAAAAATAACTAATAATATATTTTTTTTACTTATTTTTTTTTTTTAATTTCCAAATATTTTAATAAAATAAAATTTTTTTAATTATAGTGTAAAGGTTTTCTAAAAAAAAAAAACGAAATTTACTAACTAATATTGTAAAATTTACAAAATAATTATCAAAAGTTAGTACGATAATTTTTAAAAAATCAACTGAATAAATTATTAAAAAATCAGTATAAAATTAATAGTTTGTAAAGCGATTTTACTAAAAAGAATTACTAAAAATTGATTTTTTAGTAGAATTTAGTAAAAAAGTAGTAAAGTTGAGATACAAACCACTTTACAAATTTTTTTACTAACTTATTTTTTTGAGTGTACCATTCGGTGTTCAATTCTGTTCACATATTTTAACAAGCAGCCAAATAAAAGCATTTTATATTTTTAGGTTATGTTGAAGTACCAACATTGTCGAGGTGTTCTTACATTTTCGTTCATAACTTTTGAACCGCTAAAACGATATTGCTCAAATGCAATCCCAAACTTCTCATGGCAACAAAAAGTAAATATGTTAAGTTTCAATCGCCATTTCCACAGACAGATGGACAGACAGACGGACTGATTAATAGAGATGAGATGTCAATGCAAATGCATGTTTTTTGTCGATAGTCTAAAAACGATATTGACCAATTATCTTTTCGAATCAAGAAATTTGCGTTAAAATTGCATCGATTTGTTTTTGCATATTTTGGTGAAAATGCATAGTTTTGCATATTTTAGGTTTAATGCATATTTTGTGCATATTTCCAACTTTTAAGCGCATATTTTTGCATATTTTTCAATTTTAGCAAAATTAGCAAAAACACAAATTGAAATTTATTTGTTTCAAAAACTATTTTAAATTTTAAAAATTTATTTTGGAAATAAGAAAAATTATTTTTTTTCTTTAAATTTTTTTATAGATTGTCTTAATTTCTAAAAAATCTTTCTTATATAAAGTTTTAAATGTTACTATTTAAATTTAAACCCGGCGTTACGTTTTCTTTTTAAGAAGTTTTTCCTATAAAAACAAGAATTTTATTACACACATTTTATTTTTAGCGCATATTTTTAGGGTTTTTAGTGCATATTTTTAGGGTTCTTAGTGCATATTTTGAATTTTTTAGCGCATATTTTAAGCGCATATTTTCGATTTTTTAGTGCATGAAAATCTCATCCCTACTGATCAATACGTTGTGGGGTACCACACCGATACTTCGATGAGTTACAAACAGAATGAAAAACTCTATCACTAATTGTAAGTGGAGGGTATAAAAATAACACTAAAAAAATATATAAAATAATATTTTTTTTGAATTTTCTGATAATGGGCTCGAAAGCTTTCTTTAAAAATTTTACCGGAGCAAACATTGTACAGGTTTTAAATCACAACATTTGGAGTAAAAATTTTGGATTCAAGTGGAACACAAGTTTCGTTTGGACCAAAGCTCTTTCAAATTTCAGCCTTGAGAAAATAAGAAACTCCCTAAGATACAAATCTACCATACATTCACAAAACAACGTTTTTCTGATGCCAACAAAGCCAACAGCAACAGCTCTTGGCTTATAATTTTTTATTTAAATAGAAAAACAAAAAACTACTGTTTATAAATATAATACAGATAAGGACAAAAAGATAGCGCAAAATAAATAAAAAAAGTTTTTTTACTGGAATAATGTTTTAGAATCGGTAAATTTAACAGAAAAATCGGTTTAAAATTCTTAAAATTTAGTATACTCACACAGAGAAAAAATTTAAATGAGTGTTAAACACGAAATTTGTGTGACTCATTGACACAATGAAAACTTAAAAATTCATTTTAATTAAAAAATTTGTAGATTTAATTAAAAAAATTAATGAATATAAAAATGTAATTAAAATATTTATCGAATCAACTAAATATTTCAAAGTGTTTTCTCTAACTGCACTTAATGGGATAGGCGCCCAAGAGCTACACTCAAAATAAATTCTCTGTGCAATCAGCAGAAAAATCTGCTGAAAATACACCCAATTTGAGCCATATAAGAAATCTGCTGATTTTAGCAAACACGGATTGCTGAAAACAATGTGCAACAAATTTGGGGTCTTTAAGTGTATCTTGAACGGAACCAAAAAAAATTTAAGTTATACCAATAGAAGACCAAAACCCCCGAGGGGTTTTGAAAACTTAGGTCGCGTTCTTTTTTATGACCCACTGAAGTTTTGGAACTTTTATCAAAGTAAAAAAAAATATTTAAATGTCTGCAGGGAAATTTGATGGCGGTTCTTTTCTTAATATATTAACCCTGTATCTCCCATTTTTAGGGGTTAATTTAGTCCTTCTTTCGAATATCCTTATAGAACACAAGCAAAACGTGCGTTTAAAGGGCTAAAATGTTGTAGAAAGGACAAAAATGACCCCTAAAAAAGGGAGATAGAGGGTTAATATGTTCTAAGAAAAGAGCCGCCATCAAATTTCACTCAAGACATCTGTAACCGTTATTTAGCTCAGATGCAGATTTATAACATTTTTTCGACTTATTTCACAGGACTTTAATGAAAAACAATTTTACAGTATATGATAATTTACAATTTTACTTTTTTAAGCATTTTGCGCTTTTTGCACGAACTTTTGATCTTCAACAACCCCTAGTAAAATTTGATGCAGATCATTATATCCTACACCACTCTGTGGTACAGGGTATAATGAGTTTGTGCTGATGTTTGTAACTACCCAAAATATTGGTCCTAGACCTACCTTCAAGTATACCGATCGACTCAGAATTACTTTTTGAGTCGATTCAGCGATGTCCGTCCGTCCGTCTGTCCGTCCGTCCGTCCGTCTGTCCGTCCGTCCGTCCGTCTGTCCGTCCGTCCGTCCGTCCGTCTGTCCGTCCGTCCGTCCGTCTGTCCATCTATCGGTTTAAGCACGATACAGGTCGCAATTTTCAATCAATTGACCTGAAATTTGAAACTTAAGCATCTTTTGGGCCAAGGACGAAGCCTATTGAAATTGGGGAAAATCGGTCCATGTTTAGACCTAGCCCCCATACAAACGCCCTCTTTGGATTCGGCTTAAATGACTCTTATAACCGTGTTATAGTAGATATCGCTTCGAAATTAAGCAGGTAATCAAATTTTGTATGCACAAACCACCATTCGAAATTTCAAAGGAATCGGGTCAGTCCTTCTGGTAATCCCTATACAAACCGCCCTCCCGATATTCACATAATTCCCTCAAAATTCATAAAAATGGAAATATTTGATAAAAATTTTATTTTTAGGTGCCAAACGTGTACTTTAGTAACCTAATAAAATCGGAATATAATTGGACCATTTTTGGACTAGTCCCCCATATAAAAATTTCGACCGATGTTAAGTTAAATCGGTCTATTGACAAAAAATACACTTAACCAAAACGCAATATGGAGTGCTCTAGCTTGTAAAGGGGTTCCGCCAAAAATCATATGCCTCATTCAAACGCTGTATCGTGATGTTAAATGTCGTGTTGTCCACAATAATGCTCTGAGTAGCTGTTTCGATGTCGTATCTGGTGTCCGCCAGGGTTGTGTACTGTCACCCTTGTTATTTAACATCGTTTTAGATGTTATAGTCCGTAATGCTACTGAAGCAAATAGAGGTATCAACTGGGGTCTCAACCAACAACTAGAGAGCCTAGAGTATGCAGATGATATCTGTCTCCTTTTGCACAGCTATAAAGATATGAAAGCTAAACTTAACTGCATCGAAACCGAAGCTGCAAAGGCTGGCCTAAGAATAAACACAGGCAAAAGTAAGGTAATGCGATGTAATACAGCAAAGACCAACAAATTTCGTATAGGAAATACTGATCTGGAGGAAGTCACATCATTTTGTTACCTAGGCAGCATCTTAACAAACACAGGTGGTTCTAGCAATGATGTTACGTACCGAATCTCAAGAGCCAACCAAGCATTTGGTACCCTACGATCAGTATGGAAATCTTCAGCCATATCCAAAAACACGAAGATCCGCATCTTTAACTCTTGTGTCAAGTCTGTGCTCCTTTATGCATGTGAAACTTGGAATACAACAGAACACGACATAAACACCTTACAAGTGTTTGTTAATCGATGTCTTCGAAGAATTGTCAAGATTTTCTGGCCGAACACAATATCGAATATTGATCTTTGGAGACAAACGAACCAGCGGCCAATTCACATTGACATTCCAAATCGTAAATGGCGCTGGATTGGTCATACGCTGCGTAGGCCCCCAGGTGACACAGCCAAAAAATCGCCATTGACTGGAACCCACAGGGTAGACCAAGAAGAGTAGGCAGACCATCCCACACCTGGCGTCGACAACTAAACATCGAAGTAAGACGTATCGATCTAAGCTGGGGAGAGATAAAACGAATCGCAACAAACCGGACCGAATGGAATAAATTCGTTGTGGCCCTTTGTTCCGAATAGGAACCACAGGACATAATATATATATATATATTGACAAAAAATAAACTAATTCCACTAAAATTTGATCTGAGTGTGTTTTCTACACTAAATAAAGATCTAACAAAAGACAGATCCAATCGGTCCATGTTTGGACTTGGGACCCATTTTCCGGAAAACACTGGTGTAGGGTATCATATGGTCGGTGTTGACCGACTATAACTTTATTACTTGTTTGTTTTAGAACATTTTACCCTTTAAACGCACGTTTTGTTGGTGTTCTTTGACAATATTTGAAAAAAGGACCAATATGACCCCTAAAAATGGGAAAAATTTCACTAAAGACATGTCTTAACAATATTTACCTCAGAACTAGATTAAATACTTTTTTTTTGACTTATTCAAAACGCTTTTGAAAAAAATTTAAAAACTTCAGTGGGCCATAAAAAAGGAACTCAAGCTAAGTTTTCAAAACCCTTCGGAGGTTTTGCTCTACTGTTGGTTTACTTTAATTTTTTTTTTTTAGTCCCATCCAAGAAACAAAATCGTGTTGCACAGTGAAATCTGTCATGATTATCTAGGTGACATGAGCAGAGAAATCTGTCAAAACAACAAAGAAACCTGCTTAGACATTTTCTAGAAAATTTTTGTTTTTAAAAAATTTGTTTTCATTTATACTTTAATAGTTTATTTATTTAATTTAAACTTTTTTAATTTTTGATTTTTTCTGTTTTGTCAATTATAAACCTCAATTGTTTTAATTGTATAAAAAACGAGAAATATAGCACTTAAGAAAGTTTTCTGGAAAAAAGAATGACAGCATACTATTTTTGTAAAATTACAAATAAATCTGCTAAAAATATGTTCAAAAATATGTTTAAAAATATCGTTTTGATTGCATAAAAAACAAAAAAAACAAGTAGAAAAGTTAAATTCGACTTGGCCGAATCTATGAATACCCTCCACAATGCCATTTTTAAGTGATAGTAAACTTTCTAACTTGAAAAAAATAAAATTTTTGGTTAGAAATATTTTATTTTGTGTAAAAAAACTTTTTCTTATTGATTTTTGAAAAAAAATAAATTTACTAATTTTTTTTGAGTGTAAAATTTTTTTTGAGTGTAAAATTTTTTTGAGTGTATTTTTTTTTTGTTTAAGTGTAAAAATATTTTTGTGTGACAAAAATACCTTGTAAAATATTTTTTGACTTACAAATGTTTTTAAAACATGCTTAACGGGTTTTCAACACGTGAATTTAAGGTGAAACTAATCTGAAATTTACGGTTTTGCTAATAAGTTTTGAACCACTAAACCGATTTGGCTGAAATTTAAAACGAACCGGACCAGAGGAACGACAAACATATACGCCACACTTCAGCACCCTAAGAATTGCCGTTCGAAAGTTACCGTGTGTTTTATCTCGTAAATTCAAGAAAAACCCTTGCCGAAATTCACTCATTTGCTTATAACTTTTGAACCACTGGACCGATTTCGCTGGATTGCAATACCAACCTGACCAGGTAAATGCCCAACATATATGCCAAACTTCAGGAGCCTCCGTAAAGTCTTTCAAAAGTTAGCTTGTTTTCAACAGACAGACAGACAGACGGACATCGCTAGATCGTCTTAAAATCGATCGAGGATCATGAATATATATACTTTATGGGGTCCTAGACCAATATTTCGAGGTGTTACAAACGGAATGACAAACTTATATATACCCTCTATCACTAGAGTGGAGGGTATAAAAATAACACTTTGAAAAAAAGAATGACAGCAAACTATTTCTGTCTAATTAAAAAAAAAACAAGTAGAAAAGTTAAATTCGACTTGGCCGAATCTATGAATACCCTCCACAATGCCCATTTTAAGTGATAGTAAATTTTCTAATGTGAAAAAATAACAGTTATGATTAGAAATATTTTATTTTGTGTAAAAATTTTTTTTTTTGTAATTTTTGACAAAAAAAAATACTATTTTTTTTTGAGTGTACAATTTTTTTTGAGTGTAAAATTTTTTCGAATTTTACATTCAAAAAAAATTTATTAATTTTTTTTTGAGTGTAAAATTTTTTCGAATTTTACATTAAAAAAAGAAATTACTAATATTTTTTTTTTGAGTGTAAAATTTTTTTTGAGTGTTAAATTTTTTTTGAGTGTATTTTTTTTTTTTGGGTATAAAAATATTTTTGAGTGACAAAAATACGTTTTAAAATATTTTTGTGACTTACCAATGGTTTTAAAACAGGTATAACGGGTTTTCACCACGTTAATATAAGGTGAACCTAATCTGATATTCACGGTTTTGCTAATAACTTTTTAACCACTGGACCGATTTGGGTGAAATTCAATACGAACTAGGCTGGAGGAACGAAAAATATATATGATAAGCTTCAGCATCCTCAGAATTGATTTTCGAAAGTTATAGTGCTTTTTATCTCATAAATTCACGAAAAACCCTTGCCAAAATTCAGTCTTTTGCTCATAACTTTCGAACCACTGGACCCATTTCGCTGGATTGCAATACCAACCTGACCAGGTAAATGCCCAACATATATGCCAAACTTCAGGAGCCTCCATAAAGTCTTTTAAAAGTTAGCGTGTTTTCAACAGACAGACAGACGGACAGACGGACGGACGGACGGACGGACGGACGGACGGACATCGCTAGATCGTCTTAAAATCGATCGAGGATCATGAATATATATACTTTATGGGTTCCTAGACCAATATTTCGAGGTGTTACAAACGGAATGACAAACTTATATATACCCTCTATCACTAGAGTGGAGGGTATAAAAAATCTGCTAAAAATATGTTCAAACATTTTTTGAAATTCAGCAAACAGAATCAGTAAAAACGCAGTAAAATTTTTGTTATTTTGTAAAACTTAATGACAGAGATTTTAAAAATATCAACTTTAGCAGAAAAATCTGCTGAAAGTTTGCTAAATCAAATTAAAAGTCGATTTACAGATTTTTTGAAAGAGTTTTTCTTTTGAGTGTAATAGTATGTTAGAACACCATCGTTATCCCTTTTCTGTAACGTATCTTAATTTTTAAATCTCCTCTACTGTAAAAATGTATGCAAATATAGCTATTTATTACGAAATCATGTGGTTGTTGTTTTTATTATTTTTTGAAAGTACATTGTTCTGTGATGCATTTTCTATTTTCATAGAAAACACATTTGTAAGTAAGTTTGTACTAATATTACATCCTATATAACGCTTACATACACATTTCGCCTACATTGTCGTCATCATCTACTACATTTACATCTACATCATCCTCATCGTCATCAGCATCAACAGCATCTTCATCATCACCCAGATATCGTTGTGTCGTTTGCTTTAAGCCAATTCAACGCGCGTAACCATTAAGTGAAAATAATATAATAAAACAAAAGAATACTGACGCCAAACGAAGTGAAAAACAATAGATACACAACGACACACAACACACATATTCATTCATGTGCATGTGTGGGTGTGGATCTCTTTCATTTACAGCCATATGTATGCATCCATGTGTGTATGTGTGTGTGTATAACCGGAAGAAAATATTTTTTCTGTTTATGGCTCAGAAAATTTAGACATTTTCTTTTTTTTTACAGTTTTTACTTGTAAATAAAATATTATGCAAATCTTACTATTAAGTTATAAAATGATCAAAGGAAGTAGAATCAACTGAAAATAACACTTGAAACAATTGTAAATGCCTTTTGTAAATTTTCAGTTATATTTAACTGTCAGAAAAATAACTTTTTTTTCACAGTTTTTGTATTAATAAACACTTTTAAGTGTTTTGAATATAGAACAAGGGGTTCTAAAAGAAAATATTTTGTGATTTGAGGATCAGAAAATATTTTGTGATTTGAGGATCAGTTATTTGATGAATAATATCTGCTTTTTCCTTTTTCTCTAACTATTTGTATTCACAAATACTCTCAATAATTCATCATTCCTGTTTTTATTTATTACATATTACTAGGGATGAGATTTTCATGCATTAAAAAATCGAAAATATGCGCTAAAAATTTCACAATTTTCACTGAAAAACGTAAAAATATGTACTAAAAAATAAAATGTGTGCAATAAAAATCTTGTCTTCATAGGAAAAAGTCCTTAAAAAAGCAAAAAATAACGTCTGGTTTCAATAGTAGACCTAGTTGGGTTCCTTAAAAATCGTCATAGTTTTTGATCCAAAATTTGTGTCCGTTTCGCTCTACCTTGCTTAGTTTTTGAGATACGTGATTATAGGGGACCACTGGGGTCTTGAGAATTAAAAAACTCGATAACTTCAAAAATATTACTCGGAGAGCTTTTGATTATTTTGCGGTCTTGTTCTACGTGTTGATAGCTACAAAAATGCTTTTGGACTTTTGTCCAATATTTACCGAGATATGAGCATTTTAAAATTTTCGGGAATGCTAACTTTTTTGGATCCAAAGTTAGGGCCCATTAGGGTCCACACATGTGAAGAGGACCGGCGATACTATGGAGAGCCCGAGAACCAAAAATGGCCTCCAATTTGCTCTATCTGGCTTAGTTTCCGAGATATATATATTTGTTCCTTTTACTCCTACAAGGAGCATAGGGCCGTAACAAGATTTTTCCAATATATTCGATTTGATGCACGATGTTTTATTTGATTCAAGCTTAGGTGTAGTTGAGACAATTCAGTGTCAATTTGGCGTCTCCAGGTATGCGAAGGTCTTCCTCTTCGACGGTTGCCTTGTGGATTCCAGTCTATGGCTTGTTTTGCAATATCAGTAGCTGCCCGTGTAAAAATGGATTAGATCTTATTTAATCAGTTTATATCTATTCATATATGATCATGTCTGATTAGATATAAATATATCTAAAATGACCAAAATCGAGATCTAATTATATCTCGGATTTGGCAATGTTGACCAAATCCGAGATAAATTTAGATCTCGATTTTGGACATTTCAGATATAATTATATGCAATCAGATACGATCATATATGAACATATATGAACAGATCAGATAAGATCTAATATATTTTTACACGGGTGGCTTCCTCAATGTATGACCGATCCAGCTCCACTTACGTTTGCATACTTCACGATTGATTGGTTGTTGATTTGTTTCAGACCACAGCTGATTATTAGAAATTGTTCTAGGCCAGTACACACGAAGAATTTTTCTTAAGCATTTGTTAACGAAAGTTTGAACAGATTGTATGTCACGTGCTGAAGCATTCCACGTTTCGCATCCGTACAATAATGTGGATTTTACGTTTGAATTGAATAGGCTAAGCTTCGTTCGTCGTGATATGTATGACGAATTCCAAATTGGCTTTAGCTGACCAAATGCTTGCCTGGCTTTATTTATACGGTTAAAAATGTCTGCTTTAGAACCGCCACTTTTGTCAAGTATGCTTCCTAGGTAGCAGAACGATTCTACTTCTTCGAGTGCTTGACTTTCTATGAAAAATCGCTGTTCATTAGCTACGTTAATGCGCATAGTTTTTGTTTTACCGATATTAATTTTCAGTCCAACTTGCGCTGCAGTTTCTTGGACCAGTGCTAGCTTGGATTGCATGTCTGCAAATGTATGGGTGAGGAGACATATATCATCAGCGTAATCAAGGTAGTTTCCGAGATAGCGCCATTTTAAGTTTTCTGAAAATAAAAAAAAAATTTACCATTTATTTTGATAATATTAGCAAAAAAGCTTGTAAAAATTTTGTCAACTCAATTTTAAATCTACCAAAAAAAATTAGTTCAAATTTTGTTTAAATTTGCTAATGTGCTAAATGAAGTTTACAAGATATTTTTGCTAACATGCTAATCTCAACTAAAAATTTGCTAAAAGTTAGCTAACCAGCATTAGCAAAAAAAAAAATTAGTAAATCTACTAATGTATTATTTTGAGTGTGCACTTAAAACCAAAATATGCAAAAAAATGCATTTTTACCAAAATTTGCAAAATATGCAAAAACAAATCGATGCCATTGGTTTTCTTTAGATTTAGCAACTTGGTAGAAAATATTAAGGCAAATATTTTTGTAGAACATATTTAACCCTCTAATTACCGCACATAACGGTATTTGGAGGGTCTATTCTCTAAAAAATTGTAAAAAACACCGCAAAAAAGGGGACATAATTTTTTTTTAAGAGCATATTTTTATTGTTTTTAGAGCATATTTTCCGTTTTTAATTGCATTTTTTAAGCACATAAAACGTGTTTTTTAGAGCATATTTTTGGTTACCCTGATCATAACTGTCTATAATTTTTAGAAATTAAATTTTCTCCTACATTTTTCAACTTAAACCTTATAACAAATAGTATTAGAGTCTGTAATCGATCTGTACAAACTTAAAAACCAATAAATTCTCTATTTTAGTATAAAAAAACACTCTAAAAACTACTTTTTAACCGAAAACTCAAAAATGGCTAAAAAACTGCTAAAATAGTTTCGAAAATTGCTAAAAAACGTCTAAGAGCTTAATGCCTTTTTCTCCGGCTAAACGAGTTCAAAAGCAGCTAAATCTAGCCGGAAAATGGCCAAATTGGCAACACTGATTGTCACAGAAAGTTTTTTTTGGACAATTTACGGTTTCCGAGTAAAAAATTATAAAAAACTGTCTAAAATCAATATTGTCCAAAAAGCAATATTGACACAAAAAAACCTTTTTTATAATTTCTCTATCAAATAACCAAAAATTTAGAAAATTGGTGATCAGGCAGTTAAATTTCCCATTGACTGGTCCTTATATGTTTTGACATTTTAAATTTTTAACACGAGTATACCTGTGTACTTTGTGTAACAATATTCGAATTGTATGTAAAGTAGGTACTTGTGGTTAGATGTGTGTGATGTAGACAAAGAAACTATTTACATATTTAGGGCATTCCATCCCAAGTCGGACACTATGATTTTTTTTTTGATTTTCCCAATTTTGTTTACAGTTTTTAATATCTTCTAACAACTCCTTTATGGTAAATTTTCCAATGATAAAACTTTTTGACGAAAAAAATTTGACGAAAAAAAATTATGAAAAAAAATTTTCAAAAAAAAGTTTTTGAGCCAAAAAATATTGATGAAAAATAAAAATTATGAAAAAAATAAAATTTGATGAAAAAAATTGATGAAAAAAAATTTTATGAAAAAAAATCAAAAAATTTTTTTTGATGTAATAAAAAAATATGAAAAAAATATTGACTAAAAAAAATATGAAAAAAGTTTGATGAAAAAAAGTATGAAAAAAAGTTTGATGAAAAAAAAAAAAATTGAGGAAAAGAAAAAAAAAAAAAATTGATGAAAAAAAAATTGAGAAAAATTAAAAATTTGATGATAAAAAATATTTTTTTTAAGTAAAAAAAAAATCGATGAATAAAAATGATGAAAATTAAAAAAAAAAAGTAAGAATAATTATGTCACTTTTTATTCACCAGCAGGTGAATTATTATTCAAGTTACAAATCGAAGTTATAAACATTTTTGATTTTAAGAAATTGAAATTTTTATTTTTTTTATTTTTAGTCGGTAGATAATATACTCAAACTGAGGTGACGTCCTGCACCATTTTTAAAATTAGACACCAGCCTAAAAACATAATCATATTAAAAATTTTCAAAGTGTCCAATTTGGCACGGAATATCTCATATAAATACGTAAATTTACAGCACACGCAATTACTGTTAGTTGTCAGTTAAAGTCACGTTAAAATATTATATGTACTGTAGAGTGTCCCTTATTTTGGAAATGTTGGAAATCTTGAGACGGTACCCGCTCATTTTTTTCCTTTTGACTTAAAAATAACTCAGGAAAAATTTTACGCCCCTAGGACCACGCCTTCCCTACGCGACGGGGCCTTAAAGAGCGGGGCCTTGAAAATCATTTTTCCATACAAACCAAAAAAATTTTTTTTTGATTTTTAATTTTTTTGTTATTATTTATTATATTACTTGGTTTGCTTATTCACAACAAAAAATTTGATTTTGGTGGGATAAATCTTTCAGCGCTAAAAAATTTTTCGCAAAAAAAAAATTTGAACCGCCGGGGTCCTACAGTAAAAAATTTTTAAAAAATATTTTTTTTTAGTTTTGACCAGCAACGGTTTTAGCTGCTATGTTGCTTTAAATGATATATATTCATAAAAAAATATTTTTTGTATCTGTGACATCTTTATCGTGTTCTAAAAAGGGTAAAAAATGCATTGTTGATTTTTTTCGATACACGATAAAAATGTCACAAATATTAATAATATTTTTTTTGGAATATATATCATTAAAAACAACATAACAACTAAAACCGTTGCTTTTCAAAACTAAAAAAAAATATTTTTTAAAAATTTTTTACCGTAGGATTCCTACGGCTCAAATTTTTTTTTTTCGAAAAATATAAAGATGTCACAGATATGAATAATTTTTTTTTGGAATATATATCATTTAAAGCAACATAGCAGCTAAAACCGTTGCTGGTCAAAACTAAAAAAAAAAAATTTTTAAAAATTTTTTACTGTAGGACCCCGGCCGCTCAAAAATTTTTTTTGCGAAAAATTTTTTAGCACTGAAAGACTTATCCCACCAAAATCAAATTTTTTGTCGTGAATAAGCAAACCAAGTAATATAATAATTAACACCAAAAAAATTAAAAATCAAAAAAAAAATTTTTTGGTTTGTATGGAAAAATGATTTTTAAGGCCCCGCTCTTTAAGGCCCCGTCGCGTAGGGAAGGCGTGGTCCTAGGGGCGTAAAATTTTTCCTGAGTTATTTTTAAGTCAAAAGGAAAAAAATGAGCGGGTACCGTCTCAAGATTTCCAACATTTCCAAAATAAGGGACACTCTAATGTACTGGTATGTTGAGCTCTAAACAACCTAAAACACTCACACACACACACAAGTGATGGTACACCAACACGTGTGTGTTACTTACAAGTCCTTTGATAGTATATGTAAGTGTATGGGTAAAAGACAAAAAACACATACACAATAAAATTCATGTTAAAACTAAAGGCAAAAAAAAATATACAGAACTGCAATTTAGTGGCATACAATATAAATTTTTTTTATATTTTTTTATTTCATAACACGAATGCACCACTTTGTAAAGGTAATCATGCAAAATATGAATGTATACGTATGTATATGGGTTTATCCATACTAAATAAATTACATCCCGAGTAAAAATGTTTAGATATATTTTTATATATCACGTCTTATCCGAGATTTAAAAGATCTTACACGGATCAGTACTGATCCGAAATTTGAAAAATCAGTACTGATCCGAAAAATGGATCGCTAAGATTAGATCAGTTTTAATCGGACGGATACAATGTTATCCGAAAAATGGGTTCATATAATTAGATAAACCCATTTTTCGGATGAAACTGTATCCGTCCGATTAAAACTGATCTAATCTTAGCGATCCATTTTTCGGATCAGTACTGATCCTTCACATTATTACTTGGGATTTTTTTTCTCTTCTTCTAAAGAAGAAATATTCATTTTGAAACATGGTCATCAAAAAAAATCAACATCTTTTGTTTAGCATACAAATTTGTCTGATGTTTTGAAACAAAAAAGATTTTTTCACCATAAAAAAAAAAAACGATCTAATGTCACTTATGTTTTTTTGGTATGGAATGTTTCATATATGTACTGATATGAGTGAATTCTTAAAAAATCTGTGTTATACACACATAAAATATAAGTATTAACTGTAGCAGATTGTCTAAAAGCTAAAAGGAACTAACGATTCTTTAGATTTTATCACAGCAATCAAGTTCTAAATTTTCCTTCTATTGTCATCAGCCTCTGGTTATAGAAAAAATCGTTAAAATATTTCTTCAACTCATTTTTAGACATCAACTAAATTTTTGTATGTCAGTGAGTGTTGGTGAAAAAACTATATTTTCCTAAACAAACTTTTGTACATTCATAAAAATAACTCCAGAGTACCATGAAATTTACAATTTGTTTAATATACATACCCGCATACATAGTTTTTTTGATTTTTCCTTTCTTATACATTTACATTTCCATAAAGAAAATATTCTTTCCATTTTTATATGTTCTAGTAACAGCACTAGCAACAGCAAAACTAAAACAAAAATAACAACCTAAATTTTTTTGGTTAAAAAAAGCACGTAATTTTTAAAATAGGTTTTTCTAGTATAAAAATATATAAAAATAAAAAAAAAAAAATTGTTGAAAAAAAAAACAATAGCAAGAAAATTGTACATAAGAATATAAAAATTTAGTTTTTTTTTTGTTTTTGTTAAAAAAGAAAATTATTATTTTAGATCTGTAATGGGAATCATGGCTAAAAAGTTATAACAATAGAAATGAAAAATAAACATTTTTATCCAAAGCACTATTTAGGTAAAGGGTGTTTTTTTAAAGAGAGTTTGAAAGTCGGTCATAAAAGTCTCAGATTCTAATACATTTTTCCTAAAGAAAAAGTCTCAGATTCTAAGACATTTTTCCTTATGAAAAATTCTCAGATTCTGAAACATTTTTCCTATAGAAAAAGTCTCAGATTCTGAAACAAACATTTTTCCTATAGAAAAATTCTGAGATTTTTCCTCCACAAAAAGCCCCAGAATTTAATGGTTTTTCCCAATAGAAAAAGTCTCAGACTCCAAGACATTTCTCATTTTTGTTCTGAGACATATTTTCTATATAGATAAAGTCTCAGATTCTGAGACAATTTTTCTATATAGAAAAAGTCTCAGATTCTGAGACATTTTTTCTATATAGAAAAAGTCTCAGATTCTGAGACATTTTTTCTATATAGAAAAAGTCTCAGATTCTGAGATTTTCTATATAGAAAAAGTCTCAGATTCTGAGATTTTCTATATAGAAAAAGTCTCAGATTATGAGACATTTTTTCTATATAGAAAAAGTCTCAGATTCTGAGATATTTCTTTTTCTATATAGAACTTTTTTTTTTCTATATAGAATAAATAGAAAAAATGTCTCAGAATCTGAGACTTTTTCTATATAGAAAAAATGTCTCAGAATCTGAGACTTTTTCTATATAGAAAAAATGTCTCAGAATCTGAGACTTTTTCTATATAGAAAAAATGTCTCAGAATCTGAGACTTTTTCTATATAGAAAAAATGTCTCAGAATCTGAGACTTTTTCTATATAGAAAAAATATCTCAGAATCTGAAACTTTTTCTATATAGAAAAAATGTCTCAGAATCTGAGACTTTTTCTGTATAGAAAAAATGTCTCAGAATCTGAGACTTTTTCTATATAGAAAAACTTTTTCTATATAGAAAAAGTCTCAGATTCTGAGACATTTTTTCTATATAGAAAAAGTCTCAGATTCTGAGACATTTTTTCTATATAGAAAAAGTCTCAGATTCTGAGACATTTGTTCTATATAGAAAAAGTCTCAGATTCTGAGACATTTTTTCTATATAGATTATTAGAGGTGATCCTCCTCTTTCATTTGCCTTCATCAGTGTCATCCTAGGAGAAGTACAAATATTTTACAAAATGCAGCCTTTAAAATTTTGAAGTCCTTTTAAAAGGAAACGGTATTACGAAATGAAAAACTGTAAATGCAGTTTTACTCCATTTGATCTCTACTTTTAGACGAATATCATCCGCTTCATGTTTAATATTGGCTGTCGGACGGTGTTACAGCTCTTTAAACTTCACCACTTTAAAATTTTTTGTGATTTTAAATAAACGAAAATCGCGAATAAAATCACGAGTTTTGGAATTTAATTAAACTGTAAATGGAATTGTCAAAATGGCTCCATAGAGCATCTGTGTTTATAATATGAAAAAAATCTGAAGACCATCGTCCAGATTTGTGGTTTTGTAACGTAATGTTGACCGATATTAAATTTCAAAAAAATTTTTACTCTTACGCTATGTTAGATCAAGAAAATACAAGCAATATTTAATATTCAAATGCAATTTTCTAAAAAAACGATATTTTTAGTCGATAGCCACTAAAATAATAAAGAATGCTAATTTTTCAGATTATGGTGCATTCCGTTTAAATTTGATAAATATTTGAATCCAACTAAAATTTGATTTTTTTTTTAATATTTAGCCACGCTTCCTAAGCTTAGGTTTTGAAAAATTTAAAACCAAAAACGGAATTTTCTAAGTTTCAGCTTTCAACACAACGTTTTTAAAAATTTAATTTATTTTTGGGACACATGTTTTTTTGTGGAATGCCTCATATATATTCTCTATCATAGAGGACAAACAAATTCAGAAATTTATGAAAAAATTATATATCGTAATCTTAAAAACACACCCTATACCACACCATTTCTAATTAAAATGAAAAAAAATAAACGTGCAACTTATTGTAAGTTGCTAAAAATCAATTAAATTTATGTCTTAACTCCGAATGAATTTGTGATTTTTTGCTGACATTTGACATTAAGCGGGATTTTGTTTAAACAACTCTTTTTTTAACTATCAAATTTTATTTTTAATTCCATAGTACACTAAAAAAACTTTGTAAAATTACAAGAACAATTTTTAACTTTTTTTTTTTTTGCTACCTCCTATTTGACAAGAATTCCTAGTAATTTTACAAGTTTTTTCCCAAAAATTTTGTAATTTTACAAGGTTTTTACCAATAAACTTTAAAAATTTTTTGACACAATAAAATTTACAAGGACGATTCGTAACTTTACTAAATTTTTTGCTACCTCCTATTTTACGAGAATTCCTAGTAATTTTTCAAGCTTTTAACCAGTGGGTATCAGGTTGGTTGGCTACCATTTAATTTCCTCTCTCAAAAAGTTGGTTCTCTTAGTGTTGCCTATGCTATTGCATGTAAAAACTCTCTTAAACATTAAGAGAACCAATTTATATAAAGTGACATATTGTTTTGGGGCCTATCAAAATCTCTGATATTATTCTTTACTCTATGCTTTCAACCAATGATTTTGTAATTTTACAAGCTTTTTACCAATAAAATTGTAAATTTACAGTTTTTTTGGCGCAATAAAAATTACAAGGAATTCTCGTGAATTTACAAGATTTTTTTTGTAAAATTTTCTTGGAAATTTGTAAAATTACAAAAAAAATTTTAAAATTACAAAAAAAAATGTAAATTTCATTCCAAATTTGTTTGTTTATACGGAGTTCACACTAGAGAATTTGTACTCGTTTAAGCCACTTGTTTAAAAAAGTAAACAAAATCGTTCACACTACATTTTGCGCGTTTAACTTTGAGTGTTTAACGTTTGTAAAAAAACGCACATAACCTAATTCTGAAAAAAATTGCAAAAATATTTCTAAAAACCTTTTAAACTTTGGCGGAAGACAAGATATTTAATTTTTTTATAACATTTACATAACACCACTACACGGAACACCTTTTTATTGACTCATTCCAAGTAAATAGGAAGAGTTTTCTGTTTTTTGTTCCGGACCTGTCCGAAGCTGTTTGCATATTTACACTTCGATGGAAGACAAAATTCACTATTAGTGCAGCTTTTCCAATATAATTATAAATAAAACACACAATTTTTTCTGATTTTTCAGTAGTTTTTATTAGTTTTTTAAATATTTATAATTTCTCAATTTTCCAATGTTTTGCTAAGAAAATGGCAGACAGACACAGAAGCTGGTTGCTATGAAATCTTTTTTTTGGCATAGAATAAAGAAAAATTAAAAGGAAATATACCGAACCCTGCCTTTGAAATGTTTAGCGAAATGTTCAACAGGGAAACAAGTCGAATTTGATTGTTTAGCTGAACAACCAAATGTATGGGGAAACAAGTCAAATTTTGATCGTTTAGCGCTTAAACACTCATGAGATGTTTAAAGTCGGTAGTGTGAACTCCATATTAAAAACGAGGAAAACTGTCAAATATTGGTAAAATGGGATTACGGGACTTTCCTAGTAATTTGACAAGGATTCTTTTTGTGTGAATTCATTTAGAAATGGTGTAAATGTGCTTTTCGTTTTGTACAAAAGTATGAATGTATTAAAATGGCACAAAAGTATTTTTTGTTTCTTTTTTTGTAAAATACAAATAAAATAAATATAAATTTTTTTGAAAATAATATTTTTCAACAAAAATCGTAAAGTCGAGGATAAACTCTAATGCCACACTATGTAGTACATTTCATACATATTTTATGTTACACATTAGGGATAGAAACATTTCAAGTTTTTTTTTTTTTGGCAAATATTAAAATGGTTCAAACACATTAAGGGAGTTCATATAAAAAATAAAGGAATATATTCTTAAACCGATCGCATTTGAGTTTTGCATACATATTAAAAAAAAAAAAAATTCTCAACCTAGAAGCCCAGGCTGGCCAGCACCTTAGACGATACAACCACCACATTGATAAGCTGTGACAAATAATCGTTTCTTGTTTTATTAGTGCTGTTCTACTTCACCGTCCGATAGCCAATATTAAACATGAACCGGATAATAAACGTCTAAAAGAAGAGACCCAATGGAGTAAAACTGCATTTGCAGTTTTTCATTTCGTAATCCTGTTTCCTTTTAAAAGGACTTCAAAGTTTAAAAGCATACATTTTGTAAAATATTTTTGAAATATTTGTACTTGTCCTAGAATGAAACTTGTGGCGGCCAATGAAAGAGGAGGATCCCCCGTAGTTTTTCAATTTTTCTATTTTGCCATATCAGGAAAAAAGGATGTGAATAAAATCATTTGAAAACTTTATTAAAATATTTTGTTAAAAATTTTTAATGCTATTGAAGGATATATTTTTAAAAGAACTTAATTTACCTCCTTTATCCTGATATGTAAAAATAATAAACTAGGAAAATTAGGGGAGATCCTCCTCTTTCATTGGCTATAAATAGTGGCATCCTAGGATAAGTACAAATATTAAAAAAAATTTTTATTTAATTTAATCCTCTAAAACTTTGAAGTCCTTTTAAAAGGAAATAGGAATACGAAATGAAAAACTGTAAATGCAGTTTTACTATATTTAGTCTCTAGTTTGAAACGTATATTATCTAGGTTGTGTTCAACGACTTTTTTCATTTCTGTCGGAGTTTCCAACACTAAATTTATGTTTTTAGGAATCTTAACTTTACTTCATACCTCAATATCCTAATTTACCCACACTGTAATTCCAGATAATTTTGGTTCCACCCCTATTATACATCTATATTGGAATTTTCCTGGGGGTCTTAATATTTCTAATAGTATTTTACAGTATATTTGTAAGTTAAAATAAAAGAATGTTTTTTTTTTTTATTTTGAAATTTGACCTTTAGGTTTATTTTCTACATGAAGTTTTGCAACACCCATAAGGTTGATATATTTTATAGCTAATACTTTTTGACTTAGGATAACTAAAACTTGTTGTCCTTCATCAGATAAACTTTATTTTTGTTTGTGGAAATATTAGTATACTGTGCAATAGGGTGGATACAATTTAGCTTTTTTCGAATTTCGAAAACGTCGGAATCGGAAAAATATTGAACCACAATGGATTTGGTTTCTTTTCTTTGGCTTGAAAATCGAAAAGTTCAGAACAAAGTGAAAAAAATTTAGCTTTTTTGTTGGTTAAAATATTTTTTTGGACATTACTGAAAACGTGTTTTTATAATAATTTTTTTTTTTAGTCTGCAAAAAAATTAAAAAAATCAAAAATAACTTTTTTTTCAATTAATTTGAAATTGCATTAATGGCCAAATTAAATTATACGATAACAACACTGTGCTACAGTCAAAAAATACTTCTGATGTGACATAGTATAGGTTATTGGTTTGGTTGAGTATATCACAAAAATGCCCATTAAACTTGCCAGACACCCTCAAATCTTAGTTATTGTCAAAAAACGTTTTTTGGGGACTTTGTTCACTAAACTTTGTGTAATTCAGAAACTTTTCAACCGATTTTAAATTTTTTAAATGTTTTGGATAGAAAAAAAATAAGGATTTCCAAGTGTGTGAAGTGGTCTACACATATAAGAAAGATATCTATTGATTTTTTCTAAGTATAATATATAATTTTTTTGTTACTTTTTGAAAATTTTTCGAGCTAATCGATTTTTTCGTTCAACAACTTATATATTTATAAACGTATTCTTAAAGAAAATTTAGTTTTGAATACGATAAGCTTTATTCTGAAAAAAATTTTATAACAATTAACAGAGTTGTGATAATTTTTCTAAAAAAGAAAATTAAGACTTTGGTGGAAATCGCCGTTCAGATAACCCAGACAAAAAAATTAATTTTTCATAAGAGGTCATGTACAATATTTTAAAAAGTTTTTGGTGCCCTCAATCCGAATCTGGCCTTGAAATGTTGCTAACACGCCAGATTTTTGAGATATTTAACATAAATTGATATATTCAAAACTAAATGAGCTAGAGCAATTTCAAGGTCAAATTCGAATTCAGGGTGCTAAAAACCTTTAAAATAATGATAATAGTGAAATAATTATGTTTGTTAATTTTTTTATATTTTTTGTCTGGGATGTCCGAATGGCGATTTCATGCAAAATCTTAATTTTCTTTTTTATAAAATTATCACAACTCTGTCAATAATTATCCAATATTTTCAGGATAATGCTCATTGAATTCAGAATTAAATTTTATTTAAGTACAAGTGTATGAATATAAAGGTTGTTAAACGAACAATAACAGAAAAAAATCGATAAACTAAATTAAAAAAAAAATAACAAAAAAAATAGGTTTGTTGAAAAAATCAATTTATATCTTTCTTATATATAAATACCAATTTACACAAATGAAAAGCCCTATCTTTCTTCTATCCAAAACAGTTAAAAAATTGAAAATCGGTTAAAAAGTTTCTAATCTACACGTAGTTTAGTGAGGAAAGTAAAAAAAAAAACGTTTTTTGAAAATAACTTTAAAATTTGTGGGTGTCTGGCAATTTGATGGGTGTTTTTGTGATCTTTTCGATGAGACCTACATCCTTCATTAGCTCATTTGAAAAGGATATTCGATTTTGTTTTTTTTGTAGCACAGTGTAATACATATTTAAAACACTGAGCTATAATATAACATTATATTTTCAGCAAAAACCTCATTAAAAATATTTTTTTTAGCAAAACAAGAAAAAAAATTTTAAGATAAAATTTTTTTTACCAAAAATGTTCCTTTTTTGTAATGGCTGAAAATAAACTAATATTTTAAGCAAAAAAAAAAAAGTATTTGTTTTTCACTTTGTTCGGAAATTTCTGATTTTAAGTCAAAAAAGGAACCCAAATCCATTGTCCTACATGTCCATTTTTTTGTCTATTAATATCGACCCTAAATGGCAACTTTTAGACACCGCCTTTTACGAAATTCAAAAAAAAAAAAAAAAAATTGCTTCACCCTAGTGTACAATGAAAATGATTTAAATTCGATAAAAATAGCCACATTTTAGGGACAAAGCTGTTTCAAATTAGAAAGTTGTTTAAAAAATGTGTATTTATTACTTTTATTGCCACCAAACAGCCTTAAAAAACTATTTTGCCAAAAAGGCGTTATGCTGTGACGTATGAGTAATATAAATTTTTTAAAACTACAATCAAATATTAATCATACGCTAACATTCATACAAGAACAAAGAGATTTTTTGATTTTTTGAAAATAAATCACTTTGTCATTGAATACAAAAATCGTTTTGATGTTATTACTAGGGATGAGATTTTCATGCACTAAAAAATCGAAAATATGCACTAAAAAATTCAAAATATGCATTAAAAAATGTAATTTGTGCAAAAAAAAATCTTGTTTCATGCGAAAAACTTTAAAAAAAAATTAAAAAATAACGCCGGGTTTGAATAGTAACACTTAAAATTTTATGTAAGCAAGATTTTTTTAGAAACTAAAACAATCTATAAAAAAATTAAAAATAAAAAAGAAAATTTTCTTATTTTCAAGACAAATTTTTCAAATTTTAAATAGTTTTTAAAACAAATAAGTTTCAATTGGTTTATGCTAATTTATGCCAAAATATGCTAAATTATGCACTTAAAAGTTGGAAATATGCATTCAAAACTTAAATATGCAAAAATAAGCATTTTCACCAAAATATGCAAAAACAAATCGATGCCATTTTAACGCAAATTTCTTGATTCGGAAAGATAATAGTCGATATTGTTCTTAGAATATCGACAAAAAACATGCATTTGCATGGAAATCACATCCCTAGATATTACAATAGCTGATTTTTATAAAAAGTTAAATTTTTACGTTGAAAAGAACTTGTGATAGGAGATATTACAGATTAACAAAAATTTCTATGGGAAAATTTTTTTAGACTAAAATTTTTAATTCCAATATGACCGTTTCAGTATATGACCGTTCCAATATATATATCAAATGATTATCTATCCGTTATTAAAATGCACCTATTATCATAACATTATTTTAAAGGAAAAATGTTTTAGAATCGTAGAATTTTTCAATAAAAAATTTCGTCATAGAAAATGTCTTTTGTTCTAAGATTCTATGCTTTAAACTTCTCATCCCAAATTTTAACAATATTGCAAATATCTAAGAATATGAGAATTTTTTTTATAGAAAAAATGTTTTTGAATCTAATTATCACAAAATGTCACAAAATTTTTCTAGTAGATTATCATAAAATTAATTAGTAAGGAAAAAATGACCCCGAGCTAAAATAACACTACTCAAAATGTTTTTATACGAATTTTAATAAATTCGAACAGAGCAGTTAAAAGCAGTTAATAGCAAAGTATTACAGATGATGATGAGTTCAATCCTTGTCGGCTGCGATCTGTAAATAATTTTCACATATAGAGTTTTATTGACTATTAACTAAATAAATTGACATTAAAAGTTTTTCTGAAGATTATTATAACTGGATAATATGAAACTAGTAAGAAACAAACCAGGATGTCTAAATTTTTAGAAAAATTAAAAATTTTTCTTTCACACTTTTCTCAATTCAAAACCATATATAACAGAAATAATTTTTCAAAATTTGCCGTTTGTTTTTTATAATAAGTGTCCCAAAATTTGAGTAGTTTTCTGTATGAGTCTGTGAATTTTTAAAAATTTGTTTATAGTATCTTCAAATTTTTTGTTGGAAAAACATCTTATGGTCAAAGATATTGGCTTTATTATTTTCTACAAGTGTCTTAGATGATTCTAAAAATTATTAAAAAATTTTTTACTTATTTTTTCATCTTTGCCAAAAAAGAGTAATACGGTGACGTATGAGTAATATTTTAAAAATTTCAAAAGAATATTAATCATTCGCAAGAATACTTGGAACAACAAAGCCATTGTATTTGAAATGAATCATTTTGTCATTGGATATTAGAGATAAGATGTATTAGAGATCAGCGCGCGACACGATTTTTTCGTGATTCATGTGATTCACGCGTGAATTACGCGTGCGTGAACGTGAGCAGAAAAAATTCGTGCGTGATCATGCCTGAGCAAAATTTTTATTTCGAGAGCGTGCGTGAGTCAACATTTACTCAGGCGCCCACTCTAATGTGTATAAACAACTTTGCAAAATTGTCAGTAAAATAGTTCCATTTTATAAAAACAATTATGATGATTTTAAAGAAGAAATATTTCTATTAAACAGAAATGTTTCTTAAAAAAAAATTAAAATATTTCTTAAAAAATATTTGTATTTGACCAAAATCTTAAACCTTAAGAATAAAATCTATAAAAAAAATTTAAAATTATACGAAATTTTTTCTAAAAAAAAATGTTTCAGAAAATGATTTTATTTTTTGTCATCAAACTGCCTTTTTAGAGCGGCATTTTTTCTACAGTTTTTGATTTGCCCATGTGTCTGATTTGCCATGTGTTGAGAGATCGCTATTTAAATTTGCAAAAAATGACAGTTTTTTCTACGTTCAAGAAATTTTTCACAAAAAATCTAAAAATTTCAATCCTTTGACCATTTTAAAGAGCTTGATATATACTTTCATTTGAAACTAATTTGAGCCAAATACGATTATTTTAACTCTTGGCGCCCTTCCTTTAAAATTTAGAATTTTTATAAAATATTCACCAAAAACTCAAAGCTTCGAAATAAAAATATTAGTAATAAAAGTTCGCCACGGGTTAAAATGATCAGATTTGACTTTAATTAGGTTTAAATAAAAAATTGTCTTAAGCTCTAAGAAAGAGTCAAGAGAAAAAAATTTTGAAATACTTTGAATAATATGGGCTAGAGTGAGAGAAAAAAAATATTTTTTTTTTTTGGAAAATTTGTTCCTTTTAATGAATTTTTTTTTTTTGATTTTTAAAAAATATCTAGGGCCCTATCTCCCTAAAATGCGAGACCAACCCTCAATAAAGTTTACCCTCAAAATTTTTTCTGAACTTACGAATAACCTATTTCCATTTCATAAGGGATTTTACAAGCAATATTTCATGATAGTATGGGATACAGTGGGCGACAATACATTGGAAACTTTTTTATAGTAGATGCGATTTGTTAAAGACAAAGTTAACAATACTGAATGTTATTATTATCAAATGATTATTATTTAATTTAAGCTTAATGGCATCTAGATTGAGTAAATAACACCGCTCAACAAATCGAAGGTGTTTGGCTCCGGTTTGAAGTTTGATATAAAATTTTTAAAGATTTTGACTCGCTGATTCCAAATTCGTGCTCCAAATTTTTCCATCACGTCTAGAATTTTAATTATTCGCGGTTGAAAATGCGAAAAAACGCGATTTTTGTTTTTTTTGAAAGCCTGCACAGCAGCCGCTGGGTGGAATAAAAATCAGGTATAAAGCGTGAGAGTAGAATTGAACTATGATCTCAAAAATATGATCAAAAAAATTTCAAGTTGTTACTCTATTATTGGCCAAACATGCATTTTAAAAAAACACTGTCAAAAAAATTAGAAAAAGCACCATTTTTAAAAGGCTCTAATACAATAACCAGATGATCAATCTTTACTGTGATGAGCTCAAAATTTAGGCAAAAGTTCATTCTTTCTTATTGACTTTTAAACCCATTAAATATATCTTCCGGTGTATGCGAAAAATAACACAGAAATCTTAAATTTGTAAAATATTAATTTTTTTTAGTTTTTCTTTGAAAAATATCAAAAAAAACTAAGGTATCTACCTTACCTTTTTTACAAAAATGGTAATTTTAACAGTATCATTTTAAAACGCAAGTAAAGCCCAACCAAACGTAATAATTTGAAAAAAATTGTGTTCTATGTTGGAGACCATAGACAAATTATACTTTTGAGCTTTATACCAGATTTGTATTCCACTGAATGGCTGCTGTGCAGGCTTTCAAATAATGCAAAAATCGTCATTTTTCGCATTTTCAACCGTGAATAACTAAAAATCTGGACGTGATGGGAAAATTTGGAGAACAGATTTGGAATCAGGAGATCAAAGTCTACTAAAATTGATCATCAGAATTCAAACCGGAAAATGAGTGTTGAGCGGTGTAATTAAGGTGCTACGAGGGTCGATATGGAAAATGAAATTATTTTTAGACATTTTTTAAAACATTTTTTAAAAATATTTCCAAGCCGATTTTTTCCAAGTTCAAACATTAAAAATTAAAAAAAAAAATGTCCAATAGATTTTATTGAGTGAACAAATAATTTTTCCAGCAACTCAAACAGACAGTGAAATTTTTTAAGTACAATTGAAAAAATCCACATTTTTTGACCTCCAATTCTTTTGACCACCAATTTTTTGTAAACAAAGAAAAATTTTAATTATTTTAATATTTCATTACTAGGGATGAGATTTCCATGCAAATGCATGTTTTTTGTCGATAGTCTAAAAACGATATCAACCAATTATCTTTCCGAATCAAGAAATTGGCGTTAAAACTGCATCGATTTGTTTTTGCATATTTTTGCATATTTTGGTGAAAATGCATATTTTTGCATATTTTTGCATATTTTGGTTTTAAATGCATATTTTGTGCATATTTCCAACTTTTAAGTGCATATTTTTGCATACTTGGGCATAAATTAGCAAAAACCCAAATTGAAATTTATTTGTTTCAAAAACTATTTTAAATTTTAAAAATTTATTTTGGAAATAAGAAAAATATTTTTTTTTTTTTTAATTTTTTTTATAGATTGTGTTAATTTCTAAAAAATCTTGCTTATATAAAGTTTTAAATGTTACTATTTAAACCCGGCGTTACTTTTTGCTTTTTAAGAAGTTTTTCCTATGAAAACAAGACTTTTATTGTAGACATTTTATTTTTTTTAATGCATATTTTTAGACTTTTTAGTGCATATTTTGAATTTTTTAGCGCATATTTTCGATTTTTTAGTGCATGAAAATCTCATCCCTATTCATTACTATACATTTAGGTGTACCAAAATTAAGAAGCAATAACATCTTTTCTTTGTTTACAAAAAACTGGTGGTCAAAAGAATTGGAGGTCACTGAATAAAATCTATTGGACATTTTTTTAAATTTTTAATTTTTGAACTTGGAAAAAATCGATTTGGAAATATTTTTAAAAAATGTTCTAAAAAATGTCTATAAATAATTTCATTTTCCAGATATACCCCCGTAGCACCTTTACTTACTCAATCTAGACGCCATTAAGCTTAAATTAAAGCTTAATAAATTATATACACAACATTTTTTTTAAATAATACTCATTTGATAATAATAACGTTTAGAATAGTGTTTATAAAAAACCGACATTTTGGAAAACCGGTTTCTCGGTTAACCGAAATTCAGCTTTTTCGGTTAACCGGTTTCTCGGTTAAACCGGAATAAAAAAACCGGTTAACCGGTTTTTTTTTCTTTAACTGACAAACCCAAAAAATACTTTAAAATTGCTAATTTTTATTAAATAAAAAATCGAATGTAACTAAAGTTAACATATTTGTTTCTTTCAGCAAAGTTAGCAACTGTTATCCTTTAAAAATAGCGGTATTTAAATACGGTGCTTTATTTTCCTGTAGTCCGTATTTTATATTAATGTTCTTTTATTGACATTTTCTCCATTAATAAGAATTTTAGTACCTGGTTACTTATTAAGTTTTCAATGAAACTGTCCAAAAAACGCTTATATCGGGGATAATTCAAATATTTACCAGATCAAAATTCCTATTTGGAAAATTGTTTCTTGAAGACAAAAAGTATTTTAGACTTCCTTTCTCACGGATTTCCAAGGTCTTTTTAATAAAATTTTGAAAATATCATAAAAAAAAAGTGCAAACCCTTAATATTTGCAAAATATTCCGTTTGAATGTATTTAAAAAAACCGGTTAACCGACAGAAAAAACCGGTTTTCGGTGCACCGGAATTTTTCAATTTCGGTTAACCGGTTTGCAAAAAAACCGAAATTTTGAGAAAAAACCGGTTTTTCGGTTAACCGGTTAACCGGTTTATAAACACTAGTTTAGAATTGTTAACTAATGAAAATTTCAATATTAAATCCCGGGCGTAGTAAGGGGTGCTAGGGAGTGAGGGAGGGGAATTATACATTTTTTGTAGTCATATTCGGTTTAAGCGGTCCAAAAAACATAGAAATCCATATACATCTTAATTTTGTATAAACACTCAAAATTCATCCCCCTTCAGGGGGTTGTAAGGGCGTGCTAGGGGTTGAGGGAAGGGTCACATAATTTTTTTTGTTATCTTTTTAGGGTTTAGCTGGCAATTGAACATAAAAGTGCACATTAATTTTAAGTTTGTATGACAGTTAAAAGTCAATCCTCCCGGGGGTTAATGTGGGGGCGGTAGGGGAAAAACTGGCAATTGAAATGATTTTTTATGGGCATATTCGGATTCAGCGACCCCAAAAACCTAGAAATAACTGGGTCTACCCTCTGGGTCTGGCCACTTTTTTTTTTTGTGTGCCTGTGTAATTAAAAAAAAAAATTTCAGCACAAAATTTTGAAAACAATGTTTGAATGTCATTTTTCCACCATGGATTTCCAAAAACAAAATTTTGCATTAAAGTCAAGAATATCCTGTTACCGCTCTTAAAATTTCAGAGAGGTGTTTTTTCGTATTGATGAGCAATAAATTTTCAATGCCAAATATTTGATTTTTTTTTTGAAAAAATTTAGAAAAAATCAAATAGTTGGGCTCTAGACAGTTTTTTTTTAGTTTTTTTTATTCCGAAACCGTAAGTTAAACGAAAAGCTTTCTGTGACAATATTTTTGATAAAACTATAGAGATTTAAAATTTGGAAGCAAAAAAAATTTTATAATAATTTCAACAAACATTTTTGAAAACAATATTGGAATGCATTTTTTTTCTGGTAGGAACACCATGGGTTCCCAAAAACTAAATTGTATTAAAGTTTAGAAATGTCAGGTAGTGGTTTTTTTGGTGTTGTCGGGCAATAAATTTTCAAAGGCTTTTAAAAAAGTTTTGAAATTTTAAATTAGTTTTTTATTAAAAATATTTCAGGATTTAGATTTTTTTTAAGAAAAATAACTGAAATAGTTGCAATAATTAAGGTAGTAGTGATCATATCTGGAAATGCTATTACTTTATCCCTGGCCTTTTGTAATTAAACTTTATTATTTACACGATTTTTCAATTTTCTTTTAAAAAATATTTTCTTTTCAAGCAGAAAATCTCTTTTGTGTCAATATCAATTTGTTTTTCGGGTTAAAATTAAATTTTAATCACTTGTTTCCAACATTTCTTTCAGTTGTGAATGACAGAAACTGTTTTTCTTCAATTTTTTTTTTTTTTAATTACAACAAATTTTTCTTTGACTCGAATGAATGTAGTTTCAGCAAAAATTTATGATTCTTTATACTCCTTCTACTTATAAATGAATATGTGTAATGCGTCTTCTTTTCTGATTTTTTTTTTGTGTTTTACACTTTTTTCTTTTGCTTTTTTAACTTTTATATCCAACCAAAGTAACAACAAGAAGACAAAAAAACAAAAATGAAATAAAAGAAAGAAAGACATGTCATTAATTTTAATGAGCGCAGCAAATGAAAAAAAAGACATACGCGCACCACAATATGTCGTACTACTATTCATTGGATACTAACTATACGATTTTTTTGTAAAAAAAAGTATATGATTATATTAAAACATCTACACCTATCCCTAATGTAACATCAATTTGTTTAAATGTCCATTTTCTAATTGATGCTTCATCATGTGCTAGGATTTGTAAGATTAGAAAACGAATTTAACAAAAATTTATTTTTCAAAATTAATTCAGAAATTTTTTTTTGTGAAATTTATTTTAATAAATTTTTATTACGTTGTAGGAGGTCAGGGTTTATACTTAAATATTTATTATTATGTGGGGCTTAAATTAAAGATTTTTTTTATATAAAAAAATCTAATAATAAATTGAATAATATGAATATTTTAACCATTTTCTTAATGTAAACTCTATAATTAATGCTAAAAGATTTCTGTGCTTCATTAATTTATTTTAGTGAGCAACATTTTAATGAGAAAAAAATATAAAAAAAAAAATAAGGAAATATAGTACGCTGTGAAAAATTAAAAATTTCCTCTCAAATTTTTTGGATTATATTTTGATTTTTTTTAGTTTTTTATACCCTCCAACCACAGTATGGGGGTATACTCACTTTGTCATTCCGTTTGTAACGCATAAAAATATCGGTCGGGGACCCCATAAAGTATATATATTATTGATCTATGATCGATTCTAAGTCGTTCTATGAATGTCCGTCCGTCCGTCCGTCCGTCCGTCCGTCTGTATAAAACACGATTCAGTCCAAAATAAAAGAGCTAGACCCCTGAAAATTGGTCAGAATATGTATAATATTCATAGGCCGGTTAAGTTTGGAAATGGGCAAAATCGGGCCAGGGGGAAAAAAGTTCCCCCTTAACAAACTAAAAAAACCTCTTAAAAAACGCCATTTTTACATATTTTTTTGCCATTATTATTAAACAAATGAAATCTCTTTATATCAGAAGGGGTTTAAACTCCTGAACTTAGACCCAGGGGACTGGACAATTTAGTTTTTTTCTACCCGCCCCCTTTTGTGGGAGTGGATTTAAAAAAACCATTAAAATAATGAGAAAATGGTATTACTAAATTGCAAAAAGCATAATAAATAAATTAGTTAACATTTATCGCGATGGGGAAAGTATCCCTCACCACCCCCACCGAGCCCCCCCCCCCCCCAGAAAAAAAGACCCTGGATTTTTTATATGTTTTAACATGTTGGAGGGTATCATAGATTCGGCATAGCCGAATTTAACACTCTCACTTGTTTTTAATTTTTTTCTTAATTTTTTTTTTTTAATTTTTCTGAATTTTTATAAACTTTATGTTTTCTTTTTCATATATTGAATTTTTTTATTAGGAATACGTAATTTTTTTCTGAAATGTATATATTAAATTCAAATATTTCTAATTTATTTAAAAAATTACAGTTTTTTTGATAAAAAGTTAAAAAACCGCCAGGTTTGATAAAAAAAATCTAAAATCAGCCATCTTAAATTTTCCCAAAAAAAAAAATTGTGTAGTTCAAAGCTACATCCTTCTGATAGTTAAAAGAAAAGTTGTGTATTTTTCATTCCTTTATGAAAAAAAAATATTTTTAGTTATGGCTATAATGGCTAGTTTTAACAAAGTGCTCTTTTATGGAAGACACTTTTATCAAAAAAAAAAAATAAATTTTATGTATGGCCCATTTTAGTTTTCAAATTTTTTCAATTGCTTTGGAATAAGTAAAACAAAATGAATTAAATAAACTTCTAAGATAAATAATATTTCCATATGTCTTCAGTACACAGAAAAAAATTGAAACGAGTTTCATTCAGTCAACGAAAACGCGGATTCAATAAATTTTTTTATTAAAATTCCTCCAATAAAAAAAAATTTTATAACAATCATCAAATTGTAGGTGATTGATTGAAAATATTTTTTCGATTTGATCAAAAATTTTATAAATTTTTTGTTTATATTCAATCAAAATAATGATTGATTTAACAAATGAATTGTAAACTTATCACAAAATTATCGAAAAATTCATCTTTTTTGCTTTTTCATATTGTAAAGAAAATAACAAAAATTTTAATCAAAACATTGATTGACTAATTTAAATTTTGTTGATCAATTGATTTAATTAAACATTTTTAGCCAATAATTTTTTGTGTGTAAAATTTGATGGCGGTTCTTTTCTTTGAATATATTAACCCGCTATCTCCTATTTTAAGGGGTCTTTTGAGTCCTTTTTCGCAAATATCATCATTGAAAACTAATAAAACATGCGTTTAAAGGTTAAAATGTTACAAAATAATTTTTAGCATTCAATTTCAATAGAGTTGGAGTCCCAAACTGATGGCTTTTTAAAAACCTCTAGTAAAAATTTGAACCAAAAAAAATTTGTAGAATATTTTAACCCATTAAACGCAGGTTTTATTGGTTTCCAATAAGAATATTTGAAAAAGAGGCTAAAATGGCCCCTTAAAATAGGCCATTAATATATTAATATGTTCAAATATGTTAATACATATGTTCAAAGAAAAGGACCGCCAATAAAATTTATTGCAGACATGTATAAACAATATTTACCTCAGATGTAGATTTTATAAATTGTTTTCGACTATTTTACGCTGCTCTGGAATAACACAATTTCACAACATACACTCAAAAAATTATGTTAGTAAAATCATATATGGTTCTTTACAATTTTACGCATTTTGCATATCGTCGTTGCGCCTAAAAATGGAGTCATGTGTAGTTTTTTAATTTTTTTTCTATTACATCTTTATGATCCCATATTGGTCATACGTTTACTCACTAATCCTTTTTTTGATATCTTTATTGGTTCAAAAGTTAGTAAAAGGAGCTATGTGTTCGTCATACTAAAAAAAGGTCTGAAAAGGAGTTATATGTTTAGCTACACATAACTTTTTTTGATAAAAAGGTAACAGAACGTGACAAAATGGACCAATTTTTTTAGTAATATGAGGTTCACACATAGCATCTAAGTATTTTGAATGAATTTGTCAAGATTTCTGGAAAATACTTGCATATTTTCATGCTGTTATCTAAATCCTAAATGGTAGGTAATCAAGACTTGTGAAAGCAATTAAATCATTTGACGGCGGAAAATTTTAGTATCTAAAGTACAGAATCTTTCACAGATGTCAATTTATGTCGAAGCTCTTGAATAGTTACAAGAAAAAAAAAAAAACAAAAAATATGACCAGTTTTGCGAAAAATCTGTTGTTTGCTGTTTAATGAAGAGCTTTATAATATCAAAATTTTCAAGACCTTGTCTAACTTATGTCGCTTTAAACCACTAACAAACATTATTTAGTCTTTGTCCCTCTCGTTTCATAAACAAAAGGAGTTATGTGTAAAAAATATTTCCATTTTATTTAAATTTTGTTCCAAAAAGTACTTAAAAAAGGAGTTATGTGTATGATTTTTAAAAATTTCTGCACCACTGGAAAACCGTTAAATGTTTCATACTTTTTTTGTAGTATGTGGATAGCATATCGGTACAAGAATTTTTTATAGAACAAACTTAAAAACAAATCGCGAAGGGACGAAAATAAACAGTTTTTTTGCTCTCCTGAACACTTGCCCCAAAAGACATGACTCCATTTTTAGGCGCAGCGATGATATGTCGCACAAATTTTTGGCTTTTGACAACCCTTAGTGAAATTTGATGCAAATCATTTTTGTAGAACATTTTAACCCTTTAAACACACGTCATAATGATGTTCTATGACGATATTTAAAAAATGGCCCCCAAAATTAGGAGATAGAGGGTTAATATGTTCTAAGAAAAGAACCGCCATCTAATTTCACTGAAGACATGTGGAAACTTTATTTAGCTTAGAAGATGATTAGATTTATTTTGTTTTACTTATTCCAACGCCATTGAAATAAAAATTGAAAACTACAGTGGGCCATAAAACAAAACTTTAGCTATTTTTTCAAAATTCTTTGGTGCCATTCAACATATAAAATTTTGTTGGACCGTGTTTTTACCACATTTAATTTGTGTTCAAATTTAAATTTTACTAAAGTTTAGTATTTTTTTTTTTTTCAAATCCATCATCTCGGATTTTTTTTTTTAATTATTTTTTGTAATTTGATATGCTATATTTTGAACTACAAAAAAATTGCGTATTTTTGACTCCTTATATTTTTAATTTATATTTTTGCAAAAGCATTTCATGCGTTTTTAAGCCATTTTTCAATAAAGAATGTTTTTGTATTTTTAAGATTAATAACCCGATTTTATCCAAATTTGGCATTAATATCAACCTTATAAATATATAGCATTTATAGCATTTTTAAAAAGTATATATGGCAGGACATTGAATCCTTGCTCCGATTTGAATGAAAATTTACGCACACATTTCTAGTTGTATGTGTATCAGCATGACCACTTTTTGTAATTTTGGGGACAATATTGTAGCTAAAATAGGGAGGTAGGCGTGTACTTCTACTGATTTTTCCAAAAATTTATATTTTTCTTAACTAAGGTATTTTATGTTTGTGCACCAAAATTTCAAAAATACAACTTATATTTTTTTCTCTTCGTTATATGGGCTCAACGGGGCAGTCAGAAAAAACTGTATGTTCTAATTCCCTACACTGAAAAAAATTTTTACGATTTTTAAAGCATGTTGAACTTAATTTAAAAAAAGGAGGGTATGCGAGGGCTCCAAAGATATTAATTCTTCTTCCAAGTATATTTTTTCCTAAAACATAGTAATGCATTTACTTAAATATATCTTAAAATTAAGTAAAATTGTACTTAATATAAGTTTAATTGTTTTTATCCAGATGAAAAATATTTTTTTAAAATAAGTAAAAATTTCCTTAAACTTACGGATTCTGTTGACCCTATGGAGTCCCAATGTGAGGACCATATGGGCCCCCATATATAGGGTCCACCCATGAGTATGTGCGTACACTATTATAGGGTCACTATTGATTTTGATACAAAATTTTGGTCAGAATCGCTCTATCTTACTTAGTTTTCGAGATATGGGAATGGGGTCTTGAGAAATTTGATCATGAAATAACTCGAAAACTATAACTCGGAGGGCTTTCGGGTCTTCAGCGGTCATATTCTACAAGTTAAGGACTACAAAAGTGCCTTTAGAATTTTTTTCGTATCTGCAATATTTGCAGAGTTACAGGCATTTGAAAATTCCGCGAAAATCAAAATTTGGATTTAAAGTTAGGGTCTCATGGGGTCTCCAGATGGGGCCTTCAGATGGGGTCCCCAAAATACCTAAAGTATTTTTTCCTTAATTTAAGTTAATTCTTTCTTAAACTGATGAAGAAATGGATTCAAATATAGTCAATGAAATCAATGAAATAAAGATTACTTTTTTCTTAAATTAAAACAAAAATTGATTAAATTAAAGAAAATGCGTTTTGGAATTAAGGATTAGTGCTTATTTGATTCAAGGTCCTGAAAATGTCTATACTATTTTTAAGTAAGTTACGTACTTATTTATTTTTTTTGCCCACAATTTAATTTTTTTTCTTTTAAGTAAAACAAAATTTTTTAATAAACCCTTTTTTTCTTAAATGCAATCAATTCGCCATAAATGTAAAGAATATTTAACTTAATTTAAACAAGTAGAAAAGTTAAATTCGACTTGGCCGAACCTATGAATACCCTTCACAATGCCCATTTTAAGTGATAGTAAATTTTCTAACGTGAAAAAAATAACAGTTATGATTAGAAATATTTTATTTTGTGTAACAAAAATTTTTTTAGTAATTTAAAAAAAAAAAAAAAATACTATTTTTTTTTTTGAGTGTAAAATTTTTTTTGAGTGTAAAATTTTTTCGAATTTTACATTCAAAAAAAAAATTTACTAATTTTTTTTTTGAGTGTAAAATTTTTTTTGAGTGTAAAATTTTTTTCGAGTGTATTTGTTTTTGTTTTGGTATAAAAATATTTTTGAGTGACAAAAATACGTTTTAAAATATTTTTGTGACTTACCAATGGTTTTAAAACAGGTTTAACGGGTTTTCACCACGTGAATTTAAGGTGAAGCTAATCTGATATTCACAGTTTTGCTAATAACTTTTGAACCACTAGACCGATTTGGGTGAAATTCAATACGAACTAGGCTGGAGGAACGAAAAATATATATGCCAAGCTTCAGCATCCTCAGAATTGATTTTCGAAAGTTATAGTGCTTTTTATCTCATAAATTTACGAAAAACCCTTGCCGAAATTCAGTATTTAGCTCATAACTTTTGAACCACTGGACCGATTTCGCTGGATTGCAATACCAACCTGATCAGGTAAATTCCCAATATATATGCCAAACTTCAGGAGCCTCCGTAAAGTCTTTCAAAAGTTAGCGTGTTTTCAACAGACAGACAGACAGACAGACGGACAGACGGACGGACGGACGGACGGACGGACGGACGGACATCGCTAGATCGTCTTAAAATCGATCGAGGATCATGAATATATATACTTTATGTGGTCCTAGACCAATATTTCGAGGTGTTACAAACGGAATGACAAACTTATATATACCCTCTATCACTAGAGTGGAGGGTATAAAAAACAAATTAAGGAAAACTCTTGTGCTTTTTTAAGTATTTGCATGTACTATCTTCAAGTTTATTTTCTTTGTTTTAAGTAAAACCACCTTATATTAAGATAAGTTGAAGTAAATTCCAAAAAATTTGCTTACTTAAATAAATAACAGTGTTTATTTAATTTCAGTATAGTTATTTTTTTCAGTGTAGATCCAAGTCTAGGTATTTGAACTTTTTTTTAGCTTAAAAATGCCTTTGCCCATTAGACATATCGAAACCAAACTTCTGGAGTCTATCTTTTTTTTTTTTTGGACTGCATAGTGTTATCAACAGACGGATAGATGGTCATAGAACATTTTAGAATGTGCACGAATGCATTTAAAAGTCGCTTAGAGACATTTAAAAATTAAGAATGAAAACAATCATTCTATTTATCCGTTCGAATCGAATAAAAAATGCTTGCTTATAATAAAAATAAAATAAGAATGAACGGAAAAAAGAATCTTAGAATTATTCAAAGCAAATCAAATGATTTTTTGAAAAAAATTTTACTTTTTCACCAAAAATGCTTTTTTAAACAAAAAAAAATTTGTTACAACAATGTTTTTTCAAAATTGTTATTTTTTGCATTTTTTTAATTTTTATTTTTTCTTTTCATCAAAAACTTTTTTTCAAAAAACTTAATTTTTTTCATCAAAATCACCTTTTTACCAACTCTGCAATTCAAAAGATTTTTTTTATCAAAAACCTTTTTTTTCCATCAAAAAATTTTTTTTTTTATAAAAAAAATAAAAAAAAATATTATTCATAAAATTTTTTTTTCATCAATAAAATTGTTTTTGTAAAAAAATGTTAACAAAAATTGCGCGATTTTTTCACTGCGGCGTTTTTATCGGAGCTACCTGCAATTTTTTCTATTTCGTCAAAATTTAAGTTACACACTTAATGGCCCTTACCACAAGAAAACAAAAAGTCTATTTTAACAAAAGTTTTATTTTAAATTTCAAATTTTCTATACATTTTTTGAAAGTCGATTTTAAAAACAAAAACAATTTGTATGGAAATAAAATTAAAACCTCATTTTAAATTTATTTTATTTTCTTGTGGTAAAGCTGAATATTTTTAATTCAATTACTTATAAGTTTTACGGACTATGTTATCAAGAAACCAATCTATTAAAAATATTAATAATAACCACGTTAGAAATAGTCTTGTCTTAAAAGTGTTTGTCTTAAAGTTTTTCTGCGTAGACGGCCTTTGGCCGGGCTCAGGAATTACAAACTCCTTGACTTAGACCCACCCTCTCCGCAAAATAAAGCTTTTCTGGGTAGTATGGTTTTTGGAAAAATTATTTTTTTATTTATTTTGGGTTATTTTTCATTTTGTGTTTCAAAGTTTGGTATTTTTCTTTTTAGGGCCTTTTTCATATTTTTGGGCTATTTTTCTTTGGGCGATTAACCATTAGCCTCAATGTTCGCAGGCATTTTTTCCTTAAACTTAAAATTTGTCAAATCCGTTTAGTGGAGTCCCTGTTGATGTTGCATATTGTTTTTTAATCGAAATATCTCTTGATTTCAGAGCCCATACCTGCATTACCAACACTGACATTTAATCAATATACAATTTTTAATAATAAACTTTTTCAACATATTTTTGCAAAGTTTTTAACAACAATTTTGTTTTTTTTTTGTGTTATTGTTATAATAAATTTGTTTTTTTATATTTTTGTTATACATAAAAATTTTGTACTTGGCATTTAATTTAAACTGAAGAAAGCAACACATTCATTAGACATTCTGCACAAAAAAAAAATAATAACCAAATTTTCTAATAAATATGCAAAACACGCATACCCAAAGCACTTAAGTATGCGTTTTTCTTTTATTTTTCTACTGTGAGCAGTTTTTTTTTCTAGAATAATGGAAAATAAAACTTTGCAAATACTTTTACATACATATAAATATTTCTTGTTTTTTGCCCTATGTCGTCTACATGTACACAAAACTTTCATGGTTTATTTTTTTTTTTTCATTTTTATACATATAAAATCGATAAAATTACTGGTTGTTGGAAAATAATATTCACATACAAAAACAAACAAGTGAGAGTGTTAAATTCGGCTGTGCCGAATCTTTTATACCCTCCAACACGTTAAAAAAAAAAACAGGGGCGTCTTTTTTTTTTGGGGGGGGGGGGGGGGTAACGTCGGTGGGAGACAATCTTCCTGGAACCAACTGCAAGACTTTGAACTTCTTTAGACATAAAAATGTTTCGTTTGCTAAGCAAAAGTTCAAAAAACCTATAAAAATGGCTTTTTTTAGAGGTTTGTTTAGTTCTTAAGAGGGGAACTTTTTTCCCCCTGATCCGATTTTGCTCATGTTCGAACCAGCCTAATACCATAAGACATATTCGTGCCAAATTTCAGGAGTCTAGCTCTTTTACTTTGGACTGTATCGTGTCTTCCACAGACGGACGGACGGACGGACGGACGGACGGACAGACGGACATCGCTAGAATGTCTTAGAATGGATCACTGATCAATAATATATATACTTTATGGGGTCCTAGACCGATATTTCGATGCGTTACACACGGAATGACAAAGTGAGTATACCCCCATACTGTGGTTGGAGGGTATAAAAAGAAGTGAACATAAAAAAATATTTCTTATACATTTTATGAGGGAGTTTATTATGAAAGAAAAACAAAAAAAAAAAAAAAACACTGGCTAGAAAATTGTTTAAGAAATTCCAAAGTAATTTTCTAAAATAATACAAACACATGCATACTAGTTTAAACAAGGGATTAGACATTTAAGAACGGTACAACATAGAATAATCGCCAGTTACTTGAGAGGAAATTCCAGACTGTCTTATATATTCTAAAAATAATTCAATATAAACTCAAAGGGGTTTTAACTCCATTTTCATTTAAAATTTTTGTTAAAGAAATTCTCAAATTCACAGATATTGTTCGTTTATATAAATATTTTATATAGAACATGTTTTAGACTCTGAAAAAAATTTCTTTTAGAATAAAGCTTCGATTCTGATAAATTTTTTTTATGGAAAAAATCTTAGATTCTGATAAATTTTTATGAAAGAAAATATCTCATTGTCAGTGTTTAAGACATTTTGCCTAAAGAAAAGGTCTCAAGTTTGAGACATATAAAATTCTCAATTCTGATAATTTTTTTATATAGAAAAAGTCCCATTCTTCTTTTTGAAAAATTCATGGATTTTGAATAACTTTTTTCCATTTTTATTATACAAAAAGTCTCAGATTCTGAAACACTTTTCTTATAGAAAAAGTTTCAGATTCTGAGACATTTTACTTATAGAAAAATTACCAGATTCTGAGACATTTTTCTTATAGAAAAAGTCTCAGATTCTGAGACATTTTTCTTATAGAAAAAGTCTCAGATTCTGAGACATTTTTCTTATAGAAAAAGTCTCAGATTCTGAGACATTTTTCTTATAGAAAAAGTCTCAGATTCTGAGATATTTTTCTTATAGAAAAAGTCTCAGATTCTGAGACATTTTTCTTATAGAAAAAGTCTCAGATTCTGAGATATTTTTCTTATAGAAAAAGTCTCAGATTCTGAGACATTTTTCTTATAGAAAAAGTCTCAGATTCTGAGATATTTTTCTTATAGAAAAAGTCTCAGATTCTGAGACGTTTTTCTTATAGAAAAAGTCTCAGATTCTGAGACATTTTTCTTATAGAAAAAGTCTCAGATTCTGAGACGTTTTTCTTATAGAAAAAGTCTCAGATTCTGAGACATTTTTCTTATAGAAAAAGTCTCAGATTCTGAGACATTTTTCTTATAGAAAAAGTCTCAGATTCTGAGACATTTTTCTTATAGAAAAAGTCTCAGATTCTGAGACATTTTTCTTATAGAAAAAGTCTCAGATTCTGAGACATTTTTCTTATAGAAAAAGTCTCAGATTCTGAGACATTTTTCTTATAGAAAAAGTCTCAGATTCTGAGACATTTTTCTTATAGAAAAAGTCTCAGATTCTGAGACATTTTTCTTATAGAAAAAGTCTCAGATTCTGAGACATTTTTCTTATAGAAAAAGTCTCAGATTCTGAGACATTTTTCTTATAGAAAAAGTCTCAGATTCTGAGACATTTTTCTTATAGAAAAAGTCTCAGATTCTGAGACATTTTTCTTATAGAAAAAGTCTCAGATTCTGAGACATTTTTCTTATAGAAAAAGTCTCAGATTCTGAGACATTTTTCTTATAGAAAAAGTCTCAGATTCTGAGACATTTTTCTTATAGAAAAAGTCTCAGATTCTGAGACATTTTTCTTATAGAAAAAGTCTCAGATTCTGAGACATTTTTCTTATAGAAAAAGTCTCAGATTCTGAGACATTTTTCTTATAGAAAAAGTCTCAGATTCTGAGACATTTTTCTTATAGAAAAAGTCTCAGATTCTGAGACATTTTTCTTATAGAAAAAGTCTCAGATTCTGAGACATTTTTCTTATAGAATAAGTCTCAGAATATGAGACATTTTTCTTATAGAAAAAGTCTCAGATTCTGAGACATTTTTCTTATAGAAAAAGTCTCAGATTCTGAGACATTTTTCTTATAGAAAAAGTCTCAGATTCTGAGACATTTTTCTTATAGAAAATGTCTCAGATTCTGAGACATTTTTCTTATAGAAAAAGTCTCAGATTCTGAGACATTTTTCTTATAGAAAAAGTCTCAGATTCTGAGACATTTTTCTTATAGAAAAAGTCTCAGATTCTGAGACATTTTTCTTATAGAAAAAGTCTCAGATTCTGAGACATTTTTCTTATAGAAAAAGTCTCAGATTCTGAGACGTTTTTCTTATAGAAAAAGTCTCAGATTTTGAGACATTTTTCTTATAGAAAAAGTCTCAGATTCTGAGACATTTTTCTTATAGAAAAAGTCTCAGACTCTGAGACATTTTTCTTATAGAAAAAGTCTTAGGTTCTAAAGCATAAATTCGGAATCATCGCTATAATTTCCAAAAATTAGTTTTTAATACAAATTTTTCTAAAAAACCTTTTGAATGCATTATTTGGACTAACTAGAGATCCTACTCAAAAGAAAAAGTTTCAATATATTTATGAAAACTGTCATAAATATAATAAAAATCTTCATTAAAGTTCATCCAATGCAACAGTTTCATAAATAAAATAAAAAATGAAATATTTCATTATATTTATGAAAGATTTCATAAATATAATATATAAAGTTTCATAAACTTTTACTAAACTCTTCATAAATATTATTAAATATTTTTTTAATACTATGAAACATTTCAGTGACTTAATTTATTATAACTGTTTCATCATATTTATGTTACTATTTCATAGTATTTCATAAATACTATGAAATGTTTTATAAATGTATGAAATCATTGATTGCATTTATGGAAACCTTTCATTACATTTATGAAATCCTTTCATTTTATACTTCAAAAATTTCATAATAGTTATGAAAATCTTCATTGATACTATTAAAAAATTCCATAAATATAAAGAAATACTTAAAAAAAATATTTCTATGAAATATTTCATAGTATTTATGAAACATTTCCTTATATTTATGACACAGTTACATTGGACGAACTTTAATGACAAGTTTCGTTATATATTTTTAACAAGTTTTCATAGTATTTATGAAATTTTCATTAATATAAGCAAAACTATTAATTTTTTTTTTTAAATAAAATTTTTGATATATTTACATTGAAAGAACTGAAATAAGTATTTATGAAAACTTTTTTTCCCCAAGTCATCTGGCATCGTCTTAAGGAGCTGAAATTGTTTCACCCAAACTTTTCAATCATATTATAAAATATTTCACGTTAATGCATTTTTTTATGAAATCATGAAATTTTATGAAGTGCATTTCATAGATTTTTTCATAAAACTATATTATATTTATGAAGGCTTCATAAGTATAATGAAATTTTAAGACAACATTTTTTATGAAACCATGTCATAAATATTATGAAGCATTTGTCTCTTACAATTAGTGAAGGGCGAAAACAGCAAAAATTGGAGATTATCGCTGTAAATTTCTAAACATCAAATTTTATATGAATTATCTCTAAAATCTTTAATACAAAAATTGGAGATCACCGCTATACATTTTCAAAAATTATTTTTTTTATGGCTCAACTAAAGGGTGATAGGGTCAAAATAACAAAAATTGGGGACCATCGTTACGAATTTCCAAAATTTATTTTTTTAATGAATTTTAAAAAAATATCTGTATTTCTATTATTAAACTAACTAGAGCTGCTAAAGCGAAAATAGCAAAAATTTGGGATCACCGCCTTAAATTTCCAAAAATCCGTTTTTATTAGATTTTTTTTTTGAAAAACTTAATTGTTTTTTCTATAAAAAAATTGTGAGACATTTTTCCTTAAATAAATTCCTCTAAATAATGATTTTTTTTATTTTTCCATAACAAAATTTTAATTTAAATGTCTCAAATATTTTAAAGGCCACAAAATTCGAAGGTCACAAAATGCAAAAAAATCAATGATAAAGCAAGCTATTTCAATATAAATGAAAAATTCTCAAAATATATACGAGCTGTTAAAATTCTGCTGATAAATTGTAGTACATACTACTAAATTAACTAAAATTCTGGTAGAAAAGTAATTGCTGCTGATTTAAAATTAAGTCTTCATTCATTAGTTCACCTTTTTGATAAAGACATATTCAATCAAAAAGTTTTATGATTTTGAAAATTTTAGTTTTTGTTGCTGTATATTCTATGTAATAGATGTTGTCTATTGAGTCTGTACACTCAAAAAAAACCTTGTAAAACGACAAGAAAAGTTTGTAACTTTTTTTTTTGCTACCTCCTATTTGACAAGAATTCCTTGTAATTTTACATGATTTTTACCAATAATTTTGTAATTTTAAAACTGTTAATTTAAAAATTTTTTGATGCGATAAAACTAACAAGGAGGTTTCGCACTTTTACTAGATTTTTTGCTACCTCCTATTTTACGAGAACTCCTAGTAAAAATTACAAGCTTTTTCGTAATTTTACAAGATTTTTACCAAAATAATTGTAAATTTACAACTTTTTTTCTCTAGTAAATTCACAAGTTACAAGGAAATATTGTGAATTTACTAGATTTTTTTTTGTAAAAAAATGTTGGAAATATGTAAAATTACCAAAAAAAATTGTAAAATTACAAAAAAATGTAAATTTCGATCGAAAATTTTTTGTTAAAAAACAAGGAAAACTGTCAAATATTGGTAAAATGGGATAACGAGAGTTTTTCTAGGAATTTGACAAGGTTTTTTTTGTGTGTAAGAGTGTGTGTGATTGTGTGCTTAATGCTGCTGCAGTATATATATGTTGTTTTTGTACTTAATATTACCTAAATTGATATAAAATATGACATTTAATTAAATTAAAGTGTGTACTTGGCATACTCCACAATTTATATAGGTGTATAACACTTTAAATGAATGAATAAATGATTGAGCGAATGCGCCTGAATGACTGACTGAATAAATAATGGTTGATTCTTTCCTTTCAAACGTTCGTTCTATCTTTCGTCTACATACTTTTATCAACAAAAACAAAAAAAAAAAACATTTCAACTATCATTATAAAGAGTACCTATGTATACATTCATACATTTATAAGAGGCCAACTTAAAATTAATGATGTTCTTAAATTTTAAGCACACTAACATTCATTTCCATACCAACAAGATTCGTCAACTTAAAATAGATGAATTCTTAGGTACATGAGATGGAGTTGGAGAGGAAAAAGTAAATATAAACGAATGAAATAAAAAGTTCGAGGTCAACCTGAAGACAGCAAAGCAACAAAAGCAAATTGGCTTACTTTTTTTTTTGATAGAGTAACACATTTTTTTATTACACTGTGCAACAAATTTTTGGATAATCGCTTTGAGCCTCAATGGATTCAATGCCATATGAAAGTAGACCATCAAGTAGAAAAAATCCCGTTTTTCCCCCTCCCCTTTGACCCGCTAAAAGTGAGATTAGGCAGCTATAAAAAAAACGTTGCTAGAAGCTCCATTTGGAGTAGCGTTCTTATAAATTTTTTTTTGTAAGAAACGTTAACTAAAATAATAAAAAAAAAAAAAAAAACGAATAACGAATAACTCTTATTTTGCTCCCCTCTTTCCTATATGAGGCATTCCACACCAAATGTCCCGCTACAGCAAAACATGTGTCCCGAAAATTTCTGAATAGGTTGTTTGGATAGCCCTATATGGAACTAAGAAAATTGCGGTTTTGGTTTTTCTAATTTTCAAAAACTGGGCTTAGAAGGTGTGGTCAAATTTGTGGCGAGTTGCCTTGATTAAATAATTACACCGCTCAACACTCATTTTCCAGTTTGAATTCTGATGACCAATTTTAGTAGACTTTGATCTCCTGATTCCAAATCTGTTCTCCAAATTTTCCCATCACGTCCAGATTTTTAGTTATTCACGGTTGAAAATGCGAAAAATTACGATTTTTGCATTATTTGAAAGCCTGCACAGCAGCCATTCAGTGGAATACAAATCTGGTATAAAGCTCAAAAGTATAATTTGTATATGGTCTCCAACATAGAACACAATTTTTTTCAAATTATTACGTTTGGTTGGGCTTTACTTGCGTTTTAAAATGATACTGTTAAAATTACCATTTTTGTAAAAAAGGTAAGGTAGATAGATACCTTAGTTTTTTTTGATATTTTTCAAAGAAAAACTAAAAAAAATAATATTTTACAAATTTAAGATTTCTGTGTTATTTTTCGCATACACCGGAAGATATATTTAATGGGTTTAAAAGTCAATAGGAAAGAATGAACTTTTGCCTAAATTTTGAGCTCATCACAGTAAAGATTGATCATCTGGTTATTGTATTAGAGCCTTTTAAAAATGGTGCTTTTTCTAATTTTTTTAACAGTGTTTTTTTAAAATGTATGTTTGGCCAATAATAGTGCAACAACTTGAAATTTTTTTGATCATATTTTTGAGATCATAGTTCAATTCTACTCTCACGCTTTATACCTGATTTTTATTCCACCCAGCGGCTGCTGTGCAGGCTTTCAAAAAAGGCAAAAATCGCGTTTTTTCGCATTTTCAACCGCGAATAATTAAAATTCTAGACGTGATGGAAAAATTTGGAGCACGAATTTGGAATCAGCGAGTCAAAATCTTTAAAAATTTTATATCAAACTTCAAACCGGAGCCAAAAACCTTCGATTTGTTGAGCGGTGTTATCCATCCACACAAAAAAATTCAGAAACACGTTCGTAGTTTTTTTTCGAGAAAATCGCATTTGAACTTTAAATTTCATAACAATTTTGTAATTTGCTTGTATTTTCTTGATTTAACGTTGCGAATGAGTAATATCAATTGCATAAATATTACTCATTCGCAACGTTAAATCAAGAAAATACAAGCAAATTACAAAATTGCTATGAAATTTAAAATTCAAATGCAATTTTCTCGAAAAAAACGAAGAAGGTGATTCTGAGTTTTTTTGTGTGGATAGACAAACATCTAAACTTTTAAAAAAATAAAAAAAAAAAAAAAGTGGCCGGATTTTTGATAAATTAACTTTTTTAAAAAATGGAAAATTTCAGAACGGGTTCTGAAAATTTTCCAAAAAAAAAAAATTTAGTCGATAGCCCATACAAAACTATATAAGAATGTAAATTTTTGAGATTGTGGTGCATTCCGTTTTAATGTGATAAATATTTAATCAAGGCAACTCGCCACAAATTTGACCATTTGACCACGCCTCCTAAGCCCAGTTTTTGAAAAATTGAAAAACCAAAAACGCAATTTTCTAAGTTCCATATAGGGCTATCCATACAACCTATTCAGAAGTTTATGGTACACGTGTTTTTTTTCGCTGGACATTTGGTGTGGAATGCCTCATATGCAAGTTTTTAGAAAAATCGGTGGGTGCCCTGTGAAAGACCTTCCTTGTAAGTGATATTAAGATGTAATAACAGAGAACTTTATGGAATTTTATATAAAAGTTAAAAACAAAAATTAACAAAAAATTAAATTTTTTTTCCTTAATTTTACTGGATCCTGAAGAGTTGCCAAAATCTTGATTTATTGGGATGTCGCAGAGTTTGAGCATTTTTCTACACAAAAAATGTCTCAGAATCTAAGGTTTTTGTTAAGAAAAAATGTTTCTTGTTGTTGTTATTTTGGTCGTGTTAATATTTGTATACATTGAATGTAACCCTGTTTCTATACTACTTATGTACTGTGAAGTTTATAAAAAATTTTTCTTTGTTTGTCTTATTCTCTATAATTTTTCTGAATCTGAGAAGTTGTAGAAAAATATCTCTATAATTTGGGTTTAACAAAAAAAAAAAACAAAAATATTTTAGAATCTGAGAATTCTATTTTTTTTTTTTTTTTTTTAATTTTTTTGAATTTTTAAGAACTTTTAAGAATTTTTTAAATGCGTTTTTTTTTTCTTTTTTTTTTAATTTTTAAAAGTTTTAAAAATCTTTTCTTGTTTTAGAGTTTATTTCTGAGATTGCCAGTACTTGTTTTTCTGAACTTTTCTTAATTTCCTTAGGTTTTCTAATTTGAATAACCTCCAACCACAGTATGGTGGTATACTCACTTTGTCATTCCGTGTGTAACGCATCAAAATATCGGTCTAGGAACCCATAAAGTATATTTATTATTGATCAGTGATAGATTCAAAGACATTCTAGCGATGTTCGCCTGTCCGTCTGTCTGTCAGTCCAAAATAAAAGAGCTATACTTCTGAAGTTTGGCACAAAGTTCGGAGATGGGCAAAATCACACAGGGGGAAGAAAGTTTTCCCTTGAGAAACTAAAACAACCTCTAAACAAGTAAGCAAATTATAGTCGGTCACCAACGACCATATAATACCCTACTCCAGAATTTCCCGGGAAATGGGTGCCATGGACCGATTATATCTATATGTTGTCAAATCTTTAATAAGTGTAAAAAACACTTACAAATCAAATTTGAGTGAAATAGGCTTCTTTTTGTTGACAATAAACCGCTTTAACTGAATATCGGGCGAAATATTCCCAAGGGTCCTAAGTCCAAAACTGGTCCGATGATTATCAGGTTTGATAAGGTTATTTAAGTACGCGTTTAACATACACAAACAAAACTTAAATTAAATATTTTCTGTTTTCATGAAATTTGAGAGATTTATGTGAAAATCGAGAAGGTGGGTTGTATGGGGGCTACAAGAAGAACTGGTACGATTTCTTTAAAATTCGGAATGGTGATTTGTGAAGATAAAACATGATTATACCTATTATTATGCGGTTATTAGAGTCATTTTAGCCAAAACTAAAGAGGACTTTTGTATGGGGACTAGGTCTAAATATGGACCAATTTTTTCCAATTTCAATAGGCTTTGTCGTTTCAAATTTTAAGTCAATTGATTAAAAATTGCGACCTGTATCGTGTTTACGCCGTTTACATGGACGGACGGACATCGCTAAATCGACTCAAAAAGTGATCCTAAGTCGACCGGTATACTTAAAAGTGGTTCTAGGACCAATATTTCGGGTAGTTACAAACATCAGCACAAACTCATTATACCCTGTACCACAGTGTGGTGTAGGGTATAAAAATGCCAGTCTAATGTTACAAGTAGACCGGCAATTTTTAAGTGAGCGACCAAAGCTTTGAATTTTTAAACCAGTAGCGCCCTTCGATAAAAGTTTTGGACAATTTTTATTAAAATTTTGGATTTCTGAAATATGAAAAAAAAATTATCTTTCGATGCATCGTTTTTATAAATTTCGGCATACGAATATCAAGATACTCCTAACATCGGTCTAGCATTGTTCGAGATATCGCCATTCGAAGTTTGATAAAATATTTCCAAAAATGTAAAATATAACTTTTAGGTCTAGTAGAATCAAAATTAGCCCGGACTTAGAAAAATCAAAAGTTTTAGAAAAATGTCACTCTAAATTTACAGTCACGGTTTTGAATAAATTGTCTTGAATTGTTCTTTTGACTGTCGTCATCAGAGAATTTTTTCACAGTTTTCAATAGAAAAATATCTTGAGATCTTTACTAAAATCTTTACTATAGGAAAAATGCACAAAAAATAATATTGAGAAAAACAATTTGAGTAATCAGTTGTTTAAATTAAAAAAAAAATTGAGTAATTTTTTAATTGACGCAATTAAAAATTTACTCAAAAATTAAAAAAAAAATGAGTAAATAATTTAATACAAATTTAATAATTTTTTTTTTGATTTTTTTTATTCTCTTGTTGTTTTAAATTCTCATTTAGTTCATAGTTTTTTGTATATGTATGTATATGAAAGTTTGAAATCATCTTTATGAAATTTTCCTATGTCTTTAATACATAAATATATTTGAGAAAGTTTGAAAAAACATTTTTTTTTTTAAAAAAAATGTTAAACTGTTTCAAACTTTCAAAAAAAAAAAAAATAAATAAATTGATAAATTTTGAGTACATTTTTAGTTGACACAATTAAAAAGTTACTTAAAAGTTTAAGTAAAGTTTTAATTGTGTCAATTAAAAATTTACTCAATTTTTTTAGTAAGCATTTAATTATTTCTTATTAAAAGTTTACTCAATACTATTAAATCGTTTAAATGGTGCAAAATTAAGTAATTTTTTACTCAATAGTATTTAAAATTTACTCAATTTTTTTTTTTCTGTGTGGCTCAACATTTGAAAATTTTTCTAAAAAAATTCTCAGAATAAAAAAATTTAATTTTAGAATTTTTATAAAACGGTTTCAGAATCTGGGAATTTTTCTATAAAAATTTATAAATTTTTTTTAAAAATTTTAAATAAGATTTTTTTGTTAGAAAATTTTGTCTGAAAATAACAACTTGTTGTTCTACTGTGCAAAATATATATAAAATAAACTATTAAATATTTGCAGATAATATTTAAATTTTATTACCCTGTTTTATTATCCTATAGACTTTAATTTTTGCTCAAATTGTTATACACGACAAAATTTTCATTAATTCATCTTTGTACTTTATGATCCTGAGATGCTGTTTCCTCCTCTATACATTTTATTCACACACACATTTTAAGATGGCAAAGTTTTTTCTGTTTTTATTGTCTTCAGCAACATGAATTTTGTAGCTTTTTCTTTATAATCGTATACTTGTGCTTCCAAAGCTTTTGTAGCCAATAAAAAGTGTCAACTATAGACACATGAAGGTAATGAAGCTAAGTACTTTATGGGGGATTTTTGACGTTGTTATTGTAGTCCAACATTGTTGTATTGTTGTAAGAACTAAAATGTTAATATTGTATAGGAAAGATGAGTGAGTGTGTGTGTGAGTATGTTTAAGTAGTGTTTGTGTGTATTAAAAGTCACTCTACTACTCACGAGACATGCTGCTATTTAATTTCAAAGTAAAATAACAACATTCCGTTACACTCGATGTTAAAATCGTGGGTTCAAGAACCATTATAAACAAACATACAAACCAATACATATGCAGTTTAATAAGCAAACTAACACACACTGTTAATATAACTTTTACAGTGGGGCAAATGAAAAAAATCATGTGGATTGAAGAATTAATAAACTACAGAAATATCTTGAACTTTCTTTTCAGAAACCAAAAAATAGAGGTTTTAATGCACTTATTTTGACATACAAGAAATAATGCTGGCATTACATTTTCCATTAAATAAAATATTTCAATAAAATGTTTAGTTGATACAATTAAATTATTAATTGATATATGATTTTTCAAATACTACACTACTAAACATTAAAAATGCGATTGGGACGCGACATTATACACTTGATTGCAATAGATCTGCTGGTCAAAAGTCTGATCTCAAAAATTTTCCATCACATCAGGTTGTTGAGAAAATTGAGGCCAATGTTCAAAAAATCGCCTTTTTGGGCATTTTTGGAAACTCGTATGTGATGGCGACTTCAAAATTAGTCGAAGGCAAAGCCTAAACAATATTCTTTAAGTTCCAGAACTCATTTGATCAGTCTCATTAACCCTTTGGGCACCAATTGTCCTTCAATGATGTCTTATCGAAGAAAATCGTTTTTGGGGGAAAATACCTTATTAAAAGGCAATTGGTGCTCCAACGCTTATAGCGACTGCTGAAAGGAGTTAGATCTTAAGAGTAACGTTTGAGCTTTACCCTTGACTTAATTTTAAGTCGTCAGCACATCGGGTTTATCCGATATACATAAGTTGGTAAATATTTCCGAAAAAGCAAATTTTTGTATTTCAAATTTCTCAAAAAACTGATGTAATGGGAAAATTTTGAGACCGGATTTGCCACCAGGAGAATAATTGTAATCAAGTGTATAAGGTGGCGTTTCAGTCGCATAAAGTTTTTTTTAATATGATTTGTAGCGGAAAAAATCGTTTTTTGGGAATAAGACATCATTGAGAGACAATTGGTTCCCTAAAGGTTAAGGCGACTGACCAAATAAGTTCAGAATCCTTAGACGCAATGTTTAAGCTTTACCCTTGATTTATTTTTAAGTCGCTATGTTCCTCCTTTATGAGTTGTTAAAAATGCCCAAAATGGCAATTTTTTTAACATTGACCTCAATTTTCTTAAAAACCTGATGTGATGGGAAAGTTTAGTGACCAGATTTGTGATCACTAGAACAATTGCAATTAACTGTGTAAGGTTTGATTTTTTTTTTAAAGGTGAATTCCACTGTGCATTCAAGTTTTTTTAAAACTGTTGGCATATGAAATAAACTGTGTGTTTGTGTATGTTTTTGTTTGTTTGCATGTTTTTGAAAAGCTAAAGAGCACAAGGAAGCCATACGCATGACTTGTTTGTAAATTACGTCAAGTTCGCCATTGTTTTTTGTTTATTTTTCTTCACATTGTGTGTCGCTGTTGTTGTTTTTCTTTTTTTTTTTTGCTTTAATGCAGCTTTTGTTTTAAAAAAGAAGTCGAAGAATTTCAAAAACAAGTGAAATAGTTAAGACGAATTTTTCGATGCGCTACACAATGTTCAAAAATGTTAGAATTATAAATTTTACCTGTCCCCTTCCCATGAATGTTAAGTAATTAATTTATTACACTCAAAATATTTTGTAGGCAAAAAAAAAAATAAAAACATATTAAAATCAAGAGATAAAACATTTGAAAACCATCCCAGTAATTTTTCATTTATTTTAACAAATATTAACATTTATTTTTTTCTGTTAATTAAATTTTATAAAATTAAAAACATTGAACATTAAAAAATAACGTCACTTTCATTTTTTTACCAAAAAATTCGAAAAAAATAACCTACGAAAACATTAAAAATTAATAATGGTTGCGTTATTTTTCCCAACAAATTAAAAAAAAAAAAAAAAACAAGTAAGAAAATTATAGTCGGTCAAGACCGACCATATAATACCCTACACCAGAGTTTCCAGGAAAATGGGTCCGATGGACCGTTAGATCTATATTTTGTCAAATCTTTAATAAGTGTAAAAAACACTCACACATCAAATTTTAGTGAAATAGGCTTCTATTTGTTGACAATAAAGCGCTTTAACTGAATATCAGGAAAAATTTTCACAAGGGGCCTTGATAAGGTTATATACAAACGAAATGTTAATTAAATATTTTCTATTTTCATGAAATTTAAGAGATTTATGTGAAAATCGGGAAGGTGGTTTGTATGGGGGCTACAAGAAGAACTGGTCCGATTTCTTTAAAATTTGGAATGGTGATTTGTGAATGCAATACACGTTCACCTGCCAAATTTCGAAAAGATACCTATTATAACACGGTTATTATAGTCGTTTGAGCCAAAACTAAAGAGGACCTTAGTATAGGGGCTTAGACTGACATTTTTCTTCAACTTTTGATTTTCCCAAGTGTACGGTCAAATTTTTATTCTAGTGGACCTAAAAAATATGTGGTACACATTTGAGGTCAATCGGATTAAATTAACCCGTGGTGCCCGGCGTTCAAAGTTTTAGATTTTAAAAAAAATTTTGAAAAAATAATTTTAAAAAAATATATCTTGCGACTTATTAATTTTGATGCGCTGAACACGAATATCAAAGAATTTTTAAAATCGGTCAAACGGTTTTCGTGGTAGCATTATTTGAAATTTGCGAAAAATGGCGATTTTTTCCATCGTTCAAGAATTTTTTTTAAAAAGTCTCAAAATTACATTCCGTTAACCCTTTCAAAGAGCTTGACCCAATCCTTTATTCAAAATTAATTTGACCCAAATCCTATTATTTTGACCCGTGGCGCCCTTCGATCAAAGTTTTCCTTTCTACAAAATTTTTATCAAAAACTCTAAACTTTGATCGAAGGGCGCCATGGGTTAAAATGATCTGATTTGGCTAAAATTAAGTTTAAATGAAAGCTTGTCTCCAGCTCTATGAAATAGTTAACGGAAACAAAATTTTTAAATTGTTTTAAACGAACGTAGGAAAAAACCGCCATTTTGTGAAATTTTTGACAAATGTCAAATGGCGATAACTCAAAAACCGTTCGACCGATTTACGATATTGTTTCATATTTGTGTTCAGCATGCCAAAATTAATAAAAATAATGTATCGCGAGATATTTTATTTTTATTTTTAATTTTTTAAAAATCTAAAATTTTGGTGGAAATTTTCCAAAAATGTAAATCTTAGATTGATGGGCGCCACGGGCTAAAATCATCGGATATGGGTCAAATTAATTTTAAATGAAATATTGTGTCAAGCTCTTTGAAAGGGTTAAGGGTAAGAAATTTTGAGATTTTTTTTTTTTTAATTTCTAGAACGTAAGAAAAAACAGTCATTTTTTTGCGAATTTAAAAAAGCGATATATCGAAAACCGTTTGACCGATTTTCAAAATTCTTTGAAATTCGTGTTCAGCGCATCAAAAATAATAAGCATGATGTGTCCCAAGACATCGTTTTTAAATTTTTTTTTTTCTAAAAATTTTCAAAAATCCAAATCTTTGATCGCCGGGCGCCATGGGTTTATTTAATCCGATTGGCCTCAAATTTGTACCACATAAGTTTTAGGTATAAAAGAATAAAAATTTTCCCTGACGTTCAAAATCGGAAGAACGTTTTTGCCATACAACCAAATGCCAGTCTAATGGGGCCAGTTCTAAATATGGACCGATTTTCAATCGGCTTCGTCCTTGGGCCAAAAGAGGCTTAAGTTTCAAATTTCAAGTCAATTGATTAAAAATTGCGACCTGTATCGTTAACATGGACAGATGGACGGACATCGCCAAATGTCTACAAAAAAATAACCAACAGAAGTAGGCATCGGCGTATACAGAGGGGGGGCCCAACAACAACAACAAAAAAATATTTTTTTTATATGTATTGGAAAACACAAATCTCACGAAAAAAACAACAAAAAAGTTTTTGTTGTTGTTGTTGGGCCCTGAAAAACAGTCCTGCATACGCTGTTGGAAGTAGGTAATAACTTATGAATTTTCCTTAAAAAATATCCAACAATTAAAAAAAATAAAAAAAAAAAAAAATAACGTACACAAATCATTAAAAATTAAAGAAGAATCACTTATTTTTGCTTACAGAACAAAAATAAATGACTTTAAAAATTGAATGCTAATGAAAGTCTTTATTTTTTATGTTGTTATTTTTGAAACCTTTAAAAAAAATGAACATTTAACAAATATTTTTTCTTTTAAAAACGACAAAACGTAAAACATTTTAAATAAACTACACTCAAAATATTTTGTAGGCAAAAACAAAAGAAAACACATTTAAAATCAGTGAATAAACAATTGAAAACCATCCCAGTAATTATTCATTTGTTTTAACAAACATAAACATTTATTTGTTACTGTTGACAACATTTTCTAAAATAAATAACATTAAACATTAAAAAATTACGTTTTTTTCACTCTTTTTTACTAACAAATTCGAAAAAAATAACCTACGAAAACATTAAAATTTAATGATAGTTCTGTTATTTTTACCAACAAATTAAAAAAAATTACCTACGAAAACATTAAAAATTAATGATTTCGTAAGTTATATTTTACAATTTTTTTATTAAACTATTTTTTAAAAATTTTTAATAAAATTTTTGGGAATCGAACCCGCAATCAACTACATTCTGGCCAGTCACTCCACCCATCGTGCCATAGTCACTTGATACAAACATGTTTTTATATGTCTATAAATAATTTTTTGAATTTTTTTTCTACAAAAAAAAAATTCATGAAAAATCCTGGCCGAAATTCAGTCTTTTGCTTATAACTTTTGAACCACTGTTAATATTAGTTTGATATTGCTTTTGTAATAACAAAAAAATAACTTAATTAAAATCAGTTAAAAATTAAGGCGTACAAAAAAATTTGACGAAAAAGACCATCTTGCCCCACTGTGTGTCCATTTTTCTTATTTTTTTATATTTGGGAGGAAAATCACATTGCTACAAGAAAAAATATTAAAACCAAAGAAAATTTTATATTTTTATATTAATATTGATGCACTCAAAAAATTATGTCATTAACTGTTTTTAGTTTATTTAAAAAAAATTTACGTTTTGTCGTTTTTAAATGAAAAAATATTTGTCAAATGTTAATTTTTTTAAATGTTTCAAAAATAACAACATAAAAAATAAAGATTTTCATTAGCATTCAATTTTTAAAGTCATTTATTTTTGTTCTGTAAGTAAAAATAAGTGATTCTTCTATAATTTTTAATGATTTGTGTACGTTATTTTTATACCCTCCCATCTAGTGATAGAGGGTGATAAGTGATAAGTTTGTCATTCCGTTTGTAACACCTCGAAATATTGGTTTAAGACCCCATAAAGTATATATATTCATGATCCTCGATCGATTTTAAGACGATCTAGCGATGCCCGTCCGTCCGTCTGTCTGTCTGTGGAAAACACGCTAACTTTTGAATGACTTTACGGAGGCTCCTGAAGTTTGGCATATATGTTGGGCATTCACCTGGTCAGGTTGGTATTGCAATTTAGCGAAGTGACATAATTTTTTGAGTGCATCAATATTAATATAAAAATATAAAATTTTCTTTGGTTTTAATATTTTTTCTTGTAGCAATGTGATTTTCCTCCCAAATATAAAAAAATAAGAAAAACGGACACAAAGTGGGACAAGATGGTCTTTTTCGTAAATTTTTTTTGTATACCTAAATTTTTAACTGATTTTAAATGAATTATTTTTTTGTTGTTACAACCACAATATCAAACTAATATTAACACTCTATCATGAAGTGAAAGGTATTAAAAATAAACACGAGAATATGTTTAGGATTTTTCTGTTTTCTTAAACAAGTGAATACGAATGAGTATTTTAGTACTTAAACAATACACTCGTACTCGTTCATGTACAATCATGTACACAGTACAAAAAGTCAAGTGCTTTAGTTAACTTTACTTAACATTTTTTCTTCTACCTTTTGTTGTAGTTTTTTTTTAATATTTATTTCCTTTTGTTGTTTAAAACATAAAACGGATTAAATAAAAAAAAAACTCTTATTTTTGTTTAATTTCCTTTGTTTTTATTGTAAAGTGTTGCAATAATTAAAAAAAAAGCAGGAAAAAATAAAACAATTTTAAGTCACATTCACTCACATTCATTCACATTTATATTCGTATTGTACTTTATTTTATGTATGTAAAAAAGTAATTTAAACAAGTAGTTTAAAAAAACTATGTAAATGATAAGGAAGTCACTGTGGAGTTAAAAGTGGACATTGAAGTAGTAAAAAAGCAAAAAAAAATATTTTTATTGAGAGATAATGTTTGCAATGTAAATAAAAATAAGGGAATTTTAAAAGGTTTCATCGTATTGAAAAAGTAGCAGATTCTGAAAAATTTTTCCTATAAAAAAGTCTCAGATTCTGAGACATTTTTCTTATAGAAAAAGTCTCAGATTCTGAGACATTTTTCTTATAGAAAAAGTCTCAGATTCTGAGACATTTTTCTTATAGAAAAAGTCTCAGATTCTGAGACATTTTTCTTATAGAAAAAGTCTCAGATTCTGAGACAATTTTCTTATAGAAAAAGTCTCAGATTCTGAGACATTTTTTTTATAGAAAAAGTCTCAGATTCTGAGACATTTTTCTTATAGAAAAAGTCTCAGATTCTGAGACATTTTTCTTATAGAAAAAGTCTCAGATTCTGAGACATTTTTCTTATAGAAAAAGTCTCAGATTCTGAGACATTTTTCTTATAGAAAATGTCTCAGATTCTGAGACATTTTTCTTATAGAAAATGTCTCAGATTCTGAGACATTTTTCTTATAGAAAAAGTCTCAGATTCTGAGACATTTTTCTTATAGAAAAAGTCTCAGATTCTGAGACATTTTTCTTATAGAAAAAGTCTCAGATTCTGAGACATTTTTCTTATAGAAAAAGTCTCAGATTCTGAGACATTTTTCTTATAGAAAAAGTCTCAGATTCTGAGACATTTTTCTTATAGAAAAAGTCTCAGATTCTGAGACATTTTTCTTATAGAAAAAGTCTCAGATTCTGAGACATTTTTCTTATAGAAAAAGTCTCAGATTCTGAGACATTTTTCTTATAGAAAAAGTCTCAGATTCTGAGACATTTTTCTTATAGAAAAAGTCTCAGATTCTGAGACATTTTTCTTATAGAAAAAGTCTCAGATTCTGAGACATTTTTCTTATAGAAAAAGTCTCAGATTCTGAGACATTTTTCTTATAGAAAAAGTCTCAGATTCTGAGACATTTTTCTTATAGAAAAAGTCTCAGATTCTGAGACATTTTTCTTATAGAAAAAGTCTCAGATTCTGAGACATTTTTCTTATAGAAAAAGTCTCAGATTCTGAGACATTTTTCTTATAGAAAAAGTCTCAGATTCTGAGACATTTTTCTTATAGAAAAAGTCTCAGATTCTGAGACATTTTTCTTATAGAAAAAGTCTCAGATTCTGAGACATTTTTCTTATAGAAAAAGTCTCAGATTCTGAGACATTTTTCTTATAGAAAAAGTCTCAGATTCTGAGACATTTTTCTTATAGAAAAAGTCTCAGATTCTGAGACATTTTTCTTATAGAAAAAGTCTCAGATTCTGAGACATTTTTCTTATAGAAAAAGTCTCAGATTCTGAGACATTTTTCTTATAGAAAAAGTCTCAGATTCTGAGACATTTTTCTTATAGAAAAAGTCTCAGATTCTGAGACATTTTTCTTATAGAAAAAGTCTCAGATTCTGAGACATTTTTCTTATAGAAAAAGTCTCAGATTCTGAGACATTTTTCTTATAGAAAAAGTCTCAGATTCTGAGACATTTTTCTTATAGAAAAAGTCTCAGATTCTGAGACATTTTTCTTATAGAAAAAGTCTCAGATTCTGAGACATTTTTCTTATAGAAAAAGTCTCAGATTCTGAGACATTTTTCTTATAGAAAAAGTCTCAGATTCTGAGACATTTTTCTTATAGAAAAAGTCTCAGATTCTGAGACATTTTTCTTATAGAAAAAGTCTCAGATTCTGAGACATTTTTCTTATAGAAAAAGTCTCAGATTCTGAGACATTTTTCTTATAGAAAAAGTCTCAGATTCTGATACATTTTTCTTATAAGAATCTGAGACTTTTTCTATAAGAAAAATGTGAGTCTCAGATTCTGAGACATTTTTCTTATAGAAAAAGTCTCAGATTCTGAGACATTTTTCTTATAGAAAAAGTCTCAGATTCTGAGACATTTTTCTTATAGAAAAAGTCTCAGATTCTGAGACATTTTTCTTATAGAAAAAGTCTCAGATTCTGAGACATTTTTCTTATAGAAAAAGTCTCAGATTCTGAGACATTTTTCTTATAGAAAAAGTCTCAGATTCTGAGACATTTTTCTTATAGAAAAAGTCTCAGATTCTGAGACATTTTTCTTATAGAAAAAGTCTCAGATTCTGAGACATTTTTCTTATAGAAAAAGTCTCAGATTCTGAGACATTTTTCTTATAGAAAAAGTCTCAGATTCTGAGACATTTTTCTTATAGAAAAAGTCTCAGATTCTGAGACATTTTTCTTATAGAAAAAGTCTCAGATTCTGAGACATTTTTCTTATAGAAAAAGTCTCAGATTCTGAGACATTTTTCTTATAGAAAAAGTCTCAGATTCTGAGACATTTTTCTTATAGAAAAAGTCTCAGATTCTGAGACATTTTTCTTATAGAAAAAGTCTCAGATTCTGAGACATTTTTCTTATAGAAAAAGTCTCAGATTCTGAGACATTTTTCTTATAGAAAAAGTCTCAGATTCTGAGACATTTTTCTTATAGAAAAAGTCTCAGATTCTGAGACATTTTTCTTATAGAAAAAGTCTCAGATTCTGAGACATTTTTCTTATAGAAAAAGTCTCAGATTCTGAGACATTTTTCTTATAGAAAAAGTCTCAGATTCTGAGACATTTTTCTTATAGAAAAAGTCTCAGATTCTGAGACATTTTTCTTATAGAAAAAGTCTCAGATTCCGCGACATTTTTCTTTTAGAGAAAGTCTCAGATTCTAAAAATTTTTTTCTATAGAATATGTCTCAGATTCTGAAACATTTTTGTTTAAGAAAAATTTAGAGTCTAACATAAGACATTTTTCCGATAAAAATATTTCAGATTCTGAGACATTTTAGCTATTACACCGTCCGACAGCCAATATTAAACATGACGCGAATGATATACGTTTGAAAGTTGAGATCAAATGGAGTAAAACTGCTTTTACAGTTTATTAGACATGACCCGAGTGATATACGTCTGAAAGTGGAGATTAAATGGAGTAAAACTGCATTTACAGTTTTTCATTTCGTGATCCTATTTCCTTTTAAAAGGACTTCAAAGTTTTAAGGGATACATTTTGTAAAATATTTCTGAAATATTTGTACTTGTCCTAGGATGCTACTGTTGATGGCAAATGAAATTGGGGGATCCCCTCTAATTTTTCCATTTTTTATTTTGCCATTTCAGGATAAAAGGATTTGAATAAAGTCCTTAAAAACTTTCTCAACATATTTTGTAGAAAATTTTGAATGATATTGAATGTTAATTTTTGAAAGGTTGTAACTTACTTTTTCCTGATATGTAAAAAAAATAAGAAAATTAGGGGAGATCCTCCTCTGCCATTTGCTATCACTAGTGGCATCCTAGGACAAATATAAATATTAAAAAATATTTTATAAAATTTTATCCTTTAAAACTTTAAAGTGATTTAAAAGGAAACAGGATCACGAAATGAAAAACTGTAAATGCAGTTTTACTACATTTAGTGTCTAGTTTCAAACGTAAAGTACTGCTCAAAATTATAGCGCACTTTAAATTTTTTTTTACAACTTATGGTTTCTATTCAAAATATCAAAAAAATATCAAGTTTTTTTGTGTCAATTAAACATTTTTATTCAAATTTATTTAATTAAAGTCATAATTCAGTTTTAAATAACACAATAAAAATATCAGAGGTGGTTTTATTAAAAATGTCTTAAATAGACTGTTCATAATTATAGCGCACTAAAAAAATTTATTTATTAAATAAAAAGTTGATCAAAATTTAAACACAGCCTGATGAAAATCTTGTTCCTTTAGCTTTTAAAAATACATTTAATCCTATTTGAAATCGATTTGACCGATTTTGAGCAGTCATTTATGGTTGCTTTCGATTAGATATCCTTCATAGCGCTGATCAATTCACTTTTATAGTTATTTGGTAGATTTAAGGGGCACGATCGTTAGTAGACCAAAGGTTTTCAATTCGGTTAATGTCTGGTGACTGTTTTAATATCTTTTGGCCAATATAATTGGCGAAAATTGTTGTTTCTGAACCAGTCCATTAAGAATTTCGCCTTATGACAGGGGGAAATATCTCTTTGAATTCAGGCCTGGGTCGATTTAGACCCAAATATTTGATCAAACTATGAAGAAAATACTTCAGAAATTGAATAGATATATCCTCTAGCAGTTGAAAGTCCTTCTCAAAAGAGTAATAAGCCGTTACCATGGGCTGTAAAACTTTTGCACACGCTAACAGAACCACCACCACGTTGTGCGCTTGGCTGGAACCAATATGGTTGATCCTTATCTTGCGTTGTACATCGAACAAATGATGGATTTTAACCATTTATTACTTCATTATAATAATTTATTCATGACGAATAATTGATTAGTTGATATTTTTTCATTTTTTCAATGTACAATGCAAGATAAGGATCAATCATAATGGTTCCAGCCAAGCACACAACGTGGTGGTGGTTCTGTTAGCGTATGCAAATGTTTTACAGCCCATGGTACCGCCTTATTACTCTTTTGAGAAGGACTTTTAAATGCTAGCAGCTATATCAATTCAATTTCCGAAGAATTTCCATCACATTTTGATCAAATATTTGGGTCTGAATCGACCCAGGCCTGCATTCAAAGTGATAATGCCCCCTGTCATAAGGCGAAATTCTCGATGGACTGGTTCGGAAACAACAATTTTCCCCAATTATATTGGACAAAAGATATTAAAATAGTCACCAGACATTAACCAAATTGAAAACATTGGGTCTACTACCGATCGTGCCCCTTAAATATACCAAATAACTATAAAAGTGAATTGATCAGCGCTATGAAGGATATCTAATCGAAAGCAACCATAAATGACTGCTCAAAATCGGTCAAATCGATTTCAAATAGGATTAAATGTATTTTTAAAAGCTAAAGGAACAAGATTTTCATCAGGCTGTTTTTAAATTTTGATCAACTTTTTATTTAATAAATACATTTTTTTAGTGCGCTATAATTATGAACAGTCTATTTAAGACTTTTTTTTATAAAACCACCTCTGATATTTTTATTGTGTTATTAAAAACTGAATTGTGACTTTAATTAAATAAATTTAAATAAAAATGTTTAATTGACACAAAAAAACTTGACATTTTTTTGATATTTTGAATAGAAACAATAAGTCACGGTTTAGTTATAAGGTTACATACGATTAGTAAACAAATCCGCCATGTCAACCGTTTGACAAGTTTCGGTGTTTTATTATGATTTTAATTATCTTAAATTTTGCACACTTTTGCCACCCAAAATTTGTTAAATTTTTAAGAATTTAAAATTTAAAATTATATTTTTTATAAACATTCACAAATTATACAAAATTTTAAACAAAATTAAAGAAAATTAAATTGAACATTTTTTCAATTCCTTTTTGTTTCGACATTCTATTTTTTTAGTACACACCGATTTCTGTCGTTCTTCTCAATCCTTTATATATGTCATTCGTGCAATAAGTTGTAAAAAATAATTTAAAGTGCGCTGTAATATTGAGCAGTACTTTATATTATCCAGTTCGTGTTTAATGACTTTTTTCTTTTTTAGATTTTTTTTTTGTAAAAAATTTTTGAGATTTTGAAAAAAAAATTTATAGGGACATGGTTTTGGAAATGAGATTTTGTCTTACATAAAATTAACTTAGATTCTAAAAATTCTTCTATATTTTCTAGCTTATTGAAATCTGTGTATATTATTAAATATCACTATTATCTCTTAGCATGCCAACTAAATAGTAACGTAGCGCAAGAAATTTTAAAAAAGTCTTTTTTTATAACAATAAATTACTTTTATAATATTAAGTTTATTATTCAAAATGTACACCCAAAAAAATTATTTCCAATGAACGACTTTCATATTATTTATGAAAAAATTCATACAATTTATTAACTTTTTCATAATACTTATAAACTTTTTTATAGTAATTATGAATAAATCATAATAAGTGAAATTTAAGAACTATTTAACATTTTTCATTAATACTATGAAAAAGTTTATAAGTATTATAAAAAAGGTTAATAAATGGTATGAATTTGTTCATAAATAATATGAAAGTTGCCCATTGGATTTTTTTTCTGTGTATTAATTTTTGAATTAAAATATCTAATTAATTTATTTTTATCTCTCATATCTTTTTAGGTTCATGTTATCCAGCTTTATTTAAGGTGAGTGTTTATGTCAGAATGTCAACATTTTATTACAATAGTATGTACAGTGGCTGACACCGTATGTCGGGCAGTAGATAGTAGTTCGTTAAAAACAATGGTTGTAATAGAAAAACTTATGATAACGTTTTTTAAAGAATTGTTTAATAATTCTTAAAGCTCCGTCACCCATTTTAAGAGGCCTTTTTGGACCATTTAAAAAATATACCCAAAAGAGTTTTTTTTTTATTTTCAGAGTCTATTGTAATATGCGAACCCCCTTTTAATTAACTAAAATTTGGTTTAACTTATTAATTGCAATACCAATCGGTGTCCCCTTTCATTCACTTAATTTTTGAAAGTATATACAACAATTGCCAACATTAATCTAGAATTACATGTATTTGCCATTTGGATAAGTAAAGCTGTTTTATGACGCGGTCAATGTCTATACAAATATTAACATTTCATTAATGTTATCAGAAAAAAAAAACGAAAAAAGAAAAATCAAATGTATATAAAATGAAAACAACACAAAAGGAAATATTAACAAGGCAATTGCTAAAGTCAAAAATCATGAATTTCCGTTCACAACCAAATGACTACAATTGAAAGCAAAGAAAAATATAAAAATTTATGCACTTAAAAAAACGTTTACAAGTTTTAATAAGTAGAAAAGTTAAATTCGACTTTGCCGAATCTATGAATACCCTTCACAATGCATTTGTTAAAAGGATAGTACATTTTTAAACGTGAAAAAAAATTAACAATTTTAATTAGAAATATTTTATTTTAAGTAAAAAACTCTTTTTGCCATTTTAAAAAAAAAAAAAAGATTATTACTAATTTTTTTTTTTTGATTTTTTTTATTGATTTTTTTTTGTCATTTTTGCAAAAAAAACAAAATTTTTTTTTGAGTGTAAAATTTTTTTCGAGTGTAATTTTAAGTTACCAATGCTTTTAAAACTAAACAAGTTTAAAAAGCATTGCTTTAAAACTAAACAAGTTTGAAAAACATTGTTAAGTTACCACCAAAGCTTTTAAAACTTGTGTAACACGTGGCATTTAAGATGAAACGAATCTGAAATTCAGGGTTTTGCTTATAACTTTTGAACCACTGGACCGATTGAGCTGAAATTCAATACCAAACAGACCTGTGGAATGGCAAAGATTCATGTCAAGCTTTAGTAGTCTCATTATTGTCTTTCAAAAGTTATCGTGTTTTTTATCTCGTGAATTCGCGAAACAACTTTGCCGAAATTACCTCTTTTGCTCATAACTTTTGCACCACTAGACCGATTTGGCTCGATTGCAATAAAAACCTGACCAGGTAAATGACCAACATATATGCGTGTTTCTACGGACGGACGGACGAACATCGCTAGATCGACTTAAAATCGATCGAGGATCATAAATAAATATACTTTATGGGGTTCTAGACTAATATTTCGATGTGTTACAAACGAAATCACTAGAGTTGAGGGTATAAAAAATTAAATTATTCAATAAAATTAGTTTTTGTGATATAAATTTAGCCACTAATAGTTTAAAAAAAAAAATGTTTATCATTTTTGCTATGACAAACATTGTCAAAGTCCAGAAAAATTTATATGCCTCTTCCTTTAAAACTTGTCGGCCATCATTGTTAGAGTAAAGTTTTGACCAAATAATACTAATTAAAGTAATTTCAACAGAGTTTCTGAAAGTTTAAAAAAAAATATTATAAAAACTCTCTGGAAAATCGCAAACTTAAAAACGGAATATCTCTTGATTTTGACCTGAGCTGTAAAAACGGAGAAAGCAACTGGTAGTATGTACGATCCAAAATTAATTTTACGTGTCTTGGCGATTTGGTTTTAATTTTACGTACTTACAGTGTAATTTTTGTGAATTTAAACAGAATTTTATTTACAAATATTAAAGTTAAATGTTAAAAACATTTTCCAAAACCTTTGTTTTAACGCTGATCAAAAAGCCTACTAAAGGATGGCTTAAACGAAAAGAACAGCCTTAATGTGAGCAATTTTTAAACAGCTATAAAAAAAATACCCGAGTAAAAATGTATCAGATCTAATATTACACCGTCCGACAAAAATTAAAAAATCGTTAAACACGAACTGGATACTATTTGTTTGAAACTAGAGACGAAATGTAGTAAAACTGCATTTACAGTTTTTCATTTCGTGATCCTGTTTCCTTTTAAAAGCACTTCAAAGTTTTTGAGGATTAAATTTTATAAAATATTTTTTTAATATTTAAACTTGTCCTAGGATGCCACTACTGATAGAAAATGAAAGAGGAGGATCTCCTCTAACTTTCCGATTTTACTATTTTTACATATCAGAATTTTTAATTTAATTAAAAATTTACAACCTTTTAAAACTTTATGATTCAATATCATTAAAAATTTTCAACAAAATATTTTGATAAAGTTTTCAAAGGACTTTATTCACATCCTTTTATTATATATAGCAAAATACAAAAAAAATAAAAAATTAGGGGATATCCTCCTCTTTCATTTGGCATCACCAGTGGAATCCTAGGACATATTTCAGAAATATTTTACAAAATGTATCCTTTAAAACTTTTAAGTCCTTTTAAAAGGAAACAGGATCACGAAATGAAAAACTGTAAATGCAGTTTTACTCCATTTGATCTCTACTTTCAGACGTATAGCATCTGGTTAATTTTTAATATTGGCTGTCGGACGGTGTTATCTGTTTATATCTATTCATATATGATATTGATCACATATAATTATATCTGGAATGACCAAAATCGAGATCTTATTATATCTCGGATTTGGACAAAATTAGGACAAATTTTACATTTAACTATATCTGATCAGATATAATTATTTACAATCAGATGCAATCATATGTTATAAGATCAAAGAAGATCAAATAAGATCAAATCGATTTTTACACGGGTACGCAATATTTTTTAAATCTGTTTTTTTTACCCTTCACTCTAGTGATTGAGGGTATATATAAGCTTGTTATTCCGTTTGTAACACCTCGAAATTTTGGTCTAGGACCCCATAAAGTGTATGTATTGATGATCCTCGATATATTTTAATACGAATAATTTTGAATAATATTAGTAAAAAATTTCAGTATTGGTTACCAATTCCTGCACTAGTTAAATTTTTAGTATTGAATACCCACGTTGTTTTTTTTTTTTTTTGTGTACAATAGAGTGTCCCTTATTTTGGAAATGATGGAAATGTTGAGACGGTACCCGCTCATTTTTTTTTTCTATTGACTTAAAAATAACTGAGGAAAAATTTTACGCCCTACGACCACGCCTACCCTACGCGACGGAGCCTTAAAGAGCGGGGCCTAAAAAATCATTTTTCCATACAAACCAAAAATTTTTTTTTTCTTTTTTATTTTTTTGTTATTAATTATTACATTACTTGGTTAGCTTATTTACGACAAAAAATTTGATTTTGGTGGGTTAAAGCTTTCAGCTCTAAAAAATTTTTCGAAAAAAAAAAAATTTAGAGCCGCAGGGGTCCTACGGTAAAAAAAATTAAAAAATTTTTTTTTTTTTTTAGTTTTGACAAGCAACGGTTTAAGTTTCTATGTTGCTGTAAATGATATATATTCATAAAAAATATTAATTGTATCTGTGACATCTTTATCTTTTAAAAAAATTGATGATGTTTTTCGATACACGATAAAGATGTTACATATATGAATAATATTTTTTTTGAATATATATCATTAAAAATAACATAACAACTAAAACCGTTTCTTGTCAAAACTAAAAAAAAAAAATATTTTTTAAAAATTTTTTACCGTGGGACCCCAACGGCTCAAAATTTTTTTTTCGAAAAAGATAAAGATGTCACAGATATGAATAATATTTTTTTTTTGAATATATATCGCTCATTTACTTGTATAGTGTCATAACTCAAAAAATGTGATTTTTGAGTTAATAATGCAGCATTTTTCGTTATATCATGCTTTATATTGTGTCAAAAATATCTTTAAAACTCATCATTTGAGAATAAAATACGTAATTATTACATTTTCTATGTACCGGCCATTTTCAATGAACAACCAGTTTCAATTGTAAACTTTAAACGCGTTTTCTGCAAAATGAAACATTTTGAGTTATGACACTATACAAGTAAATGAGCGATATCATTAAAAGCAACATAACAACTAAAACCGTTGCTTGTCAAAACTAAAAAAAAAAATATTTTTTAAACATTTTTTTACCGTAGGACCCCAACGGCTTTAAATTTTTTTTTCGAAAAATTTTTTAGAGCTGAAACGCTAATCCCACCAAAATCAAATTTTTTGTCGTTAATAAGCTAACCAAGTAATATAATAACAAAAAAATTTGAAATAAATTTTTTTTTTTTTTTTTGGTTTGTATGGAAAAATGATTTTTAAGGCCCCGCTCTTTAAGGCCCCGTCGCGTAGGGAAGGCGTCGTCGTAGAGGCGTAAATTTTTTCCTGAGTTATTTTTAAGTCAAATGGAAAAAATTAGCGGGTACCGTCTCAACATTTCCAGAATAAGGGACACTCTAGTGTACAATGTCAGTGATCTAATAAATACATACATTCAACAATAACACAAGGCGTATGATTGATATTTTTATATGAAATTAAAATTAGTCATACGCATATCTTAAATTCATATAATACAAACTAAAAAATTTGATTTTTGGCTTTAAAATTCGTAAACACATATTTATTTCTCAAAAATCTTTAACTCAAATAAATTAACTTTACTGCTGAAAATTTTAAGATTTTCTATTTGATTTAAGAACAAAATTACTCCTTAAATAAATATTATCTCTTTGTAAAGTACAAATACAAAATGCATTTAAAAAGAAGAAATTGACCTGTAGCCCTAAGGAATAATTGGGACATGTAACCCATTTATTTGTCTATCCATTCTAATTACGTTTAACATTCTTCTTTTGCAGTGTAATGACATTAAATTAAATAGAAAGGGGGAAACAAAAAAAGGAATTAAAACATACAATTGACAGTAGAATGTAACATACGTACATACAAGAGTCAAAGAAAGAAACAAAAAAAAGCAAAATTATACATATTATAGTAGAACACACACATACAGTTTTATATAAGTGTGTGTGTGTGTGTGTGTGTACATATTTCTGTGGCTTCCTGTACATACATTTAAACTAAACTGATATTGTGCTCTGCTGTATACAGTACGAATTAAATATTGTATTTGTGTTCATATGTATTGTATGTGTTTGTGTTTGTGTATTTCAATACAATTCATATGTCTGTGTATGTTTATGTTAACATGTGGCAGGCATGAAAGGCGGCTTTTAAAAAATACAGACAGGACAAACAACAAGTACAAACACATACAGAACAAAAAGCAACAAAACTAAAAAAAAGCTCAACAAAATACTGAAATGAAATAAAAAAAAAATAACAAGTGAAAAAGCAACAAAAAATTAAAAAAAAAGAAACCGTTTGTTAACATTTGTAACTGACTGACTATAAATGAAATAAAACAGATTGACAGTGTATGTACTCGATTTCCTTTTTGTTTTTTTTTTTGTAAATTCTTTACCATTTTTTTTCGCTTCGTTTTACAACAATAATAGAACGGATGTCAATGAAATGTCACAAATATGTATGTTTATGTATCTGTCCGTCTGTCTGTATGTCTGTCTCTGTGTGTGTAATGAATAAAATTTTTAAAACGAAACACCAGCAAAATATAACAATAAAATTATAGCTGGGTAAGAGCGATCATAAAATACCGTACACGACTAGTGTTTTTTGGTGATGGATCTCAAATTGGGGTAGAAATCACACACTAACCAAAGTTGGGCGAAATTGACTTATTTTTGTTGTTACAGACCGATTTAACTGACAAGAGAAGTCTCCCTATGTCACCCTCCGATCTTCATGAAATTTGGATATGTTGCAAAGAACGAAAATACGGGGGAAATTGACCATTTTCAGTTTTTTACGATTTACTCCTATTTAAACAAAATTAATAGAGGCATATGTGGTATCAGATGAAAGGTATTAAAAATGCATATCTCGTGGTGCTAACAACAGGCCAAACAAGTTAATATTCTTCGACTTATTAACAAAAATGCCCTAAAATTTTGATATTTTGCTAAATATGACGAAAAGTCATAACACACGTAGATAGGTTTTCCAAAGACCTTTCATTTGGTATGTAACATGACTAGGTTTCTTTGCATAATATAGGAGATAAACGAAAAAAACTGAAAAATGGCCTTGTCTTCCCCCTCCTTTTTACCCCCTAAATATGAATTTGGGCCGCTAAAAAAAATACGGGTCCCTTTATTTTTTCTGCTTTACAAAATAAAACCAATTCCATAAAGATCCGCTGGTGACACTAGGGAAACTTCCCTTGTGAGTCCAAAAATGGTCCAATTATAATCAGATTTGATAAGTTTTCTATGGTAGCTACAAGTACAACTTGTGCAATTCGTTTGAAATTTGTAATGATGATTTGGTAATACGAAGTCCGTTTACCTGACAAGTTTCGAAAGTATGTCTATTATAATACAAGGCATTAAAGCCGAATTTAAAGGGGACGTTTTTGTGGGGCTTGGTCAAAATGTGTAACGAGTTTTTCCAACATTAATAGGATTCGTCCTTGGATCAAAAGAAGCCAAAGTTTCAAATTTCAGCCAAATTTATTGATAACTAGCATCGCCGCCTAAACTTCGTTACCGTTAATATTCAATACCGCATAATAGAAGGATCGGAATTAGAGCCCGACTTCTAAAATTTTCCACTACGGAGTCTTTATTTATTTAATTGTGTAAGTTTTTCATAAAATGAAAATTCAAAGAATAATCTATGGTGATTTATTTTCTAAAATAAAATGTTTGCCTATTTAGGGTATACATTTTTAAAATGTTTAACTCACACCTTCAAAAATTTGCATTTTATTTGACTGGAATAGAACACAACATCCAAAAATACTCTGCCCTGTATTTTTTAACAGCTGTTTTCAGAAAACAACACAGAAAAAGTCAGCTGTTGTATAAGGCAATTTCAACCCCGTGATTTTTTACGGGGTAAAAAGTGCAACTTTTTTGCACTTTATAGGGCAGACATTTTTAGAAAAGAACACGATATTCTTGATAAGGGTTGACATTTTTTAGAAAAGAACACAAAAACGTAATTTTTGGGGCGAAATGCAAAAAAGGCACATTTTTTGCCAGAAAAGAAAACACCATTACCCGAGTAAAAATTTTTATATGATGCAATATATAATGATATGTAACACAATATATATTTATACGCAATTTGATCCGAATAATGGTGGATCTTTTTGCATTAAAAAAGATCAAATTGTATAAAATATGATTTGATTTCATCCGAGTTTTGACCAGACATTGCCATATATTAGTGGATCTAATTAGATCTAATTGCATAAAAACTTATAAAATCCTGGTGTTTTTGGGTTTGGGTTGAGATACACCACAGGTCAACGATACATTCACAAAACATATAATTTTCTAAAACAAAAAAATGTTTGGGTACGCTTCGAACCAGATAGGTGATATACATAACCCTAACAAAGAAATGTTTAGGAACATTTTAAAAAGTTTCTTATACTTTGTCTAAAAAACTTAGAAAATTTTTGGTTAATTGGAAACATATATAGTTTTATATGGAACAGAATAACCTATATATAATTTTATGTTAAATTATACAGAAAATCAAATTTTGTATTGACCTTCATATAATTTTATATAATTATATAAACCGTACACCTTTTAATCAGAATCATGATTAAATTATATATAACTACATATGACTGCATTTAAAAAATTTAGAAAATATCTCACGCGATGTATAATCATATATGATTTATTATGTTTGCATCAAGTTATATATTGTCATATATGATTATTTTTACTCGGGTAAACAAAAAAATGCAAAAACAAGTGAGAGTGTTACATTCGGCTGTGCCGAATCTTTAATGCCCTCCAAAATTTAAAAAACAATATAAAAAAAAATTAAGGGCGTCTTTTTTTGGGGGGCGGTTGGTGGGTGAATTTAGGGGCACCTTCCCCTTGCGATTTTTAACTTCTTCTGAGATAAAAATTTTGCAGTTACTTAGCAAAAGTACAAAAACCCCTTCAAAAAATGCGGGGTTTCTTAGGTTTGTTTAGTTTTTTCCCCTTGGTCCGATTTTGCCCATTTCCGAACTTAACCTACCTAGGAATATAAAACATGTTCGTGGCAAACTTCGGAACTCTAGCTCTTTTATTTTGGACTGTACCGTGTCCTCTACTGACGGACGGACGGACATCGCTAGAATGTCTTAGAATCGATCTCTGATCAATAAAATATACTTTTTGGGGTCCTAGACCAATATTTCGATGCGTTACACACGGAATGACAAAGTGAGTATGCCCCCATACTGTGGTTGGAGGGTATAAAAACTTCGCTGGCACTTTATTATGTTCGTTACGGTGAAAAATTATATTGCCCATTTTCGAGCCCTTATACCGGAATAACCCATTAAATTAAAAAATTAATTAATTTGAGTGAAAAAATGTCGGTTAAAAAAGAAAATTTTAACAAAAATCAGTTTGCGTAAAAAATATATCGAGAGATAAAAATATTGAGAAAAAAAATTGAGTTCGAAAAAATGTATATTTCCATATCGTCCCATTCCGTTCCCCGTTCTATTCCATTTCCTTTCCAGTTCAAGATTCTTTCATTCCATGTAAGTTTCATACCTTTCCCTAGAATTAAAAAAAAAATCTTAAGTATTTTTCTTAAAGATATAAAAGTATCATTTTACAAATCAAAAAATTTAATAGGTAAAATAAACGAAATACTTCGTCCATTGTTTGAAAATGGTTTTTCGGAACGAAATATTTCATAATATTTATCTATGGCACTTCATAAATAGCACGAAATCATTTAAGTAATATTTACGAAATAAATACGAAAATATTTCGTAAAGTTACGAAATATTTCGTATAACTCCGAAATATTTCGTGGAAATACAAAATATTTTTGTACATATTAAGAAGTTTTTTTTTGAGAAAATTCAAATTTACTTTATTTTTACAAAAATATTTCGTAAAGCTACGAAGAATTTTGTATAATTACGAAATATTTCGTGGAAGTAAAAAATATATTTGTACATATTACGAACTTTTTTTTTTTTGTAGATACGAATTTAGTTTATATTTAGGAAATATTTTGTTAGGAAATATTTAGTAAAGTTTGTCATTCCTCTTGTAACTCATCAAAATATCGGTCTAGGACCCCATGAAGTATATATGTATGTTATTTATCATAGATCGATTCTAAGACATTCTAGTCTGTCCGTGTGTCCGTCGTCTGTTGAAGTTGTGATCACGGCCAAAGTATTAAACAGGTTTGATTAAGACTTAGCATATTTATTTGTTATTGTCCTAAGCAGTTTGGTATTGATTTGAGCAAAATCGGTTTAACGGTTCAAAAGTTATGAAAGAAAATGTAAGGACAATTTGAAAATTTTGGGTACATTCAACAAAACCTAAATATACAAAATGCTTTAATTCGGCTGCTGGTTGACACATGTGCACAGAATTGTGCACCGAATGGTATTTAAATAAAAACAAATATATTTTTTTAAACCAAAAATTTGTTTTAAAATTTGTTTCTAAATTTGTTTCTAGGATCATTTTATCAGGAAATATAAAAATTACCCGAGTAAAAATAAACATATATAACAATATATAACCTGATGCAAACATATTAAATCATATATGATTATACATCGCGTGAGATATTTTCTAAATTTTTTATATGCAGTCATATGTAGTTATATATAATTTAATCATGATTCGGATTAAAAGGTGTCAGGTAGATATAATTATATAAAATTATATGAGGGTCAATACAAAATATGGTTTTCTGTATAATTTAACATACAAATATATATAGCTTATTCTGTTCCATATAAAACTATATATGTTTCCAATTAACCAAAAATTTTGTAAGTTTTTAAGCAAAGTATAAGAAACTTTTTAAAATGTTGCTAAACATTTCCTTGTTATATATCAGTGAAATCCAGTGCTGCCAACTTTTTTTTTGAGAAATCGTCAATTTTCTAAAAAAAAATCGTCAAAATCGTCAAGTTAAAAAAAAATATTCGTCAAAAAATCGTCATGACAAAAATACTAAAAATGGTAATAACCTCGACCACTCCGTGGTACAAGGTGAAATGAGTTTCTGTTTTATGTGCGTAACTACGCAAAATATTAGTCCTAGACCAATCTTTAAGACGCAATTATCAATCAATGACCTGAAATTTGAAAATTAAGAAAAGCTTAAGGCCCAAGGACGAAGACAATTGAAATTGCATTTTTGTACACAGTATAAATATTCCTCCTGATATTCACTTAAATCTGACTATTGGCGCCAAATACCTCACTGCCAATGATTTTACTTTTGGTTCTCCGACTCATCTTTTATTTTTCGTTTCTTTTTTCCTGGCATACGATGAAAACCTTTTTTTATGTTTTTCTGGTGAATTTTTGACAGGAAGTCTTTGCACCAAACTTTTCTCAAAGTTTACTATCTTTTTTAAAAAAAAATATATGTTTTTCTCTTTTCTTTTGACAAAAAACAAAGAATTTGCTTACAAAATTCGATTTTTTGAACAAATGTTTACGATATTTTCCTCATTTAAAAAAATCGTCATTTTTGTTCTTGACGATAATGAAAAATCGTCAATCGTCATTTTAGTAAATTTGACTTAAAAAATCGTCAAAATGACGATAAATCGTCAAAGTTGGCAGCGCTGGTGAAATCCAAAAATTCATTTTCTATACACAATTGTGCCACAACAACAATAAAAAAAAACTCACACCGACGCTTGTTCTCTTCTATTTCTGTTTGATTTCAGTCGTTAATTGAGTGTTAACGAGTATACATGTGCGGATGCTTACTGATTTTTTTTCAGCTTTATTGTTTTTTCAGCTTTGATTTAATTTCAAAATAAACCAGCAAACAAAATAGTATAATGGAAGACAGAAATTTTTGTTTTGCCATTACAAATGCTTTTGGTAACATGCAATGCATTTTATGTTACCAAACATTTAAAACAAAGAAAACATTTTCAATTAAAAGGCATTTTGACCTTTTTCACAAAGAAATAAATTATTTAAAAGAGGAAAAAAAGGAAAATGTTTTTTCTTGAGCAAAAAAACTTTTATATGCAAAAAATTAAAGAATTTCCAAGCCAAATAAGCTTGGAAATCGCTCAGCAAGGCAGACCATTTATAGATGGAATGCTAGCAAAAAATATTTTACAAAAAACTTTTCAAACATTAAATTATAGAACAGATTTCATAAAGTCAATTCCCTTGTCACCCCAAACTGTTGCGAGGAAATTCGGTGGATTCTTCTATTAAAGAAAAATTTAATAATTATTTAATTTATTTAATAATTTACTAAAAATTTCTCTCAATTTGTTTTTTCTCTCTTACTCACGACCAAAAATTTTTTGGGCATCACTGTTTTAAAAGTAAAATTCATAACATTTCTAATGCTTAGTTTTTTGTTTGCTGGGCAATATTATCTTATCCAATACAGACGCATTTCATTTATTAAGAGTTTTGGTTACCTCTGTTATATATACATATATTCCCGTCGTTCCTACAAGGAGCATAGGGTTATGTATATCACCTATCTGGTTCGAAGCGTACCCAAACATTTTTTTGTTTTAGAAAATTATATGTTTGGTGAATGTATTGTTGACCTGTGGTGTATTTCAAACCGAACCAAAAAAACACCAGGATTTTATATATTTTTATGCAATTAGATCTAATTAGATACACCAATATATAGCAATGTCTGGTCAAAACTCGGATGAAATCAAATCATATTTTATACAAGTTGATCTTTTTTAATGCAAAAACATCCACCATTATTCGGATCAAATTGCGTATAAATATATATTGTGTTACATATCCCTATTAATATTATAAATCTGATTGTTGGTTTGTCTGTCTGTCTGTCTTTCTGTCTGTCTGTCTGTCTGTTCCGCAATAAGTACAGAACGGCTTAACCGATTTTCATGAAATTTTCACCACAGATAGTACTAACAGAGGCGGGAACTATAGGCCATAAGCGAACGCGATCGGACAAAGGGGCGTAAAATGCCACGCCCCTTTGTACCATGCTAAAGCTATATCTGCCTGTCAGACAATAACGGAAAAACGGCTGAACCGATTTTCATGAAATTTTCCCCACAGATAGTACTAACCAAAGCGGTAACTATAGGCCTTAAGCGACCGCGATCGGAAAAAGGGGCGTAAAATGCCACGCCCCTTTGTACCATGCTAAAGCTATATCTGCCTGTCCGGCAATAACGGAACAACGGCTTAACCGATTTTCATGGAATTTTCACCGCAGATAGTACTAACCGAGGCGAGAACTATAGGCCATAAGCGACCGTGATCGGACAAAGGGGCGTAAAATGCCACGCCCCTTTCTACCATGCTAAAGCTATATCTGCCTGTCAGACAATAACGGAAAAACAGTTGACCCGATTTTCATGAAATTTTCACCACGGATAGTACTAACCGAGGCGGGAACTATAGGCCATAAGCGACCGCGATCGGAAAAAGGGGCGTAAAATGCCACGCCCCTTTGTACCATGCTAAAGCTTTATCTGTCTGTCCTGCAATAACGGAAAAACGGCTGAACCGATTTTCATGAAATTTTCACCACAGATAGTACAAACCGAGGCGGAAACTATAGGTCAGAAAAATTCGCGATCGGAAAAATGGGCGTAAAATGCCACGCCCCTTTGTACTAATCAAAGGCTATTTCTGCCTGTTCCGCAATTACTGAAAAGTGATTTAACCGATTTCACTGAAATTTTTACCACAGATACTACTAACCGAGGCGAAAACTATGTGCCACAATAGAGGGCGATCGAAAAAAGGGGCGTAAAATGCCACGCCTCTTTTTGTTACACTGAAAGCTATTTCTGCCTTTTCCGCAATTACGTTTAAACAGCTAACTTGATTTTTAAGAAATTTTCACCACAGATAGTATTAACCGAAACGAAAAGTATTATCCACAAAAGAGGGCGTAAAATGCCACGCCCCTTTTTACTATACTGAAAGTACTACGCCTTTGTACTATATTGAAAGTGTTTCTGCCTGTTCCTTAAAAACGCTTAAACGACTGAACCGATTTTAACAACATTTTTTCCATAGATAGTACTAACAGAGGCGGGCACTTTAGTATGTGTCAACTGCCACGCCTTTTGCAATGTACTGAAAGTTTATTCTGCCTTTCCATAATCACGCTTAAACAACGAACCAGATGTTGTTATAATTTTCACCACAGTAAGTAATTATTGAGGCGGAAACTATAGATACCACCAGACAAAGGCGTGAATGAACACGCACCTTTGTAATACATTAAAATTTATTTTTTCCTGATCCGTACTCACGTGTTAACGGTGAAACCAATTTTAAGCAAATTTTCATCCCAGTTGGTACTTACCGCGGCGATCGGGCAAAGGGGCTTAAAATGCCGCACTCTTTTGTATTAAATTAAAAAATATTTTTTCCTGTTTCGTAACTATATGCCATATAAAATGCGATGAGACAAATTAAAGTTAAATGCCACATCAATTTGTAATATACAGAACGTTATTTCTAGCTTATTTGCTATCATGCAAAAACGGCTTAACCAATTTCTTTAAACACTACTGCCATATTAGAACCTGAAAACAGTTAAGGCGATTTCAATGAAATTTTCAACACAAATAGTGCTATAGGCAATATTAAACAGCGATTGATAAAAAAAGGCATATAATGGCACGCCCCTTTGTACTTTAGAGAGAGTTATGTCTGCCAGTTCCGCAAAGCCATTAAAGAAATACATTAATATTCGTTTTTTCTATTTCGCTTTGCGTCGGGGTCGTAACAGTTGCCTTTTATGGTCAATATTAACTCAGAAAAGTATTGCACGTGCTGGGCAATGTCTTTGGGTTCCTTTTTTGATTTAAAATCGGGAAGTTCCAAACAAGGTGCAAAAAAACGTGTTGATTTTTTTTTTTTGTTAAAAAAGACGTTTTTGATTTTTTTTTTGTTAAAAAAGGTTTTATGATGGTCGAATAACTTTTTTTGAACGGCCCGCATCACACACTCCACCCAACCAAGAAGGTTTGTTCCCATGACGGAAGAACACGTACGCACAATGTTCCCAACGCTAAGCAAAGTCGAAAAAAATCTACCAAACCTCAGGAATAGGTTTATATTCACCAGTGAAAAGTCATGAAGCAGTAGATAAACTGTCGAATAAAAAACTCAATCATTATATAATATTTTTTTTAACCCGGGCAACGCCGGGTTCAAAACAGCTAGTCATTATATAATGCATGGTATAAAAATTTTTACTTGGGTACCGAAAGTACACTTTTTTCTTAAAAGTTCCCCTTCTAGCCCCATTAGAGCCGGAATTTCCACACTTTTTACCACTTGTAAGAAACGGAATTTCCAAAAAGTTGTTTTCTAGAAGGGGGTTTTTATCGAAGAATCCTACATTCAAAATTTCGAGTGGGTGGGATCATTATTTCGAAATCTTTAAAAAGTACCAAAAGTTAACTTTTTCAAAAAGTACCTACTTTTTTAATGAAGGATCCCATAATAAAATAAAATAAGTACTAAAAGTTAGTACACTTTTTTATCGGCTCAAAAAATGATTCTGAGTTATCGTTATTCTAGGACCAATATTTCGGATAGTTTTAAACATGAGCACAAACTCATTTTACCCTGTACCACAAAGTGGTGTAGGGTATAAAATTGAAAATATCACTGATAAAGGGAATAAAATTGATTTAAATTTTTTTTTTATTACTATTATTTTTATTAGTTAAAACAAAATGTTGATTTTAGTGTTTGTTTAATATTTTATTTAGATATATTCTGTAGTACTTTTGTAGAAAGAGTAGATTTTTGTAACATATGCTTGATTTAAAAGTCATTTGAATTTTTAACTCTTGTTTGGGATAAAAGATTTTATGACGCCATTTTGAATTATATATTGTAATTTGTTTTATGGAAATTTTTTGTATTTGTTTGTGTATTAACTTATGTAAATATTGTCTGCATAAATATTGGACAAATATAAGTTAACAAAATAATAGAAAGGGGATAACGGTTAGCATAATGTTAAAAAGAGCTAAGTCCAATTAAATAAATTTTACAGAAGAGACAAATACAAACTTAAAACACGAATAAAATTACGGCTTTCCAACGATTGATTCTGGAAAAGGAGACTAAAGAAAGTATACGGTGTTTTAAAAGATCAAATCACAAATATTTATAAGATTTGCTTTGAACGCTCTAACTGCCCCAATGATAATGATAAGCAGTCAAATGTTAACCGACCTCCAATATTTTTTCAACAACAGCATGTTTCAAAAGACATCTATCTACCCACTATCTTTAACCCTTAAGGTGGTCACCATATATTTGTTTTTATTTTTTTTGTTAACTTGTCAGAAGAAGTCAAAAAGAAGTCAAATGTACAAATGTACCGTATGTTTTCAAAGCATACTTACCGTAAAATCTTCAACCTTTACGGTGGTCACCATAATTTTTATACCCTCCACTTAGTGATAGAGGGTATATATAAGTTTGTCATTCCGTTTGTAACTCATCGAAATATCGGTCTGCGACCCCATAAAGTATATTTATTCTTGATCCCCGATCGTGAAACTCATGGAAATATCGATTTTAAGACATTCTAGCGATGTCCGTCTGTCTGTGGAAATGGTGATCACGGCCAAAGTATTACACGGAGATGACTGAAACTTAACATATATATTGGAAGTTCTCCCTATTAGTTTGGTATTGCATTTCAGCGATATCGGTTCAGCGGTTCAAACGTTATGAACGAAAATGTAAGGACACCTCAAAAATTTTAGTACATTCAACATAACCTAAAAATACAAAATGCTTTAATTCGGCTACTGGTTGACATATGTAAACATAATTGAACAATAAAAGGTATTTAAACAAGTACGAACATATTTTTTGACAAAAAAATAAAAACATCGCGGATTTTTTACAATTTTTTTTTTCGCGGAATTTTTTTTTTGTCAAAAATTTTTTTCTTTTCAAAAGTATTTTCCTTTTAAAAAAAGTTTTTTGCAATAATTTTTTTAAAATTGTAGAGGGTATCACTACATTCGGCAAGGCCGAATTTAACTTTTTTACTTGTTTATTTTTTTTTAGGATATCAGCTCCTATTACTCATAACTCTCTGTTCTGCATTTATTTTCTCCACCAAAACATTATTAACCCGTTTCTCCACTTTTTAAGGGGGCTCCCATAAAAAATTCCCTACACCACTCTGTGGTGCAGGGTATAATGACTTTGTGCTGATGTTTGTAACAACCCGAAATATTGTTCCCAGACCCACATTTAAATATACCGATCGACTCAGAATAACTTTTTAAGTCATTCTAGCGATGTCCGTCCGTCTGTTTGTCGGTCCGTCAGTCCATGTAAACGTTGTAAACACGATACATGTCGTAATTATCAATCGATTTGGTTGAAACTTAAAACTTTAGCTTCGTTTGGCCTGAGGACGAAGCCTATTGAAATTGGAATAAATCGGTCCGTGTTCAGTCCTAGTCCCCATACAAAGGTCCGCTTTAATTTGGCTGAAATGGCTCAAATAACCGTATTATAATAGGTATCCTTTCGAAATTTGGTATGTAGACGTATTTTGTATTCAGTAATTATCATTCTGAATTTCAAAGGAATCGGACCAGTTCTTCTTGTAGCCCCCATACAAACCACCTTTCCGATATTCACATCAACCTCTCAAATTTCATGAAAATAGAAAATATTTTATTAAAATTTTGTTTGTATGTTTTTAAATTATACTTTAACAACCTAATGATTATTATCGGACTATTTTTTGACTTAGCGGTTTATTGGCAACAAATAGAAGCTTATTTCACTCAAATTAGGTTTTCGAGTGTTTTTTACACTTATGAAAGTAATGACAAAAGTTAGATCCAATCGGTTCATGTTTGAACTTGGAACCCATTTTCTCGGAAACACTGGTGTAGGGTATTATATGGTCGGTCTTGACCAACTATAATTTTCTTACTTTTTTTTCAAATTTCGGGCAAAATATAAAAAGAAAAAATTTCAATAGCACTTCAAATAAGCTAGTGAATTTTGTAGGTTTCGTCGAAAGGACCAGAAAAATGCCCATCAAACTTGCCAGAGACCCTCAAAAAAAACGTTTTATTTTGGACTTTTCTCAAAAAAACACGGGTAAGTCAGCGACTTTTCTACCGATTTTAAATTTTTGAACTGTTTTGGATAGAAGTAGGAAAGAGCTTTCCATGTGTGTGAATTGGTCTACACATATAACAAAGATATTGATTTTTGTCAATTATATCTAATTTTTTTGTTATATTTTGAATTTTTTTCGGGTTTATCGAGTTTTTTCATATTTATAAAATTATTCTTAAAACACATTTAATTCTCAATATGATAAGCTTTATCCTGAAGAAATCGTATAAAAATTGACAGTGTTGTGATAAATAATTATGTGGTACAAATTTAAAGCCAATCAGAGTTAATTACCAGTTGGCGCCCGGCGAGCAAAGTTTTGAATTTTTGAAAATTTAAAAAAATATTTTTTTTTAAATGTGTCTTGATCATTATATTTATTAGATTTGATGCTTTAAACAGGATCATCAAAAATGTTTTTAAATTTGTCACACGGTTTTCGAGATATCGCTATTTTAAATTTGCAATAAATGACGGTTTTCCTTACGTTCACAATTTTTTTTTCCCTTGACCCCTTCGAAGAGCTAGAGACGAACTTTTATTTAAACTTTTTATACCCTCCAACCACAGTATGGGGGTATACTCACTTTGTCATTCCGTTTGTAATCGAAATATCGGTCGGGGACCCCATAAAGTATATGAGGCATTCCACACCAAATGTCCCGCTACAGAAAAACATGTGTCCCATAAATTTCTGAATAGGTTGTTTGGATAGCCCTATATGGAACTAAGAAAATTGCGTTTTTGGTTTTTCTAATTTTCAAAAACTGGGCTTAGAAGGCGTTGTCAAATATTGGAAAAATGGTCAAATTTGTGGCGAGTTGCCTTGATTAAATATTTATCACATTTAAACGGAATGCACCACAATCTCAAAAACTATCATTCTTATATAGTTTTGAATGGGCTATCGAATAAAATTTTTTTCTTTGAAAAAGTTTCAGAACCCGTTCTGAAATTTTCCATTTTTTAAAAAAGTCAATTTATCAAAAATCCGGCCACTTTTTTTTTCTTTTTTTTTAATTTTTTTTTAAAGTTTAGATGTTTGTCCATCCACACAAAAAAATTCAGAAAACATTTTTCGTTTTTTTTTCGAGAAAATCGCATTTGAATTTTAAATTTCATAACAATTTTGTATTTTCTTGAATTATCGTTGCGAATGAGTATTATTAATTGCATGAATATTACTCATTCGCAACGTCAATACAAGAAAATACAAGCAAATTACAAAATTGTTATGAAATTTAAAATTCAAATGCGATTTTCTTGAAAAAACGAAAATGTTTTTCTGAATTTTTTTGTGTGGATGGATAAACATCTAAACTTAAAAAAAAAATTAAAAAACAAGAAAAAAAAGTGGCCGGATTTTTAAAAAATTTACTTTTTTAAAAAATTAAAAATTTCAGAACGTTTTTTTCGCTGGACATTTGGTGTGGAATGCCGCATATATATTATTGATCCATGATCGATTCTAAGACATTCTGTGAATGTCCGTCCGTCTGTCTGTAGATGGCACGATACAGTCCAAAATAAAAGAGCTAGCCTCCTGCAATTTGGCATGAATATGTCTTATGGTCCTAGGCAGGTTAAGTTCCTAAATGGCAAAATCGGCTCAGGTGGAAAAAAGTTTCTCTTGAAGAACTGAACCAACCTCTGAAAAAATACACTTTTTTACATGTTTTTTTGTATTTTTGTTAAATAAATGAAACATTTGTTATATTTATGGGGATGGGAAGGTGCTCTCAACGTCCCCCACTACCGTTTTTGAGATATTTGCTGTTAAAAAGTAAAAAAAAAAACACTAAATTTCGCACTTTTTTTTCTTCCAAAAATAGGACTTGATATTATAAAAAATGGACCTCCTGATTCCAAAGCAAGTTCTGTTTTTAAGATCTTCGCGTTTTTGCACTTTTGGAATCTTTGCATTTTCCAAGTACTTACCGAATGGCCGAATAATTTCCACAAAATAAAATATTGTTAAATTCTAAAATTTTCGTTTTGTTAAAAAATGTTTGCAATTTTTTTTTTAACATTTTTAGTTTTTTGTGTAACATTTTTAGTTTAAAAAAAATTCACTGATTCACAGAAATTGTCCTCAAATATTTAGTAGATTAAATGTATAAAAAATAAAAAACAATTCAATTAGCCATATTTATAAAACACGAAAAGGCAGTTTAATATTGTATGTTGTTGTCAGTATCTGTTATACTTTCAAATGAACAATCGATGGTTTAAATACAACAATAACAATGGCAACAGTATGTAGCAGCATCCACTTAACTACATAACTATTAATACCAAGATTAGGGTGTACCGAATTATTTATTTTTTTTCGGATTTCGTAGCGCAATACCAGCCAAAAGATACGCGTTGTATCAGAAAATTTATAATTTCGGAACACGCTAACAAACATATCACTTTCATAAGCTCAGTTGAGTTTCAGTTAACAATAGTGGCTCTATAAAAATTTTATCAAGAATCATCAACATCATCATAGTCTGCATAAAAAGTGAGAGAGAGAAATTCAGGGGTCGATGTTGGTTGGTCAGTTAGTTTGGTAGTTGGCCATTTAGTAAAGACATTCCATTTCATACTGCATATAAATTGTTTTATTTTCACATTTTTTTTTTGTTTTTGGTTTATTATTCAATACAGATTCTGATTCCGAGTATCAGAATATTTTGTGTATTTCACAACCACTTTGTATGGTTATTTCAGCGAATGTTGTTGATAGAGTGGGTTGTAGTTGTATTTGCAAAATACTTGTGATGTATGGTAAATTATAACAGCTAACGACAAAATGAGGTTCAATATCACTATTTTTGTTTGTTGAATGAGAAATAATGCTGATCGTTCCCATGCAAAAAAAAAAAAAAATGGATTAAAACTGCTCTAATGTGCATATAATATCTGATATTATCTCGTCTGATCTGCTTAGATTAAATTATATTTAATTGAATCTGACCAGATCTGTTAGATACCAATATTGGTATGTCATTGATTAGATCCGATCAGACAGGTCTGATCAGATGTAATTAAAAACAAGTAGAAAAGTTAAATTCGACTTGGCCGAATCTATGAATACTAGGGCGCACAGTGGGAAAAAACACCAATCTGGCAGGAAAAAAATCATATCTTCTAAACTATTGGTCTGATCCGATAACAATACTTGGAGATTTTATAGCTAAGGATATGAGCTTTTTGTATAATGAATAATAAGAAACTGTTTTTCAATACAGGGTGCCCCAAAAGGTGTTATATACGACTACCTCAGGAGTATTTTTTTTTTGTACCTGTTAGCTGTGGAAAATTATGTTTAAAATAAGAATTTTATACTTTTTGAAAAGTAAATGGGGTTATCAAATATTGTAAGTGAAATCTGATAACATTTGGACATATACCCTACATCCAGCATATAACTAAAATAGGAGTCCTAGCATCTGATTGCATAAGCATATACAAATTTTTAGTTAACCTTTTGTCAATGTAAAGTGCCATTGCCTCTTCTGGTGTGTATTATGTCGGTGCTTCAGAGGGGTAAAATACAGCTTTTTTCATCTTTGTAGCCCTTTTTGGTGTTTTTTTCTAATTTCATCTAATAATTGGGCTCCATCTCTCTTTCCAGATTTGTACAGACTTACTTTCGTAGCGACCAATAATTATTCCTTGATGTTATTTTGTACAAGATCCAAAACACGACTCCTCTTGGATTTTTTTGTGGTTTCCAAAAAAGTCTTCAAAGGACGCCCTCGAGGTTGTGAAGATCCTGGTTCTTCGTCTTCTACTAGAAAATCTATATTTTCATTCAACCATATATTGTAATGATTTTCATAACTATATAAATTGCGAGAAACACTGGCCCATCTACATTTGAATTTACTACATAAATCTCGCACACTAACAGTTAGTTTTTTATAGATATCATTCTCGTTGCAGATGTTATTTCCAAGTTTGGACAAGATATAATTGATAACTGTTGAGTTCCGATCAGAAGCACTGTCACATTTACGCCAAACTTCAAATATCTCTCTCCGTTGAAATGACACGTCAAACAAATTTAAAACAACCAAAGAGTTTATTAACCAATTCAAATGATAGTATTAAATTTATTATTATTTATAACAATGTTTTTATTAAGAATTTTTTCACCAACTGAATGCGACTTAAATCGCTTATTTAAAAATCATAAAATCAAAAATAATTTTAATTCAGCACGAACTTTTTTCAAGAGTTCGACGCTCTACTATGTTAAAAACAAATTACTAACAATCCCTCGCGATTCTCAACATATCCGTGAGTCGCGTTCATCGCTGCCTAGGTTTAGAATTATAATTATTGAAAGACCAAAATTACAAAAATAATTTTAAAAATCGCTACGCAGGCCTACGCAGCTAATTTTTTGAAAAGTAATACTATATTATATGTAGAATAATCTATAATTAAAGATTAAGCAGCATCTGACAGCTTTTTTTTTTGTAGCTCCATAAGAATTTAAACAAGTTAAAAAAAAACGTTGTTTATGTAATTCGTTACGGGGGAGCCTTCGCAAAACAGATAACGTATGGAAATTTATACATAATATACCTAATATATTATGTAAAATATCAAACTCTTGGTAGGTAACGGCTTACCCCTTCCGATACACGGTGATGACAAGTTTACTATTATAAACAACTAACTGTGAGAGCCCAATAAATTGTTAACATTTGATAGTGTGTAATTCCCTAATGGGTTAACTAAACTTTAAGTTCTTAACGGATTAAAACGCAGTCACTATCCCACTTTAAAATCGCATTATAACTTTGTTAAAATCTATTAGTAATATTTTGAATTATTTCCCGCTATATTGGCAATTTTTCCCACTGTGGGGCGGGTTGATTTGTATGGATAGAAAAAAAAATGAAAAATTGTATAGCAAAAACAAAATCTACAAGAAATTCTAAGAAACTTTTCCAAAGAAACCATTGGTCTAAAATCAAACCCTATTCCGCGCCTAACGACATGAAAATCCGTCCGTCCGTCTGTCTTTCTGTCTGTGTGAAACACGCTAACTTTCAAATGTTGGCGGAAGAATAAAAAGTATATGCAGCAGGCTGCTGTTGTCATACTTCTGGTCAGATTAATACTAAATTTCAGTGAAATCTGTCCAGTGGTTCATAAGTTATTAGCAAAATGGGAAATTACAGATGGGTTTTAACCCGAACTCTCGTGTTGAAAAAAAAAAAACGCTAAATACGCTTTGAAAAGGAATGGTAAGCCAAAATATTTTAGAAATTATTTTTGTCACTCAAAAAGCCTAAAAAATATTACACTCAAAAAAAAATTACACCCAAAAAAATTTACACTCGATTTTTTTTTTTTTTTTTTCAAATATTATTAAAAAAAATTTTTACCCCAAATAAATTAAATACTGATGTAAAAAAAATATCAGTTATCAAAAATTTTTATCGAACACAGCTTTTTTGCTCTCCGATATGCAACAATTTCATCCCACAAAAATATCTATGTGTTTTTTTTACGAAATATCATTATGATCCTCAATTACATACTTGTATTTACTAAGAACAATCTGCTGCACCAGCTTCCCTTTGTAATTAACATACAAAGACTTTGGAGGAAATCAATCTATTTATTTCTTAATTTCAGGGATTATGTCTTATATACTTGCCGGCAGTGTTGCCATAAGTTGAAACTGTGAAGGTGCTAGATCTCAAAAAAATGGGTGCTAGATTGTTCTACAGCTATAAAATTGGGTGCTATATTTTTTTTCCAGTTCGTCTACACTAGGGTGCCCCTGATTTTAAAAATTTTGTATTTTCACTGCTCCTATACCCTGCATTTGTTAATCGAAATTAGAACCTGGTAAATCGGTAAAAGTTTCCAATTTCACAAAATTTAAAAAAAATACTTCTTCGATTTTGAGACACTTTTCTTAAGAAAAATTCTTAGATTTTGAGACAAGTTTTGTTTTAGAAAAAGTCTCGGATTCTGAAACTTTTTTTCTGTAGAAAAAGTCTTATATTCTAAGACATTTCTTCTATTGAAAAAGTAGCAGATTCTGAGACCTTTTTTTGAAGAAAAATATCGGATTCTAAAACATTTGTTCTATAGAAAAATCTCAGACTCTGAGATATTTCTTCTTCAGAAAAAGTCAGATTTTGAGAAATTTTTTTATAGAAAAAGTCAAAGACATTTTTTCTATGGAAAAACATGTAGAATCTGAAAAAGAAAAAGTTCTGAATGTTTTTGTATGGAAAAAATATATCAAAATCAAAGAAAATGTCTTAGAATCTGACTTTTCGATAGAAAAAAAGTTCCACAATCTGAGATTAAAAAAAAATATTGTGTGAAAAAATAAAATATTTAAACAAGGTGATGAAAAATTCAATAATTCTGAAGTGGGAGCTAGATTATTGTCTAGCACCCAGTTCTAAAATTTGGGTGCTAGATCAATACCGCGGGTGCTAGATCTAGCTCCCAAAGTGCTGACATGGCAAGCCTGCTTGCCGGTCATAATCCCAAAAATTGTTCGAATTATATCCAGCGGCAATTAGTAAAACATTGCCGCTGGATATGTTCTTGCATATCGGTATATAAAACTATGTTTTTTTTTTACATTTGAGGTGTAGGGTATGTTCAGCAACTTTGTAGAAAATATTATGGCAAATATTTTTATGAAACATATTAACCCTCTAACTCCCTCTCATAACGTTATTTTTTGGCTCTATTATAACAAATCGCTAAAAACACTTCGAAAGAGGGGGAGGGTGGGGATGAAATGTTTTACAAAAATGTTGCAAATAAAACTTTTCTATACCTCAGAGCACACCAAAGCCCAAAAATGAACACAAACACCAAAAAGAGTCAAGTTCTTCACTCAAAAAAATACGTTAGTAGATTTACTAATTTTTTTTTGCTAACTTTTAGCAAATTTTTAGTTGAGATTAGCATGTTAGCAAAAAATTCTTGTAAACTTCATTTAGCACATTAGCAATTTTAAACAAACTTTGAACTAATTTCTTTTGCTAAATTTGAAATTGAGTTGACAACATTTTTACAAGATTTTTTGCTAACATTAGCAAAAATAAATGGTAAATTTTTTTTATTTTCAGAAAACTTAAAATGGCGCTATCTCGGAAACTAAGCCAGATAGAGCAAAATGGAGGGCATTTTTGGTTCTTAGAATCTCCATACTTTCGCGGGTCCTCTTCACATGTGTAGACCCTAACGGGACCTAACTTTGGATCCAAAAAAGTTAGCATTCCCGAAAATTTTAAAATGCTCATATTCTCGGTAAATATTGCCGACACAACAAAAAGTTCAAAAGAATTTTTGTAGCTCTCAACACGTAGAATAAGACCGCAAAATAACCAAAAGCTCTCCGAGTAATATTTTTGAAGTTATCGAGTTTTTTAATTCTCAAGACCCCAGTGATCCCCTAAAATCACGTATCTCAAAAACTAAGCAAGGTAGAGCGAAACGGACACAAATTTTGGATCAAAAACTATGACGATTTTTAAGGAACCTAACTAGGTCTAGGCCCATCGGGATCTGGACCTATTTTGTCCGAACCCAATGGGGTCCTCAAATGTGTATGAACTAAGTTGAAATAAAAAAAATTTCAGTTGACTAATTTTTAGCAAAACGTTTTTGCTAACTTTACCAAAAAAATTGTGGGTTCAAAATCAGCAAATTTTCTTGTAGGTTTACAATCTTTTTTTGCTAACTTTACAGCTTTTTTTTTGAGTGTATGTTTTGCTTATGAAAAAAAGGACGAACGGGCTAATCTTCATGTCGTTAGGCGCGGTATAGGGTTTGATTTTATAAATGGTTTCTTTGGGAAATGTTCTTAGAATTTCTTGTAGATTATGTTTTTGCTATACGACAAAGAAAATCGAACCGCCCTAATGAATACCCTCCACAATTAAGTGATAATAAATTTTCTAACGTGAACAAAATAACATTTTTGATTAGAAATATTTTATTTTGTGCAATAAAACTTTTTAAGTAATTTTTGAAAAAAAAAAAAGATAATTTACTAAATTTTTTTTGAGTGTAAAATTTTTTCGAGTGTATTATTTTTTGTAGTGTAAAAATATTTTTGAGTGTCAAAAATACGTTGCAAAATATTTGTGTGAATTACAAATGTGTTTAAAACATGTATAACGGGGTTTCAACACTTCAATTTAAGGCGAAAATAATCTGAAATTCACGGTTTTGCTAATTCACGGTTTTGATTATAACCACTATACCGATTTGGCTGAAATTCAAATGAAATTCATATTCAAATATATATGACACGCTTCAGCATCCTCAGAATTGCCTTTCGAAAGTTAGCGTGTTTTTTATCTCGTAAATTCATGAAAAACCCTTGCCGAAATTCAGTCATTTGCTCATAACTTTTGAATCACTGGACCGATTTCGCTGGATTGCAATACCAACCTGACCAGGTATATGGCAAACTTCAGGAACCTCCGTAAAGTCTTTCAAAAGTTAGCGTGTTTTCAACAGACAGACGGGCAGGCGGACGGACATTGCTAGATCGTGAATATATGGGATCATGAATATATGGGGTCCTAGACCAATATTTCGAGGTGTTACAAACGGAATGACAAACTTATATATACCCTCTATCACTAGAGTGGAGGGTATAAAAATTAGATAAATGCAGATTTTATCAGATATGAGCACAGATAAAATCTTTTTGCAAGGGTAGCTGTGTTTTTCTATCATCGTGTGTTATATTTTTATACAAAATTTGGACATTTGAAATCTTATCCTCATTAAGGTTTTGTACATCTACGACTCTTCCTGCTTTTATGTAAAATGTTAGAATTTTTACAAAATTTTTAATACATACCTTAAGGTGCGAACAAAAACGTACAACATGATTACATACAGTGACTAATAACGCCATCTTTCGTGTTTTATTTGTAACTGTAGTTTTTATATTTTATTTAGGATTTAAAAAAAAACTTTAAAGGTAATATTTATTCTTAATAAATTTAAATCATTGAAAAATAAAGCACTTTTAAATAAACATACATTTTTAAAAAATCCCAAATAATATTTTAATTTTAATACTTTTATTTGTCACTGGGTGTTTCCAGTAGTACTAGAACAAGTAGGTACTTTTAACCAAAAAAAATAAATTGTGCATCTATGAGAAAATATTTAAATATTTTATAAATGATGAAAATATTTTTTCAACACTTATTTAACAAAAAAAAAAAAAACAAACATGTGTGAAATTTATAGACAGCCAAGACCGACCATATTATAATCTTTACCAGTTCTAGCCGAAAAATGGCCTCAAGTCCAAACTATTTTTTTTTTTTTTGAATTTTGCAACTCTTGAAGCGGAATATGAATTATTATGGCCTAACAGACTTTTGAGATTTTTTTCAGTTTTTTTGGAATGTCGGGATCAACTCGCTCAAATCGATTTTATTTAAAAAATGAGGTTATGAAACATTTTTTTTTATTTATTTTCTCTGGTACCTTCTTTTTACAAAACCGGATACATTACTTCTAATTGTAAGTACTGCTACCCTCCCAAAAAAAATATTCGCGGTCAAAATCATAAGTTCAAGGGTCACTTACAAGGAAGGTCTTTCACAGGACACCCACCGATTGTCCTGAAACTTACATGTAGGAAAGACGGGAGCAAAATAAGAGTAACCTGTTCAATTTCGTCTAAGTTTTAACTAAAATATCGAAAATTGTATAATAAATATTTATAGAACAATGTTTTTAATAAAAAATTTAAGAGCCGTTTTACTCCATTTAGCTTGTAGTTGAAGACCTTCATCATCCAGTTCGCTTGCAGTGATTTAATTTTTGCATTATTACACCTTTTTTCATGGGTTTGTTTGGTTTTTTTATTTTATACAAATTAAGAATGCATTTTTTACACTAAAATTGTGCTGCATAACAAAAAAAAAATGCATGCAGGTTTGAATTTAAAATTTTACATTCATTTACACAGAATCAACAAACAAAATACACATACTACTAAATGAATATGTGAAGTGTGTATGGGTGTGTAACAAATAAAAACCATTGAATATTTATTTACGTTGAACTTTAATTTCTATTCAAATTACTCATACGTAACAGTGAACTAAAAGAGTTGCTACAAGGGCATACACATTTACATTAGACTGGCACTTAAAATTCTATTTTGAAATTTCTTTCCAGTCTTTTAAAATGTTGGCGATATTTGGTCTAAGTTTTTCAATTTTTTCCCAAATCTCCACCACATAATTTTTAAGACCAAAAGTTTGACAAAAAATGTTTTAAAAAAAAAAATTAATTAAATACAATTTTTCAAAATGGCGTAATAATTATTACAACTAGAGATGGGCGAGTGAGTGATTTTTGACTCATACTCACTCACGCTCACGACAGGAATTTTCAAATCACGCACACTCACTCACGAGCATATTTTTTCGACTCACACTCACTCATTATCACGTGAGTAAATTTAATACAACTCACACTCACTTGCACTCACGCAAGCTTCACTCACACTCACGTTGACTCACACTCACGAAACTTTTATTTATACAAAAAAATAAATTCAAAAATTAAAATTTCAAAAATCTTTAAAAATTTTCAGCAAAATTTAAAGTTCCACGAAATTTTACACTTGTTTTGCTTTTTTTGAGACGAAATCTTAAGTTTAGCCAAATTTTACAATTTGTTGTTGCTTTTTTTAGTACGAAAGGAAATATGAAGAGAAAATAAATCACGCAAACTCATGCAAAAAAATCGACTCACGCACACTCACTCACGCAAAAATCTTACTCACGCACACTCACTCACGCAATTTTTTTCTCCACTCACACTCACTCACAATCACGTGAGTAAAATTGAATTCAGTCACACTCACGCGTGAATCACTCTCTAATCTGCTCATGTGCGCATCTCAAATTACAACAGACGAAAAATCCCTAATTTTTGGTAGCCTGGTATTGGTTGATGAAATACGCCAGAATCAATCAGAAAACCGATTTTTAACTTTTTGTTAGTTAGGGCGTTTTAGCTTACGATATACTCTCTTCCACTATTCTAAGTGTAGGGTATAATAACATCCATATAACACTGTTCATTCTTAATACAACCTTGCTCACATATAAATATTTATTTTAGTGTGGTAATGTGTGCGGTTTGTAAGTAAGTGTAAGTACATTGATAACCCTCAATTTACGCGATAACATATTGGTGCAGTTTTGAGTCAAAATATATAAATGTACAGTAGGGCAAATATGTATGGAGATTTTTTTCAATTTTCGAAACAGGACCAGTGGCGCAGTGTCTTCGGATTTTTCTTTTTATTTTGAAAATCGATAAGTTCCGAACCAAGTAAAACGACATTTTTTTGAGTTTTTTTAATATCATTTAAACATTTTTCTCGTCCTAATGTACAGTTCCTGTCCCAAAACAGATTTTTGTATAACCTTTTAACCTTAATTCATGCGCTTAAAGTTAACTTTAGTCCCAGTAAACCTCGTTAATCGAGTGTTACCTGCATTCCTAACACGAAGTAAAGAACCAAATTAAAATGAAATAAATAAAAAGTTAAAAATGTTAAAAGCACCAACAATTGTTTGTTAAGTTATTCCGTAAATAAAACAAGTAAGAAAGTTATAGTCGGTCAAGACCGACCATATGATACCCTACACCAGTGTTTTCCGGAAAATGGTTCCCAAGTCCAAACATGGACCGATTGGGTCTGTCTTTTGTTAGATCTTTATTTAGTGTAGAAAACACACACAGATAAAACTTTAGTGGAATTGGTTTATTTTTTTATCAATAGACCGATTTAACTGAATATCGGTCGAAATTTTTATAAGGGGGACTTAATCCAAAAATGGTACAATTATATTCCGATTTGATTAGGTTACTAAAGTACACGTTTAACACCTAAAAATAAAATTTTTATCAAATATTTCCATTTGTATGAATTTTGAGGGAATTATGTGAATATCGGGAGGGTGGTTTGTATGGGGACTAGCAGAAGGACTGATCCGATCCTTTGAAATATGGAATGATGATTTGTGCGTACAAAATTTTATTACCTGCTAAATTTCAAAGCATTAAGCCGAATCCAAAGGGGGCGTTGGTATGGGGGCTAGGTCTTAACGTTCACCGATTTTCTCCAATTTCAATAGGCTTCGTCCTTGGGCCAATAGATGCTTAAGCTTCAAATTTCAAGTCAATTGATTGAAAATTGCGACCTTTATCGTGCTTAAACCGATAGATGGACAGACGGACGGACGGACATCGCTAAATCGACTCAAAAACTAATTCTGAGTCGATCGGCGAAGGTATGTCTAGGACCAATATTTCGGGTAGTTACAAACATCAGCACAAACTCAATATACCCCTGTACCACAGAGTTGTGTAGGGTATAAAAATTGCACGAATTTTATTTTTTTTTTAAGAAAAATCTTGTTTAATTTTTATTTAATTTTATTTGTTGTTGCTGGCGGTTGCCTCCATTATGTTTGTTTTCAGAGCTGACAAAAACAAACATTTTTATGTACGAGTTCTACAACAAAAAGTATTACCCAAGGCCATATACTCCATAAATATAAATTCATATACATTCATATTTAGCTAGTTTATGCATGAGTATACACAACGATTCAATTCAAATTAGATGTACAAAAAATTAAAACAAAAAGTACCCCTGTTTTATAACACTATGTTCTGAACTATTATAACATGACTTTATTGAAAAAAATGGATAAAGGTTTTTAAATCCAATGTCTTAGAGATGGGCACATGAGCAGCTTAGTGCGTAATTCACGAGATTCCCCCTATATCAGAGTGGTGTAAAAACAAATTGCGTGAGTGAGTGTGCGTGAGTAAGATTTTTTGAGTCGATTTTTTGCTTTATTTTGCGTTATAAGGGTTCAAGTTGAAAAAATGCAGAAGAAAAATTGAATTTCTAAAAATTATAGACATTTCTGGTACTCCCATACCGGTTTCAAACACTCCATAATTCATTAAATTTGGCTAAACTCTAAATTTTTTTCAAAAAAAGCCAGAAAATTTTGAAAAGTTTGCCGAAATTTTAAATTTTGCTGAGAACTTTGTTAAATTTTTGAAATTTTTGAAATTTTTTTTTTTTAATAAATAAGAGTTTCGTGAGTGTGAATGTGAGTCAACGTGAGTGAAGCTTGTGAGTTCACGTGAGTGTGAGTTGTCTTAAATATAATCTTTTGATTGTAAGTGAATGTGAGTAGAATAAAAATTTACTGCCGTGAAAGTGAGTTTGAATCAAAAGTCAAAAAATTTTTTTTTATAGATTTTTGATATTTTGTAGGGTATAAATTTATCAAATTAAGCCAAATTTACTGGTTTTTAGTTACATTCTGAGGGTATAAAAGTTCGTTTAGGTATTAGTCAGCGTTTAGATGTTTATTTTGAAAAATACTTGTTTAATTCATACTTTCTTTCTTATTTTGTTAAATTTTTTAAAATTGTTTTATTTATTCCGCATATTTCACGATCATAGTGTTAATACAAGTTTAACTAACTAAATGTGTTCATGTTTGTTTGCATATTGTGGTTAAGTTTTTTTTTCTGTGTTATTGTATGTATGTAGTAGTAAATTAACACCACTCAAAAACAAACAGAAAATAACGGGTCTTAATTACCTTATATGTGTGTGAATATAGGCGATTTTTACGCGTGTGTAAACGTTGGTTAGTTAGATGTTGATTATTTAACCCTTTAATGAAACATATTACCTAAAAAGAAAAAAAATATTTTTAACGTTAAGGGGCCCTGTTGGTAGAGGGCTAGTCTATGAACCTGGGGGTCGTGCGTTCGAACCCACGTCTATGAACCGGGGGTCGTGAGTTCGATTCTCAATAGAACTTTTGGTCGGTTTCGCTACAACGGTCTATGTTATCAGCTCTTGGTTAGTTTGAAATTATTTAAAAACAAGTAAAAAAGTTAAATTCGGCCTTGCCGAATGTAGTGATACACTCCACAATTTCAAAATGATTATTGCAAAAAACTGTATTTAAAATGAAATTCGCGATTTTTTTTTTCAAAAATATGTTCGTACTTGTTTAAATACCATTTGGTGTTCAATTATGTTCACATATCACAACCAGCAGCCGAATTACATCATTTTGTATTTTTAGGTTATGTTGAATATACTAACATTTTTGAGGTGTCCTTTCATTTTCGTTCATAACTTTTGAACCGCTGAACCAATATCGCTCAAATGCAACACCAAACTTCTCCGGAGAACTTCCAATAAATATGTTAAGTTTCAGTCATCTCCGTGTAATACTTTGGCCGTGATCACCATTTCCACAGACAGACGGACATAGCTAGAATGTCTTAAAATCAATCGGGGATCATAAATATATATGGGGCATTCCATGTGAAATCGGACACTTTGAAAAACTTTTTTTTTTAGATTTTCCCAATTTGTTTACAGTTTTTAGTACCCTTCGAAAACTCTTTCGTAGTAAATTTTCAGAATTTTTTGATGACCCGTTCAAAAGATATCGAATTTTGAAAAATTGGTAGTTTGTTCCTTTACTCAAACTTCTTTTAATCATAACTTCTTCAATAATGCTCCAAATTTAAATTTTTTTTTTTCAAAATTTTTGTTTTTTTACGTACTTTAAAAAAAAAATCGCAAAAAATTCCTGAAAGCGCTCTTGTATGCGATTTTTAAGTTTAAAAATTTAAATCTCATTTTTGAAAATGTTTGTACTCTTCAATTTTTTTTTAATTTTTTTGTGTAAAACATCTATCGATTCTACAAATTTTTTGCCCAGGAGGATCGTGGAATAACGGTTATTACTATTTTTTTAAATTTTTTTTAAAAATTTTATTGTAATTTTCCAATCTTAAAATCATTTCTACTGCTCCAATGGTGCGTCATAGAGGGGTCCTTAATAAGGCCGACACCCATTAATTTTTACGTCTTAACATTTCTTTGGAACAAACTAATAACCTATCTCCAATTTCTAAGGGGGCTCCCACACAAAACGACATTTCTTAAAATTTGCTCCAACCGCTCTAACTTCCCTAATAGTACCCTTAGATCAACAAAATGTATGACCGACCCACACTATTTTTTTAGTCCAAACATTTTCTCTGAACACACCTACCCTCTATCTTTAACTGTTAAGGCGGTCCCCATACAATTTTTTTTATTTTTTGTAAATTTTGTTTATTTAATCAGCTTCTACGTCATTAGTGAGACCGACCACCATTTATTTTTACCATACAACATTTTTTTAAAACATACCCACGCCCTATCTCCACTCCCTAAGTAGGCTCCCATACAAATAACAGTTAGAGGAAATTTTATAAAAATATAATTTTGTATGGGAGCCTACTTAGGGAGTTGAGATAGGGCGTAGGTATATTTTGAAAAATGTTGTAGGGTAAAAATAAATGGGGGTCGATCTCACTAATGATCCCTCTCGGACGCACCATTGGACCGGTAGAAGCTGATTAAATAAAACAAATTTACAAAAAATAAAAAAAATTGTATAAGGGTCCCCTTAACAGTTAAAGATAGAGGGTAGGTGTGTTCAGAGAAAATGTTTGGACTAAAAAAATATTGTGGGTTGGTCATACATTTTGTTGCTCTAAGGGTATTATTAGGGAAGTTAGAACGGTTGGAGCAAATTTTAAGAAATGTCGTTTTGTGTGGGAGCCCCCTTAGAAATTGGAGATAGGGTATTAGTTTGTTCCAATGAAATGTTAAGACGTAAAAATTAATGGGGGTCGGCCTTATAAAGGACCCCTCTATGACGCACCATTGGAGCAGTAGAAATGATTTTAAGATTGGCAAATTACAATAAAATTTTTTCAAAAAATTTTAAAAAATAGTAATAATCGTTATCCCACGATCCTCCTGGGCAAAAAAATTGTAGAATCGATAGATGTTTTACACAAAAAAAATAAAAAAAAAAATCTAAGAGTACAAACATTTTCAAAAATGAGATTTAAATTTTAAAACTTAAAAATCGCATACTAGAGCGCTTTCAGGAATTTTTTGCGATTTTTTTTAAAAAAAAGTACGTAAAAAAACAAAAATTTTTAAAAAAAAATTTAAATTTGGACCATTATTGAAGAAGTTATGATTAAAAGAAGTTTGAGTAAAGGAACAAACTACCAATTTTTCAAAATTCGATATCTTTTGAACGGGTCATCAAAAAAATCTGAAAACTTAGCACAAAGGAGTTTTCGAAGGGTACTTAAAAATGTTAACAAATTGGGAAAATCTAAAAAAAAAGTTTTCAAAGTGTCCGATTTCACATGGAATGCCCCATATACTTTATGGGGTCCCAGACCGATATTTTGATTTAAAAACGGAATGACAAACTTATATATACCCTCTATCACTAAGTGGAAGGTATAAAAATTATAGGTAATTATATGGTAAAACAATGAAAGGGAGTTTATTATTTTTTCAGCTCGAGGTAAATTGTCTTTCAGAAATTTGCTATATAAAAAACATTTCAGAAATTTTCTATAGAAAAATTTTCTTTGAACAGTTTTCTGTACAAAAATTGTCTTTCTGAAATTTTCTAAAGAAAAAGTTTTCTATGGAAAATTGTCTTTCAAAATTTTTTTATAGAAAAATTATCTTTTAGGAATTCTCTATAGAAAAATTTTCTATAGAAGAATTGTTTTTGAGAAATTTTTTATGAAAAAATTTCCAGAAAAAATTTCTTAAAGTCATTGTTCTAATGATGCAATATCTCTCCAAAAAGTCTCAAAGACAATTTTTCTATAAAAAATATGTTTTTCAAAAAAAAAAAAAAAAAAATTATAGAAAATTTCAGAAAGGCATATTCTATAGAAAATTTCTGAAAGACAGTTCTTCCATATAAAATTTTTTAAAGACAATTCTTCTATAGAAAATTTCTGAAAGACAATTTTTCTATAGAAAATTTTTAAAAGTCAATTCTTCTATAAAAATTTCTGAGAGACAGTTTTTCTTATAAATTTATCAAAGACAATTTTTCTTTATGAAATTTGTCAAGGACAACTTTTCTATAGAAAATTGTTCAAAGACAGTTTTTCTATAGACAATTATTTTATACAAACTTTTTCAGAGACAATTTTTCTATAGAAAATTGTTTGTTAAAAAATTTCTCAAAAACAATTTTTCTTTCGAATTTTTTTTTAGAAATTTTCTATAGAAAAATATGTCTTTCAGAAAATTTCTATAGAAACATCGACTTTCAAATTGAGCTTGAAAAAATTTTTATAGAAAAATTGTCTGTAGATATATTTTTTGTAGAAAATTGTCTGAGAATTTTTTTTTTTTTTTTAAATTGTCTTTAAGAGATTTCTTACAAAAGAATTGTCTTTTAGAAATTTTCTATAGCAAAATTGTCTTTGAGAAAATTTCTATAAGAAATTGTCTTTGAAAAATTTTTTATATAGAAAAATTGTCTTTATAGAAAATTTCTGAAAGACAGTTCTTCTATATAAAATTTTTGAAAGACAATTCTTCTATAGAAAATTTCTTAAAGACAATTTTTCTATAGAAAATTTTTAAAAGTCAATTTCTATAGAAAATTGTTCAAAGACAGTTTTTCTATATATTTCTGAAAGACAGTTCTTTCTGAAAGACAGTTCTTTTGAAGAGATATTGCAGCATTAAAACATCGTCTTTAAAAATTTTCTATAGAAATTTTTTTATTTTCTATAGAAAATTTCGGAGAAACAATTTTTTATAGAAAATTTCTCAAAGGCAATTTTTCTACAAAACATTTCTAAGAGACAATTTCTGAAAAAGGATTTTTTCTATAGTAAATTTCTGAAAGACAAAAAAGTGTGTTTTACTCAAAATAAAATATTTCTACTCAAAATTGTTAATTTTTTTCACGTTAAAAATGTACTATTCTTTAAAAAAGGCATTTTGGAGGGTATCATTGATTCGGCAAAGTCGAATTTAACATTTCTACTTGTTTCAGTTGAATTTACTTACAAAATATTTTAAGTGTATAAAACAAATAACACCGCTCTACAAATCTGAGGTTTATCGCTGCGTTTTGAATGAAACCAAAAAAAAATGTATAGGTTTCGGTTTCCCGATTCCAAAACGGTCACTCAAATGTTTCTATCACGTCACAATTTTGAGAAAATCGCGGTTAAAGTGTCAAAAAGGCCCATTTTGGCCATTTTTGAGCGCCTATAAAATAAGATCCTGACATACGAACGACTTAATATCAAGCTCATTCGAAAGTGCGTAATTTTCTCTTTAAGACAAAATCAAATTTTCTTGGAATTAAATTTTTTGTAATGGTGAAAAAATCATTAGCCACAAGTGCTTTAAATCTAATATTTACGTGTGTATTTGTATGGAAATTTCAATTTACCTATCATCAGAATTCTTTAGAAAATTAGGTAATACTGTTGGTATCCAAACATCAAATATTCATATTTTTTGGTTTTAACCTAGTGAGTTGTTTAAACCTAGTGAGAAAGAATCAAAATAAATTTGACCAGCATTAAAACCACACAGAAAAAAATAAAAAAAATATTTGAGTAAATTTTTAATATTATTGAGTAAAAAATTACTCAATTTTGCACCAGTAAACGATTTAATAGTATTGAGGAAATTTTTAATAAAAATTTATTAAATGTTCGAAAAAAAAAATTTGAGTAAATTTTTAATTGTGCCAATTTTCAAAATTTATCTATTTATTTTTTTTAAGGTCGAATCAGAATCAAATTGCGTCGCGCAAGACGTAAAAAAACGAAAACAAACACGTCAAATTTGAAATTTTTAATTTTTAAAGTTTAAAAAAGTTTTAAATTTTTTACAAAAAAAAAACAAAAAACTTGTTTTTCAAACTTTACCAAACATATTTATGTCTCAAAAACATAGGAAAATTTTATAATGACGATTACAAACTTTCATATACATACACAAAAAACAATAAACTAAACGAGAATTCAAAAAAATAAAAAAAAATGTTAAATTTTTATTAAATTATTTACTTAAATTGTTTTTAAAATTTTTGAGTAAATTTTTAATTGCGTCAATTAAAAAATTACTCAATTTTTGTTTTTAAATTTAAACAAGTGATTACTCAAATTTGTTTCCTCTTTTTTTCTGTGCAAATAAAAATTGAAAGCAGGTTGGTTGAATTCGGCATGTTTGCCATCGACAACTGTTAGAGTTTTTTTTTTTGTTTTTTTTCTTCTAATAGAAACCTATTCTCTCTTACTAGGAGTAAGGTTATCAAGTTTGTTTAATTTTTATTCAAAATAATTAAAATTTGTTATTTGTTTCACCATTTATTTGTGCAGTAAAAAAGAGTTTATTCTAGTTCGAGGTCATTTTATGTTCTCCATATTGAATTCACAATTACTTTACTTTATTATAATATTCTCCTAACTTTTTCTTTTTCATTAAAAACAAATTAAAATTTATCTACTACCATCTAAGGGTTAACAAAAAAACAACTAAAAATCAAATTGTAAATTTTTTTTGGAGGCAGCAATTACGTATCGTATTATGTGATGATATTCAAAGAATGTTTTAGATACATGTATAATAGAGTGTCCCTTATTTTGGAAATGTTGGAAATCTTGAGACGGTACCCGCTCATTTTTTTCCTTTTGACTTAAAAATAACTCAGGAAAAATTTTACGCCCCTAGGACCACGCCTTCCCTACGCGACGGGGCCTTAAAGAGCGGGGCCTAAAAAATCATTTTTCCATACAAACCAAAAAATTTTTTTTTTTATTTTTAATTTTTTTGTTATTAATTATTATATTACTTGGTTTGCTTATTCACGACAAAAAATTTGATTTTGGAGGGATAAGTCTTTCAGCGCTAAAAAATTTTTCGCAAAAAAAAAATTTGGGCGGCCGGGGTCCTACAGTAAAAAATTTTTAAAAAATATTTTTTTTTAGTTTTGACCAGCAACGGTTTTAGTTGCTATGTTGCTTTAAATGATATATATTCCAAAAAAAAAATTATTCATATCTGTGACATCTTTATCTTTTTCGAAAAAAAAAATTTTGAGCCGTAGGAATCCTACGGTAAAAAATTTTTAAAAAATATTTTTTTTTAGTTTTGAAAAGCAATGGTTTTAGTTTTTATGTTGTTTTTAATGATATATATTCCAAAAAAAATATTATTCATATTTGTGACATTTTTATCGTGTATCGAAAAAAATCATCAATGCATTTTTTACCCTTTTTTAGAACACGATTAAGATGTCACAGATACAAAAAATATTTTTTTATGAATATATATCATTTAAAGCAACATAGCAGCTAAAACCGTTGCTGGTCAAAACTAAAAAAAAATATTTTTTAAAAATTTTTTACTGTAGGACCCCGGCGGCTCAAAATTTTTTTTTGCGAAAAATTTTTTAGCGCTGAAAGACTTATCCCACCAAAATCAAATTTTTTGTTGTGAATAAGCAAACCAAGTAATATAATAAATAATAACAAAAAAATTAAAAATCAAAAAAAAAATTTTTTGGTTTGTATGGAAAAATGATTTTTTAGGCCCCGCTCTTTAAGGGCCCGTCGCGTAGGGAAGGCGTGGTCCTAGGGGCGTAAAATTTTTCCTGAGTTATTTTTAAGTCAAAAGGAAAAAAATGAGCGGGTACCGTCTCAAGATTTCCAACATTTCCAAAATAAGGGACACTCTAATGTATATGGAAAACAGTAAGTAGAAACTTTTATTAGGTCATTCTGTATACATACACATGAAAAAAAATATAGAATCTGTATTGTACATCTAAATAAGTTTGTTTTTGAAAGTATTTGTATGTACACATGTGTGAATTTAGATGAATATTAAGAGGATTATTTTCAATATGAACGAACATGTTTTTAGAAGAAAGTTTTTTTTTAACTATAATAACTATACTACATTGATTCATTCATTCATTCCTTCATATGCATACATGAACAATTCATTTAAATGAACTACTTATACTACTAACAATAAGTGTGTGTGTGTATGCGATGCTGGTGCCACATTGATGATGGGCCACACATATAAATTTTCAAAATGTGTCACTTATGTACTTTTTATAAAAAAAAATATATAAAATTGTTGTCGACAATAAGGAGATTACTTATTTTCTTTTTTAATCAAAGAATAAAATAGGACAATGAATCTTAAAGTTTTTCTTTGAAATTTATAGAAAAAACTTTGTTATTATTGAATATTTTCTTTAAGAGAATTAATGTTATCAACTTATATATTAGAATTTCTGCAATTTTATTTAAATGCAGATAACTTCTTAAATTTTTAAAGGATTTTATTAAAAAATCTGTAGATAAACTGGAAAAAGAGAAAAAACATAAAAAAAAAATTTATCAGGGTGAAACTTTTTTTTTTGCTACCTCCTATTTGACACAAATTCCTTGTTATTTTACAGGCTTTTTACCATTTTTTTAATTTTACAAGCTTTTTACAAAAAAAAAATTGTAAATTTACAATTTTTTTGACGCGATAATACTTACTAGGAGGCTTCGTGGTTGTACTAGATTTTTTGCTACCTCCTATTTTACTAGAATTCCTGGTAAAAATTACGAGTTTTTTTTTATAAATTTACAAATTTTTTGGCGATATAAAATTTACAAGAAATATGTAAAATTACAAGAAAAACTGTAAAATTACAAAAAAAAATAAATTTTTAGCGAAAATTATTTGTTAAAAAACAAGAAAAACAGTTATTGGTAAAATGGGATTACGAGGCTTTTACTAGTAATTTGACAAGTTTTTTTTTTTGGGTGTAGATTAATAGCTTCTTAGACGATTGCAGACAGAAATATTGTATGTAGAATTCGTAAAGCAATTATTTTACCTTAATTTAAACAAAAAAAAAATAAATCAGGATATATTTTCATTTGAGTAAAAACACTTTTTTTATAATGTTAAATTTAAAAAGTTATCATCAGGGAAACCAAAAATATGCTCTAAAAAACACGTTTTATGCGCTTAAAAAATGCCCTTAAAAACGGAAAATATGCTCTTAAAACAATATAAATATGCTCTTAAAAAAATATGTCCCCTTTTTCGAGGTTTTTTTATAATTTTTTAGAGAAAAGACCCAAAAAATAACGTTATGTGGGGTAATAAAAGGGTTAATATGGGTTAATGAAGCAAGAACAGGCCAAAGCGTTATCAATCGTCGGAACCCCATTATTAAAAAAAAAACAAACATTTCAATCCACTTACAAAATTAAAAAAAAAAATCATCCCACTAAAATTAAAAAATTTTAAAAATAAGTTTTGTTATAAAAAAATTGAAAAACAAATTTTCTTAACCCTTCTGCACTCCTTGGGTCAATTTGACCCAATTTTGGTTTTCAAACGCAAAATTTTTCCCTTTAGTTATAAGATATCAACGTGAAACTTTAATTTATCCATTATAGGGACTAAAATTATGGTTTTAAAAGAAAATAATAAAATTTAAATTTTTCCTCCCCCCTTTACATTTAAAAACACGATTTACACACATTTAATATCCTTTAGGTCAATATGACCCAACAAGCGATAATGCAAATTTTACCATTTTTTTTTTCTTCTGAATATAATTGAATTGGGTTCATTTTCATTCAGAATGATAGATCAATAATTTTGTCGGTCAAAGAATCAATAAAATCGCTTTCATTGAATAGTTTTTCATTCTAAATTTTATTATTCTCGTTGATTATTTCATCATTCAAAATTTTATTATTCTCGTACTGTGGGTGGGATTTTGAGAAACCCGCAAAGGTCCCGCCAACCCAAAAAAAAGGGTGAGGTAACAAACCCGGAAAACTAAGGCCCAATAGAAATTTTCTTTACGCTCTCGCAGGTCATGAAGAGCATGATCTATCACCACTTGGTAAATTATCTGGAGTCCGATTCACTCCTGTTTCGTAGAGTCGTTCTACAGGGGACTTGTTAGAATGATCTTATGACAATCTTCGAGTGGGGTCTTGCAAATAGGATCGATTTTAATGCTCGTAAGGCCCAATGTTATGTGTTGACCCTCAGACGGCTTGTGGAATCAGCATCATCTGTATCCATGGGTGGTATATCTATTGAGGAATCAGAAACTCTTGATGTTCTAGGCATAAAAATCCAATGTGATGTTCGTTGGAACAAACATGTTTTTCAAGTGTCAAAAGAAGCATTCAAGTGTATTGGTTTCCTAAAACGGTGCAAGAATTTCTTCACTCCTTCTGATCTCACTATTTATGCTGCCTATATCCTACCGAAAATAAAATACAACTCGCATATCTGGGCAGGTGCTTCAAGGTCTATCTGATCAGGTGCAAAGGAGTGCGTTGAAGCTCATTAATGACAGTAGGATATCCAGCTCTATTGACTCATTGGAGCATAGTCGGAATGAGTGTTGTGCGTCATTGTTATATAGATATAACCACCCAGCAAAAACATGGTAATGAGTTGTGAAAAGTAATCATTATCAAGTACATTATTTATAATGAGTACCCATTACCATTAACATTATTTTAAGCCCAAAAGTAACTACTTTTCAGTAATATATTATAAAAGTACTTCTAAGTAATAATATATCCTTGCACTTGCAGTTTTTAACCTTTACACATCAATTAACTTAAAAAGTAATTAAAAACTTAATAAAAATTACGAAATTTTTAAGTTTTAGTAAAAACAAGTTAAATTTTAAATGTTTTAATTAACTAATTATTTTACTTCTTATTGGTAATGGGTTTTTACTCCTTATTTGTAATCCGAGGCAGTAACTACTTATTTATCTCCATACTCTTCACTAGTTATTTTTGTCTCACGCCCTTGTTAAAATAATTAGTGTTTCATTCAATAAGTAACTACTGATTAACATCTGTTTCGGATTACAAAACCCATTACTAGTAATGCCAATTTTTGCTGGGCACGGTAAGTGTTCAGCTGAGATGGGCGCCTTTCCAGCAGATCACATCCTTACGTTGTCTACTGCGCAATGTCTTGCACAACGAATTACAGAGAAAATTCTTTTCTCATCAGTCAAACTAGCCCTATGTGGAATTAAATCCTTGCAGAAGTCTACCCAGTCAGCTACACTCAAAAAAAAAATACCTTGTAAAATTACAAGAAAAAATTTTTACTTTTTTAGCTACCTCCTATTTTAGAAGAATTTCTAGTAATTTTACAAGCTTTTAACCAATAATTTTGTAATTTTACAAGGTTTTCACCAATAAAATTGTAAATTTACAAATTTTTGGACACGATAAAATTTACAAGGAGATTTCGTTACTTTACTAGATTTTTTGCTATTCCTATTTTACGAGAATTTCTAGTATTTTTACAATATTTTACCAACTTTTTTCCAATGAAATTGTAAATTTACAGTTTTTTGGCGCAATTAAAATTACAAGGAATTCTCGTGAATTTACTAGATTTTTTTTGTAAATTATTTTTGGAAATTTGTAAAATTACAAAAAAAATTGTAAAATTAAAAAAAAAAATTAAATTTTGATCCAAATTTGTTTGTTAAAAAACAAGGAAAACTGTCAAATATTGGTTAAATTACGAGACTTTTCCTAGTAATTTGAACAAGTTTTTTTTGTATGTGTTTAATTTGAAAAAATTCAAATTAAATGTCCACAGACACTACTCCCTCATTCCTTCTCCTCATAACCCATTTTCTAATACCAACACAAGGCATTGCATTAAGTGTTGGCTCAAAGTAAAAAAAGGTTGAATTTCAAATTTGATTTTATTTTTTTAATAATTGTTCTGGAAGGGCTTATTTATTTTATTTTTCATTATTTTTGAATATACTAAAACATGGAATTTTGTTTACATTTTAATGTTGGGTCATATTGACCCAAAGGATTATAGGAAGGGCACATATACAAGGGATGCAGAAGGGTTAAAATAAAAAATTCCCTAAAAACTTGAAAAATGCTCTAAAAATTGAAAAAAATGCTTTTAAAATATGCTCTTATGTTAAAATATGCTCTTACACCTAAAATATGCTAAAATATGCTCTTAAGGCTAAAATATGCAAAAATATGCTCTAACAAATCGATGCTAGATTTCATAAAATCTTCTGAAACGGATAAATACCTTACCCATTTATCAATACAAAGCGCAGGAAAAAATATAATACTGCATATTTTTGGTTTCCCTGGTTATTAATTTCTCAAAAACTTTTAATTTCATTTTTGATTTTACATGGAAAATATATGCACAATTTCGTGGATAAAAATCTGTGTAAGCTAGTGGTTTTGTTCAGAGGTCGATTCTAAGATATTTCAGAGATGTCTGTCCGTCCGTTTGTCTGTTGATATGTAGATTACCACCAAAATATTATACAGATGTCATTGTTACTTAACATATTGTAACTGTTGTTGCTTGGAGAAGTTTGAATGCATTTAGAAGATATCGGTTCAAAAGTTATAAACGAAAATGTAAAGACACCTCAAAAATTTTGTTACATTCCACATAAGAGACATACCGCATCAAATGTTTAGCGAAAAAAACATGTGTACCGTAAAATTCTGAATAGGTTATATGGATAACCCTATATAGAGCTAAGAAAATTGCGTTTTTAAATTTTTCAAAAACTGGGCTTAGGAGGCTTGGTCAAATATTTAAAAAAGGTAAAATTTGTGTCGAGTTGCCTTGTTTAAATATTTATCAAATTAAAACGTTGTATAGTTTTGTATGGGCTATCGATTACTTTTTTTTTTTGGAAAATTTTCAGAACCTGTTCTGAAATTTGCAATTTTTTAAAAAAGTAAATTTATCAAAAATCTGGCCACTTTTGTTTTTATTTTAATTATTTTTTTAATATTAGATGTTTGTCTATCCACACAAAAAAATTGAGACATGTGTTTTTCGTTTTTTTTTTTTTTCGAGAAAATCGCATTTGAATTTTGAATTTAATAACAATTTAGTAATTTTCTTGTATTTTCTTATTTCAACGTAGCGTATGAGTAATATTTATGCAAATATTTAATACTCAATCGCTACGTTGAAACAAGAAAATACAAGCAAATTACAAAATTGTTATGAAATTAAATATTCAAATGCGATTTTCTCAAAAAAAAAAAAAAAAAAACGAAAACCACATGTCTGAATTTTTTTGTGTGGATAGACAAACATCTATACTTAAAAACTAAAAAAAGTGGCCGGATTTTTGATTAATTGACTTTTTTAAAAATGAAAAATTTTAAAAAATGAAAAATTTCAGAATATTTGACCACGCCTCCTAAGCCCAGTTTTTGAAAAATTGAAAACTGGGCTTAGGAGGCGCCTAAAAATGGAGTCATGTGTAGGTTTTTAATTTTTTTTATTGCATCTTTATGATCCCATATTGGTCATACGTTTACTCACCAAACCGGTTTTTGATATCTTGATTGGTTCAAAGGTTAGTAAAAGGAGCTATGTGTTCGTCATACTAAAAATGAAAAGGAGTTTTGTGTTAAGCTACACATAACTTTTTTGATAAAAAAGTAATAGAACGTGACAAAATGGACCACTATATTAGTAATATGAGGTTCACACATGACTTCCAAGAATTTCGGATGAATTTGTCAAGATTTTTTGGAAAATATTTGCATATTTTCATGCAGTTATCAAAATCCAAAATGGCGGGTAATAAAGCCTTGTAAATGCAATTAAATCATTTCACGTCGAAAAATTTTAGTATCTAAAGTACAGCATCTTTCAAAGATGTCAATTTATGTCGAAGATCTTGAATAGTTACAGGAAAAAACAAAAATTCATCACCAGTTCGCGAAATCTGTTCTTCGCTATTTAATAAAGAGCTCTCAAATATCAAAATTTCAAGGACCTTGTCGAACTAATGTCGTTTTAAACCACCACCAAAGTTAATTTAGTCTTTGTCGCTCTCAAAAAGAAATTAAAAATAAAAATGGTTTCATAAACAAAAGGAGTTATGTGTTAAAAATATTTCCATTTTATTTAAATTTTGCTCCAAAAAGTACTTAAAAAAAGAGTTATGTGTATGTTTTTTGAAAATTTCCTCACCCCTGGAAAACCGTAAAATGTTTTATACTTTTTTTGTAGTATGTGGATAGCATATCGGTATAAGAATTTTTTATAGAACAAACATTTAAAAAATATCGCGAAGGGACGAAAATAAATTGTTTTTTCGTTCTCCTGAACACTTGCCCAGAAACACATGACTACATTTTTAGGCGCAGCGACGATATGTAGGCTGACCATACGTACTGATTTGATCAGTACATGTACTGATTTTTGATCACGTGTACTGATCAAAAGACGTTGTACTGATTTGTACTGATTTTTTGAAATATGTACTGATTGTACTGATTTTTAATCATTTTAACATAAAAAATAATTTTTTTCTAAAATTTTATACAAAAATTTGAATTTCCATAAAATAAGTCATCGGAGTAGATTTTTATAACTTATGACAAAGAGATAATTTGAGTTAAATCAATTCTAAAAAGTTTAGAGTTCGTGAATTAAGAGGTTCATTAACGCAAAAATGTATCTCAGCATGAGGTTATTTTGATCCTATAAGTATGAAAAGGTTTATATGAAAAGACGCCCACAATCTTTGAGGTTTTCTAAACGAAAAGTTCACGGGATGATGGATTTTTTATATTTTTAGAAATATAATGTAACTGCAACAATTCAAATGATTCTGAGATGTTCAATGAGGTAATGTCTTAAGAATTTATTGGACAAATCACTCAGAACATCAGCCGCTATTTAAAAAACATGTGCTTTTTATCTGGGAAGTTTTATAAAAGACAGAGTTATCAGAACTTATGCGAAAAAGTCATCAGAATTTAAGGGATTTTCTTAAACTCAAAACCTGTGGGTTTTTGTTTGTTATAATTTCTGCGCTGATCAACGATCAACATTCAAATGAAGTTGTTTGAAGTCAGTAAAATTGTTTGCAAAATAATGACAACAGTTTAAGGCAGTTGTTTTTTAACCTTTGTTTTTAAACAGCTATTTTTAAACAGTTGTTTTTACTAAAATACTAATTGCCCCAAGTTTGCTAGTTAAACCAAATTTTTTTGAGTGATGAAAAAATGATCACTGTTATGCCATAGAAAAGAGTTTTTAGAGAGGTATTTCACGAAAATATAAACGTAAAAGCATGGGCGTACTGATTTGAGTTCAGAAAAAAATGGTCACCCTACATATATGGCTATTCATACAACCTATTCAGAAAATCAAGGAACATATATTTTTCTGTAGCGGGACAGTTGGTGTGGAATGCCTCATAAGCTAAAAATACAAAAATTCTTAAATTTGGCTGCTGTTTGACAGATGTGAACAGAATTGGAAACCGAAAGGTATTTAAAAAATATTTTTCATTCCGAAAAGTTTTTTGCGGATTTTTTTTTTATTAATTTTTTTTTTTCTGTGCAAGTTTTAAAAAATAGTCTCAAAATAATATTTCTTTAACCTTTGACATCTTTCTGTACACTAAAAAAAAAAAAAAAAAAAACTGGGTATTTAATACTAAAAATTTAACTAATGGAGCTAATGTTTTAATTAAAAATGATCTAGCTGAGAAATTCATAATCAATAGTAAAATTTTTTACTAATATTATTCAAAACCAGTAAAAATTACTAATTTTAGTACTTTAAAGATACTAAAAAACTACTGTACTTCTGGTAGTTAGTAACTTATTAGTAGATTTGGGTACCAAATCACTTAAGGTGGCTTCAGACCATAATATTTGTAATAATATCTGTCAAAATTTTGTGTAAAACCTATAAAATAGTATGGTGTAAACACAAATCGGTATAAAACCAAGAGAAATACGGATTAAAAAATGACAAGCGGATACGTATTCTCATTTTTAGAAATTTCTCTAAAAATGAGAAAACGTATACGCTTTTCATAAGATCAGGGTTGTATTTATTTTGATAATATTTAAGATGTGATGGTGTAAATACGCAAAGGATGTTTTTAAAAGATTTTTTGACAAGCGGAGAAAATTTCGTATTATTTAAGATACGTATTTTCTTACGACTCAGTATTATAGTCTGAAGTGGGCTTTACTAATACTTTAACTGTAGAACTATTTTGAGTGTAGAAAAAATCTATCAGACTTTAAGAATTTCTGTGGAAACACTGTCACATAATCCGATACAATTTTCTATTGGAAAAAATATATTAGACATCTGAATCTTAGGCATTTTCTACATAGTAAAATAGAATCTGAGACTTTTCCAAAAGGACAATTTTACAGGATCTGATAATTTTTCTACTACAAAAATATCTCAGAATCTGACAATTTTTTATAGGAAAAATTACTCAAAATCTTATATTTTTTCTGTCTTTTGTATAGAAAATATGAAAATTTTAAGAACATCTCATAATCTGAGCCTTTTCTATATAGAATCTGTGACTTTTTCTATATAGAAAAACTACTTAGAATCTGAGACTGTCTATAGGAAAAATTTCGTAGAAACTGACAAAAAATTTTTGAGAACCTGAATCTTTTTCTGTCTCAGAATCTGAGACTTTTTTTACAGGAAAAATGATTCAGAAACTGTGCTTTTTATACCCTACACCACTCTGTGGTACAGGGTATAATGAGTTTGTGCTGATGTTTGTAACTACCCGAAATATTGGTCCCAGACATACCTTTAAGCATACCGATCGACTTACTTTATCGAATCGAATTACTTTATGGTCGGTCTTGACCGACTTTAACTTTCCTACTTGTTTTAGATTAACAATGTTTTTCAATAATTTTAGATTTGTGTTTTTTGAGTGTATAACTTGTATAATTTAAATAAGTTTACATAAATGTCTGGTGGAAGTTATAAAATGTTATTTGTAAAAATGTTGCTGTTACATTATTAAACATTGTATAAATGTTTTTACACATACCAGAAAGGCAAAAGCCACTTTACTTACATATTGTCATATGGGTATGCCAAAAAAAAAAAAAAAATATTTCGTATGCCCTCAATTTCATAAATAATCCAATTGTTGTATACCCTACACTCAGAGGTGGACTTTTGTGATTATGCAGTGGTAAGATACAACAATTTATTAAAAAAAAGGTTTTTTGTTAATCAAAAAATTTTGTGCATTCAAAAATGCACTGGAAAAATATTTGACACACCAGTTTAAACGTGCAATAAATTTTTTTTTTTACAAAATTTTTTTTTTGTTAAAATTTTTCAAAAAAAATACGTAAAAAAGTTTGTTACGAACAAAAATAAAAACTTGTTACGAAATTGTGAAACAAATTTCAGTCTAAAATTTGCACACAAAATATCATTAACAAGACAAACCCACATTTAAAATCCTACTGATTATAACACTAACTGTGGAGTTTCAAACCGGTATGGGAAATACCAGGAATGTCTACAATTTTTAGAAATTTAATTTTTCTTCTGCATTTTTTCAACTTGAGCCCTTATAACAAATATAATATCTGTACTTACAGAAAAAATAAAATATTTTCAAGATTGTTTAGGGTATTTTAAGATTCGTCCAAGCCGAATTTAACTCTTTTTACTTATTTTATTTTCCATTTTCCTAGAGTGAAAATCAAATTTCCTTTTAAAATTGTATGTTTAATTCATTTATTACATTGACTGTACAAATTTTCTACTGAAAAATTTTTTTTGATTACATTTATTGCATACATAAAACTTTTTTTTCCCCCCAGAAAACATTTCAAAATTGTCCTTGAACTTATTTCTACTAATAGTTGTTCTCTTTTACCTCTTCATCGATGATTGTATTTCATGTACTTTTGTTTGTGTGTGTTTATAAAGATAATGTTTAATATCTATCGTATGTTTAGTTGGGGTAAAACTTTTATATGATTTTTTTTGAAAGGATTGAACTAAAAACTGGAAAAACGAAACTCAAAGCTCTCTACATACAAATTTAGTTTCAATTCACACTTTTATTAAAAACTTTGTTGACCATGATAGATTTCTAATTCAAAATTTTATTATTAAATCTCATTTTTACAATTTGTATTCCCATGATAACCCCTAATGAAATGTTATGAGGAAAATATTTGTAGTACTGGTATCTGGAGAAATCTTCAGTTTGTAGAACATTGTTTACCCTTTAAATAGAGGTTTTATTAGACTGACAAGGAAGGTATCCTTGGTGTCACACGCCGATCTTAATGGAATAGGTTTTATTTTGTAGAGTAGGAAAAATAAAAGGACACATATTTTTTTAGCGGCCCAAATTCATAATTTTTCAGTTTTTTGCGTTTATCTCCTATACTATGCAAATAAACCTAGCCATGTAACATACCAAATGAAAGGTCTTTGGAAAACCTATCTTCGTGTGTAAAGAACGTGTCCAAGCATGCACAACTTTTCGCCATATTGAGTAAATATGGATCCCCAATTTGAAATTTTTTATTTAAATCTGACTTTTTTTTAGTTTTTAATTACTAAAAGAAATGAACTATTAATTTAAAATTGTTATTCTTCGACCTTTCTAATTTAATTAAAAATTATTCTAGCTCGAGGCCAGTGTAATTTTGTAAATAAATATTCCTTTAGTTTTTTCCAATATTCAATCTATGAAGTTCGAAAAATTGAATTGAAGAAATATTTATATACAATATAACACTGGCCTCGAGCTCGAATAAGTTTTATGTATTTATTAATGAATTATGACAAAAAAAAAATATTTTTTTAGTCAGTTGGAATAAGTTAAAAGTCACCTCTGTCCCTTCGTTTATAGCTCCTAATAGTATTTCTTACATAAAAGTTCCAGCCCTAATGTTAATATTTCTATGCATTTTTTTTAAACTATTTTCTTTTTTGTTTATAAAAATTTTATAATAAAACTAAATAAATCTAATATTCATGACAAAGCAAAGATTGTGTTGATGACAGAAAAAGAAATGTGTTTTAGATTTAAAGATTTATCTTGTAGATTTTTTTTTCTTGAAATCTGCTTGAGGTTGATGTAAAACAAATTACTGTAAATTGTTGTGCAAACTAAAAGATAATACACACATACATACATATTACTTGGGGCAACAAAATAGTTGTGCGCTTGAGAAAAATAAAATAATTTCTAACCTTCAAATTCATAAAAGTTAAAAGAGGCTAATAAGAGGTTTATAAAGCAAATTTTGTATGTAAATTCGATTTATAAACCTGTTATTAAACGCTTTTATTTTTTTATGAATTTGGACGTAAAACTTTTGGATAGTTGAAACTTATTAGGAATATGTCTCATATTCTGAGATATTTTTCTTTAGAAAAAGTGTCAGATTTTCCTACGGAAAAAGTGTCATATTTTAAGACATTTTTCTATAAAAAATCCTTAAAATTTTGTATTGCCCAAAACATTAAATTATTATAATGTTTTTTGTGAAGTTATTGGAGTACTTGCCAAAGCAAAATTTGTTTATAAGAAATAACGTTATATTTATTTGACATCCTTTGTAAAACGTAGTGAAATATCGGTCGAGGACCCCATTATTTTTATATACTATTGATTCATAATGTTTTCTAAGAAATTTTAGCGATATCCACCCGTCGAAAGCAATATGCAGTTCAAACAAAAAGAGCTGTACATTTGGTAAATGAGAAAAATCGGATTCGTCTGTCTGTGGAAAGTAAGATGCAGTCCAATTAAAAATACCTGCAAATTTGGTAAATGAGCAAAATCGAATCTAAGACGTTCTAGCGATGGTCGTCTGTCGGTCCGTCTGTGGAGAGCACACTGCAGTCCAACCCAAAAGAGCTACCTTCCCAATATTTGGCACGAATATGTCTTGTGTTCATAGGCTAGTAAAGTTATTAAATGGGCAAAATCGGATCAGGAGGAAGAAGCTTCTCCTTGAAGAACTAAACCAACCTGTGAAAAACGATAACTTGGACCCGGAGGACTTAAAAATTTTACTTTTTTTTTGTCAATTTTGTGTGATATAAAAAATTACCAAATGTATTATTTAGGTGAAAAAAAGATTTTTTTTTAATTTTGGAGGGTATAAAATATTCGGAACAGACGCATTCAACACTCTTACTTGTTTTTTGTTCTTTTTTAAGACAAATGGAACATATGTCTGCAATTCCAGATCATGTTGTTAACCCTTGCAAAATAATGTAAGAGACAAAAAAGTTGAAAGAAAGTATGAATTAAGGTTGAGATTGCTAAAAATTAGAAATAGAATTGTAGTGTTGGAAACTGTCAAAATTTATTCTGTAGAAACTATAAATATTCACACATATAAAAAAAAAATCCATTAACAAGACGAACCTACATTTAAAATCCTGCTGATGATAACACCAACTGGAGTGTTTGAAACCGGTATGGGAATACCAAAAATGTCTATAACATTTAGAAATTCAAATTTTCTTCTGCATTTGTTTAACTTAAACCCTTGAACATTTTTATATCGGAGGAAGTTCAGGCTTGATAAAAAAATAATTTTGATTGAAAAAAAAATTGCAAAAAAAAAATTGAAAAAAAATCACATGATACCCTACACCAGTGTATTCCAGAAAATGGGTCCCAAGTACAAACAGGAACCGATTGGATCTATCTTTTGTTACATCTTAATTTAGTGTAGAAAACAAACACAAAATAAATTTTCGTGGAAATGGTTTATTTTTTTGCCAATAGGCCGATTTAACTGAATATCGGTCCAAATTTTTATATGGGGAACTTATTGTTAGAACAAAAATGGTCCAATTATTTCAGATTTCATTAGGTTACCAAAGTACACGTTTAACACCTACACATAAAAATTTTATCAAATATATTCATTTTTATGAATTTTAAGGGAATTATGTGAATATCGGGAGGGTGGTTTGTATGGGAACTACCAGAAGGACTGACCCGATTCCTTTGAAATTTGGAATGATGATTAGTGCATTGAATTTTGATTAACTGTTAAATTTCAAAGCGATATCTATTATAGTACGGTTATTAGAGTCATTTAAGCCTAATCACAAGGGGGCGTTTGTATGGGGGCTAGGTCTTAACATTGACCGATTTTCTCCAATTTCAATAGGCTTCATTCTTGGGCCAAAAGATGCTCAAGTTTCAAATTTCAAGTCAATTGATTGAAAATTTCGACCTGTATCGTGCTAAAACCGATAGATGAACAGACGGACGGACGAACATTGCTACGACTCAAAAAGTAATTTTGAGTCGATCGGTGTACTTGAAGGTATGTCTAGGACCAATATTTCGGGTAGTTATAAACATCAGCACAAACTCATTATACCCTGTACCACAGAGGTAAAAAAGAAAAAAGAGTTTTTGATTAAAAAAATCTTTGGATAAAAACAAATTTTTTTATAAAAACAGATTTTTGATAAAAAAGAAAAACTTAAAAAAAAAATTTTGATAAAAAAAGAAAAATTAAAAAAAAAAATTTGACAAAAAATTAAAAAAAAAAAATTTTTTGATAAAAAAAGAAGTGAAGAAGAATTTGGCCGCGCCGAATCTTTATATACCCTCCATTATGTAAAAAAAAATTACAAAATATAAAAAAAAAAAATCACCTGCGTTTTTTAACAGGAGGATCTTTAGTTTTTTTTTTTTAATTTTTTTGTTAGCTCTTTTATTTTGGACTGCTTCGTGTATACAGACAGACGGACGGATATTCTTAGAATCGATCACTGATCAGTAGTGAATAAACTTTATGGGGTCCCCGACTGCTATTTCGATGCGTTACACATGAAATGATAGAGTTAATATAACCCCATACTGTGGTTGAAGGGTATACAAATTGTTTATAAAAAAAATAATATTGAATAAAAAAAAATAATATTGAATAAAAAATAAATAAAAATTGATAACAAATAATAAATAAATACTTTTTGATGAAAAAAAAAAAATTTATTTAATGAAAAATATTTTGATAAAAAAAAAAAAACAATTTTATACAATTTTTTTCATATTTTATTCACCAAGTGTTGATTTTTTTATTCGGCAGCTGGTGAATTGTTATCCAAGTCACAAATTTATGTAACAAGCCTTTTTGGTTTTAAGAAAATGTACACAGAAAAAAATAAAAATAAAAAAAAAATTGAGTAAATTTTTAATACTATTGAGTAAAAAATTACTCAATTTTCCACCAGTAAACGATTTAATAGTATTGAGTAAACTTTTAATAAAAAATTATTAAATGCTGAATAAAAAATTTGAGTAAATTATTAATTCACACAATTAAATCTTTACTCAAAATTTTTTAATATTTTTAAGTAACTTTTTAATTGTGTCAAGTAAAAATTTACTCAAAATGCATCAAATTATTTTTTTAAAAAGTTAAAAAAGTTTCTAATTTTTTTTTCCAAAAAAATAGCTTTTACAAACTTTACCAAATATACTTATGTCTTCAAGACAAAGTAAAATTTTATAAAGATGATTTCAAACTTTCATATACATATACAAAAAACAATAAACTAAATGAGAATTCAAAACACCAAGAGAAAAAAAAAATAAATAAAAAAAATATTAAATTTGTATTAAATTATTTACTCAAATTTTATTTTTAATTTTTGAGTAAATTTTTAATTGCGTCAATTAAAAAATTACTCAAATTTTTTTTAAAAAATTAAACAAGTGATTACTCAAATTTGTTTCCTCCATATTTTTTTCTGTGTAAACAGTAGTTCTGACTATTATTATAGAAAAGTCTCTAATAAAAAAGTCTCAGATTTCCAGAAATTTTTCAATGAAAAAGTCTCAGATTCTGAAACAGTTTTACTGTTTCATAATAAAAAGGTCCCAGATTCTAAAACCTTTTTCCTATAGAATAAGTAACAGATTCCAATAAAGTTTTTTTATAGAAAAAATCAGATGCTGAGTCATTTTTCTCGTAAAAAAATCTCGAAATTCCTATGGAAAAATTCCAAGATTCACGAGATTTTTCCTAAAAAAAATATTTTCTAAGACTTTTTTCTCAGATTGTTCTTAAAGATAAATTCTCAGATTATTCCGTTAGAAAAATTTTAAGATTCGATAATTTACCTTTAGAAAAAAATTTGATTCCCCCACGTGGATTATATAAGATATAAAAAGTAATAGAAGAATTTTTGATTGGGTCCAGCCGAATAGCGTTTCCACTTGTTTTGCTATTATTACAGTTCTATTTTTAGTGTAACTTTTCCAACTTAATTGTAAATCATTTAATATTCGTTCATTTGAAAATTTCCCATTTTAAATTATAAATTGCATCTAATTTAACAAGTTCAAGTTTATAAACTTAACTAAAATTATATATTTTGTTGTTTGTTAAATAAACACTTTTATATGATTAAAGGTAAATTTGTTAAAAAAAGAGACATTTTGAAAAGTTATGCAATTAAGAAGCAACCATGTTTACACTAATTTCTAATACAGTTTAAATGTCAATTAAACATACACACACAAATACATTTCAAAAAAACTGACAACCATTCATTCAAATACAAAAGTTAAACTGCATATCAAATGTTGCTTTTTCTTACTCGTTAAACATCAAAGTGTTAAACAAATTAAAGGATTAAATGCAAATATCATGAAGAAAACAACAACAGATAGACAGACAGACAAACATACAAACAGACAAGGTTGACTAAATAAACAGACATTTATAAACATCTAATATCATTTACATAAGAATAAAAAAGAAATCCAGCAGCAAAAAAGAGAAGAAATAACATCGTAAAAAAAAAATTATTAAACAACGCATTTAAACATATCGCCCATTTACTGCAATAGTGACATAACTAAAAAATTTGATGTTTAAGTTAAAAATGCACAAGAACCCCCTAGGAATCGTTCCTAGAGGGGTGCAATGTTATGCAATGCAATACAAATTTTTCCCAGAGGGGTAGATTTAAAATTTCTGTTAAAAATGGGTCAACTTTCGATGAAATTTGAAATTTTGACACTCTTTTTTTTATACTCATCCACGAGATGTTGCCTATGGATACAGATGACGCTGATGCCTCAGTCCGCCTGTGGGTAAACGTCAAAATTGAGTCTTACGACTACTAAAATCGACCGTTTTCCGTAAAGAAATTACTTATTTTGAGTTATGCCTCTATTATAGTAAATGTGCAATTTGATATTTGAGTAGTTAAAGGAAGAACAGTTAATGAGAATGAATACATACAATAAAAACAACAAATAAAACAACTGTTTACCTTTAACATTTGCATATGCATTTAAATATGTGGGTACACATGTATGTTAAACCATCTCTCATGTACTTAAACCCATACACTTTAACTAAGATGTTATACAAAGTACCAAGTGTATTATTGCAATTTCGCTTTAAATTAATGTTAATCATACGCCTTCTACTTTTAATATCAACAAAAACAACAACAACAACATCAAGCAACGACATTAACAACAAAGTGTTTTCATTTGCTCTTGTTCCTCCTCCTTTTCCTTGATAAACAAGTGTAAACAACTTTATGGTTTTAATCAATGTTCGTTATTTAAGCTTAAGTATATCGTTTACCAAAAACAAAAAAACACAACACTCACATCACTTATGTGCGTGTGTGTGTGTGTACGTATGTGTAAGTAGACTTTAACAAGTTTGCATTCTTTAATGAGTATTGTGCTTTGAGAGAGTTTGAATTTCGCCCCCCCCCCTCCATCTCAGTTAAAGGATAAAGACATTTCTATATGTCCTTATATGCATTAACATGTATGTATTAACATACTACGTAGTTAATCCACAAACATTTGAGTGTGTGTGTGTGTTTAATGCTGTCAACAACAACAAAAACAAAAAAAAAGAAGAAAATTACGATGTGTTTTGTATTCTTAACCTAACAAGTACAAACAGGATCATTTTATAAGTAACAGTGTTGCCATGTAGAGAAAATTTTTAAATTATCATTTTTGATTTTTAGAAAGTCTCAGATTCTGAGACATTTTTTCTATATGTATAGAAAAAGTCTCAGATTCCGAGACATTTTTTCTATATAGAAAAAGTCTCAGATTCTGAGACATTTTTTTTATATAGAAAAAGTCTCAGATTCTGAGACATTTTTTCTATATAGAAAAAGTCTCAGATTCTGAGACATTTTTTCTATATAGAAAAAGTCTCAGATTCTGAGACATTTTTTCTATATAGAAAAAGTCTCAGATTCTGAGACATTTTTTCTATATAGAAAAAGTCTCAGATTCTGAGACATTTTTTCTATATAGAAAAAGTCTCAGATTCTGAGACATTTTTTCTATATAGAAAAAGTCTCAGATTCTGAGACATTTTTTCTATATAGAAAAAGTCTCAGATTCTGAGACATTTTTTCTATATAGAAAAAGTCTCAGATTCTGAGACATTTTTTCTATATAGAAAAAGTCTCAGATTCTGAGACATTTTTTCTATATAGAAAAAGTCTCAGATTCTGAGACATTTTTTCTATATAGAAAAAGTCTCAGATTCTGAGACATTTTTTCTATATAGAAAAAGTCTCAGATTCTGAGACATTTTTTCTAGTCTCATATTCTGAGACATTTTTTCTATATAGAAAAAGTCTCAGATTCTGAGACATTTTTAGAAAAAGTCTCAGATTCTGAGACATTTTTTCTATATAGAAAAAGTCTCAGATTCTGAGACATTTTTTCTATGTAGAAAAAGTCTCAGATTCTGAGACATTTTTTCTATATAGAAAAAGTCTCAGACTCTGAGACATTTTTTCTATATAGAAAAAGTCTCAGATTCTGAGACATTTTTTCTATATAGAAAAAGTCTCAGATTCTGAGACATTTTTTCTATATAGAAAAAGTCTCAGATTCTGAGACATTTTTTCTATATAGAAAAAGTCTCAGATTCTGAGACATTTTTTCTATATAGAAAAAGTCTCAGATTCTGAGACATTTTTTCTATATAGAAAAAGTCTCAGATTCTGAGACATTTTTTCTATATAGAAAAAGTCTCAGATTCTGAGACATTTTTTCTATATAGAAAAAGTCTCAGATTCTGAGACATTTTTTCTATATAGAAAAAGTCTCAGATTCTGAGACATTTTTTCTATATAGAAAAAGTCTCAGATTCTGAGACATTTTTTCTATATAGAAAAAGTCTCAGATTCTGAGACATTTTTTCTATATAGAAAAAGTCTCAGATTCTGAGACATTTTTTCTATATAGAAAAAGTCTCAGATTCTGAGACATTTTTTCTATATAGAAAAAGTCTCAGATTCTGAGACATTTTTTCTATATAGAAAAAGTCTCAGATTCTGAGACATTTTTTCTATATAGAAAAAGTCTCAGATTCTGAGACATTTTTTCTATATAGAAAAAGTCTCAGATTCTGAGACATTTTTTCTATATAGAAAAAGTCTCAGATTCTGAGACATTTTTTCTATATAGAAAAAGTGTCAGATTCTGAGACATTTTTTCTATATAGAAAATGTCTCAGATTCTGAGACATTTTTTCTATATAGAAAAAGTCTCAGATTCTGAGACATTTTTTCTATATAGAAAAAGTCTCAGATTCTGAGACATTTTTTCTAAATAGAAAAAGTCTCAGATTCTGAGACATTTTTTCTAAATAGAAAAAGTTTCAGATTTTGAGACATTTTCTATATAGAAAATGTCTCAAAATCTGAAACTTTTTCTTTTTTTAGAAAAAGTTTCAGATTTTGACACATTTTTTCTATATAGAAAATGTCTCAAAATCTGAAACTTTTTCTATTTAGAAAAAATGTCTCAGAATCTGAGACTTTTTCTATATAGAAAAAATGTCTCAGAATCTGACACTTTTTCTATATAGAAAAAATGTCTCAGAATCTGACACTTTTTCTATATAGAAAAAATGTCTCAGAATCTGACACTTTTTCTATATAGAAAAAATGTCTCAGAATCTGACACTTTTTCTATATAGAAAAAATGTCCCAAAAATCTGACACTTTTTCTATATAGAAAAAATGTATCAGAATCTGAGACTTTTTCTATATAGAAAAAATGTCTCAGAATCCGAGACTTTTTCTATATAGAAAAAATGTCTCAGAATCTGAGACTTTTTCTATATAGAAAAAATGTCTCAGAATCTGAGACTTTTTCTATATAGAAAAAATGTCTCAGAATCTGAGACTTTTTCTATATAGAAAATGTCTCAAAATCTGAAACTTTTTCTATTTAGAAAAAATGTCTCAGAATCTGAGACTTTTTCTATTTAGAAAAAATGTCTCAGAATCTGAGACTTTTTCTATATAGAAAAAATGTCTCAGAATCTGAGACTTTTTCTATATAGAAAAAATGTCTCAGAATCTGAGACTTTTTCTATATAGAAAAAATGTCTCAGAATCTGAGACTTTTTCTATATAGAAAAAATGTCTCAGAATCTGAGACTTTTTCTATATAGAAAAAATGTCTCAGAATCTGAGACTTTTTCTATATAGAAAAAATGTCTCAGAATCTGAGACTTTTTCTATATAGAAAAAATGTCTCAGAATCTGAGACTTTTTCTATATAGAAAAAATGTCTCAGAATCTGAGACTTTTTCTATATAGAAAAAATTTCTTAGAATCTGAGAATTTTTCTATATAGAAAAAAAGTCTCAGAATCTGAGACTTTTTCTATATAGAAAAAATGTCTCAGAATCTGAGACTTTTTCTATATAGAAAAAATGTCTCAGAATCTGAGACTTTTTCTATATAGAAAAAATGTCTCAGAATCTGAGACTTTTTCTATATAGAAAAAATTTCTTAGAATCTGAGAATTTTTCTATATACAAAAATTCTCAGATTCTGAGACATTTTTCTATATAGAAAAAATTTTTCTATATAGAAAAAATGTCTCAGAATCTGGGAATTTTTCTATATAGAAAAAATGTCTCAGAATCTGAGAATTTTTCTATATAGAAAAAAATGTCTCAGAATCTGAGAATTTTTCTATATAGAAAAAATGTCTCAGAATCTGAGAATTTTTTTATATAGAAAAAATGTCTCACAATCTGAGAATTTTTCTATATAGAAAAAATGTCTCAGAATCTGAATGTCTCTCTGAGAATGTCTTAGAGAGACTTTGAATGTCTTAGAATCTGAGAATTTTTCTATGTAGAGAAAATGTGTCAGAATCTGAGAATTTTTCTATATAGAAAAAATGTCTCAGAATCTGAGAATTTTTCTATATAGAAAAAATGTCTCAGACTCTGAGAATTTTTCATTATAAAAAAAATGTCTCAGAATCTGAATCTGAGACTTTTTCTATATAGAAAAAATGTCTCAGAATCTAAAACTTGGATTCGTTCTTATGTGATCTATTTATAACTATTTACATATGATCTTATCTGATTGCATTTAATTATATATGAAATGGCCAAAACCGAGATCTTATTATAACTCGGAGTTGGTCAACATCTGCCAAAAATTAGACATTAAATTATATCTGATCAGATAAAATTATATATAATCAGATGCTACCATGTTTTATTAGATCAAAGCAGATAAGATTAGATTAAATTGATTTATACACGATTAGAAGAAGTGTAGAAGTGTTAAACATTTTGTTCTTAAAAATTTTTCCCCTTAAAACTATTTGGCATCCCTGTTTTCTTTTTTGATTAAACAATCTTTAGCACAGAGTTGTAATCACGTTTCATACTCATAATAAAAACCCCTTCAGAAAAAACCCAACCTAATTTTTAGCCACAATACACACTAGTGAATTGCTTTTATGTCAAATTAGCTCGTGATTTTATGCTTTCGTGGCTTTAAAATCACATCACATTGAAGCAGCTGGATTAGTGGCATCATCGTCGTCGTCGTCATCAACAACATCATGTTGCATACATGTTTTTTTTTTGTTTCTTTTTTTGAAATGATTTTTTTTTTTTTTTTGTTTTTCCTTTTAGTCAAAAAATCAGTTTGTTGTACTGCAATGTGATGTTTTCTTTGGAAATGTGTCACTTGATGTGTTCGTAAAATGTTGTTCACGGAAATTGTGAAGAATTATACAGAATGAAAAAAAAAGTATAAAAATGAAATGAAATCATTTTTATTGCATTTTAGTTAATTGGAGCATAAAGTTTGTTTTTTTTTTCTTCTCTCTCTCTTGTATTTTTTGTTAATTTTTTGTATATGTTGCTAATGAGAAGAAGACCTTAACAAATATAAAAATCCGGAATAGCAGCACAACCATAATTTTCGTAAACAGATTTTAAATGTTATTTTTATAAAAAAATAAAATAAGTTTTTAAAGAAATTTATGGTTAAAAAATAAACTTTAGTTAAAACTTGCTTTAAATTCTTTAAGACTGCTAAGCAACGCCATTTTATTTTTCAGCATAAATTTAATTTTGATCATAAAATGCAGCACAACTCAGTTTTTTTTTTTTGTGATGTTTTTTGTTTTTTTATTCGTAAGGAGGGTGATATAAGGAAGGACATCCTTTCTATGTTTATCTACCAAAAGAATTTAAATTTATTACCTTTACCGTTCCAAACCACTAACGACTTACTACAGTAGTTGCAGTGTAGTGCTTTCTTTTTGCATATATGTATGTATTTTGAGATGAGTTTTTTTTGTTGGAGACCAGTTGGAAAATAGAAGAGGTAAAGAATTGAAGTCAAAAATATAATTATTTGATATTTTTTAAGTTTCTAATGTTTGAACGTGGAAAAAATTGACTTAGAAATATTATTAAAAAATGTTCTGAAAAATGTCTATAAATAATTTCATTTTCCAAATCGACAATAGTTTCGCATTTATTATTTGCTCAAACTGGACGCTATCAAGCTTAAATTAAAGCTTTATAAATTACCTATTTTGTAACTACTAAATTGCATCTACTATGAAAGAGTTTCCAATGTATTGTCGCCCACTGTATATACTTTGTGGGGTCCCCGACCGATACATCGATGTGTTACACAATGTGTTTGGAGGGTATAAAAGGTCTTTAAAGAATATTTGATACTAAGAGAACGAAAATGGGTTAAAGAAGTACTTAAGTACTTTTTAGAAAGTTTCGATTCTAAGGCTGGATTACTCAATGCTCGGTTATAAAATAACTCTCCGTTAAATTTAACTTTTTCATACAAATGTTGACATAAAGCTCCGTTAAATCGGCAGTTAGCAGCTAACTTTTCATTGAGTAACCCGCCCTAAGTGTATAAAAAAATCTAGTTTGGTACTTTTTCAATCTCCTGAGATAATGGTCATAAAAACAATCAGCCTTACCACAAGAAATAAAAATAAATTTAAAATGAGCTTTTAATTTTATTTCCATACAAATTGGCCCTTACCACAAGAAAACAAAAAGTGTATTTTAACAAAAGTTTTATTTTAAATTTCAAATTTTCTATACATTTTTTGAAAGTCGGTTTTAAAAACAAAAACAATTTGTATGGAAATAAAATTAAAAGCTCATTTTAAATTAATTTTATTTTCTTGTGGTAAAGCTGATTGTTTTTGTTTTTAAAATTGACTTTCAAAAAATGTATTGAAAATTTGAAATTTAAAATAAAACTTTTGTTAAAATAGACTTTTTGTTTTCTTGTGGTAAGGGCCGATATTTTTTAAATTATCCATCAAAACAAAGCTTTCTGAAAAAAGTCTTTAATGAATTTTATTGTCATTCAAAAATAATTTGTCATTCTATGCAAAACGAATTGAAATATCGGTCGAAGACCCCATCAAGTTAATTCATTACACTGTGCAACAAATTTTCGTCAACCCTTGTGCCTCAATTGCCTTAATGTCAAATGAAGATAGAACATCAAATTAATGAAATCACCAAATGGTTGTGCAAAGTTAGTTCGAATATATTTTTTATGGTCCACTGATTTTTTTTTTTTTTTATAGGAAAAATGTCTCAGAATCTGAGACTTTTTCTATAGGAAAAATGTCTCAGAATCTGAGACTTTTTCTATAGGAAAAATGTCTCAGAATCTGAGACTTTTTCTATAGGAAAAATGTCTCAGAATCTGAGACTTTTTCTATAGGAAAAATGTCTCAGAATCTGAGACTTTTTCTATAGGAAAAATGTCTCAGAATCTGAGACTTTTTCTATAGGAAAAATGTCTCAGAATCTGAGACTTTTTCTATAGGAAAAATGTCTCAGAATCTGAGACTTTTTCTATAGGAAAAATGTCTCAGAATCTGAGACTTTTTCTATAGGAAAAATGTCTCAGAATCTGAGACTTTTTCTATAGAAAAAAAGTCTCAGAATCTGAGACTTTTTCTATAGGAAAAATGTCTCAGAATCTGAGACTTTTTCTATAGAAAAAAAGTCTCAGAATCTGAGACTTTTTCTATAGGAAAAATGTCTCAGAATCTGAGACTTTTTCTATAGGAAAAATGTCTCAGAATCTGAGACTTTTTCTATAGGAAAAATGTCTCAGAATCTGAGACTTTTTCTATAGGAAAAATGTCTCAGAATCTGAGACTTTTTCTTTAGAAAAAATGTCTTAGAATCTGAGTTTTTTTCTGTAGGAAAAATGTCTCAGAATCTGAGACTTTTTCTATAGGACAAATGTCTCACATTCTGAGACTTTTTCTATAGGGAAAACAGGCACGTACGCAGGAATTTATTTTGGGGGGGCCCAAAATATTTTTTTTTTAAATTTCGTTTTTTACCTAAATGTTTTTGAGCCTAATTTTTTTTACATTTTTATAAAACAAAACATTTATTTTAAATTTAATATAAAAAAGACTATTTTTTTTAAAAAGAATTTGAAAATGTATGCAACATTTTTTTAAAAATTCTCAAATATACTTTACGTGCAAAAACTCAAAATTCTGGACACCTTTATGATTTGTTTGTATACTTTTCCAAGGTTTTTGGATTACACTGTACGACACGATTTTGCACCCATGATCGGGACCAAAAAATTCTAAAAGTACTTGTGGAAATAACGATTATGCCCGATTTCATTCCAACTGGACCCGAGAGATAACAAATAAATACGACGAACTTTAGGTGAATATAAATTGTCTTTTAAAAGTTAGCGTATTTTTAACCATCAATCACTAAATAGAGGGTATAAAGAAATGCGAAAAACATCCAATGTTGAGAAATTTCTATATAACTTTTAAACCCGTAAACCGATTTTCCTCATGTTTCGCACATTATATCTGACACTATGTGCAAGTGTTTAAGCAAAATTTAAGCCATCACGATTAACTGTTGCGGGCGTAATCCTATTTTCCCCAAGTGGTTGAAACTTAGATATATAAAAATGTTAATTTCCTTATAAAACGCGAAAACGAATTAAATAATGAGGCATTTTGCTTTTAGAAAAATTCTTAATTTTTAAAACATTTTTCGTACAGAAAAATTCTTAAATCCAGAGACATTTTTCGTACAGAAAAACTCTCAGATTCAAAGATATTTATCGTATAGAAAAAGTTCTCAGTTTTTGAGATACTTTTCGTTTAAAAATAAAACATTTTTCGTTTTGAAAAATTCTAAGATTCTCTGTGGTATTTTTCGTATTAAAAAATTCCAAGAATCTGAGACATTTTTCGTAGTATAATAAAAATGTCTCAGATTTTTATAGAAAAATTCTGACATCATTAAACATTTTGCGTACAGAGAAATTCTTAGTTTCTAACACATTTTTGTACAGAAAAATTTCTTGTACCAAAAAATTTCTCCGTATAGAAAAAATCGCAGATTCTGATACAATTTTTGTATATGTACATTAAAAAAAACTTGTAAAATGACAAGAAAATTTTGTAACTTTTTTTTGCTACCTCCTTTTGGTCAAGAAATCCTTGTAACTTTACAAGCTTTTTACCAATAATTTTGTAATTTTATAAGCTTTTAACCAATAAAATTGTAAATTTACCTTTTTTTGACGCGATGAAACTTACAAGGAGGTTTCGTGACTTTACTAAATTTTTTGCTACCTCCTATTTTACGAGAATTCCTAGTAAAAATTACGAGATTTTTTGTAGTTTTACAAGCTTTTAACCAATAAAATTGTAAATTTACAACATTTTTGACGCAATAAAACTTACAAGGAATTCTCGTGAATTTACTAGACTTTTTTGTAAAAAAAACCTTTGAAATTTGTCAAATTTCAAAAAAACATGTAAACTGTCAAATATTTGTAAAAGGGGATTACGAGATTTGACAAGGTTTTTTTTTGTGTGTAAATTTTCTGATTCTGAGTCATTTTTTGTAAAGAACCTTCCCTAAAGAAAATACTTAGATTATGAGACGTTTTTTATTTAAATAAATTATCAGATTCTGAGACATTTTTGTAAAGAAAAGTTTTTAAACTCAAAATATTTATTGTAAATAAAAATGTTCCAGTTTGATATCGATATTTTGAAAAAAAAAATTGGTTTAACTTGAAATTGCAAAGTATATTAAAATTGGTGTAGATGGATGACACAATTTCCAATGCATATGTTCTGAAACATTGTTTGGCAAAACAATTCTCAAACTCTTTGACAAATTCTGTAAAAAAAAATCTGCGATTTAACCAAAACTATACCATTTAAAATTATATTTTGGATATAAAATATATTTTTAATCATCAAAATTTTTCCGCACAAATCACAAATCTAGTCAAATGTGGCGGCGGCTTTAAATAAAGTCGATAGAAAGGCTAATGGATTAATATTCATGGTGCATAGCTTACTTGATCAATCAAAATTACCTTTCAAAGGTGTCTTATTTGCCACCGTGAAAATTTAGGAATTTAATTCAACTCAACATTTTTTCAATTAAAATTTTGTTTTTTTGTATTTTTTCAATATTTTTAAAAATTTTTAAATATTCGTTAGATTAGAGACAAAAAGAAAAAAATTATACTGAGCCTTTTTTGTTAACAAAAGTATATTTTGTAGTGCAAGGTCTTAAAATTTTTATATGGCCAAATCATTTTGGGGGGGGGCCCGGGCCCCCAGGGCACCCCCCTGCGTACGTGCCTGAGGGAAAATGTCTCAGAATCTGAGACTTTTTCTATAGAAAAAATGTCTCAGAATCTGAGACTTTTTCAATAGGAATTTTTTTTTTTAGAATCTGTGAATTTTTCTTTACGAAAAAACTCACAGAATCGGAGGCTTTTTCTATGGGAAAAAAATATCAGAATCTGCGACTTTTTCTATAGAAAAAATGTGTCACAATCTGACAAATTTTTACAACAAATATACTCTTCCCATAACAACAATTCTAAGATTTTGAGACATTTTTCATGAAGAAAAAGTGTGGTGCTGAGCCATTTTTTCTGTGGAAAGTATCGGGTTTCATAAATATATTCTGTTATCTTATATTATTTTAATTAGTTCTATTGGTGTAGTTCTCTCCTTCGTTTTTATTGGTTTTTTAAATCCTTAATACATAAGTCTATAGATTTTCTCTTAATAAGATTATTGTGGTAAAATTATTGTTAGTTTATATGTACTTGTGTATTTAGTTGTAAAATTTTTGTAAAGAAAAAAAATAAAAAATTTAAAAAAAAAATCATTTAATTATTCAGAACTGGTTCCATAATTCATTACATGGAACAGATATGTAACCGTTAAAAAATCGCGGAATCCCTACTTGTACCACTATATGCAACATATTCTAGAATAGATTCCGTAGAACAGATATTTGTTCTAGTTTGGAGGAAAGGATGTATTGCTTTCGTGACAATCTCAAACAAAAATCATCGATGATGCAATGCATAGTAGAATCGATTGCAGGGTAGTATAGTTGATTCCACAACCGATTCTTTGGAATCGAACATTTTGCTGGGTTATGGACTCTTTAGTATCGGAGTTTGCAACAATTTTAAGTTTCTAGGATTATATAAAAAGTACCAAACCAATTTGCTACACTCAAAAAATTATGTCATTAACTGTTTGTAGTTTATTTAAAAAGTTTTCCGTTTAGTCGTTTTTAAAAGAAAAAACATTTGTTTGATGTTCAGTTTTTATTAATGACTACTTCAGTCCTTTGTTTCAAAAATAACACACTAATAAATAAAGACTTTCATTAACATTTAATTTTTAAAGTCATTTATTTTTGTTCTGTAAGTAAAAACTACTGATTATTCTTTTGATTTTTAATGATTTGTGTCAGTAATTTTTTTTTAAATTGTTGGTATTTTTTAATGAAATATCATTAGTTTTTACCTACACAAGTCAGTTATTTTTTTGTAGAAAAAAAAAATCAAAAAATTATTTATAGAAATATAAAAACGTTTGTATCAAGTGACTTTGGCACGATGTGTAGAGTGTCTGGCCAAAATGTAGTTGATTGTGGGATCGATTCCCCAAAAATTTTATAAAAAATTTTTAGAAAAATATTTCAATAAAAAATCATTAATTTTTATTGTTTTCGTAGGTTATTTTTTTGAAATTTTTTGGTAAAAATAACAGAACTATCATTAATTTTTAATGTTTTCGTTGGTTATTTTTTCGAATTTGTTGGTAAAAAAGAGTGAAAAAACGTAATTTTTTAATGTTTAATGTTATTTATTTTAGAAAATTTTGTCAACAGTAAAAAATAAATGTTGGTGTTTGTTAAAACAAATGAATAATTACTGGGATAGTTTTTAATTGTTTATTCACTGGTTTTAAGTGTGTTTTTCATTTGTTTTTGCCTACAAAATATTTTGAGTGTACCTCCTTAGAATCGAAATTTATAAAAATTAAACACAGGATCTATATATTTTTTTAAAGAAAATATTACATTTTCGTATAAAAATGATCTTAGATTTAAACAAATGTTTCGTATAGGCAGGATAAAGTCTAAATCTGAGAATTTTTCGTATCGGATTCTGGTACATTTTTCGTATAGAAAAAATCTCAGATTCTGAGACATTTTTCATATGAAAAAGTCCTAGATTTGAAAAAATGTTTACAGAAAAATCTCAGCTTCTAAGTCATTTTTTTATCGAAAAAGTCTTAGATTCTCAGATATTTTTCCTTCAGAAAAGTCTAATATTCATAGACATTTTTCGTATAGAAAAAGTCTTAGATTCTGAGAATCTTTTCATAAAGAAAAAGTCTAAGATTTTAAGACATTTTTCGTAAAGAAAAAGTCTCAGATTCTCAGATATTTTTCGTAAAGAAAAAGTTTCAGATTCTAAGAAATTTTTCTTATAAAAAAGTCTCAGATTTTGAGACATTTTTGGTATAGAAAAAGTGTCAGATTTTGAGAATATAATATTTGAGACATTTTTAATATAAAAAAGGCTCAGATTCTAAGAAATTTTTCAAATAGAAAAAGGCTCAGTTCTGAGAGATTTTACAAATAGAAAAGTTCTCAGATTCTGACATTTTTCATACAGCAAAGGTCTCAAATTCTGAGATATTGCTAAAATGGAAAAAGGCTCAGATTCTGAGACATTTTTCATATAGAAAAATCTCAGATTCTAAGACATTTTTCAAATAAAAAAAGTCTCAGATTCTGACATTTTTTATACAGATTCGGAGACCTTTTTCGTATAGAAAATTCGTATAGATTCTGAGACCTTTTTCGTATAGAAAAACTCTCAGATTCTGAGACATTTTTCGTATAAAATCCCAGATTCTCAAAAATTTTTTGTTCAGAATATGTCTCAAATTATAAGAAATTTTTGTACAGTTTTTTATTCTGTAACATTTCTCAGATTCTGAGACATGTTTAGTGTGGAAAAATCTCAGATTTTTAGAATTTTTTTTTTTGCAAAGAAAAAGTCTCAGATGCTGGAAGTTCTGGAAGTAATTTTTTTGCTGGATAACCATTACAAATATAAAATCATAGCATAATCATGTTTTTACTTTCAAAGGGGGCAACATTTTTGTGAGCCAAAGGTCCGCGCCCTACCCTAAGACGGACCTGTTCAGTGGTTTAGGCTGTGCGATGATATATGAGTATATCAGTTGATCTTTGATCAATTCTCAGTATAGATGGGCGCGTTAGTGATTTTTGACTCACACTCACTCACGCTCACGACAGGAATTTTTGAATCACGCACACTCACTCACGAGCATAATTTTTCTACTCACACTCACTCACTCATAAGATAAAATTTCAAAAATCTTTAAAAATTTTCAACAAAATTTAAATTTCAGCGAAAATTAACATTTTTTTGTTTTTTTCGAAACGGAATCTTAATTTTACATTTTTTTTGTTTCGAAACGAAAGGAAATATGAAGAGAAAATAAATCACGCAAACTCACTCAAAAAAATTGACTCACGCACACTCACTCACGCAATTTCTTTCTCCACTCACACTCACTTACAATCACGTGAGTAAAATGAAATTCAATCACGTGAGTCATGCTCTAATCTGCTCATGTGCCCATATCAAATTCTCAGACATTCTAGCGATGTCCGTCTGTCCGTGAAGTAGAAATAGGCGTGTGAGTGACTTTTGACTCACACTTACGCTCGCGACAATAATTTTCCAATCACGTAGAGTCACTCACGTGCATATTTGTTTTTACTCACTCTCACAATCACGTAAGTAAGTTTAAGACAACTCACTCTCACCTGCTCTTACTCAAAGCTTCACTCTCACTCACGAAACTCATTATTTAAAAATAAAAAATTTAAATTTCAAAAATCTAACGAAATTTTTAGCAAAATTTTAAGTTAAGGCAAATTTAACAACATTTCGTTGTTTATTTTTTGGGACGAAATTTAAAGTTTAGCCAAATTTTTAAAAATTTTTTGTTGTTTTGGTTACAAATTTGTAACCAAAATTTGTTTGCTTCTTAGGGATGAAAGACTCACAATCTGTTCGTATGTCCATCTCTACTGCGAAGACAGGACACAGTCCAACATAAAAGAGCTATACTCCTGAAATTTGGCATAAATTGATCTTTTGGTCATGGACTGCTTAAGTTCGAAAAAGTCCCCCCTAGAGAATTAAAGCAATTCCAGAAAAGCAAAACTTTTTTTACGTATACAGAAAGATTTATTGTTCATAATCAGCAAATGAATTTTTTCATTAGATCAGTGATTTTTTTCATAACGGCAACGATTTTTAAATTTATGTAAAATTTCATTATATTTATGAAAATATTCATAAATTTTATGAATTGTCCTTATGAAACTTGTTCATTAAATATATAAACATTTTCATTATGAAATCTCTAATACATTTTACGAAAAAATTCATTCGTCCTATGAAAGAAATTATTGGCTCACGTCTAATGAATTTTTTATAGATTATATGAACATTTCTATAGCTAGAATGAACAAATTTTATTCAGTGTATAAATTTTTTTTAAGAAAATTACCGGAGAATAGATTTTTATGCCGGAACATTTTTGAAAATCTTAAATATTCATTATCTAAAAATTGCCTTAGAAACGTTTAATCGAGAAATCTTCGTCAGAAATTTAAAATTTCATAGAATCTGAAACTTTTCTATCGAAAAATGTTTGAGGAACTATTAATGTTTCGAATAGAATCTAAAACTGTTGCTGAACAAAATACTCAGCACCTTAACGATTTTCCTACTGGTCATTTATTGAAATCTCCTGTAAACGAATCATGGGTTTTAAATGTTTATAGTTTGGCTTTGTATGGTGTTTTTTCTTTAATGTTTAATTTTCCCTTTTTGATTCTTCCCCTACTTGTTTATTGTTGTTTATAAGCCAAGAGAGCTTTTTTGGAATCATGTTTTTCTTGCTATTTGTATTATTTTCATACAAATATATTTGTATGTTGTTTTTTTGGTAATATTTTTTCTCTGGCCACACATACTGCAGTCATTACGTTTAAGACAAACCTCAACAACCAGAAAATCTACAATAACCCAGCAAATTGCAGCAAAAAATAATGTTTACCCCAATACTCATATCATCATCGTATCGTCAGTGTGGTTTGGTGTGGTCTGGTTTGGTCTGGTCTGGTCTGAATTCAACACCATTTACAGATGTGACTCGTAAAAGATCAACTGTTATTCGAAGATTCTACAAGTAATTCGAAGATTCCATTTGTAATTCGAATATTCAATTTGTAAGAGTCTACTTGTAATTCGAAGATTCCACTTGTAATTCGAAGATTCCATTTGTAATTCGAAGATTCCATTTGTAATTCAAGGATTCCGATTGCTAAAGATCAATTGTACTTATTTTTTATTCGTTAAAGATCAATTTGAATTCGTAAATATCAATTGTAATTCGAAAATTCTAAGTGTAATTCGAAAAATATCAACTGAATATTTTTTGATCTTTTTTGAATTACAATTAGAATCTTCGAATTACAATTGATCTTTTATAAATTACAATTGATCTTTTACGAATAACAATTGATTAACAATTAGAATCTTTGAATTAAAAATGGAATCTTCGAATTACAAGTAGAATTCTCGAATTACAAATGGAATCTTTGAATTACAATTAGAATCTTCAAATTACAAGTAGAATCTTCGGGATTACAATTGATCTTTTACGAGTTACATCTGTAAATGGTGTAGTATGGCACAGCTCTTTTAGCTTAACAACAGCAACAACACCAACCCAATATGAAAAGGAAGCCACAAAAATGTCCTTGTTGTATTGTAATTTTACGGTTGCTTTATTTGTACGTGAAAGTTATAAATTTTTATTCTTACGTGCAAAATAATTTGTATTCTATAAAAGAGTCAAATACAAGAATTGATTAAAAAAACCGAAGAAGAAAAAGAAGTAGAAAAAAACTGTTAAAACAATAGTTGTGATAGGAAGGAAGAATTTCAAGTTAGTTTAAGTTTTTTTTTCTTATTCTATTTTATATTTATTTAACGGAATATCTAGAAATAGTTAAATAAAGAAATACAATAGAAGTTGGAATTTTTATTAAAAAAAAAATTTTTTCTTTCTTATTATTGAAATAAAACAGAATATTTAATGTTTGGTTTTTAGTCGTATATCTTCTTTGTTAAAGTGCTAAAGAAAATTAAAAAAAAAAAACAAAAGAAAAATGATAAATTTATTGCTAAAGCAATAAAATATTTGTTTATCTTGGTTTAATAGAGATTCTAACAGATTTAAGAAATAATAGAGGGAATGGATTTTGATAAAAAAAGAAATTTTCCAACAAAAATAAAATTTTCTAAATCTCTGAAACAAACCTTCTGTTTTGGGGTCAATAACATAAATAAATAGCACACAATCACGAAACAAAACAAAATTTCCACGCACAGAAAAAAATATGAGGGAAAAAATTTAAAAAAACTGATTAATTTTTTAATTGACGCAATTAAAAATTTGCTCAAAAGTTTTTAAAGAAATTTAAGTAAATAAAATAATAAAAATTAAATATTTTTTTATTGTTTTTTATTCTCTTAGTTTTTAGAATTCTCATTTAGTTAATAGTTTTTTTTTGTATATGGGGCATTCCAGGCCACATCACTCACTTTTAGACACGACCCCTTCGATTAATTTTATGTTTTAGTACGTATTAAATGCAACTTGCACTTAAATTTTTTCAAAAAAATTTAAAAATTTAAATTTTCAATTAATTATGACCAGTAAAAAATATATTTATCTTAAAAAAAGGTGGAAAACTTTTTTTTGCTATTTAAATGTAGTTTTATAAAAAAATATAAAAAAATTATTCAAAGTAATTACACTGTGACACAATTGAAGGGTAATTTCTTAGGGTCTCAACCAAACCAAGACAGTTTGAAAGTACTTGTGTGTAGTAGTTAAACCCCCAATGGGTTTTGCTCTCTAACGTCTCAAATTTTTTTTATAGCCCACTAAATTTTTAATTTTTTTTTCAAAAGGCGTTTGAAAAAAGTCGAAAAAAAATAATGTAACTGTTCTTTTGAGCTTAAAATAGTGTTTGGATGTTTTAATAGAATTTGATGGGGAATTTTTTTCCAGAATATATTAACCCTTTATCTGCCGTATTTATTGGTCATTTAAGTAATTTTCTTAAGAAATGGCTCAAAAGTCTACTAAAGCTTGCCTTTAAAGGGGTTACTGAAGAAATGGCTCAGAAACTTACTAAGACGTGCGTTTAAAGGGTTAAAATGGTCTGCGATTATTTTCAGCATCAAATTTCACTGGCGGTTACTAAAGGCAGAAAATTCGACCGGTATACGAAAAATGCATAAAAAAGGTTAATTGTAAAGTATCATTCATTTTTTTATATTTTTGCCAGAAATTGTATACAATTGTAACTAACAAATATAGGAAAAAATATAAAAAATTAATGATAATTTACAATTAACCTTTTTTATGCATTTTTCGTATACCGGTCGAATTTTCTGCCTTCAGTAACCGCCAGTGAAATTTGATGCTGAAAATAATCGTAGAACATTTTAACCCTTTAAACGCACGTCTTAGTAGGTTTCTGAGCCATTTCTTAAAATAATGGCGTAAACGACCCATTAAAATGGGAGATAGAGGTTTAGCGTACTCTAGAAAAATGTTCCCCAAATTCTATTGCAGACATCCAAACACTATTTTAAGTTCAAAAGAACATTAACATTAGTTTTTCGACTTTTTTTCAACGCCTTTTGAAAAAAAACTGAAAAATTCAGTGGGCTAAAAAAAAATTTGAGACGTTACAGAGCTAAACCTTTGGGGTTTTTACTACTACACATAAGTACTTTCAAACTGTCTTGGTTTGGTTGAGGCCCTAAATGTGCTGCTGCACTGTGTTATCACTTATTTTTTAACGTTTAAAAATTAAAATCGACTTTTTGAAAAAGTCCGAAATCTTAGATTTTTTTTAAAAGTCTATAAATTCTACTCTAAATTACGCAACTTTTAAGCTATAATTCGAGATGTGGTCACACTTCGTTCTATATTATTTCAAGTTTTGAAAATTGCACTTTTTTGACTAGGGTTTATTTTTTATGGTGCTCCAAAAAAAATAAATCTGTAGAAATTGACCCTAACTTACCCTATATATGAGGCATTCCACACCAAATGTCCAGCGAAAAAAACAAGTGTACCATAAACTTCTGAATAGGTTGTATGGATAGCCCTATATGGAACTTAGAAAATTGCGTTTTTGGACTTTCAATTATTCAAAAACTGGGCTTAAACTTAAAAAAAAAAAATAAAAAAAAAAATGGCCGGATTTTTGATAAATTGACTTTTTTAAAAAATGGAAAATTGCAGAACGGGTTCTGAAAATTTTCCAAAAAAAAAGTTTTTAAACGAAAGCCCATACAAAACTATATAAGAATGTGAGATTGTGGTGCATTCCGTTTTAATGTGATAAATATTTAATAAAGGCAACTCGCCACAAATTTGACCATTTTTCCAATATTTGACCAAGCCTCCTTAGCCCAGTTTTTGAAAATTAGAAAAACCAAAAACGCAATTTTCTTAGTTCCATATAGGGTTATCCAAACAAGCTATTCAAAAATTTACGGGACACATGTTTTTCTGTAGCGGGACATTTGGTGTGGAATGTCTCATATATAAAAAAACAATTTCCATTAACAAGACAAACCGACATTTTAAATCCTGCTGATGATAAAACTAACTGGGGTGTTTGAAACCGGTATGGGAATACCAGAAATGTCTATAATTTTTAGAAATTCAATTTTTCTGCTGCATTTTTTTTCAACTTGAACCCTTATAACCAGGGACAGGACCTTCATGCACTAAAAAACTATGTTTTAGGCGCTTAAAAAATGCACTAAAAAGTCGTGAAATATGCACTAAAAATCTTAAAATATCCACTAAAAACCATAAAATATCCACCTGTTTTTTACTTTTATTAAAAAAAGACAACATTAAAATTCTGTCTCGCATTGCAATATTTGATATACATACATATATACAGTGTGTATAAATTGTTATTAAAAAAATAAAATTAAAAATAATTCCTTTAATACAAAAAAAATATAAAAAACATAAAAAAAATAGCTAAAAAACGAAAATTTATACAAAATATGACAAAAAAATATGCATTTATAGCGAAATTAGGCAAAATATGAGAAAATATGCATTTTAAGCAAAATATGCAAAAATATGCCCTAACGAATCGATGCCATTTTAAAGCAAATTCTTTGATTCGCAAAGATATTATGTTTATGCTGTTCTATGACCAAAGGGAAAAAACATGCATTTGCATGAAAGTCCCCTCCTTGCTTATAGCAAATATAATTAGAGCCCGAGCTCGATCTGTACTTACAGATTTTTTTTTTTTAGCTTTGTCAATTACACAGTACAACAACCAAAATCGGAGTGGGACGAAATCAAAAGCAAATGAAATAATTATATAATTATAATAAAATAACACTGTGGAACAAATTCAGGTTAGCAAAAGTTAGGTCGATTCTGAGAGTGAGGGGTGAAAATAGATGCTAAATTAAAAGACCCGTATCGCGGCGTTTGTTTATTAGTTTGAATTTTTATTTATTCGACCTTCGAACTTTGCAGTCAAATGCCGATTTTCAGCATATTGTTTATATGGGTTTTTGCCTATAACTTGTCGACTAATTGATATTTTTTAATCTGTAAAAGCCATATTATTGCTAGAGACCTGAACAACAATTAAAATTTTTTAAAAAATTTATTTAGAAAATTTTTGTGGTGCTTATGAATCAAAATGTTGCATAAGTTATTTTTTTTCATGCTTTTTGAAAATATTTTGAATATATTTTCATAAGCACAAAAATTTGCTAAATCAATTTTTTAAAAAAATTTAATTGTTCGACAGGTCTCTAGCAATAATTTTTATCATAGAGCGTATACTTAATATTGTAATTGCCTTTAATAACAATCATACGCAACGGTGTACAGTGAATTATTTTTAATAATTTGAATATTCCGTAAGTATGGACAGGACTGATTGCAGCAAAATTCATACCGGCTATACACTCGAAATAATTCTACAGTAAAAGTATTAGTAAGTTACTTTGTACCAAAATCTACAAATAAGTTGCTAATTACCAGTAGTACACTAGTTTTTTAGTATCTTTAAAGTACTAAAATTAGTAATTTTTACTGGTTTTGAATAGTATTAGTAACAATTTTTAGTAGTGGTTACCAACGCCTGCACTAAATCATTCTGGACTAAAAAATTAGTTGATTAGTTAAATTTTTAGTATTGAACGCCCACGGCTGACGTAATTTCGAGCATAAGTTTGGACACTGGACCGCAAACTTATTATTATTAATTAAGAATTACCATACAATTACAACTGAGAACTGGTAACAATGACCTTCGTCTCGTTGTAGCAAAACTGACCAAGGCCTCTGGTGGGAATCGAATACACGACCCCCGGGCTCATAGTCTAGCATTCTACCAACTATCCTACTGGGGCACCTATATATTTTTTGGAATAAAGAATAACAAAAAACTATTTCTGTATAATTTAAAAAAATCTGCTAAAATTATGTTTAAAAATATTTTTAAATTCAGCAAACAGAACCAGTACCAAAAACGGACCAAATAACAACTTAATTAAAAATGCTGTAAATTTTAGTAAAAGTATCAATTTTAGCAAAAAAAAAATCTGCTTACAGTTTGCTACATGAAATTTAAAGTCGTTTACAGATTTTTTGGCAGAGTTTTTCTTTTGAGTGTAGCCAGGCTCAATCCAAGATCCTCCGAATATACTCTAAAGCCCACTTGTTCGTGCAGCCTCGATCCATTCGTGTAAAAATTTATGGAGGATCCACTACCCGGAATTCTCCTGATCCAAGACTCCCTGAATGGCATCATAGTGGCGCTCAAAAAGGATCATAAAGGGATCACAGTCCACATTTTGTGGTATTGTTATGTTCTTCAAGATCGCTCTATGGCCACTATCGCTGATACCTAAAAAAATTTAAAAAATAAAAAATGTGTGGAGACCCCCTCTAAGGGTTATTGATTGAGTTCATCTAACTTTAGCTTTGCTCTAAAACTCGACTTCAATCGGGCACCACTAATTGGCTTAAATAAAATTTTCAAATTTAATATCCAATAAGTAAATTTTTTTCAAGAACATTTACTTACTTTCTTTTTTAACAATTTTTTTTTTCATCGTGAGTATTTTCACTAACAATTTATTTCGACATTTCATCTTGTTATATACACTCGTAAGTAACCTTGAACTTTGATGTTTCTTTATTTTTGTATGTTGTCGTACTCAATAAATTTGTTGTTTGTATTTTACTTTCTCCAATGTGTCATCATGTACAATTGTGCATTTGATTTCTTGATAAGATGTTTTAAGTGTACAGTTAATATCCCAGCAAAGTTTTCTTGTCATACCCTCCACTCTAGTGATAGATGGTATATATAAGTTTGTCATTCCGTTTGTAACACCTCGAAATATTGGTCTAGGGCACCATAAAGTGTATTTATTCATGATCCTCGATCGATTTTAAGACGATCTCGCAATGTCCCGCCCGTCTGTCTGTCTGTTAAAAACACGCTAACTTTTTAAAGACTTTACAGAGGCTCCTGATGTTAAGCGTATATGTTGGGCATTTACCTGGTCAGGTTGGTATTGCAATCCAGCGAAATCGGTCCAGTGGTTCAAAAGTTATGAGTAAAAGACTGAATTTCGGCAAGGGTTTTTTGTGAATTTACGAGATAAAAAACACGATAACTTTTGAAAAGCAATTCTGAGGATGCTTTATGGTTTACAACTGGACCAGTCGGTCTAGTGGTTCAAAAGTTATTAGCAAAATCGTGAATTTCAGATTAGTTTCAACTTAAATTCATGTGTTGAAAACCCGTTAAACATGTTTTAAAAACATTGGTAAGTCACAAAAATATTTTACAACTTATCTTTATACCCTCCACTACAGTATGGGGGTATACTCACTTTGTCATTCCGTGTGTAACGCATCAAAATATCGGTCTAGGACCCCATAAAGTATATATATTTATGATCATTGATATATGATAAAATTGGGCCAGGGGGAAAAAAGTTCCCCCTTGAAGAACTAAACCAACCTCTAAAAAATACCACTTTTTTACATGATATTTTGTTTAACAAATGCAACATTTTTATGCTCAAAGAAGTCCAAAGTCCTGCATTTGGACCCAGAGTATTAGAAAATGTCGTTTTTTTCGGTCCGACCCCCCTTTTGTGGGCGTAATATTGATAAAATTGTATTTCTGTAGCTCGAAAATGAATTTTTAAACATATATTACGAAAGGAAATTTGCCCAAAAAAAAAAAAAATTAAAACGCCCCTGCATTTTTTTTTTATTTTTTTGCATGTTGGAGGGTATAAAAGATTTGGCACAGCCGAATTTAACACTCTTATTTGTTGTCACTCAAAATATTTTTACACTAAATAAAAATACACTCGAAACAGATTTTACAGTCAAAACAAATTAACACTCAAAAAAAAATTTAGTAAATTATTTTTTTTTTTTCAAAAATTACTTAAAAAAAAGTTTTTTACAAAAAATAAAATATTTCTAATCAAAAATTTTATTTTTTTCACGTTATAAAATTTACTATCACGTAAAAAGGCATTGTGGAGGGTATTCATAGATTCGGCGAAGTCGAATTTAACTTTTCTACTTGTTTTATTTAAAAATGAACCCTTAAACGATTATCTCTTTAACTGTTTATTTTGTTTAAAAAGATTTCCGAATATTTATTTAAAAAAAAAAAAAAAACGTTTTTATTGAATGAATGTATAAATGACATCTCGTGTAGGTTGTTTAATAAATGACATCATGTATAAGAAAGACTTTCATTAACATTTAATTTTAAAAGTCATTTATTTTTGTTCAGTAAGTAAAAATAAATGATTATTCCTTTAATATTTAATGATTTCTGTTTGTTATTTTTTAGTTTTTAGTATTTTTAAAAGAGAAATCATTTGATTTTGTCTACTTTATGCAAAAACAAGTAAGAGTGTTAAATTCGGCTGTGCCGAATCTTTTATACCCTCCAACATGAAATGGCGTTTTTTTTGGGGGGGGGGGGGGTCGGAATTGGTAATTGGGGGGGGGGGGGCAAATTTCCTCTCGAAAATGTGTTAAAAAATTCATTCTTATGCTTTTTGTACTAAAGAAATACAAGTTTATCATTATTTAAAAAAAAAAAAACAAATTATTCCACGCCCATAAAAGGGGGGCGGACCGGAAAAAAAGACATTATCTAATTCTCTGTGTCTAAATGCAGGACTTTGAACTTCTTGAAGCATAAAAATGTTGCATTTGTTAAACGAAAACACAAAAAATCATGTAAAAAAGTGGTATTTTTCATTAGTTGGTTTAGTTCTTCAAGGGGGAACTTTTTCCCCCTGGTCCGATTTTGCTCATTTACGAACTTAACTTGCCTAGGAACATACGACATATTTGTGCCAAATGTCGGGAGTCTAGCTCTTTTATTTTGGACTGCATCGTGTTAACTACAGACGGGCAGACGGACGGACGGACAGACGGACGGACGGACATCGCTAGAATGTCTTAGAATCGATCATAAATATATATACTTTATGGGGTCCTCGACCGATATTTTGATGCATTACACACGGAATGACAAAGTGAGTATACCCCCATACTGTAGTTGGAGGATATAAAAATTAACCGAAAACTAGAAAAATTTACTAAATTCATGGAAATGGAAAATGATTTAGCTCCTCTGCCATGTTTTCCTTCTTAAAGTTCTTATCTTCTTACAAATAAAAGTAAGAAAATCAAGTAAGAAAATTATAGTCGGTCAAGACCGACCATATGATACCCAACACCAGTGCTTTCCGAAAAATGGGTCCCAAGGATCTTTTATAAGCTAAGAAATTACTCACAAACCAAATTTAAGTGAAATTTGTTTATTTTTGTTCCCAATAGACCGATTTAACTGAATTCGGGCAAAGTTTTTTATGAGGTCTAAGTCCAAAAATTGTCCAATTACATATATTCAGATTTATAAGGGTTCAAGTTTAAAAAAATGCAGAAGAAAAATTTAATTTCTAAAAATTATAGACATTTTTGGTATTCCCATACCGATTTCAAACACTCTAGCTAGTGTTATCATCAGAAGAATTTTAAATAATGAGCCCTGAAACAGTTGATCATTGTCATTTTTGATTAAAAAATGTGTGTCCGTTTCGGTCTACCTTGTTTAGTTTTTGAAAAAACGTGAATTTAGGGGCTCAATAGGGTCTTGAGAATCTTAAAAACTCGATAACTTAAAAACTATTACTCGGACAGCTTTTGGGCTGAGTCATTTCAAAAATTCTTTAATTGTGCCGTACCGTTACTCGTTTCTAATATCGCTGAAATTGTGAACACAAAAAAATATTCTTATTTTTTGCTTGGTTTATACTTTAAGTACATCATTCTATTCCATTCATGCGTTCAGGCTGACATTATGTTTCATAATGACATTTTCTATGGTAATATATGTGCATTTTTATTTAAGGTTATTTTTTGGGTGGTTTGGGATGAAAAATTCTTTATCTTTTTATTATTTGAAAACGAAAGAAGACTATTTTAGGAAACATATGTATGTATAAGACTTTCAAGGTGCAATTTTCGTTAACAATGCGGGATGACATTATGAAAGGATGACATTATAAAACAGTGATTGTATCATTCATCGCATTATGCTATGAATGATAGAAACACTCTTTTGATGGTCGAGTCTTTTATTGATGGTTGATTGAGGAATTTAGATACACTTAAAGTAAAATGTCGGTCAGAATGAAAGAAAAAATTGTTTCAACGTTATCTTGGTATAAATTAGTAAAGAGAAATAACCTCGAGCTAGAGAAGTTTAGCTCTTTAATTTCTTTAAATTGGGAAGTACTGGAGAAATTTCTTACTTAATTAAATGTGAACTAAGGATATGAAATATTTTTTTTTTTTTTTTTGTAAAACCAGTACTTTGCCAGCACTTAATTTATTGTACGGTTAGCAAATTTCTTCCTGTTAATTTTCCGGGTTTAAATATTTATTTACCATCAACTACATAGATATTTTCACACTTTATTTTTTGATTTATTACATGCAATAAATCAATTTCATTTATAACAATCAATTTCTATAGAGTTTCATTACATTGTCCTTCTTATTCGTCGTCGTTGTAGTCGTAAACACAATAAAACATTAAATTGTTAAATTGAAAAATACAATACATTTATATTATTTGCCTTACGTCATATTGTTAAGCGTCAAACAACATATCCACTACTTCTACTACCACAAATATTGTGAAGCAAGGTTTTACGTAAGAACCCAGCAAGTTTCACCTGCACGTGTAAAAGGATGTACAAAGTAGTACGTCAAATAATTTCATTTAATTACGTATAGTATAGGATTCACCCCAACTGTTTTCAATTAAAACACTTTCAAAAGAAAACAAATAAACTAACAAACAGTTATTTAGTTAGAATGTTTTAAATTTAAATTACGGGGTAAATTCTGGAGATAGGTGAATGAGTGTTTTCTTGAATTACATTCACGAAAGACATTTTTGAGTCACGTGGGTAAGAAAGGATAAAAAAGTGTGCCTTGGTACACTTTTATATTTCTAGATAAAATTGTCCTAGGAACTTAAAATTGGCATGTTGGATCCTCCGGAGGAAAAAGAATTCCGATTTTAAATGGAATAGACATAGAAAATAATCACCATAAAAATTTTAAATTTCGGATCCTCCACCAAAAAATGTCTGCAAATTTTGTCCTCTTGCCAAAAACACTAAATCATGATATGTTTTGCTGAAGACTTGGGTGTACTTCACAGATGAACGTTTTTTTTTATTAAAAATAAGGTTATATTCATTTGCCATTCCATGCAAAACAAATTGAAATATCAGTCGAGGACCCCATTATGTTTATATATTACTAGCAGGCTCGCCCGGAACTTCGTCACCGGTAATATTAAATACTTGATTAAAGAAGGATCAGGATTAGAGTCTCCATTTTTAAAACTTTCCCCTACAGAATTTTTGTTTAGCTTGAAATCATGTTCGTTTCGGGAAATAATGGTATTGAAACTATTTAATTTCCCGTTTCACTCCATTTCGTTACCCGTTCTATTCCATTTCCTTACCTTTTCTATTCATTTGTTCCCCATTTTATTTCATTTTGTTCAAAATTCCAATTCATTTCGTTCCATGTAGGCTTCATTCTTTAAAAAAAAAAGTACCACAGTACAATAATTTACCCTTATAACCCCATTAAAATCTAAATTTCCAGAAGGTACTTTTTCAGAATTATTTTTTCGGTCATAGACCCATATTTCAGGGACTATGGCCAACAAAGTTCACTACTTTGCACGTATTTACCCCAGTAAAATAGGAATTTTCAAAAAGGACATTTTTCAGAATGTTTTGAAATTGGATGAGTAGTTTCGGAGATTTTAAAATTTTACGTCTTTTGACCCAAAGTGATCTTTAAAATAGATGTGGTCAATGAAAAATGCCAAACTCACCCTGAAGGAAAATTCTAAATATTGGTGAAAACGTTTTTAAAATCTCATAATAAGTTTCGTATATTTACAAATTTTACGTAGATGAAGAATCATTCTAGGTATTGGGGAAAACATTTTTTAAATAAGTAGTTTCGGATATTTCGAAATTTTACGATTTTATGTAAAGTGGGCGTAGAAGTGGGTGAGGTCGATGAGAGCTAACCCATGTCCACCCTGAAGGACCATTCTTAATATATATTGGTGATAACATTTTTTAAATCGGACGAATAGGTTGGTCATATTTAAATTTTACGTTTTTCTTGTCAAAGGTGGGCGTAAAAATGGGCGTGGTCAATAAAACCTAGAATATTTCCACTCTGATGGACCAAGTGTTGGGGAAAAAATTTTGGAAATCGGATGAAAAATTTTGAAGATTTTTTTTTGCCAAAAAGGGGGCGTAGAAGTGGGCGTGGTCTATGAATCCTAGCCAATGTACACCATCGAGGAACACTCTAAATATTGGTGAAAACATTTTTGAAATCGGATGAGTTGTTTAATAGATATTTAAATTTTAAGTTTTTGGGCCAAAACTGGGCGTAGAAATGGGCGTGGTCGATGAAACCCACTATATGTCCACTATGAAGGACTATTCCAAGCATGTATTGGTGAAAAAAATTTTGAAAGCGGTTAATTAGTTGTGGAGATTTTTAAATTTTACGTTTTTTGGCTAAAAGTGGGCGAAGAAGTGGGCGTGGTCGATGAAACCTAGCCTATGTCGACCCTGAAGGAACACTATAAATAATGCTGAAAACTTTTTTGAAATCGGATGAGTAGTTTCATAAATATTTAAATTTTAAGTTTTTTTACCAAAAGTAGGCGTAGATGTGGGCGTGGTCGATGGAACCCAGCATTTGTCCACCATGAAGACCATTCCAAAGTATGTATTGGTGAAATCGGTTCAGTAGTTTTGGAGATTTTTCAATTTTACGTTTTTTGGCCAAAAGTGGGCGTAGAAGTGGGCATGGTCGATGAAACCTGGCCTATGTCCATCCTGGAGGAACACTTTAAATATTGCTGAAAACATTTTTGAAATCGGATAAGTAATTCCGGAGATTACCCTCTACAAACAAACAAACAAACAAACAAAAAAACAAACATAGAAACATTACCTCTTTATAATATTATATAATATATATAATATATAATAATATAATAAAATAATAATAATAGTATAGAAGTATAGATATAGATTGATCCATTTCTAAGACCCTCTAGCTACTCTTATATACATCCGTCCTTCTGTCTGTAGAAAGCAAAATGTAGTCCAAACCAAAAGTGCTTTAAATTTGGTAAATGAGTGTATTACTTAAGTGCAAAAAAGAGTTTTTACATTTTGGAGAGGAAAAAAAGATTCCGCACTGAAGAATTTAACACTCTCACTTGTTTCTTGTACATTTTTTAAACAAATGGAACATTTTTATGTCAAAAGTTTAGACTTGTTGCAAAGGTAGTTTTGGTAAAAAATTATTTTTTTTTTTTTTTCACAAAAAACTAAATTTATGAAAACAAAATTTTTGGTGAAAAAATATTATTGACGAAAAAAAGTTTTTGATGAAGAAAAAAAAAATTATAAAAATAAAATTTTTATGAAAAATAATGTGGGCGGTGAGACATATTCGTGCCAGACTTTGGACTGTATCGTGTTAACTACAGACGGACTGACGGACATCTCTAGAATGTCGTAGAATCTATCACTGATCAATAATATATATACTTTATAGGGTCCCCGACGGGAGGGTATAAAAAACATAAGTTTGATGAAAAAAATTGATAAAAAAAAATTTAAGAAAAAAAATTGATGAAAAAAAATTTGATGAAAACATAATTTTTTCATGTAAAAAAAATTTTAAGAAAAAATAAGAAGAAGAAAATTTGAAGAAAAAAAAAATTGATGAAAAAAAAAAACAATGTGATGTACACTTAAAATTACATTAAAATAAAATACCTACGAAAACATTAAAAATTAATGATTTCGTAGGCTATTTTCACTATTTTTCTATCGAATTTTATTTTAAAAAATTTTTAATAAAATTTTTGGGGAATCGATGATGAAAACATAATTTTTTCATGTAAAAAAAATTTTAAGAAAAAATAAGAAGAAGAAAGATCGAAGAAAAAAAAAATTTATGAAAAAAAAAACAATGTGATGTACACTTAAAATTACATTAAAAAAAATACCTACGAAAACATTAAAAATTAATGATTTCATAGGTTATTTTCACAATTTTTCTATTGAATTTTATTTTAAAAAAATTTTAATAAAATTTTTGGGGAATCGATCCCGCAATTAACTACATTCTGGCCAGTCACTTGATACAAACATGTTTTTATATTTCTATTAATAATTTTTTGAACTTTTTGTCGACAAAAAAATAACCAACACAAGTAGATAAAAACTAATTTTCTTTAAAAAATGCCAACAATTTAAAAAAAAAAAAATAACGTACACAAATCGTAAAAAATTAAAGAAGAAGAATCACTTGTTTTTACTTACAGAACAAAAAGAAATGACTTTAAAAATTTAATGCTAATGAAAGTCTTTAGTTTTTATGTTGTTATTTTTAAAACAAAGAACAGAAATAGTCATTTAAAAGAACTAAAAAAGTATTACGTTTTGTCGTTTTAAATAAACAACAAACAGTTAATGACATAATTTTTTGAGTACAATAAACAAGAAAGAAAGTTATAGTCGGTCAAGATCGCCATATAATACCCTACACCCGTGTTTCCGGAAAATGGGTCCCTAGTCAAACATGGACGATTGGATATTTCTTTTGTTAGATCTTTAATTAGTGTAAAAAACACACACACTCAAAATATTTTGTAGGCAAAAACAAATGAAAAACATATTTAAAACAAGTGATAAAACATTTGAAAACCATCCCAGTAATTATTCGTTTGATTTAACAAACATCAACATTTATTTTTTTGCTGTTAATAAAATTTCCAAAAATAAATAACATTGAACATTGAAGAACGTCACTTTATTTTTTTACCAACAAATTCGAAAAAAACAACCTACGAAAACTTTAAAAATTAATGATTATGTGTTATTTTTACCAACAAATTAAAAAAAAATTACCTACGCAAACAATAAAATCTAATGATTTCGTTGGTTATTTTTACAATTTTTCTCTTGAATTTTATTTTAAAAAATTTTTAATAAAATTTTTGGATACCGCAATTAACTACATTCCGGGCAGACACTCTACCCATCGCGCCAAAGTCACTTGATACAAAAATGTTTTTATATTTCTATAAATAATTTTTTGAATTTTTTGTCTCTAAAAGAATAACTAACACAAGTAGGTAAAAATCAATGACTTCAATTAAAAAAATAAATAACGTACACAAATCATTAAAAATTAAAGAAGAATCACTTATTTTTACTTACAGAACAAAAATAAATGACTTTAAAAATTGAATGCTAATGAAAGTCTTTATTTTTTATGTTGTTATTTTAGAACAAAGAACAGAAATAGTCATTTAAAAAAACTGAACTAAAAAAACATTTGTTCAATACAAATGTTTTTTCTTTTAAAAACGACAAAACGTAAAACTTTTTAAATAAACTACAAACAGTTAATGACATAAATGTTTAAGTGCAATATTTCGAGTAGTGACAAACATCAGCACAAAGTCATTATACCCTGTACCACAGAAAAAATTAGGAAAAAAAAAATTAGAAAAAAAAAATTAGAAAAAAAAAAATTTATTGAAGAAAAAAAGTTGATGAAAAAAATGGCAAAAAAATTATTTAAAAAAAAATTGGTTGAAAAATAATTATGTTGCGTTTTATTCACCAGCAGGTGAATTATTATACAAGTTACAAATCAAAGTTATTTTTTTTTTTTTGGTTTTAAGAAAATGAAAACAGTAATTCTTATTTTTTTTTATTAGTCGGTAGCTTATATAGTCAAACTGAGGTGGCGTCCTGCATCATTTTTAAAATTAGACAACAGCCTAAAAACATTATCATGTCAAAAAACAAGTAGAAAAGTTAAATTCGACTTGGCCGATAAAGTAATTTTTTTTTTGTAAGTGTAAAAATATTTTTAGTAACAAATATACATTGTAAAATATTTTAGTGACTTACCAATGTTTTTAAATCTTGTTTAACGGCTTTTCTACACGTGAATTTAAGGTGAAACCAATGTGAAATTCACGGTTTTGCTGATAACTTTTGAACCACTGTAAGAATTTTGCTAAAATTCAATACCAATCAAACCAGGTGAACTCAAAATTTATATCCCAAGCTTCAGCAGCCTCAGAATTGTCTTTCCAAAGTTAGTGTGTTTTTTTTCTCTTAAAATCGTGAAAAGCCTTGCCGAAATTCAATCAGACCAGGGAAACTAAAAATTTATATGCCAAACTTTAGCAGCCTCAGTAAAGTCTTTTAAAAGTTTGCGTGTTTTCAACAGACGGCCGGACATCGTTAGATCGTCTAAAAATCGATCGGGGATCATGAATAGATATATTTTATAGGGTCGTAGACCAATATACCCTCTATTACAACGTGGTGGATACAAACTAAAAGTTTGTAGGGTATTTTTAAATTCAGTGCAGCCGACTAGCATTGTTTTTTTTTTTGTTATTATTAAAGATGATATTAAATGCTAAGGTGTTAAGTACCAATTGTGTGTTTGCAATGATGCTATTTTTAGTTACATCATCATTAAAAAATATCGTTTAAAGTACACGTGTGTATCCTTAGGAAAGTAAGTCATTTCCGCATTATTTTAACTACAGCTGCTGTTACAACTACTACAACTAACTACTTACAACACAAATACAATTGCACACAAGTGACTCATATATTTTAAATATATCAACATCTCTATTGTATTCTCCTCTACTATGCCTGTCTTTATGTATAAAAAGCATTTGTATTTTTTTTTTATATATATATTTTAACTACACCAATACAGACAATGTATCCCAGCAAAACCTTAAAAATGGTAATGATTATGTAATGCATTACCATGTAATGAATAAAAGAAAAAGTAAAAATATGCATTATTTTTTCGCTACCGTTTGCCATACCTATTACTATTTTGTATTTTTCATGCAGTACGTAAAACTCATGCATTACTTTGAGTCTCATGATTGCAAAAAAAACTTTATGATCACCATAAACATATGATACAATTTTCAATCATAATATGATTTTTGCAAACCACAAAATGTAATGAGTATGGTAAGCGGTAGTGAAGAAATAATGCATTTTTTTTGGCTATGCATTTTGTGGTAATGCATTACATAATCATTATCATTTGAAAGGTTTTGCTGGGATATAGCTACCCAGGCAGAAAAATACGAACGGGAGAGCGCTGGCAAAGTACCTTTTATGGTCGCTTGTGTGCTGGGAAAGCATCACAGTTTAGTACTCTCCCAGCGTCCAAAATGATAACCACGGTAAACGGAATGCCGTGGTACTATTATAGCACTTTTAGAACAAAAAAATGGGACGTATCTAAATTGTATACATAAGTCCATAAGACACAACTTTTTTTGGTGTTTATTTGAATAAAGAAATTTATTAAATTAGAATAAAAAAAATTATTGACTGATTTATTACACTGAAAGAATTTTGTTCATTACGGCTATGAAAACGTACATTGATTCTATGAAAAAAATCATTAGAAGTGAGCCAATGATGCCCTTCATAGAATCTATGAATCAAATTCATAGAAACCAGAAACCTATGAAAAAGTTCATAGGCTATGGAAAAAAAATTATTATTCAATTCTATTTTTATTTATTTTTTATTTTAATTTTATTTTTTTTATATTTTATTTTTATTTATTTTATTTATTTACAATTTTCTATTTTTAAAAATTTATATGTTTTTTTATTTTAACTTATCCCCACCGAGATTCGAACAGAGAACCTGTTGTTCGTAAAGCTTAGTCTTTAGCCACTGAGCTAAATTATATAAACAAGTAACAACACTTAAAATGAATTTTGATTAATATATTGAGTTTGTGTCTATGCTCTGTCACAATGCTCTGCCAAAAGCTGTGTGTGTGTTTGTAGAAAACAAATATTTTGTGTATTTACAAAAATGAAGCGTTATAAAACCATGCGTTAGTTGGCGAGATTTTTCTTCTTTGGTGGCGCTGATAGCTAAGGCGTCGACAATTACCACTTCAGCCGGTAGGTCTTGGGTTCGAACCCCGGTCAGGGCAGCAATGATATTTTTTTTTTTAATGTTTTTTTATTTTTTTTTTATTTTTTTAATAAATTTATTCAATTATTTTAATAATTGTAACATTATTTTAATCATTAAAAGAATTAAAAGGCATATTGATGGCATTTTCTTCTATGAATGATATTCATAAATTCTATGAATTTTTTCTATAAATTTAATAAAATCTATGAATAAAATTCTATGAAATATTTCAAAATACTAATGAATATTCATTCAGCCAATGAATTATTTCATAGAATCTATGAATTTTGTTTTATGAAATTTGTTCATAGATATAATGAACAATAATTCTTTCAGTGTAGGATAAAAAAATTTTGAACAAACTTTGAACAATTTTCTAAGTCCCGAAAAAAATTTGTTTGCAGTTTTCTTTGCGTTTTAGAATAAAAAATTTATTAAAAATTCTTTTAGGAAAAAATTTGGAAAAGTCCCGAAAAAAAAGTGGTGTATTGAACCGAAACAGGTATGTATCCGGAGTTTAAGGGTGATGTATCCGGAGTTTAAAAGACTTTCTCACGAAAGAAACAGGTGTTTTTATATAAAAGGTGTCAAGTTTGTAATATGTAGGTCATTGTGTATAAGTGACATATCATGAGAACTATCAAGGACCGGGCACTTATCCTCCAGGGAAATAAAAAATATTCCAATTGTTATGAAAATTAATAATTTTAATACAAAATTTATACTTTGAACGGATTTAAATAGAAAAACATTGGCAGAGCGCTTGGAAAGCACTTTTTCGAATTCATACTACCTTCTACACAAAAAATAAAGTGCTTTGCCGAGACTTTTTCTTTGGAACGGTTGGCAGTTTCTGCCTGGGTATGCTACTGCATGATGATGCATGCACAGCTGTTACATCGACATGTATACATTTTATGATTGTTATAAACAGTGATGTGTCAATATAACAGACATTTACATAAGCAAAAATTTTTTATTCAATGTAAATTTTGAAAATAAAAATAAAATTGCATAAAAATTTCTAAGATCCGAAAAGAGTCATAAAATTATATCACAAAGAGAATGCGTTTTTCCGAAACTAACTGGTATTTTATGATATATTTTAGAAAAATCCTGAGCACGTAAAGTAATCTCCCCTAAGCACAAACAAATTTTTTAACAGTTACCATCACTTTCTTTCATCTAAAGTTTCCACTGCACCTTTGGTTTAAGGCTTAATATTTAAGTTTACTTTATTGTGCAACATTACTGCTTGTGCTACTGCATAATATTGCAGTAGAGAGGTATTTGCGCATTTGCATTTTATTTATATATTTTTTTTTTGTTTTTTTATATATAAATTTCGCATTTTCAAATAATGATGGCGCGAGAAGAAAAACAAAAATTTCCAATAAAATAAATGCAAAATACAATGCATGTCGCAACATGAAAATTTATGCTGATAAAATGATCTGTTTTATAATAATGGGATTTATAGAGCATGTTTTAAACAACAAACAAACAAAGTAAATGTCAGTGCTTGCAAAAAAAAAAAAAAATACCAAAATAAAAAAATTATTATGATAGACTTTTTTGATTAAAAAAAAACATACAATTTCCATTCATATGTAAATTGCTATCGTAGCATCATTAGTAGAAAGGTTTTCAGATTGGTAGGAATTTTATATATTTTTAATTTTGTATTTATGTGTAAGTACACTCAAAATAATAACTCTGTTAAATTACAGAAAAACTCCGCTAATTTAACAGAGTACACCATACTTTTCCAGCTAACAACATTTCTTGGTAATTTTACTAAAAAACTCTGTAAAATGATTTTGACAGAAAAAAACTGTTAATTTACAGAGTTTCTAGTAAAATATTGGTTAAATAGACCACCATTTAGCAAAGAAAACTACTATACCACCATTTAGCAAAGAAAACTATATATTTGTAAAATACATTTGATGCAAAAAAAAAAAAATTACAGAAAAAACTCTGTAAATTTACAGAGTTTAGTTATATGCATGTTATTTGGTAAAAATTTTATAAGATTTCTGAAAAAAAAAATGTTGATAACTTTTTTTGCTACTTTTTCAACTTTTTATCAAAAAAAAAAAATACTCAGATAAAATTTTGATGTTTGGTAACAAAAACAAAAACTACTCAAAACAGAAAACTTTTTTGGTTATAAAAAAATACGAAGTATTTTGCTTAGATCTGTATTTTAGCAGAAAACTCTGTTAATTATCTGTAAAATTAAGATTACAAAGTAAAAAGAATTATAACAGAGGAAACTTTGTTTTTTTGTCTCAACAAAATACAAAGTATTTTCTTTAAATCTGTATTTTGACGGAAAACTCTGTCAAATATCTGTTGAATTGAGATTACAGTAATTTTACAGAGTATTTTACAGAGTTATTATTTTGAGTGTAGTAGAGTATTAAATCGATTAACCGTTAATCGGTTAACCAATTAATTTTGGTCGATTAATTGTTCGAATAATTAAAAATTGACAATTTTCAAATAACAAATAAATCGGTTGATTTAAGTCGATTAACCGATTAACCGAAATTTTTTTAACATGATAATGTTTTTAGGCTGGTGTCTAATTTTAAAAAAGTTGCAGGACGCCACATCAGTTTGACTATATAAGCAAACAACAAGTGAGAGTGTTAAATTCGGCTGTGCCGAATCTTTTATACCCTCCAAAATGTAAACAAAAAAAAAATAAAAAATTGACAGGGGCGTTTCATTTTTTGGGGGGGGGGGGGGAAATTGATAGGATCAGTGAGGCACGTTGAGAGCACCTTCCCATCGCGATAAATATACCAAATGTTTCATTTATTTAACAAAAATACAAAAAAACATGTAAAAACGTGTATTTTTTTAGAGGTTTGTTTAGTTCTTCAAGGGGGAACTTTTTTCCCCCTGGTCCGATTTGGCCAATTTCCGAACTTAACCTGCCTAGTAACATAAGACATATTTGTGCCAAACTTGAGGTTCCTAGCTCTTTTATTTTGGACTGCATCGTGTTAACTACAGACGGACGGACGGACAGACGGACGGACGGACGGACGGACGGACGGACGGATGGACGGACGGACATCACTAGAATGTCTTAGAATCGATCACTGATCAATAATATATATACTTTATGGGGTCCCCGACCGATATTTCGATGCGTTACACACGGAATGACAAAGTGAGTATACCCCCATACTGTAGTTGGAGGGTATAATTAACGAAAAAGAAAACAAGAATTACTATTTTCATTTTCTTAAAACCAATAATTTTAATAACTTGGGTTTGTAACTTGGATAATAATTCACCTCGTGCTGAATAAAACTGTTTTTCACCAGCTGGTGAATAAAAAGTAACATAATTATTTTTCAACAAAAAAAATTTTTTTTATACCCTCCACTTAGTGATAGAAGGTATATATAAGTTTGTCATTCCGTTTGAAACTCATCGAAATATCGATCTGGGACCCCATAAAGTATATATATTCATGATGCCCGATCGATTTTAAGACATTCTAGCGATGTCCGTCTGTCCGTCTGTCCGTCTGTCTGTCTGTCTGTGGAAAATGCTGTCACGGACAAAATATTGCACAGAGATGACTGAAACTTAACATATTTATTGGAAGTTCTCCCGAGAAGTTTGGTATTGCATTTGAGCGATATCGGTTCAGCGGGTCAAAAGTTATGAACGAAAATGTAGGCACACCTCAAAAATTTCAGTACATTCAACATAACCTAAAAATACAAAATGCTTTAATTCGGCTTCTGGTTGGCATATGTGAACATAATTGAACACCAAATGGTATTTAAACAAGTACGAACACATTTTTTGACAAAAAAAGAAAAAAATCGCGGATTTTTTTTTACCAAAATTTTTTTCGCTGAAATTTTTTTTTTCCAAAAATTTTTTTTTTTTCAAAAGTAATTTTCTTTTAAATAAAATTTTTTGCAATAATCTTTTTGAAAGTGTGGAGGGTATCACTACATTCGGCAAGGCCGAATTTAACTTTTTTACTTGTTTTTCATCAAATTTTTTTTTGCATCAATTTTTTTTTTCATAAAATTTTTTTCTTTCAATTTTTTTTCCATCAAATTTTTTTTTTCAATTTTTTTTAATAAATTTTTTTTTTCATCCATTTTTTTTTTTTTCATCAAATTTTTTTTTTTCATTTATTTTTTTTTTTCATCAAATTTTTTTTTTTTCATCCAAAAATTTTTTTATTTTTTCATCCAAAATTTTTTTTTTTTTTCATAAATTTTTTTTTTTTTTCATCAAAAATTTTTTTTTTTCATCAAAAATTTTTTTTTCATCAAAAAAAATTTTTTTTTTCTTAATATTTTTTTTTATAAATTTTTCTGTTTTTTCATCAATCTTTTTTTTTTCATCAATTTTTTTTTTCATCCATTTTTTTTTTTATTTTATGGGTACATATAGGTAAATAAATACATGCATATGAGGCATTCCACACCAAATGTCCAGCGAAAAAAAACATGTGTACACTTCTGAATAGGTTGTATGGATAGCCCTATATGGAACTTAGGAAATTGCGTTTTTGGTTTTTAAATTTTTCAAAAACTGGGCTTAGGAGGCGTGGTCAAATATTGGAAAAATGGTCAAATTTGTGGCGAGTTGCCTTAATTCATGCGCGGGTACAAGGGGGGGGAAAAAGGGGAAATTTCCCCCCCCAGACCAAATTTCAAAAAGAAAAAAAAGAGGAAAAAAAGAAAAAAAAAAGAAAAAAGGAAGGAAAAAGAAGAAAAAAGGAAAGAAGAGAGACGGAAATTTTCCAAAAAAAATTTCCGAAGGAAAAAAATCTCGAAATCCAAAAATTTTTCAAAGAAAAAAATCTGAAAATTTTCATAGGGAAAATTTTAAAATTTCTGAAGGGAAAATGTGACTTAATCTGAAAATTTTCTGTGGAAAAATATCTGTCAATTTTATTATAAATTTTATGAAAAATGTGACTGATGCGTTATTAGTACTTATATTTTTTTTTTTAATTCTACAAAAATCCGTAATAGAAAATGTTTCAGGATTGAAAAATTTTTCTTTCTGAAAAATCTGAGACTTTTTCCATAGAAAAAAGTCTCGGAATTTGAGACTTATTCTATAGAAAAAAGGTTCTATATTAAAAAGGTCACAGAATCTGTGACTTTTTTTATATAAAAAGATGAAAAAAACTCTGAAATTTTGAACATCGCCAAACATTTTATTTTTGGGATTTTTTTTTAAGAATTCACAAATTCTAAAAGTCTCGGAACCTAAGACTTTTTGTAAAGGAAAAAGGTCTCAGAATTAAAAAAAAATATGGGAAAAAGTTCTAAAAATTTGAGATTTATTTTTACACTCAAAAAAAACCTTGTAACTTTTTTTTGTTTGCTACCTCGTATTTGACAAAATTTCCTAGTAACTTTACAAGATTTTTACCAATAATTTTGTAATTTTACAAGGTTTTTACCAATAAAATTGTAAATTTACAAATTTTTGACAAGATAAAATTTACAAAGAGGTTTCGTAATTTTACTAGATTTTTTGCTACCTCCTATTTTTCGAGAATTCCTAGTAACTTTACAAGTTGTTTACCAATAATTTTGTAATTTTACAAGGATTTTACCAATAAAATTGTAATTTTACAGTTTTTTGACGCAATTAAAATTACAAGGAATTCTCGTAAATTTACTAGATTTTTTTTGTAAAATTATCTTGGAAATTTGTAAAATTACAAAAAAAATTGTAAAATTACAAAAAAAATTTAAATTTCGATTTGTTAAAAAACAGGGAAAACTGTCAAATATTGGTAAAATGGGATTACGAGACTTTTCCTAGTAATTTGACAAAGTTTTTTTTTGTGTGTAGGAAAAAGGTCACAGCATCTGAGACTTTTTCGATAGGAAAAAGGTTTAAGAATCAAAGACTTTTCTATAGGAAAACGGTCTCAGAATCTCTGAATTTGAGATTTTTTTAAAGAAAAAGGTCTCAGAATTTCGCAGAAACTTAGACTTTTTCTTGAGTGAAAAAAGTGCCAGAATTTTAGACTTCTTCTATATAAGAAACCTCTCAGAATCCTACTTTTTCTATAGGAAAAAGGTCTAAGAATCTGAGACTTTTCTTTAGGAATAAGGTCTCAGAATCTGAGATTTTTTTATAGGAAAAAGGTATATATTGGTTCCTGTAGTTCCTATAAGGAGCATAGGGCGTCAACGAATTGATTCCAATTAGTTCTATTTGCCGAAAGGTTTTTGATTTCAGGTCAGGTTTTGCCTATTCTAGACGTTATAAGAATCTAATACTTTTTCTACAAAAAAGCGATCGAAGAGTCTCAGACTTTTTCTATAGGAAAGAGGTCTGAGAATGTGAGAATTTTTCTTAGAAAAAGGGTCTTGGAATCTGAGACTTTTTGTATAGGAAAAAGGTCAAAAATTCCAAGCCTTTTTTTAATAGAAAAAAGGTCTCAGAATCTAAAATTTTTTCAGTATGAACAAAATATAATAATCTGAGACCTTTTCTATAGTAAAAAATATCTCAAAAATGTTTTAAAATATGAGACTTTTTCTATAGTAAATGGTCTCAGAATATGAGACTTTTTCTGTGGAAAAAGTTCTTAGAATCTAAAAATTTTTCTGTACGAAAAAAATATAATAATCTGAGACCTTTTCTATAGTAAAAATATCTGAAAAATGTTTTAAAATATGAGACTTTTTCTATAGTAAAAGGTCTCAGAATCTGAGACTTTTTCTGTGGAAAAAGTTCTTAGAATCTGAAAATTTTTCTGTACGAACAAAGTCTCAGATTCTGAGACATTTTTCGAAAATAAGACGTCTTAGATTCAAATACATTTTCACTTTAAAAAATCGTTTCTTCATGAAAACTGTTTCAACATCTGAAATTTTCTATGTAGGAAGAATTTCTTCTGTTTAAAAATTCAGAGATTTCGACTTTTCTATAGTCAAATGTGTTAGAAACTGAGACTTTTTCTATGTATACGAAAATGTACAATTTTCTTTTAAAACAAATTAAAAAAAATGATCTAAACGAAATATGATCGTGAAAAACAAACCTCCCTCGGCAAAAACTAATAAAATTGTAGATTATTTTGCAAACAAAAAAAAAACGGATCCCTGTTTTTGCTCGTCCGACAAAGGTGAATTTATGATGATTTTTTTTTTTTTTTTGGAAGTAAAAAAAATTTCCCCCCCCAAACCCAAAAGCTGTACCCGCCACTGCCTTAATTAAATATTTATCACATTAAAACGGTGTGTACCACAATCTCAAAAATTTACATTCTTATATAGTTTTGTATGGGCTATCGAGTAAATTTTTTTTTTTGGAAAATTTTCAGAACCCGTTCTGAAATTTTCCATTTTTTAAAAAAGGAAATTTATCAAAAATCCGGCCACTTTTTTTATACCCCCCACTCTAGTGATAGAGGGTATATATCAGTTTGTCATTCCGTTTGTAACACCTCGAAATATTGGTCTAGGACCCCATAAAGTATATATATGATGATCCTCGATCGATTTTAAGACGATCTAGAGATGTCCGTCCGTCTGTCCGTCTGTCTGTCTGTTGAAAACACGCTAACTTTTTAAAGACTTTACGGAGGCTCCTGAAGTTTGGCATATATGTTGTGCATTTACCTGGTCAGGTTGGTATTGCAATCCAGCGAAATTGGTCCAGTGGTTCAAAAGTTATGAGCAAAAGACTGAATTTCGGCAAGGGTTTTTCGTGAATTTACGAGATAAAAAACACTATAACTTTCGAAAAGCAATTCTGAGGCCGCTGAAGCTTGGCATATATATTTGTAGTTCCTCCAACCTAGTTCTTGTTGAATTTCAGTCAAATCGGTCCAGTGGTTAAAAAGTTATTAGCAAAACCGTGAATTTCCGATTAGCTTCACCTTAAGTTCACGTGTTGAAAACCCGTTAAACCTGTTTTAAAAACATTATTCACAATGGTGTAACAAACGTACAGTAGTGCCAACTTAATCACATTGACTATGTGATAAGCGATTTTTTTCCGTAAAATTACTCTAATTTTATTGAAAGTTAGCACCACTGAACAAACAAATGACATTTTTTGCAGTCGCCGTCCCCCGTCATTGTGTTGGGCCTATATTCTCCGGCAACGACAACCGCCCCCGTTGCCGTGCTTGTTCTGTTTCTACTTTTAGTCAGAAAAATATTTTACAACGTATTTTTGTCACTCAATAATATTGATTTACCAAAACAAAAAAAAAAAAATACACTTGAAAAAAATTTTACACTCAAAAAAAATTTACACTCAAAAAAAAAATTAATTAATTAATTATTTTTTTTTTTTTTTCAAAAATTACTAAAAAAAAAGTTTTTTTTACACAAAATAAAATATTTCTAATCAAAACTGTTTTTTTTTTTTTCACATCCCTAGTAAAAATATTATGCTAATTTTACTGAATAGATCTAATTTGATCCGTAAAATGGTTGTATCAAATAATATCTAATTGTATTACTTTAGATCAAAAAATATAAAAATTGATACAATTTGATCCTGAATTTGGTCAAATCTAATTAGATCAAATTGATCTTATAATATCAATTTTTATATAAGTTGATGAGCAAAACCAAAATACGAATCTAATCATATATGGAGCAATATCTAACCATATAAAGTGAATCAACCGTATCAAAGTGATAGATAAAATTTTATATAAATTTATACGGAAGCATATTAACTCATATAAGATTGTATCAAATAATATATGATTAGACCAGAAAATTTTTACTCGGGATTAGAAAATTTACTATTACTTAAAATGGGCATTGTGGAGGGTATTCATAGATTCGGACAAGTTGAATTTAACTTTTCTACTTGTTTTTTTTTTTTAATTTTTTTTTTAAGTTTATATGTTTGTACATCCACACAAAAAAATTTAGAAACACGTTCGTCGTTTTTTTTCGAGAAAATCGCATTTCAATTTTAAATTTCATAACAATTTTGTAATTTGCTTGTATTTCTTGTTTCAACAGATCGTATGAGTAATATTTATGCAATTGATAATACTCATTCGCAACATTAAAACAAGAAAATACAAGCAAATTACAAAATTCATGTATATTTTGGCTTCCAACACGGGGCTTTAGAAAATATTTGGCTTTCGAAAATAAAACGAATTTTAGTGTTTAAGGGACAAGCGTCCCTCTTTAATTTGGCATAAATTGTCCTAACAACCGTATAAAAATTAGTACCCTTTCGATTGCTAAATTAATTTAGTAGTAGTATTTGCTAATCAGCATTACAAATTTTACAGTATCGGACCATTTTAACTTTTAGTCCTCATACAAACTAACCTCTTTATGTTCACATCAATCTGTCAAAAGCCTTAAAATGGGAGATATTTTAAAAAGTTGTATTACGTGTATTTTTATAACTAGAAAATGATATACTTTTTTTATGTTCCAGAATTTAAGGGTTATAAAAATTACCCTTAATCAAATCATTGCAATGACATCCTAAAAAAAAACATCTAACAAAATTATAAAAATAAAAAATATGTTTTATGTTTAAAAAGTTGACTTCAAAGCTATTTTTAAGATACTGAACTGTGCCAAGTGTTGTTAAATACTCCATAAACAAAAGTCGTTTATCAGAAGTTTGCATAAGAAAAAATAAAAACAGAAAAAAAAACATATAAAAGAAGTGCCTCTAACATTTAACACCTTTAGCATTATAATAAAGTCTTAAGAAATTGCGATCCACTCCCCCCCCCCCTCCCACACATTTATTGCAAGTTTATAAAACTTTCTAAAATTGTCATAGAAACTTTAAAATTTTCAATGTAAACTGTAAAAGAAAAGAAAAATAAACTCACAATTTGCTACAAACGAAACTAAATTCATACTTATTATGTTAAAATCTAAATTCATGACTTTATTCCATTTCAAACAAAAAATCTTCTTACAAAAAGAGTATTAAGTATAAAAATAAACTTTCTAAAGTCTTTTGAACATAATGTTTTTTAAGTTTTTCGTCCTTCGTCATTGAAAATGATTATTTTACTTAATTTAAAAGATAAGTTAGAACAAGAAAAACATTTTCAAAACATACTGAAATACTACGTACTGCAACAAAAAATTAAAGATAAAAAAGACTTAAGTAGTGGTAACAGTGGTTTTGTTGCCCACATTCGCACTTTACAATTTTATAAGTAATATTAAGAATTAATTTGACTTAAAGGAGAAGATTTTACAGAAAAGTTTAGAGTAGAGTGGAAAATTATTTTGTAACACTGTAAAACGATGCCAACAGAGACTGAAAGTAGATCGATAATTACACAGAAAAAAATATGGAGGAAACAAATTTGAGTAATCATTTGTTTAAATTTAAAAACAAAAATCGAGTAATTTTTTAATTGACGCAATTAAATATTTACTTAAAAATTTTAAAAACAATGTAAGTTTCAATATTTTAATAAAAATTTAATAGTTTTTTTCATTTTTTTTTTAAACTCTCATAGGTTTTTGAATTCTCGTTTAGTTTATAGTTTTTTGTGTATGTATATGAAAATTTGTAATCGTCTTTATAAAATTTTCCTATGTTTTTGAGGCAAAAATATGTTTGGTAAAGTTTGAAAAAACAAGTTTTTTGTTTATTTTTTGTAAACATTTTTTAAACTTTTAAAAAAAAAAACAAGTAAAAAAGTTAAATTCGGCCTTGCCGAATGTAGTGATACCCTCCACAATTTCAAAAAGATTATTGCAAACAACTTTATTTAAAAGGAAATTACTTTAAAAAAAAAAATATTTTTTTAGAAAAAAAATTTTCGCGAAAAAAAAATTTGGTAAAATAAAAATCCGCGATTTTTTTCTTTTATTGTCAAAAAATATGTTTGTACTTGTTTAAATACCATTTGGTGTTCAAATATGTTGACATAAGTCAACCAGCAGATGAATTAAAACATTTTGTATTTTTAGGTTATGTTGAATGCACTAAAATTTTTGAGGTGTCCTTACATTTTCGTTCATAACTTTTGAACCGCTGAACCGATATCGCTCAAATGCAATACCAAACTTCTCGGGAGAACACCTAATAAATATGTTAAGCTTCAGTCATCTACGTGTAATATTCTGGCCGTGATCACCATTTCCATAGACAGACGGACAGACGGACATCGCTAGAATGTCTTAAAATCGATCGGGGATCATGAATATATATTAGTGCGGCCCAACAACATATGGAAAAATACCAAGCATAACTCACAACTGAACGTACCTCAAAATATGATAGATGGCATCGTAATGAACAATTTGCGCCAAATTTCAGCACCCTAACTCATCATAAGTGTTTGCAACCTCCAAAGAAATCATGAAATTTTTTTTATTGGAATCTTAAAAATAACCATATGAAATGCTAGCGTAACAAGAGTAAATAATTCACATGTGGCCATTTTGTCCTAAGTTTGTCCTTAAACAAAAAAAAAAAATATATATTAAAAAAAGCGGAACCCTGCATTTCACTAAAACCGCTGTAACTCAAAAACTATGCGGACCATTAAGTTGCGATAAAGTTCATTTGAAAGGTAGTACAAATATCTTTAATTTGAGTATAATATCCAAAATTTTTTTTTTTTGTTTTTTTCCTAATCGAAACTAAAATGTCCTTATTGTCCTTTGTTGGCAACCTTAGGGCAAAATGGCCATATTTGACTTATTTGCTCTTGTAGCGATACCATTCCATGCAGTAATTTTTAGGATTGCAAAATTTTGTTTTTTAGATTTCTTTGGAGGTTGCAAACACATGTGATCAGTTAGCATCCCCTTCTAATCGTCGTAGGGTGCTGAAATTTGGCTCAAAATATTAGTTACGATACCATCTTTCATTTTTTAAGGTACGTTGACCTGTAGCGAAGCAAAAGGAATTTTGGGCCACCCTAATATATATACTTTATGGGGTCCCAGACCGATATTTCGATGAGTTACAAACGGAATGACAAACTTATATATACCCTCTATCACTAGAGTGGAGGGTATAAAAATAGATAAATTTTGAGTAAAAATTTATTCAATTTTTTTTTTTAATATTTAATAAATTTTTATTAAAAATTTACTCAATACTATTAAATCGTTTACTGGTGCAAAATTGAGTAATTTTTTACTCAATAGTATTAAAAATTTACTCAAATATTTTTTTATTTTTTTCTGTGTAGAACAAACAAAAACACTCTGACCTTTTAAAAAACTATCTCAAATGAATAATTTTTCTGAATTTTATTTCTGATTAGATCTTAATTTTTATAAATGCTTATTGTAATTTTTTGTTGGTGCATTTTCAATTTAAAAGTTGTTTTATTTACAAACAATTTATTTGATTTAACAAAGTTATTAATTGAGTTTTTGTTTAATAAAACATTTTGTTAATATAATTGAATTGAAAATAAAATGTGTTAAATGGAGGAATTTTAAGTTTGAATTCCAAAAAAAGTTCTCTTTCTAATTCCTTAATTTCAGTCTATTCTATTTTCTATTCTAAACTATATTATCATGTTTCTACACAAATTGCATTGATTCTTATATATATTTTTCCTAAAGTCGAAGCATTGCTTAAGGATAGCATGATTTTGCAGTTAAATTTAAATATACTGAATGGATGTAATTGACAGAGTTTGTGGTTTTATTTTGCAGAAGAGAGATGCAATTAAAATTAAATAATTTTTTTGGGGGTATTTTAAAATATACTCTACTTAATTATACATAATGAAAAGAATTACTAAAGCGGATTAATAAATGAATAAAATAAAATATAATGTAGTTGTTTGAAATAATTTTTATTACAATGATTAGTTATATACAAATTAAAAAATAAATACAATATTTAAGTAATTGAGATAACACAGTGCAACAAGAAAAAAAAACTATGAAACGATGCCAACGGAAACTGAAAGTAGATCGATCATTAGAACAAACAAAAACATTTTGTCCTTTGAAAAATTATCTCAAATGAAGAATTTTTCTGAATTTTATTTCTGGTTAAATCTTAATTTTTATGAATTTTTGTATTAATTTTATGAATTTGTCTGAAATTTTCTGATTGTTTTTTATTTGTTCGTGTATTTCAGTTGGTTTCTTGATTCTCGATCTAGAAATTTGATGGATTAAAATTTGAAATTAAAATTTGATGGATTAAAAATCGAAAAACTTTTAAAATAGATTTATCAAGATTTTAGTCTGTTTCAATTCAATTCATATTATTTACATAACATTAATATATAGTTTAGGAGTTAAATTTAAAATTTTAAAAATAAAAATATTAATGATGAATTTTTATTTATTTTTTTGCAGGTATGGACTAAATAAATTATAAATTTTTCACGTAAGTTATACTAGATATAAGAAATTTAAATTTCTCATAATAAGACATTTTGTTTTTCTGTGAGCAAAAATTATTTCAAAACTTAATTCATAACGGGGAAAATAATCGACCTTGAACTAGAGTAAAGTCTTTTTTATTTTTTTTTGTCAAATTTTAAAATCAAAATTGACAATTTCTTCAGTATTTGCTATCCGATGGGTCAACATTGAAATCGTTTGAAAGGTGTTTGAAATTCCTTTCAAATTAGGCATGTTGGGCTTAAATTCTCTTATTCTTTAGGAGAAAAAAAAAATATTTTAACCCATTCCTTACCAGCGTGTGTTTGAATACACGCTTATAATTTCTTAAACAAATACAAAATAAGAAAAAATATTAATAAATAGCACCGCTCTACAAATCTGAGGTTTGTCGCTGCGTTTTGGATGAAACCAAAAAAGTTGAGTGGGTTTGGTGCCCCGATTCCAAAACGGTCACTCAAATTTTTCTATCACGTCACAATTTTGAGAAAATCGCGGTTAAAGTGTCAAAAAAGGCCCATTTTGACCATTTTTGAACGACTATCAAGCTCATTCGAAAGTGTGTAATTTTCTCTTTCAGACAAGATCAAATCCTCTTGGAATTTAATTTTCTAAAATGGTAAAAAATCATTACCCACAAGTACTTTAAATCTAAAATTTACGTACACTCAAAAAAAAACGTGGGTATTCAATACTAAAAATTTAGCTACGAGTACTAATGTTTTAGTCCAAAAGGACCTAGTGCAGGAATTGGTAATCAATACTAAAATTTGTTACTAATATGTAGTACATGAAAAATACTAAAAAAACAGTAAATATTACTGCAATTTACTACAGTTTTAGTAAATATAATTACTAAAAAAATCATAAATATTTTAAATTTGTGTCCTATTTAGTAAAAAAAATTACTAATTTTAGTAAATAAAATTGCTAATTTTAGTGAATAAAATTACTACCTATATCAATTTTAGTAAATAAAAATCAGAAAAAAATTATATATATGTAAATGATTTTTATTTCACTTCGGGTTTAAGATATACTTAATTACATGTCTTCTTAAGCTGTTAAAAAAAAAATTTAGCGTTGATTGTACCACATTTGAAAAAATAAATGATTGATGTCGCCATACCATTGAAATCTACTTTGCAAACGATCGCTAAAAATATAAAAAAGAAATAATATCAATACATGTTCAAATGTATGTACAAACATTTTACCACAGAGGGTGCTTTTTTTACATACATTTTTTTTGTATTCGTGTGTGTATCCATAATATTCTCTTCATCTTGAGTTTTTTTCACACAGCCATTGAAATAAAAAACGATTAAACAAAAAAACTGACATAGAAATGTTATTTAATGAACATATTGAAATAAATAAAAAAACATATATTAAATTACTTAAACACAATTTAATTTAATAAATTTATAATATATATTTTTTTACAAACACTCCGTGACCGGGTATCGCGTTGTTTCGGTTTTAATTCTTTTCGCACTAAACAAACAGAAAAATCTGTTGGTAGCACTACAGTTAAATGTGAGAAAACGTGGTGGTCGCACACACTGCAGCAGCAAGCAGCAGACGGCAAGAAATATAAAGAACTGTGTTTAATTATAAATTATACATTTAAAAAATAAGTACTTTTTGTATTTGCAGCTAGGGGTATGCACTTTTAATGTTAAGAAATAAAAAATGCGTCATTTTAGTGAAATTATAATTAAATAGAGTACACATCATTTTTTCTGTCTGCTGCTTGCTGCTGAACTGTGAAGAAGCATTTTGTGGCTATTACAGACAGTGTTGCCATTACCAATATAATAAAAAAACGCAAAAATCGTAAGAAAAGGGTAAAAATTTAAAAAAAAATCAGCTACAAGAAAAAAAAGAGAAAATTAAAAAAAAAATGGAAAATGTGCTTTTTAAGGTTAAAAGGATAAAAAGCGGAAAAAACGATAATAAAAGTATTTGTTTTTATCATAAATTAAATAAATAAGCTGATACAATCACGAGTAAAAATAATATTACATTCATATTACTTAAAAAACAATAAATTTAATACAAACTTTTGTATTACATTCAATCAACACGCCACAGATCTTTTTTAATGAAATGTTTGGATTTTATCAGTTTAATTTTTATGCATTTTACTTCATTTTGACAGTAAACAAAATTGTTTCAAAAAACAACAGTCATTAAATATTTTAAAAAATACGTAGATGTAAAAAAATGTAGAAAATATGTACCAAAAAGTTTATAATACATTTTCATTAAAAAATATTATATAATATAATACATTTTCTTTAAAAAAATATTGTTAGTATTTCCAATCCGTATGAAGTGATATTATACAGGTAGTTTTGTAAAATATTTTACTCATATCTTTCGCGGGGAATCCCAATATTTAAATGTTATAATCCAAAAACTAAATGGTCTTGATGAAGCAAAAAAAATATAATCCAAAAACTAAATTTGCTAAATGAAACAAAAAAAATAAATTGCGAAAAATTTTAATTTTTGTACGCCCGGTACAAAACTTATTTAAGTTTTGAATCAAATAACAACCAAAAACAGCGATGCCAATTCAGCGCGTTTCGTGTTGGATTGAAAGCTATCCGACCACCCAAAAAGCGCATTTTTTTAAATCTAAGAAATGGAAAACTTTGTTGAAAATTTTTAAAAAAAGATATTTCACAATTTTTAGACTTATTCTGTGAATAGGCCTGATGATCTTCTAATTTTTTTTAATCTTAAATTAAAATTATTTTTTTTATCGCTTTTTACTTCATTCAAATTTAGCGCTTTTTGAGTCACTGTTTTGCGCGTTTTGCCTGTTACACAATTTTCGAAAATAAACCCAAATTTTCTTTATTTAAATCTGTCAAAAATACATATTTTAATTGCATCATTAGAAAAATACAACTCCATAAGAAATCCGCCGTCGGCAAGCAAAATGGGCCAGTGGCCAGCGGCCCGCCACCGCAAAAAATTCCTAGTCGGCTTGGTAACCTGCTCACGCATACTAATAAAGTATAAATCAATTATTTTTTATTTTCATGAATTTTGAAAGAACATTTGGGATCTTGATTTGTGAACACAAAACACGTTTACCTGCAATTTTGAAAGGATACCTTGAGTCAAATTAAAAGGGGACTGTTTTTTTCCAATTACATTAGGTCTAAGGCGTAAGTATAATATAAAAATTGATAATATAAAAATCACAAATTAAAAAAAAATGTCGCGAAAAAATAAAAAAACACCATAAATACCTTATTTTTAAAAACGCGTATTTAAAAAACGGCAAGACCAAAAAAGCACCAGCAAATACCCGAAATGTAACATAGTGACAACACTGAATTCAAATTTAACGATTTTGCAAAAAAAACAGTTGGTAGCTCTGCTTGTAAACAAGCGCCCCCTTACGGAATTATTACTAACAAAAATAAATTAAAAACCTAATAAATTACTATATATTAGTACTTTTATGAACTAAAAATAGTAAAAAAATTAGTAAAACCAACTACCAACAAAAATTACTCATAAACAGTAAGAAATACTAATTTTAGCACTTTGAAGATACTAAAAAAACTACTGTAATACTGGTAATTGGTAACTTATTAGTAGATTTGGGTTACCAACGCATTTACTAATTTTTTTACTGTAGAATTATTTTGAGTGTATGAATTTATTTGGTAATTTGTTAAAAAACACTGTGTAAATAAACTAAATATTGAAAAAAAAGGGAAGGTTTTTTGCAAATGATTTTTTTACCATTTTAGAAAATTATATTTTTAGAACATTTTATCTTATCTTAAGAGAAAATTACAAGCTTTCGAATGAGCTTGATACCAAGTCAATTGCATGTCAGGATTTTATTCTATAAGCTTTTAAAAAGGGTAAAAAATGCCCTTTTTCGGCACTTTAACCGCGAATTTCTCAAAATCAAAATATTTTAATATCCCGAGTCCCGGGATTTGTAAATGTCAATCTCGTATGGCATCCCTAACACATACAAACATATTAAAACAAGTAAGAAAGTTATAGTCGGTCAAGACCGACCATATGATACCCTACACCAGTGTTTCCCGGAAAATGGGTCCCCAGTCCAACATGGACCGATTGAATCTGTCGTTGTTTGATCTTTATTTAGTGTAGAAAACACACACTGGTCAAATTTTAGTGAAATTGGTTTATTTTTTTGTTGTCAATTGACCGATTTAACTGAATATCGGTCCAAATTTTTATATGGGGGAGTAAGTCCAAAAATGGTCCAATTATATTCCTATTTGAAGGGGTTAACACGTTTAAAACCTAAAAATAAAACTTTTATCAAATATTTCAATTTTTATGAATTTTGAGGGAATTATGTGAATATCGGGTGGGTGGTTTGTATGGGGACTACCACAAGGACTAACCCGATTCCTTTGAAATTCAGAATTCGGTTATACAAAATTAGATTACCTGCTAAATTTCAAAGCGATATCTATTATAATGCGGTTATTAGAGTCATTTTAGCCGAATCAAAAGGGGGCGTTTGTATGGGGGCTAGGTCTTAACATGGACCGATTTTCAATAGGCTTCGTCCTTGGGCCAAAAGATGCTTAAGTTTCAAATTTCAAGTCAACTGATTGAAAATTGCGACCTGTATCGTGCTTAAACCGATAAATGGAAAGACGGACGGACGGACATAGCTAAATTGACTCAAAAGTAATTCTGAGTCGATCGGTATACTTGAAGGTAGGTCTACACTAAAAAAAAAAATGGTAAAACGCCTGGTAAAATGCCTTGTAATCCCGTTCTATCAATATTTAACAATTTTCCTTGTTTTTTAAAAATTTTGTACTTTGCTCAAACGAGAACTACAGTTTTATTGGTAATTTTACAAATTTATTTTCGTAATTGTGTTCTACCATTTTAAAGGTTATTTTACAAAAAAAACTGTAATTTTACCACAAAGTTTTTATTACGAGGATTCTACACCATTTACAGATGTAATTCGAAAAAGATCAATTGTAACTCGAAGATTCTATTTGTAATTCGAAGATTCCATTTGTAATTCGAAGATTCCATTTGTAATTCGAAGATTCCATTTGTAATTCGAATTCTCCAATTGTAATTCGAAGATTCCATTTGTAATTCGAAGATTCCAATTGTAATTCGTAAAAGATCAATTGTAATTCGTAAAAGATCAATTGAAATTCGTAAAAGATCAATTGTAATTCGTAAAAGATCAATTGTAATTCGTAAAAGATCAATTGTAATTCGTAAAAGATCAATTGTAATTCGAAAAAGATCAATTGTAATTCGTAAAAGATCAATTGTAATTCGTAAAAGATCAATTGTAATTCGAAGATTCCATATGTAATTCGTAAAAGATCAATTGTAATTCGTAAAAGATCAATTGTAATTCGAAAAAGATCAATTGTAATTCGAAAAAGATCAATTGTAATTCATAAAAGATCAATTGTAATTCGTAAAAGATCAATTGTAATTCGTAAAAGATCAATTGTAATTCGAAAAAGATCAATTGTAATTCGTAAAAGATCAATTGTAATTCGAAAAAGATCAATTGTAATTCGTAAAAGATCAATTGTAATTCGAGAAAGATCAATTGTAATTCGTAAAAGATCAATTGTAATTCGTAAAAGATCAATTGTAATTCGAAGATTCCAATTGTAATTCGTAAATTATCAATGTAAATTCAGTTGATGTTTTTCGAATTACAATTGGAATCTTCGAATTACAATTGATCTTTTACGAATAACAATTGAGCTTTTACGAATTACAATTGATCTTTTTCGAATTACAATTGATCTTTTACGAATTACAATTGATCTTTTTCGAATTACAATCGATCTTTTACGAATTACAATTGATCTTTTTCGAATTACAATTGATCTTTTACGAATTACAATTGGTCTTTTACGAATTACAATTGATCTTTTACGAATTACAATTGATCTTTTTCGAATTACAATTGATCTTTTTCGAATTACAATTGATCTTTTACGAATTACAATTGATCTTTTACGAATTACAAATGGAATCTTCGAATTACAATTGATCTTTTACGAATTACAATTGATCTTTTACGAATTACAATTGATCTTTTTCGAATAACAATTGATCTTTTACGAATTACAATTGATCTTTTTCGAATTACAATTGATCTTTTTCGAATTACAATTGATCTTTTACGAATTACAATTGATCTTTTACGAATTACAACTGGAGTATTCGAATTACAATTGGAATCTTCGAGTATTCGAATTACAAATGGAATCTTCGAATTACAAATGGAATCTTCGAATTACAAATAGAATCTTCGAATTACAAATAGAATCTTCGAATTACAATTGATCTTTTTCGAATTACATCTGTAAATGGTGTAGTTAATTTGCAAAAAAAAAACACTGTTATTTACCAAAATTATGTTATACCAGGATTTATGTTGTTTAACAAAAAAAAAAAAAACAATTTGTTTTTTTTTTGTAAATTTTCTATTTTTATTTTTTTTAATTTGCAAGTCCCAAACAAAATTTTTTTATTTTTATTGAAAAATATTTAAAAAAAAGTTGACAAATTTTTGAAAAATTTATTACGAGGATTCTAGTTTTTACCAAAAAAAACAGTTATTTTATAAAAATTATTTTATTACGAGGATTTATGTTGATTAACAAAAATTTTTTTTTTTGTAAATTTACCATTTTTGTTTGTAAATTTACCATTTTTTTTAAACATATTTACCATTTTTTCTTGTAATTTTACCATTTTTTTTTTATTTTTCCGGTTTTAAAACAATATTTTAACCAACAGAATTGGTTTACCAATTTTTGGCGCATTTAAAATTACTAGGAAATCCTCGTAATATTACGAGAATTTTACCTACCTCCTATTTTACGAGAGTAGCCTCGTAAAGTCACGAGATTTTTTGGTAACTTTTCAAGGTTTTTTTTTGAGTGTAGGACCAATATTTCGGGTAGTTACAAACATCAGCACAAACTCATTATACCCTGTACCACAGAGTGGTGTAGGGTATAACTACGTATACGCAATTTGCTTTATTTTACACAAAATATAACTTATACGTATACGTAACAAATAACAAGCAAGATATCAATCATACGCTGTTATATTTTAAAATTGTGCTCTGTACACACACACTGGCTTACATATCACTCATTTACTACATGAGTGACATAACTAAAAAAACGTGATTTTTGAGTTAATGATGCAGAATTATACTTTATATCATGCTTTATATTGTGTTAAATCATTGTTTATGTTATGTTAATATCTTTTTAACTCTCCGCTTGCGAAGAGAATATGCCATTATTACATATTAAATGTACCTGCCGTTTTTTTTTTTAATTGAAAACTTTAAACAGGTTTTTGGAAAAATCTGTTTTTTTTAGAGCTATGTCACTATTGTCGTAAATGAACTTTGAAATTATTTTTCTTAAAATCCTAATACTTTATTCAATTAGCCTAAACGACACGTGTAGAAATTTTACATTTTTTTTTTTAAAGTTTAATGTTTTTTCTCTTAAGACTTGTTTAATTAAATAAATATAAAATTTTTAGTATAATGTTCCTGCACACAACATATTTTCATATTTAGTTCATTTATATTTTGTTAAACTAACAAAATACACACACAGGGGGTGGTTGATCATTAAATTTATATGTATACGCATTATAGTGCTAATTAAGCAATAGCAGTAGCAGCAGCAGCATCATCAGTAACTGAAATTGAATCCAGCATTTGTCGCAGCAGCAGCAATGACAGCAACAGGCTTTTATTGCTATATTATGATTTTTTAATGTTATTTTTTTGTTGCTAATTATAGTATTTAAACAATATTGTTCTAATTAGACTAATGTGAATTTTATTACTTTTTTAGATTTAGATTTAATTATTAAATCCCTCAAAAGTGAAGTGTATTAAAAATTATTAAAACTAAATGATATAGTTTAAATACTAATCTTAGTTTTATTATTATTTGAATTTTAACAATATGTTTTTATATATTTTTGTTTAAATAACTTCAACAAATTGTTATTCGTGCCAAGCACTATGTTTAGTTGAATATGAATATTAATAATTTTAAAAGCTTTATTGATTGAAATACCTACACAAGTATATAGTATATAGGTTTTTAATTCGCCTGCATACTTGCATATTTATATCGTCACCTAAAATGCAAAAGGCCCTAACTAACAAAAAATTCAAAATCCGCTTTTTGTTTGGTTCTGGATTATTTTATCAACATACACGTCTCCACCAAAAATTAGGGCTGCATAGTAGAGTTGTCAATTATTCGCCTTTTAACTTTGTTCGAATAATTCAAATAATTGTTTTTGTTCGTTCGATCAAACGATTTAATCCAAAAAAATTTTCGATTAATCGATGAGAATAACGAATAAAAAAGTTGTTATTAAAATTGTTTTTTTATTAATTTTTAAGTTTTCTAAGTTGGATGAGTCGGCTGGGGACGTTGGAGGACACCTTTTTCCTCTTCACATAAATGTTTACAAATTCATTTATTACGATATTTAAGCCTAAAAAAAACACTTCTGTCAATTTTTTGTATTATTTTCTATAAATACGCCCTTAAAAGTGGGCGGGCCGAAAAAATAGCATTTCCTAATCATCTTGGTCCATATGTAGGTCAATGAACTTCATGTGGCAAAAAAATATTTCATTTGCTGGACAAATATAGAAAAAACATGAAAAAAATGTTTTTGTGGTAGTGTTTGAGTTCTTTAAGGGGGAATGTTTTCCCCTTAGTCCGATTTTGGCTCCGAACTTAACCACCTTATGACCATAAGACATAATCGTGCCGAACTTCAGGTAGGTCTTTTATTTTGGACTGTATCGTGACTTCAACAGGCGGACGGACGGACATCGCTTGAATGTCTTAGAATCGATCACTGATCAATAATATATTTAATGGGGTCCTCGACCGATATTTCTAAACTGTAGTTGGAAGGTAAAAAAAAATTGTTCGATTAATTGACATAATTTAATCGATTTATTCGTTATTCGAAAATCGTCGTTTTTAAATTAATCGAACAAATGTTTGGTTTTGTTTGATCGATTAATCGAATTATTCTTAATCGGCTGACAACTCTACTGCACAGTAAAAAATAGCGATTTTATAGCCAAAATTAAAAACATGTGATTTGGGCAATCGCCAATGGACGTAACTAAACAATAAACATTTTTAATATTTTTTATTTATTTTGATTTATATTAATTAAAAGAACGTCCTCACAAAATTTAAGCCAACTATATTGTAAAACAACAAAGTTATTAACAAATTTAAAATATCATTCAATACTGTTTTTTGCTTCTCCTGTAAAATCAATAAAATGTTGATTAGGGCCTTTTGCATTTTAGGTGACGATATGTATTATTAGAGCGGCATTTTTTTGTATGGCAAAAAAGTTTTTCTTCTACCATATCCTAGGCCTACAAAGTATATGGTACAAATTAGAGGCATTTTAACACGTTAGCTCCTTCGATCAAAGCTTTAGATTTTTGGAAAATTTCCAGCAAAATTTTGAATTTTTGAAGAATTGGAAAATAAAAAAAATATTATGCGATAGATTACACTGTGTCACAAATTTTCAACAAAGTCGTGACCAAATGAATCTGACACCTAATCTTTATGTAAATCCGAACGCTGAATCAGAATATGAAGTCAGAACGGTCAAAAGTAGAACAGTTTTCGAGATATTTACGAGAAAATCGAGAAAATTACCGTTATTTGCTCTTTTCAACTTATTTTTTTAAAACCAAACAATAAAATCTTTTAAAATTTTATCACTTAGAACGTTTCAATACTAACATTTTGTGCCCAAAGGGATCCAGATCGGTGCAAAAATGACAAAGTTACAGTAGGTTAATTGAATTATCCCAATTTTTGACTTTTTTTAAAAAAACACAAGTGAATGAAATGAAACGTGGGTTAATTCACTAAATCTTCTGTAGCTTTGTCATTTTTGCACCAATCTGGGTCTTGTTGGGCGCAAAATGTTCGTATTGAAATAAAATAATGTCGTATGCAATAAAACATTATAATTTTTAATTGTTTGGTTTAAAAAAAATAACTTGAAAAGAGCAAAATTGCAAAAAATCATCAAATTTTTCATGAAGTTTGAACTTTTGTCCACTGTAACTCTGTCATTTCTTGACTAATCTTCACAAGCGACCCATGGTTATTTTAGTAATTTTATTATCTTTCATTAAAAATAAATAAATACATAAATCGACTAATAGTTTTGAAGATATTTGCATTTAAGTGACATCATCTTTTTTAAAAACACAATAACGCTTATTTTCGAATATCTCGAAAACTGTTCTACTTTTGACCATTCTGACTTCACATTCGGATTCAGCGGACAATTGTACATAAAGATTAGGTGTCAGATACTTTTGGTCAAAAAACTGTCACGTAGTGTTATTTTTATTCATTTTGGCATTTAATGAATATAAATTTAACAAGTAGAAAAGTTAAATTCGACTTGGCCGAATCTATGAATACCCTCCACAATGCCCTTTATAAGTGATAGTAAATTTTCTAACGTGAAAAAATTACATTTTTGATTAGAAATATTTTATTTAGTGTAAAATAACTTTTTTTTAGCAATTTTTGAAAAAAAAAAATAATTTACTAATTTTTTTTTTGAGTGTAAAATTTTTTTTGAGTGTAAAATTTTTTTCGAGTTTACTTTTTTTTTTTGTTTTGGTATAAAAATATTTTTGAGTGACAAAAATACGTTGCAAAATATTTTTGTCACTTACCAACGTTTTTAAAACAGGTTTAACGGGTTTTCAACACGTGAATTTAAGGTGAAGCTGAAATTCATGGTTTTGCTAATAACTTTTGAACCACTGGACCGATTTGGCTGAAATTCAATACGAACTAGGTTAGGGGAACAGCAAATATGAATGCTCGGCTTCAGCATCCTCAGAATCGCCTTTCGAAAGTTATAGTGTTTTTTATCTCATAAATTCACTAAAAACCCTTGCCGAAATTCAGTCTTTTGCTCATAACTTTTGAACCACTGGACCGATTTCGCTGGGTTGCAATGCCAACCTGACCAGGTAAATGTCCAACATATATGCCAAACTTCAGGAGGCTCCGTAAAGTCTTTCAAAAGTTAGCGTGTTTTCAACAGACAGACAGACGGACAGACGGACGGACGGACGGACATCGCTAGATCGTCTTAAAATCCATCGAGGATCATGAATATATATGGGGCATTCCATGCCAAATCACTCACTTTTAGGCCCGACCCCCTTCGATTAATTTTATTTTTGGATATGTTTTAGTACGTATTAAATGCAACTTCCAGCCAAATTTTCAGCCTTTTATACCAAGGTGGTGTTGAGTAATCAATTTTTCAAAATGGCGATTTTTTCCAAAAAATGAAAAAATTTAAATTTTTAATCAATTTTGACCAGTAAAAAATATAGATATATTAAAAAAAGATGGACAACATTTTGTTGGTAGTTAAATGTAGTTTTAGAAAAAAAAATATGAAAAATTATTCGAAGTAACTATCACTTGTTTTTTATCGTATAAAAATTAAAATCGACTTTTTGAAAAAGTCCGAAACCTTCGATTTTTTTTTAAAAATGTCAAAAAATTCTACTCTGAATTACGCAACTTTTAAGTCATAATTCGAGATGTGATCGTAATTCGTTCTATTTTTATTCAAATTTTGAAAATTGCACTTTTTTTTTTTTGACTCTGGTTTATTTTATATGGTGCTCCAAAAACAATAATTTGGTAAATATTGACCGTAACTTCCCCTAGATATATTAACTTGGGTGTAAAAATACGTTTCAGAAAATTTTAGGATGATCGGACATGGGTAAGGCGTGCCGCATCGGCTTTGAAGTTTGAAAATCGGATTACAAGGGAAAATATGCATTTTTTTCTGTTTTCTTAATTTTTTTGGTATTTTAAGTTAATTTTGAATTCAAATGGTTACAGAATTGAAATGTAGAGTAAAATGTCTCTCTATTAAGGTCATAAAAACCGAAATCGGTTTAAAATCAGCCAAGTTATTACAACTTCCCCAGGCATCTAACGTGTGGCAGACAACTTGATTAATCAATACAATCCGATTTTTGAAATTCATTGAAATTTTCTACTGTAATAACATTTTTTTATTCTTCAAGTTCAAATGTTATTAGATGACAAGTATTTTTCATATTGTGTTTTGCTAACATTTTTTAAATTAGTGCTAAAAATGCCTGCATTTTCCACACCCTTTTGAAATCTCTATTTAAAAAAAAAAATATTTTTTTTGTTTTAAAATTTGGAAAAGTCAAAAAAATATTACACTGAAACATGAATAATGAAAAAATGTTATTACAGTAGAAAATTTCAATAAATTTAAAAAAAGGGCCTCGTATTTTTTAATCAAGTTGTATGGCACACGCTAGATGCCTGGGGAAGTTGTAATAACTTGGCTGATTTTCAACCGATTTTAGTTTTTAGTACCTTATTAGAAAGGCATTTTACTCCACATCATAATTCTGTAATCACTTGAATTAAAACTTAACTTAAAATACCAAAGAAATTGCGAAAACAGAAAAAAAATCATATTTTTCCTTGTAATCCGTTTTTTAAACTTCAAGGACCATGCTAAGCGCCTTACACATGTCCGATCGTCCCAAATTTTTGTGAGACGTATATTTACCTCCAAATGAATATATTTAGGGTAAGTTAGGGTCAGTATCTACCATTTTTTTTTTTTTTGGAGCTCCATATAAAATAAATCAGAGCCAAAACATAAAAGGTGCAATTTTAAAAATTAAAAAAAAAAATAGAAAGAATTGTGATCACATCTCGAGTTATGGCTTAAAAGTTGCATAATTTAGAGTAGAATTCTTTTAGTTTTTTATAAAAAAATCGAAGGTTTCGGACTTTTTCAAAAAGTCGATTTTAATTTTTAAACGTCAAAAAATAAGTGATAATTACTTCGAATAATTTTTTCACATTTTTTTTCTAAAACTACATTTAAATACCAACAAAACGTTGTCCAACTTTTTTTAAAATATCTATATTTTTTACTGGTCAAAATTGATTGAAAATTTAAATTTTTTCATTTTTTGGAAAAAATCGCCATTTGAAAAATTGATTACTCAACACCACCTAGGTATAAAAGGCTGAAAATTTGGCTGCAAGTTGCATTTAATACGTACTAAAACATATCCAAAAATAAAATTAATCGAAGGGGGTCGGGCCTAAAAGTGAGTGATTTGGCATGGAATGCCCCATATACTCTATGGGGTCCTAGACCAATATTTCGAGGTGTTACAAACGGAATGACAAACTTATATATACCCTCTATCACTAGAGTGGAGGGTATAAAAAATTTCTAAAAAATTTTGCGATAGATTATTTTTATTAATTTTAGCATTTAATGAATATATGTAAATATAAAAAATTTCTGAAATTGATCAAGCGGTTTTCGAAATATCGTCATTTGAAATTTGTCAAACTATTTTTAAAAGTGTCGATTTTTTCAAATTTCTAATTAATTTTAAATGAAAGTTTATCTCAAGCTCTATGAAAGAGTCAAGGTAAAATTATTTTGAGATTTTTTAAAATAATTTCTTTAACGTAGGAAAAAGCCTTAATTTTGTTTGCAAATTTCAAACAGCGATATCTCGAAAACCGTTAGACCGATTTTATTTTTTTTTCGATATTCGTGTTCAGCTCATCAAAATTAATAAATATATGAAACGAAACAGTTAAACCCATGGCGCCATAAACATTAACGTTAAAAAAGATACTGCGAAATTTGTACTCTTGCAATCCAAACGAGCTTGATACTCAAAAAATTTTGATGAAAAAAAAAAAAATTTTATAAAAAAATTAATGAAAAACAAGTAAAAAAGTTAAATTCGGCCTGGCCGAATGTAGTGATACCCTCCACAATTTCAAAAAGATTATTGCAAAAAACTTTATTTAAAAGGCAATTATTTTTGAAAAAAAAAAATTTTTAAAAAAAAAAAAAATTCCGCGAAAAAAAAAAAATAAAAAAAAAATCCGCGATTTTTTTCTTTTTTTGTCAAAAAATATGTTCGTACTAGTTTAAATACCATTTGGTGTTCAATTATGTTCACATTTGTCAACCAGCAGCCGAATTAAAGCATTTCGTATATTTAGGTTATGTTGAAAGTACTATAATTTTTTAGGTGTCCTTACATTTTCATTGATAACTTTTGAACCGCTGAACCGATATCGCTCAAATGAAATACCGAACTTCTCGGGAGAACTTCCAACAAATCTTTTAAGTTTCAGTCATCTCCGTGTAATATTTTGGCCGTGATCACCATTTCCACAGACAGACAGACGGACATTGCTAGAATGTCTTAAAATCGATCGGGGATCATGAATATATATACTTTATGGGGTCCCAGACCGATATTTCGATGAGCTACAAACGGAATGACAAACTTATATATACCCTCTATCACTAGAGTGGAGGGTATAAAAAAATTGAGGAAAAAAATATTTTAAAAAAGAAATATAATTAAAAAAAAATTTATGAAAAAAAAAAACTTTCTGAAATTAAGTTACGTTTTATTCACCAGCTGGTGAAAAACTTTTTTAACAACATTTAACACAAAGTTTAGTACATTCAAAATATTTTTTAGGCAAAAACAAATGAAAAACATATTTAAAACAAGTGATAAAATCATTGAAAATCATCCCAGTAATTATTCATTTATTTTAACAAACATCAACATTTATTTTTTACTGTTAATAAAATGTTGTAAAATAAATCACATTGAACATCAAAAATAAAGTCACTTTAATTTTTTTACCAACAAATTCAAAAAAAAAAAACTTACGAAAACATTAAAAATTAATGATGGTTTTGTTATTTTTACCAACAATTTAAAAAAATTACCTACGAAAACATTAAAAATTAATGATTTCGTTGTTATTTTTACAATTTTTCTAAATTTTTTTTAAAAAAATATTATTAAAATTTTGGGGAATCGATTCCGCAATCAACTACATTCTGGCCAGACACTCTACTTATCGTGCCAAAGTCACTTGATACAAACATGTTTTTATATTTCTATAAATAATTTTTTGATTTTTTTTTTTCTACAAAAAATAATCAACACAAGTAGGTAAAAACTAATGATTTTCCTTTAAAAAATGGCAACAATTTAAACAAAAATAACGCACTTCTTTAAAAATTAAAGAATAATCACTTATTTTATAATGAAAGTCTTTATTTTTTATGTTGTTATTTTTGAAACAAAGAACAGAAAAAGTCATTTCTCAAAACACCTTTTATTAAATTTTAAAATTTTCTTACAAAAAAAAAAAAAAATCAGATATATGGGGGTTTTCGTGTCAACTGACACAACTTTTGAAACCGATATGTTCCGATCGGGACGAAATTTGCACCAAGGTTAGTCCTATTGGATAGTAGTTCAGACACAATTTTTCAACGAAATCGGTCAAGAACTCTCTGAGTTAGAGGGGGTCGAAATTTGACATTTTGGCCAAAGAGATGTTGATTCTCATCCATATAACTTCTTACCTATTGTTTTTAGCAAAATGTATCCCAAAGAGTTTAGATAGCTATTTCTTCAGTCTTTCGAAAAAAAAATATAAAAAAAATAAAAACAAATTTTTTGATTTTTTTCTTAAAAATCCAAAACTTTTTTGACTTTTTCCTCAAATTGGGCCCTTTTTTTTTTTTTTTTTTTTGATTCAAAAGAAAGCTTAGGTGATTTCCTTTAAGAGTTGTGGGGTCGCTTAGTGGGATGCGAGTGGAGTGGGATATCTATGAAAAAAAAAAAGCCCCAAAACTCCCCTAGAAACGCCCCTGTAGGGGTGCAATGTGAGACCGACCTCCAATAATTTTCTGCCCTCAACATTTTTCTTGAACATACCTTACCCCTATTTCTACTTCCTGAGGGGGCTCCCATACAAAATGACATTTTTATAAAATTTGCTCCTACCGCTCTAACTGTCCACAAGGTGCCCCTAGAGAAGTAAAATGTATGACCGACCCCCAATATTTTTTCAACTCCAACATTTTCTCAGAATATACCTACCCTTTATTTTCAACTCTTAAGGGGGTCCCCATACATTTTTTTTTATTTTTTTATTAGTTTTTAAAAATACATGTTTTTATAATGTATGGGAGCCCCTTAGGGAGTGGAGATAGGGTGTTATGATGTTCAGACAAAATGTTGGTAACTAAAAAATAATGGGGGTTGGTCGTAATTTTTGCCTCTCTAGGAGGCACGGTAGGGGCGGTAGGAGCTGGTTTAATAAAACAAATTTATAAAAAATAAAAGAAATGTATGGGGACCACCTTAAGGGTTAAAGATACATTGTAGGTATGTTTGCAAAAAATGTTGGAATTAATAAAATAATGGAGGTCGGTCATACATTTGGCAGGGGCACTTTAGGGTAAGTTAGAATGGTAGGATCAAATTTTTTAAAAATGGTTTGTATGGGAGCGCCCTTAGGAAGTGGAAATAGGGGTAAGGTATGTTCAAGAAAAATGTTGGGGGTAGAAAATTATTGGAGGTCCGTCTCACATTGCACCCCTCCAGGGGCGTTTCTAGGGGAGTTTTGATGCTTTTTGAGGATTTTTACCTCTTTACGCCCAACTTTGACCCCAATGAGGAGCCATATGGCCCCTCCGCACCGCCCCCATTTTTTGGCTCGTGCTTTCTTTTTCGAACATAAAAAAATTAGAGGGTATCGCGGATCGAAATCGAAAATTGGTTAGCTATCCCACGCCTAATAGTGCAAATTGAAAAACCGTTTTTTGTGTTCCAAAGTTAAAAAATATTTTTTTTCATAGATATCCCACTCGCATCCCACTAAGCGACCCCACAGCTCTTAAAGGAAATCGAATAAGCTTTCTTTTGAATCAACAAAAAAAAAAACAAAAGGGCCCAATTTGAGGAAAAAGTCAAAAAAGTTTTGGATTTTTAAGAAAAAAAATCAAAATTTTTTTTTTTATTTTTTTTATATTTTTTTTTCGAAAGACTGAAGAAATAGCTATCTAAACTCTTTGGGACACATTTTGCTAAAAACAATAGGTAAGAAGTTACATGGATGAGAATCAACATCTCTTTGGCCAAAATGTCAAATTTCGACCCCCTCTAACTCAGAGAGTTCTTGACCGATCACGTTGAAAAATTGTGTCTGAACTACTATCCTATAGGACTAACCTTGGTGCAAATTTCATCCCGATCGGAAGACATCGGTTTCAAAAGTTGTGTCAGTTGACACGAAAACCCCCATATATATATTTTTTTCTGCATTCATTAAAAACGCCGCGATTCCCGAAAAGCTGTTCAACGTATATCCGCAATATTTTACATTTTTCTTCTCGAAAATGTTCTTAATGAATGCAGAAAAAAAGTTACTTATTTTAAATTTATTTTTAATAAAATTTTAAAATTTTGAAAAAGATGTTTTAAGAACCCCCCAAAATTATACTATAAAAAACCTACCCTTTTTCTTACTGTTGCCAACTGTTACTCATCAGTGTTGATCCAGTATATACAATTCTGCCATAAAAGAGTTATTTTTATTGAAAATAAATGAACCTTTTATAAAAATGTAATACTAAATTTTTTTAGTGAGAAATAAATCGACACAAAAATATCTTTGGTTGTACGGAGACTCATACTAAGCATTAGGTCCAATAACTTTTTCTTGTTTTTTTTTTTGAATCAGTTGCTCAATTCTTAAATACTTAGCCTGTTTTGATAGCCATTAGTTTTTAAATGTTTTCTGACAGGACACGCTAACATACATGTATGTATATTTATCAGTTCCGCTCTAAATACCAACACTAAACAATTTTACTGGGTGTATGTAAGTGTGTTTTCAAGTTTTGCAATATATATTTTGTGACACATATATATCGCTTTGGGTTGTTGTTCTAGTTGTTGGTTATTATTCTCTTTCACGTGAATCACGCGTGAGTGATTTTCATTTCAATCACGTGATTGTGAGTGAGTGTGAGTTGAAAAAAAAAAATCTGATTGAGTAATTAGTGGGTGAGTCATTTATTTTTTGTGTGAGTTTGCGTGATTAGATTTTTTTATTGCCAAATTCTTTTTTAACTTTTTTAAAAAAAAAAATTTTTTTGGATTTTTTTTTTTTTTGGTAAGAAAATTTTATTGCGTGAGTACATTTTACGTGATGCACGCGTGAGCGTGAGTAAGTTGTTTATTATTAACGTGAATAGTGAGTGAGCGGGAGTAAAAAAAAAAAATAGTGATTAATTCGATTATTTTTTGCGTGAGCGTGAGTGAGTGTGAGTCAAAATCCACTCACGCGCCCATCTCTAATACGTATATACGGTTATGCAAAAGCTGGTATATTATTTTACCAAATATCGGTAACTTCATTTTTGAAAAATAGTGGTATTTTATTTAAAAGGTTTTTGAATCGGTAATGATAACTAATTTCAAAATTTATTGACTAGGAGCTAAAACACCTCAATTCAACCGAGGAGTTGACCGCACCCCCTCAAAATTTAATGAAATTAAGTACCGATGTTTACTTTAACAAAACAGAGATTTTGCCAATTTTTCAGGCTTCTGGTCATTCCAGTATTCGAGATATGGGGTCTTGAAAATTGGCAAAATCGTATTTATTTGACAAAAGTGTTCTGAGATAAATAAAGATAACTCGAAAAGTAATTACAATACACGTCTCAGTCAGGTCGCAAATAATAGATAATAAGACAGCCTTTAAAATGGCATTCCCCAAGATTTTTTTTGAAAAAGGTCAAAGGTCATTGGTTTTAACCTTAATTTTTGGAGAGCTATATCTCAAAAAACGATATTTTTAAAATTTTGGAAAAAATATGTGTGATTAAGAATCATCTATACTACTTAAGTTTAAATTTTCAGGATGGAGACTTCATTGGAACTTTTTATATTAATAGAAACGTTGTGACAGGAAAGAAAAAGCGGTGTAATTTCCCTTAAAAAAAAAATATTTTTTTTTTGTCTTTGAAATTCTGGTACCAAAGTTCATTTTTCTGAATGTTTTTGACGTGCTGAGTCCAAATATGACCTTTGAACTGGCCTATCGCTATTACTTTTCAAGATATATGCACCTAAATTTTCAAAAATAACACAGCAATAGCATTTTAGCAATTTTCACATATTTATGTGCAGATATCTCGAAAACTAATAGCGAGAGGCCAGTTCAAAGGTCATATTTGGACTCAGCACGTCAAAAAGATTCAGAAAAATAAATTTTGGTACCAGAATTTCAAAGACAAAAAAAAAATATTTTTTTTCTTTCCTGTCACAACGTTTCTATTAATATAAAAAGTTCCAATGAAGTCTCCATCCTGAAAATTTAAACTTAAGTAGTATAGATGATTCTTAATCACATATATTTTTTCCAAAATTTTAAAAATATCGTTTTTTGAAATATAGCTCTCCAAAAATTAAGGTTAAAACCAATGACCTTTGACCTTTTTCAAAAAAAAATCTTGGGGAATGCCATTTTAAAGGCTGTCTTATTACCTATTATTTGCGACCTGACTGAGACGTATATTGTAATTACTTTTCGAGTTATCAGAACACTTTTCTCAAATGTATACGATTTTGCCAATTTTCAAGACCCCATATCTCGGGAAGAAAAAGTACCAGAAGTCCAAAATTTTGGCACTATGATTTTTTTGTAAGGGCCCAACAATATTCCAAGTTTCATCAAATTCGAAAGGAGTAAGGTCAAAAATTCTACTTTTTTCGGTTGAATTGAGGTGTTTTAACTCCTAGCATGTTTTGTGAGCAACTATTCCCAACCATAACATTTATTTTACTGCATTCATACTTACACACGAGGCACATACATATGACTGAAAAGTACTTTATTTCAAATTGCATGTTTAATACAATAACGTTCTTATATTTGTATTATATATAAGTATGTACTAATGGCAGACAAATATTGGTGTCCCTGTAATGTGTAGGAAAAATAAAAGAAATAAAAATGTTATAAAATTAAACTTCATTTTTTATCATTTTTATTTCTTTAAAAAACTTTAAAAAACATTACTCGGGGAAAAATACGTAAAATGCTGATTAATTTTTATTAAAAAATAAAAATTGTTTTATTCGACCTTTAAAATATTATATTTTAAGGATGTTTATTCTGGCTCGAGGTCATTATTTTCGTTACTAATTAAAACCATGATATTCTCATAGCATAATTTTTATGCTGGTTTTTGCAAGACTTAATCGACACGTGTTTCGGAATTTGTCAGATTCCATTGTCAAGATTATTAAGCAAAAAAAAAAAATAATGACCTCGAGCCAGAATAAACATCCTTAAAATATAATACGTAAAATGTTTAAAAGATTATAAAACTTTTTTCTCTAAAATACAATATTTTGTGGGTTTATAATTTTTCAAAATCTAATCAATGATAAATACTTATTTAAGTTTTTATCGACCTTTTCCTTATCTTATTATTGATTTGTTTAGAAAATTCTAAATCGGGCTTATTAAGGTCGTGTATTCTATGCAAATAATTGATTATTTCATAATTTTTCCGACGTTTCGTTGGAGATTCCCAACATCATCAGGGATATTTTATTAAATCTGTCAACATTAAAATAAATACACAATTGAAAAATAATAGTTTAATAACAACAACGATAACTTAGGTTTACAGGAATAATATTACTCACATATAATCTTTCGTCAATAGTTTTGCATTTTTGAATGTTTAACACTTATCATTGATTAATTTCACATACTTACTCAAAATATTATGTAAGTAAAAAAACTGAATATGAAGTTGTTTTGGGTTCACCTGTGTTTCCAGTAAAAACAACTAATGTAGTTGTTGTAACTTTACAATAAAATCCTAAATTAATCTCGAGGTGTCTAATTTACATTTCGATCGGTCACATACTTGAAGAAATATTTGATATTGATGTGTGCTTGGAATGTATACGAGGGTAATGGCGAATGCAAAACAATTCAACGAGTATTTACCTCATGTTCTGTAAGGTGGTTCATAAAACCAAAAAATGGATTTTTGTATGAACCTGATCGTTTTGTCGCCAGGTAAATTACTGGACACAATATCGGATATGTTTTCAAGTGATGCGATTTTAGAAACATATAAAAAAATTAGAAAAGAAATAAGTTTTAAATTCATTTACAAAGTAAGTCTCTAAATACAAAAGTTAAAAACATTTTAAAACAATTTTTTAATTATTTGTATAAATTTAAATTTCTCTTAAAAATATCTGGCAATTATACAAAAGTAGTGGTATAATATTTTAATTAATACCAAAATTCAAAACATTCTACTACACAATTTCTAGCAAACAACAAATGACTTAATTCCTGCCAAACTAAAAATAAAACTAGAAGGGACAAATTTTTAGTACACAAAAAAAAATGCATATGAGGCATTCCTTTAACAGTTTTGTTATAAAAAAAAAAATATTTTATATATACCCACAATGTTTTTTTTATATCCACAATCCACAATATGTGTATATCCGTCCTTCCGTCTGTTGATAACACGATGCAGTCTAAAATAACACAGCTAGATTTGTGAAGTCTGGCACGAATATCGTGGTCAAACGGCCAAATTTGGAACGGGGGGAACAAAATCCCCTCATACGGGATTAAACAACCTCTAAAAAAAGTTTTTTTTAAATTGTTTTGTGCTTTTGTTTAACAAATTAAAAATTTTTATGCAAGGAAACGTATAAAGTCATGCACTTGAACCAGGTGCGGATCCACGGGGGATGGAAATTCCCCACCCCCCCTCTCCCAAACCAAATTCGAAAAAAAGGTAAAAAAGGAAAAAAAAAAGAGAAAAGAAAAATGGAAAGAAGAGGAAAGGAGAGAGAAAAAAGCAAAATGAAAAAGAGAATTTTTCTGAGAATTTTTTTCTATGAAAAATGTCTGAGAATCTTAAAATTTTTCTAACGGAAAAATGTCTCGGAATGTAAAAAGTCTGAGAATATTAAAATGTGTTTTTATTAGAGTTTTTCTTTTCCCGGACTTTTTCATTTCCCGGGAAAGCGGGATTCATTTTTAAATTTCCCGGGAATTCCCGCAAAAACTAAAAACCCAAATTTTATTGACAAAAAAATATATAACAACCTTATGAATGCGATTACACTATTTATAATGTTTATAAACACCATACGAATCATATTTAGTACCTTTAAAACAAAAAAAAAAGTTTCGAGAAAAAAAGAACAATTTTTTTACCCACTTTTTATAAAAAAATGGCCCAAATATGCCGAAGTCTTTCAAAAGTATTTTTAATGGAATATATTATTTTATATCACTTTATCTGTTTTAATAATAAAAATTCATCATTTATTCTGACTCATATTAGTTCAATTTTACAATTGGTTCTCAAAATTTAAAAATTCTGATTTCTAACAGAAAAACCCGTTATTTTCAGAGTCATTCCTTACACCGGTTTTATATCACTTTATCAATTTAAAGAGAATCATGTCCAGAGACATAAATATTTTCTATAAAAACAAATAATCATACTGCAAATTTTTCCAGTGCTGGTCTCAGAAAGAAAATTTCTCAGCTTCTGAAAAAAGTGTCAGGTTCTGATAATTATATGCTATCGAAGATTTAGATATACACTCAAAATAATTACTCTGTTAAAAACTCTGTAAAATGACTGTAATCTCAATTCGACAGATATTTGACAAAGCTATCTGTCGAAATACAGATTTTAAGAATAAACTTCGTATTTTCTTGTAACCGAATAACAAAATTTTATCTGTAATTTTACTTTTTACTTTGTAATCTCTATTTTACAGATAATAAATAGAGTTTTTTTGTTAAAATACAGATTTTATAAAAATACTTGTGTTTTTTTCTCGTAACCAAAATACAAAATTTCAACTATAATTTTACTTATTGCTCTGTAATAATAAAACCTGGCACATTTTACGAGGATGTCGTGTAAAATTGCAGGTACTCGTAAAAAAACTTTCACAAAAATAAAAAATAAAAAAAATTTACAATTTGGAAGCATTAAAGCGGGCATTTTCCAATTGTCAACACTACTTGCACATTAAGGAAAGATAAATTGATCAGAAATCAAATAGTAAAAAAATAGTCAAATTCTGGCCGCTTTTATCAAAATTTTACAGATAATTCTGAAAACTTATTGTTTTTTTATTGAAATCATTTTACAGAGTTTTCTTCGTAAAATAACAAAAAATCTTGCTGGTTGGAAATCTATGGTATTTTCTGCTGGCTCAGCAGAGTATCTCTGTATTTTAACAGAGTGATTATTTTGAGTGTAGTGAAACATTTTTCATTTCGTAAGTCTCAGATTTTATGCATTTTTTAGTTAGAAGGTCTCTCGTGAAATATTTTTTGGGCCCTCCTGGTCCCTGCGTACGTTTCTGCCATCAATTATCAAGAATTATAATAAAATCTCTATGAAATCAGATACAAAATAATCAATAGAAGTAGAAAAATAACAATTTCAAAGAAACGAAAATTCCCGGGAATTCCCGCTCTATTTCCCGGGATTTCGGGATCCAAAATTTACGGGAATTCCCGGGAAATCCCGTCCCGGGAATTCCCGTGAAAAACTCTAGTCTTTATATTAGAAAAAAACACAAGAATTTTTCTAGACGAAATTTTGGGAACTTTTCTAGACAAAAAAATTTGTGAATTTTTCTAGGCGAAAACTTTGGAAAAAGAAGGATTATCAGATGGGTAAAAAGGAAAGAGAAAAAAAATTGTGTGAAAATTTTTTTTTGGGAAAGTTCTCAAAATTTTTTTTCTTTAGCAACAATTTTCTAGACAAAAATTTTTTGAAATTTTCAAGGCGAAAACTTTGGGAAAAATCTCAAATTAATTCTTTAGGAACAATGCTTTTAAATCTTAGAACTTTTTACAGGAAAAAAATTCTCGGAATCTTTAAATTTTGCTAAAAAAAAATCTTTAGGGAAAATTTTAGAATTTTTCTATAAAAAAATGTAATTGACCCCTTATATTGCTCGAGATTAACTTTCGTTTAAACATAATTTGAGTCAAAAGTTTTGTTATTTTTGAAAAACTTTTGGAAACTTAAAACTTTGATAATGATTAGATTTTGCTTGAATTAAGTTAAAAAATTTGCCTACACTCAAAGAAAAAACCTTGTCAAATTACTGGAAAAAGTCTCATAATCCCATTTTACTAATATTTGACAGATTTCCTTGTTTTTTAACAAATAATTTTCGATCGAAATTTTTTTCGAAACATTTTTTTTTTTTTGCAATTTTACAGTTTTTCTTGTAATTTTACGAATTTCCAAGATTTTTTACCTAAAAAATATTGTAAATTTACGAGAATTTCTTGTAAGTTTTGTTTCAACAAAAAAGTTGTAAATTAACAATTTTATTGGTAAAAATCTTGTAAACTTACGAAAAAGTTCGTAATTTTTACTAAAAATTCTTGTAAAATAGGAGGTAGCAAAAAATCTAGTAAAATCACGAAACCTCCTTGTACGTTTTATCGCGTCAAAAAATTGTAAATTTACAATTGTTATGGTAAAAAGCTTGTAAAATTACAAAATTATTGGTAAAAAGCTTGTAAAATAACAAGGAATTCTTGTTAAATAAGAGGTAACAAAAAAAATATTACAAAATTTTATTGTAATTTTACAAGGGGTTTTTTTGACTGTAGAGCTTTGTGAAAGAGTAAATAATTTTTTTTTTTTTTATTTCTTGAACGTATACTCAGAGAAAAAACTTCTTCATATTGAAAAGTTACATCAATATAATGAAATGTAACACAATTTTTCGTCCAACCAATTTCTATAAGCGGCCTGGATGTGCCTTACAAAAAAGTGAAAACTGAAAAACACCGCGGAATTCGCCAATATTAAGTTTTGATCAATGTTGTTTTCCATGATTTATTATATTTGCACATACCATTGTTTCTACATGTTCAACTTTCAGCCATGCACATTTGGCTGCCAAATAATGCAAAACTAAAATATCGAAATTTGTCAAAAAATTTAAAAAGCTCATAAAATTTTTGCAGTTGAATATTTTTTGGGTGCGTTTGTAAATCAAGTGAGAAATGGTAAATTATAAAGTTCACAAAGCATTCGGAACCATTCGGAATAAAACTGGGAGTGTGCCTCGCAACAAACAGACTTTATAAAAATTCACGTTTTTTCTTCCCATTTTTGGAGAGCTGCAGCTTCGTAACCATTGCGAGCACATCACTCGAATCAGGCTCAGATTGTGCATATTTACAAGGGCTTTTACCATGTGTATTTGAATTTTGAAATTACAGTTTGCACCAAAAGCTACAATCAAAAAACCTCGAATAATTGAATATTGAAAAAAATGGCACATCCACTGAACCTACACCAAATAATTGCCCAAGTCTACTGATTAAGCGATATTAATTTTGGAGTAATAGCTTTAACGCACCCAACAATATGAAACATTGGACGAAAAATTTCTTGAGTGTATCAAGCGGTTTTTTTACATTTTTCAACTTTAAACATTCCTTACCATGAACTAATGAGACCTTTTGCGCTGTGCCTTTGTGCAATTACTCTTTAAGCTTCCCTTAACTTATCTTTATTCACAGGTACCACCTTATTTACAAATTAAAAAGTTATTGCAAAATTAACAGAATATCATAAGTGTTAAAAGTTAATGACAATTGTCCATATAACACAAAAATGTTGAGTCATTACATATACACATTAGCAAACGTTTAATATTTTTTTTAATTTTTTTTTATTTTTTTAATATATTTATTCAATCCCAATAAGCACAAGAAATCTAAAAATCAAGTGCTGGAATTTCCGCTTGAATTCAACTTGAATTCAAACTAATTTTTCAAGCCTTAATCAAGTAGAACAAGTCGTAGTATCATTTTAAAACAATTTGAAAAAATTGTCAATTCACAATCAACAATTTTATATTTAAAGAAAAAAATAAATAAAAATACAAAAAACCGGAAAATAATTAATGGACAAATAATCTACAGATAACAGATTAATACAGCTATATTTCGGAAGGTCAACTATTTTGGAATAAATGAAATGAGTCCATGGTAAGTTACGAATATTTATTGTGTATTTATGGATAAATTCTAACCCTTTATCTTCTCATTTTTTAGGCTTTCTGGTGCAATCGTTTGTTTTTGAACATCTGTGGACGAGAATAATCATGGACCTTTTAAAAATGGATTAACCAACATAGATATGGATCAATTTTAAATCACGTTTGAGTGGCTGCGAAAATATGTGAATTAATGTATGGATGTAAAATAAAAAAATGTGTACATATTATTTTTTTATTATTAAGTATGTTCGAATAAATAAACAAATAAAATTGCAAATAGATTGGTAATGTTTTTTTTTTATATAGAAATGATGCTAATTGTATTGATTTGCACTGGAATTAGACTTGAATTGGACTGGAATAGGGCTTGAATCTAAGTGTAATTCAAGCCATATTCAAGTAATTTTTCAAAAATTTTCTTTGGTTCGACTGGAATTACGCTTTTATTTAGGGCTTGAATTCAAGTATTTTTACACTGTTTTGTTTGACTTGAATTCAAGTGTCCGTTTCACTGGTATATGCTATTGAATTACAGTGTAATTCAAGTTGAATTCAAGGCTTGAAAATTGAAAACATGACTGGAATTACGCTTGAATTACACTTGAATTCCAGCAATTTGGCATATTGGGATAGTTTTATTTATTTTAATATTATTTTAATTATTTAAAAAAAAGACATTTGAAAGGCATATTGATGACACTTTTTGATGGCATGATGAAATGTGTCATCACTTGTTTTTTTCAATTTCGATGACATGTTTCATCAAATTGAAGAAAAGCTTCATCAATATAAAGAAATTTGTCATCAAAATTGATGACAGCAAGTGATGAAACCGTATCATCAATATGATGAAGCATTTTTCTTTAAGTGTAGAGAAAAAAACGTAATTTTCGGTACATTTTAAATGGCGATATCTCAAAAACCGTTCAACCGATTCCTGAGCTTTTTGGATATTTGTGCTCAGCATGCCAAAACTAATGAAAATAAAGAATCGCAATATTTTTTGTTTTTTAATATTTCAGAAATCCAAATTTTTAGTGGAAATTTTTCAAAAATCAAAAACTTTGATTGAATCGGTTAAAACAACCGGATTTGCATCCAATAAAGTTTAAATGAAGAATAGCTGCAAACTCTACGAAAGGAAAAGAATTTTTGAGATTTAAAAAATAATGTAATTATTTTCTGCTAATTCAAATACACTGAAAAAATTATGTCATTAACTGTTTTTTAGTTTATTTAAAAAGTATTCCGTTTAGTCGTTTTTAAAAGAAAAACATTTGTTTGATGTTCAGGTTTTATTAATGACTACTTCAGTCCTTTGTTTCAAAAATAACACACTAAAAAATAAAGACTTTCATTAACATTTAATTTTTAAAGTCATTTATTTTTGTTCTGTAAGTAAAAACTACTGATTATTCTTTTGATTTTTAATGATTTGTGTAAGTAATTTTTTTTAAAATTGTTGGTATTTTTTAATGAAATATCATTAGTTTTTACCTACACAAGTCAGTTATTTTTTTGTAGAAAAAAAAATCAAAAAATTATTTATAGAAATATAAAAACATGTTTGTATCAAGTGACTTTGGCGATGCACAGTGCCACATTTGGCCAATCTAGCACGACAAAAATCAAAAAAAAAAGTTCCCCGATTTTTATGATTTGTTTGTATGTATTATAAAACATTCCTAATAGCACGGAAATACTCATATATGAACGATAATTCTGTTCGTTATTAAGATGTGGGTGCATAAAGTTGCATCTTGTAAAATCCTGTAAGTAGTGTTCATTATTTCGCATTAAATAAGTCGATTTTAAACTGTTGTAACTTTTTAACAAAAAAAGATATTTATACACTCTTTTTTGATAATTTTAAAGTAATTTAAAGGCTTTAAGTCATATCTCTTCCTTTTTTGTTTTAATAATTTTTCTATTTTTTATTAAATTTTTAACATTATAAAAATTTTTGAAAAGAAAATTATATATTTATTTTTTTTGATGGAATAGAACTTTTGTATTTGGTCCTTATTGGTCGCCGGACTTTTTCAGACATATTAACCAATATCCATAGTACTTATTTTAACGGCTAACTTTTGCGACCGTCTGCGACGCCGACTACAGTGGGGCGATATGTAAACCTTGTTTTTACATATTTTTAAAACATATTTTTAAAAAGTGGGCGTGGCAGTTGTCTGACCGCCCCCATTTTTTGTGATATTATTTCTACAGTCCTTGAGAATATATATACCACGTTTGAGGAAATTACAATCAAAATTAAATTTTTTTTAAAAAGTGGGCGTGGCCGTTAACTGGCCGCCCATATTTTTCATAATGTTGTTTTTGAAGTCAAAACGAACATGTATACCGATTTTCCCGTCAATATAAATAAAATTGGATTTTTGTCGTCCTAGATTGGCCAAATGTGGCACTGTGCGATGGGTAGAGTGCCTGGCCAGAATGTAGTTGATTGCGGGATCGATTCCCCAAAAATTTTATTAAAAATTTTTAAAAAAATATTTCAATAAAAAATTGTAAAAAATTACCTACGAAATCATTAATTTTTATTGTTTTCGTAGGTTATTTTTTTGAAATTTGTTGGTAAAAATAACAGAACTATCATTAATTTTTAATGTTTTGGTTGGTTATTTTTTTCGAATTTGTTGGTAAAAAAGAGTGAAAAAAACGTAATTTTTTAATGTTTAATGTTATTTATTTTAGAAAATTTTGTCAACAGTAAAAAATAAATATTGATGTTTTTAAAACAAATGAATAATTACTGGGATGGTTTTTAATTGTTTATTCACTGGTTTTAAGTGTGTTTTTCATTTGTTTTTGCCTACAAAATATTTTGAGTGTAGTAATATCTCGAAAACTGTTCGACCGATTTTAAATTTTTTTTGATAATCATGCTCAGCGCTTCAAAGTTCATACAGTATATGATGTATCGCAAGGCTTATTTTTTTTTAACTTTGCAAAAAACCAAAACTGTGATCACCTGTCGCCTGGGGTTAAATTAATCCGGTTGGCCTCAAATTTGTATCACAAAAGTTTAAGGCCTGGAGAATACAAATTTTCCAGGACATTTAAAATAGGTAAAAAAAAAGTTTTGCCATACAAAAAAATGCCGGTTGAATGGAAGGCACAGTTAATATTGGAATGCCTCATGTACGAGTATATAAAATTATTTTAGATTTACAGTTTATTGTATATGTTGGTATTTTTGTATGTATGTGAGTGAGTGGAGAAAGTATGTTTGTCTTAACCATAAAACATTTCGTTTACATTGAAAATATGTCAGACTTTTTTTGGAAAATTTATGCAGATTTTAAAACAAAGAACATTATTAAATTTCACTTTAAATTGTTTTGGTATATATGAACAACAACAACAACACCAACACACAAACAAACATATGCAAGTGCATATGTCTATGTGTGTGTGTGTGTGTAATTTTGTTTACTATAATAAACACACATACACATAAAAAAGCACTCTTTTTACAAATAAGGATATATTGCTTTTTACTATCTTAATACAATGTTTATCCTCCACATACACACAAAGCCACACATACATTCATTATGTACATAGACAAATTTCAAAACAATCTACAAAATATAAGAGACAGAGTTTAAGGGTTAAAGTAATAAATCTATATACATAAACAACAATAACAATAATGAAAAATAAAGAGTTAAATTTTTGGTAACAAAATGAAAAAAAAAAATAAATTTGGTTTTTGGCAAAGAAAATTGTTAACATAATACAATGACAAGGAACAACAAAACCAACAACAAGCACAACATCAAATAACCTTTAGTTTTTGTACTGGATGGAACCTTGTATACAATATTACAAGCTATAAATTTTACCTTAGAATGAAAAAAAGGGGTTTATTTCACTTTTATTAAACCATGTTATTGTTTTTATTTCCATTCTTAAGAAAAAATAGCTTTACCAAGCTAAACCAAAAATTTGTAATGCGCAATTTACCATTAAAACAAATACAAGTAATAAATTTTAATTTGGCGTAGGCAGCGAATCTATTAATACCCATTTACAATGTACAAAAGAGTTTATTTTAACATTTAAAATTTAAAAAGGGTTTTTAAAAATTTTTTAGAAAGATTGACAAACTTTGATTTCTCTTGTACAAAAAAAATAGATTGTTTGACACCAAAAACCTTCCAGTAAAACATCTAACTGCCCCAGATGCTTGTCTCCCATTTCATAATCGGAGATTTAAAATTTTCAAGCAGATACCGTTTACGAGATATTCGCGGTTAAAAAGTCCAAAAAACCTGTAAACAATTCGCGACCTTGGGACAACAAGGTTCTATCTGTGCCTATTTCTCTCCTTGTTGCTCTAAGGTCTCGAATTATAACTTTTTGGGGATCCTATTCTTACATACACCCCTTTTTAAGCAAGTTTAGGTTTTGTTAAAATGTTGACAAAATCGGGTAATGGCATTTTATTCCTCTTTATTTAGAATTTTAAAAATCGTTAACACGAAAGTCCTAGCTGATCCTGTTTTCGAATTATTTCTAAATAATTACACTGTTCGACAACAAAAACCTCCCATTAAAATTACCAATTGATTAGTATAGATTTTGCTCGCCTGGTTCCAAAACTGCCATCCAAATTTTTTTAACACGCACCGTTTTGTGATACTCGCTGTTAGAAAGTCAAAAAACGAACAACACAGTGCAACAACAAAAATCGGAATGGTATGAAACCAAAAGCAAATGAAAGTTAAAATATTCCATAGCAAAACCATCAAGCCCTTTTTTTAGTTCAGCGCTAGATTTTTTTTACACGCATTTGAAGTTGGTGAACTTTTGTTACAATCATAATAGTAATTGCTTAAAAGCTGCATAAGTGGCGTATGCTTAATTTGATAATTTCTTTTAAATAGCAATCATACGCAACGGTGCTCTGTTGTTTATTTTTAATAATTTAGCTATTCAGTAATTTTTTAAATTTATTCACAAATTTAAAATGCTTTAAAGTCGTCAACGTGAAAAGCGTGTAAAAAACATCTAGCGTTGTTTTGTTATGTAAAATGTCCACTCTCATTGGATTTGGTTTCATTCCATTCCGATACGGAAAGCTCGATTTTGCATCACTGTGCAATTATCACGTTATCTTTTTTAATAGCCCTGATGTTCTGAGCGATTTTTCTAATAAATTCTAAAAACATCTCTGGAACATTTCAATTTAAGCATTTAGGTATATTATCTTTCCAAAAAATATGGAAAATCAACCATCCTATAAACTTGTCATTATAACACTTCACCTAAAATTATCCTGGAGTGTCGACGTATACTCAATATAGAGTTAAAACACCTCAACTCAACCGAAAAAAGTAGCATTTTTGACCTTACCCCTTTCGAATTTGATGAAACTTGGGATATAGTTGGGCTCTTACAAAAAAATCATAGTGCCAACATTTTGGACTTCTGGTAGTTTTTCTGCCCGAGATATGGGGTCCTGAAAATTGGCAAAATCGTATATATTTGACAAAAGTGTTCTGAGGTAAATAAATATAACTCGAAAAGTAATAATAATACAGGGGTCAGGTGCATATTACACCACTTTTTCTTTCCTGTCACAATATTTCTATTAATATTAAAAGTTCCAATGAAGTCTCCATCCTGAAAATTTAAACTTAAGTAGCATAGGTGATTCTTAACAACATATATTTTTTCCAAAATTTTAAAAATATCGTTTTTGAGATATAGCTCTCCAAAAATTAAGGTTAAAACCAATGACCTTTGACCTTTTTCAAAAAAAATCTAGGTGAAAGCCATTTTGAAGGCTGTCTCATTACCTTTTATTTGAAACCTAAATGAGACCTGTATTATTACTACTTTTCGATATATCTTTATTTATGTCAGAACACTTTTGTCAAATATATGAGGAGTTCCGGCTAAGACTTAAATTTTGAGGTAAAAAAGATGTGATTTTTGTTTTGATGGCACATCGATGAAAGTTGGCATAAATATTAGAAGCTATTTAAGAATAAGAAATTCGTTCGCGTCAATTAAATCGCGCAAGGGGGTCAAAAGTTATGGCGGTTTTAAGATTTAGCGGTTTTAAAAAATCTTAAAAATATTTTAAATATTTTTTTTCTACACATTTGTTGCATGCGTTATGAAAACATGCCAAGATATATCATTTCTTCTAAAATGTATGATATAAATTTATCCCTTTAATGACCAAACGATTTAAAAAAAAAAAATATCTAAGTACCTAAAATCGCGATTAATTCGCGGTAAAAGAAAAGTTTCACAATTTTTTATAACATATTTAGGCAATGCGCGTTGGTATTACTGAAAAAAAATCACGGAAAATCGTATCATTGTACCAGTGTTTAAAAAAATCGGTGATGCTTTTTTATAACAAGAAAATTTAATATGGTCCAAAAAATCTATAATCATCAAAATTTTTTAACCCGCCTCTGATTTTAAGATGACACATCAAGTGGGCTTTCATTTAAAAAAAATTGCATCCGATTTCGTGTAAAGCCTTGGATGTGCCAGATCAAAACAGGTTTAGATAAAATCATCGCACTTTCCGCTCAAAATGGCTTAAAGTAAAAAGTCAATAAGCAAATCAGTTCTACTCGTTAAGGCACGTCTTTTGGTGTATTAAAATGAACATGATGCATTAATTGCTACTAAAAAAAATTGGAAACAGATTTGCAAATTTCGCACAATTTTCAAAAATGCCATAAAATTTTTGCAATTTATTTTTTATAAACCCGCCAGTGATTTTTTTATGTAAACTCCTAAAAAACTCGGTTTACGCAAGAGTCCACCAAATTTCGAATGAAACCGCGAATGTGCCTCGCGAAAAACTGGTATTTTAAAAAAATTACGTTTTTTCTTTCGAACTTTGATCTGCTGAAACTCCTTAACTATTCGTGGCACATTAACGGGATTAATTCCAAAATGTTAAGAATTACAACAGCTACCAACTCTAGTTCAACTTTTTTCATTTTATAGAGGGGGCCGAAATCCCTGATCAAAAAACCTCGAAAATTTAAAAACTCTTAATTTTTGGTTTCAAAACTTCACCGTCTTATAACTTCTTACCAAGCGATGAAGCATCTATCAAGCCAACATTAAAATAATCTCTTATATGTACTGACTTTGTGTTATGCCGGAAAATATTGAAATATAAGGAGAACTTAAAAAATAAAGCGAAAGAAGGTAAAAACTATGGATTATTTCAAGCATTTTTATCGATTTTTCAACTTTAACCCTCTGTAACTTTTACGGATAAAGTGGGGTAATCCTTAAACATTGCTCAGTGATGGTTCAAGGTCTTGTTTACACAACTGCATTTACAGTTTTTCTAAATTCCAAAAACTGCCGGTTTTTTTAAACATTTATTTCAGTTTCACTGAGTTGAAATTTAAAAAAGATTTCATGATATACGATTTTGTTAATTTTCAAGACCGCATATCTCGAATACTGCAATGACCAGAAGTCTGAAAAATTGGTAAAATTTCTTTTTTATTAAAGTAAACCCCAGTACTTAATTTCGTTAAATTTGGAGGGGGTGTGGTCAACTCGTCGGTTGAATTGAGGTGTTTTAGCTCTATAGTCTCATGTTGGAATAGAGTCTGCCTTCTGTGGCAAATGTTGGATCCGATACAATTCCTCATAGTCCGGAACCTAATATTGATTGGTAAATGCATGACATTGATGATGCGCTGGATCAACTTACACATGACAACAATTTTCGTAGGAAGATGGAAAGATTTGACCAAACAAAGAAGTGGCTAACTACCTTCTAAGTCTGAGTAGAATAGACTGTCGCACACTTACTGGCCAAATTACGGGACACAATGTGCTTGTCATATAAAGAGATTGGGTGTCTTATCAGACCCCTTGTTGTTACCCTACAACATTTTTTTAAAACATACCTACCCGAGTAAAAATTTTTATATGATGCAATATATAATGATATGTAACACAATATATATTTATACTTAATTTGTAGAGTTGTGTCGTTCACGAACGAACTAGTTCAATTGAACTATTCACTTAACTGAGCGGTTTATCTAGTTCGTTCATTTTCGCTCCTTTAGGTCTTTTCGTTCATTCAGCTCAATTGGTCATTATACTATTTTGACCTTTCAGTTCGGTCGTTAATTTTTTTTGTTGATTTTGTCAATAGGCGTTAGTTTCCTCTTCTCTTTTGGCACGCGTTCTCAGCATTTATGTTTATTTTTACAAAAATTGTATATTTTTTTTTAATTCATGTTTTTTTTCAATATTTTTGTATTTTTTGAACTAAATGATGGACACAGACATGATCAAAATGATTCGTTCACGAACTATTGAACGAAAACAAAAATTGACCGATTTGAACGAGATGAACGACCAACACACATGATCAAAATGATTCGTTTACGATCTGTTGAACGAAGACCATAAAAGAGCAATTGAACTAGATGAACGAACTAGGTCTTTTATCTGAAATGAACGAAAATGAGCGCTTACTCAATTGAAAGATTAAGCACAAGTCTAGCAATTTGATCCGAATAATGGTGGATCTTTTTGCATTAAAAAAGATCAACTTAAATAAAATATGATTTGATTTCATCCGAGTTTGACCAGACATGCCATATATTGGTGGATCTAATTAGATATAATTACACAAAAACAAATAAAATCCTGGTGTTTTTTGGTTTGGGTTGAGATACACCAAAAGTCAACGATACATTCAACAAACATATAATTTTCTAAAACAAAAAAAATGTTTGGGTACGCTTCGAACCAGATAGGTGATATACATAACCCTGACAAGGAAATGTTTAGGAACATTTTAAAAAGTTTCTTATACTTTGCCTAAAAAACTTAGAAAATTTTTGATTAATTGGAAACATATATAGTTTTGTATGGAACAGAATAAGCTATATATAGTTTTATGTTAAATTATACAGAAAAACAAATTTTGTATTGACCCTCATATAATTTTATATAATTATATTAACCGTACACCATTTAATCCGAATCATGATTAAATTATATATAACTGCATATGATTGCATTTAAAAAATTTAGAAAATATACTACGGGATATATAATCATATATGATATATTATTTTTTATCAAATTATATATTCACTCAAAAAATTATGTAGGTAAATTCCAATGAATATTCACTTAAAACAAATGAAATTTTATTTAAAAACCATTCCACTGTTTTTTCACTTAAAATAAAAACACATTACAGTCAATTTTAAATGTTAATTTAATGACTAACCAAAACATTAAAAAACTACTGAATATTCACTTATTTTGTATTGAAAAACAGTAAAACTATAGAAGAAATTTTTTACTGCCGAAAATTAATGTAACAGAAAATTCGTTTTTAATACAGTAAATTATATTTTTTAAACTACAGAAATAGTAAAAAAATTAAATCCTTTATAAAATAAGTGATTTTTCTTTTAAAATAACTTTACTGATTACTTTTTAAAATAACCTACAAACAGTTAATGACATAATTTTCTTAGTGTTGTTATATATGTTTATTTTTACTCGGGTACGCCCTATCTCCACTCCCTAAGTAGGCTCCCATACAAATAACAGTTGGAGCAAATTTTATAAAAATGTTATTTTGAATGGAAGCCTACTTAGGGAGTGGAGATAGGGCGTAGGAATGTTTAAAAAAATGTTGTAGGGTAAAAATAAATGGGGGTCGGTCTCATTAATGACCCCTTTCGGATGCACCATTGGACCGGCAGAAGTTGATTAAATAAAACAAATTTACAAAAAATAAAAAAAATTGTATGGGGGCCGCCTTAACAGTTAAAGATAGAGGGTAGGTGTGTTCAGAGAAAATGTTGGGACTAAAAAAATATTGTGGGTTATACATTTTGTTGCTCAAAGGGCACTATTATGGCAGTAAGAGCGGAAATTGGAGATAGGGTATAAGTTTGTTCCAAAAAAAATGTTTAGACGTAAAAATTAATGGGGGTTGGCCTTATAAATAACCCCTCTTTGACGCACCATTGAAGCAGTAGAAATGATTTTAAGATTGGAAAATTACAATAACATTTTTTCAAAAAATTTTACACAATAGTAATAATCGTTATCCAATGATCCTACTGGGCAAAAAATTTGTAGAATTGATAGAAGTTTTACACAAAAAAAAAATCAAAGAGTACAAAAATGAGATTTAAATTTTAAAACTTTAAAATCGCATACTAGAGCGCGTTTAAGAATTTTCTTAAGAAATTAAGAAAACAAAAATTTTGAAAAAAAAATTTTAAATTTGGACCTTTATTGAAGAAGTAATAAGTAAAAGAAATTTGAGTAAATGAACAAACTGCCAATTTTTAAAAATTCGATATCTTTTGAGCGGGTCATCCAAAAAATCGGAAAATTTGCCACGAAGGAGTTTTCGAAGGGTACTAAAAACTGTAAACAAACTGGGAAAATCTAAAAAAAAAATTTCAAATTGTCCGATTTCACATGGAACGCCCCATATATACTTTATGGGGTCCCACACCAAGATTTCGATAAGTTTTCAACGGAATGACAAACTTATAAATACCCTCTACCACTTACAAAAAGTGGAGGGTATAAAAAAATTACTTTAATTCTCAGATCGTGTATTCTGTAGGAAACATCTCATATTCAACGTTTTCTTATAGAAAATGTCTCAGATTCTAAAACTTGATGCACTTTTCTTCTAAAAAACTTTGACATAATTCTCATATTTTTAAGTAATTCTCAGATTCTATACAAAAATTCTTAGATCCTGAAACATTCTTCATAAAAGAAAATCCTTAGATTCTTAAAAATTATCAGTTTTAAAATACTTTTTCATATAAAAAAATTTTGATACACTTTTCTAAATAAAATCCTAAGTGGTATAGCGTTTTTTGATAGAAACTATTTACGAGTAGAAAATTTGTACGGTTTTAATGTCTTTTTATGTTTTCTAAGGCTAGATTTTACTTTAGGTTTGAATTGCCTATTAATGTGTTTTTTAAAAGCGGAAAATCGAATTTATATTTTTATATTTTAAAATTTTGGGAAGCCCCCTAAACCGATATCGAAACATATGTACCAATAACCTAAACATATTCTGAGTTGGAAGGTAAGATTTTAAATGGTTTTTATGCTTTTTTTTATTTTATCAAAATCGGGTTTTTCAAACACTGGTGACAAAAAAATCGTTCATTGACCAGTGACTTCCTTCTAAATTCTATTTCCAGTTTGCAAAATTTCTGCTGACAAGTTTTGATCATCATCAAAACTATTTAGCAAAAAGAAAATGGAGACCCTTTAAGATACTTGCCAAAACAAAATTTTTTTTCTATAGAAAAAAATCTCTGGTACTTAAAATGCCTTATTATCCCTTAGAAATCAACAGTATACAAATTATAATAATAAAAAAATTATATTTCTACTCGAATAAGTTTAAAGCAAAAAAGTCAATGTTTATGTTGGAGGCAAAAAAGAAAAGGAAAACATAACACACAATTTTCAGTAACAAGATTTTATTTCATAATCCCCATAAAAAAGGTATTTTATAAATCTTTCTAACTCTTCAAACTAAAACATGCACATTCATGTTTGTGTCAATGTATTAGACTGGCATTAATTTTCAAATTTCGATTTTTCCAAGTGTCTGGCAAAAAAATAAAATTAAATAAACCCGTGGCACCCGGCGGTCAAAGTTTAGGATTTTTGAAAAATTTCCAAAAAATTAAATTAAAAAAAATGTATCTTTCGACATATCATATTTGTTAACTTCTATGCGCTGTCGGTTTTCGAGATATCGCCATTTCATATTTGTAAAAAATGGCAGTTTTTTCCTACGTTTAAGAAATTTTTTAAAAAAAGTCTCAAAATTTCTTTGTCTTGACCCTTTTATAGAGCTTGAGACAATCTTTCATTTATGTTGAGACAATTTTTTTTGACAAATTTTAAATGGCGATGTCTCGAAAACCGCACGACCAATTTTAGAAAATTTTTGATATTCTTATTCAGCATGCCAAAATCAATTAATAATTATGTATCGCAAGAAATTTTATTTTTTATTTTTTCATTTTTAAAAATCCAAAATTTTAATGGAAATTTTCCAAAAGTCCAAAATTTTAATCGAAGGGCGCCATGGGTTAAAATGATCGGATTTGGGTCAAATTTGTTTTAAATGAAAGATTGTCTATAGGAATGAAATTTTGAGACTTTTTTAAAAAACTTCTTGAGCGTAGAAAAAAAACTTCATTTTTTGCAAATTTCAAATAGCGATATCTCGAAAACCGTTCGTCCGATTTTAATATTTTTGATAGTCGTGCTCAGCGCATCGATATTTATTTTTATACCCTCCAACCACAGTATGGGGGTATACTCACTTTGTCCTTCCGTGTGTAACGCATCGAAATATCGGTCTAGGACCCCATAAAGTATATATTTTATTGATCAGTGATCAATTCTAAGACATTCTAGCGATATCCGTCCGTCCGTCTGTCCGTCTGTAGAAGACACGATACAGTCCATAATGAAAGAGCTAGACTTCCGAAGTTTGGCACGAATATGTCTTATATTCCTAGGCAGGTTAAGTTCGGAAATGGGCAAAATCGGACCAAGGGGGAAAAAGTTCCCCCTTGGAGAACTAAACTAAGAAAAACCGCATTTTTTCAGGGTTTTTTGTACTTTTGCTAGGCAATTGCAACTTTCTTATCTCAGAAGAAGTTCAAAATCGCAAGGGGGTGTGCCCCCTAACGTCACCCACCGACCCCCCCCCCCCAAAAAAAAGACGCCTCTGATTTTTTTTTTATATATTTTTTACATTTTGGCGGGTATAAAAGAATCGGCACAGCCGAATGTAACACTCTCACTTGTTTTTATTATTTTTTTAAAAATCCCAAACTTTGACCGCTGGGCGCCACGGTTTTTTTTTATCCGATTAGCTTCAAATTGGTACCACATAAGTTGTAGGCCTAGTAGAATAGAAAAATGCCCGGACTTTGAAAATAGGAGAAAAAAATGTTTGCCATACAAAAAAATGCCAGTCTAATCTACATACACTTATGGAAAATATACATACAAATATATAGAAATAATATGTTATGCTTGGTGATTATTTCAGATAATAAAATTTAAAAGATATTAGAAAGGAAAACTTTAAAGTTTCCACATGAAAAATCAAAACCAAAAAGAAAGTAAAGTTCCAGTATAAGTTGTTTAAATATAAACATAAATACGAATAAGCATAAATAAAATATTTAAAATCAAATATTTTTATTGTATGTGTATATCAGAATTTTGAAAACAGAACAGTTATAAGTCCTGGGGAGATGTTTCTGTGAAACCCTTTCTAATGAGACCATTTATGCGGAAACAAAATAATCAATAGATATGTAAAATGGGGGATATCCACGTATTTCAAATGGAATAAAAAAGTTGTTAAACAAAAGTTGAGAATGCTGTATTCCGCGGTGCCGAATAAAAAATATCCTCAGCAATTCTTAAAATTTTCATAATTTAATTTTTTTGATTCTTATACCCTCCACTTATTGTTAGTGATAGAGGTAATATATAAGTTTGTCATTCCGTTTATAACTCATCGAAATATTGGTCTGGGACCCCATAAAGTATATATGGGGCATTCCATGTCAAATCGGACACTTTGAAAATTATTTTTTTTTAGATTTTCCCAATTTATTTAGATTTTCCCAATTTATTTACCCTTCGAAAACTTTTTCGTGGTAAATTTTCAAATTTTTTTGATGACCCGTTCAAAAGATATCGAGTTTTTAAAAATTGGTAGTTTGTTTCTTTAATCAAACTTCTTTTAATCATAACTTCTTCAATAATGCTCCAAATTTAAAAATTTTTTTTTATACCCTCCACTTAGTGATAGAGGGGTTGATATAAGTTTGTCATTCCGTTTGTAACTCATCGAAATATCGGTCTGGTCCTATAATAGATTTTGCCGGGGTTAGGTCAGTCAGAACCAGGATTATTGAAACACAATTATTTTCTTTAAATCCAAAATATTTATTCACAATTTATCACTAAAATTGAAGACCAACGCAGCAACCAAAATTAAACCAGGATATAAGCTTGAGTTGAACTAGGTAATAACGTTGCGATTATTCCCTGTACTCGAATAATCGCACACGTTCACGATCGATTCTAGATCTGTTTGCAGCCACCCACGTTTGTGACTGAAACCCGGATCTAGACGTTTTCGATGAAACCAGGATGATTAATGTTTGAAAAGAAAGCTGGATAATTGCCGGACAGAGTAACGCAGGTTACCCGCTGCACGGGTGAACGCTTTCGCGGTAGACAACAGACTCCTCGAATTAATGCTCGAGTCATATTTTTATAGTGTGGAATTTTTATTGTTTGTTAGTGTTTTAGTTACCACTATAGACATGGGATCTATGGCCGTTTAAACCAGTAGACTCCCTGGTCACTGATACATCTACCTGCCTGGAAACTATGGCCACCTTAACCAGTAGTTTTCCTATGCACTACCACTAATGTGCCTGGGGACTATTATTTATTTAAATAAGTAGAAACCCTCTGCAACTACTACATTGAGTTGAACTTGGCTGTACTTGTGAACGACTACCACCGAAATCTAATGACCTGCAGTGCTACCCGTACACTTGGACAGCACAAGCTCAACTAAAGTTGTAGTAATGACCAAACTAACTACAAACCAACTACGTACGTTAGTAGTGAGAGCTAGAGAAAACGAATGTATGCGTGAGCTTTGAATTTACTACCGACCGATCAATACCACTGTAGTAGTGAGATCAAGAGAAAATTAAAATGAATGTGTAGCATTGGTTGATGCGTTGGTTCTCTTATACAGATTACTCTTATATTTATGTAACTGTAAATCTCTTAAAAAACTAGAAAGAAATATTAAAATATTTAAATGAAAAAAATAGTATTTTTATAAAAAAATATAAAATTACCAATATGTAACGAAAAACTTCGTTACAGTCCCATAAAGTATATATATTCATGATGCCGGATCGATTTTAAGACATTTTAGCGATGTCCGCCTGTCTGTCTGTGGAAAATGCTGACACGGACAAAATATTTCACAGAAATGACTGAAACTTAACATATTTATTGGAAGTTCTCCCGAGAAGTTTAATATTGCATTTGAGCGATATCGGCTTAGCGGTTCAAAAGTTATGAACGAAAATGTAAGCACACCTCAAAAATTTCACTACATTCAATATAACCTAAAAATACAAAATGCTTTAATTCGGCTTCTGGTTGACATATGTGAACATAATTGAACACCAAATGGTATTTAAACAAGTACGAACATATTTTTTGACAAAAAAAAGAAAAAAATCGCGGATTTTTTTTTACCAAAATTTTTTTTCGCGGAAATTTTTTTTTTTTTAAGTAATTTCTTTTTAAATAAAGTTTTTTGCAATAATCTTTTTGAAATTGTGGAGGGTAAAACTACATTCGGCAAGGCCGAATTTAACTTTTTTACGTGTTTTTTTTTTTAATTTTTGTTTTTTTACGTACTTTAAAAAAAAAAAATCCCAAAAAATTCTTAAAAGCGCTCTAGTTTGCGATTTTTAAGTTTTAAAATTTAAATCTCATTTTTCAAAATGTTTGTACTCTTCGATTTTTTTAAAATTTTTTTGTGGAAAACTTCTATCGATTCTGAATATTTTTTGCCCGTGGGATAACGATTATTACTATTTTTTAAAAATTTTTGAAAAAATTTTATTGTAATTTTCCAATCTTAAAATCATGTCTACTGCTCCAATGGTGCGTCATAGAGGGGTTCTTTATAAGACCGACCCCCATTAATTTTTACGTCTTAACATTTCTTTGGAACAAACTAAACCCTATCTCCAATTTCTAAGGGGGCTACCACACAAAACGACATTTTTTGGAATTTGCTCCAACCGCTCTAACTGCCCTAATTTTGATCTTAGAGCAACAAAATGTATGACCGACCCACAATTTTTTTTAGTCCAAACATTTTCTCTGAACACACATACCCTCTATCTTTAACTGTTAAGGCGGTCCCCATACAATTTTTTTTTTTGTAAATTTGCTTTATTTAATCAGCTTCTACAGGTCCAATGGTGCGTCCGAGAGGGGTCATTAGTAAGACCGACCCATATTTATTTTTACCCTACGACATTTTTTTAAAACATACCTACGCCCTATCTCCACTCCCTAGGTAGGCTCCAATACAAATAACTGTTGGAGCAAATTTTATAAAAATGTAATTTTGAATGGAAGCCTACTAAAGGAGTGGAGATAGGGCGTAGGTATGTTTGAAAAAAATGTTGTAGGGTAAAAATAAATGGGGGTCGATCTCACTAATGACCCCTCTCAGACGCACCATTGGACCGGTAGAAGCTAATTAAATAAAACAAATCTACAGAAAATAAAAAAAAATTGTATGTTGCCGTCTTAACAATTAGATATAGAGGGTAGGTGTGTTCAGAGAAAATGTTTGGACTAAAAAAATATTGTGGGCCGGTCATACATTTTGTTGCTCTAAGGGCACTATTACAGCAGTTAGAGCGGTTGAAGCAAATTTTAAAAAAAGTCGTTTTGTCGTTTGGGGGTCGATCTTATAAATGACCCCTCTATGACGCACCATTGGAGCAGTAGAAATGATTTTAAGATTGGAAAATTACAATAAAATTTTTTCAAAAAATTTAAAAAAATAGTTATAATTAGGGATGAGATTTTCATGCAAATGCATGTTTTTTGTCGATAGTCTAAAAACGATATCTACCAATTATCTTTCCGAATCAAGAAATTTGCGTTAAAATGGCATCGATTTGTTTTTGCGTATTTTTGCATATTTTGGCGAAAATGCATATTTTTGCATATTTTGATTTTAAAAGCATATTTTGTGCATATTTCGAACTTTTAAGTGCATATTTTTGCATATTTTGGCATAAATAGCAAAAACACAAATTGAAATTTATTTTTTCCAAAAAAAAAAAATTTAAAATTTATTTTGAAAATAAGAATTTTTTTTTATACCCTCCAACCACAGTATGGGGGTATACTCACTTTGTCATTCCGTGTGTAACGCATCGAAATATCCGTCTAGGACCCCATAAAGTATATATATTATTGATCAGTGATCCATTCTAAGACATTCTAGCGATGTCCGTCTGTCCGTCCGTCCGTCCGTCCGTCCGTCCGTCCGTCCGTCTGTGGAAGACACGATACAGTCCAAAGTAAAAGAGCTAGACTCCTGAAATTTGGCACGAATATGTCTTTTGGCATTGGGCTGGTTAAGTTCGAACATGGGCAAAATCGGATCAGGGGGGAAAAAGTTCCCCTCTTAAGAACTAAACAAACCTCTAAAAAAAAAGCCATTTTTTATAGGTTTTTTGTACTTTTGCTTAGCAAACGAAACATTTTTATGTCAAAAGAAGTTCAAAGTCTTGCAGTTGGATCCAGGAACGTTGTCTCCCACTGACATTACCCCCCCAAAAAAAAAAAAAACAAGACGCCCCTGTTTTTTTTTTTTTTTACGTGTTGGAGGGTATAAAAGATTCGGCACAGCCGAATTTAACACTCTCACTTGTTTTTTTTATTTTTTTTTTTTTTAATTTTCTTAATTTCTAAAAAATCTTGCTCATATAAAGTTTTAAATGTTACTATTTAAACCTGGCGTTATTTTTTGCTTTGTTAAGAAGTTTTTCCTATGAAAACAAGATTTTTATTGTACAAATTTTATTTTTTAGTGCATATTTTAAGGTTTTTTAGTGCATATTTTAAATTTTTTAGCGCATATTTTCGATTTTTTAGTGCATGAAAGTCTCATCCCTAGTAATAATCGTTATCTCACGATCCTCCTGGGCAAAAAATTTGTAGAATCGATAGAAGTTTTACACAAAAAAATTTCAAAAAAATCGAAGAGTACAAACATTTTCAAAAATGAGATTAAAATTTTAAAACTTAAAAATCGCATACTAGAGCGCTTTTAAGAACTTTTTGGGATTTTTTTTTAAAAAGTACGTAAAAAAACAAAAATTTTGAAAAAAAAAAAAAAATTTGAAATTTGGACTATTATTGAAGAAGTTATGAGGAATAGAAGTTTGAGTAAAGGAACAAACTACCAATTTTTAAAAATTCGATATCTTTTGAACGGGTCATCAAAAAAATCTGAAAATTTACCACGAAGGAGTTTTCGAAGGGTACTAAAAATAATTTTAAAGTGTTCGATTTGACGTGGAATGCCCCATATATTATTGATCAGTGATCGATTCTAAGACATTCTGGCGGTGTTCATCTGTCTGTCCGTCTGTGAAATGGTGATCACGGCCAATGTATTAAACATATATGACTGAGACTTTGCAAATTTACTTGTTGTTGTCCTAAGTAGTTTGGTATTGCATTTGATCGAAATCGGTTCAGCAGTTCAAAAGTTATGAACTAAAATGTAAGAACACCATGAAAATTTTGGCAGATTCTACATAACCTTAAAATACAATATGTTTTAAATTGGCTGGTTGGCATATGTGAACAGAATTGGACACAGAATGGAATTTTTACAAGTACAAACCAATTTTTTTACAAAGAAAAATTACGCGGATTTTTTTTTCACCAAAAATTTTTTTCCGCGGAATTTAAAAATTTTTTTTTTTTTTTTTCAAATAATTTTTTATTACATTGTGGAGGGTATCACAATACATTCGGCAAAGCCAAATTCAACTTTTTTACTTGTTTTTGTATTTAATTGTAATAATTCCTTAATTTTTTATACAAACACTTGCTTAAATTGTTTCTTTTTGTTTAACCTTTTTAAATACTACTTAATACAGTGTTTTAAACATTAATTGTTATTTACTATACTTTGTACATATATAAACATCATAAAAAGTAATGACTTTTTAAAACACTCATCATTGTCATCATCATCATCATCGCCTTCATCGGCATTATCATTTGAGTATTTAATTTTATACAATCTTAATGCAATTTTCTCAGTTTTTCTGTATAATAAAAAATGCAAATCACATACAATAAACATTTTAAATATGTAAATAACTGATAATGGTAGATACAAATATCACTGGGTGGTACATCTGGTACCACTGCAACAATTTAAATTTTAATTAATTCGTTTTATTTTTTATTTTTTACATCAGCTGAAACACGTTCTGTTAAAAGTGTTAAAAAAACAAATTTGAAAAGAAAATTAAGTTTATTTCATTAAAAGTTTAATTTATTTTAAAAAAACCATTAATTGGTGTTTGGATATTTTACAGATTTCACATTTACTTAACACCTGCTTTTGTATGCTTTCTCTACAGTGCACAGTGGGGTACAAAAAACATAAGTCACCGTAAACAAGAGAAAAATCAGATATTCCGTACCCGGATCGACGTGGGGGAGGCAAGGAATAAATGTCACGGAATGTGAGCATTTTTCTATATGAAAATATTTAAGAATCTTTCTATAGGAAAAATTAAAAAAAAAAAAGAAATCCATACGAATAAATTGCGATTTTTTTTTTTTTAATTTTATTTATTCATAATCAAAAAGTATTTCTACAGGAAATACTTTAGAATTTTGCTATATGAAACTTTTGACAATTTTTCTATACACTGATAGAAATTTGTACATGACAATAATGAAAATCTACATTAATGTTATGAAAAATGGCGTTAAAAAGGAACCTATGTAGGGTTTCATTGGATTAATGAAATAGGTATCATAAAATGTAATTGCAAGAACAAGTTTCATTAAATTAGTAAAAATTGTTCATACAAATATAAATTGTATTTATGAAAATTTTTCATTTCTTTAATGAAAAAAGTAGTTAATTCTTATGAAATACTTTCATTGAATAAATCCTACTTTTTATTTTTGAAATGAAATACTTTCATTCAATAAATGCTACTTTTATTTTTAAAATAAATTTATGAAATTGTAAAGATCTTTTTATAAAATTAAAAATAATAAAAATGGTTTTCACTTTGTTTTCTCGCACAAAATTTTACTTTAACCTTAAATTGTAATACGTAATTAAAACCACGAACTAATATAAGACAGCACGAATTTAGTAAATATAAAAATAATAATTTTCTTTTTCCCAAATTTCGTAAAAAAGTCTGAAAAAATCACAAAGTGACCAACTAAAAAAAAAACACTTTCACATATTTTTTTATTTTATCTATAGATTTAACTCAGTTTCCTCACACAAAATTTTACTATAACATTTACTTTTAATACATTAGTAAAACCAAGAAGTAAAACAAGAAAAAACCCGCTGTGATCAGCTGTTTTTTGCGCGCGTAAGCTAACAGACTAAACAGACGCGACACGAAGGGTGTCAAAAAACAACAAATTTTGTAAATAAAACTTAATGAAATTTTTAATGAAACTACGAAATCTAATGAATCAAAATTAATGAACATCTTGCATTATATGTATGAAATTTCATTTAGCTTATGAAATATTTCATTGTTGTAATGAAACTACGTTAATGAATTCCATTCATTAGCGATATGAAGCGTTTTTCTATCAGTGTAGGATAACTTTTTTATAGAAATTCTTCAATGACATTTATCATAGAAAATTTTTTTATAGGAAAAATGTCTCTGAATGTTAAAATTTTTCTATGTAACGAAATTTTGGAATATTATTTTTTTTTTAGTTTTTCGAGAATTTTAAGAATTTTTTAAGGACTTCAAGGATACACTTTTTAAGGATTGCAAGGACATGCAAAAATATTTTTTTTTTGTTAATTTTTTTTAATATTCCTGCCATTTGATGCAGTAGTAATTCATTATGACACTCAATACATTTCCAGGAATTATAATATTAACCCTTGACTGCATATTACGACGTAACATAAAAGGGCATGGTTATATGATCTTAATTACGCGGTAACACTGAAGATTTTTTTTTTTCGCAAATCTGGTTAATTTGTTTGTATGTGCTCAGATTGTTTTTTTGTTTTTTGTACAATTTAAAATTTAGCTAATATCAATTTTAAACTCGCAGCTAAATAATTTTTATATAATATTTTGTTGAGGATGGATATTCGCCCTTTTTGCTCTCCACACTTTAAAGTCTTATAACTCAAGAACGGTAAAATTTTTTGCCAATATAATAAGTGTGGTTTGTTCCTCGTAATGTTTTTTTAACACATTGTTACCGAAAGTAAAATTTTTGTATGTTTTTGTGTTGTATTTTATCAAAATTTACGAATTATTGCACTTTCAAAGTAATTTTTTTAGCCTTAAAAGTCAAAGTTTCCCCAAAAATTTCTGCATAGGATTGTAGGGCTCTGCTAATAAAATGCATTTATGCAAAAAAACGTGTTTGCGAAAGAGTGGTCTATTCGTCCTTATTCGCATGAACTGTTAAATTTTTTATAGGATATTTATAATATTTTTTTGATCACATTATCAATTATTTTTATTTATTCTTTCTATTTATTTACAACTTATTTTTAATTAATACAACCTAACCAAGAACTGGTAACAATGACCGTCGTCTCGTTGTAGCGAAAAAACCAACGGTGCTGGTGGGAATCGAACCAACGACCTCCACGTTGAAAGGCTAGCACTCTGGGATTAATCTGAGAATTTTTATAGGAAAAGTCTGAGAATTTTTTATTAAATTTCGAGTGTAATTTTTTTTTTGTATAAAAATATTTTTAAGAGGAAAAAATACTTCGTCAAGTATTTTTTTAACTTTTCAATGTTTTCAAAAGCTTGTTTTTTCACTTTTTTTCGGAATTTTCCAATTTTTGAGTCAAAAAATTATCTCAAAGACACAAGACTCTATCCTGACTAAGCGAAATACAAAAAAATGCAATTTTTCTGTAGAAAAATCTTAAATTAGAAAATTTTTTTTTGATTTATAAAGTGTCTCACAATAGGAACATTTAATTAGGAAACATTTCTCAGAATCTAAAATTTTTACAAGAATTTCTTGTAAAAATTACGAGTGTTTTTGTAATTTTACAAGCTTTTTATACCCTCCAACTACAGTAGGAGGTATACTCACTTTGTTATTCCATTTGTAACGCTTCGAAATATCGGTGAAGGAACCCCATAAAGTATATATTCTTCGTGGTAAACTTTCAGATTTTTTTGAAGACCAGTTCAGAAGATATCGAATTTTAAAACATTGCTAGTTTGTTCCCTTACTCAAACTTCTTTTACTCATAACTTCTTCAATAATGGTCCAAATCGGAATTTTTTTTTTTTTAATTTTTGCTTTCTTACGTACTTTTTAAATTAAAGTTTTTAAAAGTGATTTCGTATGCGATTTTTAAATTTTAAAATTTAAATCTCATTTTTGAAAATGTATGTACTCTTTGATTTTTTGGGGTAAAACCTCTATCGATTCCACAAATTTTTTGCCCAGTAGGATTGTGGGATAACGATAATTACTATTTTTTAAAAATTTTTGAAAAAATTTTATTGTAATTTTCCAATCTTAAAATCATTTCTACTGCTTCAATTTGTACTGCCCTAAGATTGCCCTTAGAGCAATCAAATGTATGAACGACCCACAATATTTTTTTAGTCCAAACATTTTCTCTGAATACACCTACCCTCTGTATTTAACTATTAATTTGTAAATTTGTTTTATTTAATCAGCTTCTACCGGTCTAATGGTGCGTCCGAGAGGGGTCATTAGTGACCCCTTTATTTTTACCCTCCAACATTTTTGTAAAACATACCTACGCCCTATCTCCACTCCCTAAGCAGGCTCCCATACAAATTACAGTTGTAAATATTAATGAAAATTTTACAAAAATCTAAAATTTAATTTTGCTCAAATTAAGTTTAAATGAAAGTTTGTCTGAAGCTCTACGAAAGGGTCCATGGAAAAAAATTTTAAGATTTAAAAAAAAATCTTAAACGTAGGAAAAACCCGCCATTTTTTTGCAAGCTTTAAATAGCGATATTTTGAAAACCGTTCTACCGATTTGATTTTTTTTACTCTGTTACCCTAGTTCTTACTTTTTTAAAATTAAATTATAAGCTTGCAAAAATTTAAATATTAAAAATACTATTGATATTTTTTGTTGCTTCATTTACTTCCATACAATGTACAGTGTAAATAAAGTTTTTAATTTACCCTATTCTTTACCTTGATTACACAAGAAAACAACTAAATAGAAACAACAAAATATGAAAAAAAAATGAAAAACATTATCTGACTCTTTACTCTACTTTACTTTAATTAAACAAAAATATAAAAAAATAAAGTTCAAAAATGCTTAAGGCGTTAGCAAAAAATAAAAAAAAAAAACTTACAAACACAATATTTTTATGTTAAAAACAAACAAGAATTTTATAAAATAAAGTTTCTATTTTTTTTTCATAAAAATCGTTTTTAAAATAGTTTGTGCCAAAAAAGGTAAAATAAACAAAAAAAATTGAATGAAAAACTGGAAAAAGATGGTCTTTATATTGCGATTTTGAGTTTTTTAGTACTCTACTTTGGACTACTTCACTCCAATTTTTGTACGTAGCTACCAACTTACTTCAATATTGTAAGTGTTGGAAGCACTTATAAAAGTTTTCAGTTTTCAGTTTTTTTTGTTTTTAACTTATTTTACGTATTCACAAATAAATAAAAGAAAAAAAAAAATAAATTGTATAAAAGTTTTGTTAACAAAGACTTTTAGACAATATGTTGTATTTTTCGTTTAAAGACAAACAGACATTAAAGAGAATACGAAAAGAACAGGAAACAGAAAATTTTATATTTTATCGTTTCGATTTGTTTTTATGTTTGAATTTTTTCTTTTTTTGTAAAAATAAAAGTGTAATTACCTAAATAATAGCTTTTAAAGGTATTTGTTAAATACCTGCATTTATGTATGTATACTAAGGGTGTTCTTATTTTTTTATTTCGGATTTTTGTGTTGCACTGGGCAGAATTTTGTTCCTTTGTACTAAAAACTTAATAATAAAAAAATTGGAGTTAATCCGATAACTTTAAGTGGACGCGGAAACGACCTGAAGTTTGAATAACGGATTACAAGGGGAAAAAATGACTTTTTACTCATTTCCTCAATTTTTTCGATATTTTAAGTTAAGTTTGAATTCAAATGGTTACAGAATTGTGATGTGGACCTTTGACCTTTAACTGGGTCAATTTTTCATATCTCAATTTTGCCCTGATTAAAGGAATTGAAGTATTCTATATTATTCTGTAGTAATTCGGTAGAAAACATATGAAGTTTGTTAAAAAAAAAAAAATAAAAAAATTAACTAAAAGCTAAAAAAGTTACCAAAATCACTATTATCTCGAAATCCGCCGAAATAAAATCGCTAAACTAGACGAATGAAAAAAGGAATGTCTACAATTTTTGTAATTTTTATTCCCTTATATGTGCTTAACAAAATCCTATGGTCCAATGGTCGATTTTTTAAATTTTATTTGCCTAAAAAAATTATAATTTAAAATTGGAGATTTGAAAACAAGGCTGAAAAATTTAGACATTTTTAACATTAATTTAAAACAAGTTAGCATAACACAATATGAAAAATACCTATCACCTTAGTACATTGGGAAGTAAAGAATAAGAAAATGTTGCTATAGTAGATAATTTCAATTAATTTCAAAAATTGAACTCGAAATCTTTGATCAAGTGATCTGCCACACGCTAGTTGCCTGGGGAAGTTGTAATAACTTGGCTGATTTTTAACCGATTTTAGTTTTTGGTGCCTTATTACAAAGGTAATGTATTCTACATCACAATTCTGTAACCATTTGAATTCAAACTTAACTTAAAATATCGAAAAAATTGAGAAAATGAGTAAAAAGTCATTTTTTCCCCTTGTAATCCGTTATTCAAACTTCAGGTCGTTTCCGCGTCCACTTAAAGTTATCGGATTAACTTCAAATTTTTTATTGTTAAGTTTTTAGTACAAAGGAACAAAATTCTGCCCAGTGCCAAGCAATTAAAACATTTTAAAATTTTCCCTTACTGTTAAGAACACCCTTAATGTATACATAAAATGTTAAGGTGGGCTGACATTTATTTTTTGTTCAAATAGGGTCATAACTTGTATTTGTAAACCTTGAAAAATGTCAAGAAAAACTTGTTATTTTTATTTTTTGCTACCTCCTTTTTAATAAGAATTCCTTGTAATTTTACCAATAAAATTGAATATTTACAATTTTTTTCTTCCTTCTATTTTACGAGAATTCCTAGTAAAAAATACAAATATTTTTGAAATATTACAAGCTTTTTACCAATAAAATTATAAATTTACAACTTTTTTTGGCGCAATAAATCTTATAAGGCATTCTCGAGAATTTACTAAATTTTTTTTGTAAAATTACATTGAAAATTTGTTAAATTACAAAAAAAAAAATTGTAAAATAACAATTAAATTCGACTAGAAGAATTTATAAATTCCCTCCACAATGCTTTAAAATTGTACTAATTTTTTAAAAAGTGTAATGATGATTTTGGCAAGAAAAATTATGTTTTGGTTAAAAACTTTTTTATATCCTCTACTCTAGTGATAGAGGGTATATACACTCAAAAAAAAAAGTTTGTAAAATGACATAAAATCCCCGTGATTTTACGGGGCAGGTTTTGTAAAATATGTACTAGCAAGAATCCCCGTAATGTTACGGGGATAATTTGTAAATTGATTTAACAAAAGAAAATGTAAATTTACAATTTTTTTTTGTAAAATATTAACTTCAAGGTGAATATTTTTTTTTGGAAATTTACAAAAAATTTGGTAAATTTACAAAACAAAATTGTAAACTTACAGAAAAAGGTTGTTATTTTACAAAGAAAAAATATAAAATGAAAAAAATAAATTGTAAATTAACAAATTATTTGGTTAAACTACTGTTTTTACCGCAAAAAATTATTAAAAAACAATAAAATACAATAAAAAGTGGTAAATTTACAATTTTTATTGTAAATATACAATTTTTTCTAATTTTTTTGCCGTAAAAACAGTAGTTTAACCAAATAATTTGTAAATTTACAATATTGTTTTCGTATTTTCTACTATTTTTTTGTAAAATTACAACTTTTTCTGTAAGTATACAATTTTGTATTTAAATTTTCATATTTGTTTTGTAAATTTACAAAAAATTTGGTTTATTTACATATTTGTTTTGTAAATTTAAAGGTTTTTTTTTTTATTCGTGAATCTTATTTTTCCTTCTTCGGCAGCTGGAGTAGCACTTCAACAACCTGAAATGATTTTTCACTTGAACACTTTTAAATAACTTTTAAAAATATAACATTGCACTTTTTTATTTTTTTCGACATTTCGTTTTTCTTAAGTAGAACATATGAGAATTGCGAAGGAGGCTACACAAGAAATTTCTTATATTTTCAGGAAAAATTAGTTAAAAAATAACATTTTTTTTTCAATTTTTAATTATTTTCACAAGTATTTTTAAAAAATCGGAATTTTTTTTTTGATATTGTAGATTGGATGTTTAAGTACATGTTAAAATAAGAAAAACTTAATTTTTCATAACTGGGAGCTTTTTACAGACATTTTAGGTGCTAAAAATATATGGTAAAATTACCAAAAAAATGGTAAAAATACAAAAAAAACTAAAACAATTATATAGTAGAAACACATAAATATTGTAGTATTTTACTTAACGCAAATTATCAAAAAATCTTGTAAAAACTAAATTTTTTCTTAAGTTTACAATTAGTTGAAAAATTTTTGTGTCCGGAACTTAAAAAATTTCCAAAAATTTTTTTTCATGAAATTTTTTATTTATAAAAAATGATTTTTAACTAAATTTTTTTACTCCAAAACGCAAAAAAATTCTGAACTTAGAAAATTTTTCGTGTCCTATTGTTGAATAATTATTTTTTTTTTTGTAAAATTACATTGGAATTTTATACTTTTTAATACATACATTTCAAACTGAAAACCTTGTAAGCGATCTTAAAAAAATGCTTGCAATAAAACATTTTTTTGGTAGAAAGACTAAATAACATCAAGTAAAATTTTGTTGTACAATTACAGTTTTCTTGTGTAAAAAAACTAAACACCTTGTAATACTTTTTTAATTTGTAAAATAATTAATTTTTTTTGTAAATTTACCCAAAAAATTTGTAAAATAAATTTACCAACATATAATAGTAAAATTACAAAGCAAACTGTAGTTTTCGTTTTATTAAATATACAACAATTTTTGTAAAAAGACAAAAATATTGGTAAAATAGAATTACAAGACCTTTTACTTGTAATTTTACAAACTTTTTTTTTTGAGTGTATAAGTTTGTCATTCCGTTTGTAACACCTCGAAATATTGGTCTAAGACCCCATAAAGTACACCAATACCCCGGTTTGCGTCGTTAATTGGGACCGGAGAAACGCGACGCAAACCGAAACGACGCAAACCGAAGCACGATTTTCCATACATTTGTATTGATTTTCATTTAATTGGTTCCGAGATTCATAATTTTGGCAGAAAAATTAGATTTTTCAAAAAAAAATTCAATTTTTTTGCATTTTTTTTTTTGAAAACAGTTTTAATTAAAATAAAAATATAACAATTCATGAGAAAAACGTAAAAAAAAACATAACAAAAACGTAAAAATATTAAGATAAAAATAAAAATAAACAAGTAAAAAAGTTAAATTCGGCCTTGCCGAATGTAGTAATACCCTCCACAATTTCAAAAAGATTATTGCAAAAAACTTTATTTAAAAGGAAAAAAAAAAATTTTTGAAAAAAAAAATTTCGCGAAAAAAAATTTTGGTAAAAAAAATCCGCGATTTTTTTCTTTTTTTTGTCAAAAAATATGTTCGTACTTGTTTAAATACCATTTGGTGTTCAATTATGTTCACATATGTCAACCAGAAGCCGAATTAAAGCATTTTGTATTTTTAGGTTATGTTGAATGTACTGAAATTTTTGAGGTGTGCTTACATTTTCGTTCATAACTTTTGAACCGCTGAACCGATATCGCTCAAATGCAATACCAAACTTCTCGGGAGAACTTCCAATAAATGTGTTAAGTTTCAGTTATCTCTGTGCAATATTTTGTCCGCGAGAGCATTTTCAACAGACAGACAGACGGACAGACGGACAGACAGACATCGCTAGAATGTCTTAAAATCGATCGGGCATCATGAATATATATACTTTATGGGGTCCTAGATCGATATTTCGATGAGTTACAAACAGAATGACAAACTTATATATACCCTCTATCACTAAGTGGAGGGTATAAAAATTCATAGTATAAAAGCAAGTATAAAAGCAAGCATGGTATAAACATTTTCATATTAACGACGCAAATCGAAGCACTAACGACGCAACTTCGAAGTCATGCTACGCAAACTGAAATATAAACGGGAAATCCCCTTATTTTGTTTTAGCTTTGTACACACATTTTTATATCAACGACGCAAATCGAAGCACTGGCGACGCAACTCCGAAGCCATGCGACGCAAACTGAAACCAAAACGACGCAACTTCGAAATCACAGAAATTCGAAAACGACGCAAGTTCGAAACGACGCAAGCCGAAGCGACGCAAACCGGGGTATTGGTGTATACATATTCATGATCCTCGATCGATTTAAAGACGATCTACCGATGTCCGTCCGTCCGTCTGTCTGTTGAAAACACGCTAACTTTTGAAAGACTTTACGGAGGCTCCTGAAGTTTGGCATATATGTTGAGCATTTACCTGGTCAGATTGGTATTGCAATCCAGCGAAATCGATCCAGTGGTTCAAAAGTTATGAGGAAAAGGCAAGAGTTTCTCGTGAATTTACGAGATAAAAAACACATTAACTTTCGAAAGGCAATTATGAGGATGCTGATGAATGGCATATATATTTGTCGTTCCCCAGAAAAATACACTCGAAAAAAATTTTACACTCAAAGAAAATTTTACACTCAAAAAAAAATTTAGTAAATAATTTTTTTTTTTTCAATAATTACTTTAAAAAATTTTTTTTTACACTAAATAAAATTTTTCTAATCAAAAATGTTATTTTTTTACGTTAGAAAATTTTCTATCACTTTAAAAGGGCACTCTAGAGGGTATTCATAGATTCGGCCAAGTCGAATTTAACTTTTCTACTTGTTTTTTTTACATTTTGGTAAAAAAGAAGTTTTTGAGTGTAAATTTTATTAAGTGCAAAAATTTTTTGAGTCTGAAATCTGTCTGTTGCAAACATGATAGCTTTCGAAACACGACTTTGAGACTAATGTAGCTTTTGAACGGCATTTTTTGTATGACAAAAAAGTTTTTCTTTATATTTTAAAAGCCCTGGAAAATTTGTATTTTAATATGTGGTAAGAGTTTAAGGACAATCATACTAAATTAACCCATGGCGCCTTGTGATCAAAGTTTTAGATTTTTAAAAATTAAAAAAAAAAAAACATCTAAAAAGTTGAATTCGGCCTTTGCAAATGTATTGATACCCTCCACAATTTAACAAGTAGAAAACTTAAATTCGACTTTGCCGAATCTATGAATACCCTCCACAATGCCTTTTTTTAAAGGATAGTACATTTTTTAACGTAAAAAAAGTTAACAATTTTGATTGGAAATATTTTATTTTGAGTAAAAAACTGTTTTTTTGTCATTAAAAAAAAAGAAAAATTAATAATGTTTTTTTGAGTGTAAAATTTTTTTCGAATGTAATGTTTTTTTTACTGTAAAAATATTTCTGAGTGAATGCACGTACCTATGTACACAAAATAGTGTAATTTTTGTTAAAATAAACTAATTTTTTTTTTTTTTTGAGTGTAAAATTTTTTTTGAGTGTAAAATTTTTTTTGAGTGTAAAATTTTTTTCGAGTGTAATTTTTAAGTTACCAATGCTTTTTAAACTAAACAAGTTTAAAAAGCATTGCTTTAAAACTAAACAAGTTTGAAAAGCATTGCTAAGTTACCACCAATGCTTTTAAAACTTGTTTAACACATGCATTTAAGATGAAACAAATCTGAAATTCAGAGCTTGAGCTGAAATTTATAACCCAGCAGACCTGGGGAACGTCAAAGATATATGTCAATCTTCAGCAGTCTCATTATTGTCTTTCGAAAGTTAGCGTGATTTTTATCTCGTAAATTTGCGAAAAACCCTTGAAAAAAATTAAAAAAAAAATCCTCGATTTTTTTTTTTGTGATAAATAGGGTTGTACTTGTAAAAAGTTTGTGCCTAATTCTGTTCACATATGCCAACTAGCAGCCAATTTAAAGTATTTTGTATTTTAAGGTTACGTGGAGCGTACCAAAATTGTCGGGGTTCATAACTTTTGAACCGCTGAACCGATGAACAGCAAGTAAATTTGGTAAGTCTCGGTCATATATGTTTAATACTTTGGCCGTGATCACCATTTAAACAGACGGACAGACAGACGGACATCGCGATAGAATGTCTTAGAATCGATTACTGATATTTCGATGAGTAACAAACGGAATGACAAACTATATGCCCTCTATCACCAATTGAAGGGTATAAAAATTTAAAAAAATGTCTTGCGTCTCGTCATATGCGCTGAAGACGAATATCAAAAAAAAAAAAAACAAGTAGAAAAGTTAAATTCGACTTGGCCGAATCTATGAATACCCTCCACAATGCCCTTTTAAGTGATAGTAAATTTTCTAAAGTGAAAAAAATAAAATTTTTGGCTAGAAATATTTTATTTTGTGTAAAAAAACTTTTTTTTATTAATTTTTGAAAAAAAAAAATTTACTATTTTTTTTGAGTGTAAAATTTTTTTTTGAGTGTAAAATTTTTTTTGAGTGTAAAATTTTTTTGAGTGAATTTTTTTTTTGTTTTAGTGTAAAAATATTTTTGTGTGACAAAAATACCTTGTAAAATATTTTTTTGACTTACAAATGTTTTTAAAACATGTTTAACGGGTTTTCAACACGTGAATTTAAGGTGAAACTAATCTGAAATTTACGGTTTTGCTAACTTTTGAACCGCTGGACCGATTTGGCTGAAATTTAAAACGAACCGGACCAGAGGAACGACAAATATATGTGCCACACTTCAGCACCATCAGAATTGCCGTTCGAAAGTTACCGTGTGTTTTATCTCGTAAATTCCAGAAAAATCCTTGCCGAAATTCACTCATTTGCTTATAACTTTTGAACCACTTGACCGATTTCGCTGGATTGCAATACCAACCTGATTAGGTAAATGCCTAACATATATGCCAAACTTCAGGAGCCTCCGTAAAGTCTTTCAAAAGTTAGACAACAGACAGACAGACGGACAGACGGACGGACGGAAGGACGGACGGACATCGCTAGATCGTCTTAAAATCGATCGAGGATCATGAATATATATACTTTATGGGGTCCTAGACCAATATTTCAAGGTGTTACAAACGGAATGACAAACTTATATATACCCTCTATCACTAGAGTGGAGGGTATAAAAAATAAAAGTTGGTCAAACTATTTTCGAGATATCGCTATTTGAAGTTTAAAAAAAATGTTTGGTTTTTTCTACGTTTAAGAAACTTTTTCAGGAAAATCTCTAAATATCTTTCCTTTAACTTAAGAGAATATTTTATTTAAGCTTAGTTTGATCAAAATTTTGGATTTTTGGCAAAATTTTCACCTTAATCTCGGATTTTTGAAAATATAAAATTTGTATAAAATATTAGATTAGAGTATTATTATAGCTCGAGGCACAAAAATATTTATATTTATGATATTGTCATAATAGAGTTTTTTTATTTATTGCTTTTGTATAAAATAAAAAATATTTTGCGATACATTACTTATATTAATATAGTGCTGAAAACGAATTTAAAAAATTTCTGAAATTTGTCATCGAAATTTCCAAAAATGTCTTTAAAAAAAAAAATCTCACAACTTTTTCCATTGACTATTTCAAAGAGCTTAAGATCATTTAAACATAATTCGAGCCACATCAAACCGTTTTATGATGACTAGGGATGAGATTTTCGTGCACTAAAAAATCGAAAATATGCGCTAAAAAATTCAAAATATGCACTAAAAAACCTAAAAATATGCAAAAAAAAAAATATGCAAAAATCTTGTTTGAATATTAACATCTAAAACTTAATGTTAGCAAGATTTTTTAGAAACTAAAAAAGTCTATAAAAAAAAATTAAAAAGAAAAAAAAAAAATAATTTTTCTTATTTTCAAAATAATTTTTTAAAATTTAAAACATTTTTGAAACAAATAAATTTCAAATTTCAATTTGTGTTTTTTCTAATATATGCCAAAATATGCAAAAATATGCACTTAATAGTTGGAAATATGCACAAAATATACATTTAAAGCCAAAATATGCAAAAATATGAATTTTCACCAAAATATGCAAAAACAAATCGAATGCATTTACATGGAAATCACATCCCTAATGATGAAATACAATCAAAATTTAGAGATACAATTTTTTCAAAACATCAAACAATTATTGAAACACTTCACGGGCTGAAATTATCAAACAATTATTGAAACACTTCACGGGCTGAAATGATCCGATTTGGCACAAAATATCTCAAGGTTTACAATACATATATCCAAGAAAAAAAAAATAAATTCATCAACTTAAATTTTAAATTAAAGAAATTAAAAAAAAAATCTTAATTTTTTCTCCATTAACTAATTCATAGAGACTGAGGCATTTAAACTTAATTTGAATGAAATCAGGCATTTTTAATTTTAATTTTGTTAACTTTTTTTAATTTTCTTATTTTTCTAAAATGTTTCATATTTTTTCTAATTTATCTGCATTTTTCTGAGTTAACAAATATCTCGTACTCATAACTGCCACCCTAATACACTGTGGTAAAGTTTGTGGTTTAGGCACCACTTAATATAGTAGTTTTGCATTATGTTAATATTTGGTATAAATTTCTATTTTGCATACCAACCAAAACAAAAACCACATTATGATTGTCTAAATTCAAAATCGATGTGTACAATGAACAACATTTGAAAATTCCCTTAAGGACAGAGTTTGCGGGATCTAAAACAAAAATGTGAACATAAGAAATATTTTAAAATTTTTTAATAGGAAATATATTAACATATTTAAGCATGTTCGTCTATTTTAATACGCCCTCTCTGAACAGTTTTATCTCAAATAGCCAAAAAAATATACGAAAACTATTTTTTTACTATAAAATTTCACAGATTCTGAGACTTGTATATGGGGCATTCCATGTCAAATCGGACACTTTAAATATTTTTTTTTAGATTTCCCCAATTTGTTGACAGTTTTTTGTACCCTACGAAAACTCCTTCGTGTTAAATTTTTTGTAATTTTCCAATCTTAAAATCATTTCTACTGCTCCAATGGTGCGTCATAGAAAGGTCATTTCCAAGACCGAACCCCATTAATTTGTACGTCTTAACATTTCTTCGGAACAAGCTAATACCCTATCTCCAATTTCTGAGGGGGCTCCCACACAAAATTACATTTTTTAAAATTTGCTCCAACCGCTCTTACTGCCCTAAGAGTGCCCTTGGTGCAATTAAATGTATGACCGACCCACAATATTTTTTTAGTCCAAATATTTTCTCTGAACACACCTACCCTCTATCTCTAATTGTTAAGGCGGTCCCCTTCCATTTGTTTTGATTTTTTGTAAATTTGTTTTATTTAATCAGCTTCTACCGGTCGAATGGTGCGTCCGAGAGGGGGGGGGATGAGACTTACCCCCATTTATTTTTACCCTACAACATTTTTTTAAACCATACCAACGCCCTATCTCTACTCCCTAAGCAGGCTCCCATACAAATAACAGTTGGAGCAAATTTTATAAAAATGTAATTTTGAATGGAGAGTGGAGATAGGGCTTTGGTATGTTTTACAAAAATGTTGGAGGTTAAAAAAAAGGGGGTCGGTCTCACTAATGACCCCTCTCGGACGCACCATTGGACCGGTAGAAGCTGATTAAATAAAACAAATTTACAAAAAATAACAAGTTAAAAAGTTAAATTCGACTTGGCCGAATCTATGAATAGCCTCCACAATGCCCTTTTTAAGTGATAGTAAATTTTCTAACGTGAACAAATAAAATTTTTGATTAGAAATATTTTATTTTGTTTAGAAACACTTTTTTTAAACTAATTTTTGAAAAAAAAAATAATTTACAAATTTTTTTTTTGAGTGTAAATTTTTTTTTGAGTGTAAAATGTTTTTCGAGTGTATTTTTTTTTTGGTTTTTGTATAAAAATATTTTTGAGTGACAAAAAAACATTAAATATTTTTGTAACTTACCAATGTTTTTAAAACAGGTTTAACGGGTTTTCAACACATGAATTTAAGGTGAAGCTAATCTGAAATTCACGGTTTTGCTAATAACTTTTGAACCACTAGACCGCTTTGGCTGAAATTCGAAGTAAACCAGGCCAGGGGAACGACAAAAATATATGCCGGGCTTCAGCATCCTCAGAACTGCCTTTTGAAAGTTAGCTTGATTTTTATCTCGTAAATTCACGAAACCCTTGCCGAAATTCAGTCATTTGCTCATAACTTTTGAACCACTGGACCGATTTCGCTGGATTGCAATACCAACCTGACCAGGTAAATGCCCAACATATATGCCAAACTTCAGGAGCCTCCATAAAGTCTTTCAAAAGTTAGCGTGTTTTCAACAGACAGACAGACAGACGGACAGACGGACGAACGGACGGACGGACGGACGGACATCGCTAGATCGTCTTAAAATCGATCGAGGATCATGAATATATATACTTTATGGGGTCCTAGACCAATATTTCGAGGTGTTACAAACGGAATGACAAACTTATATATAACCTCTATCACTAGAGTGGAGGGTATAAAAAAATTGTATGGGGACCGCCTTAACAGTTAAAGATAGAGGGTAGGTGTGTTCAGAGAAAATGTTTGGACTAAAAAATATTGTGGGTCGGTCATACATTTTGTTGCTCTAAGGGCACTATTAGGGCAGTTAGAGCGGTTTGAGCAAATTATAAAAAATGTCGTTTTGTGTGGGATCCCCCTTAGAAATTGGAGATCGGGTATTAGTTTGTTCCAAAGAAATGTTAAGACGTAAAAATTAATTGGGGTCGGTCTTATAATTGACCCCTCTACGACGCACCATTGGAGCAGCACAAATGATTTTAAGACTAGAAAATTACAATAAATTTTTTTCAAAAAATTTTAAAAAATAGTAATAATCGTTATCCCACGATCGTCCTGGGCAAAAAATTTGTAGAATTTAAAATTTAAAACTTAAAAATCGCATACTAGAGCGCTTTTAAGAATTTTTTGGGATTTTTTTTTTTAAGTACGTAAAAAACAAAAATTAAAAAAAAATATATATTTGAAATTTGGCCCATTATTGAAGAAGTTATGAGTAAAAGAAGTTTGAGTAAAGGAACAAACTACCAATTTTTAAAAATTCGATATCTTTTGAACGGGTCATCAAAAAAATCTGAAAATTTACCACGAAGGAGTTTTCGAAGGGTACTTAAAACTGTTAACAAATTGGGAAAATATAACAAAAAAAATTCAAAGTGTCCGATTTGACATGGAATGCACCATATATTTTATATAGGGCTATTTTGTTTTATATAGGGCTACCCACAGACCCTATTCAGACATTTATGGGTCATATACAGGGTGATTTAGTCACGACCCGCCGAATTTTACCAGCGTATTCATTGGCTCATTTCATGAAAATATGTCCATTTCATACCATCCCCAAAAATGCAAGTGTGCGAAATGGCAGCGATTTGAAAATTTTTTGATTGGTGGTCGGAGCTTAGTAGGGTAAAATTGATAACTTCTGAACCAAGGGCCCGATTTTTGGGAAAGTTTTTTGGGAGACCTTTGATAATCAATAACAAAAAAATTTGCTCAGCCAGATGGCAGGTAACTTATGTTTTTTCCCCCTTGATAGATAGCCCTACCTCTTACCTTTCCAAAATGCCCTAAATGAAGCCCCGAGGTCATTCTGTTCCAAATTTATGAGGCGAAATAACAGCATAAATTAATTTGTTTTTGTAAATTAACAAGTTTAAGATCTTATTTTGTAACAATTTTTGGCCGTCAAATGGTCATAACTTTGGAACTGTGAGACCTATGGGCGTCTTCTAGGGCATTTTGTAAAGGTAAGAGGTAGGGCTTTTTTTCAAGGGAAAAATAAAACATAAGTTACCTGCCAACTGGCTGAGCAAATTGAGGTTATGTGCAAATTCTTATATCTTTTTTTCAAATTGTATTTTTAAAAGCTCTGTATCTCGACGATTTCACTTTTTTTTATTTAGTTTTTTTGTTATTGATTCTGAAAGGTGTCCCAAAAAACTTTCCAACAAGCCCAAAAACAAAAAAATCGGGCCCTTGCTTCAGAAGTTATCAATTTTACCCTACTACCCTCCGATCACCAATCCGAAAATTTTCAAACCGCTGCTATTTCGCACACATGCCTTTTTCGGGGATGGTCGTAATGGACATATTTTCATGAAATGAGCCAAGGAATACGCTGGTAAAATTTGGCGGGTCGTTACTGAATCACCCTGTATTTTTCCGTAGCTGTAATTTGTTGTAAAACCCTTTTATGTTTAATTTAGGAAATGGTTTTAATTTGACATTTTTCCATTTGTAAACTAATTAATTATTATTTTTATACCCTCCACTCTAGTGATAGAGGGTATATATAAGTTTGTCATTCCGTTTGTAACACATCGAAATATTGGTCTAGGACCCCATAAAGTATATATATTCATGATCCTTGATCGATTTTAAGTCGATCTAGCGATGTCCGTCCGTCCGTCCGTCCGTCCGTCTGTCTGTCTGTCCGTTGAAAACACGCTAACTTTTGAAAGACTTTACGGAGGCTCCTGAAGTTTGACATATATGTTCTACATTTACCGGGTCAGGTTGGTATTGCAATCCAGCGAAATCGGTCCAGTGGTTCAAAAGTTATGAGCAAAATAGTAAATTTCGGCAAGGGTATTTTTCGAATTTACAAGATTAAAACCACTATAACTTTCGAAAGAAAATTCTGAGGAGGCTGTAGCTTAGCATATATATTTGCCGTTCCCCATGGCTGTTTGGTTTTGAATTTCAGCAAAATCGGTTCAGTGGTTCAAAAGTTATAAGCAAAGCACTGAATTTCAGATTTGTTTCACCTTAATCTGTTGAAAACTCGTTAAACGAGTTTTAAGGGAATGGTGAAATACCAGATTTGTAAAACTTGTTGTTGTTTGTTTTCTTGTCGTGGGGTGCAGTTTAGTTGTTAGACAAGTAAATATTTGTTATTGTTTTGTTATTGTTAGTGTAACTGTATGTAACGGGAAAAAAATCAAATAAAATATGTGTATGATTGAATGTTAATTTGTTTTTAAAGAAGAGGATAGTAATTTAAAAAGTGGAAAATATGTGAAATAGTTTTTTTTTTGTATTACATATAGGTATAAAACAACAAAAATATTTTACAAAGTAATTTGTTACTCAAAGAAATTGTACACTAAAAAAATATTTACACTCAAAAAAAAAATGTTACACTCAAAAAAAAAATGTACACATTATTATTTTTTTTTTTTTTTAATGAAATGGCAGACTCAAAAAAATGTTGACAGTCAAAAAAATTTTACACTCAAAAAAATTTGATTGATTAAAAGAAAGTTTGATTCAAATAATATACATATTTCTAATAAAAAATTTGTAATGCAATTTTTTGAAATTTTTTTTAGAAAATTACTATCAGATAACATTGTGGAGGGTATTCATAGATTCGATTAAGTCGAATTTAATTTTTCTACTTGTTTTATTTTCAGGTAGGTGATAACATTCAAATCCTAAATATGGCAATATGTTCAGGTACATAACAAAACTATGTTTAAATTGTAAAAACAAAAATTTACATCATTAAAAAATTTTATGATCAAGTAATTTTAAGCAAAATTCTACTATTCCAAGTTGAAATTTCCAACTTGAATTTTTAAATTGAAATCTGGTTTAAGTAAACAAAAACCCTGACAACCCTGCAAATACAAATTTATTTGTGTATTCACAAGTATGTGTGGCAAAAATGTATGTGTTAGGTCACATACAACATTGTTATGGTATTGGAACACATTGTTTATCTACTAAAGTAATACTTACACATATGTTTGTATGTATGTCTATGTATTTGATATATACATAACAACATAAACAATACCAACACATGTGTAACTACTATTCATTATTTTCCATTGTTTCGTTAAGGTTTTTAGAAATGGCGTCATGAGTTTCTGTTATTGGTTATAGCAACTACTAATAAATTACAGATGCTTTCAGAATGTTTGCTTTTATCTCTGTATCTAGTATTTCAAAAAAGACCAAAAGACATTTATACCACTTTGATTTAGATTAGGGAATAAGACATACTGTTGGGTATAATGTAAAAGATTTGTAAACAAAAATTCAAAAAAAAGATTTGCATTTTTAGATAATGGTCAAAGCAACCATAAGCACTGTTGCGTATACTTAATATTAAATAATTTAATATTAATCATACGCAACACTGGCTTTTTATTATATTCTAATCGAGAAATATTTGTAATAAAAACTAAACAAATTTATATTATTTTTAAGAAAAATAATGGCTCGTACCAAAGAAAAATAAAAAGTATATTTTAACAAAAGTTTTATTTTAAATTTCAAATTTTCTATACATTTTTTTTAAAGTCGATTTTAAAAAGAATCAGCCTTACCATAAAAAAATAAAATATATTTAAAATCAGCTTTTAATTTTATTTCCATATAAATTGTTTTTGTTTTTAAAATCGATTTTCAAAAAATGTATTGAAAATTTGAAATTTAAAATAAAACTTTTGTTAAAATAGGCTTTTTGTTTTCTTGCGGTAAGGGCCAATTTGTATGGAAATATAATTAAAAGTCGATTTTAAATTTATTTTTTTATAAAATACTAGCTATACCCGGTCCGCGTTGCTGGCCTTAAGAAAGAAACTGTTTTATATTGCATCTGAATTTAAATATAGTGTCGGGCAAAATTAAAGCACGGGTCCGGGTCCAGCTAGTTACCTTTGGCTCCACCTTCGGTTAGCACTAGAGTATCCAAAAAACCGCCGATTTTCTAAAACCGGTTTTCGGTTTATTCGAAAAATCTAAAATTTAGAAAACCGGTTTCGGTTTCGGTTTTTATATAAAAAACCGGTCAACCGGTTTTTTGATAATTTTAAATTTTTATTTAAAAAAAACGAAACTTTTTATTTAAATAGAAGAAAATTAAATGCAAAATAATTTTATTAACGTCACCTAACTTAAAATATTAAAAATGATTGGTTTTATATTCTAAAATAATGCCCTCAATTCGGTAGTACTCTTTCGCCATTCACCTAATTTTTAAAAATTTGATATTCTTTCGGATTTTAAGATTTTAAATTTGTTTGTTACGATTAAATTAATCTAGATATTAATCTTCAATAATTACAAGAACAAAATTTAAAAATCTTAAAAGATATAAAATTTTTAAAAATTAGGTGAATAGTGAAAGAGTACTCCCGAATCGAGCACGATGTTTTAGAAATAAAAAGGAATTTTTGAGTTCTAGTTCTGTAAAAGTTTTCAATTATTTTCAATAAAATTTGAATTTTGTTGAAAATTCACGTTCGATTTTTGTTTTACAAAATATCGTGACCAAAATCGCTGCCAATTTTTTCTATAAATTACAAAGTGACACCAATGTTGTTAATTATTTATATAAAAAATAAACCGGTTAAACCGACCTAAAAACACCGGTTTTTCGAATAACCGAATTTGAATAAAAACCGAAACCGGTCGGGTTTTTGAAAATGAAAAAAACCGGTCCACCGGTTTTCGGTTTCGGTTTTGGATACTCTAGTTAGCACTATCAACAGAGAAATCTCAACAAAATCGGTTCAGCCGTTTTTGAGTGATTTCGAAACAAACAGACATAACGTTAAGTATAGTACAAAGGGGCGTGTCATTTAACGCATTTTTATCGAATCGTGATAGTCTAAAGTTCTATGCTGCATCCTCGATTACACTGAAAAAAAAGACATAACTAAAATTAAGGAAAAAATGTCTTTGAAAATTTATCATGAATTTTCCTAAAATTTAGTTAAATTTAACTTAAAAATGGGAAATTTTCTTAACTATGAGGAAAATATTTTAGTTCATTTACTTATAATTAGTTCATAGTTTTCTTTAAACGGATTTTTTTAATATTAGGAAAAAAATTCTTACTGCCAAAGAAATTTTCCACAAATCTAAGAATCGTATCTTTATTTTTAAGACATATTTCTTAAAAAACAATTTAGTTCAAGTTTAGTTAAAATTTACTAAAAAAAACATCATCGTATTTCTCTTCTTTGAATTGAGGAAGTGTACTTCTTAGAATTTAGTTAATGACTTCTGAAAATTTAGTAAATAACTTCTTGGAATTTAGTTAAAAATTCAAAATGGCGATATCTCGAAAACTAAGCGAGATAGAGCGAAACGGATGAAATTTTCAAAAGAAAGACTACAAAGAAAAATATGGAATAGCCTAGCTCTGCATATCTGTCGGGGTCTCAAGACCCTAATTTTAGATCTAAAATTTGAAATTCCCGAGATTTTATGTATGCACATATCTCGGTAAATACTGCCAACACGAGAAAAGGTCCAACGGCATTTTTGTAGCTCTTGACTCGTAGAACACTTCCGCAAAATACCCGAAAGTCCTCCGATTAATAGTTTTTGAGTTATCCGGTTTTTAAGATTCTCAAGACCCTATCAGGCCCCTTATTACCGTATCTAAAAAACTAAGCAAGTTAGAGCGAAACGGACACAAGTTTTGGTTCAAAATCTATGGGGACCCTTAAAGGACCCAACGGGGTCTCGAGTTAAATGGGGTCCGGACCCATGGGTCCAGGGTCTAGACCCAATCTATTTCTAAAATATGAAGTATAATTTTTCCCATTTTCTAGTTAAAATTGGCCTCAAATTAAATAACTTTGTTTTCCTTATTTTTGGGAAAATTATGAACTAAAACCAAGAAAAAAAATCTTTGGAGCCAAATCATTCCCTCTTTTTCTCAAAATTGAGTTAATTTTCCCAGATTTTAGTTCACTTTTTTTTTGAGTGTAGTACTATCTGTGCTGCAAATTTCATTGACATCAGTTTTGCCGTTTTTGTGTGAATACAAAAGAGGAGGAAATAACTTTTTATTTATGAAAAACGGGAGTGACATTTTATACACTTTTGCCGAATCGTGCTCTACATATGCTGTAGGTCCCGCTCCGTTAGTTCAGTAGTGACAGATTCGGCTTATCCATTTTTGCGTGATTTCAAAACAGGCAGATATAACGTTCAGTATAAACAAAGGGGCGTGGCAATTTACGGTTCTTTGTTCAATCGTGGTCAGTATAGTACAAAAGCGTTGCAATTTTGATCCCTTTTTCCAAAAACGATCTTATATGGCCTACATATGCACTTGTAGCACTGCATGTAGTGAAAATGTCAAGCTGTTTTTGCGTGATTGCGACACAGGCATACAACGTCCAGTATAGTACAAAAGGGCGTGGCATTTTACGCCCCTTTTTCCAATCGTAGTATAACATGCCCATAGTTCCCCACTCGGATAACACATCAGTGCTGAAAATTTAATTAAAATCGAATCAACATTTTTTACGGAGCATGCAGAAATAACATTCAATTCAATACAAAGAGGCATGGCATTTTACGACCATTTGTCCGATCACGCTCTAATTTGGCACATAGTTAGTACTTGATTAGTACTATCGTTGGATTAAATTTCATCAAAATCGATCCGTCCGTTTTTTATATATAGATGTCATTAGTGGTGCAATGTAAAAATTCGACTTTGCCCACCCCTTCGCCCATAGGCAAAAAAGCTTGGCATTTTACGCCCATTTGTCCGATCACGCTCTTATTTGGCTGATAGTTAGTACTCGTTTAGTACTATCGTTGGTTTAAATTTCATCAAAATCGGTCCATCCGTTTTTTATATATAGATGTCATTAGTGGTGCAATGTAAAAATTCGATTTTGCCACGCCCCTCCGCCCACAAGCAAAAAATCAAAAATCTGACCGCACAGTGTTACTCCCTGGGCTATTCTGAATATTCCCTGAAAATTTCATCAAGATCGGTCCAGCTGTTTTCGAGTCCATACGGAACATACATACATACCCACATACATACATCCATTTTTATATATATAGAAATACATATTGATGTTTTTAATTATTTAGGTGACATGACATAATCTCCACGGACATAATCCCAATTTCCGTTATGGGGATTATGACCAAATTGATTTCGGTCTTAATCCCCATAATGGTAGTGGGGACTATGACCGAAAATTATTTGGACATAATCCCAATAAAAAAACGGGCATAATTTCCAGATTTATGGATATAATGACCACGTAACAAATGGCCATAATCCCCATTATGGCGGTTATGTCTTCTATACTAGTTGGTCATAATCCTTAAAATTAAAAGATTTTTTTTTACTTAAAAGTTTTTACTAAAAAGTTTTCTGAGCTTACTCCCCACAATGTGAATGGGGGTTATGACCGAAAACAGTTCGGTCGTAATCCCAACAAGGAATGGACATAATCCCAATTTCCGTTATGGGGGTAATGTCCGTGGGGATTTTGTCCTGTCACCAATTATTTAAAAAAATTAAAATAAGTTTAACTACTTTTCACCTAATCTGTAGTGTTACTTAGCTCCTTTAAAGTAGTTCCGCAAATAAACATGTATAGTGTTTATATTTTATAAACTTGAAAATACATTTCAAAAATATTATTAAAATCCTCACACTTTTTTAATCTTGGCAATTTCCAAGCTAAGTCAAAAAAAAAATCAAATTACTCTAACACATTATCTTTAAAATTTATTAACTTATCATGTACACTAGCAAAAGAAAAAAAAAATATAACAAATTGTTGAAATTTTGAAATATTAACTTTTTTTTTATTTTGCAAAACGTACAAAAAAAAATATATATTCTCTTAAAATATATTTATAATCATATATATGTGTCAAATATTTTTCACACATGCATATGAGGCATTACACATTAAATGTTCCACTTCTGAAAAAAATTATAAAAACCTCGAGGTTAAAATCTGTAAACGACTTTTAAATTTCCAGAAATCAAAATTTCAAAAAATGTTTTTTTCTTTAACATAAAAATTTGTTTCCCCAACGTCCCCTGCAAAAAAAAAAAATCATTGGTCCCAGTGCTGGACTATGAACTTATTTTGGCCTAAAAATGTTGCATGTGAGATTCCCATTCTAAGGGGGTTAAAAACAGTACTTGTTACATTTTTACAACGGTTAAAAACAATGGGCCTTACCACAAGAAAACAAAAAGTATATTTTAACAACAGTTTTATTTTAAATTTCAAATTTTCAATACATTTTTTGAAAGTCGATTTTAAAAATAAAAACAATTTGTATGGAAAAAAAATTAAAAGCTGGTTTTAAATATATTTTATTTTTCTATGGTAAGGCTAAATACTTTTAACATTTCCTAAAATGCTAGTCTTAGAAATTTGAAATTGGGAATGTAGCTTCCTTCGGTACAAACGTTCTAAAAAAGTACCTTTTGGAAATTCCGACTTTAAATTTAGAGCAAATTGGATAAAATTAGAGTAAATTGGGTAAAATTAGAGTAAATTAGGTAAAATTAAATTAAAGTTATACTGTTTACATCTATTGAGATAAAGACTCAGGAATTTTTTATTCTGAAAAAGTACCTTTTAAAAATTCCCACTCTAATGAGGCAAAAATGGTTAAAATTATATACTTTGGTAATCTTTTGAAATAAATGGCGGTAAAATTAGAGAAAATTGGGTAAATTTAGAGTAACATGATACTTTTTACATCTATTGAGATAAAGACTCTGGAATTTTTTATCTTTAAAAAGTACCGTTTGAAAATTCCGACTCTAATGATTCAAAAATGGGGAAAAAAGTGTAGTTTGGTAATCTTTTGAAATAAATGGTGGTAAAATTAATGACAATTTGGGTAAAATTAGAGTAAAATTATGCTTTTTACATCTATTGAGACAAAGACTTTGGAATTTTTTATTTTGTTATGGAATGAAATATAAATGTCTGCGAAGTTTGTACTCTTGCCCAAACCATTAAATCATGATAATGTTTTGTTGTATAAATAGGTTATCTTTCCAAAGCAAAAATTTCTAGGAAAAAAAAACGTTATATTAATTTGCCATTCCATGCAAAACGCATTGAAATAATTGTATATACACTCAAAAGAAAACCTCTGTCAAAAAATCTGTAAAATGACTTTCAATTTATAATTACAAATTTTTAGCAGATTTTTCTGCTAAACTGAATATTTTAGCAGAATTCTCTGCCATTCAATTTCTGAAAACAACCGAAATTTTACAGAGCCTTTACTGATTCTGTTTGCTAAGTTTTAAAAAGTTTTTGTGCAGATTTTCAGCAGATTATTTTGCTAATTTAACAGATATTTTTTGTTATCTTTTTTGAGGTATTTTTTAAATGTCGGCCTCGCAAAAATGAAAATCAAATGTCACTTTCTGAAAATTAATGTTGACGAATATAAAGAGCTCCCGCTTAAATGCGTCACTAAATATGTTACACAAAATATAATTTTGTCGGCTTGCCAGTTTGTTGCTGCTTTTAAAGAAGAGAAGTTCTTCAGTTCATGCACGCAAGCGTAACAATACAAAATTCAAAACCACCCTTGGAATGACAAATTTAATTTTTTTTATTATAAGTGTGTATGTTTATTTCGTTTGTTTTCCTTTGATTCATGTGTGTGTGCTTGTTAAGACATGTCTGTCGATTTTTGTAGTTTTTAAATTTGTTTTATTTTGATTTCTTATTATAAGTGTGAGTGTTGTGTTATTTTTGATTTCTATTTTTTTATGTGTGCCTGTTACGACATGCCGCTTGTTTTTGTTCGTTCACATTAAGAATTTTATAAAGTTTTTAAATATACCAACGTATAAATATTTTTCCAATTTTATAAAAAAAATATTTTGGAAAAATTATATTTTTACAGAAAACATATTTGGCTCAAACTAAGTGTAATTTCAAATTTTTATGCTTAAATCAACAATTTTCTCTTCCGAAATTAGCAAATGTTTTTGCTGAAATCAGCAGTTTTTTCTGCTAAAATCGGCAGATTTTTCTGCTGAAATCAGCATATCATGCTGTCTTGACAGATTTATCTGCTGATTTAACCCAGGTTATCATAAAGAAATTTAGCAATCCGCGTCGGCTAAAATCATCAGATTTCTCATATGGCTCAAAATGGGTGTATTTTCAGCAGATTTTTCTGCTGATTGGACAGAGTTTTTATTTTGAGTGTATAAATCTGCTTCTGAGCTAAAATACGATAACAGATGATTTCAGTGAAATTTTATTGCGTTCTCCCATTTTAGGGGTAATTTTTGTCCTTTTTACAAATATTCTCATAGAACACCAATAAAACGTGCCTTTGAGGGGTTAAAATGTTCTACAAACTTTTTCTGCATCAAATTTCACTTGGGGTTGTCAAAGGCCAGAAGTTTGTTCGAAATGTGCAGAATTCAACTAATTATGATAACTTACAATTTTCCTTTTTTAAACATTTTTCTTATATCGCACGAACTTTTGACCTTTGACAACCCCTAGTAAAATTTGATGCAGAATATGTTTTGTAGAATATTTTAATCCTAAAGGCGCACGCCTTAGTCATGTTCTAAGAGGATATTTGAAAAAGGGGCAAAATGACTCCTAAAGCCGGGAGATAGAGTGTTAATTTGTTCTAACAAAAGAACCGCCATCAAATTTCACTGCAGATATCTATTATCGTAATTCAGGTCAGAAGCAGATTTATAACATTTTTTCGACTTATTTCACATGACTTTGTTGAAAAATAATTTAACAGTATGTGATAATTTAGAATTTAACTTTTTTAAGTATTTTGCACTTTTCGCACGAAGTTTTGATCTTTGACAACCCCTAGTAAAATTTGATGCAGAAAATTCTATATAAGTGTTCTATGAGGATATTTGAAAAAAGGACCAAAATTACCCCTGAAAATGGAAAATAGAGGGTTAATATATTCTAAGAAGAAGAAGAACCGCCATCAAATTTTACTGCAGACATATCTTAAAATTATTTACCTCAGAATTATGTTTAATACTTTTTTTTTTGACTTATTCAAAACGCATTTGAAAAAAATTTAAAAACTTCAGTAGGCCATAAAAAAAGAACTCGAGCCAAGTTTTCAAAACACGTCGGGGGTTTTGGTTCTATTGGTATACTTTAATTTTTTTTTTTGTCCCGTCCCAGATACACTCGAAGACCCCAAATTTGTTGCACAGTATAATAATAATATAATAATTTTAATCTAATGATCAGTTTTTATTTATTTTTCCAATTTAATTACAAGTCATTTTTAATAATTGAAACCTAACCGAGAACTGGTAACAATGACCGTCGTCTCGTTGTAGCGAAATCGACCAAGGGTTTTGGTGGGAATCGAACCTACGACCCCCTATTTCATAGGCTAGCACGCAGTAGATTTTGTCTATCTGATGACAACAAACGTTCAACGTTAGTAGATTTTGTCTATGTGATGACAACAAATTCGTGGTCAAAAGAATTGAAAATCAAAAAAATGCAGATTTCTTTTACTGTATTTAAAAAACTTAATTTTTAACATGATAATGTTTTCAGGCTGATGTCTAATTTTAAAAATGATGCAAGACGCCACCTCAGTTTGACTAGTGACTAACAAAACAGAAAATAAGAATTACTGGTTTAATTTTCTTAAAACCAAAAAGGTTTGAAACTTCGATTTGTAACTTGGATAATAACTCACCTGCTGGCGAATAAAAGCGTTAAAAGCGTAAAAATTTTCAACAATTTTTTTTTTTTTTTCATATTTTTTTCACATTTTACATTTTTTTCATAATTTTGTTTTTTCATCAACTTTTTTTTATAATTTTTTTTTATAAAATTTTTTTTATCAATTTTTTTCATCAAATTTTTTTATCAAAATTTTTTTTTTTCATTAAATTTGATTTTTTTAATACAATTTTTTTTTTTTTCATTAAATTTGATTTTTTTAATACAATTTTTTTTTTTTGTCAATTTTTTTTCATTAATATTTTTTTTTTTCATCAAAAACTTTTTTTGTCGAATTTTTCTTTATGAAAAACTTTTTTTTCATAATTTTTTTTTTTAATTTTTTTTTTTATGCGTTAAAAGCGAAAAATTTTTCAACAAAATTTTTTTTTTTCATATTTTTTTTCACATTTTACATTTTTTTCATTATTTTTTTTTTCATAAATTTTTTTTTTCAAAAATTTTTTTTTATCAATTTTTTCATCAAATTTTTTTTTTCATTAAATTTTAGAATTATACAATTACATTGTGCTCTATTCGGGAAAAAAAATTAATATTCGTTCGAATTTTAAGATTTTAAATTTTTTTTTCTTGCAATAATTAAAGAAAATGCAATTTACAAAAAAAAATTTTAAAATCTTAAAATGTGGAAGAACATCGAATTTAAAAAGAGAGGTGAATAATGAAACTTAACTCCAGACTCGGGTGTCCGAGTAGAGCACATTATCTTTCTAAAAATATAGAAAATCCATCGTCCTGTGAACTTGTTATAGAAAACCTTAAAGATTTAGTGCGCTTTTTCATAGAAATTTGTGAATATTAAACTAACCTCAGATACATTTTGGGTTAAGGAATACATATTATCTGATTGTCAGGCACAATTTATAAAAACCCACTCCGACGACTTATTTTACGGAAACTCAAACTTTTTTATAGAATTTCATAATAAAATTATATTTTATTGGTGTTCTAGTTGTATTTTCCTCTTATTTTGCTGTATAGTGTCATATGACACTATACAGGATTATATTTTATGTTAAAACGTTCAATAATCAGTACAATTAGTACATATTTCAAAAAATCAGTACATCGATTTTTGATCAATACAATTGACCAAAAATCAGTACATGTACTGATCAAATCAGTACGAATGGTCAGCCTATGTATATAGTATATAAACTTAATGGGGTCCTCGACCGATATTTGAATTCGTAGTGCATAAAATGGCAAATAACATTATTTTTTCAAAAAAAAATCTTTGCTTTGGCAAGTACACCCAAAGTCATACAGAAACTGCTGGGTGTAAATTTTTTATTCCACGATTTGTTAGTTCCGTATCGGGCAATAAGCTCTGTAAGTTTGACTTTAATCCAACAACATCTTTTTCTTTTTGAGGTGCGTTTGTAATGAAAAGCTTCTTATATGTAAAATAATTTGACCATTATTTTATATATAGCATCGCCTTCTAAGCTCTGTTTTTGAACATTGTAATGATAAATACATATTGTTTTTCATGAGTTATGTTTGTATGCCTCCAGGTTTTGAGTGAAATGCCTCAAATACGCCGTTTAATTTTTCAAAAAAAAAAATAAGAAAAATCTTCAAATTATATGAGTGTGCTAATACAATTTTTTAGACAAAATATAACAGAATATGACTTTAATACTTTTTGGAAAAAAATAAAAAAAAATACAAATAGTTGATCATTAGGGATAGAACTTTATATTTTTAATGTTCTACTTGAAGAAGACTACACTGGGTTGTATGTTAAGGTAAGAATATTTTCAAGGGGCATATTAAAATTCAGTGCTATCTTCACTATCTCTTCTTTAACACTTTCGGTCCAATCTCATGTTGTGTGGTTAAGTCTGACTCTTGAATTAGTTTTGCCAATAGAAATTAATTGTTTCCATTAAAATTTAAAAAGAATTGCACAAAAAAGTTACACCCCTTATCTTTGTATTAATATCCTTTTTTCCTCATAGAATGTTTAACGTATAATATAAAGAAAAAAAGGAAGAAAACTAAAATGACACTTACAACAAATTCCTTAAAGACATGCCAAAGATGAAAAATATATCTAGATTTATAAATGAGGCAAATATTAAATGTCTTTATTATTGCGCGCGCATTTTATACATTACACTACAGCAGGGAAGGCCAATACAATGAGCGCGAGAATTTAAAACTTTAACAAAAATATGATTCTGTGAAAAGTATTAATAAGGGGGGATTAAAAAAAGCAGTAAGAGTCTACAATTTTTTTAGAGACAATTCTCAACGATGTCTTATTCCCAAAAACCGATTTTTTCCTTCGGAAAAAATCTGCAATTATTCAGACAATGATCTGAAATGATTAAAACAAGTTCAAGAAAATTTTTAAAATTTAAACAAAAAAAAATAAATTTTTGCAAAACTAGAAAAATCCCTAAGGGTTCTTGATGGGACATTTCCGAAATAAGCATTTTAACTTCATATTTTTTTTTCGTGTGTTATCTTCAATTCTGAGTATGACTAACAGTTAAAATATGAATATATATTTGTTGCTGTGTCTGTGAGTGTAAAATAAAGTTGGTTTTGTTAGTTTGTGGTAAGTGTATACCTAAATAACATACATACGAACGAACATATTTACAAATGGCATTTCTTCGTTGCGATGATTATTTTTCTTTTACGTTTTTTTTTTGCTCCTCCTCATCATCATCATAATCATCTACTACTAACTCCTATCTTAAGCATAAAATAACGGAAACGGAAATTTGATGTAGCAGCTAGAAGAAGAAGAAGAAGGTTGCAAAAAAATACGTTTAACGTTACTTTTTTTTTAGTCGCAACAAAAACTGTCAAGCCATACTCAAATACACACTCCCAGAGAAACAAACATACACACACACATTTATTATGGCTTTAGTGAATTATGAAGGCACTAATGTTAGTAATGAATATATGAATGTTGATTGTTATAAATTTATGTTTGTTTCAATGTGTTTGTGTGTGTATATGAATCCTATATATGGGGCAAAACGCGTCAACGGTCCACACCAAAAAACAAATGTTGTCCGATTCAAGTATAATTTTGGCAAAATATTAGGATAGGTAGTATAAATTACAAATATAAAATTTTTTGATGAAATATTGGCAGAGTTACAGAGTTGGGAAGTTTTGATGTTTTTGAAAAGAATATATTTTGGTGAATTTTAATTAACACTTTGATGAAACAAAAATTATAATTTAAAAAACAAATTTTAAAGTATTTTTGATGGCCTTTAAAATGGCATTTGTGTTTTTTTTGAAAAAAAATAAATTTGGCCTTAAAATTCAAGGTTAAAATATTGAATTGTAATTATCTTATAAGGGTCGCACTTTTAAACTTTTTTTACTAAGTCCATATTTGTAATTTAGACTACCTATCATTATCCTAATATTTTGACAAAATTATACTCAAATCGAAAAATATTTGTTTTTTGGTGTGGACCGTTGACGCGTTTTGCCCCATATGTGTTTGTAATATTATGCATTGTATATGTGATAGATGAAAATATGAAAACCGTGAAAACGTTTTAAATGTAAAGATAAGCAGCATATAAATGCAAAATTATAATTTTTCTATTTTTATAATAGTTTTAAAAATAAAAATTTAAATTAATTTATAAAGAAAAGATGTTAAATTTAAAACTAAAGCCAAATACTTTAATTTAATATAAAATCTTAAGTTTAAAAAAATAAATAATAAAAAAAAGTTTTTAACTAAAATAATTTTTTATAAGGGTTTGAGTTGAAAAATGTAGAAGAAACATTTTTAACTTCTAAAAGCTATAGACATTTCTGGTATTCCTATACCGGTTTCGGACAGTTCCAGTTAACTGTCTTCATCAGTAGGATTTAAATGCCAGTTTGTTTTATTAATGGTAATTGTTTTTCTAATTTGCGAATTTTTTATTAATATCAATTTTATTAATATATTAATATAATTTTATTTTGAGTACAAATGTCCCCTTCCCTGACCAGAAAAAAGGTCAAAAAATCTTAGACTTTTTCTATAGAAAAAGCTTCAGATTCTGAGAAATTTTTTCTATAGAAAAAATGTCGAAGAATATGAGACTTTTGCTGTAGAAAAAATGTCTCAGAATCTGAGACTTTTCCAATAAAAACAAGTAAGAAAGTTATAGTCGGTTAAGACCAACAATATGATACCCTACACCAGTGTTTTCCGGAAAATGGGTCCCAAGTCCAATTATGGACCGAACGGATCTGTCTTTTGCTAGGTCTTTATTTAGTGTAGAAAACACACACACATCAAATTTTAGTGGAATTGGTTTATTTTTTTTTGTCAATAGACCGATTTAACTGAATATCGGTCGAAATTTTTATATGGGGGACTAAGTCCAAAAATGGTCCCATTATATTCCGATTTGATTAGGATACTAAAGTACACGTTTAACACCTAAAAATAAATTTTTTATCAAATATTTCCATTTCGATGAATTTTGAGGGAACTATGTGAATATCGGAAGGGTGGTTTGTATGGGGACTACCAGATGGGCTGACCCGATTCCTTTGAAATTTTGAATGCATACAAAATTTGATTACCTGTAAAATTTCAAAGCGATATCTATTATCATACGGTTATTAGAGTCATTTAAGCCGAATCCAAAGGGGGCGTTTGTATGGGGGCCAGGTCTTAACATGGACCGATTTTTTCCAATTTCAATAGGCTTTGTCCTTGAGCCAAAATATGCTTAAGTTTTAAATTTCAAGTCAATTGATTGAAAATTGCGACCTGTTCGTGCTTAAACCGATAGATGGACAGACGTACGGAAGGACAGACGGACGGACGGACATCGCTACATCGACTCAAAAAGTAATTCTGAGTCGATCGGTATGCTTGAAGGTAGGTCTAGGACCAATACTTCGGGTAGTTACAAACATCAGCATAAACCCTGTACCACATAGGGGTGAAGGGTATAAAAACTGTCTCAGAATCTGCAGGGTGTCTCAGAATCTGAGACTTTTTCTATAGAGAAAATGTCTCAGAATCTTAGAAAAAAATGTCTCTTTTTGGGCGTCTTTTTTTGGTGGGGGTGGTGGTTTGGGGGTTTGGTGGGAGACATTGAAGGACACCTTCCTCTTGCGATATATGTTATCAAATGGATTTATTATAATTCATGCAATTATTTAGTCCAATTAATCATTATTAAAATACATTTTTTAAATTCACGCCCACAAAAGGGGTGGGTAAAACATTATTTTTATTTTTTTTTATCCGCTGGGTCCACATGCAGGATTTTGAGCTTCCTCCGACATAAAAATGTTGCATTTGATTAAAAAAAGGAGAAAAAACCCTTTTTATCCACGACCAAAAAAGGGGTAGGTAAATCTTTATTTTTATCTGGGTTTTGAGCTTCCTCCGACATAAAAATGTTGCATTTGCTTAAAAAAAGTACAAAAAACCCAGCAAAAAGATACACTTTTTTAGAGGTTGGTATAGTTCTTCAAGGGTGAACTTTTTTCCCTTGGTCCGATTTTGCCCATTTCCGAACTTAACCTGCCTAGGAATATAAGACATATTCATGCAAAACTTCGAAAGCCTAGCTCTTTTATTTTGGACTATAGCGTGTCCTCTACAGACGGACAGACGGACGGACGAACGGACGGACGGACGGACGGACGGACGGACAAACGAACGGACGGACGGACAGACATCGCTAGAATCAATTATCACTGATCAATTATATATATACTTTATGGGGTCCTAAACCGATATTTTGATGCGTTTTAGAATCTTAGGCATTTTTTTTAGCAAGAAATGTCTCAGAATCTGAGACATTTTCTATAGAAAAAATTTCTAAGAATCTGATACTTTTTTCATAAAAAAATGTCTCGGAATCTGAGATTTTCTCTATAGAAAAAATTGTCTCAGAATCTGAGACTTTCTCTATAGAAAAAAATGTCTCAGAATCTGAGACTTTTTCGAAAGAAAAAATTATAATCAGAATCTGAGACTTTTTCTATAGCAAAAATATCACAGAATCTGAGACTTCTTTATAGCAAGAAATGTCTCAGAATCTGAGACATTTTCTATAGAAAAAATTACTCAGAATCTGAAATTTTTTCTATAGAAAAAATGTCTCATAATCTGAGACTTTTTCTATAGAAAAAATGTCCCAGGATCTGAGACTTTTTCTGTAGCAAAAATGTCTCAGGATCTGAGAATTTTTCTATAGAAAAAATGTCTCAGAATCTGAGACTTTTTCTATAAAAAAATTTTTCAGAATCTGTGAATTATTCTATAAAAAAATGTCTCAGAATCTGAGACTTTTTCTATAGAAAAAATGTCTCAGAACCTGAGACTTTTTCTATAGAAAAAAAAGGAAAGGATCTGAGACTTTTTCTATAGAAAAAATGTCTCAGAATCTGAGACTTTCTCTATACAAAAAATGTCTCAGAATCTGAGACTTTTTCTATACAAAAAATGTCTCAGAATCTGAGACTATTTCTATTGAATAAAGCTCTCAAAATCTGAGACTTTTTTAATAGAAAAAATGTCTCAGAATCAGAGAAAAATGTCTCAGAATCTGAGAAAAATGTCTCAGAATCTGAGACTTTTTCAACAGAAAAAATGTCTCAGAATCTGAGACTTTATCTATAGAAAAAATGTCTCAGAATCTTAGACTTTTTCTATAAAAAAAAATTCTTAGAATCTGAGACGTTTTCTATAGAAATAATGCCTCAGAATCTTAGGTTTTTTCTACCTCAGATTCTGAGGAAGAAATACCTCAGAATCTGAGACTTTTTCTAAAGAAAAAAGTTTTCAGAGACTTTTTCTATAGAAAAAATGTTTCAGAATCTGTGACTTTTTCTATAGAAAAAATGTCTCAGAATCTGAGACTTTTTCTACAGAAAAAATGTTTCAAAATCTTAGACATTTTTCTATAGAAAAATTTTTTCAAAATCTTAGACATTTTTCTATAGAAAAAATGTCTTAGAATCTGAGACTCAGAATGTCGAAGAATGTCAGACTTTTTCTACAGAAAAAAATCTCAAAATTTGAGAATTGTCTCAGAATCTGAGACTTTTCCTATAAAAGAATGTCTCAGAATATGAGACTTTTTCTATAAAAAAAAATTCTCAGAATCTGAGACTTTTTCTAAAGAAAAAATGTCCCAGAATCTGAGACTTTTTCTATAGAAAAAATTTATCAGTATCTGAGATATTTTCTATAGAAAAAATGTCTCAGAATCTGAGACTTTTTCTCAGGGTTGGCAACCGAAACGAATAACGGTATCGGTAACGGTATTGGTATCAAATATGTTCTATATCGGTAACGGTAAAGGTAACGGTATTTTCGATTATTTCGGTAACGGTAAGCCGTTACCGAAACATCAATACCGGTACGTACCGGTATTATGAATAAAATGTTAACAAGTCACAAATTTGTTAAAAACACGTAAAAAAATCATTTAAAAAAATTTAAAAACTGTTAAATTAAGTACATTTTTTAGTAGCCCTGTTTTTTGCAGACCGGATTAAGATTTGGATTAACTTTATTTATTTAAAAAATGGGCCAAATCAAGTCCAGATTTTTTTTTTATAATTTTTTTCTGAAATTACATTACAATTAGTAAATATAAACAGAAAAACAAATTAAGCTATGTCCAAAATGCAAAGTATGAAAAATTAATTTAGTTAATTCCTTGGATTAACTCAAATTTATTTAAAAAACGACTTAAAAATAACTAACAGAAATAGTTGTTTTATATTTTTCATACAAAAACAACTGACTTTGTAGTTGAAAACAACTAACTACTGTAAAATATACAAACAACTAACATGTAGTAACTTACATCATTTTCTGAGTGTATAGAGTGAGTAGAGTAGGCTTTCGTGAGTCACGTGATTGAATCTGGCGTGAGTCATGCGTTCTGGTGGGCAATTTTTTGTACTTTCTAGTACGCGAATATTGAGTGAGGTGAGTAAAAAAAAGTTCGTAAGTGATTAGTGATTCCATTATTGTTTGCGTAAGCGTGACAGAGTGGGAGTCAAAATCAATTCACGCCTCTTAAAAATGTTGTTTATTAAACATAAAATTAAAAAAGTTTAAAACTTAAGAAGTTAAGATGTGACAAAAGCACTTTCGTCAAACCACCATTAGTTTTTGGATTTTTTTTTTGCAAGTTTTACATTTTGCAAACTGTTCACCTTTTGCTATCACAAAAAAAATGTTACCAGCGGACCTTTTTAGATTTTTTTTCTATTTTGTTCCACAAAATTCAATTTTCATACAAATTATTAAGAAAAATATAAAAAATTTAAAAAAATCGGGATCCCGAAAATCCCAGGATTGAAAATTCGAAATCGTGAGATTCGCGAATGTTATCATTCGTTGGACCAAATTCCACATTTACTTTGCCAAAATTAAGTTTATTGCGATTGTGGTCATTGGTTGGACCGACATCCTCATTGTCTTTGTCCAAATGACAATACGATTGGCAATAAAGAAAAATTTGTTTTTTTATTTTACGTATATTAAAAATATTTTACTGTTTTTAATCCAGAAAGTATTAAAATAAGTAATATTAAGACAACCGAAACAAAACCGATATAATACCGGTAAATATCCGAATAAAGGTAACGGTTTTTTATCGGTAACGGTATTTACATTTTTTTATTTCGGTATTGGTAACGGTAACGGTAGTCAATATCAAAGGGTTTTTAATCGGTAACGGTATTGAAAGGGTAACGGTAGCCAACACTGCTTTTTCTATAAAAAAATGTCTCAGAATCTGAGATTTTTTATAGGAAAAAGTCTCAGCAAAAAATATTTCAATATAAATTCTTTGCTGGTGTTAAAAAATTAAGTGAATTTTTATGCTTTTTTTCTATAATCCTTTAATAGTTTTTTATTGGATATTTTTCTATTACAACCACTGACCCTCTTTTAAACTATCATAAATTTCCTGTTTTTTAGCTATTCTTCAATTTTTTTTTTTTTTTGCTTAAAGTTTCTATAGTAACTAGTTTTTAATGGGTTATTAAGTTACTCCCCTCTACAGCATAAACTCTGGCTCTTACAAATGAAAGTAAATGATTTATGATTGTCATATTTAGCAGTTACATATTTCATATACTCGTCGACGTACCTCCCTCCTCCCATTTCAATTCTCAGTTTAAATGAATGTTTTGTACCTGACTGAAAGATAACCACAGCAAGAAATAAGAACAAAAATCGTGTAGTAGGATATATTTTGTTACTTTCTTTTTTTTTTTTTGTTGTTTTGTAACGTTCAAAAACCAAACCATACCCTGCCAAAACCAACCAACCAGCCAGCCAGCCAAGACTACCCATCCATGCAATCATCCAACCGAGCCAAAGTTAAGCCAAAATCATTTGCAAAAAGTTCATACACATTGAACAGTTAATATTGTAGTTAAGGCCAGGAGAATTGTACGGTACATAGGTACAAATATTACCTACTCAAGACACATAAAATGAATGATGGGATGAGGAAAACCCTAGAGTTTTTCTTAATGACATAACACTAACCTGTATATGACATTTTTGGTTTCATCTATAATTTTAGTTCAGCTAACTCATTTTACCTATCTATACACTCAAAATATAAAATTTGTAAAAAGAAAATCTATAAATGACAATTATAACAAATGTTGGCACTAAGAGAATAGTTTTTTGATATTCCTTACACCCCGTATAAAAATAGATTTAAGCTTTATCGGATATGATATGATTACATCTGATTGTATATAACTGTATCTGATCAGATATAATTTTATGTCAAATTTGCGCCTACACGAGTAAAAAATGCCTGCGAATTTTGCACTATTGCCCAAAACATTAAATCATGATAATGTTTTGCGGAAGATTTGGGTGTACTTGCCAAAGCAAAGTTTTTGTAGAAAAAATAATGTTATATTACATTGCAATTCCATGCAAACGAATTGAAATATCAGTCGAGGACCCCATTAAAAAACCGAAAGAGCTGTACATTTCGTAAGTGAATGTAAAAATAAGTGCAAAAAGTGTTTTTACATTTTGGAGAGTTTAAAAGATGTGGCACTAAAGAATATCGAGGGCCTATATTCAAAACCCTCTATCTTAAAAAACACAACTTTTCAGGAGAGCAAAAAACAGTTTATTTCGCATATTGTTAGAGTAATTAAAATTCGATATTTTACAATATTTTTTTAAATCAACTACTGAATCTCACATATGAGAGATTAAAAACGTTTTTAAAATTTTGCACTATTGGGGATATTATGAAAGATAGAGGGTTTTGTTTCTCAAAAATATTAAGTACATGCATGAAAATGATCAGATAGAGGGTTTTGTATTTTAATAAAAATGAATTATTATGATTTCATTTACGACATCGGTAAATTTTTAACGTGATTTATTAATGATAACGGCTTATAAAGAATTCCGAAGTGGCTGTTTTGGTCCACAGGTGCTGATTTTTGAGACAAAAAATATTTTTTTACCGAATTCATCTTAAAAGATGACAAACTGTTGAGTATGTTATGTAAAAACAAGTAAGAAAATTATAGTCGGTCAAGACCGACCATATAATACCCTACACCAGAGTTTCCCGAAAAATGGGTCCAAAGTTCAAAAATGGGTCGATGAGATCTATATTTTGTCAAATATGTAATAAGTGTAAAAAACACTCACACATCAATTTTTAGTGAAATAGGCTTATTTTTGTTGATAATAAACCGATTTAACTGAATATCGAGCGAAACTTTCACATGAGGCCTGAGTCCAAAACTGGTCCGATGATAATCAGATTTGATAAAGTAATTAAAGTACGCGTTTAACATAAACAAACAGAATTTTAATTAAATATTTTCTATTTTCATGAAATTTGAGAGATTATGTGAAAATCGGGGAGTTAGTTTGTATGGGGGCTACAAGAAGAACTGGTCCGATTTATTTAAAATTTGGAATGGTGATTTGTGTAGATAAAACATGATTACCTGTCAAATTTTGAAACGATACCTATTATAATGCGGTTATTAGAGTCATTTGAGTCAAAACTAAAGAGGACCTTTATATGGGGGCTAGGTCTAAATATGGACCGATTTTTTCCAATTTCAATAGGCTTCGTCCTTGGGCCAAAAGAGGCTTAAGTTTTAAATTTCAAGTCAATTGATTAAAAATTGCGACCTGTATCGTGTTTACACCGTTTACATGGACAGACAGACGGACGGACGGACAGACGGACGGACATCGCTAAATCGACTTAAAAAGTGATTCTGAGTCGATCGGTATACTTAAAAGTGGGTCTAGGACCAATATTTCGGGTAGTTTCAAACATCAGCACTAACTCATTATATCCTGTACCACAGTGTGGTGTAGGGTATAAATATTAAAAAATTAAAAACGCGATTTTGGTCCACAGATGCTGATCAGCATCCCGATTTTTAAGATTTAAAGTTTTGTTTTATAATGTACACAAGACATCCAAATTTTGAGCGATATTTTTCATAAAAGTCGAACAAGAATTTTGAGAAAAAATTAGCATCACTGGACCAAAATCGTGGTTCTGGAATTTTGTTGACAAATTCATGTTCAGCATTCAAAAATTAGTATGAAAACATGTAATGCATGATGAAATTATTCAAAAAAAATATCTATAAATTAATTATTAGAAAAGATAGATGGCTTTGCATTCAGAAAAATAATTGTGTAAGAGATAGAGAAAACCAAAAATGCAAATAAAATAGCAAAAAAAAATATTTTTGTTCTGAATTTTACACCATAGATGAGGGCCGTTTTACTGAATATTTTGCCATCAAAAAGTAATTTTCGTGAAAATGGAAGATAGAGGGTTTTGAATATAGGCCCTCCATATAACACTTTCACTTGTTTTATGTACATTTGATAAACAAATGGAAAATTTTTATGCGAAAAGCTTAGACTTGGTGAAAAAGTAGTTTTGGTAAAAAAAAATTATTTTTTTTTTTACGAAAAACAAAATTATGTTAAAAAAAATTTAATGAACCCAAATTTTTTGGTGAAAAAAAATTTTGATGAAAAAAAGTTTTTGATGAAAAGAAAAATTTTTTGATGTAAAAAAAGTTTGATAAAAAATATTGATGAACAAAAATTGATGGAAAAAATATGATAAAAAAAAATTTATGAAAAAAAACAAGTGAGAGTGTTAAATTCGGCTGTGCCGAATCTTTTATACCCTCCAAAATGTAAAAAAAAAAAAAAAAAATTGACAGAGGCGTTTCTTTTTTTTTTGGGGGTGGGGGAGTTCATAGGGTCAGTGGGGCACGTTGAGAGCACCTTCCCATCGCGATAAGTATACCAAATGTTTCATTTATTTAACAAAAATACAAAAAAAACATGTAAAAACGTGTATTTTTTAGAGGTTGGTTTAGTTCTTCAAGGGGGAACTTTTTTCCCCCTGGTCCGATTTGGCCAATTTCCGAACTTAACCTGCCTAGGAACATAAGACATATTTGTGCCAAACTTGAGGTTCCTAGCTCTTTTATTTTGGACTGCATCGTGTTAACTACAGACGGACGGACGGACGGACAGACAGACGGACGGACGGACGGACGGACGGACATCGCTAGAATGTCTTAGAATCGATCACTGATCAATAATATATATACTTTATGGGGTCCCCGACCGATATTTCGATGCGTTACATACGGAATGACAAAGTGAGTATACCCCCATTAGGCTGGGTCGTATTCCAACAAAGTGCTCAGATCAACTATTAATAGAGAAAAAAAGTTGGTACAAGTAAATACAAGCAATTTAAAACCAAAATGAACAAAATCGGTCCATGGCTTCCGTTCTCGCATCGCGGGTCAAAATTGCGGTTTTTGAAAAAATGGACATAATTTAAAAAAAAAAATTAAATATTTAAAAAAAAAAATTATTTAAAAAAAAAAAATTTTTTTGTATCGCATTAATTCAAAGATATTTAGAAAAATTTTGTTTGTTTTTTTCGGATATCGATAACCCACCCAAACGTGAGGCCGAAAAAAAATCACATTTTTAACATGGAGCTCAAAACTACTTTTTTACTATTTTAAAAATTTAGTGAAACAAAATTTTTAAATATATTGGTTTATCCACTTGATATCATTGAATACATCTCAGGGATTGTAGAAAAAAATTCTTAGTTAAATTCCTTCGTCCAGTTGGTGTGTGGAGCGATTTGAATTTAGCGGATTTCCAGAGCATGTGTTTTTATCGACATTTATGACTAATTTGTAGTTGTTAGCAACATTTTACTTAAATTAACCACCTTTTTTTGTTCAAATGGTAGTTTGGGACCATAGTAACTCTGCTTTGAAATAATAGGCTTTTTGGACAACGTTAACCCTTGCCGGCACGGGGTTAAAAAATTCATCCAATGAAATTTTTGAAAATTCCTCACTCTAAAATCGTGTATGTGTTTAAATAATCAACAATTACAAATTTATACAAAGTTTTCTTGAAGGACATCTTTAACCCTTGTTGAACGAACGCCCAATAAATTTCAAACAGCTGTTTTTTTGCTCATAGTCAAATGGACTTTTTTGACATATTAAATAATATGTTTTTCACTTTTAGCTTTACACAGTAAAAACGACGAAGACGTAATGAAATTTCGGATGCCATCTTTTTTGTATTTTATTTAGTTTTAAGCATTTTCCGCTTAAGTGCGCAATTGTTGATTATTTAAACACATACACGATTTTAGAGTGAGGAATTTTCAAAAATTTCATTGGAGGAATTTTTTAACCCCGTGCCGGCAAGGGTTAACGTTGTCTAAAAAGCCTATTATTTCAAAGTAGTAACCCTATGGTCCAGAACAACCATTTGAACAAAAAAAGTTGGTTAATTTAAGTAAAATGTTGCTAACAACTACAAATTAGTAAAAAATGTCGATAAAAACACATGTTCTGGAAATCCGCTAACTTCAAATCGCTCCACACACCAACTGGAAGAAGGAATTTAACTAAGAATTTTTTTCTACAATCCCTGAGATGTATTCAATGATATCAAGTGGATAAACCAATATATTTAAAAATTTTGTTTCACTAAATTTTTAAAATAGTGAAAAAGTAGTTTTGAGCTCCATGTTAAAAATGTGAGTTTTTTTTGGCCACACGTTTGGGTGGGTTATCGATATCCGAAAAAAACAGACAAAATTTTTCTAAATATCTTTGAATTAATGCAATACAAAAAAAATTTTTTTTTTTTAAATAATTTTTTTTTAATAATAAATTTTTTTTTTTTAAATTATGTCCATTTTTTCAAAAACCGCAATTTTGACCCGCGATGCGAGAACGGAAGCCATGGACCGATTTTGTTCATTTTGGTTTTAAATTGCTTGTATTTACTTGTACCAACTTTTTTTCACTATTAATAGTTGATCTGAGCACTTTGTTGGAATACGACCCAGCCTAACCCCCATACTGTAGTTGGAGGGTATAAAAATTGAAGAAAAAAAATTTGATAAAAAAAAAATTAATGAAAAAAAAATTGATGAAAAAAAATTTGATGAAAAAACAAAAAAATTTATGAAAAAAAATTTTTTGATGAAAAAAAAAAAAAAAAATTTGAGAGGGCAAAAATTAATGAAAAAAAAAATGATGAAAAAAAAATTGAAAAAAATGATAAAAAAAATTATGAAAAAAAAAATTTATGAAAAAAAAAAAATTGATGAAAAAAAAAAATTGATGAAAAAAAAAAAATTGATGAAAAAAAAAATATGATGAAAAAAAAATTGATAAAAAGAAAATTGATGAAAAAAAAAATTTAAAAAATGATAAAAAAATTATGAAAAAAAAAATTGATGAAAAAAAAAATTGATGAAAAAAAAATTTGATAAAAAAAAATTTTAAAAATAATTATGTTACTTTTTATTCACCAGCTGGTGAAAAACGGTTTTATTCACCACGAGGTGAATTATTATCCTAGTAACAAAAATTTTTGGTTTTAAGAAAATAAAAAAAGTAATTCTTGCTTTCTTTTTCGTTAATTGTTAGCTTATGTAGTCAAACTGAGGTGGCGTCCTGCAACTTTTTTAAAATTAGACACCAGCCTAAAAACATTATCATGTTAAAACAGTAAAAATTACTAATTTTGGTACCTTGAAGATACTAAAATTAGTAACTAATTAGTAGATTTATGTACAAAATCACTTACTAAAAGTTTTACTGTAGAATTATTTTGAGTGTGATTAGATCTAATCCATTTTGGTATGTTACCAGAAAATAAACCATAGATGATGTTACTCAGCTCTTAACGTCATTGTAATTTTTACTAACTATTTTTTTGAGTGTATATTATATATTACCTTTATATATTCTATTACCTTATATTTTTATTTTTCTTTATGAGCAAAAAGATGTTCATTATTTATAATGTTTTTATGTATTTCTTCTGCTTCGTTTCTTAAATATTTAGCATTTACTTAAGATTTCACGTTTACCAAGAGCATAGACTCTGAGCTTTCCTGTGCTTACTGAAATGCAAAAGTGTATATTAATTTTAATTAATGATACTTTCTTTAATTTTTAATCTAAATGATAAATTTATGTTTTCTGTTTTTTTTTTCTTTTTTTTTAATTTTCTTTACTTTACTTTAAATACTTTAATACTTGTTGTTAATTGCCATGAAATGTGTAATTATATTATTAACAGATGTTGGAAGATTGAATTATGTTTTTATACTTAAAAATTACCAAAGAATAAGTGAAGATTTGGAGAAGTTTTAAAAGATTTATTTTTGGTTTTGAATAAAAAAATTTTTATGTTTTTAAATCTCTGATAAAGTTTAAATTTAGAGATAATAAATGAATTTTAATATGGTTGATGGAGGAGATATTTGTTTATCATTTCGTTTGTTTTTAGTCTCGTAATCCCATTTTGCCAATATTTGACAGTTTTCCTTGTTTTTTTTTACAAAAAAACATCGATCGAAATTTAAATTTTTTTTTTGTAATTTTAATTTTTTTTTTTTTTGTATTTTTTTAAGTTCCATTTAACTTTTTTACAAAAAAAAAATCTAGTAAACTCACGAGAATTCCTTGCAAGTTTTATTGTGCCAAAAAATTAATAAATTTACAATTTTATTGGTAAAAAGCTTGCAAAATTACAAAAAAGCTCGTAATTTTTACTAGGAATTCTCGTAAAATAGGAGGTAGCAAACAATCTAGTAAAGTCACGAGACCTCCTTGTAAGTTATACCGCGTCAAAAAAATTATCAATTTACAATTTTATTGCCAAAAATATTGTAAAATTACAAAATTATTGGTAAAAAGTTTGTAGAATTATACGAAATTCTTGTCAAATAGGAGGTAGCAAAAATAAAAGTTACAAGTATGGGACCCCCTTAGGAAGTGGTAATAGGGGTAAGGTATGTTCAAGAAAAATGTTGGGGGCAGAAAATTATTGGAGGTTCGTCTCACATTGCACCCCTCCAGGGGCGTTTCTAGGGCAGTTTTGGGGCTTTTTGAGGATTTTACCTCTTTACGCCAAACTTTGACCCCGATGGGGGGCCAAATCAAGGACCATAGAGTAATATAGGATACCCGAACTTTCAAGTTTGTGGGAATCACTATGGCAACTCGTCCAACTCGTCCAACTCGTCCAACTTGTCGGGCCATGGTGGACTGTCCACGAAGGCACTAAAAATTAACCTTAGAATAGGCAAATCAAAATAAATCGAAATTAGGCAAACATTTAACAAAATTTTCGATTTAAATTTTGAAAAAATGGGAAAAATTAAGAAAAATTTCAAAAAAGTTATTAAAAGTATAAAAAACAACAAAAAATTAATATTGAAGAAAAAAAAAAAAATAAAAACAAAAAAAAAAAATAAAATAATATATAATATTAAAGAAAATAAAAAAATCACGAGAAAAAAATTAAAAAAAAAGAAAATTTTAAGAAAAAAAAAAAAAAATTTAAAAAATTAAAGTAAAAAAAAAAAAAATTAAAAAAAAAGAAAATTAAGAGAAAAAAATTAAAAAAAAAAAAAATTAAAGAAAACAAAAAAATATGACACTCATGGGATTTGAACCTGAGACCAACTAATTGCAGGGTGTACCACCTACCTACTCGTCTAAAGTATACTTTTAAAACACTATGCTAAAAAATACTATGCTTAATTAATATTAATTTACTTTTAAGAAAAAAAAAAATAAATAAATAAAATAAAACATTAAAAAAAATAAAACAAACATTTTAAAAAATAGAACATTAAATAGTGTTTTATATATACATAGTGTTTTAAAAGTATACTTTAGACGAGTAGGTAGGTGGTACACCCTGCAATTAGTTGGTCTCAGGTTCAAATCCCATGAGTGTCATTTTTTTTTTGTTTTCTTTAATTTTTTTTTTTTTTTTAATTTTTTTCTCTTAATTTTCTTTTTTTTTAATTTTTTTTTTTTTACTTCAATTTTTTAAATTTGTTTTTTTTTTTTCTTTAAATTTTCTTTTTTTTTTAATTTTTTTCTCGTGATTTTTTTATTTTCTTTAATATTATATATTATTTTATTTTTTTTTTGTTTTTATTTTTTTTTTTTTCTTCAATATTAATTTTTTGTTGTTTTTTATACTTTTAATAATTTTTTTGAAATTTTTCTTAATTTTTCCCATTTTTTCAAAATTTAAATCGAAAATTTTGTTAAATGTTTGCCAAATTTCGATTTATTTTGATTTGCCTATTCTAAGGTTCATTTTTAGTGCCTTCGTGGACAGTCCACCATGGCCCGACAAGTTGGACGAGTTGGACGAGTTGGACGAGTTGCCATAGTGATTCCCACAAACTTGAAAGTTCGGGTATCCTATATTACTCTATGGTCCTTGGCCAAATGACCCCACCCCACCACCCTCATTTTTTGGCTCGTGCTTTCTTTTTCGAACCTATAAAAATTAGAGGGTATCGCGAATGAAAATCGAAAACTGGTTACCCGCGTAAAAATGTCTTAGATCTTATCCGATCTGTTCATATATATTTATATATGATCGTATCTGATTGCATATAATTATATCTGTAATGGCCAAAATCGAGATCTAATTATATCTCGGATTTGGTCAACTTTGCCACAAAATTGGCATTTAATTATATCTGATCAGATATAATTATATACAATCAGATCCAATCATATATTATCAGATAAAATCAGATCTGACAAGATCTAATCGATTTTTACACGGGTAGCTTTCCCACGCCTAATAGTGCAAATTTAAGAACCGTTTTTTGTGTTCCAAAGTTAAAAAAAAAATTTCATAGATATCCCACTCGCATCCCACTAAGCGACCCCATAGCTCTTAAAGGAAATGACCTAAGCTTTTTTTGAGTCAAATTTGAGGCCCAATTTAAGGAAAAAGTCAAAAAAGTTTTGGATTTAAAAAAAAAAAAAATCAAAATTTTTTTTTTAATTTTTTTTTCAAAAGACTGCAAAAATAGCTATCTATACAATTAGGGACACATTTTGCTAAAAACAATAGGTAAGAAATTACATGGATGAGAATAAACACCTCTTTGGCCAAAATGTAAAATTTCGATCCCCTCTAGGTTAGGTTAGGTTATGAAGGATGACGGTGGCGGGAACCAGCGTCCATTGAGGCCACGTGATGACCCATTATGATTCCTACTCCTAACTCAGAGAGTCCTTGATCGATGTCGTTGAAAAATTGTGTTTGAACTACTATCCAATAGGACTAACCTTGGTGCAAATTTCATCCCGATCGGAAGACATCGGTTTCAAAAGTTGTGTCAGTTGATACGAAAACCCCCATATATCATATTTTGATTTTAAAAAATTTCAGATTTAAGGACATTCAACACTTTTGATTTCTGAAAGATTTCTCCACAATTTTTTTGATCAACATTTTTTGATCTAAAGCTTTTTCTTAATAAAAATTTTTTTCATTAAAAACTTTTTTTCGATTTTGCCCATCTCTGAACTTAACTATCCTATAACTATATGACATATTCGTGCGAAATTTCAAAAGCCTGATTTCTCAAACAATTTTTTTTTGATCAAACTTTTTTTGATCAACATTTTTATTTTATCGTAATAAAAACTTTTTTATTAAAAACTTTTTTCTGATTTTGCCCATCTCCAAACTTACATACAAAAATTGTTGGCCAAAAATTTTCAATTAAATATTGATCAACAAAATTGAAATGAGTCAATCAATGTTTTGATTAAAATTTTTGTTATTTTCTTTAACTTTTTTTTTTTTTTTTAATTTATTTAAATAAATTATTTCAAAAATATACAATATAATCTGGTTTTACTTTTTTTATTGTTGGCATCATATTGAAAGGCATAAAAGATGAATTTTTTGACAATTTTGTCATACGCTTACAATTCATTTGTTAAATCAATCAACATTTTGATTGAATGCAAATAAAAAATTTATAAAATTTTTGATCAAAATCGAAAAAATGTTTTATTAAAAAAATTGTCATTCAATCACCTACGATTTGATGATTGGTATAAAATTTTTTTTAATTGAAGGAATTTCAATTCGGCTGTGCTGAATCTCTTATACCCTCTAACGCGCAAAATAAAAACAGGGGCGTATTTTTCTGGATCCATCTTTTCTGGATCCAACTGCAGGACTTTGAACTTCTTCTGACATAAAAATGTTTCGTTTGCTTAGCAAAAGTACAAAAAACCTCTAAAAAATTGGGTTTTTTAGACGTTGGTTTAGTTCATAAAGGGGAACTTTTTTCCCCCAGATCCGATTTTGCCCATGTTCAAACTTAACCTGCCCAATACCAAAAGACATGTTTGTGCCAAACTTCAGGAGTCTAGCTCTTTTATTTTGGACTGTACGTGTCCTTCACAGACGGACATCGCTCTCTGATCAATAATATATATACTTTATGGGGTCCTAGGCCGATATTTCGATGCGTTACACACGGAACGACAAAGTGAGTATACCCCCATATTGTGGTTGGAGGGTATACAAATGACTGAATCCGCGTTTTTATACCCTCCACTTAGTGATAGAGGGTATATATAAGTTTGTCATTCCGTTTGTAACTCATCGAAATATCGGTCTGGGACCCCATAAAGTGTATATATTCATGATGCCCGATCGATTTTAAGACATTCTAGCGATGTCCGTCTGTCCGTCTGTCTGTCTGTGGAAAATGCTATCACGGACAAAATATTGCACAGAGATGACTGAAACTTAACATATTTATTGGAAGTTCTCCCGAGAAGTTTGGTATTGCGTTTGAGCGATATCGGTTTAGCGGTTCAAAAGTTATGAACGAAAATGTAAGCACACCTCAAAAATTTTAGTACCTTCAACATAACCTAAAAATACAAAATGCTTTAATCCGGCTTCTGGTTGACATATGTGAACATAATTGAACACCAAATGGTATTTAAACAAGTACGAACATATTTTTTGATAAAAAACCAAAAAAATCGGGGATTTTTTTTTACCAAAATTTTTTTTCGCGGAAATTTTTTTTCAAAAAATTTTTTTTTTAAAGTAATTTCCATTTAAATAAAGTTTTTTGCAATAATCTTTTTGAAATTTTGGAGGGTATTACTACATTCGGCAAGGCCAAATTTAACTTTTTTACTTGTTTTTATTGAAATTCGTTTAAAATTTTTTTCTGTGTAACCATCCTACAACAATATGACATATTCGTGCCAAATTTCAGAAGTCAAGTCAAGGTGTGCTTTCCACAGACGGTCTGACCGACAAACATCGCTAGAATGTCTTAGAATCGATTTTGCTCATTCACCAAATTTTCATCACTTTTGGTTTGGAATGCATCCTGATTTCTGCAGACAGATGGATCCGATTTTCTCATTTACCAAATTTACAGTTCAGTTAGTTTTGACTGCATTTTGTTTTCCACAAACGAACGGACGGATGGATATCACAGGAATATCTTAAAAACCACAATAGATCAATACTATATAAACTTAATGGGGTTGTCGACCGATATTTCAGATCGTTTTGCATAGAATAACAAATGAATATAACATAATATTAACATGATAATATTTTTAAGCTGGTGTCTAATTTTAAAAATTATGCAGGATGCCACCTCATTTTGACTACATAACCTACTGACTCAAAAAAGAAAATAAGAATTAGTGTTTTCATTTTCTTAAAACCAAAAAGGTTTATGAATTCGATTTGTAACTGGGATAATAATTCACCTGCTGGTGTATAAAAACGTTTATCACCTGCTGGTAAATAAAACGTAACATAGTTATTTTTCAACCAAAAAAAAAATTTAACTTTTTTTGTCAATTCTTTAATAAATTTTTTTTAATTTTTTTTTTTGTTTCAAAAATTTCAAAAATAAAAATCTAAAACTCTGTAAACTTTTCTTAAAGTTGACCATTAACTTTAATGCGACTGTGTCTAAAGTTGTTTTATTTTTATCAACATCATATCTATATTTTATAATTTTTTTCATGATTATACTCTGCTTTTAAAAGAAATTCAATAGAACTTTCTTATTATTTCTACTTCTACTTCTACTATTTACTATTTAAATATTTTTAAATTAACTGACAACCGTTTGCATAATGGCATTTGAAAATATTAATGAGTTTTTTTTTTGTTATACTTACATACATATAATTGTTTGTCTACTACTTTTTCTTATTGTTAAAGACTTATCTCAATGATAAATAATTTATTTCCCAACTCAATTTCAAAAAGTTTAACAAGAACAAGAAACAAAAAAAAAAATAAAAGAGAAGAAAAGTAGGTAAACATTTTTTCAACATAATGTTTAAAAATTTAAATGAAACTACTATGTATTTGTTGGTAAACGGGAGAATGGAAAATGGTTCAACCCAGCAAAAGATGCCATTTTAAGAAACAAAAGCTGGAAATGTCAAATAAAACTGTAAACAATACATTTGAGGTGACTTAATATATTTGGCTTAAGACAACAAAAATTAAAGTGCCTTAATAGTAGACTATACCCCCCAAAAGATTTTGGTAACGTACTCACAGTTTTTTTTATGGCCCACTAAAGTTTTTTCAAAGGCGTGTGGAATAAGTGAAATAAAAGAAAACAAAAATAAAAATTAAATACACCTTTCCAACCATGAGATTCAACGCAGCACCAAAATTACTGTATGGGAATTTTATTAATATTTTTCCCTGAATGTTCTCTATATTTCGCAATTTTTGGCCTCAATTTTTTGAATTTTTTTTTTTTAATGCATTAAGATTGCAATCTTTAGCTGCTGGCAGTCAAGTGGTTTTTGTCTAATAATTTTTTTGTTATTTTCCCTTAAAAGGGTCCTAAATTCCCATCATTTATGGAGGGGCAAGCTAAAAAAAAATTAATTAATTAATTTGTCAGATTCCATTGTCAAGACTATTCAGCAAATATAAAAGTCCTACACTATAAGTAGCACAAGAAATTTAAATGAATAATCACTAATGTTCAAACAAAAATATTAAAGCATATTCAATTCTACACTCATTGAGAATTATAGGAAGAAAATTGTATAGTCTCTTACAAGGGAAGTATCTCAACCCTTATGAACCGATTTGCCTGAAACTTAAATTATATATAAAAGAGACGATTTTAAAGTTGGGGTGTCTCGGCTAATCGGTCGTATCAGGGTTTAAAAATTTCATTGTCCCCATATGAAATAATGTGGACCGCCGGGAAAATTTCGATAACTCCCGAACTAACAGGAATATACTTTAGAGCAAAAATAGGTGTCGACTTAAATTTAATAAAGATTTATTCGTATTCATATGGACATCGTAGGTCTATGTCTTCATATAAATACCCCCCAGAATTTACACATTTTCATGAAAAAAGTATTTAAGGAAGCCACATTTTTACAAGGTTATGCCACCATTGGATAGGCATTAAAAAAACCTTTATTCTTCTAACTTCATATAGATGTCCGAATATCACAAAGTGATGTTCTGCAAAGTTGTTAAGCTTAACGCCAGCTACATCTTTGCTGAACATCACTTTGCAATATTTGGATATTTAGGTGGTCAAAATATACGAAGAAAGCACAAAAAACTAAAATTTTCCCTATAACTTTAAATCGATATATATCGAATACTAGAGCTAACCCAGCGAAACGCCGTGACACGTATACCCTTTTTTTGACCGAAATAACTTTCCCCGGTAAGCAGAACCCCCGCCGATCACAGACCTCTACCATTTGTCTCACAGTGTTATTTCTCAGTAATATGGACTCAAACCGAACTTAATAAAAATTCACTTAGAAAAAACATTTTTTGATGAAAAAAAAATGTTAATGAAAAAAATTTTTTTTTCATGAAAAAAAATTTATGAAAAATTACTATGTTATGTTTTATTCACCAACTCGTGATTTCTTTTTATTCACCAGAAGGTAAATTTATATTCAAGTTACAAACCTTTTTTGGTTTAAAGAAAATAAAAAACAGTATTTCTTATTTTCTTGTTTTTAGTCGTCAAGTCAAATTGTGGTTGTGTCCTGCTTCACTTTTCAAATTCGACAGCAGCCTAAAAACATTATTATGTTAAAAATTGTGTAAATTTACATTTTTTTTTAAAGAATTTCACGTATTTCTTTCAAGACTTTGACGACCCTACTGAAATTGGACGCACATTTAGTTATCTCTATGACAGTTTTTGAAAAAACGACCACTTTTCCTTCGTCAGCAATCTTCGATTGTCAGTGTTAATGTGTCGGATTAAGATCAGTTATTTAAACAAACATTAAATGATTGTATTTTGATTTTTTCCAATACTTTCCAGAGTTTTCAACATTCTGTTGAATTTTCGTGAATTGTTAAAAATTTTCCAATTTTTATACCATTCACTATATATAAGTTTGTCATTCCATTTGTAACACCTCGAAATATTGGTCTAGGACCCCATAATTTATATATATTCATGATCCTCGATCGATTTTAAGACGATCTAGCGATGTTCCGTCCTTCCGTCCGTCCGTCTGTCTGTCTGTTAAAAACACGCTAACTTTTGAAAGACTTTACGGAGGCTCCTTAGGTTTGGCATATATGTTGGGCATTTACCGGGTCAGGTTGGTATTGCAATCCAGCAAAATCGGTCCAGTGGTTCAAAAGTTATGAGCAAAAGACTGAATTTCGGAAAGGGTTTTTTTGTGAATTAACAATATAAAAAACACTATTACTTTCGAAAGGCAATTTTGATGATGCAGAAGCTTAGCATATATATTTTTCGTTCCTCTAGGCTAGTTCGTATTGAATTTTAGCCAAATCGGTTCAGTGGTTCAAAAGTTATTAGCAAAACCGTGAATTTCCGATTAGCTTCACCTTAAATTTACGTGTAAAAAACCCGTTAAACCTGTTTTAAAAGCATTGTTAAGTCACAAAAATATATTTACACTCAAAAATATTTTTACACCAAAACAAAAAAAAATACACTCAAAAAAATTTTACAATCAAAAAAATTTTTACAATAAAAAAAAAATTTACACTCAAAAAAAAATTTGTAAATTACTTTTTTTTTTTCAAAAATTCCCAAAAAAGAATTTGATTTACATAAAATAAAATATTTCTAATCAAAACTGTTATTTTTTTCACGTTAGAAAATATACTTTCACTTAAAAAGGGCATTGTGGAGGGTATTCATAGATTCGGCCAAGTCGAATTTAACCTTTCTACTTGTTTTCTTAATATTTTTAATTTTAAAATATGTTTGTGAAAATTTCTGAATTTTTTTTTTGATGTTTTCTTAATTTAAACTAAAACAAATTTTTGTTCATTTTAAACATTTTTTTTAATTAGTCTTTGCTCATTTGTTTATGGCTGAAACAAAATGTCACACTATTTCTATTTTCTATGTGCTTTATACACTTATGTCTCTTAAAATGGTTTGTTTGCATCATTATAAAGAAGACCTTCATGAGAAGGCCAAAATAAGCGGTATATCTTACTAACCTTTTGCTGGGTAAATGTACAACTACAATAAAGAAAAAAAAATTTGCAAAACAACAAACGAGAATAAAAATTAAAGAAACGGAATAAAATAATAAAACAAATCCAGAAATGAAAACTTTACATTCATAATTAATGAAGAGATGTTGGCAGAAATGAATGAGCATACAGTGGCGTTGAAATTGATAACAGTGTTGTATTTATTAAGTCGAATTTTATTTATCGAAAATATTACAATTTTTTTGATAACAAATTTAAATACAAAAGTTTAAAAATTCGGAGCAGAGCTATTTCTAGTGGAAAATGGTATGGAGGTAAATGGTTATATAAACTTTAGAATGGTATTGGATACGATAAGGAGTTTTAAAAATAATATTTTGAAATTTGAGTAGATTTTTTCTAGGTCGAGGTCATTATTTTCTTTACTAATTAAAACCGTGATATTCTTATACATAGAACAATTTTTAAGAAAATAATTTTTCTGTTTTGATATTTTCTACATAATTTTGACAATGGAATCTGACAAATTTCGAAACACTTGTCGATTAAGTGTTGCAAAAATGAACATAAATAAATTTTAAACAGAAAAATAATTTTTTTGCCAATTTTTCAATGAGAATATCATGGTTTTAATTAGTATAGGAAATAATAACCTCGAGCAAGAAAAAACATACGCAAAATATATTCAGTACTGCTATAATTTTCCACCACACTGTTGACTTTTTTTTATATAAATATGTATAAAAATAAAAAAACAACGGCCAGAAGTGAAAAAAGAAAGATTTGAAAAGGGTAAACAGTTTTTTTTTTATTTATTTAACAATAAACATGAGAAGTGTAAATTAAAAAAATTGTCTTCACTTTATAAAAATGTTAAAGAAGGACAGAAAGGATAATTGGACAAGAAGTGGAGACTTTATATTGAAATGTATGTCGAGTTGGTGTTAGATTACCAATTATTTAGATAAAGTAAGGCAAAAGGGAATTTAAATGTATATAAATATAAAATTCATAACACAATATATAATTAAATAAATCACTACTGACATACTTTTTAAAAGGGAAAATTTTCTACGGTGTTTCCATTTTCCAAACACGAGCCAGTCAGATAAGGCAAACGCCTGCAAATTTTGTTTTCTGCCTTAAACATTAATTCAGGAGCTGTAAATTCGGTAAATTTTCAAAATGGAGCTAAAAATATTATAGGAAGGCAAAGTTCTTTCATGGTAAATTACAGTTGAACCAAATTTTATAAAAATGTAATTTTGATTGGAAGCCCACTAAGGGAGTGGAGATAGGACGTAATTATGTTTTACAAAAATGTTGGAGGGTAAAAATAAATGGGGGTTGGTCTCACAAATGACTGCTCTTGGATGCACCATTGGACCGGTAGAAGCTGATTAAATAAAACAAATTTACAAAAAATAAAAAAATAAAATTGTATGGAGACCGCCTTAAGTTAAAGATAGAGGTAGGTGTGTTCTGAGAAAATGTTTGGACTAAAAAAATATTGTGGGTCGGTCATACATTTCATTACTCTATGGGCACTCTTAGGACAGTTAGAGCGGTTGGAGCAAATTTTAAAAAATGTCATTTTGTGTGGGTGACCCCTTAGAAATTGGAGATAGGGTATTAATTTGTTCCAAAGAAATGTTAAGACGTAAAAATTATTGGGGATCGGTACTGGAAATGACCCCTCTATGACGCAACATTGGAGCAGTAGAAATAATTTTAAGATTAAGAAATTACAATCAAATTTTTCCAAAATTTTTAAAAAATAGTAATAATCGTTATCCCACGATCCTACTGGGCAAAAAAAATTTAGAATCGATAGAAGTTTTATACAAAAAATTTTCAAAAAAATCACAGCGTACATACATTTTCAAAATTAAGATTTAAATATTAAAAATTAAAAATCGCATACTAGAGCACTTTTAAGAATTTTTTTGGATCGTTTTTTAAAAAGTACGTAAAAAACCAAAATTTAAAAACAAAAAAAAAATAATTTGGACCATTATTGAAGAAGTTATGAGTAAAAGAAATTTGAGTAAAGGAACAAACTACCAATTTTTAAAAATTCGATATCTTTTGAACCGGTCATCAAAAATATCTGAAAATTTACCACGAAGGATTTTACGAAGGGCACTGTTGCCAAGTTGGAGGTTTTCCCGCTAAATCTAGCGCTTTTTGTTTGGATTTAGCGGGGGAAAATTGGTTTCAGCGGGAACGGTGCTTTAGCGGGAAAATCTAGCGCTTTTTGTTTGAATTTATTGGGAAAAATTAAGAGTTTTTTTTCCAAATTTTCTTTTTTTTCATTCGAAAACGCCAAGTTTGTCGAATTTTAGCGCTTTTTTTTGTAACTTAGCGGGAGAATTTTATATTTTCCCGCAAAATTTTTTTCCGCGGTTTCTTGCGCGTTTTTAGTGAAAAGTAAATTTTCGTAGAAAAAATAATTTGGAGTTTTTTTTTTAATTTTTCTTTTTTGTCAATCAAAAATGCCAAGTTTTTCGGTTTTCAGCGCTTTTTTTCGTAATTTAGTGGGAGAATTTTAAATTTTCCCCGCTAAATTTATTTTTGGCGGTTTCTAGCGCTTTTTTAGAGAAATTTAGAGGTTTTTGGTTAAAAATAGTTGGCAACAGTGACGAAGGGTACTAAAAACTGTAATCAAATTGGAAAAGTTTTAAATAAAAATTACTCAAAGTGTCCGATTCGACATGGAATGCCCCATATATAAATCTGTTATGTTTTTATACCCTTTAACCACAGTCTCGGGGTAACGCATCGAAATATGGGTCTAGCTTAAAAATTGTTTTAAGAATTTTTCTTGTGAATCTGCTGGTTATTTTTTTTTAGTTTATATTAGAGATGGGCGTGTGAGTGACTTTTACGCACACTCACTCACGCTCACGGGAGAAATTTTTCAATCACGTGAGTAAATTTAATACAACTGAAACTCACGTGCACTCACACAAGCATCACTCACACAAGCATCACTCACACTCACGTTCACTCACACTCACAAGACTTCAATTTAAACAAAAAAAAATTCAAAATTTAATAAAAAGTTTTAGCAAAATTTTGAGTTTACCCAAAAATACACAATTTGTATGCACTTAGAAACTTATTGCAGTTACTACATGACGGTCATTTGTGTAGTAAGTAGTAATTTTTTTTGTTAACTACAATTTTAATTGTTTTTGTATGAAAAATCTCAACCAACTATTTTTGTAGTCGTTTTAAAAAATGAATACAAAAAAGTACAACATTATAGTAACAGTTGTTTTATGTAGTTGTTTTAAGTCTATAAAAAAAATAGAAAAACGGATGTGCTGAACGAGTTGAAAGTGTCAGATGCAGCAGGAATTATTAACAAACAATTTTAACCATTTTTACGTATAGAAGTTTTTTGTTAATAAAAAAATTCCGACAATTTGAGTTACAGTAAAAACAACTGTAATTTGAAGTGGATTTTACCGTTTTTTGTAGTTGTAAATCAATATTTAAAAACAACAACTGTTTTCGGTTTATTTTACCGTAAAATGTAGTGGACGCCTAAACAACATCAAATGTAGTTGTTTTAACTGTCTTTTGTAGTGGAATCTACCGTCATAATTTTTTGAGTGTACCCTCCAACCACAGTATGGGGGTCACTCACTTTATCATTTCGTGTGTAACGCATCGAAATATCGGTCAAGGACCCTATAAAGTTACATTATTGATCAGTGATCGATTCTACGACATTTTAGCTATGTCCGTCCGTCTGTCTGTGGAAGACACGATACAGTCTAAAATAAAATAGATAGACTCCTGAAGTTTGGCACAAATATGTCTTAAAAAACAAATAGGTCATAAGCTCCTTAAATTCGGAGATGGACAAAATCGAAACAGGGGAAAAGTTCCCCTCTGAGGAACAAAACCAATCTATAAAAAACCCATTTTGTATACACTCTAAAAAGTCCTTGTAAAAATACTACTATAAAGTGGGTAAATTTTTATGTAAAATAACACACAACGCCTAAAATTGAGCACCAAGTGTTTAAAATTTTAGTTTACACACAAAAATTTTAATATTACGCACATTATATAGTATTTTGTGAGTTTATAAATATATTTTTAAAATTATAAACACAAAATTTTTAAAATTACACATTTAATGTTTATTGTAAACATTAAGTGTTTAATTTTCATTATTAAACATTAAATGCGTAATGTTCAACAATTTTAAAATACAAATTGTCAAAATAAAATAAAAAAGGAAAATTTAACCAGAAAATTTTTTTATGCTCGCAATTAAACTAAAATAACGCGAAAAAACCATAAAGTGAAAACAAATAAATTAAAAAAAGTGAAAATATTAACCAACGCGTTGCTGATCAAAGACACAAAAACAAACCCGATTTTTTTAAATTCGTAATATTTATGAAAAATATACATTGCATTTTTTCTTAAATATTTGCAATTATAAATCAGAAAGGTAAGTACCACAAATGTCTTGGATTTTTTGAATTATTCTTTACAAAAACGTGTGGATTCAGAATCAGAGAATATTTTTTGGAAAGAAAAAGTGTCACAGATTATGAGAATTCATCTACAGAAAAATTTTTTTCAAATCCTTAGCAGATTCTGGGAAGATTTCAATAAAAATTTTTTGATTCCAACAGATTTTTTTCTGCAAAAAAAAATTTACCAGTTTCTGAGAATTTTTCTATAGAAAAAATATTTCTGATTCTGAAAACTTTTCTATAGAAAAAATATTTTTGATTCTGAAAACTTTTCTATAGAAAAAATATTTCAGTTTCTGAGAATTATTCTATATACGAAATATCTCAGATTTTAAGAATTTTTCTATAGAACAAAAATATATTCTCATATTTTGTCTATAGAAAAAATATCTCAGAATCTTATATTTTGTCTATAAAAAATATATCAGATTCTGAAAATTTTTCTATAGAAAAATTCATTAGATTTTGAGAATTTTTCTATAGAAAAAATTCAATGGATTCTGAGAATTTTTTTATAGAAAAAAATATCTCAGGCTCTGAGAATATTTCTAAAGAAAAAATTTCTTATGTTCTGAGAATTTTTCTATAGAAAAAATATTTTAGCTTCTGAGAATTATTCTATAACAGAAATATTCAGATTCTAAAACTTTCTGTAGAAAAAAAATCTCAGATTCTAAGAAATTTTCTATAGAAAAAAATATCAGATTCTGAGTAATTTTCTGTAGAAAAAATATATCCGATTCTGAGAAATTTTCTATAGAAAAAATGTATCAGATTCTAAGAATTTTTCTATAGAAAAAACAAATCAGATTCTGAGAATTTTTATATGGACTAAATATCTCAGATTCTTAGAATTTTAATATAGAAAAAATATCTTCGATTCTGAGAGTTTTTCTGTAGAAAAATTATTTCAGATTCCGAAAATTTTATAATTTTCCCAGATTTGGAGAATTTTTCTATAAAAAAAATATCTCAGATTCTAAGAATTTTTCTATAAGAAAAATATATGTAAAAAATATTTTAAGAATTTTTCTAAAGAAAAAATATTTTAGATTCTGAAAATTTTTCATAGAAAAAATTCTTTAGATTCTGAGAAATTTTCTATAGAAAAAATATCTCAGATACTGATAATTTTTCTATAGAAAAAATATCTTAGATACCTAGAATTTTTCTATAGAAAAAGTATTTTAGATTCTGATAATTTTTCTATAGAAAAAATATCTCAGATTCTAAGAATTTTTCTTTAAAAAGATAAAACAAATTTTAAGAATTTTTCTAATTTTTTAATATTTTAGATTCTGAAAATTTTTCATAGAAAAAATTCTTTAGATTCTGAAAAATTTTCTATAAAAAAATATCTCAAATACTGATTTTATAGAAAAAATATCTCAGAATTTTACAAAGAATTTTTCTATAGAAAAATTATCTCAGATTCTGTCTCAGATTCTGACATATTTTGTAAAGAAATATTATCTTGAATTCTGAGAATTTTTCTACAGAAAAAACTTCTCGGATTCTGAAAATATTAATATTATTAATGATTTAAATATCAAAAATATCTCATAAATAATGTGAAATTTTTTTATACTTGCAGTTTGAGACAACAACTTATGATAAGAAAGTAAAGTTCCAACGAATTCTCCACTCATTGCGATTGTCAATTCTTTAATTTAACAAATTTTATCTTTTATTTGGTTATTGTAACGTGTTATTTTTCATTTGTTATTAATATTTAGTTTAAGTTACGAATAATTTTATAACCCCAAAAAAATTTGTATTTAAATTATAATTTTTGAATATTATACATATTTCACTATTATACCCATTTTCATTTCAGTTTAAATAAAAACTATAAAAATAATAATAAAAATGCATTTTTGGTTTTATTTGTTTATAGGAATAAATTTTTTAGCAGGTTGTTAAAAATTAGGCACCTTTTATGTAAAAGAAAACATTTAAGATGCAATTTTAAGCATTTTAAATCTATTTTTGAGCACAAGTTAGCTAAAATTACACATTTTGTGTGTATTGCCAGAGAATTTTGAAAGCAGTTCATTTGTAGGTTTACACACAAAATGTTTACAACTACACACTTTGTGTGTAAATTTAAACACATCGAGTATTTTTACCCACTTTATTGTAGGAGAACAGTTACCTACAATAAAGTGGGTAAATTTCAACAAAAATTTATAAGAGTGTAGGTTTTATTATACTTTTGTTAAGAAAATGAATCATTTTGATATCGGAAGAGGTTCTTTGAGCTGCACTTGGACCTCGGCGATAAGAAATTTTTTTGTTGGTCCGCTCCCTTTTGTGGGCTTGGTTTTCAAAAAATTATTTAAGTAATGATGAAATTGTATTACTTAAGTGCAAAGCGCATATTAAATAAATTTGTAAACACAAACCGCTAGGGGGAAAGTGACCCTCAATGTACCCTCCCGCACAACAAAAACGCCCCTGTAATTATTTATTTTTATTTAACGTTCATGTGCATTTACACTCACAAAACTGTAATTTATACAAAAAAATGTCAAAATTTCGAAACACTAACAAAGTTTTTAGCTAAATTTTAAATTAATCAAATTTTTCACAATTTTTTTTTTTTGTTTCTTTCGGGAAAAAATTTAAAGTTAAGCCAAATTTTGCAATTTTAGGTTGCTTTTTTCAAAAAGAAAATATGGAGGGAAAGTAAATCACGCAAACTCAGGCAAAAATATCGACTCATTCACACTCAAGAAAAAATCCTTTATGGCGCACAATCACTCACCTAATATTTTCCCCCACTTACTCACTTTTGCTTACGACCATTTCAGTAAAATTGAGTTTTAGCCACACTCACGCGTGAAGCACGCCCTAGTCTGCTCATGTGCCCATTTCTAGTTTAAATTTTCATAAATCTCAGTATTTTTGTTATAAATTTTTTAATAATCGTAAAGTTTAGCGCTGCAGGAATCACTCGTGATTCACGTAAATCACGATAATCAATTGTTTGGTGTGCATCTCTAAAACAAATGGAACATTTTTATGTCATAAGAAGTTCAGACTTGGTGAAAAATTAATTTTGTTTAAAAAAAAAATTAAAAAACAAAAAATTGGTAAAAAAAAAATTATTTGATAAAAAAAGTTTTGCATAAAAAAAGTTTTTGATGAAAAACTTTTTGTAAATAATTGACATTTTTAAGAAATTGTTTTTAAACCTTTTAAAGGGTGTTCATGAATTCGGTCCAATTGAATTAAACTTTTCTACTTATTATTACTTTAGTTTATTTATTTTCTTAAATTTAATTTTTTTCACAAATTTTAAAATGATCATTCTGCAGCTTAAATGTAACATAAAAATCTCCTATCTTGGATTGCGAAAATCCCTAAAAGAAGCTTTATATGAGAAAAATTGCTAAACTTATAACGTAAAATGGTCCAATGAGCAAATATGTATGAATCAAGTACACAATTACATATGTTTGTACATTAGGGTGGCATTTTAATAATGAAACAATTTTAGAATAATTAGAATAAAATTAACAGAGAAAAATGGCCAAGTAGGTAAAGAAGAACAGTATAATATAATGCAATGTTAGTTTTCAAAATCGACCACTCCCTTGTTTGTATGCGATGCCAATCAAAAGGCACATCAAAAAATTAAGAACCATTGGCGTAGGAAGCCAACATTTCTGGGGGGGGCTAAAGCCCCCCCAGATTTTTTTGAATTTTTGTTTTTTTTTTTAATAGAAACCCCAACCTATTTCTGAAGCGTTCCCTTCATCATGTGTCCTAGAAACGAATGCCCTCCGAAAGCGGTTAAAAATTCATATTTTTTTTTAAACAAATTTTGATTCTGAAGATTTTTCGGAAATTTATAACTCCCAGATATGTTATGAAAATAAAAGATTTTTAATGTTCTTCCTATAGTAAAATCATTAGATTACTATGATTTTTTTCAAGAAAAAGTTCTGATGATTGCAAAAGTTGATGATTATTAGTCAAAATTCTCAGATTCTTTCTTTCAATAACTTTTGTTTATAAAAAACCTCTTAGAATTTATAAACTTTTTTAAATCAAAGAACTTAAAATGTTTTCCTGAAGTTAAAATCCTAAGATTCGGTGAAGTTTTTATTACTGACAAAAACATCAGATTCATATAAAAACTTTTTCAGACTATTTTTCAATGGGAAAAACTATTAGATCTAATATAATAATCATTACGAGACCTTAAGACTCGTAGAATAATCATAACGAGTCCTAAAGGCTCATTATTATTATTTATTGTTGCAAAAATTAATGAAATCATTAAATTATTAAAAAAAAAATTGTGAATGATTAAAATTCTGGGGGGGGGCTAAAATTATTCTGGGGGGGGCTAAGCCCCCCCCAGACAGGGCTATCTACGCCAATGTTAAGAACGTTAAAAAGTGACCACATGCATAAGAGGCTTAAGAGATATTTTGGAGAGAATATTGTAACTACCCAGGCAGAAAAATACGAACGGGAGAGCGCTGGCAAAGTACTTTTTATTGTGGCTTGAGTGCTGGGAAAGCATCACAGTTTAGTACTCTCCCAGCGTCCAAAATGATAACCACGATATGCCGTTGCTATTTTAAAGCGCTTTGAAAGCGCTTTAAAAACTAAAAATATGGTACTATTATAGCACTTTTAGAACAAAAAAATGGGACGTATCTAAATTGTATAAGTCCAAAAGACACCAATTTTTTTTGGTTTATTTGAATAAAGAAATTTATTAAATTAGGATAAAAAATTGATTGACTAATTTATTAGGATAAAAAAAAAATTCGACAAACTTTGAAATATTTTCCTGGGAAATTTTGTTTTCCGTTTTCTTTGCGTTTTGGAATAAAAAATTTTTTAAAAATGCTTTTAGGAAAAATTTTGGAAAAGTCCCGAAAAAAAGTGGTGTATTGAACCGAAACGGGTTGTGTTCCAAAGGGATAGGTCCAGTGACATTTCATATCCGGAGTTTAAGACACTTCCTCACGAAAGAAACAGGTGTTTTTATATAAATGGTGTCAAGTTTGTATTATGTGGGTCATTATGTATAAGTGACATATCATGAGAACTATCAAGGACCGGCCACTAATCCTGCAGGGAAATAAAAAATATTTCAATTGTTATGAAAATTAATAAATTAAAAAAAAAAATTATATTTTGAACGGATTTTAATAGAAAAACATTGGCAAAGCGCTTGGAAAGCACTATTTCGAATTCATACTACCTTCTACACAAAAAATTAAGTTTGCCGAGCCTTTTTCTTTGGAACGGTTGGCAGTTTCTGCCTGGGTATATTTATTTCTTTATATATAAAGACATTTTCCATTTAGTGACACCCTAATATTTACATACATGTATGAATACAATCTAATATAAACTTTTCATGCAATTTTTGTAACAAATGTATGTGTGTGTGTGTGTGAAGGAATATTGTAGTAAATATATCTACACACACAAAGGATTTAAAATTTCATTTTAAAATCGATTAGAATGAAGACCTGTAAGAATATACACCTACAGACACAGCTGCATACAAACTAACATATAAATCTATACATATGTCTTCTGTATTATTGTATTACACACACACACACAGACAAACATATACCTCCAGAAAATGTACACATTAAAGAAGTTTAAATAAGAATAATATTTAACTTACACATACACATGTTAAAGAAAGCACATATATGTTTAAGAAAAGTTTCTAAAAATAATTCTTTCAAAACACATTTAAAGCATTCAAGAAAGAAAATTGTAATTTCAATTTAAAAAGGTTTTTTAAGAAATTTGTTTGCATTATTCTAAAAAGAAAAATTTAATGATGCGCAATTAAACAATACATTTATGTTAATGATTCATAAACATTTCAATTAATACGCAATTTTATTATTTTTTAATATTTTAAAAGGATTTCATAATTTATTCTTCTACGAGGCCACGGATTATGTTTAAAAATAGAAAAAATGTCTCAAAATCTAAGACTTTTTCTATTGGAAAAATGTCTCAGATTTTTAAATTTTTTTCTGTTAAAAACATGTCTCAGAATCTGAGGCTTTTTCTATAGGAAAAATGTATCCGAATCTGAGACATTTTCTAATGAAAAATGCCTGCGAATTTTGTACTCTTGCCCAAAACATTAAATCATGATAATGTTTTGCTGAAGATTGGGGTGTACTTGCCAAAGCATTTTTTTTAGAAAAAATAATGTTATATTCATTTACCATTCCATGCAAAACGAATTGAAATATCGGTCAAGAACCTTATTAAATTTATATATTATTCACATGTGTGGACCCTAACAGGCCCTAACTTTGGATCCAAAAAAGTAAGCATTCGCGAAAATTTTAAAATGCTCATATCTCGGTAAATATTGCCGACACAACAAAAAGTCTAAAAGCATTTAAGTCTAGACCGCAAAAGAGTCAAAAGCTCTCCGAGTAACATTTTTGAAGTTGTCGAGTTTTTTAATTCTCAAGACCCCCAGTGGTCCCCTATAATCACGTAGCTCAAAAACTAAGCAAGGTAGAGCGAAACGGACACAAATTTTGGATTAAAAACTATGACGATTTTTAAGGAACCCAACTAGGTCTCGACCCATCGGGGTCTGGACCTATCGGGTCAGAACCCAATGGGGTCCTCAGATGTGTATGAACTAAGTTAAAAAAAAAAAAAAATTAGTTAACTAATTATTGGCAAAACATTTTTGCTAAATTTAGCAAAAAAAATTGTGGGTTCAAAATCAGCCAATTTTCTTGTAGGTTTACAAGCTTTTTTTGCTAACATTACGGTTTTTTTTTTGAGTGTACATCCGTCCATCTGTCTTTGGAAAGCAAGATGCAGTCCAAACCAAAAGAGCTGTAAATTTGGTAAATGAGTATATTACTTAAGTGCAAAAAAGTCTTTTTACATTTTGGAGAGCATAAAAGATTCGTCACCGAAGAATTTAACACTCTCACTTGTTTTTTTGTGCATTTGTTAAAAAATGGAACATTTTTAAGTCTACACTTAAAAAATTATGTCATTAACTGTTTGTAGTTTATTTAAAAAGTTTTCCGTTTAGTCGTTTTTAAAAGAAAAAACATTTGTTTGATGTTCAGTTTTTATTAATGAACTACTTCAGTCCTTTGTTTCAAAAATAACACACTAAAAAATAAAGACTTTCATTAACATTTAATTTTTAAAGTCATTTATTTTTGTTCTGTAAGTAAAAACTACTGATTATTCGTTTGATTTTTAATGATTTGTGTAAGTAATATTTTTTTTTTAAATTGTTGGTATTTTTTAATGAAATATCATTAGTTTTTACCTACACAGTTATTTTTTGTAGAAAAAAAAATCAAAAAATTATTTATAGAAATATAAAAACATGTTTGTATCAAGTGACTTTGGCACGATGGGTAGAGTGTCTGGCCAGAATGTAGTTGATTGCGGGATCGATTCCCCAAAAATTTTATAAAAAAATTTAAAAAAAATATTTCAAAAAAAAATTGTAAAAAATTACCTACGAAATCATTAATTTTTATTGTTTTCGTAGGTTATTTTTTGAAATTTGTTGGTAAAAATAACAGTACTATCATTAATTTTTAATGTTTTCGTTGGTTATTTTTTTCGAATTTGTTGGTAAAAAAGAGTGAAAAAAACGTAATTTTTTAACGTTTAATGTTATTTATTTTAGAAAATTTTGTCAACAGTAAAAAATAAATGTTGATGTTTCTTAAAACAAATGAATAATTACTGGAATGGTTTTCAATTGTTTATTCACTGGTTTTAAGTGTGTTTTTCATTTGTTTTTGCCTACAAAATATTTTGAGTGTAAAGTTTAAGCTTGGTGAAAAGTAGTTTTGGTAAATAAATGAGAAAAAATGAAAAAAAAATTGATGAAAAAGAAGTTTTTGATGAATAAAACTAATTTTTGATAAAAAAAAAAAAATTTGAAGAAAAACAAGTAGAAAAGTTAAATTCGACTTGGCCGAATCTATGAATACCCTCCACAATGCCCATTGTAAGTGATAATAAATTTTTTAACGTGAAAAAATAACAGTTTTGATTAGAAATATTTTATTTTGTTTAAAATTTTTTTTTTAGTAATTTTTGAAAAAAAAAAAAAAAATAATTTACTAATTTTTTTTTTGAGTGTAAAATTTTTTTCGAGTGTATTCTTTTTGTTTTGGTATAAAAATATTTTTGAGTGACAAAAATACGTTGTAAAATATTTTTGTGACTTACCAATGTTTTTAAAACAGGTTTAACGGGTTTCCAACACGTGAATTTTAGGTGAAGCTAATCTGAAATTCACGGTTTTGCTAATAACTTTTGAACCACTGGACCGATTTGGCTGAAATTCAATACGAACGAGGCTGGAGGAACGCAAAATATATGTGCCAAGCTTCAGCATCCTCAGAATTGGTTTTCGAAAGTTATAGTGCTTTTTATCTCAAAAATTCACGAAAAACCCTTGCCGAAATTCAGTCTTTTGCTCATAACTTTTGAACCACTGGACCGATTTCGCTGTATTGCAATACCGACCTGACCAGGTAAATGCCCAACATATGTGCCAAACTTCAGGAGCCTCCGTTAAGTCTTTCAAAAGTTAGCGTGTTTTCAACAGACAGACAGACGGACAGACGGACGGACGGACGGACGGACGGACATCGCTAGATCGTCTTAAAATCGATCGAGGATCATGAATATATATACTTTATGGGGTCCTAGACCAATATTTCGAGGTGTTACAAACGGAATGACAAACTTATATATACCCTCTATCACTATAGTGGAGGGTATAAAAATAAGGGGAAAAAATTGATGAAAAAAAAACTGATAAAAAAAAAATTTTTGATTAAAAGAAAATTATGAATAAAAAATTAACGAAAAAAAAATTGATAAAAAAATTTGATGAAAAAAAAAATTATAATAACATAGTTTGATAAAAAAAAAATTTTATGAAAAAAAAAAAATTGAAGAAAAAAAATTTATGAAAAAAAAAATTGATGAAAAAAAATTTTGAGGAAAAACAAGTGAGAGTGTAAAATAAAAATTGTCAGGGCGTTTTTTTTGGGGGGGGTTGTTGGGGGTCAGTGGGGGAACCTCAGAGTACCTTCCCATCGCGATAAATATACCAAATGTTTCATTTATTTAACAAAAATACCAAAAACATGTAAAAAGGGTGTATTTTTTCAGATGTGTGTGCAGTTCTTCAAGGGGGAACTTTTTTCCCCCTGGCCCGATTTTGCCGATTCACGAACTTTGCCTGCCTATGAATATGAGACATATTTGTGCCAAACTTCAGGACCTGTTTTATTTTGGACTGCATTGTGTTATCTACAGACAGACAGACAGACAGACGGACGGACATTCACAGAATGTCTTAGAATCGATCATAGAACAATAATATATGAACTTTATGGGGTCCCCGACCGATATTTCGATGCGTTACAAACGGAATGACAAAGTGAGTATACCCCCATACTGTAGTTGGAGGGTATAAAAATGGATGAAAAAAAAAATTGACGAAAAAAAGGTTTGATGAAAAAAAAGTTTAATGAAAAAAAACATTGAAGAAAAAAAAAATAATGAAAAAAGTTGGTGGAAAACTAAATTTTGATAAAAAAAAAATGATGAAAAACAAAAAAAAAAAAATTTACGAAAAACTTTTATGAAAAAAAATTTGATGAAAAATTTTTATGAAAAATAATTATATGAAAAAAAGTTTGATGAAAAAATTGATGAAAAAAAAAATCTGATGCAAAAAAAAGTTTGATGAAAAAAAAAATTTGAAGAAAAAAAAAAAAAAAATTGATAAAAAAAAATGTTGATGAAAAAAAATTTTGATGAAAAAAATCATGTTACGTTTTATTCATCAGCTGGTGAAAAAAGTTTATATTCACCAGCAGGTGAATTTTAACCAATTTACAAACCGTAGGTACAAACCTTTTTGGTTTTAAGAAAATGAAAACAGTAATTCTTATTTTCTTTTTTGTTAGCCGGTAGCTTGCATACACTCTTATAAATTTTTGTTGAAATTTACCCACTTTATTGTAGGTAACTGTTCTCCTACAATAAAGTGGGTAAAAATACTCTATGTGTTTAAATTTCAACATTTGCACACAAAATGTGTACAAATAATAAACATTTTGTGTGTACACACCGCTTTCAAAATTCTTTACCAATAAACATAAAGTGTGTAATTTTAAAATTTTTGTGTTTAGAAAAGCATTTATTTGTGTTTAAAAATGCATTTTAAATGCATAAAATTGCGCATTAAATGTCTTGCAATTAAAATTCCTCAAAAGAAATAAAACCAAATAATAAATTTTTATTATTTTTATAGCTTTTATTTCAACTATAAGCGGTTTAATTATACTTAACAGTTATAACTATGGATACAATACGCATAAATTTAAATTGATATGGAAATTTTTTTTAAGAAATGCTTTAAGACTAAAAACTACATAGAAAAGGTGAAATTATATATTAAAATTAATAAAATTAATGAACGCATTGAATTATCTTGCTCCATAAATGTCGCCATTTTCGCAAATTTCTGCATAACGCTTCATTTAAATACATTTTTTGTTGAGACCGCTGTTTCTGCAAATAAATTAAAAATGTAATTTTAATATTATAATGAATAAATTGCAATTATTATCAAAAATAAAATACTTACAAATAATCACAATAAACAGAGAATTCGCTGGAATCTAAATTTTGATTTTATCAGTTGCATCCATATGTCCGAACTAAACTGCAAGTATATAAAAATGTTAAAATTTTTAATTGAAAGATTTTCGAAATTTTTTCTATATAAAAATGCTCAGAAACTGGGATGTTTTTTCTACAGATTTTTTTACAATTAAAAACAATTTTCTATTGAAAAGTTCTATAAATCTTAAAACTTTTTTCTAGAAAAATTCTAAGAATATAATATATTTTTTATATAGAAAAATTCTTAGAACCTGAGATATGTTTTCTATAGAAAAATTCTCATAATCTGAGATATGTTTTCTATAGAAAAATTCTCAGAATCTGAGATATTTTTTCTATAGAAAAATTCTCAAAATCTGAGATATTTTTTCTATAGAAAAATTCTCAAAATCTGAGATATTTTTTCTATAGAAAAATTCTCAGAACCTTAAATATTTTTTCTATAAAAAATTCTCAGAATCTGAGATATTTTTACTATAGAAAAATTCTCGGAATCTGAGATATTTTTTATAGAAAAATTCTTAGAATCTAAGACATTATTTCTATAGAAAAATTCTCAAAATCTGAGAAATTTTTTAAAAGAAAAATTTTAAAAATCTAACACATTTTTTCAATAGAAAAATTTTCTGAATCTAACACATTTTTTCTATAAAAAACTATTCTCAGAATATGTGACATTTTTTCCATAGAAAAATTCTCAGAATCTGAAACATTTTTTCTATAGAAAAATTCTCAGAATCTGAGACATTTTTTCTATAGAAAAATTCTCAGAATCTGAGATATTGTTTCTATAGAAAAATTCTCAGAATATGGAATTTTATTTCTATGAAAAAGTTCTCAGAATCGGACATTTTTTCTATAGAAAAAATCCTAGAATCTAAGACATTTTTTCTATAGAAAAATACTCAGAATCTAACACATTTTTTTCATAAAAAAAATTCTCAGAATCTGAGACATTTTTTCTATGGGAAAATTCCCAGAATCTAAGACATTGTTTCTAGAGAAAACTTGTTAGAATCTACGACATTTTTTCTACAGAAAAATTCTCAGAATCTGAAAATTTTTTTCTAAAGAAAAATACTTAGAATTTAAGACGTTTTTTCTGTAGGAAAATTCTCAGAGCTTGAGAAATTTTTTGTATAGAAAAATTTTGAGACATTTTTTTCTCACAAAACTTATTTTTCTGAGACCTTTTTTCTTTAGAAAAATTCTTGGAGTCTTAGACTTTTTTCTACGGAAAAATTCCCGAAATCTGTGACACTTTTTCTATTAAAAAATTCTCAGAATCTGAGAATCTGAGATGTTTAGACATTTTTTAATAGAAAAATTTTCAGAATCTGAGACATTTTTTCTATAAAAAAATACTGAGAATATTTTACAGAAAAACTTTCAGAATCTGAGACATTTTTTTTTTGAGAAGAATTCTTAGAATCTGAGATATCTTTTGTAAGAAGAATTATTAAATCTGAGATTTAAATTTTATAAAAATGTTCAACATCTCAGACGTTTTTCTATCGAAAAATTCTAAAAATCTCTGAAATAGATTGTTGCTGTACTTACCTTAATGATATTCAATTGCCAAAAATGTATCTTTAATATCACGAACTAATAAAATCTCCTTTAGTTTTTGTTGAATTTGCTGAATTTCCGTTGTATTTCTTCTTTAAATTTACAAGTTTTATAATGGATGTATCTTTATATATTCCCATCACTTATATTTCGAATATTTTTCTGTTTTTATTATTTTTTTCGCGATTTGCTTTTATTTTGTTGCAAGGCTCACAAATTTTCTGTAATTAATTTTATTTTATTTTAATTTTTGGGTTCTGACAATTTCAATTTATTTTTTATTTACACATTTAATGCTCAATATCGGAAATTAAACACAAAATGTTTACTATACTCATTTAATGTGTAATTTTAAAATTCTTGTGTTTATTTTTCTAGAAATATTTTTATCAAAATACAAAATACTGTATAAAGTGTGTAATTTTAAAATTTTTGTGTGCAAATTAGATTTTTAAACACTTCGTGCTTAATTTTACTCGTTGTGTGTTATTTTACACAGAAATTTACCCACTTTATAGTAGTAATTTTACAAGGAGTTTTTAGAGTGTAGTCAAATTTTTAAAATTAGACACCAGCCTAAAAAAATTATCATGTTAAAATATCTCCGAATCAGAGACTTTTTCTAATGAAAAAACGTCTCACAATATTTATAGGAAAAATGTCTCAGAATCTAAGACTTTCTATAGAAAAAATGTCTCAAAATCTGAGACTATTTCTATAGGAAAAATGTCTTAGAACCTGAGACTTTTTGTATAGGAAAATTTCTTGGAATCTGAGACATTTTTGTATCGGAAAAAGTCTCAGAGTATAGTATAGAAAACTGTCATAGAATCTAAAGCCTTTTCGTATAGAAAAATGTCTAAGAATTTAAGACTTTTTCGTATAGAAAAATGTCTTTTCCGTTTAGAAAAATGTCTCAGAGGCGGAGATTTTTTCGTTTAGAAAAATGTCTCTTATAATGAGTCTTTTTTGTATAGAAAATGTGTCAGAAACTAAGACTTTAAAATAAAATGTCTCAGACTCTGAGACTTTTTCGTATATAAAAATTGCTCAGAATCTGAGACATTTTCGTTTATAAAAATGTCTCAGAATCTGAGACTTTTTCTATAGGAAAAATGTCTCAGAACCTGATACATTTTCTAAAGGAAAAATGTCGCAGAATCTGAGACTTTTTCTATAGGAAAAATGTCTCAGAATCTGAGTCTTTTTCTATAGCAAAAATGTCTCAGAATCTAAGACTTTTTCTATAGCAAAAATGCCTCAGAATCTGAGACTTTTTTATACAAAAAGTGCCTCAGAATCTGAGACTTTTCTATAGAAAAAGTGTCTCAAAATGTTAAATTTTTTCTAAATTAAAAATGTCTCAAAATCAAGACTCGAAATCTGATTATTTCTCATTAAGCTATTAATTTCTAGCAATTTCTATTTCATTTATTTTTGAAAAAATTTAAATTACCATCAGTCTCAACTAACCATTATAAAGTTTTAAAGTAAAATATGTATAAAGTTTTCATTTTTTTTTTTTTTGTAATGAAATCCTTTCTATTTTTTTGCATATTATTACTATTTAATTCTCTTGTGTGCTAAACAAAAACCTAACCCTGAACTTTTTGAAGTGTTGCAGGCAACATATGTTGATGATGTTAAACAATTTTGAGCTCTTGAGCATTTCAACAGCAGTAAGTAGTTGTTGCTTCGAGTAAAACGTTGCAATTTTTCCATTATAATTTTTCTTTTTGTTTGTGTTTTTTTTTTCTTTCTTTTCTACTTTTTACTTTTTTTATATTATTGTCAAGATAAGTTAAAAAATGCGGAAAAAAAATTAATTAAATACATTGACAGTGATACATAGAAAATAAGAAGAAAAAAATAACAACTGCAAACTGTTTACTAAATAAAAGTTGTTTTCTGTTTGTACTGATGCATTATTAAATACAAATGATAAAAAATAAAACATAAAATAAACTACTTTAACCTTTTAAACATTTTAAAATAAGGGGGAGGCGTTAAAAAGTTACACTTAAAAAAAAAGAATAAAAAAGTAAACTTTCTCCATAATTTTTGTTTCTGTGCAGAATAATTTGACCGATTCCTACACACAAAAAATTATTGACTAAAAATTTTCAATTAAATCTATTGATCAACAAAATTGAAATAAGTCAATCAATGTTTTGATTGAAATTTTTGTTATTTTCTTTAACCGTCGAACTACAAATTTTCAACATATCAGATTTTTGTTCGGATTTTACCTTTTTTTATTGTTGGCAACATATTATTTTTATATGGCAAAACAGATGCATTTTTTCATAATTTTATCACAAACTTACAATTTCATTCGTTAAATCAATCATTATTTTGATTGAATATATATTAAAAATTTATCAAATATGTGATCTAAATCGAAAAAGTGTTTGATTAAAAAAATTTTCAATTAATCACCAACAATTTGATGATTGGTATAACAATTTTGTTGACTGGAGGAATTTCAATCAAAAAATTGATTGAATCCGCGTTTTTGTTGATTAAAATTGGTTTCAAATTCTTTCTGTGGACTAAAAAACTCCGTTTAAAATTATATTGTAAAATTTTTTAACCATACAATAACAAATCATGTACTAATTTTACCTAACCCTCTCGGTGTAGCAAAGCAGACCAAGGGCTCTGGTGTGAATCGAACCCACGCACAGTGGGGTGGATGATACCTAAAATGGCGATTAATACATAGAAGACTTAATTTTAAAATATTATAATTTTTTATTGATGAGTAATCTTAAACACATAAAAACACAGCATTTTCGAAAAAAAAAACATTGAAAAAAATTTTTTTTTAACCTGTTAGGCGCTTTATTGTTTTTCGGATATAATATCTTATTTCACAATTTTTGCTGTAACTTTGGAACAAAAAGCTTTACATTTATAAATAAAATGGCACATTATAGCGAACTTAATGTGCTATTAAAAACTTAAAAAAGTAAATATATCGTATGTGTTCTTATTAGTATAATTTTAATTTAAAATTCGATTTTTGTTTTTCACTAAATCTCATTAATGTACAAATTTATCTCAAAAAGTCCCGAAACAGAAGATTAAAATTTTTTTATTAATGGATAATCATAATTTAATAAAACGCAGCATTTCAGAAGAAAAATTGGAAAAAATATTTTTACCTGTTAAACTTTTTTTTCTGTTTTTCGGAAAAAGCCTAATTCACAATTTTCGCTGTAACTTTGACATCAAAAGAATAAGTAAATAAATATAAAATAAATAAAATATGTATTCAAATTCTGATAAATTTTTATTATTATGTTTTGAGCGGGTTTATTCTAGCACGAGGTCATTATTTCCTTTACTAATTAAAACTATGATATTCTCATAGAATAATTTTCAAGAAATTAATTTTTCCGTTTTTAAATTTATTTATGTTGGTAATTTTTTTCAAGACTTAATCCACACATGTTTCGGGATTTGTCAGATCCCATTGTCAAGATTATTTAGCAAAAAAAAAAATATGAGAATATCATAGTTTTAGTTGGTAAATGAAATAATAACCTCGACCTAGAATAAATCTACTTAAAATAAAATATGTATTCTTATAAGTATTAATTCAATTTTAATCAAGTTTTTATTTTTCACTTAATTCAGTTAATGTGAACATTTATCTCAAAAATTTACAGACGAAAATTTTTAAAGGATCAGAACAGAATAATTTAAGGTCTAGTTGATGAGGTTATGTATGGTGTATCTTCATCAAAATCACTCACGCACTCATCTCTCACAAAACAAAAAACAACAAAATACCAAAAAATATGGAAATTGAGAGTATTTTAACACAACAAGTAAGAGTGATGTGCCGAATCTTCTATACCATCCAAAACGTTACAAAATTACAAAAAAATTTGGGGGGCATTTTTGATAGGGGCTCGGAGGGGGACGTAGGGGGCACTTTCACCCTTGCGATTAATCATTGCAAATTAATTTTTATTGGTTTTTGCACTTAAGTAATACAATTGCATTATTATTACATATTTTTTTATAACCACGCCCCAAAAAGGGGGCGGGCGTGCGTGTGCATGATTTAAAATAACTCACGCACCCATCTCTTATAAACAGTACACTCATGAGCTGCAGTTACAACTACCATACGGAATATAAGGACAAAATATTATAAAAACAACTTGATTTTTAGTCTTTTTTTTTCAAATAGATTTTTAGCAACTGGAGTTCTTTCACAAAAAAATTGATAAGTCAAAAACCACAAAAAACCGCAAAGGGACATTCAGGGATTTATTAGATGAAATCATATATTTAAAGACCATATAACCGGATTTTCACTCTTTCACAGACAAAGTTGTTGAAACTCAATATTTATATCAAAAATACCCTATTTTTAGAGCATTTTTATTATTTTTTTTTTTTTTATATTTCCAAAACATTTATCTAAACCAAAAAATTTTTTTTATATGCTCAAATACCTAAAGTAGACTGATCCATTATGAAGCTTTCAATTTTAGAAGTCTTTATACAAAATATAATTACTTGAAATATCAAAATTTTCACTTTAAATCAATGCGCGCAAAAATAATAAAAATAATTGAACTTTAAACACACACTGTAAATAAAGTATACAACTTAGAACTTTGTTTTTTGCCATTATTGATGTTGAATTTTATCTACTTTAACCTGGTACCAAACACGGTTGTGAAAGTTAATGTTCATCTATTGAATTAATCGCCACTTTGGATGCATTTCACCCCTCTGTGCCACGATTTCCACATTTAAATGTTAGCATTCCACCATTTAGCCTACTGGGGCGCCTTGTTGTTAAAAAAAAAAAAAAAAAACTTCATAGCATTAAATAAAAGATTTTTCTGATGATTTCGTTTAAAATATTTAGTCATATTCTGAAAGTGTATAAATCTGTTGTAAGCAAATACGCATAATTCCAACATATGTTGCTTTAGACCGGAATTTTTTTGTATGGCAAATAAATTTTGCTCCTAATTTAAACGTTCAGGCAAATTTTCATTCTTCTTGGTTTAAAACTAATGAGGTACCAGTTTGAGGCCAATCGGATCAAACAAACCCGAGGCGCCCTGCGATCAAAGTTTTGGTTTCTTGAAAATTAAAAAAAAAAATGATAAAAAAATATGTCTTGTGGCACATCACATTTATTAATATTTATGCATTTAAATCGAATATTTAAAAACAAATTTTAAAATGGGTCAAGCAGTTTTCGAGATATCTCTATTTGAAATTTGCTAAAAATGGCGCGTTTTTCCTACGTTCACGTATTAAAACAAAAAATCTTGAAATTTTTCCCTTGGCCAATTTTAAATTTAAACTTTTTTTGAGCCAATTCTGATAATTTTAATCCGTGGCGCTCATTGACATAGTTTTCGATTTTCAGAAAACTTCCACCAAAATATTGGACAAAAATATCTTGCAATGCATTCTTCCTAGTAATTTTGGCATGCTGCATACGAAAACAAGTAAGAAAGTTATAGTCGGACAAGACCGACCATATGATACCCTACACCAGTGTTTTCCGGAAAATGGGCCCATGTCCAAACATGGACCGATTGGACCCATCTTTTGTTAGATCTTTATTTAGTGTAGAAAACACACACAGATCAAATTCTAGTGAAATTGGTTTATTTTTTTGTCAATAGACCGATTTAACTGAATATCGGTCGAAATTTTTATATGGGGACTAAGTCCAAAAACGGCCCAAATGTATTCCGATTTGATAAGGTGGCCAAAGTACACGTTTAACACATAAAAATAAAATTTTAATCAAATATTTTAATTTTTATGAATTTTGAGGGAATTATGTGAATATCGGGAGGGTGGTTTGTATGGGGACTACTAGAAGGACTGAACCGATTTCTTTGAAATTTGGTTTGATGGTTTGTGCATATAAAATATTATTACCTGATAAATTTCGAAACGATATCTATTATAATATGGTTTTCAGAGTCATTTAAGCCGAATCCAAAGGGGGCGTTTGTATGGGGGCTAGGTCTTAACGTAGACCGATTTGCTCCAAATTCAATAGGCTTCCTTGGGCCAAAAGATGCTACAGTTTCAAATTTCAAGACAATTGATTGAAAATTGCGACCTGTATCTGGCTTAAACCGACATACTGACTGACGGACAGACGGACAGATGGACGGACAGACGGACTGATTCTGAGTCTAATTCTGAGTCTATCGATATACTTGAAGGTAGGTCTAGGACCAATATTTCGGGTAGTTACAAACATCAGCACAAACTCATTATACCCTGTACCACAGAGTGGTGTAGAGTATAAATATTTGTGAAATCGGTGGAGCGGTTTTCGAGATATCGCCATTTTAAATTTGTCAACAAATTTCCAAAAATGTCTTGTTTTTCTTACGTTCTTACGTTTTTACAAAAAATCTCAACATTTTTTCCATTGACTATTTCATAAAGCTTGAGACAAGCTTTCATTTAAACTTCATTCGAGTGAAATCAGACCATTTTAACCCATGGCGCCCTTTGATCAAAGTTTAAAGTTTTTCGTGAAAATTTTTTTCAAAACCAAAACTGTGATCGAAGCTCTATGAAAGGATCAAGGAAAAAAAATATTTTTTTTTTTTTAATTTTTTGACATTTGGAAAAAAAAAATATTTTTTTGCAAATTACCAATATCTCAAAAACCGTTGGACCGATTTTAATTTGTATACCCTTCAACCACAGTATGGTGGTTTACTCAATAGGTTGGTTCAAAAATGTTTTTTGCGTTCTCATTTCCCTATTTTATGTAATTTGGTGCAAATAACTTTGGCTGATTTTTTCCGATTTTTAAAAAAATGTTTTGAACCGTTACGAGCATAATTTTGGATCCATAGTGCATATGAAAAACCACTCTGTGGTACAGGGTATATTGGCTTTGTACTGATGTTTGTAACTACCCGAAATATTGGTCCGAGACCTACCTTCAAGTATATCGATAGACTCAGAATTAGACTCAGAATCAGTCCGTCTGTCCGTCCATCTGTCCGTCCGTCCGTCTGTCGGTTTAAGAGTATACTGTATACCGATCGACGCAGAATTACTTTTTGAGTGGATTTAGCGATGTCCGTCCGTCTGTCCATATTTACTTTGTACTCACGATATAAGTCGCAATTTTTATTCGATTCGTCTGAAAATTGAAATTAAAGCTTCTCATGACTCAATGGCGAAGCCAATTGAAAAATCGGCCCATGTTTAGACCAAACGTCCCCTTCAAATTTAGCTCAAATGCCTAATAGCCGTATTTAAATAGAAAACTTTTTTAAATTTTTCATTTTGTATTCATTTTGTGTTCATAAATGCATAAAAAAATGCTGCCCTATATTCAGATAAATCGGTTAATTGGCAACAAAAAGAAGCCTATTTCACTCAAATTTGGTGTTTGTTTTAATAATTAAATTTCCAAAAAAAAACATTGATTCAATTGGTTCATGTTTGGACTTGGGCCTCATTTTCCGGGAGACACTGGAGTAGGTTATTTTATAGCCGGTCTTGACCGACTATAGTTTTTTAACATCGTTTTCAGCGCATCAAAATTAATATTAAATTAAAAATTTCAAAAATCCAAAATTTTGATCGCCGGGATCCATGGATTAATTTAATCTTATTGGCCCCAAATTTGTACCACATAATCTTTAGGTCTAGTTAAATAAAAATTTCCCGGATACTTTGGTAAATGGAAAGTTGACGAAAAAATGCCACTCTAACGTTGCATACAGCAACACCACTTGCTTTTCTTTTTTATACATATAAAAAAAGTATACGCTCTACTTAACTTCTTCAAACACGCACACACTTACACATCACAGAAATAGTGCATAAGGATGATGGGCACGAAATTTGCAGTTGAAACAGAAACCAACCCGTAGTTTCACTATTCAATACAGTGGTCTGAGAAATAAGATTTTAATATTAAAATCGTTTTACATTTTTTATTGTTCGAAATTCTACCAATTTAAATTTCGTTTTAACACCTCCACACAGAAAGAAAATTGAGTAAATTTTTAATGCTTTTGAGTAAAAAATTACTCAATTTTGCACCAGTAAACGATTTAATAGTATTGAGTAAACTTTTAATAAACAATAATTAAATGCTTACTACAAAATTTGAGTAAATTTTTAATTGACTCAATTAAAACTTTACTTAACATTTTTCGATTTTTTAAGTAACTTTTTAATTGTGTCAAGTAAAAATTTACTTAAAATTTACCAAATTATTTTTTAAAAAAATTTAAAAAAGTTTCACATTTTTTTCATTCAAAAAACATTTCAAACTTTACCAAATATTGGAAAATTTCATAAAGATGAGTTCAAACTTTCATATACATATGCAAAAAGCTATGAACTAAATGAAAATTCAAAACATCAAGACAATAAAAAAAATATTAAATTTATATTAAATTGTTTACTCACAGGTTTTTTCTTTAATTTTTGGGTAAATTTTTAATTGCGTCAATTAAAAAATTACTCAATTTTTTTTTTAATTAAAAGAGGTGATTACTCAAATTATTTTTCTCAATATTATTTTCTGTGCTATCACACATTGAATATCAGTATAGAACCCATTGTAGTGTACATATTATTGATGTTGATCGATTCTAAAATATTCTAGCGATGCCCATACGTCTGTGCAAAGCACTATGCAATCCAAACTAAGTTCTACACTACTGAAGTTTAGCACGAATATGTCTTACTAGTCAGTCAGATTTTAACAATTTTACGTGTGCTACGGAATCTTTATTTTATTCAGAACCTTGACAATTTTTTAAAGTGGATGATCGAAGTAAAATATATATTCTTCGGTAATCAGAAAAAAATTTTATTTTTATTTATTCAAAAAAACTACCTGCTCTAGAAAACGATTCCTTTTGAAACAATTTCAAACAGAAATCATTGATTCTGGAATGTTAAGTAGAAGGGATTGTAGCGTAATATAATGGGTTCTGTTTATGAAAGGAAAATTGTTTGGAACTGAAAACTAAAGTATGGGGTGTTATCACTTTGTCAATTCATATGTAACGCATAGAAATCTTCGTCGGGGACCACATAAGTTATATATATTTTTTGATTCATGATAGATTCTAAGACATCCTAGCAATGTCCGTGTGTCCGTCCGTCTGTCTGTGGGAAACACGATGTAGTCCAAACTAAAAGAGCTAAGCTCCTGAAGTTTGGCATAAATATGTCTTATGATCATATGCTGGTTAAGTTCTAAAAAAGCCTCGTCAATAAAATTGTTGTTTTCAGATCCTTCTATTAAATTATTATGGGCGAAAACATATTGTGCGTTCTTTAAAAAAAAATATATAAAATTTTTTGCACCAGCCCACATATGCTACTTGACTTTGTTAAATATAAAAACATCAAAAAAAAAATACAATTTTTTTTTTTTTTTTTAAAACTACACAAATTAAAATATTTAAGTGTTGTTATATAAATCCGCAAATTGCAAATGAATTTTAATTTTTCCAAATTAAAAAAACCTCAAAAATAGAAATGATAAATATTGTTTAATTAGAAAAAACGTTTTTATAAAAATATATTTAAATTTTTCTCAATTAGGTAAATACCATAAAAAACAATTACAAATATAGTTTTTAATGTGGAGTTTATTTTAAACCGCTCTCGATATATAAACACTTTAATTGTTTAAATTACAACTTATTTTATTAAATACATATACATCCGTTTACATACAGTTAGAAAAACTAAAATTATTATACAAAAATAAAAATAAATATTATTAAAATATTTTAAAATTAACATTGTTTATTTTATTCAATTAGTTTAATACACAAAAGTTTTTCTATAATTTTTTTCAACTTCGTTTTAAAATTTGTTTAAACAAAAAAAAATAAAATAAACTTATAAAATTTTATTATTAATTTAAAATTTTCTGTTGAAATTATATCTAAAAAGTCTTTCCCTAGCATTTTATTAAAATCTTCTTTAGGGAACCGAAAATATTTTGAGACAATTTGTGATGTTTAAAATTTTTACTATACAAAATAAATTTTAATTCTAATTGTTTACTATTTACAATTTCTATGCTAATGTAAATTTATTTTCTATCTTTTTTAGGTAAGTGATCAGATTTATTTTCGAATATTAAAGAATATAAGTAAGTATTCAAAATATAAATTTTGCTATTTTTGAACTACACCTTAGACTTTAATGAACGGACTATTTGGAAATAGAAAAAATCGCCCAAAGAAAAATCGCCCAAAAAAGAAAATGAAATTTCGCTCAAAAATTTTTCATACAAATTTGGGCCATATTTCATATTAAAAGTTACCTAAAATTTTTGGGCACATTTTCATAGTTTTTGGTGCAAATTTCGAAATAAAATATTGAGTGATTTTTCATTACAAAAAATTGCCCAAAAATAAAATATGAAAAATTGCCCGTTTGGTTTAAATTTTTGTCAAAGTCTTAAAATGTCAAAACCGAAATAAGTTGCAATGAAACAGAAAAATTACATACCCTACATAGTGGAACAGCCTAAAACAAATAGTTTATTATTTTTTTTAGAAACAAAACAGCAAGTTGTTTTGTTTTTTTTTTTTTATAAATTATATACATAATTCTGCTGGGAATCGAACTGACAACCCCTGCACTTACTTTCAGATTATCACACTTCATACAAATCTACCGCTGCCAGTAAAAAATCAAAAGTAATGAATTAAAAAACAGCATGGAGGTGCGCTTTCATTGCACCTCAATGCAATTTTTTATATATGGGGCATTCCATGCCAAATCGGACACTTTGAAATTTTTTTTTTTTAGATTTCCCCAATTTGGTTACAGTTTTTAGTACCCTTCGAAAACTCCTTCGTGTTAAATTTTCAGATTTTTTGATAACCCGTTCAAAAGATATCGAATTTTTAAAAATTGGTAGTTTGTTTCTTTACTCAAACTTCTTTTCCTCATAACTTCTTCAATACTAGTCCAAATTTAAATTTTTTTTTTTTTTCAAAATTTTTATTATTTTACATACTTTTTAAAAAAGTTTTAAAATTTAAATCTCATTTTTGAAAATGTATGTAGGTACTCTTTGATTTTTTTGAATTTTTTTTGTGTAAAACTTCTATCGATTCTACAAATTTTTTGCCCAGAAGGATCGTGGGATAACGATTATTACTATTTTTTAAATTTTTAGAAAAAATTTTATTGTAATTTTCCAATCTTAAAATCTTTTCTACTGCTCCAATGGTGCGTCATAGAGGGGTCCTTTATAAGACCGACCCCCATTAGTATTAACGTCGTAACATTTCTTTGGAACAAACTAATACCCTATCTCCAATTCCTAAGGGGGGTCCCACACAAAATGACATTTTTTTAAATTTGCTCCAACCGCTCTAACTGCCCTAATAGTGCCCTTAGAGCAACAAAATGTATGACCGACCCACAATATTTTTTTAGTCCAAACATTTTCTCTGAATGCACCTACCCTTTATCTCTAACTGTTTAGGCGATCCCCATACAATTTTTTTTTATTTTTTGTAAATTTGTTTTATTAAATCAGCTTCTACCGGTCTAATGGTGCGTCCGAAAGGGGTCATTAGTGAGACCGACCCCCATTTATTTTTACCCTACAACATTTTTTTAAAACATACCTACGCCCTATCTCCACTCCCTAAGTAGGCTTCTATTCAAAATTAAATTTTTATAAAATTTGCTACAACTGGTATTTGTATGGGAGCCTACTTAAAAAATGTTGTAGGGTAAAAATAAATGGGGGTCGGTCTCACTAATGACCCCTCTCGGACGCACCATTGGACAGGTAGAAGCTGATTAAATAAAACTAATTTACAAAAAATAAAAAAAAAATTTATGGGGACCGTCTTAACAGTTAAAGATAGAGGGTAGGTGTGTTCAGAGAAAATGTTTGGACTTAAAAAATATTGTGGGTTGGTCATACATTTTGTTGACCTAAGGGCACTATTAGGGCAGTTAGAGCGGTTGGAGTAAATTTTAAAAAATGTCGTTTTGTATGGGAGCCTCCTTAGAAATTGGAGATAGGGTATTAGTTTGTTCCAAAGAAATGTTACGACGTTAACACTCAAATTTGTAACATTTACTTAGAAAAATCAAAAGTTGAACCAAAAATCTCACTCTGATGAACTAAGAACCTTTTCCATTAAGTTAATGAGATATAAGATTATTGTAATTAAAATTCAGTTTTTTGCGTTGAATAGATAAAGGTTAAAATTTATTAAAACTTGTTTAAACTTTTGTGTGCAACCTTGTTTTTTTAATATAATTAAAAAGTGAACGAATTCAAATTAAAAATTATAAAAATACCAGACTGCCAATTAAATAAACATTATTTAACTTTAATACAAACAACAAAAAATAATAACAAGCAAACAAAACAAATCAATCATTTAATTTTTGTTTTTTTTTAACATTAACAATTTTTTTTTTTTGACGCAGCATCCTCATCATCACATACCAAATGACATTTGACATGTCATTATTATTATTAAAAAAAAAATAAAAAAAAATTAATATAAAATAAATGATATACTCTGATTACGCTGCTGTAGACGATGATAATTTGCATTCAATTTGAAATTTAATAAAATTATTATAAACACAATCTATGACTTTATGAGTATTTCAATAACTTTTCATCAAATTGAAAATACATTTTCCAAACCAAAAAAAAAACATATTTTCAAATTGACATACTCTGACAAATGTCATTAAAAAATTTAATCGAAAATTTAATTTAAATTAAAAACTTATTTTCATTTAGTAATTTCAATAAAAATAAAATGATGCCTTAATGTTTAAATAGTGAAATTTTATAAAAAAAAATTATAAAAGGAAAATCAAAGTTAATTTAACAAAATCATTATTGTTTTATCAAGCATAGCAAACCGCTTAACCCTTCATTTAATTTTGAAACAATTGAAAATGTCACCCCAAGGGTATAAGTATGCAAATCTACATTTTTTTCTAATAGTGCATTTACACTGGTCCCCTAAGCTAGCTTAAAGTAGATTGTGGCTCCAATCCAGTTTCAATCTATTAGATTGCCCATACAAATTTATTTTTTTCAATCTAGTAGTTTAGGCTCTAATCGGCAAACGCAATCTGGTAAAGTTAGATACAACTCTGTATTTCTATTATTTGCATTTTCCAACACTGAAAAACACCGACACAAAGCCTGCCGTTTTGATGACGCCGCCAAGTATGTTTATGCCGCCGTCATTGTTATTTGTAAACGCCGTCACTGTCCTTGTTAATCATACGACGACTAATTACCGTCGCTGTCTTTTGACGCAGTCACACACATTTATTACCAACTTGTTGTTATAAATGCCAATCTTAATCTTCTCAAATGTAAAAAATGACAATGTAAACGGTACAGATTGCAAAGTAGATTAAAATCGCAATTTACTAGATTAGAAATCCAATGTAAACGCACTATAAGAGTATAAAACTGAAATTTATCATTTCACCTTTAAAATTAAGTGTGTGTGTATTTTTCATTTGATAATTGTACGCAAAAAACACGAAATAATATAATAATTCAAATTGTGCGTAGTACGAACTGTTATTGCAAATTTATCCTCTTCATCTAATGTAATTTATCAATTTCCGTTTCCGCTACATTTCTTGAGGCGAAATGGTTAAAGCAATGTAAAAGCCAAAAATAACATGTTAATATATATGCATACAGTTGTGGATAGAAAAATAGTTATAAAATGGAGTTATATGGCGAATCTTAAAATACGCTTCTTATTTTTTAAGAGTTCTGTTTGAAATTTTGATGAGTTTCGCCGTGAAGTCACATGTTGATAAACACGTTAGCTTCCGTAATAAAGTAAAAAAAAATAATATTTTACACTGTATTTCGGCCATGCCGAACTTAAATAAACCCACTAGGGCTGGGGTTTTGGATAATGGGATTCTAACGGGATAAAAATGTGATGAAAAATTATTCTGTGGTACTTTTTATATCCGGCAGAAAAAAATTCTAAAAAAGTGCTTTTTGTAAATTAAATTTTTTAGAAAAACATTCTAACAAAGGCACCTTTCACACTCAAAAAAAAAACCTTGTCAAATTACTAGAAAAAATCTCGTAATCCAATATTTGACAGTTTTCCTTGATTTTTTAACAAATAATTTTCGATCGAAATTTTCAGTTTTTTTTGTAATTTTACAGTTTTCCTTGTAATTTTACAAATTTTCAAGATTTAAAAAAAAAAATCTAGTAAATTTACGAGAATTTCTTGTAAATTTTATTTTGCCAAAAAAGTTGTAAATTTACAATTTTATTGATAAAATGCTTGTAAAATTACAAGAAAGCTCGTTATTTTTACTAGGAATTTTCGTAAAATAAGGAATTTAGTAAAATCACGAAAGCTCCTTGTAAGTTTTATCGCGTCAAAAAAAATTTAAATTTACAATTTTTTGGTAAAAAGCTTGTAAAATTACAAAATTATTGGTAAAAAGCTTGTAAAATAACAAGGGATTCTTGTCAAATAGGAGGTAGCAAAAAACAAGTTACAAGCTTTTCTTGTAATTTTACAAGGTTTTTTTTAATGCGGTGAAACGGGAAAACATTTGTACGTTGGTACTTTTAACAGAAACTTGAAATTCCACCAAGGCAGAAAAATACAAACGGACCATTATTGCCAAAGCACCTTGCACGGTAGTACACAAAAAAAACCTTGTAAAATTACTAGAAAAAGAGTCCTAATCCAATTTTACCAATATTTTAACGCTTTCCCTGTTTTTAATAAATATTTTCGATCGAAATTTTTGGTAATTTTACAAATTTCCAAGGTTGTTTAAAAAAAAAAACAAATTAATTCACGAGAATTACTTGAAAGTTTTATTGCGCCAAAAAAGTTGTAAATTTACAATTTATTGGTAAAAAGCTTGTAAAATTACGAAAAAGCTCGCAATATTTACTAGGCATTCTCGTAAAGTAGGTGGTAGAAAATAATCTAGTAAAGTCACGATAAATTTAAAAAAAAAATTTAAATTTACAATTTTATTGGTAAAAAGCTTGTAATTTTTACTAGGAATTCTGGTAAAATAAGAGGTAACAAAAAAAAATGTTACAATATTTTTTGTCAAGTTTTTTTTTAACATGATAGCGCCACTTCAGTTTGACTATATATAAGCTACCGATTAATAAAAAAGAAAATAAGAACTACTGTTTTCATTTTCTTAAAACCAAAAATTCTAGTAACTTGGATTTTTAACTTTGTAATAATTCACCTCGTGGTGAATATAAAAAAATTTTTAATAAAACGCAATTTAATTTTTTATACCCTCCAACTACAGTATGGGGGTATACTCACTTTGTCATTCCGTGTGTAACGCATCGAAATATCGGTCGGGGACCCCATAAAGTATATATATTATTGACCAGTGATCGATTCTAAGACATTTTAGCGATGTCCGTCCGTCCGTCCGTCCGTCCGTCCGTCCGTCCGTCCGTCCGTCCGTCTGTCCGTCCGTCCGTCCGTCTGTAGTTAACACGATGCAGTCCAAAATAAAAAAGCTAGACCCTTCAAGTTTGGCACAAATATGTCTTATGTTCCTAGGCAGGTTAAGTTCGGAAATTGGCCAAATCGGACCAGGGGGAAAAAAGTTCCCCCTTGAAGAACTAAACCAACCTCTAAAAAAATACACTTTTTTACATGTTTTTTTTGTATTTTTGTTAATTAAATGAAGCATTTGGTATACTTATCGCGATGGGAAGGTACTCTCAACGTCCCCCACTGACCCTATCAACCCCCCCCCCCTAAAAAAAAAACAGAAACGCCCCTGACAATTTTTTGTTTTTAAATTTTTTTTACATTTTGGAGGGTATAATAGATTCGGCACAGCCGAATTTAACACTCTCACTTGTTTTCATTCATTTTTTTTTTTTCATCAATATTTTTTCCATCAATATTTTTTTGCTATGGCTGGAGTTTTGCCAATGTTGATTCTAAGGGGGTAAAAAGGGTAAAAAACTGTACTTTTGGTGCTTTTTATATCTCTTGAAATAATGGTCATAGAAACTTGAAATTTGGACAGTATGTTCACATCCTGGAACATAGATCCAGTACGGCTGGATTATTTCTAATGTTGATTCTAAGGGGGTAAAAAGGGTAAAAATCTGTACTTTTGGTATCTTTTATATTTCCTTAAAAAATTGTCACATAGACTTGAAATTTGGAGTGTATGTTCACCTCCCGGAATATAGATCCCCTAAGGCTGGGTTTTTGCCAATGATGATTCTAGTAGGGTAAAAAATGGTAAAAATATGTACCTTTTATAAAAAGTACCTTTTATAAAAGGTACTTTTAATAAAAGGTACTTTAATAAAAAGTACCTTTTATAAAAAGTACCTTTTCTAAAAAGTACAATTTATAAAAAGTACCTTTTATAAAAAGTACCTTTTATAAAAAGTACCTTTTATAAAAAGTACCTTTTATAAAAAGTACCTTTTATAAAAAGTACCTTTTATAAAAAGTACCTTTTATAAAAAGTACCTTTTATAAAAAGTACCTTTTATAAAAAGTACCTTTTATAAAAAGTACCTTTTATAAAAAGTACCTTTTATAAAAAGTACCTTTTATAAAAAGTACCTTTTATAAAAAGTACCGTTTATAAAAAGTACCGTTTATAAAAAGTACCTTTTATAAAAAGTACCTTTTATAAAAAGTACCGTTTATAAAAAGTACCTTTTATAAAAAGTACCTTTTATAAAAAGTACCTTTTATAAAAAGTACCTTTTATAAAAAGTACCTTTTATAAAAAGTACCTTTTATAAAAAGTACCTTTTATAAAAAGTACCTTTTATAAAAAGTACCTTTTATAAAAAGTACCTTTTTTAAAAAGTACCTTTTATAAAAAGTACCTTTTATAAAAAGTACCTTTTATAAAAAGTACATTTTATAAAAAGTACCTTTTATAAAAAGTACCTTTTATAAAAAGTACCTTTTATAAAAAGTACCTTTTTTAAAAAGTACCTTTTATAAAAAGTACCTTTTATAAAAAGTACCTTTTATAAAAAGTACCTTTTATAAAAAGTACCTTTTATAAAAAGTATCTTTATAAAAAGTACCTTTTTAAAAGTACCTAAACTTGTATACACCTCGTATACCGTATAAACTTACCAAACTTATTTTTTATAAATGGAGTTTGACATAGATTGTATAAACATACCAGACATATACGGTATACAAGGTGTTTATTCGTTTAGATGAATACCACTACTTATAAAATATTTTTTTTTTGTTTTTTAAATATTTACATTGCACTATGGTTCCTATCATCACTTTTCTTGGCCAAAATTACAACAATGGAAAAATTTTTGGTTTGAAATAGGGTTTGTTGTAAAAATTTGTTACAATTTGTTAATATTTTAAGAAATTTTTTGTATTTAAACTCAAAAAAATTAAAAAAATACTTTTTTGTAGCTAAAATTGTTTTTGAACGGTAAATGAGTGTAAACAAAATATGTTTTCTGTTGTTTGTAAATGTTTACGATTTTCTATTAAATCAATTTTGAGAAATTTAATTTTGGCCAAAAATGTCGTCTGCGAAACCGTAGTGCATTGGTTAACATTGTGGAGGGTATTTAAACAAGTAAGAAAGCTATATTCGGCACAGCCAAATATAGCTTTCTTACTTGTTTTTTTTAAATATTTTTTTTCATCAATATTTTTTTTTTCATAATTTTTTTTTTATTATTAAATATTTTTTTTTATCAATAACATTTTTATATAAAAACTTTTTTATCGACAAACACAGACAAACAGATAGATGGATATCACTAAATGTCTTAAATGTACCTACACTCAAAAAAAAAAACCTTGTAAAGTAACCAAAAAATCTCGTGATTTTACGAGACTATTCTCGTAAAATAGGAGGTAGGTAAAATTCTCGTAAAATTACGAGATTTCCTCGTAATATTGAATGCGCCAAAAATTGGTAAAATAAACAATTTTATTGGTAAAAATATTGTTTTAAAACCGGAAAAATTAAGAAAATAATGGTAAACTTACAAGAAAAATTGCTAAATATGTTTAAAAAAATGGTAAATTTACAAACCAAAATGGTAAATTTACAAAAAAAAAATTTAGTTAAACAACATAAATCCTCGTAATAAAATCATTTTTGTAAAATAACTGTTTTTTTTGTAAATTAACTGGAATCCTCGTAATAAATTTTTAAAAATTTTGTCAACTTTTTTTAAAATATTTTTCAATAAAAAAAAAAATTGTCCGGGACTTGGAAAATTTTTAAAAAATAGAAAATTTACAAAAAAAAAATTTTTTTTTGTTAAACAACATAAATCCTTGTATAACATAATTTTTGTAAATAATAGTTTTTTTGTAAATCAACTAGAATCCTCGTAATAAAAACTTTGTTGTAAAATTACAATTTTTTTTGTAAAATAACCTTTCAAAATGGTAGAATACAATTACGAAAATAAATTTGTAAAATTACCAATAAAACTGTAGTTCTCGTTTGAGCAAAGTACAAGATTTTTTGTTAAAAAACAAGGAAAATTGTTAAATATTGGTAGAACGGGATTACAAGGCATTTTACTAGGTGTTTTACCAGTTTTTTTTTTTTGAGTGTACAGACGACGCAATATTAGGCACAATATTTTTGACGTTTACCCACAAATGGCATACATAAAAATACTGTATAAAATATTGTACTGAAAAAAATTCATGCAGATTGTGCATAATATTGAATCGTCTGTAGAGGCCTCTAGAAACCTTTACAGATCAATAATATTAAAACCTAACTGGCAAGGGAAGAATCTCAACCCTTATGAACCGATTTGCCTGAAACTTAAAATATATATCAAAGAGACGATTTTAAGGTTGGGGTTTCTAGGCATTTCGGCCATATCGGTGTTTAAAAATTTCGTTGTCCCCTAATGAAACTATGGGAACCTTTGGGAAAACTTTGATAACATCCAAACTAACAGGAATATCGTCTAGGGCAAAAATACGTGTCGAATTAAATTTAATAAAGATAATTTCTTATTCGTATGTTTATCGTAAGTCTATATCTTGCACATTTTCCTAAAACAAAATTTTTAAAGAAGCCAAATTTTTACACGGTTATGGCATTGGATAGGATAGGCATTAAAAAACCTTTCTTTTCATATGAAAAGATCATATAGTTTCGTAAAATGAAATGGCTGAAAAATCCAAAAAACGATTTTTTTTGCCATTTTTTGACTAATGTTTGGAACCCCTAAATCCCCGATATAGCCGATAATCCAAGACACCCCAGCCTTAGAATATTTTTGAGAGTAGAGTGGAGAGTACAAGTTTTAACAGATTTTTTTTTCGGTAGTAACAACCTAAAATTCAGTTTCTGCTTTAATATTTGGTTATGGTTGTTTTAACTGAAATCCAGTTAAATTTACTTAATTTAGTTAAAATGTTATTTTTCTATATCTATATCTATACTAATCTATACTTACTTATTACTTATATACTTATATTACTTATATAATATATATATATAATATATAATTATAATTATAATTATTATTATTATTATTTTTATTTTTATTATATTTATATTTATATTTTATATATACTATTTATATATACTCCGGAACTACTTATCCGATTTCAAAAAAGTTTTCAGCAATATTTAAAGTGTTCCTCCAGTATGGACATAGGCCAGGTTTCATCGACCACGCCCACTTCTACGCCCACTTTTGGTCAAAAAACGTAAAATTTAAAAATCTCCAAAACTACTGAACCGATTTCAAAAATGTTTTCACCAATACATACTTTGGAATGGTCTTCATGGTGGACATATGCTGGGTTCCATCGACCACGCCCACATCTACGCCCACTTTTGGTAAAAAACTTAAAATTTAAATATCTATGAAACTACTCATCCGATTTCAAAAAAGTTTTCTGCATTATTTAGAGTGTTCCTTCAGGGTCGACATAGGCTAGGTTTCATCGACCACGCCCACTTATACGCCCAGTTTTAGCCAAAAAACGTAAAATTTAAAAATCTCCACAGCTACTTAACCGATTTCATTTTTTTTTTCACCAATACATGCTTGGAATGGTCCTTCATAGTGGACATATAGTGGGTTTCATCGACCACGCCCACTTCTACGCCCACTTTTAGCCAAAAACTTAAAATTTAAAAATCTCCACAACTACTTAACCGATTTCAAAATTTTTTTTCACCAATACATGCTTGGAATGGTCCTTCATAGTGGACATATAGTGGGTTTCATCGACCACGCCCATTTCTATGCCCACTTTTGGCCCAAAAACTTAAAATTTAAATATCTATTAAACAACTCATCCGATTTCAAAAACGTTTTCACCATTATTTAGAGTGTTCCTCCAGGGTGGACATAGGCTAGGATTTATAGACCACGCCCACTTTTTGGCAAAAAAAAAAAAAAATTTAAAAATCTCCAAAATTTTTTATCCGATTTCTAAAATTTTTTCAGCAATACTTGGTCCTTCAGAGTGGAAATATTCTTGGTTTGACTACGCCGATTTCTACGCCCACCTTTGGCAAGAAAAACGTAAAATTTAAATATGCTCAAACTACTCATCCGATATAAAAAATGTTATCACCAATTATATTAAGAGTAATGAGTCAGGGTGGACAATGTCCACTGGACATGGGTTAGCTCTCTTCGACCAGACCCACTTCAACGCACACTTTTGGCCAAAAAACGTAAACTTTTAAAATATCTGAAACTACTCATTTAAAAAATGATTTCTCCAATATTAAGAATGGTCCATCAGGTTAGTCATAGGCTACGGTTCATCTACGAAAAATTTGTAAACATACGAAACTTATTATGAGATTTCAAAAATGTTTTCTCCAGTATTTAGAATTTTCCTTCAGGGTGAGTTAGGGTAGGTTTCATTGATCACACCCATTTTAAAGATCACTTTGGGTCAAAAGGCGTAAAATTTTAAAATCTACGAAACTACTCATCCAATTCCAAAACATTCTGAAAAATTTATTTTTTGGAAATTCCTATTTTACGAACTTTGTAACTTTTTGTATCTCCTGAAAAGTTGGTCATAGTAACTTGAATTGTGGGATCCTCCAGCCCAAAAAATTATTCTGAAAAAGTACCTTCTGGAAATTTAGATTTTAATGGGGATAATGGTTAATTATTTTACTGTGGTACTTTTATTTTTTAAGAATGAAGCCTACATAGAACGAAATGAATTGGAATTCAGAACAAAATGGGGAACAAATGAATAGAAAAGGAAACGAAATGAAATAGAACGGGAAACGAAATGGAGTGAAAGGGGGAATGAAATGGTTTCAATAATTACGATATAATGGCTCGAAAATTTTCAAGAATATTATTTACCGAAACGAACATGATTCCAAGCTATTCTAAATAGTTTTTATGAAAGACTTCAACGATCAAAATTAAATAAAATAAGAATTTTGTAGGGGAGAATTTTAGAAATGGAGACTCTAATCCTGATCCATTGGCGTAGGAAGCCAACATTTCTGGGGGGGGCTAAAGCCCCCCCTAGATTTTTTTTAATTTTTTGGTATTTTTTTTTTAATAGAAAAACTTAGACCTATTCCTGAAGCGTTCCCTTTAACATGCGTCTAGGTGTCCTAGAAACGAATGCCCCCGAAAGCGGTTAAAAATTCATATTTTTTTGTTTTTAAATTTTGATTCTGTAGATTTTTCGGAAGTTTAGAACTCCTAGCTAGATATGTTTTGAGAATGAAAGATTTTTCATGTTTTTCCTATAGTAAAATCATTAGATTACTAGGATTTTTCTTAAGAAAAAGTTCTGATGATTGCAAAAGTTGATGATTATTAGTCAAAATTCTCAGATTCTTTCTTTCAATAACTTTTGTCTATAAAAAAACCCCTTAGAATTTAGAAACTTTTTTAAATCAAAGAAGTTAAAATGTTTTCCTGAAGGTAAAACCCTAAGATTCGGTAAAGTTTTTATCACTGACAAAAACATCAGATTCATATAAAGGCCTCTACAGACGATTCAATGTTATGTACAATCTACATGTATTTTTTTCAGTTCAATATTTTACACAGTATTTTTATGTATGCCAATTGTGGGTAAACGTCAAAAATATTTGCATTATATTGCGTCGTCTGTAGGTACCTTAAAAACTTTTTTCAATAATTCAGACTATTTTTCAATGGGAAAAACTATTAGATCTTATATAATCATTACGAGTCCTTAAGACTCATTGAATAATCATAACGAGTCCGAAAGACTCATTACATATTATTATTTATTTTTGAAAAAATTAATGAAATCATTAAATTATTAAAAAAAAAAATTTGAATGATTAAAATTCTGGGGGGGGCTAAAATTATTCTGGGGGGGGCTAAGCCCCCCCCAGACAGGTCTATCTACGCCTATGTCCTGATCCTTCTTTAATCCGGAATTTAATATTACCGGTGGCGAAGTTCCGGCGGGCCTGCTAGTCCTATATAAATAATTCCCAACCGAATTTGTAGTGCAGCAACTGAATTGGGGGTAAAACAACATAAATGTATGTAGGTTTGAGAGCAACTACATTTTTAGTAAAAACAACTTAACAACTTAATAAAATTGTAGTTATTTTTAGAATAAAAGTTTAATATTCTTAAAAAAAATCTTTTCTATGCACTTTTATAAACTTTTTTAAATGTTGCCTCAAAATTCCCAGTATTAGTTTCACTAAAGGATTTCAAAACTAAATATTTTGTTTAAGCAAATTACAAGACAACATCTTGAAGTGATAGTTGTTTAGTTTTCTCCCTTAAAAAATATACTACTACTAATACAAATGCTGCACAAATTTAAATTTGTTTATTTTTCCTTTATTGTGATAAAGAAGCATAAAAAAAGAAAAAACGAAGAGAAAGAATAAACTTGAATATCAGATAATTTAATAAAAATGTAAATTTTTGTAAACTTTAACCATCTGATATAAATGATTCTTATAAACAACTTACCACAGTCAGCAATTTACACTTAACAAAACAGAAACAGAAATGGAAATTTAAATTTTTTTCTTTTTGTGTAAACAAACAATGATTGGAAGTACTGATTCTGTCTGTATACACTGAAAACAATATTAATAATTAACAAATATTTATGCATATTTTAGCACACACACATGCACACATGTATACACCTACACAATTGTATTACTTTGTTCTTTACACAACAACAAAAAAAAAAAAATTTTAGTTGTTACACGTGTAAGGGGTGTGAAGGTTGTGTATGTGAGCATGAATATTTTTTACGGCTGTATGTATGTATGAGTGTGTAAATTTAATTGTATAAAATTTATTAGTGTACGTGTAAAATTGAAATTTTATTGAATCAACCTACTTGCACACATATACGTATCAACATTAGAATGATTCGATTTTCAATAAAGTGTATGGGTCATATTTAGTGAAATCAATCCTGAATATTTTTGACCCCCTCCGATAATGATGAAATTTGGTTTAGTTCTTACACTACGTAAAAAAGTAACAAATTCAAATTTTCAGCCCACTAAGTCAACGGGGGCCGAAAATACGGAGGGTCAAAATTTCCCCCAAAATCTCCCAGTCGCGACACTTTACACTGTAAAAACTTAATATCGTTGGTTCCATTATAGTTAGAAAGCCCATTTTTGGTTTGTTTTGAAGCTCATAATATGCTCTAGAAGACCTACCATAACCAAAAAATTTTCGAAAAAATAAGGGTTACCTCCCTTATTTTAAGGTCGTGATAAAGGGAGGAGAAAATGAGGAGGATGGTATCCCCCGATTTTTTTTTTTACTTGATAATCTTATAGAGAAAGTCCTAAGGAATATACTCTAAAATTTTTATGTTGGGACAACAATGGGATCGCTCAAAATCAACCAACATAAAAATTGTAGGATATGTTCACTACACTCAAAAAAATACGTTAGTAGATTTACTAATTTTTTTTTGCTAATGCTAGTTAGCTAACTTTTAGCAAATTTTTAGTTGAGATTAGCATGTTAGCAAAAAATTCTTGTAAACTTCATTTAGCACATTAGCAATTTTAAACAAACTTTGAACTAATTTCTTTTGCTAAGATTTGAAATTGAGTTGACAACATTTTTACAAGATTTTTTGCTAATATTAGCAAAATAAATGGTAAATTTTTTTTTATTTTCAGAAAACTTAAAATGGCGCTATCTCGGAAACTAAGCCAGATAGAGCAAAATGGAGGCCATTTTTGGTTCTCGAGCTCTCCATAGTATCGCCGGTCCTCTTCACATGTGTGGACCCTAACGGGCCCCAACTTTGGATCCAAAAAAGTTAGCATTCCCGAAAATTTTAAAATGCTCATATCTCGGTAAATATTGCCGACACAACAAAAAGGCCAAAAGCATTTTTGTAACACGTAGAACAAGACCGCAAAATAGTCAAAAGCTCTCCGAGTAATATTTTTGAAGTTATCGAGTTTTTTAATTCTCAAGACCCCAGTGGTCCCCTATAATCACGTATCTCAAAAACTAAGCAAGGTAGAGCGAAACGGACACAAATTTTGGATCAAAAACTATGACGATTTTTAAGGAACCCAAATAGGTCTAGGCCCATCGGGGTCTAGACCTATCGGGTCCGAACCCAATGGGGTCCTCAGATGTGTATGAACTAAGTTCAAAAAAAAAAATTTTTGTTAACTAATTATTGGCAAAACATTTTTGCTAGCTTTAGCAAAAAAATTGTGGGTTCAAAATCAGCAAATTTTCTTGTAGGTTTACAAGCTTTTTTTGCTAACATTACAGTTTCTTTTTTTTGAGTGTAGGACTTGCACTTTGAGAATACCAAGTAGAAAAAAAACGGGGGATACTTTCCCCCCATTTACTGCACCCTTTGTCAGACCTTTAAATAAGGTGGGGAACCCCTTCCTTTCTTTGGAAAATTGTTTGGTTATGGTAGGTCTTGTAGAGCGTATTATAAGCTTTAAAACAAAAAAATGGGCTTTGTAGCTACAAAAGCACTTATGAATTTTTAAGGTTCAAGAGTGTTTCGATTTGGAGATTTTGGGGGAAATTGTGAAAAATTTTGATTTTGAGCGATCCCATTGTTGTCCCAACATACAAATTTTAGAATATATTTTCTAGGACTTTCTCTATAAGATTGTAAAGTAAAAAAATCGGAGGATACCATTCTCCCCATTTTCTCCTCACTATATCACGACCTTCAAATAAGGGAGGTGATCCTTATTTTTTTTCGAAAATTTTTTTGGTTATGGTAGGGGTTGTAGATCATATTACGAGCTTTAAAACAAACCCAAAATGGACTTTCTAGCTATAATAGAACCAACGATATTAAGTTTTTAAGGTGCAAAGTGTTGCGACTGGGAGATTTTGGGGGAAATTTTCACCCTCCGTATTTTCGGCCACTGTTTACTTAGAGGGCTGAAAATTAGTGTGCGTCAGTTTAGTGTTACAACTAAACCAAATTTCATCAAAATCGGAGGGGGTCAAGAAAATTTTTAGCTATTTTTGATTGATTTCACTGAGAATGACCCGTATGGTTTCTTTAACTAGCACAAAAGATAACAGAGCAAATACATGGGAAATTTAACTGACGGATCACCGATTTTGTTTTTTTTGGTTATTTGATAGAGTTTCGCAAATGATTAAAACCCATATTTTCTTTTTGGTTCAATGCTTTGAGATATGGGCGTTTAAAAAACGCTTTTTTGACAATATTGACTTTTAGACAGTTTTTTAACATTTTTGTGCTCGGAAACCGTAAGTCGTGCTTATAAAAACGATTTTTTTTTATAAAGTTATGCAGATTTAAAATTTGGAACCAATCATATTATTATTTTTTTTTATACCCTCCACTCTAGTGATAGAGGGTATATATAAGTTTGTCATTCCGTTTGTAACACATCGAAATATTGGTCTAGGACCCCATAAAGTATATATATTCATGATCCTTGATCGATTTTAAGTCGATCTAGCGATGTCCGTCCGTCCGTCCGTCCGTCCGTCTGTCTGTCTGTCTGTCTGTCTGTCTGTCTGTCTGTCTGTCTGTCTGTCTGTCTGTCTGTCTGTCTGTCTGTCTGTCTGTCTGTCTGTCTGTCTGTCTGTCTGTCCGTTGAAAACACGCTAACTTTTGAAAGACTTTATGGAGGCTCCTGAAGTTTGACATATATGTTGGGTATTTACCGGGTCAGGTTGGTATTGCAGTCCAGCCAAATCAGTCCAGTGGTTCAAAAGTTATGAGCAAAAGAGTAAATTTCGGCAAGGGAATTTTTCGAACTTACGAGATTAAAACTACTCTAACTTTCGAAAGACAATTCTGAGTTACATATCTTTGTCGTTCCCCAAGTCTATTTGGTTTTGAATTTCAGCAAAATCGGTTCAGTGGTTTAAAAGTTATAAGCAAGACTCTGAATTTCAGATTTTTTTCACCTTAAACTGTTGAAAACTCGTTAAACAAGTTTTAGAAGCATGGTGAAATACCAGTTTTTTTTTTTTTTAACTTGTTGTTGTTTGTTTTCCTGCCGTGGGGTGCAGTTTAGTTGTTAGACAAGTTTTTGTAACTGTATGTAACGGTGTATAGTAAGTATTTTTGGAAAAAAATCAAATATTAGTTTGGTTTTGGTTTTTAAAGACGAGGATGGTAAAATAAAATGAGGGAAATATGTGAAATATATTTTTTTAACATATACGTATAGATATAAAACAACAAAAATATTTTACAAAGTAATTTTGTTACTCAAACAAATAGTACACTAAAAAAAATATTTACACTCAAAAAAATTTTACACTAAAAAAAACAAAATTTTTTTTTTTTAATTTTTAATTAAATTTTTTTTTTTTTTAATGAAATTCACACTCAAAAAAATGTTGACAGTCAAAAAAATTTTACACTCACAAAAAAATTTTACTCAAAATAATATATTTCTAATAAATATTTACACTCAAAAAAATTTTACACTCAAAAAAAAATATTTTTTTTTTTAATATTTAATTTAATTATTTTTTTTAATGAAATTCACACTCAAAAAAATGTTGACAGTCAAAAAAATTTTACACTCACAAAAAAATTTTACTCAAAATAATATATTTCTAATAAAAATTTGTAATGCAATTTTTTTAGAAAATTACTATCAGATAACATTGTGGAGGGTATTCATAGATTCGACCAAGTCGAATTTAATTTTTCTACTTGTTTTTTTTCAAAATAGTTGGCTCTAGACAATTTTTCTGTGTTTTTTTTTCCTCGGAAACCGTAATTGTACGAAAAAACATTCTGTGACAATATTGTTAATAAAATTATAGAGATTTTATGTTTAGGAACAAAAAAAAATTTTTTTCAAAAAAAGTTCAACAAAAATTTTTTAAAACAATATTGGAATTTCCGTTTCTCCTGTCAAGGGCACAATGGATTTCCAAAACCAAATTTTTTTATTAAAGTTTAGAATGTCCTTTTAACTCTGTTAAAATTTCAGGGAGGTGTTTTTTCGTGTTGTCGAGCAATAAATATTCAAAGTTGGTAATAAAGCTAAATTTTTGATTTTTTGCCAAAATTTTGAAAAAAATTAAATATTTGGCCACCTCTCCAAAATCTTAACAGCGTTAAAAGGACATTCTAAACTTTAATACAAAATTTTGTTTTTGGAAATTCATGGTGTCCTTCCCAGGAAAAAAGGACACTCTCAAAATTTTTTGTTGAAATTTTTTAAAAAAAAATTTTTTGTTTCTAAATTTTAAATCTCCATAATTTTATAAACAATATCGTTTTAAAAAGGTTTTTCGTACGACTTACGGTTTCCGAGCACAAAAATGTTAAAAAAACTGTCTAAAAGTCAATATTGTCAAAAAAGCGATTTTATAAACGCCCATATCTTCCTAAGTATTAATAAAAAGGTTTTTAATAATTTACGAAGCTCTATCAAATAACCAAAAATAAACAAAATCGGTGATTCGTTAGTTAAATTTCCCATGGATTTGCTCAACAATTTTTCCACATTTTTAGAAAATAATTCGAACATTTTGTTATTTTTCGCCCCACTCTAATGTACATGCAGGTGAAATTTATTTTTATTTACTTTACTTATTGATTATCTTACTAAACGTATATATACGTTCGCATATATATACATGTTTATGTGCGTAGGTGTTTGTATATTAAAGTGGTTCAAAACGAAAAATGTCTATGTTCGACTAACAATTTGTGGTCAAAATAACTTTTTGCATTTTCTGTTTCGGAGACGTAGCTAATGGCAACATATTTTGTCAGTTATTTTATTAACTGTTTTTTTCTGTAAGAACAGTCGAGCTCCGGCTCTAATTATATTTGTTTTAAGGGTTTAAGTTTAAAAAAATGCAGAAAAAAAATTAATTTCTAAAAATTATAGACATTTCTGGTATTCTCATACCGGTTTCAAACACTACAGTTAGTGTTATCATCAGCAGGGTTTTAAATATGGGTTAATCTTGTTAATTTAATTTTTGGTCCACTGAAGTTTTTTTTTTTAATACCTAAAATCTATTCAAAATGCATTTTAAGGTTTAACATAATCTACAAATATTTTGTGCATAAATTTTCACTAAGAGTCACTAAGGACAGTAAGTGGATAAGATAGTGAAATCGAAAAGTATTAACATATTTGTAAAATTTAAAAAAATAGGGGTTAATTATACATTTATATAGTCCAAATAAACTTGAAGGCAATATCTGTCATTCTCCGATTTTACAGACATTATAGAAAACTTCTCTCATGAACATCTCAACAAAACGTTTTATTTCACTCAACTCTATTTTAACCGGTGCGTGAGTATTGCCAATATTTTATGTGTATTTATTTGAAGATATGTGAAGCAGGTTCATACACAGTACCTTCTGTGTATATTTATTTCAAATTAAACACGTAGACAAATAAATTTTAAATTTTTTAAAAAATAAAATCCATTAAATTGTTGTTTGAAAAATGTTTAAGCAGAAATGCTAGTTATTAATAATACTGGATTAAAACCATTTAAAATGTAACTGTGCAGCATTCTAAGAATTTTTTAGTTAAAAATTTGTCTTAAAAATAAAAATTTAAATGATTTCAACATCTGACACATTTTTGAAATATAGAAATTTATTAAAATCTGAATATTGGTTTAAAATAATTAGAAAAGTTAAATCCACTTGGGGCGAATAGAATCATAAGACATGTTCGTGCTAAACTACAGGAGGCTAGCTCTTTTATTTTGGACTGCATAGTGCCATCTAAAGACAGATGGACGTACAGATGGCCATTCATAGAATGCCATAAAATCGATCATGAATCAATAACACCGTCCGACAAAAATGAAAAAAATCGTTGAACACGAAGTGGATAATATACGTTTGAAACTAGAGACTAAATGTAGTAAAACAGCATTTACAGTTTTTCTTTTCGTGATACTGTTTCCTTTTAAAAGGACTTCAAAGTTTTAGAGGATTAAATTTTATAAAATATTTCATTTAGCAAATGAAAGAGGAGAACCTCCCCTATTTTTTCCTATTTTTTTATTTTTACAAATCAGAAAAAAGGAGATAATTTATGTCCATTCAAAATTGTGTCCTTCAATATCATTTAAAATTTTCAACAAAATATTTTGATAAAGTTTTTAAATGACTTTATTCACATTCTTTTATCCTGATATGGCAAAATATAAAAATGGAAAAATTAGGGGAGAAACTCCTCTTTCATCTGCTGTCACCTGTGCCATCATAGGACAATTGAAAATATTTTACAAAATGTTAAAACTTTGAAGTGCTTTTAAAAGGAAACTGGATCAGTTTTACTCCATTTAATCTCTACTTTCAGACGTATATCATCCGGTTCATGTTTAATATTGGCTGTCGGACGGTGTAATATATGAGAAAATCCATGGGAAATTCAATTGACGGATCACTGATTTTGATAATTTTTGGTTATTTGATAAAGCTTCGTAAATGATTAAAAACCATATTTTTTTTGGATCAATACTTTGGAAGATATGGGCGTTTAAAAAAGCGCTTTTTTGACAATATTGACTTTAAGTTTTTTAACATTTTTGTGCTCGGAAACCGTAAGTCGTATGAAAAAAACAATATTGTAGATAAAATTTTAAAAATTTCAAATTTTTTTTTCTAATTTTTTTTTTCAAAAATTTCAACAAAAAATGTTGAAAACAATATTTGAATGTCCTTTTTTCCTAGGAAGGACACTATGGATTTCCAAGGCAACGATTGTCAATAACCAACAAAAATATTTAAAACAATTAAAGGTCGAATAAAACAATTTTTATTTTTTAATAAAAATTAATCGGAATTTGAACATAATGGTTGGCACGCCATAGTGATGAATAACCCTAATATGGCTTATTACACTCACAACAACACAAATAACATATTGTTGTAGTCCAATGGACTATCATATGTAAAATTGTTTTAAATATTTTTGTTGGTTATTGACAATCGTTGCCTTCCCGTGTAAAAATGGATTAGATCTTATTTGATCTTTTTATATCTATTCATATGTGATCATGTCTGATAAGATATAATTGTATCTAAAATGGCCAAAATCGAGATCTAATTATATCTCGGATTTGGTCAACATTGGCACAAATTTGACATTTTATTATATCTGTTCAGATACAATTATATACAATCAGAGCAATTATATATTACCAGATCAAAGCAGATCTGATAAGATCAAATCAATTTTTACATGGGTTATTAGTATGGTACAATGTCTTCGTCTTTCTAATTCCCATTGTGAATAGAGGCGAATATGTATTAATATTTTAGTTTGTGCACAAACGATTTGTCATTAGACTCGTTTGCTACTTTGTAGTAAATCGTTTCTATTTTTTGCTAAATAATCTTGACAATGGAATTTGACAAATTCCGAAACACGTGTCGATTAAGTCTGCCAAAAATGACCAGCATAAATAAATTTAAAACAAAAAAATAATTTTCTTGAAAATTATGCTATGAGAATATCATGGTTTTAATAGTAAAGAAAATAATGACCTCGAGCCAGAATAAACATCCTCAAAATATAATATTTTAAAGGTCGAATAAAACAATTTCTATTTTTTAATAAAAATTAATCGGAATAAATTTTTTACATTTCGGAGGGTATCAAAGCATTCGGCAAGGCCGAATTTACCTTTTTTACTTGTTTTTTTTTTTTTTTTTTGTTAAGTATGTTTTAAGTACTATTTACAATCTGTTTTCAAAATGATTAACTGATTATATTGCATATTCATTGTATATAATAACAAAATATATGTTGTAATACTTGTAAAAAAAAGGAAATATTGCAAATCACTATATTTTCACACTTTATGTTTATTTTTTCGATTCTATTGTAGCTATTATTGTATAAAATTCATTCACTCGTACAATGATTAAGTTCAATTTATCCATAAAATACATAAATATTGCAATTGTGGCTGCTATATGTGGCAGACATAATACAACCAACAAAAAAAAATAATAATAAAAGGAAATAAAATCCACCACACTTTATAGTATTATAAAAATTTTAAATACCCAAAACAACATTTTTATACCACTTGCAATGCGACATTTCGCAAACAACAAAATGACAATAAATTTTGCTACTTCAGCATAAAATACCAACAAAAAAAAAAAACATTTCAACACAAAAAAATTTCACATTCTTATGGTTGAATGTATAAGTACATGTATGTGGATTAGGGTGGCATTTTTTTTTGTATGGCAAAAAAAAATTCTTTCGATTTTGAGCGTCATAATTCTTTTAGGCCTAAAACCCCATACAAAATACATATTATTGATCAGTGATTGATTCTAAGACATTATAGCGATGGTCGTCTGTCCGTCCGCCTGTCTGTCCGTCTGTGACAGACACGATACAGTCCAAAGTAAAAAAGCCAGGCTCCTGAAATTTGGCACGGATATGTCCTATGCACTCAAAAAAAACTTTGTAAAATTACAAGAAAAGTTTGTATTTTTTTTTTTTTTGCTTTGACAAGAATTCTTAATAATTTTACAAGCTTTCCACCAATCATTTTGTAATTTTTCAATGGTTTTACCAATAAAATCGTAAATTTAAATTTTTTTGACACGATAAAATTTACAAGGAGGTTTCGTAACTTTACTAGATTTTTTGCTACCCCCTATTTTACGAAAATTCCTAGTAAAAATTAAGAATTTTTTGTAATTTTACAAGCTTTTTACCAATAAAATTGTAAATTTACCACTTTTTTGGTGCAATAAAACTTATAAGGAATTCTCGTGAATTTAAAATTACAAAAAAAATTGTAAAATTACAAAAAATTTAAATTTCGATTAAAATTTTTTGTTAAAAAACAAGAAAAAATGGTAAAAAATTGGTAAAATGGGATTAAAAGACTATTTCTAGTAATTTGACAAAGGTTTTTTTGTGTGTGGTCTTAAGTTTGGAAATGGGACAAAATCGGATTAAGGGGAAAAAAGATCTCCCTTAAGGAACTAAATCAACCTCTAAACAAGTAAGAAAGTTATAGTCGGTCAAGACCGACCATATGATACCCAACACCAGTGTTTGCCGGAAAATGGGTCCCAAGTCTAAACATGGACCGTTTGGACCTATCTTTTGTTAGATCTTTATTTAGTGTAGAAAACAAACACAGATCAAATTTTAGTGGAGTTGGTTTGTTTTTTTAGCCAATAGACCGATTTAACTGAATATCGGTCGAAATTTTCATATGGGGGACTAAGTCCAAAAATGGTCCGAATGTATTCCGATGGGATTAGGATACCAAACTACTCGTTCAACACCTACAATTTTAATCAAATATATTAATTTATATGCATTTTGAGTAAATTATGTGAATATCGGGAGGGTGGTTTGTATGGGGACTACCAGAAGGACTGATCCGATTCGTTTGAAATTTGGTACGATAGTTTGTGTATTCAAAATTTTATTACCTGTTAAATTTCAGAACGATATCTATTATAATACGGAAATTAGAGGCATTTAAGCGAAGTTCAAAGGGGGCGTTTGTATGGGGGCTAGGTCTTAACATGGACCGATTTTTTCCAATATCAATAGGCTTCGTCCTTGGGCCACAAGAAAATTAAGTTTCAAATTTCAAGTCAATTGATTGAAAATTTGTATCGTGCTTAAACCGATAGATGGACAGACGGACGGACGACATCGCTAAATCGACTCAAAAAGTAATTCTGAGTCGATCAGTATACTTAACGGTGGGTCTAGGACCAATATTTCGGGTAGTTACAAACATCAGCACTAAGTCAATATACCCTGTACCACAGAGTGGCGTATGGTGTAAAAAACGCAATTTTTCACAGGTATTTTTGTAATTTTGCAAAGGAAATTATATGCTTTTATACCAGAAGAAGTTCATAGTCCTGAAGTTCGATCCAGGGGACATGAAAATGTCAGTTGTTTTAGTCCGCTTCCTTTTGTGGGCGTAAATAAAAAATAATAATTAAAATAATGATAAAATTGTATAACTTTAGTGCAAAAAGCATGATAAACGAATTGTTAAACATTTATCGCGAGGGAAAAGGTGACTCCACAGATCGGAAATCGGAAGATTTTTGGTATAAAAAAATACTGCTCTAAAGTACATGTATGTTTTCTCCTGATTTTGAGCGTCTGTGTAAATTTTTATTCTGCTAGGCCTAAAACTTATGTGGTACAAATTTGAGGCGAATACCGTGGCGCCCAGTATTCAAAGAATATTCGAAAATTAAAAAAATTAAAAAATATGTTTTTCAAATCGGTCGAACTGTTTTCAGGATATTGCTGTTTGAAATTTGCAAAAAATTGGGTATTTTTCTTACCTTCAAGAATTTAAAAAAAATTTAAAAATTTCTTTCCCTTGACCCCTGCTCTCCAAAAAAATATTAAAATATTAAGATTTTTTAATTAAATTCTTAAACATAAAAAAACAGTAACTTTTAGATTTTTTTTCATTTTTTTCAGATGGCGATATCTCGAAAACCGCTTGACCTTTGACTTATACCTTTTGATCAATTTCATCGATTCGCCTAAAATTTATATTTGATAATGAAAGAAATAGTTTGGGAATCTTCCAGCCTCCACGATCTCTTAGTTTTAAGTGCAACAAATTTCCACACACAGACCACGTAAAATCGATAGAGGATCTCCATTATTATGGGTATGACAAAAGTGGCTGGTATAAAAATATTTCACAACACCCTAATCTTTTTATGTATTTGTGTTCATATGTGAATACACTAAAAACCACACTTACTCCTATATATTTTCATCATCCATACATTGATATTTCGGTCGATTATGATGATGCTGATGATAAAGATGAGACTAGGACTCTGTGGTCTAGTATGTGGTTTTTATTTTGTTTGGTTGACTATAAACGTGTTTGCCATATCCGTTCTTTTCCCAAATACTGCGACTACTTCAACATATAAAACTGAACACATTCGCATACAAAAAGTGCTCACATTTTATACGTTGAAACGTTCGTTCTTCATACAAACTGAACTTTTAAGTACGTGAAATGCATTTTAAAATAATGCATGAAATTTCCGTAACAGTAAAAGGAGGATAATCCATTGATGACAAAAATATTCAATATTATTTAATGCCAACATGAAAGGATTCTATAGTCTTGCAACATGGGTCATTTTGTTTTATTTTTTGCATTGTTTGGGAGGATTTAAACAACAAAAAAAAATGAAATACGGTAAATAAATTGGAATTTTAATATTGAGTGGATTTCAGAAAAATATTTTCTTTTGTTAAATGAAAATAAAAAGGAATTTTACTTAAAAGTGAAGAGATTTTTGGACAGATTTTTTTTTTGGAGAATGAAAACAAGAATTACTGAATTTTCTTTGAATAATAAGTTGAAACCTCAACGACTTTTTATCCTTTTTTTTTGAATATATGAAAACTTTTTCCCAAATTTTTTGAATTTTTCAATAGATTAGGCATGTGCTAGTCGCAGAAATTAACAAGCTGGGCACCCTGCTGGTAAAGCTAATTCAGGTACACTGAATTCAATGGTGCTAACCGTTTTTCGAAGTTAGCGCTCGTATTCGCGATATTCGCGATTTAAATTTGTAAAATTAAAGAACAACAAAAACTAAATTTTTATGCTTTTGGGATAGTTTTTTAAATAAAATTTGGAATGGTGATTTGTGAAGACGTTTACCTGCCAAATTTCGAAAAGATACCTATTATAATACGGTTATTAGAGTCATTTGAGCCAAAACTAAAGAGGACCTTTGTATGGGGGCTAGGTCTAAATATGGACCGATTATTTCCAATTTCAATAGACTTCGTCTTTGGGCCAAGAGAGGCTTAAGTCTTAAATTTCAAGTCAATGGATTAAAAATTGCGACCTGTATCGTGTTTACACCGTTTACATGGACAGACAGACGGACGGACATCGCTAAATCGACTCAAAAAGTGATTCTGAGTCGATCGGTATACTTAAAGGTGGGTCTAGGACCAATATTTCGGGTAGTTACAAACATCAACACAAACTCATTATACCCTGTACCACAGTGTGGTGTAGGGTATAAAAAAAGAAAGAAACAGCAGACAGTTTTGTTAATTTTACAGCTTTATTTTGTAATCCCGTTTTGATAATTTTTTATAAGTTTTTGTATATTTTACTCTTGGAAAACACGTTAACTTAACAAACAATTAACATTAAAAAAACTTTTACATTTTTTTTAGGTTTTTTCATTGCACAATACAAAGTTTTAGCAAACTGGGTCTGCTAAAATCAGCAGATTTTTCATATGACTTAAACTAGATGCAAATTAAGCAGATTTTTCTTTTCAAATCAGCAGATTGCTCAGAATTTTCTGATGTCTCGACAGATTTCTCTGCTGATTTTATCTAGATAATCAAGACAGATATTAAGCAAACCGCGTCTGCTAAAATTAGCAGATTTCTCATATGGCTCAAAATGGGTATATTTTCATCAGATTTTTCTGCTGATTAAACAAAAAAAATATTTTGAAAGTAAGTTTAAGTAAACCGATGTCTCAGGCGTATACATAGAATATTTTGGCCAGCTACTATATCAAACCAAGATCTGTGGAACCTAACTAATCAAGTTCCCTTGAGTATAAATATACGTTCGCGTAAATTTAGTTGGTTAGGACATACAATGAGAAAGCCAGCGAATGATATAACCCGACAGTCAGTTGAATTTAACCCTCAAGGATCCAGGAGACCTGGCAGGCCTGCAAATACTTGGAGGCGACAAATTGAGAAAGAGCTGCATGAGCATGGTGTATCCTGGAGTGAAATGAAATCGATGTCTAATGATAAAATACGATGGATAGCATTTGTTGCGGCCCTATGTTCCACAGGGAATTAAAGGATTAAATATATAAGTTTAAGTAGAAATTTTCATAAAATACCTGTAATTTTTCAAAAATAAGTAAAATATTAAAAAAAAATTCTAAATTTACAATTTATTTTTGAAAATTACAACACTTAGAAAATTATTGCAGCTACTACATGACGGTCATTTGTGTATAAAGTAGTAGTTGTTGTTTTCAACTACAATTTCAGTTGTTTTTGTCGTTTTAATAAATAAATATAAAAAATTACTACATTAAAGTAGCAGTTGTTTTATGTAGTTGTTTTTAGTCTATAAAAAAACTAATAATTTTCTAGAAAATTTTAGAAAAACGAATGTGCAGGAATTATTTTCAAATAATTTAAACCGTTTTTGGCGTTTAGAATTTTTTTGTTAATAAAAAAAAATCAGACAATTTGAGTTACAGTAAAAACAACTGTAATTTGAAGTAGTTTTTTGCAGTTTTTTGTAGTTGTTAATCAATAGTTAAAAACAACAACAATTTTTGGTTAACTTTACCGTAAAATGTAGTGGGCGCCTGAACAGCAACACATGTAGTAATTTTAACTGTCTTTTGTAGTGGAATCTACCGTCATAATTTTTTAAGTGAACTTTTCTTTGTAATTTTATTTTTTTTTAATAGTTTGCAAGCCTCAAAAATTTTTGGAAAGAATTGTAAATTTACAACAAAAAAATGTTAATTAACAGAGAAAAGTTTTAATTTTGCAAAAATATGAGTTAAATTAAAAAAAAAATATTTTTAATAAATATTTTGTGAGGATGTTTATTCTGGCTCGAGGTCATCATTTTCTTTACTAATTAAAACCATTTTATTTATCGTATGACACTGATACAAACAATTATAATTTTAGAGATATAGCATTACGAATTTAACAGATTATACAACAAAGTTTAGCATATTTTGATGAAAAAATAGTATAGATAATAATTAGATATTGATGTCAATATTCTTTAGCCACCGGACGGCATCTGGACCAGCATTGTTTAGTTCGTGTAGTTCGCCATGAAATTTACGATGGGGGCAGTCTTATATAATGTGGTGAATGGTTTGATTAACATCACTGCAATCACATAATGGCGAAACAGCAGGGCCCCATTTAAAAAGAGTAGCTGCGCACCTTCCATTGTTTGTCCGTATACGGTTAAGCCTAACCCATATATGCCTAGGCAATTCTGATCCCGGAGGCATACAAGTCAAGTCCTGAACTTTCATTAAGTCATCACATGAAGCTTGGTTCCAATTATTAAACCAGATGTTATATGGGTCATAATTATTGTTTGCCAGACTTTCAGCTAGTTTTAATGGAGGTTTTCGAGATATGAGACGGCCGTCATTAGCAGCTTCAATATATTGGTGTATGTTAAGGCTAGGATTGGCGATTATTTTTCGATGTTCGCGGAGTAGTGCATTCTGACGTCTCAGATTTGGTGGTAGGATATTACTTAGAACAGGTAAAAATCTTAATGGAGTTGAAGACATTGTACCTGTTATTAGTCGCATACATGCATTTAGTTGAGTATCTAATTTGTTTACGTGGGGGCTATTAAGCCAGACCGGTGCGCAATATTCTGCAGAAGAATAAACCAGTCCGAGTGAGGCTGAGCGCAGTGTTTTTGCAGAAGCTCCCCAGGTAGTTGACGCAAGTTTTTGGATAATATTGTTACGCGTTTTAACTTTGTTAGCAGTATTTTCTATGTGCTTTTTAAAAGAGAGTGTTCTATCAAGGGTAACTCCAAGGTATTTTGGTGTTGGATTAAAGGGTAGGATAGTATCTCCAAAACGAACGTTAAGCTTTAGATCAGATTGACTATTATTGGGGTGAAAACACGTTACTTCCGTCTTGCTAAGGCTAGGACACAGACGCCATTTTTTAAAATAATTTCCAAGTGATAGCAGATCGTTTGTAAGGACAGATTCAGCATCTTTTACTAAGTAGCGTTGAGTGGCTATAGCGATGTTATCAGCGTAGGCGAACTTTTTTGAGTACGTTGATGGGAGGTCATGAGTGTAAAGATTAAATAGAAGCGGGGCAAGTACAGATCCTTGGGGGAGACCATTATTAAGTTTACACTTTCTGCTTTGTTTGTTTCCAAGATACACTATAAAATGACGATCACTTAACATATTGTTGAGAAGAGTAGCAGTTCGAATGCAAGGGATAACTTTTAGAAATTTATAGATCAGTCCGTCTTTCCAGACCGTGTCGTACGCAGCTTTGAGATCTATAAATGCAACGGATGTCTTGAGTTTTGATTGAAAACCAGCCTCAATGTAGGTCGTTAAGGATAGTACCTGATCAGTGCAGCTACATCCCGATCTAAACCCCGCCTGCTCTACCGGAACGATGCTATTAATAGTGGGTTCAACTCTGTTATAAATTAGTCTCTCGAGTAATTTGTATACAACGCTTAATAGTGCTATCGGTCGGTAAATTTCAGCTTGTTCCTTTGGCTTGCCTGGTTTTAAAAGGGCGAGTATTTTAGATCTCTTCAGATCCGTAGGCATTACACCAGTTAGTAGTACATTTGAGTAGAAAAGTGTAAGCCATTTTCGAAAATTTTTTCCACTATGTATAAAAAACTCAGGAAATAATCCATCCGCTCCTGCGGATTTTCCGGACTTAACCTGCGATATTGCGAAGTTAATTTCCTCCTCACTGAAAGGTCCTGAGAACTGTGGAATGATAGGCGATTCATTTTTTAATTCTTTAAGTTTCTTTTTAATATTAATGGTGTGTTTCTTCTCTGATACAATTTTTGATGTACGTTTAATGTTTAGAGCAATACTGTCAGGGTGCATGCTCGATTTCGATGTTGTTATAGGAGTGCTTTTACCCAATTTACGAAGAATGCTCCAAGCTTTTCGGCTGGAATGTATGAAATTTACGTTTTCAACAGTATGGTGCCATTTTTCCCTGCGAGCATTATCAAGAGACTTTAGAAGTTCGTCTGCAATTGTCTCATCTTGAGTAGCTAGATATTCCGAGTGTAGAGTCTCGGTTTCTTCTGACCATCCAGGAACATATTGTTTCCGGTATCCTCTGGGTATATGTTTCTTTGCAGTAGCAATTACCATTTTCACCATTCTTGGATAATTATTTGGGGTTGGATTTATCCACCTTATGTTAGAGTCGAGATCTCGAGAAAAGGATTTCCAAGAGGCTTTGCAGAAGTTCCATCTTGGTTTTGGAAATGATTCGACTAAGGGTATCTGAATTTCTATTTCTAGGAAAACTGGACGATGTTGGCTGTTTGGGAATGTTTGTAGTACTTTTCGGTAGACTGGGATGGGAGTGTGGTCATCTCTAAGACTGACATATGTGAGGTCGGGATTGTAGCCTCTGCGCCAGCGACCGGAGTGAAAGGTTGCAGCGTCTTTCGCATCAAAAATAAGGTGTAAGTTGTTAACCTCGGCCCATTCGACTAACATGTTGCCACTTATGTCATCAGTAGAGTACCTCCAAGAGGTATGTTGGCTATTTAAATCACCAGTATACAGCGACGGGTGTGGAAATGTGGGGAGGACTGAGTCAGGCCACAGAATGTTTGGGGGCTTATAAACGTTTATAATATGTACCCCAGAGATTTCAATCGTAATAGTATACACGTCTTGCTCAGAGCAAATATCAATAAGGGTGACATTTTCCAGACCATTTCTGACATATGTAGCGGAACCATATGAACGATGGTATAGTACACCAACAGCATCATATCCATCAATCATGCCACGTATATTAAATTCTTCTTCAGTTAAAATATGGGTTTCTTGTATGATGACGACATCAATACATTCGTCTGACAGCAGACGCGAGATATAATCGCATTTAGCTCTGCTCATTCCCTCAATATTAAGCTGTAGAATTCGGACCGAAGCACTGTGGCCGAAATCACTGATCTAGCGGCGTTTTAGTCAAAATTAAAAAATTAAAACTGATAAATGTTTTGCACTGTATCGATTGCCTATACTTTACAGAGAAAATTAACGTTTTCACTTTTGTTTTTCTCTTAATATTCGCACAGCTGAAAGCTATCAAATATACATTTTCTGCAGCAAGTGTATTAAAGGAATTTGGGGCCTAATTACTCAGTGAGTTTTTCTTGACACTTTTAAGTCAATTGTTTACACATTTTGAGCCAAAAAGTTTTAATTGAAAGTAAAAGGTATGTTTTAACTAAAAAATAAATGTTTGTGGCCTGTGTGTATCTAGTTTATTATTAGTTCATTATAGGAGTTTACATTTGTGATATTAACTATAGTTTCATGGACTGCAACTTTTGAAATTCGATCGTATTCGGTCCAATTCCTGTTTTGTTTATTATTTTGGGTTATTTTTGTTGTGACGTTTCAGTATGGCGTTCTAGTTCGCGCAAGTTGCTCGGTTTTTTAGGGTCCATCTGCTGTCCAAATAAACAGTATAAACGCGATACAGACCACAATTTTCAATCGATTTGGCTGAAATTTGAAATTTAAGTTTCTTTTATCGCAAGAACAAAACCTATTAAATTTTGACAAAATCAATCCACGTTAACCCATAGCCCCCATGTAAATGTCCCCTTCAAGTTTTACTTAAATACCCCTAACAATAGTATTCAAGATATCCTCTTGAAATTCGACCAATAAATGTTTTTTATATTCATAAACAATCTCTCTAAATTTTAATGGAATCAGACCATTTTAATTTCTAGGCCTCATACAAACCACCCTCCCAATATTCACATAAATTTCCCAAAATACATAAAAATAAATAAATATTGTTTAAAAATTAATTCTTTTTAAATTTTATAATCGCAAATAAGCATTAGTCTTTATTATTTTACATTTCCGAATTAAGCGCCGCTAGATCAGCCATTTCGGCCACTGTGCGAAGGTCCGATATTCTTTGTCAAGAAGCTCTTAGAAGAGCTAGTTCGGTTTACTTTAGGCTGCATTATTTTGTTGTTGTTTTATCTGCTTAGTATTTCTAGTTGTTTGTTTTTCAAATTTACCAGGAGACCAGATATAGTTCTGATAGTTTGGCAGACATTCGCTATAGATCATTTAGCGGAAACCAGGGTGCACCTGTAAACAGTATTGTTCACGGAGGCGATCTATATTACACCCCTTAATCGACACGTGTTTCGGAATTTGTCAGATTCCATTGTCAAGATTATTTAGCAAAAATAGAAACGATTTACTACAAAGTAGCAAACGAGTCTAATGACAAATCGTTTTTTGAAGGCCTCTTCAATGTTATATCGGTCGTGCCAAAATTGTAAAAACGTTGGGGTAGTTTTTATGGAGATGTAATACATACGGCCGCCAAATTTGGACAATTTTAAAATACATTTGGATAATTTTAAAATTCATTAGGACAATTTTAAAATGCATTTGGAAAATTTTAAAATATATTTGGACAATTTTGAAAATACATTTGTACAATTTTAAAATATATTTGGACAATTTTAAATTACATTTGGACAATTGTAAAATATATTTGGACAATTTTAAACACATTTGGACAATTTTAAAATATATCCGGACAGTTTTAAAATACTTTTGGAGCATTTTAAAATTGGACAATTGTATACTATATTTGGACAATTTTAAAATGCATTTGGTCGATTTTAGAATACATTTGGACAATTTTGAAATTCATTTGGACAATTTTAAAATGTATTTGGACAATTTTAAAATACATTTGAACAACTTTGTAATACATTTGGATAATTTTCAAAAACATTTGGAAAATTTTAAAGTTGTCCAAATATATTTGGAAAATTTAAAAATACAATTGGATAATTTTAAAATACATTTGAAAATTTTTAAAATACATATGGACAATTTTAAAATACATTTAGAATATTTTAAAATAGATTTAAACAATTTGAAAATACATTTGGACAATTTCGGAAATACATTTGGAAAATTTTAAAACACAATTGGACTATTTTAAACACATTTGAAAAATTTTAAATTACATTTGGAAAATATAAAAGTACATTTGGAAAATTTTAAAAAAACATTTGGACAATTTTAAAACAAATTTAAACAATTTTAAAATTTGGACAGTTTTAAAATACATTTGGACAATATTAAAATTAATTTGGACAATTGTTTAATGTATTTGGACAATTTTAAATTACATTTGGAAAATTTTAAAATACATTTGGACAATTTTAAAATATATTTTGACAATTTTAAAATACATTTGGATAGTTTTTTAAATACATTTGGAAAATTTTAAAATACATTTGGAAAAATTTTAAATACAATTGGAAATAGTATAGAAGTATTTTTTGAGGGTTGGTAATTTGAAAATTTTATTTAAATTGTTTTATCTCAGTGTTATTTAAAATTTGAAAAATGTGAAAAAAATTGTTAGTGAAATCAAATTGCATTTTCGTTAAATAATGCAATTACCATTTATCCCTTATTGATGTTAATATTTTTCAAAAATTCCTCACTGCGCCTGGACCTTAAGTCCATACCTAAAGTAATATAATTTGTGGGGCTTTTGTTTTCGCAAAAACATACGTAACCTCCTGCTACAAATAACAAAGTGTAATAAATATGTTCGACAAAGTCTATTTAAAATTACTGCATAAAACAACAGCAACAACAATTATATTTTTAGAATTTACAACACATTTGTATGATAAAAAACTTAGATCACAAAAGATTATACTACATGCATGTTTACATGTATGCATGTAATGCCTACATTTGTGTTGTATACAAATACTCATTAGTGTGGAGCAAATTTAAATTTTTTTCTAATTTCAAAATCGTTGGGATCGAAAAGGTTGCCTTTGAAGGGTAAAATTAACACACAAAAAATATTGGATCTGTAGGATAATGTCTTTGGGTTTCTTTTATGACTTCAAGTTCGGAAAGTTCTGAACAAAGTAAAAAAAAAAAGTTCTTATTTTTTTTAAATAAAAATGTTAGTAAACATTTCGACATTACTCAAAAAGTGTTTTTATAATAAAAAATTATTTATACCCCCACGATTTTGAAAGTCGAAAAAAGTTAGATTTGCTCCACCCTAATACTCATACATAGTATGCACACATCTATAAATTTCCTATCATAAAGGCTTTATAAAATGTATACTCGTGTATGTTAGGAAAATAAAAAATATCTATGTATGTATCTGTGTGTGCTGTAAATTGCATGATTTGCATAATATTAAACTTGCATACTTTGCACCAAACATAAATAATAAAAACAACAAAAAAAAAAAAAATAAAAAAAAATTGCAATAAAAACACAGATAAGAGCTTATGTTTTAGCACGTTTTCAACAAAAACGACATCAAATAAAAACAACAAAAACAAACAAAAGTTTAACATTATCGACTTGTATTTTTATGGGTAATAACAAAAATAAATGTCAAAGGAATTTAATTCGAATGTTTTTTTTTTTTTTTTTTTTGTGAACACACATTATATTGACATAAACTAATCTTTGATTAAACGAATTTTATTGAGAAATCAAAATGTCAGTTTAATTTTTTTTTTTTTTTTTGTAATTCTACAAAAAAAAAAACAAGTAAGAAAATTATAGTCGGTGAAGACCACCCATATGATAACCTACACCAGGGTTTTCCGGCACGATAGGTAGAGTGTCGGGCCAGAATGTAGTTAATTGCGGGATCGATTCCCCAAAACTTTATCAAAAATTTTTTAAAATAAAATTCAGTAGAAATAATGTAAAAATAACCTACGAAATCATTAATTTTTAATGTTTTCGTAGGTAATTTTTTTTTGAATTTTTAAAAATAACACAACAATCAGTAATTTTGAAAGTTTTCGTAGGTAAATGTTTGGTAAAAAAAGTGAAAGTGACATTATTTTTTAATGTTCAATGTTATTTATTTTAGAAAATTTTATTAACAGTAAAAAATAAATGATGATGTTTGTTAAAACAAATGGATAATTATTCCCAGTTGGAAAATGTGTCACTGAGGAAATTTCCACAGTGATTCCTTGAGGAAATGTCTTCAGGTTCTGACAAATCATAGGTAATCCTTGATGACATGTCCTTACATTGTCAGCACTGAATGTTTGCTTTAATAGTGTGGACAATTCCTCTAAGACATCTAAAAGGAAATGCCTTCAGAATAGCAGTATATTAAATTAAAATTTAAAATCTGGGCAACTCTTCAATTCCCAAGAAAAAGATGGCAATATTATCAATTTATTTAAAATAAATTCAAAATCTAACAAGTAGAATAAAAGTAATAAATAGACAAACAATTTTCAAAATAAAGTTTGGAACAAAAAGGCGAATAGTTTTTTCTAAATATGAGAAAGATAATTTATAAAGGAAAATGGATAAAAGTAAAAACTAAAGGAAATACGAAAATTTTTTGTATTTTTGAATGACCTACGTCAGACATTTCCCCAAAGAAGTCTTAGGTGACATGTCCCCAGAAGGTCAGCCCTGACCACTGCTGACTTTGAGTGAGGACATTTTGAAAATTTGTATGAAACTGTCCTCAACCCAGTACATAGAGATGTCTAGTGTATGTCAGCAGTGACTCTGACATGTCACCGCTCCGTCACTGAGGATGGCTCGAAGACGTTGCCAACTGGGTTGGGATGGTTTTTAAATGTTTTATCACTTGTTTTAAATATGAAGGGCTTATTGTAAAAACTCGATAAGCAACATTTCACTTTATGGTGGTTTTAGCCTTAAAACTTTTAAAATAATGTAGAAAATAGAACTTTTGCAGAACTTTTATTTTCAATGTACTTGTACGAAGGGTTAAAGCAAGACTTCTGTCTAAAATCTGTGAATGGAACATCCGCAGAAAGCGGATGTTCCATTTTTGTTTTTGCTTACAAAATACTTTGAGTGTAGTATCTTCAGATAGTTTGATCATTAAGGATCTTATCGGTATTTGTTCTGTTTATGTTTTTCTTTTTACATATGAGGCATTCCACACCAAATGTCCCGCTACAGAAAAACATGTATCCTGCAAATTTCTGAATAGGTTGTTTGGATAGCCCTATATGGAACTAAGAGAATTGCGTTTTTGGTTTTTCTATCTTTCAAAAACTGGGCTTAGAAGGCGTGGTCAAACATTGGAAAAATTGTCAAATTTGTGGCGAGTTGCCTTGATTAAATATTTATCACATTAAAACGGAATGCACGACAATCTCAAAAACTTACATTCTTATATAGTTTTGTATGGGCTATCGAATAAATTTTTTTTCTTTGGAAAATTTTCAGAACCCGTTCTGAAATTTTCCATTTTTTAAAAATGTCAATTTATTAAAAAACATGCCACTTTTTTTTTCTTTTTTAAATTTTTTTTTTTTAAAGTTTAGATGTTTGTCCATCCACACAAAAAAAATCCGAAACACGTTCAGACCATTTTTTTGAGAAAATCACATTTGAACTTTAAATTTCATAACAATTTTGTAATTTGCTTGTATTTCTTTGATTTAACGTTGCGAATGAGTAATATTTATGCAATTAATAATACTCATTCGCAAGGTTAAATCAAGAAAATACAAGCAAATTACAAAATTGTTATGAAATTTAAAGTTCAAATGCGATTTTCTCGAAAAAACCGAAGAACATGTTTCTGAATTTTTTTGTGTGGATGGACAAACATTTAAGCTTAAAAAAAATGTTTATTAATAAATTGACATTTTTAAAAAATGAAAAATTTCAGAACGGGTTCTGAAAATTTTCAAAAAAAAAAAAAATTTAATTGATAGCCCATACAAAACTATATAAGAATGTAAATTTTTGAGATTGTGGTGCATTCCGTTTTAATGTGATAAATATTTAATCAAGGCAACTCGCCACAAATTTGAACATTTTTCCAATATTTGACCAAGCCTCCTAAACCCAGTTTTTGAAAAATTGAAAAACCAAAAACGCAATTTTCTAAGTTCCATATAGGGCTATCCATACAACCTATTCAGAAGTTTACGGTACACGTGTTTTTTTCGCTGGACATTTGGTGTGGAATGCCTCATATATATTTTTCAATTTATTTTAATTGTAAATACTGTTTTTTTTTAATTAAATATTAAATTTGTATGCATTTGGCATGCCAAACTAAAATTAAAATGTTTGCAATTGTTTGATTTTTTATATTTGATGTGATTATATGTCATTTCTATCTATCACTCAGTCAGAATTAGATTTATATCAATTTTAAGTTGACACATTTCATTTTAAAAATATATACAAATATAAGTTTTTACTAAAACAAAAACATGGAAACAAATGCTTTCATATCCCACAAAAAAAAATTACTTATCAGAACAATCAGTAAAAAATGGACACCAAATACTGATTTACAACTTCTCCTATTCATATTCAGATAAGAGCAATTGATATTCTGAAATTATAATTTAAAAAAAAACAAGTAGAGAAGTTAAATTCGACTTGGCCGAATCTATGAATACCCTCCACAATGCCCTTTTTAAGTGATAGTAAATTTTCTAATTTTAAAAAAAATAACATTTTTGATTAGAAATATTTTATTTTGTGTAAAACAACTTCCTTTTAGTAATTTTTGGAAAAAAAAATAATTTACAAAATTTGTTTTTGAGTGTAAAATTTTTTTCGAGTTTATTTTTTTTTAGTGTAAAAATATTTTTGAGTGACAAAAATACTTTTAGAAATATTTTTGTGACTTACTAATATTTTAAAACATGTTTACCCGGTTTTCAACACTTGAATTTAAGGTGAAACTAATCTGAAATTCACGGTTTTGCTAATAACTTTTAAACTACTCGACCGATTTGGCTAAAATTCAAAACGAACTAGGCCAGGGAAACAGCAAATGTATATGCCAAGCTTCAGCATTCTCCGAATTGTCTTTAGAAAGTTAGCTTGTTTTTTATCTCATAAATTTACGAAAAACCCTTGCCGAAATTTAGTCGGTTGCTCATAACTTTTGAACCACTGGACCGATTTCGCTGGATTCCAATACCAACCTGACCTGGTGAATGCCCATCATATATGCCAAACTTCAGGAGCTTCCGTAAAGTCTTTCAAAAGTAAGCGTATTATCAACAGACAGATGGACGGACAGACGGGCGGACGGGCGGACATCGCTAGATCGTCTTAAAATCGATCGAGGATCATAAATATATATACTTTATGGGGGCCTAGACGAATATTTCGAGATGTTAAAAACTGAATGACAAACTTATATATGAGGCATTCCACACCAAATGTCCAGCGAAAAAAAACATGTGTACCGTAAACTTCTGAATAGGTGATATGGATAGCCCTATATGGAACTTAGAAAATTGCGTTTTTGGTTTTTCAATTTTTCAAAAACTGGGCTTAGGAGGCGTGATCAAATATTGGAAAAATGGTCAAATTTGTTCAGAGTTGCCTTGATTAAATATTTATCACATTAAAACGGAATGCACCACAATGTCAAAAATTTACGTTCTTATACAGTTTTGTATGGGCTATCGATTAAATTTTTTTTTTTTTGAAAATTTTCAGAACCCGTTCTGAAATTTTCCATTTTTTAAAAAAGTCAATTTATCAAAAATCCGGCCACTTTTTTTTTTTTTTTTTTATTTATTTTTTTAAAAGTTTAGATGTTTGTCCATCCACACAAAAAAAATCAGAAACACGTTCATCTTTTTTTTCGAGAAAATCGCATTTGAACTTTAAATTTCATAACAATTTAGTAATTTGCTTGTATTTTCTTGTGTCAACAGAGCGTATGACGAATATTTACGCAATTAATATTACTCATTCGCAACTTTAAAACAAAGAAATACAAACAAATAACAAAATTGTTATGAAATTTAAAGTTCAAATGCGATTTTCTCGAAAAAAAAAGATGAACGTGTTTCTGATTTTTTTTGTGTGGATGGACAAACATCTAAACTTTTAAAAAAATAAATAAAAAAGAAAAAAAAAAGTGGCCGGATTTTTGATAAATTGACTTTTTTAAAAAATGGAAAATTTCAGAACGGGTTCTGAAAATTTTCCAAAAAAAAAAATTTTAATCGATAGCCCATACAAAACTATATAAGAACGTAAGTTTTTGACATTGTGGTGCATTCCGTTTTAATGTGATAAATATTTAATCAAGGCAACTCGCCACAAATTTTACCATTTTTCCAATATTTGACCACGCCTCCTAAGCCCAGTTTTCGAAAATTTGAAAAACCAAAAACGCAATTTTCTTAGTTACATATAGGGCTATCCAAACAACCTATTCAGAAATTTACGGGACACATGTTTTTCTGTAGCGGGACATTTGGTGTGGAATGCCTCATATACCCTCTATCACTAGAGTGGAGGATATAAAAAAAATTAAATGCAGCCTTTCCAAATAAAGAATAAACCCGCTTTAAATCTGGGCGACTTTCGTTTGTTACAACTTTTGAATGAGAAACTAAAAAAAAAAAAATTGTGTCTGGTTCATCACAAATAGGTCAATTCGGGACTTGCGATTAATGAAAAATTGTTAAGGTCTCAATTTCAGGATACCGTAACATTTTAAATCCCGGGAATCGCAAGATTTTTGAAAATTTTCTGAATTATTAAAAATTAAACATTTTTGGTATTTTTCAGGTATTTTATGCATTCGTTAAGTTTTGCGAAGTTCTGTTAAATTTGCGAAATTCGAAAAACGAAAACCATCGATACCAGTCAGTGAAGTCGGTGGAGAACACCATTTCCCCTGCTACAAATGTTTACAAATTATTTGTTTATGATATTTACGATTAAATAAAACATTTTTATCGTTTTTTTTAATTATTTTCTATAACCACGCTCCAAAAGGGGGGCGGCCGAAAAAAAATCTAGTTTCCTAATCCCCTTGGTTCAAGTGTGGGATAGACCTACAACATAATATGGCATAAAAATGTTACAAAAAAATTGTGGTTTTCAAGGGTTTTTTTAGTTCTTCAAGTGGGAACTTTTCCCCCCTGGTCCGCTTATGCCTATCTTCGATCTTATCCTTACCAGTAACATGAGAGATATTTTTGCCAAACTTCAGGGCTCTAGCTCTTTTAGTTTGGTCTGCATCGTGGTTTCTACGGACGGACGGACGGACATCGCTAGAATGTCTTAGATTCTATCAAGGATAAATAATATATGTACTTTATGGGGCCGCCGACCGATATTTCGATGTGTAACACACGGAATGACAAAGTGAGTATACTCCCATACTGTGGTTGGAGAGTTTAAAAAAACAGGACACATTAAAATTGTCTAAGTTCCGAATTCAAAATACTTTTTTTGTGGTTTTTGCGGAATGAAATTCATTAAAATGAATTTTTGGATAAAAAAATTTTTTAAAGTTCAGAACAAAATTTTTAAATATTTTTCAAGTCCCACCACAATTTTTTTTTTGCAAATTGGAAAAAAAAATTTTTGAAGTGGAATCACATATTTTTGCTGGGAAATGAACAAAAACATATTACAATTTATTTCCAATTAACACGCACACATGTTTAATAGAGTGGGCTGAACAATTTTTTTTTCTCCATCTTAAAATCTTTCTCAATTAGAAAAGGGTTCTATAAATTAATTTGCTTATTGAACAAATTAAAAAAAAAATTAAACATTTTAACACAATATTCTACAAAAAGATTTTTCCAAAACCCCTCTAATGTCCATATGGGTGAAATCAAAAAATGTCAGTGTTTTTAAGCCAAAATTTTATTATAAAATTTTATTTTTTAGTGCATATTTTTTTAGTGCATATTTTGGATTTTTTTTCAGCGCATATTTTAAGCGCATATTTTTGATTTTTTAGTGCATGAAAATCTCATCCCTAGTTATGACTATACAAATATATATTTGAAGAAACTCAACATTCTCTCTTTAAAATTGTAGTCATTATTAAGCTCTTAGTTTATTAGTTTTTAAGATATAACCGGTTAAAGTTGAAAAACCAAACTGGTTACTGACGACGGAGTTTATTTACATTTGGCCTACAAAAATGAAAATAACTTGTTTAAAATAGCTGATTATTATCCGGATTGTTGTTAGTTATGAAGAACGGCAATATATACGACGTTGTACATAAAAAAATGTGCGAATACTTTAACCTATGTATGAGATATTACATTACATAGTTGGTTGACATTTTTTGATTTCACCCATATGTAAAGCAAAAATATTTCTATGTAGAAATTTAATAATTGGATAATATTTATATTGAATTTTTGTTTCACAATAAAGTTTTCATATAATGAAATATGTTTATGAATTACTGCATACAACAATATAAATAATAAATTTATTCATTTGTAGCATAGAAAGAGGATTAATATCTTTTATTCAATTTTATTATTTAATTGGATTTTTGTTTAATAAAGAACAATGTGTTTGTTTTGCTAAACAAACTAAATAAGTGTATTAAAAACAGAAGATTAACAACTTGGGAAATTAATGCAAATTATCTTAAAAGCTGGTGATCATTGTATTAAAAATTAATGTGGGAGATATTTTTTTCGGACTTATTAAATCACTACATACATTTGTAAGGTACTTAAGTAATTTATATAAATTTCTCATTTGGACGAAATTTGGTAAAAAAAAAAGTTATTTCTATTGTAAATTTAGGACTGCTCTACTTTTAAAAGTTTGGACTTCATTTTGGATTCTGAGCATGATTTAACATGGAAAATAAATACAAAACGTCCAGTGTTATCAAACCCCATTAATATAAATTAAGAACTTAAATTTACATACTTATAAAAAAATGCTTTATATTTATAATTTATAATATATTTTGAGCAAACGATTTCAATTGGAAAATCACTTAAGTCTAGTCAATTTGAATGATGATTGTTTTCACATTATGTGTTAAAAAAATATTTTTTTTACAAAATTGTTTTTTTCCAGTATATTTAACACAGTCGATTAAAAGTAAATTAAGTTTTTATATTTTTTTATTTATACTCTGTTTTATTAACAACGCCTGAAATCATGCTACATAATTTAGTATATTTCAATATTGATTATACGCCTTGTTTAAATATTTATTACAAAATACAAACACAATAGGGTAGAGCAAATTTAGCATTTTTCAAATTTTGAGAACGTAGGGGTCGGAATCGGAAAAGTTGCCTTATGGGGTCGATATTATATTCGGGACTTTTTATTTCTTGTATTAAAAAAAATAAGATTTACATAAACTTAAATATTTTTATTTGTCATATTTTTATGTAAACATAACATAAAATAGTTAAAAAAACAGAATATAACACTGTGCAACACGATTTGGTATCTTTAGACAAAAAAAAATAAGTATACCATTATTAGACCAAAACTTCTGATGTGGTTTAAGAACTAAGCTCGAGTTCTTTTTTATGGCCTACAAAAAAACATGTTTTAAATCTGCTGCTGACCTAGATAATGTTAGTCCATCTCTTTGGTAAAATTTTATCGCGGTACTTTTCCTAGAATATATTAATTTCTATCTCCATTTTTAATGTAATTTTAATCCTTTTTACAAATTTCCTAATAGAGCACCACTAAACCGTGCGTTGAATGGGTTACAATTTTCTACACTCAAAAAAATAAATTTTTAACTGAATTTTTGGTTGCATTAACTTTAAATTCAGTTGTAGTTGTTTAAATTAAAAGCCAGTTTTCTCAACATAATTCAGTTGTGACCACCGATATTCAATTGTCACTGCCTATATGTATTTCGCCCGAATTTTTGTTGCATCAACTGAATTTCAGGTGGGAATCAGCAAATTTATTTACAAACATTTTTATTTTGTCATTTTGCAGATTTTATTAGGCTTTTACGATTATCAATAGCATTATTTATTTTTTTTTTTGCTTTGTAAAATCGTTAAGAACATTTTTAAACTTGATTTTAATAAATGATATTTCAATTCATTCAAATCCGATTTGTTTTCAGTTGAAAATTTCAAAGTTATAAATTTCGGGATTTTCGGGACTTTTTTAAAAAAATCCCGGGATTCGGGATTTTATAAATCCCGAAAATCCCGGGATTTTCGGGATCGGGATTTCCCGTTTGGCATCCCTAGTCGATATTAACCCACAAAAATATTGTACCTGTAAAAAAATGGCTTTGGGTTTCTTTTTTGACTTGAAAATCGGAAAGTTCCGAACAAAATAAAAATCAAATTTTTTAACTTTTTTTTGTCTAAAAATATTAGTTAATATACGGACTTTGCTGAAAAAGTATTTTTATGATATTTTTTTTTTATTTTTAACATCATAATGTTTTTAGGCTGGTGTCTAATTTTAAAAAAGTTGCAAGACGCCACCTCGTTTTGACTATACATATAAGCTAACGATTAACTAACAAGAAAATAAGATTTCCTTTTTTCAGTTTCTTAAAAGCAAAAATTTTAGTAACATGGGTTTGTAACTTGGATAATAATTCACCTCGTGGTGAATACAAAAAATATTTACCAGCTGGTGAATAAAACGTAACATAATTATTGTTCATCAATGTTTTTTTTCATACATTTTTTTTTTTCATCAAAGTTTTTTTCATCAATATTTTTTTTATCAATATTTTTTTCATCAAAATTTTTTTCATAAATATTTTTTCATCAATTTTTTTTATACCCTCCGCTTAGTGATAGAGGGTAGATATAAGTTTGCCATTCCGTTTGAAACTCATTGAAATATCGGTCTAAGACCCAATAACATATATGGGGCATTCCATGTCAAATCGGACACTTTGAAATTTTTTTTTTTAGATTTTCCCAATTTTTACTACCCTTCGAAAAGTAGGCTTGCATTCAAAATTACATTTTTATAAAAATTTACTACAACTGTTATTGGTATGGAGCCTACTTAGGGAGTGGAGATAGGGCGTAGGTATGTTTTAAAAAAATGTTGTAGATTAAAAATAAGTGGGGGTCGGTCTCACTAATGACCCCTCTCGGATGCACCATTGAACCGGTAGAAGCTGATTAAATAAAACAAATTTTCAAAAAATAAAAAAAAATTTATGGGGACCGCCTCAACAGTTAAAGATAGAGGGTAGGTGTGTTCAGAGAAAATGTTTTGTTGCTCTAAGGGCACTTTAGGGCAGTTAGAGCGGCTGGAGAAAATTTTTAAAAATGCTGTTTTGTGTGGGAGCCCCTTTAGAAATTGGAGACAGGGTATTAGTTTGTTCCAAAGAAATGTTAAGACGTAAAAATTAATGGGGGTCGGTCTTATAAAGGACCCCTCTATGACGCACCATTGGAGCAGTTGAAATGATTTTAAGATTGGTAAATTACAATAAATTTTTTTCAAAAAATTTAAAAAATAGTAATAATTGTTATCCCACGATCCTCCTAAGCAAAAAATTTATAGAATCGATAGAAGTTTTACACAAAAAAATTTAAAAAAAATCGAAGAGTACAAACATTTTCAAAAATGAGATTTAAATTTTAAAACTTAAAAATCGCATACTACAGCGCTTTTAAGAATTTTTTGGGACTTTTTTTTAAAGTAAGTAAAAAAAAAAAAATTTAAAAAAAAAAAAATGAATTTTGGACCATTATTGAAGAAGTTATGAGTAAAAGAAGTTTGAGGTAAGGAACAAACTACCTATTTTAAAAAATTCGATATCTTTTGAACGGGTCATCAAAAAAAATCTGAAAACTTACCACGAAGGAGTTTTCGAAGGGTACTAAAAACTGTAAACAAATTGGGAAAATCTAAAATTTTTTTTTTTTAAAGTGTCCGATTTGACATGGAATGCCCCATATATATTCTTGATCAGTGATCGATTTTAAGGTATTCTAGCGATTTCCGTCTGTCTAGCAGATATGACTAAGACTTAGCAAATGTGCTTGCTATTGCCCTAAGCAGTTTGGTTTTGCATTTGAGCGAAATCGGTTTAGCGGTTCAAAAGTTATGAAAGAAAATGTAAGGACACCTTGAAAATTTTGGTACATACATTCAATATATCCTAAAAATACAAAATGTTTTAATTCGGCTGCTGGTTGACACACGTGAACAGAATTGGATCACCGAATGGTATTTACACATTTACAAACATATTTTTTTTTTTTTTAAATGTTCGCCCAATTTTTTTTTCACCAAAAAAATTTTTCGTTTTTTTTTTTCAAAAAAGATTTTTTTTTTTTTTTTTTTTTTTGTTTTTTTTTTTAATATTCAATATATTTTTTCATCTATTTTTTCACTATTTTATTTTTTCATTAATATTTTTTTTTTCATCAACTCTGTTTTTTTTTCATCAATATTTTTTTCATCAATTTTTTTTTTTTTTCATAATTTTTTTTTTCATCAATATTTTTTTCATCAATATTTTGTTGAGTTTGTAACTTGGATAATAATTCACCTCGAAGTGAATAAAACAAGTATTCACCTCGAAGTGAATAAAACAAATATTCACCAACTGGTGAATAAAACCTAACATTATTATTTTTCATAAATTTTTTTTCATCAATGTTTTTTTATCAATAGTTTTTTATCAATATTTTTTTCATCAAAATTTTTTTCATAATTTTTTTTTTTCATCAATATTTTTTTTTTTAAATATTCTTTTTATCAAAATTTTTCATCAAATTTTTTTTTTCATAAATTAATTTTTTTTATCAATATTTTTTCATCAATATTTTCTTTTTTCATCAAAAGTTTTTTCATAAATTTTTTTTATCAATATTTCATACATTTTTTTTTTCATCAATAGTCTTTTTATCAATATTTTTTTCATCAATTTTTTTTCATAAATTTTTTTTTTCATCAATATTTTTTTTCATCAATATTTTCTTTTTTCATCAATATTTTTTTTCATCAATATTTTTTTTCGTCAATATTTTTTTCAACAAAATTTTTTTTTTTCATCAATATTTTTTTTTTAAATATTCTTATCAAAATTTTTCATCAAATTTTTTTTTTCATAAATAAATTTTTTTTATCAATATTTTTTCATCAATATTTTCTTTTTTCATCAAAAGTTTTTTCATAAATTTTTTTTTATCAATATTTCATACATTTTTTTTCATCAATAGTCTTTTTATCAATATTTTTCATCATTATTTTTTTCATCAATTTTTTTTCATAAAATTTTTTTTTCATCAATACTTTTTTTCATCAATATTTTCTTCTTTCATCAATATTTTTTTTCATCAATATTTTTTTTCGTCAATATTTTTTTTCAACAATATTTTTTTTTTTCATCAATATTTTTTTTGTCATAAATTTTTTTTCATCAATATGTTTTTTCATCAATATTTTTTTTTATCAATATTTTTTTTTTCATCAATATTTTTTTTTTTCATCAATATTTTTTTTTATCCATTTCTTTTCATCAACATTTTTTTTTTTTTGTCAATATTTTTTTTTTCATCAATATATTTTTTTTTTCATCATTATTTTTATACCCTCCACTTTAGTGATAGAGGGTATATATAAGTTTGTCATTCCGTTTGTAACATATCGAAATATTGGTCTAGGACCCCATAAAGTATATATTTTCATGATCCTTGATCGATTTTAAGTCGATCTAGCGATGTCCGTCCGTCCGTCCGTAGAAATCACGCTAACTTTTGAAAAATTTTACAGAGGCTACTGAAGTTTGGCATATATGTTGGTCATTTACCTGGTCAGGTTGTTATTGCAATCCAGCCAAATCGGTCCAGTGGTTCAAAAGTTATGAGTAAAAGAGTAAATTTCGGCAAGGGTGTTTCGCAAATTTACGAGATAAAAAACACGATAACTTTCGAAATACAATAATGAGACTGCTCAAGCTTGGCATGTATCTTTGCCGTTCCCCAGGTCTGTTTGGTATTAAATTCAGCTTAAAATCAGCTCAATCGGTCAAGTGGTTCAAAAGTTATAAGCAAAACCCTGAATTTCAGATTAGTTTCATCTAAAATGCCACGTGTTTTAACAAGTTTGAAAAGCATTGGTGGTAACTAAACAATGCTTTTCAAACTTGTTTATTTTTAAAGCAATGCTTTTTAAACTTGTTTAGTTTTAAAAGCATTGGTAACTTAAAAATTACACTCGAAAAAAATTTTACACTCAAAAAAAATTATACACTCAAAAAAAATTTTACACTCAAAAGAAATTTTACACAAAAAAAAAATTTTGTTTTTTTTACAAAAATGACAATATTTTGTGTACATACGTAAGTGCATTCACTCAGAAATATTTTTACAGTAAAAAAAAACATTACACTCGAAAAAAATTTTACACTCAAAAAAAAAAATTACAAAAAAAGAGTTTTTTACTCAAAATAAAATATATCTAATCAAAATTGTTAATTATTTCACGTTAAAAAATGTACTACTCTTTAAAAAAATGCATTGTGGAGGGTATTCATAGAATCGGCCAAGTCGAATTTAAGTTTTCTACTTTATGTTAATATTGACCATAAAAGATGGTGCTATTACTTGCTGTATTATGTGATGGTATTAGTTATTGTTCACACCTTAAGGTATGCTTTAAAAATTTAACAAATACTACAAAATAAATCACAAAAACAAGAAGAGTCATAGATGATTAAAACCATAATATGATTAATATTAAATAAATCCCCAAATTGTATAGTAAATCCAAATCCAAGTGATTGCGAAACACAGCTACTTAATATATTGTCTATATTTTGGAAAAACATTTAATTATTTAAAATGCTTTTAACAACTTATTTAAATATCAAATTGTTTCTAGACTGCTCATTTGTTTATTTATTAAGTGTATTAAATAATCTTAAAATTTATTTAGTTGCAAATACTAGAACATGACAAAATATTAATTCATTCTACTATTTAAAACATTTAACAGCAACATTTGAAAACTTTGATTTTCCATTAGCATAACAAATAATCCACAATGTAGTAGTCGTAGTCGTATTTACTACACAGTTTGCATAACAAAGTGTTGCCAAATATTTTAGATTGCACTTTTTTTGTTTTTACTTGTTTTAATTTAATTCTATATGAAATTGTTAATTTAATTCTTTATGAAATTCTGTAATTTAATATTCCCCAATCAATATCAATACAAAATAAAGTTCAATTTAAAATTTGCTTCATCTTGAAAATTTTTAAGGATTTTTCTAAAACAAATTATTGACTAGAGACCAAACTTTATATGCTGGCAACTCTTAAATTAACTGTGAATGTGTGTGTGAGAGTGTGTATGTGTTCTTTAAGGCAAACAGTAAAATAAACATCAAGAAAATAAACTAAATTTATTTTGTTTAATAAAACATTGCATACATGCATGCATGCATTAAACAACACAATATTTACAAATATTAGGGGGATAACTTTTGAAAAGTTATACTAACAAGGGTATTTAAACCATTTTGAACCGATTTTTAAAATATATAAAACAGACGACTTTAAGGTAGAGTGTCTCGGCTTATCGGCCATATCAGTGTTTAAAAATATTGTTGTCCCCTTATGAAACAATGTGGACCTTCGGAAAAATATAACTCCCAAACTAACAGGAATATCATCTAGAGCAAAAATACTTCTCGACTTAAATTTTAAAGAGATTATATCGTATTTAAATGGATATCGCTCTATATCTTCACATAAATAACCCCCAAGCTTTACACATTTTCGGAAAAAAAAAAATATTTAACGAAGTCGAATTTTTACAAAGTTATGCCCAGGGTTTGAAAAAAAATCTAACGTACGGTACGTTAGTGTTCTGTACGGAACTATGGAGCGACCGTACGTTATCGAAACGTACCGTTCCAAGAACACATTCACTAAAAAGTTTTTTAGTGGTTGTGAAGGTGTTCGCAAACAGAGTTCCGAACGTTATGCCTGCGAGTTGAAGAACAGAAACTTTACGATAACGTACCGAACTAGGTTAGAACTTTTTTAGTTTCAAAATAAGGACCCAATGGGGTCGACCCATGTGTAGAGGCCTAGCGATACTATGCAGATCCCAAGAACCAAAAATGTGCTCCGTTTTGCTCTATCTTGCTTAGTTTTCGAGATATCGCCATTTTAAATTTAAAAAAAAAATTCTCAAAAGTTCGCAAACAGAACACTAAAAGAACTTTATTTTGTTTCTAACCTAGTTCGGTACGTTATCGTAAAGTTTCTGTTCTTCAACTCGCAGGCATAACGTTCGGAATTCTGTTTGCGAACACCTTCACAACCACTAAAAAACTTTTTAGTGAATGTGTTCTTGGAACGGAACGTTATATAATGTACTGTTTTTTTTCGAACACTGGTTATGCCACCGTTGAATATGTATTAAAACCTCTTTTTTTAATATAAAACATCATATAGTTTCTAAGAAAAAAATTTATAAAAAACTTAAAAACCGATTTTTTAGCCATTTCTTGGCTAGTTATGACACCCTAACTTAAGAATTGTGTCTTTTATGTAAATTTTAAGGTTCAGGAAAATAGAAAATTTTTCAGATTCGGAAAAATTTTTACGTTCATAAAAAATTCTCAGAATCTGGGACATTTTTTCATAAAAAGAATTTATCAGATTCTGAAACATTTATCCAAATAAACCAAGTAAGAAAGTTATAGTCGGTCAAGACCGACAATATGATACCCTACACCAGTGATTTCCGGATTTTAAGGGAATTATGTGAATATCGGGTGGGTGGTTTGTATGGGGACTACGAGAAGGACTTACCCGATTCCTTTGAAATTTGGAGTGATGATTTGTGCATATAAAATTTGATTATCTGTAAAATTTCAAAGCGATATCTATTATAATGCGGTTATTAGAGTCATTTAAGCCAAATCCAAAGGGGGCGTTTGTATGGGGGCTAGGTTAACATGGACCGATTTTTCCAATTTCAATGGGCTTCGTCCTTGGGCCATATATATGCTTAAGTTTTAAATTTCAAGTGAATTTATTAAAAATTGCGACCTGTATCGTGCCTAAACCGTTAGGTAGATGGACGGACGAACATCGCTAAATCGACTTAAAAAGTAATTCCGAGTCGATCGGTATGCTTGAAGGTAGCTCTAGGACCAATATTTCGGGTAGTTACAAACATCAGCACAAACTCATTATACCCTGTACCACAGTGTGTTGTATAAAAAATCTCATATCATAAGAATTTTTCCGTAAAAAAGTCTTAAGTCACTTTTCTGTTAAGAACAATTTAAAATTCTGATTTTCCGTATAGAAAAATTGTCAGATTTTAATAAATTTTTTTATAGAAAGTATTCTCATTAGAAAAAATTTCAGATTCTGAGACATTTTTCGGTATGGCTAAATATATCCGATTTCGAGACATTTTTGTGCCTAAAAGTTCTCAAATTATGAAACATTTTTCCGTATAGAAAAAAATCTTAGATTCCAAAACATTTTTTCGCATAGAAAAGTTTTCAAAATTTAGAAATTTTTTTTTTTTGTATAGAAAAAAAATCAGAAAAATGTTATTGTCTCAATTACTTCTGAGAATTTTCTAAGTAGAAAAATTTTTGAATTCTGAGACACTGTCTCCACATTGAAAAATTTCCAGATTCTGAAAGACTTTTCTGTATAGAATTTTTTTTTTTTTTTATAGAAAAATTCTCAGCTTCATTGGCATTTTTCAATATAGAAAATTTCTCAGATTCTTAAACATTTTTTCGTATAGAAAAACTCTCAGACACTGACACAATTATAAAAATATGAGATCTTCAAAATTGTCAGATTCTAAGAGATTTTTCTGTATAAAAAATTTTCAGATTGTAAAACAGTTTTCGGTATAAAAAAATTCTCAGATGCTGAAACATTATTTCCTTTAGAAAAATTCTCAGAATCTGAAATATTTTTTGCATAGAAAAGTTTTTAGATCTAGACATTTCTTCCATTTGTAAAAATTCTCAGATTATGAGATATTTTCTTGTATATAAAAGTTCCGAAAATTTTTTAACTTTTTTCTGTATAGAGAAATTCAGATTCTGAAACATTTTTCCATTTAAAAATATTCTCAGATTCTGAAACATTTTTCCGTTTAAAAATATTCTCAGATTCATTTTTCCGTTTAGAAAAGCTTCTCAAATTCTAAGACATTTTTCAATATACAAAAATTCTCAGATTCTGAGATGTTTTTCCATATTATTGTGATAATTTGTTCTGAATAGAAAAGGACTCAGATTCTCAGTAGTACAAATTAAGCTCGGTACTAGAAATTAATTTCTAAAAATTAAAAAAAAAAAAATATCAATTCAAATGCTGGCGTATGAGTGATAAACATTACATATTTTTTTTAATATTAATCATACCTCTTTCACGACGATCAACTTAAGAATTACACAGCGTAATCGGTTTTTAGGGGGGTAGGAAGGGTTACCAATAAAAATTAAGGTTATATCCCTAACAATTTTCCTCATAAGATAGTTGATGTTGTTGATTTCAATAAAATAACATTGAGTTCAAGGTTTTTTTTTTTTTTTTTTTTTTTTTTATTTTTGTTGTTTCCCAAACTGTATTTATACATGTTAAAAATGTTCACATATAAACATCAAGAGCAGACATAAATGTGGACAAAAAATTATACATTTTAAATCATGATAAAAACATGAACAACACAATCTATAGAAAAAAAAATATCTGTATCATGCTGCTATTTTAAAGATGGACACAACTGCCGCTTTTTTTTATTTTTATTTTAATTAAAAAGTTTGTTAAAATTATAACGGAAATATTTTTAATTGAATTACTCTTAGTTTATACTTTTTTTTTATAAAAAAAAAAAGTTTAAAAATTAATTTATAAATGGAAAAAATTGTTAAACTAAATTAATCTGCCTTTTAGATTCACATTTAAATGCAATATATATTTTTTTTTAATTTAGTTTTAAATTTTATAAAAAAAAGTGCTTCCAGAAAAACTTTCCCTATTTCCTTGGTATAGTTTTCAAATATGTATTTTAAATTATTTTTGTTATTTTAAATCGTAAGACGTAACGAAAACTAAACAAAAACAAATTCGTATTTGAAATGCTCTCACATACTTTTAGAAATTTGTGTACAAATCTAAAATATTTACTTATTAAATTCAAATACATAAGTATGGAAGCATGTTTCCGCACATAGTACATACGACGAGTATATTGTATAAACTTCTGTCCATCTTGAATAAATATTTGTAAATAGAAAAAATAAAAGAACATTCTGAAGATAAAATAAATATAAATAGATGATAGACATTTTTATGTATATGCGAATATGGGGGAAAAAAATTTATATAAAAAAAAATTTTTGATGAAAAAAAAAAAATTTGTTAAAAAAAAATTGAAAAAAAAAAAAATTTTTTGATGAAAAAAAAAAAATGTTGATGAAAAAAAAATGTTTTTGATGTAAAAATTGATGAAAAAAAAATTTAATGAAAAAAATTCCTTCATTTGTGTCTGCAATTCCAGATCATGTTGGTAACCCTTGCGAAATAATGTAAGAGACAAAAAAGTTGAAAGAAAGTATGAAGTGAGGTTGAGATTGCTAGAAATAGAATTGTAGTGTTGGAAACTGTCAAAATTTATTCTGTAGAAACTATAAATATTCACATATATAAAAAACAGTTTTCATTAACAAGACAAACCGACATTTAAAATCCTACTGAAGATGACACTAACTGGGGTGTTTGAAACCGGTATAGGAAATACCAGAAATGTCTATAATTTTTAGAAATTCAATTTTTCTTCTGCATTTTTTCAACTTGAACCAGGCACGTACGCAGGAATTTATTTTGGGGGGGGCCAAATTTTTTTTTTTAATTTCGGTTTTTCGCCTCAATGTTTTTGAGCCTATTTTTTTTTTTCATTTTTAGAAAACAAAACATATATTTAAAACTTATGGTAAAAAGGAGTCGAATTATTTTTTTTAAAAAAGTGAAAATTTATGCAACTTTTCTTTAAAACTTTTCAAATATACTTTACGCTTAAAAAATTAAAACTGTTTGACACATTTTTCAATTGTTCATATATTTTTCTTAACTTCTAAGAGCATTTTTGGTATGAAAATTCTCCGATTCTAAGATACGAATTATCGTAATAAAATCCAAGATTTTGAGAAATTTTATGATAGCATGACTCCTTACATTGCCGGAAATTTGTTTAGTTTTTGAATAAAAAAAAAAATAGAATTCCAAGATATTTTAACCATAGAAAGATTTTTACTATTATAACGATTTAAATTTTTTGCATAGACATTTTTTGAACAGAAAAACTCTTAAACTCTGAGAAGTTTTTCGTGTAGAAAAATTCTCAGATTATAAGACATTTTTCGTATAGAAAAACTCTCAAGTTCTAAGAAAAAGTTGTTTGATTTTGAGACATTTTGCTTATAGAAAAATTCTCAATTTTTCCAACATTTTTCTTACAGAAAAATTCTGGGTAATTTTTCGTACAGAAAACCTCCCAGATTCGTAGACATTTATCGTATAGAAAAAGTTCAGAGCTTTTGAGGCTCTTTTTATTATAAAAATTTCAGACTCTGAGACATTTTTCGTATTGAAAAATTCTGATATTCTCTGAGACATTTTTCGTATTGAAAAATTCTCAGATTTTTCTCTCACTTTTTATTATAAAAATTTCAGACTCTGAGACATTTTTCGTATTAAAAAATTCTGATATTCTCTGAAACATTTTTCGTATTGAAAAATTCTCTAATTCGGAAACATTTTTCGTATTGAAAAATTCTCAGATTTTGAGACATTTTTCGTATGGTGAATTTTTCTATACGAAAAATCTCAGATTTGTATAGAAAATGTCTAAGATCCTAAAACATTTTTGCATAGAAGAATTCTCAGATTTTAACAAATTTTTCGTACAGAAAAATTTCTTGCTAAGAAAAATATCTCAAATTTGTATAGAAAAATTCACAGATTCTGATACATTTTTCCTATAGATTTTTTCGATTCTGAGACATTTTTCGTAACGAAAAAACTCAGATTAAAGACGTTTTTTGTAAAGACAAATTCTTTGATTCATTAATATTTTTCGTATAGAAAGTCTGAAAAAATTATTATAATCTTAAAAACTCTCTTATCCATGTGTTGAATGTGAAAATTTACAGATTCTGAGACATTTTTGTAAAGAAAATTTTTTAAATTCACTATATTTTTTGTCGTTAAAAATTTTTTATTTTGATATTAAAAAAAAAAATCTAACACTTTGATTAATTTTTTGTGTAAAAAAGTTCCAGATTCATAGAAGATGTTTCGATTTAAAAATTGTCAAATTTGGTTAAACTTGGAATAACAAAATCTTCAAATTAGTGTAGAGGACACAATTTTTACAGCATATGTTTTAAAACATTATTTTCAAAAAAAAAAAATCTGAAGCCCTTTGAAAAATTTCGTAAAAAATATCCGTTTTCACCAAAACTGTACCAATTCAAATTATATTTTTGAAGTTATCATTTAGTTATCTAAAGACATAAAATATATTCCTAAATATCAAAATTTTTCCAGCAAAACTTACAATAGAAAATTTTTGATAGTAAATTTTTCTATAGAAACTTTTCGATAGTAAATTGTTCGATAAAAAAATTTTAAAAGTAAATTTTTCTATAGAAAATTTTCGAAAGTAAATTTTTCTATATCACAAATTTAGTCAAATGTGGCAGTCGAGATTAAAGCTAATGAAATAATATTTATGATGCATCACTTATGATCAGTCGCAATTACATTTTTGAGGTGTCCTATTCACTACCGTAAAAGTTTACGAATTTTTTAAATTTTTTTCAATCAAAAATTTTTATTGTATTTTTTCAGTATTTTGAAATTTTCATAAAAAACCCTTCATTAGCCTTCAGCCTTTTTTTTGTTAACAAACGTATATTTTGTAGTGCAATGTCTTAAAATTTTTATGTGGCCAAGTCATTTTGGGGGGGGCCCGGGCCCCCAGGGCACCCCCCCTGCGTACGTGCCTGACTTGAACCATTATAACAAATATAATTAGAGCCCGTGTTCGATCTGTACTTACAGAAAAAATCAAATGAAAAAAATATTTATTAAAAAAAAAAAATGGATTTAATAAAAAATTTCAAAAAAATTGATGAAAAAAAAATTTAAGAAAAAAAATTTTGATAAAAAAAAAATTGATGAAAAAAAAAATGTTTTTTGAAAAATAATTATGTTACGTTTTATTCACCAGCTGGTGAAAAACGGGTTTATTCACCAACATGTGAATTATTATCTAATTGTAAGTTACAAATCGAAGTTACAAACCTTTTTGGTTTTAAGAAAATGAAAACAGTAATTCTTATTTTCTTTTTTGTTAGTCGGTAGCTTATATAGTCAAACTGAGGTGGCGTCCTGCATCATTTTTTAAATTAGACACCAGTCTAAAAACATTATCGTGTTAAATATTTATGAAAAAAAACTGATTCATCATATTGATGAAAAAAATATTGATATAAAAAAAATTAAGAAAAATAATTATGTTACCTTTTATTCACCAGCCAGTGAATATTATTTTTATTCACCACGAGGTAAATTATTATCCAAGTTACAAACCCAAGTTACTAAAACTTTTGGTTTCAAGAAAATGAAAACAGTAATTCTTATTTTCGTTTTTTGTTAATTGTGTAACGTGTCGTTACAAATTGTTCTTTTCTTAGTACTCACTGTATTTAAAAATATATTTTAAACAATGACTTTTTCTACCACATAACGCCTGTACTCATTCCCATACCTACCACTACATATTTTTTATGAAAAGAATGTTTTGTGTAGTATGGGCAGTGCAGTACATTGTGATTCCCATTGAACTTATTATTCTCGATACTTATAATGTCAAAGTTGTGTTACACTAAGGGGAGCCGAATCGGGTATTGATTCGTGTTATGCTTTAATACCTGCCGAAAGCATGGCACGACTTCAAACCTGATTCTGGTTTCCGACACGTGTTGTATAGTATTGGAGCGTAGCTAGTCGTACTGTATTATATTTATTTATATTTTGAGATCGATTATATTTCTCGAACGTAGTTAGTATTCTTGTGTAGCTAGATTTAGCTAGATACTTGAATGCGGGATCGGTTCTTTATCCCGAACGTAGTTCGTATTATTGTAGATGTAGATTTATTTATATACTTGAATGCGGGATCGGTTATTTATCCCGAACGTAGTTAGAATTAGTGTAGTTCTAGATTTATTTTCGTATTTGAATGCGGGATCGGTTATTTATCCCGAACGTAGTTAGAATTAGCATAATTCTAGACTTATTTTCGTATTTGAATGCGGGATCGGTTATTTATCCCGAACGTAGTTATAATTAGTGTAGTTCTAGATTTATTTTCGTATTTGAATGCGGGATCGGTTATTTATCCCGAACGTAGTTAGAATTAGTGTAGCTCTAAATTGAATGCGGTATCGGTTATTTATCCCGAACGTAGTTAGAATTAGCATAATTCTAGATTTATTTTCGTATTTGAATGCGGGATCGGTTATTTATCCCGAACGTAGTTAGAATTAGTGTAGTCTAGATTTATTTTCGTATTTGAATGCGGGATCGGTTATTTATCCCGAACGTAGTTAGAATTAGCATAATTCTAGACTTATTTTCGTATTTGAATGCGGGATCGGTTATTTACCCCGAACGTAGTTATAATTAGTGTAGTTCTAGATTTATTTTCGTATTTGAATGCGGTATCGGTTATTTATCCCGAACGTAGTTAGAATTAGTGTAGCTCTAGATTGAATGCGGTATCGGTTATTTATCCCGAACGTAGTTAGAATTAGCATAATTCTAGATTTATTTTCGTATTTGAATGCGGGATCGGTTATTTATCCCGAACGTAGTTAGAATTAGTGAAGTCTAGATTTATTTTCGTATTTGAATGCGGTATCGGTTATTTATCCCGAGCGTAGTTAAAATTAGCATAATTCTAGATTTATTTTCGTATTTGAATGCGGGATTGGTTATTTATCCCGAACGTAGTTAGAATTAGTGTAGTTCTAGATTTATTTTCGTATTTGAATGCGGGATCGGTTATTTATCCCGAACGTAGTTAGAATTAGTGTAATTCTAGATTGAATGCGGGATCGGTTATTTATCCCGAACGTAGTTAGAATTAGCATAATTCTAGATTTATCTTCGTATTTGAATGCGGGATCGGTTATTTATCCCGAACGTAGTTAGAATTAGTGTAGTTCTAGATTTATTTTCGTATTTGAATGCGGGATCGGTAATTTATCCCTAATGTAGTTAGAATTAGCATAATTCTAGATTTATTTTTGGTATTTGAATGCGGGATCGGTTATTTATCCCGAACGTAGTTAGAATTAGTGCAGTTCTAGATTTATTTTCGTATTTGAATGCGGGATCGGTTATTTATCCCGAACGTAGTTAGAATTAGTGTAATTCCAGATTGAATGCGGGATCGGCTACTTATCCCGAACGTTATTAGAATTAGTGTAGTTCTAGATTTATTTTCGTATTTGAATGCGGGATCGGTTATTTAACCCGAACATAGTTAGAATTAGTTTAATTCTAGATTGAATGCGGGATCGGTTATTTATCCCGAACATAGTTAGAATTAGCATAATTCTCGACTTATTTTCGTATTTGAATGCGGGATCGGTTATTTATCCCGAACGTAGTTATAATTAGTGTAGTTCTAGATTTATTTTCGTATTTGAATGCGGGATCGGTGATTTATCCCGAACGTAGTTAGAATTATTGTTATTCTAGATTAAACGCGGGATCGGTTATTTATCCCGAACGTTATTAAAATTAGTGTAGTTCAAGATTTATTTTCGTATTGGAATGCGGGATCGGTTATTTATCCCGAACATAGTCCGTATTATTGTAGCCATAGTCTTTTTTTTTAATATTTAAATGCGGGATCGGTTATTTATTCCAAACAATATCTTGCAGTTAAGGCCCTCCCTTATAAGTATAAGGGTTTTGGTAAACAAATTTGTGTGCGTTAAAGATCGTACTTTTGTTATAAAACTACAAAAGAATCGTCTTTTAACTATTCAAAGGAAGCGGACCTTTGACGAACCTGGACAGATTGAGTTTCAATCCCAGCTGGAAAATAAACTGCATCACAATTGTTAGCTTTTATAGTCAAAATGAGGTGGCGTCCTGCAACTTTTTTTAAATTAGACACCATCCTAAAAACATTATTAGCGGTATTCGCTCTTGATAGCATTTTTGCAAGGGTAGTATAAATGCTAAGATTTTATGCTACAAAGCGTGAGCGTCTTTTTTTCGTTTTTATTGTGAGTTTTCAAACAGCTGTTGTTATTATATTCTGCTGTTGTCAAAATAGCTATTTTCTGTCGAAAATCGCTTTTCTAGCGATTTTTTTAGTAGGATTTAGCGACTTTCTGTTGGAAGATTAGTTGGCATTAGTGCTGCGCTCAAGAAGAAGATAAATAATTTAATTTTTTCATTTGTGTTGTTCTAATTTTTGCTTATGTTTTGTTATAATTCGTTCTAAAAATCTATTGTTATTTTTTTTTTACACAAAATATTAAAAGTTTGTTAATTTTTCTTATTGTTTTCCGGAAAAACTAAAAGATGTTAGGTATTGTAAGCTTGAAAGGTGTGAAAGGCCAGAATATGCTATGGGTTTTTGTCTTGCATATAAATGAAAGTCTTGTATATTTTTATTTCATGTATTTTGTTGTTGTGGTCTTGCATACTCTTGTATTTATACAATATCTGCAAGCTTTGAAAGGTCTGCAAGAGCAGTTTGCTACCAAGAGCGAATACCGCTATTATTATGTTAAAAATCGTATGTAAAAACATAGTGTAGTTTTCTAAAAAAATAAAAAAGGTCAAAAGTGCAAAAAACTAAAACTTACAATTTTTTAACTAATTTTTGAACCCCTTAGTCCTTGATATGGTTAATATGCTAAGACACCCCAACTTCAAATAGTAATTTTTTGATATAGTTTAAGTTTCAACAAAATCGGTGTATAACGGTTGGGCAACTTTTCTTGTGTATATAAATTTTTTTTCATCCTTTAAGTAATTTTATTATTTAAACATAATTTTCTTTTTTCTTTTTTGCAGGTATGAATGGACTTTTTTTAATTACTTCTAATGTAAGTTTTTCTTTTAATCAATTTTGGGTATTTACATAATTTAGTACAATAAAACTAAGGTTCAATTATTTGAAACTAATATTTTGACCTTAATTATAACAATTAAATTCTATTTTTAAAATTCGTCTTAAATGGTGATCTTAATGTCCTTGATTTGAGTAGTTCAAATACTTACACACATACATTGTTGTTGAAAAACCCGTTATCAAATTTCTCTTTTGTAAATAAAGTCATAAATCATAATCTGACAAACGAAAATCAAACCAAATCTAATGAAATTATGTTTGTCTTATACGAAAACATACATTGTATGTATGTGAGTGTATCATATATGAGCAAATCCATGGGAAACTTAACAGACGGATCACCGATTTTGTGTATTTTTGGTTATTTGATAGATAAATGATTAAAAAAACATATTTTTTTATCAATATTTTGGAAGATAGGGCGTTTAGAAAAGCGCTTTTGTGACAATATTGACTTTTAGACAGTTTTTTAACATTTTAGTGATCTAAAACCATTAGGTGTACGAAAAAAGTTATCAAAACAATATCGTTTATAAAATTATAAAGTTTTAAAATTTAAAAAAAAAAAAAATTTAAATTTCAACACAAAATTTTGAAAACCATATTTGAATGTCCTTTTTTACTGGAAAGGACAGCATGGATTTCCCAAAACAAAATTTTGTATTAAAGTTTGAAATATTATTTTAACGCTATTTAAATTTTAGAGAGGTATTTTTTCGTATTGTTGTGCAATAAATTTTTAAAGTTTGTTAGATGGCCAGATATTGAATTTTTTTTTCAAAATTTTAGCAAAAATTCAGAAAATTTGTCTCTATCACCAAATTTGAAAATTTATTGCATGACAACAGTAAAAAACACCTCCCTAAAATTTTAACAGCGTTAAAATGGCATTCCAAGCTTTAATAAAACATTCCAGTTTTGGAAATTCATGGTGTCCTTGACAGAAGAAAAGGACATTCCCAAATTGTTTTTGTACTTTTGAATTTTGTTAATTTTTTTTTTTTTTGGTTTTTTTTTTTTTGTTTCTATATTGAAAATCTCCATAATTTTAATAACAATACAGTAAGGTTTTTCGTAAGAATATTTGATTTCTTGCTAAAATTTTGAAAAAATCAAATATTTGGCTCTTTAACAAAATTTTAAAATTTATTGCTCAACAATACGTAAAAACACCTCTCTGAAATTTTAATAGCGTTAAAAGGGCATTCTAAAATTTAATACAAAATTTTGTTTTTTGAAATCCATGGTGTCCCTCCCAGCCAAAACGACATTTAAATGTTTTTTCAAAATTTTTTGTTAACATTTTCTTACAATTTTTTTTTTTTTAATTTAAAATCTTCATAATTTTATCTTCAATACTGTTTTTTCGTCCAATTACCAAAAATTAACAAAATTGGTGATACGTCAGTTAAATTTCCCATTGATTTACTCATATGGCGGATCACCGATTTTGTTAATTTTTGGTTATTTGATAGAGCTTCGTAAATGATTAAAAACCATATATTTTTTGTTTTTATCAATACTTTTTTGGCAATATTGACTTTTAGACAGTTCTTTAAAATTTTTGTGCTCGGAAACCGTAAGTCGTACAAAAAAACTTATAAAACAATATTATTTCTAAAACTATTAAGATTTAAAATTTATAAAAAAAAAATTAAAAAACAATATTTTGAGGATGTTTATTCTGGCTCGAGGTCATTATTTTCTTTACTAATTAAAACCATGATATTCTCATAGCATAATTTTCAAGAAAATTATTTTTTTTTTGTTTTAAATTTATTTATGTTGGTCATTTTTGCAAGACTTAATCGACACGTGTTTCGGAATTTGTCAAAATTGTTTTAAATATTTTTGTTGGTTATTGACAATCGTTGCCTTATTAGTATGGTACAATTTCTTCGTCTTTCTAATTCTCATTGCGAATAGAGGCGAATATGTATTAATATGCTAGTTTGTGCACAAACGATTTGTCATTAGACTCGTTTGCTACTTTGTAGTAAATCGTTTCTATTTTTGCTAAATAATCTTGACAATGGAATCTTGACAAATTCCGAAACACGTGTCGATTAAGTCTTGCAAAAATGACCAACATAAATAAATTTAAAACAAAAAAAAAAAAATTTTCTTGAAAATTATGCTATGAGAATATCATGGTTTTAATTAGTAAAGAAAATAATGACCTCGAGCCAGAATAAACATCCTCAAAATATAATATTTTAAAGGTCAAATAAAAGAATTTTTATTTTTTAATAAAAATTAATCAGAATTTAAAAAACAATTTTGTTTATAAAATTATGAAGATTTAAAATTTATAAAACAAAAATTTTAAAAAATTTCAACAAAAAATTTTGAAACCATATTTGAATGTCCTTTTATGCTGGAAAGGCCACCATTAATTTCCAAAAACAAATTTTTTTATTAAATTTTAGAATGTCCTTTTAACGCTATTAAAATTTCAGAGACGTGTTTTTTCGTATTGTTGAGCAATAAATTTTCAAAGTTTGTTAGATAGCCAACTATTTGATTTTTTCCAAAATTTTGCCAAAAAATTTAGCTATATCACCAATTTTGAAAATTTATTGCTCGACAACACTTAAAAACCACAACCTGAAATTTAAACAGCGTTAAAAGGACATTCTGAACTTTAATAAAAAAAATTTTGGTTTGGAAATCCAAGGTGTCCTTGACAGGAAAAAAGGACATTCAAAATTTTTTTGGAATTTTTTTTTTTTCTAAATTTTAAATCTCCATAATTTTATCAACAATATTGTCAAACTTTTACGAAAAAAACACCTCTCTGAAATTTTAACAGCGTAAAAAAGACATTCCGAACTTTAATAAAAAATTTTGATTTTGGAAATCCATGGTGTCCTTCCCAGATTTCAAAACTTTTTGTTGAAATTTAAAAAAAAAACAAGTAAAAAAGGTAAATTCGGCCTTGCCGATTGTAGTGATACCCTCCACAATTTCAAAAAGATTATTGCAAAAAACTTTATTTAAAAGGAAATTCCTTTTGAAAAAAAAAAAAAAATTTGGTAAAAAAAAATCCGCGATTTTTTTCTTTTTTTGTCAAAAAATATGTTCGTACCTGTTTAAATACCATTTGGTGTTCAATTATGTTCACATATGTCAACCAGAAGCCGAATTAAAACATTTTGTATTTTTAGGTTATGTTGAATGTACTGAAATTTTTGAGGTGTGCTTACATTTTCGTTCATAACTTTTGAACCGCTGAACCGATATCGCTGAAATGCAATACCAAACTTCTCGGGAGAACTTCCAATAACTATGTTAAGTTTCAGTCATCTCTGTGCACTATTTTGTCCGCGACAGCATTTTCCACAGACAGACAGACGGACAGACGGACATCGCTAGAATGTCTTAAAATCAATCGGGCATCATGAATATACATATATACTTTATGGGGTCCCAGATCGATATTTCGATGAGTTACAAACGGAATGACAAACTTATATATACCCTCTATCACTAAGTGGAGGGTCTACAAATTTTAAATCTTCATAATTTTATAAACAATATTGTTTTTATAAGTTTTTTTGTACGACCTTCGGTTTCCGAGCACCAAAGTGTTAAAAAAAACTTTCAAAAAGAAAATGTTGTCAAAAAAGCGCTTTTTTAAACAGGCATATCTTCCACAGTATTGATCCAACAAAAAAGTATGATTTTTAATCATTTACGATTAAAAACCATACATTCTATCAAAAAACCAAAAATTAACAAAATCGGTGATCCGTCAGTTAAATTTCCCATGGATTTGCTTGTATACATATTACTTGTCAAACAAATACATGCAAATACAAATGTTCATAAATCATTTTTTGACAGTATTACATCATAGTCATACATGAACACATACTTATTTAATGCTCATACTTAGAAATTTCCATATTTTGTGATTTCAAAATTTTCGTTTGTTTGTCCAAATGAAACTAATCGAAATTTTAATGTGAAAAATTTTAAATGAAATCTTTAAAAAAATCCCATAAATGTTGACGATACAAAAACTTCAAAAATAGTTTAAAATTACTCCAGTGAGGTATTTTTGTAGCCTTCAACGAAACTTTGTCTGTCCATATACTATAACGCATCGGATCTAGATCGCTGAAGGGAGGCTCAAATGTGAGGCATTCCACACCAAATGTCCAGCAAAAAAAAACATGTGTACCGTAAACTTCTGAATAGGTGATATGGATAGCCTTATATGGAACTTAGAAAATTGCGTTTTTGGTTTTTCAATTTTTCAAAAACTGGGCTTAGGAGGTGTGGTCAAATATTGGAAAAATGGTCAAATTTGTGGAGAGTTGCCTTGATTAAATATTTATCACATTAAAACGGAATGCACCACAATGTCAAAAATTTACGTTCTTATATAGTTTTGTATGTGCTATCGATTAAAATTTTTTTTTAAAAAGTCAATTTATCAAAAATCCGGCCACTTTTTTTTTTTCTTTTTTATTTCTTTTTTTAAAAGTTTAGATGTTTGTCCATCCACACAAAAAAAAATCAGAAACACGTTCATCTTTTTTTTCGAGAAAATCGCATTTGAACTTTAAATTTCATAACAATTTAGTAATTTGCTTGTATTTTCTTGTGTCAACAGAGCGTATGACGAATATTTATGCAATTAATATTACTCATTCGCAACTTTAAAACAAAGAAATACAGGCAAATAACAAAATTGTTATGAAATTTAAAGTTTAAATGCGATTTTCTCGAAAAAAAAGATGAACGTGTTTCTGATTTTTTTTTGTGTGGATGGACAAACATCTAAACTTTTAAAAAAAATAAATAAAAAAGAAAAAAAAAGTGGCCGGATTTTTGATAAATTGACTTTTTTAAAAAATGGAAAATTTCAGAACGGGTTCTGAAAATTTTCCAAAAAAAAAAAAAAATTTAATCGATAGCCCATACAAAACTATATAAGAACGTAAATTTTTGACATTGTGGTGCATTCCGTTTTAATGTGATAAATATTTAATCAAGGCAACTCGCCACAAATTTTACCATTTTTCCAATATTTGACCACGCCTCCTAAGCCCAGTTTTCGAAAATTTGAAAAACCAAAAACGCAATTTTCTTAGTTACATATAGGGCTATCCAAACAACCTATTCAGAAATTTACGGGACACATGTTTTTCTGTGGTGTAAAATGCCTCATGTGTCTAATAAATAGGAGCTAACACAAATTAGCTGTGTTTTGTAATCACTTGGATTATGATCTATCATACAAAATTTTGGCTTATTAAATAATAATCTTACTAAGGTTTTACTCATTCACGACACTTTCTGTTTTTGTGTATATTTTATACAGTATTTTTGTAATATTCTTAAAGCATACCTTAAGGAGCTAACAATAACTAACCTCATCACATCATACTGATAGTAATAGTGCCATTTTTATACCCTCCAACTACAGTATGGGGGTATACTCACTTTGTCATTCCGTGTGTAACGCATCGAAATATCGGTCTGGGACCCCATAAAGTATATATATTATTGATCAGTGATCGATTCTAAGACATTTTAGCGATGTCCGTCCGTCCGTCCGTCCGTCCGTCCGTCCGTCCGTCCGTCCGTCTGTCCGTCCGTCCGTCTGTAGTTAACACGATGCAGTCCAAAATAAAATAGCTAGACCCTTCAAGTTTGGCACAAATATGTCTTATGTTCCTAGGCAGGTTAAGTTCGGAAATTGGCCAAATCGGACCAGGGGGAAAAAAGTTCCCCCTTGAAGAACTAAACCAACCTCTAAAAAAATACACTTTTTTACATGTTTTTTTTGTATTTTTGTTAATTAAACGAAACATTTGGTATATTTATCGCGATGGGAAGGTGCTCTCAACGTCCCCCACTGACCCTATCAACCCCCCCCCCCCCCCCAAAAAAAAGAAGAAACGCCCCTGACAATTTTTTTTTTTTTTTTTTAATATTTTGGAGGGTATAATAGATTCGGCACAGCCGAATTTAACACTCTCACTTGTTTATGTTGTTTTAGAAACTTTTGACATTGTCAAAGAACACTTTAGGGATAATATGTACTAAACAAGTTCAAAAAATAAAAAATAAACAACAATTGTATTAAAATCACACCACAAGTATTCAACAAACTCTCTCTAAAATTTTAAATTTTATCACACTTTTTTTGTCAAAATTTAAAAAAAAACAAAATCTATATTTTAATTGACTTTGATGTCAATAAAAATTAACTTGTATGAGTGTTGACTTTTAAACGATTTATGTGAATTTATATGACTAAAACCACAATCTCAACCACTTTGACTCAATAAATTCTACTAAAATGTATTCCATATTGACCATTAAATGAATTGTGTGCAGAATAAAAAAAGGTTATAAATTTAATTATTGTTATTGACGGTTATAATAATAATAACAAATGATGTTATTTTTGCAATATTCGGTTTAGGTTTCTTTTTTGTTTTGTTTTTTTTTTGTCATAAATGTTATATACATAAATATTTTTCTAACCATAACAAAATATTGCACCAAAAACAATATAAAAAGTTATATAAAATCCATATGAGTATTTACACGTGTTAGCCACAAAATATGCTACATTTTAAATGATTTATACTACAACAAAGAAAATAAGAGAAACAACATTAAGGAGTGAGATCATAAAAATGTTAACACACATTTTTGCCTACAACTTTGGTGTAAAGCTTCCAAATTTTTTTTTTTTTCGGCAGTTTACATTTTAAAAATATGTCAGTTAATAAATTAATTTACATCATGAGTTTTAATTTGCAATTTTTTACACAATGGACGATGAAAGAAAAGTGCGTTCAAAAATAATTAAATATTTTCAACAAAACCAAACATAGACATACAAAAAAATTGCCAAAGAAACTAATGTATGCCGCCAAACAGTTTCAAAAGTGGTAAAAAGGTATCTGGAACACCTAACAATTGAAAGGAAGCCGGGAACAGGAACAACGACTGGTTATCGTAACATTGGTAAGGCATATAAAGTTAAAAGCATCCTTAAGAGAGCTCCTAACACATCTGGCAGAAAAACAGCTCGGTTAGCCCAATGCTCAGACTTTTTTGTACGTAAAGTGAAACGTAAGGCGGGACTAAAGTCCTACAAAGTTCAAAAAGTTCCCGATAGAAACGCTTTTAAAAATTTGGAGGCCAAAACCAGAGCTAGAAAATTGAAATCAAATTTTATAAAAAAATACAACTGTTGTGTAATGGACGACGAAACTTATGTCCTGGCTGATTTTGCGCAGCTCCCTGGTCAAGAATTTTATGTTTCCGATGTTCGAGGAAATGTTGCGGAAAAATTTCGGTCAAAAAAGCAAACGAAATTCCCCAAAAAATTCCTAGTATGGCAAGCCATATGTAGCTGCGGCCAAAGAAGCCAGTCATTTGTGACATCTGGCTCTATAAACAGCGAAATTTATGTCAAGGAGTGTTTGCAGAAGAGACTTCTTCCGTTCTTGAGTCAGCACAATGTATCCACTTACTTTTGGCCCGATTTAGCATCTTGTCACTACAGCAAGAAAGCGCTGGAGTGGTATAATGATAATAATATGGTTTTTGTACCAAGAGAGGCAAATCCACCAAACTGCCCGGAGCTCAGGCCAGTGGAGAGATATTGGGCTCTTGTTAAAAAAGAATTAAAGGGCACAAAAAAGGTCTCCCAGGATATGCAAGATTTCAAACGTAGATGGACCACCTGCTCTAAAAAGGTGACAGAAACTACCATAAAAGCCTTAATGGGAGGGTTTCCGGAAAAAGTGGATAACTTTGTTCGTAGTGGTTAGAGTTCCATGCGGTTTTTTTGTTATGATTTTGTATTAAATTTTATTTAATAAAAATTTGGTTTGAAGTCTTAAAATTCAGTAGTCTGTTTTTTATTTAACTTTATGTGTGTTAACATTTTTATGATCTCACTCCTTAGTTGTGGTTTTTAATTAATTGTATTTAATATGTTTATTATTTATCAGAACCGGTTTTGAAAATTTTCAAAAAAAAAAATTAATCGAAAAATTAATACAAAACTATACAAGAATGAAAATTTTTGATCACGCCTCCTAAGCCCAGTTTTTGAAAATTCGAAAAACCAAAAACGCAATTTACTTACCCAATAAGCACATTTAAAATTCAAGTGCAAATCAAGTATAAATCAAGTGTAAATCAAGCCCTTATTTCCAGTCTATGCTTGATTTATACTTGAATTACACTTGAATTCAATAGCATTCTCCAGCAAAACGGATACTTGAATTCAAGCACTGTTTTTACGCTTGAAAACCAGGGAAAAGGCTGTAAAAACAGGGCTTGAATTCCAGTGTCCGTTTTGCTGGAGTATGCTATTGAATTCAAGTGTAATTCAAGTATAAATCAAGCAGGGGCTGGAATTTAGGGCTTGATTTACACTTGTTTTATACTTGATTTGCACTTAAATTTTAAAATTGCTTATTGGGTAGTGTTAAATTTTATACCTTCCAAAATGTAAAAAAACTAGTGAGGGTGTTAAATTCGTCTGTGCAGAATCTTTTATACCCTCTAATATGTTTAAAAAAACAAAATTACAAGGGCGTTTTTTTTAGACGGGGGCTACGGTGGGGTCTGTGGGGGACACTACCCCCTTTCGAAATTTTTTAAATAATTTATTTATTATGCTTTAGGCATGCAAGTTATACAACTTTATCACTATTTAAACTATTTTTTTATATCCACGCCTTAAAAAGGGGAGTAAAAAAAAACTAATTTTTTTAGTCCTCCCGGCTCTAGTGCAGGACTCTGAAATTCTTCTTGCATAAAAATGTTTCATTTGTTTAGCAAAAATATTAAACACAAATAAAAAATATCGTGTTTTCCGTGATCGGATTAGTTCTTTAGAACTTTTTCCCCCCTAGTCCGATTTGCCCATTTTCGAACTTAACCTGCCTAGGACCATAAAACATATTCGTGTCGAATTCCAGTAGGCTAGCTCTTTTATTTTAGACTGTATTGTGCCATCTACAGGCAGACAGACGGACGGACGGATGGACAGACGGACATTTACAGAATATCTTAGAATCTATCATGGATCAATAATATATATGGGGGTTTTCGTGTCAACTGATACAACTTTTGAAACCGATGTCTTCCGATCGGAATGAAATTTGCACCAAGGTTAGTCCTATTGGATAGTAGTTAAGACACAATTTTTCAACGACATCGGTCAAGGACTCTCTGAGTTAGAGGAATTTTACATTTTGGCCAAAGAGGTGTTTATTCTCATCCATGGAACTTCTTACCTATTGTTTTAATCAAAATGTGTCGTAGATAGTATAGATAGATATTTCTTCAGTCTTTTGAAAAAAATAATAAAAAATTAAAAAAAAAAATGTTTGATTTTTTTTTTTTTAAATCCAAAACTTTTTTGACTTTTTCCTCAAATTGGGCCCTTTTTTTACTCAAAAAAAGCTTAGGTCATTTCCTTTAAGAGCTCTGGGGTCGCTTAGTGGGAAGCGAGTGGGATATCTAGGAAAAAAAAAATTTACTTTGGAACACAAAAAACGGTTCTTAAATTTGCACTTTTAGGCGTGGGAAAGCTAACCAGTTTTCGATTTTCATTCGCGATACCCTAACATTTTTATAGGTTCGAAAAAGAAAGCATGAACCAAAAAATGAGGGCGGTGAGGTGAGGTCATCGGGGTCAAAGTTGGGCGTAAAGAGGTAAAAAACCTCAAAAAGCCCCACAACAGCCCTAGAAACGCCCCTGGAGGGGTGCAATGTGAGACGAACCTACAATAATTTTCTGCCCCAACATTTTTTTTGAGAATACCTAACCCCTATTTCCACTTCCTAAGGGGGCTTCCATACAAAACATTTTTAAAAAATTTGTTCCTACCAGGAGGGGCCATATGGCCCCACCCCACCGCCCTCATTTTTTGGCTCATGCTTTTTTGTACGAACCTATAAAAATTAGAGGGTATCGCGAATGAAAATCGAAAACTGGTTAGCTATCCCACGCCTAATAGTGCAAATTTAAGAACCGTTTTTTGTGTTCCAACCCAGCAAAAAAGTGCGGAGAACTACTCCAGGGAAGTAGTTGGAAGTTGTTTGAAAGTTCGGAGTACTTCTTATCTACTGAATATCTACTTACATTTGTATGGAGGTGTCGCGATTGGTAATGAGTTAAGAACTGAATATCTATGTATTCTGGAGTAGAAAAAAATGTTTGTGTGTTTTTGTCTTGTGTTTTTTGTTATTTTTGTTGTATTTCATTACATGCGTTATAGTTTTAAAGCACTCCACTGAGAAGTGGTAATGACTTTTTTTGCAGGGAAAGTTTAAAAAAAAAAAATCATAGATATCCCACTCGCATCCCACTAAGCGACCCCGTAGCTCTTAAAGAAAATGACCTTAGCTTTTTTTTGAGTCAAAAAAAAAGGGCCCAATTTGAGGAAAAAGTCAAAAAATTTTGGATTTTAAAAAAAAAAATCAAAAAATTTTTTTTTTTAATTTTTTATAATTTTTTTCAAAAGACTGAAGAAATAGCTATCTATACTATTTGGGACACATTTTGCTTAAAACAATAGGTACGAAGTTACATGGATGAGAATAAACACCTCTTTGGCCAAAATGTCAATTTTCGACCCTCTAACTCAGAGAGTCCTTGACCGATGTCGTTGAAAAATTTGTGTCCTATCCAATAGGACTAACCTTGGCGCAAATTTCATCCCGATCGGAAGACATCGGTTTCAAAAGTTGTGTCAGCTGACACAAAAACCCCCATATACTTTATGGAGTCCCCGAACGATATTTCGATGCGTTACAAACGGAATGACTAAGTGAGTATAAAAATAAAAAATCCAGGGGTTTTTTTTTGGGGGGGGGGCGGTTGGTATGAGACGTTGGGGAACACCTTTCCCCAAACTTTTTTTATTTTTATTTATCCGCTGGGTCCACATGCAGGATTTTAAACTTCTTCTGACATAAAAATGTTGAATTTGTTTAACAAAAGTACCAAAAACCCTATAAAAAATTCCGGTTTTCTTAGGTTGGTTTAGTTCTACAAGGGGGAACTTTTTTCCCACTGGTCCGATTTTGCCCATTTCCGAACTTAACCAGCCTATGACCATAAGACATATTCGTTCCAAACATCGGAAGTATAGTTCTTTTATTTTGAACTGTATCGTGTCCGCTACAGACGGACAGACAGACGGACGGACATCGCTAGAATGTTTTAGAATCGGTCACTGATCAATAATATACACACGGAATGACAAAGTGAGAATACCTCCTAGGGTGATCAATTATTCGACTTTTTTCAAAAACCGATTTTCGAATAGCTCGAAAATCAGCATTTTCAATAAAACTGGTTTCGGTTTTTTAAATTGACAAAAAACCGGTTAAACCGCTTTTTTGTTTTATTGCAAAATAAGGCAAAAATGACGATCACGTCCAATATAAAGCAGAGACTGTCGGTATTTCGAAAAATTTGGTACTGTATATCACCATTTTCAATTCTATTTCAGAAAATACAAGTTTTATTAAAGAAATTTTCATTTATATTTCAGAAATTCATTTACGTTTTAGAAATTTTCAATTGTATTTTAGAGGCTTCCATTACAAATTGTAGTGCAAATGAAAATTTCTGTAATACAAATGAAAATTTCTTAAACACATTTAAAAAATGTTGAAATATAAATGGAAAATTTTGAAAAACAAATGGAATTTTCTGAAAAGCATTCAGAAATTTTTGAAATACATGAACATTTTAAAATACAAATGAAAATTTTGAAATACAAAGGGAAATTTTTTAAATACAATTGGAATTTTATGAAAAGCATTTTAAAAATTTTGAAATTTCAATGTAAAATTTTTTATTTTTAAACAAAATTAACTTCCAAAAATGATTTGGACTCAAATTTATGGATTCGGCTAAGGCGAAATTTTTTAACCTATTTTGCATTTAGTTTGGGATTTTTTTGAACCTTTTTTAGTAATCAAACTACACTGCTTTTAATAGGTTGTTTAACAAAACACCGGTTTTCGACAGTAAAAAAACCGGTCTAGCCGGTTTTCGAATAGTTAAGATTTAAAAAAAAACCGGCCGTTGAAATCTACAAAAAACCGGTTTAAACCGGTTTCGAAAAACTGGTCTAATCACCCTAATACCACCATACTGATGTTGGAGGGTATAACAATAAAAAGCAAAAATAAAACAAGTTGAAAAGTTAAACTCGACTTGACCGAATCTATGAATACCCTCCACAATGCCCTTTTTAAGCGATAGTAAATTTTCTAACGTGAAAAAAAAATTTTGATTAGAAATATTTTATTCTGTGTAAAAACACTTTTTTAAAACTAATTTTTGAAAAAAAAAAAATAGTTTACTAAATTTTTTTTTTAGTGTAAAATTTTTTTCAAGCGTATTTTTTTTTTTTTTTTTAGTGTAAAAATATTTTTGAGTGACAAAAATACGTTGTAAAATATTTTTGTGACTACAATGTTTTTAAAACATGTTTAACGGGTTTTCAACACGTGAATTTAAGGTGAAGCTAATCTGAAATTCACGGTTTTGCTAATAAATTTTGAACCACTAAACCGATTTGGCTGAAATTCGAAATAAACCAGGCCAGGGGAACGACAAAAATATATGCCGGGCTTCAGCATCCTCAGAACTGCCTTTTGAAAGTTAGCTTGATTTTTATCTCGTAAATTCACAAAAAACCCTTGCCGAAATTTAGTCATTTGCTCATAACTTTTGAACCACTGGACCGATTTCGCTGGATTGCAATACCAACCTGACCAGGTGAATGCCCAACATATATGCCAAACTTCAGGAGCCTCCGTAAAGTCTTTCAAAAGTTAGCGTGTTTTCAACAGACAGACAGACAGACGGACGGACGGACGGACATCGCTAGATCGTCTTAAAATCGATCGAGGATCATGAATATATATACCTTATGGGGTCCTAGACCAATATTTCGAGGTGTTACAAACGGAATGACAAACTTATATATACCCTCTATCACTAGAGTGGAGGGTATAAAAATGCAAAATTTTCGTTTTTGCTTCGAACAATTTTTGTGCTGATGCACATTGCATTTTATGCACATATAAATTGCGGTGGTCAAGTGGGGTATATTGTTTTTAATTGCAGAATGACGAGACATAACACTCGTAACAAAATATACCTGAAATTCCACCTTTTTCATACAAAAATATTTTTTGGAAAAAGAATATTTTTTGGAGAAGGAATCAAACAAAGGGTCGAAATGGGTTAAAAAATCAATTTTTAAATGCAAAAACTTTTGAAACTAATTTAAATTATTAAAAACCACAGCTATTATCTACACAGCAATAACGACTTGACCAAAAAGTAGTAAAATAACCACAACTATATTATTTTTTATAATTTTAAAAATACAAAATGTGTTGCCTACTCTAAGGGGTTTAATAACATTTTATGGAAATTGTTAAAAACAAATATTTCTTTTAAAACAAGAAATCTCCACATGCCACAATTTGTATATAATGATAAACTGATCAATTTTCTAGTTTTTCCGGGTAGTAACATTTGACACTATAGAGGAATTTTATATTTTGTTTTGTTGAAAATTTTGTTATACATTTTTTTTTATTTAAAAAATTTACAAAACAATGTTCAATATTGTTAAATATTTTTAAAATGTTCGTTGTTCATTAAAATTGTTGTTTGTAATTTGGTTTTTGTTGTTGAAAATTAAAAAGTTTTAAAAACACACACACACACACTTACTTTCAGAACACACAGTTGAACATTATACTTAAAAACATACAAACAACATCTGTGTTCTTGTGTTAACATGTGGTGGTTTTGTTCGAAACAAAACTTTTGTTCAACCATTAAAGTACTTGGAACAATGGGGCAGTAGCCGTTAAAAATACAAAAAATACATTTGGACAATTTTAAAATACATTTGGACAATTTTGAAAATACATTTGAAAAATTTTAAAACACAATTTTAAAATACATTAAGGAACTTTTAAAATACATTTGGGAAATTTTCAACTACCTTTGGACAATTTTAAAATATATTTGGACAATTTTAAAATACATTTGGAAAATTTTAAACTACATTTGGACAATTTAAAAATACATTTGGACAATTTTAAAATACATTTGGAAAATTTTAAACTACATTTGAACAATTTTAAAATACATTTTGACAATTTTAAAATACATTTAGGCAATTATGAAATTAACATGGACAACTTTAAAATATATCTGGACAATTTTAAAACACATTTGGACAATTTTAAAATACATTTGGACAATTTTTTAAATACTGTTGGAAATTGTGTAGTATAGAACTAAAAAAAGCCTTGAGGGTTTTGTTATGCAAAATGTCAACTTTAATTTGCTTTTGGTATCCTCCCATGCTGATTCGGAAAGTTCAAATTTATACCACTGTGTTATTATTCAAAAGATTTCCCCCTTAAATGATATTTCCCATTTGTCCTTAATTAAAGTTTAAAAAAATTAAAATTAGCTTCATTTTACCCCACTGTGCGGGGACTCACACACACACCCGTATTATTTTCAAACAATATGGTTAGTGTATTTGTGTGTGTGTGTGTGTGTAAGAAACGATTAACGATTTTTTCCATCCGAAAAAATTCATTAAAACAAAAAACTATAATTAAAACAGCTTTGGCAATAACATCAACAGAAACAACAAAAGCAACAACAACAACAGCAACAACAACAACAACAGCAACAGCATTAATATCAGCTCACGCTAAAGCACGTTTATAAGGATTTTCGTGCTTAAATCAAATTCTCCAAATTGTTGTAAATACGTTTCTTGTTTTCTTATTTTTTTTTTTTTTACTCTGCGCCTTCTTCCTCGTTCTTACCTTTATCCCTGTTTTCATGATATTAACGAAAAATTCATTTAAAAAAAAATTACACAAAAAAGGTAAACTTCAGCAAAAAAAAAACTCACACACCTACAAACACAGCTACTTCTTCAAACACTTTATAGTCCCACACACCCAAACCATTTAAACAAACACATCAATGTATAGCTACTTGCCATAATGAAAAACTCATTTTAAATTGAACTTTGTTTACGAAAGAAGAGAAAAAAAATAAAATTACAGAAATGTTACATTGAGGTGTTACACAATTTAGAAAAAAAATTTAAAAAAAAAAATGTTTTTAAACTCTAAAAACAAATCGATTTTTATTGTATGCACCTGCTACTGGATGAAAACTTTATGTATTACACAATTTTTATTTTTTTTTGTAAATATTTACACACAAAAAATATACATTTATCCTTTTTATACACTCAAAAAAATAAAACTGTAAAGTTAACAAATTTTTTTTTGTTAACTCGAGTTTACTGGCTTTTTAGCAAATTTTTAGTTAAAATCAGCGTTTTAACTACTTTTTTGAGTTAAGTTCAATTTACGGAAATACTAGTTTTGAACAAAATTTTAATTAATTTTTTTTGTTGAATTTCAAACTGAGTTTACGAATTTTTACTAATTAATTTGTTGATTTCTCGTAACATATTTGTTAAGTGAAATTTTTTTATATATTTCTTGTGTAGCCTCCTATGCAAATCTTATAAGTTCTACTTAAGCTGAACTTAATGCTGTGAAAAAAAAAAATAAGTCAAGTGTTAGTGTTAGTGTTTAAAACCAATATTTAACAAACTTACAATTTTTTACAAAAAAGTAACAAAAAGTTTAGCTGAATTCAACAAATTTTTTTTGTTAATATGTACATAAAAATGTTACAAAATTTTCAGCTGAATTTTTAGTTAAAGTTACGGCTTTTTTGCTATATTCATTCTACGAAAAGTTAGCTAAATATTTTTAGTTAAATTAACTAGAAATTTAGTAGGTTCAAAATCAGGTGCTTTTTCAGTTAAATTTAACTAAATTTTTTGCTAACTTTACAGTTTTTTTTTTTTGAGTGTACACTAATGATCGCATATGTATACATTAAACCCTATTTTTTTTATAGTGGTTTGTGAAAGGATTTAGATTTTGTCATCCATTTTATAATTCTTGCAAGCAGCGGAAGGGTTTTGGCCACTTTAGGATTTCTATAACTTTAAAACTTTTTTTTAATAAATGGGTAATTCCAAAAATTTTCGCCCCACTGTTCGGAAACATGCCTTTGGACGCCACTGAGAATTTGGCTCATAGATATCCACGTTTATATGAGATATGTTGCATTTTTGGATTTTCAAAATTTGCTGTAGTTTTCAAATTATCGCGGGTCAAAGTTCGACTTTTTTAGCAAAAGTCAGAAAAATACATGACGTTTAACGTGCTCTAACTTTTTAACTAGTAATCCGATTATCACAAGTAATGGCTCATATGAAAGCTTTATTCTTCTTCTTTTGGGAAATATTTTCAAAAGCATACGGTTTTTTTTCAGAAGTGTTGCAAAAATTCAAAAACATTTTTTTTTTGCGAATATTTAAAAAAACACATCTTCGATTTTTTTAAAAAAAAGTTTGGTGATAAACAATACTGTTTTGTACAACATATCCAAAATTCAGAGTGGGATCCCAATGGGATCAAAAAATATTCTGGTTTTAGTACGAAGTTCTTAAATTTTACCTTAGAAAATTAAAATTTTATGTTTCTTCAATATAAAAATTTAAATTTTCAAAGAAAATTATACTATTAAAATTTTGAAAAACATTCAAAACATTAGAAATTTAAATTTTCTAAGGGAAAATTATGAGAACCTCGTACTTAAAACAGAATAGTTTTTGATCCCATGGAGATCCCACTCTGAATTTTGAATATGTTATACAAAACATTGTTATTTTTCACCAGAATTTTTTTAAAAAAAATCGAAGATGTGTTTTTTTAAATATTGGAAAAGAAAAAATGTTTTTGCATTTTTGCATCATTTCTGTAAAAAAAAAACTGTGTTATTTTAAAAATATTTTCTAAAAGAAGAACCCCAGTTTTCACATGAGCCTATATTTGTGAAAATCGGGTCATTGGTTAAGAAGTTACAGCTCTTTAAGCGTGATGTATTTTTCTTACTTTTGCTTAAAAAGTCAATCTTTGACCCGCCATAATTCGTTAAATACACCAAATGTAAATAAACGATATATGGTACATATATCATATTTATAAGGGCTATCTATGTGCCAAGGTTCAAATTAATCTGAGACACCATTTCCAAAAATGACTAAAATTTGAGCTACATTTTCTGGAATGGCCCAAATTACCTAATTTTTTTTTATACCCTCCACTCTAGTGATAGAGGGTATATATAAGTTTGTCATTCCGTTTGTAACACCTCGAAATATTGGTCTAGGACCCCATAAAGTATATATATTTATGATCCTCGATCGATTTTAAGTCGATCTAGCGATGTCCGTCCGTCCGTCCGTCCGTCTGTCTGTCTGTCTGTCTGTCCGTCCGTAGAAAACACGCTAACTTTTGAAAGACTACAGAGTCTACTGAAGTTTGGCATTTATGTTGGTCATTTACCTGGTCAGGTTGGTATTGCAATCCAGCCAAATCGGTCCAGTGGTTCAAAAGTTATGAGCAAAAGAGTAAATTTTGGCAAGGGTGTTTCGCGAATTTACGAGATATAAAACACGATAACTTTCGAAAGACAATAATGAGACTACTGAAGCTTAGCATGTATCTTTGCCGTTTCCCGGGTCTGTTTGGTATTGAATTTCAGCTCAATCGGTCCAGTGGTTCAAAAGTTATAAGCAAAACCCTGAATTTCAGATTAGTTTCATCTAAAATGCCACGTGTTTTAACAAGTTTTAAATGCATTGGTGGTAACTAAACAATGCTTTTCAAACTTGTTTAATTTTAAAGCAATGCTTTTTAAACTCGTTTAGTTTGAAAAGCATTGGTAACTCAAAAATTACACTCGAAAAAAATTTTACACTCAAAAAAAATTTTACACTCAAAAAAAATTTTACACTCAAAAAAAAAATTTACAAAAAAAAAATATAGTTTTTTTTTACAAAAATTACAATATTTTCTGTACATACGTACGTGCATTCACTCAGAAATATTTTTACAGTAAAAAAAACATTACACTCGAAAAAAAATTTACACTCAAAAAAAAAAATTAGTAATTCTTCTTTAAAAAAAAAAAAAATTACAAAAAAAGAGTTTTTTACTCAAAATAAAATATTTCTAATCAAAATTGTTAATTTTTTCACGTTAAAAATTGTACTTTCCTTTAAAAAAAATGCATTGTGGAGGGTATTCATAGATTCGGCAAAGTCGAATTTAACTTTTCTACTTGTTTTTTTTTAATTTCCTCCTGGATTTCAGATTGTATTTTCAGCAATCTGTGAAGTACAGTTTGTAAGTACGTGAAATATTGGTAAACCATCAAGTTTACCGATCGACTTTGAATCACGTTTTGAAATTGGCTACGTCATTTCTTCTGTTCACGTAAACGCTGTAAACTCGCTAAAGGTTGCAATTGCACTTTTTTTGCTCGGGTTCTGATAGCTAATTTTGGGTTATTGTTTGGGAGTTTAAATTTACCAATACTGGTTTTGCATCCAAAAAGTGAATGACGAATTCAGGTATGTTGGATATGCTGATTCCAAAAATGCTCTTCTTTTTTTTTTTGAGTCATCTTTAGTTTTTGAGATATCGCCAAAACAAATTTTAAAGATTTTCATTCACGTCCTTTTTAAAACTGAGCACGTTTATCACGTTGACAAAGTTTAAGGACAGAGTTTTAGCAAAAATGCAATTAGTTTTATCGTACAGGCAAGCTCTTTGTCTCCCGCTCTTAATATTTTGGAACTTTTTAACAGAAGGTACGAAAACTGTTAAACGAGGAAAATACGATAATGTTAAATTAACATTAGCCCTGTTTTCGCATAACCGTATATACGCTTATCCATACAAATTTTAAATTATCCACGCTTATTTTTAGCGTGTATACTTATCGGAGTTAATTTTAAGCTTCGATAAAAAGTGATGCCAAGTTGACATTTTTAATGAAATAGCACAGACACAACCCTATTTTTCTTGTTATATCATCGACATAAACCTTATTTTTCTTGTTTGCCTTAATAAATTTTGATACACAACAACAGTGATGCCAAGTACATTTTCTTAAACGTGGATGCGTTTTCGGTTAAACGGTTAATGTTAACGTATATACGGTTATGCGAAAACAGGGCTATTGTTGGTTTGACAAATAATGCTAACTTTTTATATCGAAAAAGCGCTTAATAAATTTAAAAAAAATGTATCAATTTATAATTTTTATGTTAATATTATTTAGGAAATACCTTTAAAAGTGTTTAAAACAAATTGTCAGCAAATAAAAAGTCATTGGATTTCCCGATAATCCACAAAAAAAAACTTTTTTTACAGCTAGATGAAAAAAAAAACGCTAGCTTTAGTCTGAAAGTCGCCAAACTGCAACACTTTTTTTTTTGTTTATATCGAACTTAAGGGATTTTTTTGGTTTGATCAAACGTCCAGTTCGATGGCGGACTTAGCAAAGGGAATTTAAGAGCGGCTTTAACAGAAGAAGAGCGAGTTCAGATCTCTTTAGTATTGATACTCCTTGGTACAGGCTTAAGTTTTCGAGTTATGAAGCAACGAAAAAACATATATTTGTATCATGTAAATGAAAAATGATACCTTTTTATTAGCATTTGCTTAGCAACTTCAGACATTTGCAAAGAGTTTGTGAACTCATCTTACAAAGAACAATCCCCGAAAGAAAATTAACACATGATGTAAATATGAAGTCAATCAGACGAGTGGTTGGGTTGGAATTAATTTTTGGGTTGGAAACAATTTTTCGAAATTTGCTTGTTTTATAATTCAAAAACTAAAGCTGTCAGAAAAAAAAATTATGTCAGTTTTGGAACCCTCGCATCCAATATAGTTAAGTTCGTGTTTAAAACTGAGGCTCTAAAATTAGTGTTAGCAATTTTAGCCTAGCAAATTTGGTAAAAAAGCTATTTTTTGACTCATTACCAGCGGTTTGCTCATGAACAAGAGCTGATGGAACAAATTGCAAAACAGATTCGGAATCAGCACACCAAACTCCATATAAATCAGTTGTCAAAAGTCAGGCAAATTGAACACACAAAAAATTATTGGCTTAAAATTTTCAATTAAATTTATTGAGCAACATAATTTAAATGAGTCAATCAATGTTTTTATTGAAGTTTTTGTTATTTTCTTTAACTGTCGAGTTACAAATTTTCAACATATCATATTTTTTTTTCTTTAATTTTTTTTATTATTTTAATTTAATTTATTTGAATAGATTAATTGAAAAATATACAAAATAATCGGGTTTTACTTTTTTTTATTGTTTGCAACTTATTGGAAAGCAAAAAAGATGAATTTTTTAATAATTTTGTCATAAGTTTACAACTCATTTGTTACATCAATCATTATTTTGATTGACTTTAAATATAAAATAAAATTGATAAAATTTTTGATCAAAACCAAAAAAATGTTTGATTGAAAATACAATTTGATGATTGGTATTACAATTTTCTTAATTAGAGGAACTTCAATCAATACATTGATTGAATCCGCTTTTTGGTGATTGAAATTCGTTTTAAATTTTTTCTGTGAACAAGTTCAACTTTTGTCAACCTATGTTATCAATCAACTTAGCTGAAATCGATCTACGGTTAGACCTAGCCCCTAATAAGCGTATTATATATAATAGGTGTCCTCCCAAAATTTTACAATTACAATTCGCAATTACACTAGCTTACAGAGAATCAACCACCACATTTTGCATTCATCTTCCAGGAAAAATCTCGCTCTTGATCCGCAAATGAAGTCTTAGGTTTCAAAAGTAAAACAGTTTTCGAGATGTTGCTAACTTTTCAAATTTTCAACTTTTTAAAAAAGTGATTTTACTTAAATAAAAATACACACATCCTTTGTGAATGCCCAAGCAAGAATTAATGGCACGAATTATGACCTATTTCGTATTTCGTCAATCGCCGAGCAAATTATGGTTTCTTTTGGTCTACAAACTCTATTTTTTAATTTTTTTTATCAAAATCGGACAATATTAACCCGTGCTTTTGGGGCTTAAAGTTTTGCCTCAAAAAAGTTTTTTCCCATACAACCAAAAAAAAAAATTTTTTTTTTATTTTTTAATTTTTTGTCAAATATTATTTTACTTGATTAGCCTTCAGAAAAAATGTTTCAGCATCTAATTTTTTTTTTTTTTTTTAATATCCCACAATCTGTGAATTTTTCTAAAACAAATGTTTCAGAATCTTTAAAACACACAAAAAAAAAATAAGTCAAATTACTAGGAAAAGTCTCGTAATCCCATTTTACCAATATTTGACAGTTTTTCTTGTTTTTTAACAAACAAATTTTGATTGAAATTTCCATTTTTTTTTTTTTGTAATTTTAAAATTTTTTTTGTAATTTTACAATTTTTTTTTGTAATTTTACAAATTTCTAAGATAATTTTACCAAAAAAATCTAGTAAATTCACGAGAATTCCTTGTAATTGTCAGTTTTTCTTGTTTTTTAACAAACAAATTTGGATTGAAATTTACATTTTTTTTTTGTAATTTAAAATTTTTTTTTTTGTAATTCTACAAATTTCCAAGATAATTTTACCAAAAAAATCTGGTAAATTGACGAGAATTCTTTGTAATTTTAATTGGGCCAAAAAACTGTAAATTTACAATTGTATTTGTAAAAAGTTGTAAAATTACAATATTATTGGTAAAAAGCTTGTAAAATTACTAGGAATTCTCGTAAAATAGGAGGTAGCAAAAAATCTAGTAAAATTACGAAACCTCCTTGTAAAAACCATGTTGAATTACAAAATTATTGGTAAAAAGCTTTTAAAATTACTAGGAATTTTTGTCAAAAAGGAGGTAGCAAACAAAAAAAGTTACAAGTTTGTCTTGTAATTAGGATATTCGGATTCTGCAAAAAATCTAAGAAAAAATGGCAAACAAACCATGCCTCAAAAATAATTTTTTTTTTTTAATTTGCCAACTTTTTTCCATATAGAAGAAAAAAAATAGATTTTTTTAAAAATTTTGTTAATAAATGATTTTAGAATTTTCAAATTGTCTACACACAAAAAAAAAAACAAAAAACTTGTCAAATTGCTAGAAAAAATTTCGTAATCCCATTTTATCAATATTTGACGGTTTTCCTGGTTTTTTAACAAAAAATTTTCGATCGAAATTTACATTTTTTTTTTGTAATTTTACAATTTTTTTTTGGTTGGTTACAAAAGTGATTTTTAAGACATGGTTTGGTTGGCATTTTATCTTAGAATTTTATGCAGAATACGAATATGCTAGACGATTTTGTCGAAAAAATTACTCCGCCCTTATATGTGAGGCATTTCACACCAAATGTCCCGCTACAGAAAAACATGTGTCCCATTAATTTCTGAATAGGTTGTTTGGATAGCCCTATATGAAACTAAGAAAATTGCGTTTTTGGTTTTTCAAATTTTCAAAAACTGGGTTTAGGAGGCGTGGTCAAATATTGGAAAAATGGTAAAATTTGTGGCAAGTTGCCTTGATTATATATTTATCACATTAAAACGGAATGCACAACAATGTCAAAAATTTACATTTTTATATAGTTTTGTATGGGATATCGATTAAAATTTTTTTTTTGGAAAAATTTCAGAACCCGTTCCGAAATTTTCCATTTTTTTAAAATGTCAATTTATCAAAAATCCGGCCACTTTTTTTTCTTTTTTAATTTTTTTTTTTTAAAGTTTAGATGTTTGTCCATCCACACAAAAAAATTCAGAAACACGTTCGACGTTTTTTTTTTCGAGAAAATCGCATTTGAATTTTAAATTTTATAACAATTTTGTAATTTGCTTGTATTTTCTTGTTTTAACGTTGCGAATGAGTACTATTAATTGCATAAATATTCCTCATACGCTCTGTTAAAACAAGAAAATACAAGCAAATTACTAAATTGTTATGAAATTTAAAATTCAAATGCGATTTTCTCGAAAAAAACGAAAAATGTGTTTCTGATTTTTTTTTGTGTGGATGGACAAACATCTAAACTTTTAAAAAAAAATTTAAAAAAGAAAAAAAAAGTGGCTGGATTTTTGATAAATTGACTTTTTTAAAAAATGGAAAATTTCCGAACGGGTTCTGAAAATTTTCCAAAAAAAAACTTTAGTCGATAGCCCATACAAAACTATATAAGAATGTAAGTTTTTGAGATTTTTGTGCATTCCGTTTTAATGTGATAAATATATAATCAAGGCAACTAGCCACAAATTTGACCATTTTTCCAATATTTGACCACGCCTCCTAAGCCCAGTTTTTGAAAAATTTAAAAACCAAAAACGCAATTTTCTAAGCTCAATACAACATATACAGAAGTTTACGGCACACATGCTTTTTTCGCTGGACATTTGGTGTGGAATGCCTCATATATATCGTAGTTTTAATTACTCTCAAAGAATTATGTAGGTAAATTCCAGTGAATATTCACTTAAAACAAATGAAATTTTATTTAAAAACCATTCCACTGTTTTTTCATTTAAAATAAAAACACATTACAGTCAATTTTAAATGTTAATTTAATGACTAACCAAAACTTTAAAAAACTACTGAATATTCAGTTATTTTGTATTGAAAAACAGTAAAACTATAGAAGAAATTTTTTACTGCCGAAATGTAACAGAAAATTCGTTTTTAATACAGTAAATTATTTTTTTTAAACTACAGAAACAGTAAAAAAATTAAATCCTTTATAAAATAAGTGATTTTTCTTTTAAAATGACTTTACTGATTACTTTTTAAAATAACCTACAAACAGTTAATGAAATAATTTTCTTAGTGTAGTAAAGAAAATAACGACTTCGACCTGGAATAAACCTACTGAAAATATAATAGTTGTATTTGTGTTTTTCCTGTGTGTCGAGTGTACACAGAAAAAAATAAAAAAAATATTTAATTAAAAAATTCGTGGATTTAATTAAAAAATTAATTAAATCCGGACCAATCACCAAAATGCGCAAATAAATTAAAAATATTTGTATGTCGTTAATTAAAAATAAATGGATATTTATTTAATTAAAAACTTAATACTATAAATTAAAAAATTTAATTAAAATTTAAAAAAAAAATAATTAAAATTTTAATTGTATAAATTAAAAAAATTAATTAAAAATATTATATTAAAAAAAAATAATTTGTTAAAAACATTATTTTTGAATAAAATAGTTCAAAAAAAAATATTTCTTCAAACTTTACCAAATTTATTTATGCTGTAAAGACATAGTCAGTGAGATGATTTCATAAAGTTGATTATAAACCTTTCATATACATACACATAAAACTATAAACAAAATGAGAATTCAAAAACCTATGTGAAAAATAAAAAAAACCTTCAACAAACTTTTTATACTTATGTATTTTTTTTTGTATGTAATACAATGCAAGAGAAAAACACACACTCGCACACACAAGGAAAACAAAATAACAAAAAATAAGTAAAGCTAGAAATTTAATTAAACATTTAATTATATAAATTAAATACTTAATTAATATTAAATTTGAAAACAATTAAAATATTAATTAGAATAAAGTTAAAAATTTAACTAAACAATTAATTATATTAATTAAAAGTTTAATTAATATTAAATTAAAAAACAATTAAAATTTTAATTAAAATAAAATATACGATATTATTTTCTGTGTAAATATTTGTGTGAAACCCGAATTTTCTGCCGAAGCGATTTTGATTTTCTGGTCATTGTCGTGATCCTTGACCTAACCCCTCTCTTTCCCCCTTTTTTTTCTTGGTGAAAAAATTTACCATTTGACGATTACCCATTTTTGGGCAAATGTATTTGCTATTCGCTGTGATTTTTAACATTCTGCAACTCAATAATAATTATTCTACAAGAATTTGGACCTCTAAACCCGCTACTTGGACCTTATTTTGCTTGACAAACAACGATCCTTTTGTCCCTAAAATAGAGATTTTAATTTCACAAACTTTGAGGACTTGGAGTGAGTAAGATAATCAATTTAGAGACTTACTGAAAACTAAGCTTTTGTAGCCCTAACCCTCCTTTACAATTCATCTCTTAGCACATTTAAAATCGGTTGAAAAATGTGGAAAATATAACAAAAAATAAAAATGGAACATGTATCAACCATTGGTCGTAAAAGTCAACGAATTTTTTTTTTAAACCCTCTTTTTTTCTTCTTAGATCAGACTTGATCCATAAAGAGAAAAATAAATTTTCTTTTTTTTTTTCTTTCTGAAATTTTCAATCGAATTTACTTTTTAATTTTAAACCAAAAAAAAAAAAAAAAATCCACTGATATTTTTAGAAACGGTTCTTTGTATTTTCCTAAAGTCCTCGTTAAACTAAACCAAAAATATAATTTCCTAACAGACCTTTGTTTTTAATTTCCATTTAAGCATTTAATAAAAAAAAAAAAATCTTTTATTCAAATTAAGTCAATAAACATGTTTCAACACTAATAAACCCCTAAAAGACCTTATTAATATTCTTTATTGTGTGTAGTTAAAGTAGCACAACAATAAAAGATTTTTAAAACTCTCCACAATATTTAAAATTTATCATTTATAAATCATTTGATATTGTATTGTACATTTTCAGTTTTTAGAGTGACTAAATCTACATTAAGACACTTGCTACATAATATTTGTGTGTGCGTGTGTTTTTACACAAAAATTGACTACAACAATTCTCAATTTGTCAACGATCAACCCTCATAAACTTTTAGACTCCCTGACAATGGCACAACGATAACAATTCATTTAATACAATAGACGTCAGACAGAATGAGGGTTGAAATTGTGTTTTGAATTTGGTTTATTTATTTTTTTATTTTTTTGATGCGTGAATAACCCCCTTATAATACAAAATATAGACAATTTTGTCTGCTTTAAATTTGTCTTGAATGGAGTTAAGAACAGAGTTTCTCTAATGGGGGTGATAGGAGATTTTTTGAGGTTAATTTAAATTTGTGATAGAGATTGCGACATGAGCAGATAAGCGCGTGAATCACTTCTGATCAAGCGTGAGTGTGAGGAAAAAATAGCAAGTGAGAGTCCGTGAGTATGATTTTTCACGAGTGAAAGTGCGTGAGTCAATATTTCTTCGTGAGTTTACGTGATTTATTTTCTATTCAGAATTCCTTTTGTCGAATCTATGAATACCCTCCACAATCCCCTTTTTAAGTAAATTTTCTAACGTGAAAAACATAAAATTTTTGATTATAAATATCTTATGTTGCATAAAATAACTTTTTTATACCCTCCACTCTAGTGATAGAGGGTATATATAAGATTGTCATTCTGTTTTTAACACATCGAAATATTGGTCTAGGACCCCATAAAGTATATGGGGCATTCCATGTGAAATCGGACACTGAAATTTTTTTTTTAGATTTTCCCAATTTGTTTACAGTTTTTAGTACCCTTTGAAAACTCCTTCGTGGTAAATTTTCAGATTTTTTTGATGACCCGTTCAAAAGATATCGAATTTTTAAAAATTGGTAGTTTGTTCCTTTACTCAAACTTCTTTTACTCATAACTTTTTCAATAATGGTCCGAATTTCAATTTTTTTTTTTTTTCAAAATTTTTGTTTTTTTAAAAAAAAAATCCCAAAAAATTCTTAAAAGCGCTCTAGTATGCGATTTTTAAGTTTTAAAATTTAAATCTCATATTTGAAAATGTTTGTACTCTTCGCTTTTTTTGAGTAAAACTTCTATCGATTCTACAAATTTTTTGCCGAGGAGAATCGTGGGATAACGATTATTACTATTTGTTTAAATTTTTTGAAAAATATTTATTGTAATTTTTCAATCTTAAAATCATTTCTACTGCTCCAATGGTGCGTCTTAAGGTAGAAACAGAACAAGCCCGGCACGGGGGACGGTTGCCGTTGCCGGAGAACATAGGCCCAAAACAATGACGGGGGACGGCGACGGCAAAAAATGTCATTTGTGTGTTCAGTGGTGCTAACTTTTAATAAAATTAGAGTAATTTTACGGAAAAAAATCGCTTATCACATAGTCAATGTGATTAAGTTGGCACTTCTGTACGTTTGTTACACCATTGTGAATGAAAAAATAAAAAATTGTTGAGAAAATGTGGCAACCCTGGAGTGTGAGACGGAGGGAGATTGAGAGAACCCGGAGATAAAATAAAATAAGTTTTTATTTTTTGTCGTGCCGGTCACGGTTTTTAACTGTCAAATAGTATGGAAAAAGTCGTGCCGGGCTTGTTGTGTTCAGACCTTTAGAGGGGTCATTTATAAGACCGACCTCCATTAATTTTTATGTCTTAACATTTCTTTGGAACAAACTAATACCCTATCTCCAATTTCTAAGGGGGCTCCCACATAAAACGACATTGTTAAAATTTGCTCCAACCGCTCTAACTGTCCTAATAGTGCCCTTAGAGCAACAAAATGTATGACAGTCCCACAATATTTTTTTAGTCCAAACATTTTCTCTGAACACACCTACCCTCTATCTTTAACTGTTAAGGCGGTCCCCATACATTTTTTTTTATTTTTTTGTAAATTTGTTTTATTTAATTAGCTTCTACCGGTCCAATGGTGTGTCCGAGAGGGGTCATTAGTTAGACCGACCCCCATTTATTTTTACCCTACAACATTTTTTTAAAACATTCCTACGCTCTATCTTCACTCCATAAGTAGGCTTCCATTCAAAATTACATTTTTATAAAATTTGCGCCAACTGTTATTTGTATGGAAGCCTACTTAGAGAGTGGCAATAGGGCGTAGGTATGTTTAAAAAAATGTTGTAGGGTAAAAAAATGGGGGTCGGTCTCATTAATGCCCCCTCTCGGACGCACCATTGGATCGGTAGAAGCTGATTAAATAAAAAAAAAAATACAAAAAATAAAAAAAAATTTATGGGGGCGGCCTTAACAGTTAAAGATAGAGGGTAGGTGTGTTCAGAGAAAATGCTTGGACTAAAAAAATACTGTGGGTCAGTCATACATTTTGTTGCTCTAAGGGCACTGTTAGGGCAGTTAGAGCTGTTGGAGCAAATTTTAAAAAATGTCGTTTTGTGTGGGAGCCCCCTTAGAAATTGGAGATAGGGTATTAATTTGTTCCAAAGAAATGTTAAGACGTAAAAATTAATGGGGGTCGGTCTTATAAATAACCCCTCTAAGACGCACCATTGGAACAGCAGAAATGATTTTAAGATCGGAAAATAACAATAAATTTTTTTCAACAAATTTTAAAAAATAGTAATAATCGATATCCCACGATCCTCCTCGGCAAAAAATTTGTAGAATCGATAGAAGTTTAAAACAAAAAAATTTTAAAAAAATCGAAGATTACAAACATTATCAAAAATGAGATTCAAATTTTAATACTTAAAAATCGCATACTAAAGCGCTTTTAAGAATTTTATGGGATTTTTTTTGAAAAGTACGTAAAAAAACAAAAATTTTGAAGAAAAAAAAATTGAAATTTGGAACATTATTGAAGAAGTTATGAGTAAATGAAGTTTGAGTAAAGGAACAAACTACCAATTTTTAAAAATTCGATATCTTTTGAACGGGTCATCAAAAAAAATCTGAAAATTTACCACGAAGGAGTTTTTGAAGGGTACTAAAAACTGTAAACAAATTGGGAAAATCTAAAAAAAAATTATTTAAAGTGTCCGATTTGACATGGAATGCCTCATATATTATTGATCTAAGACATTGTAGCGATGACCATCTGTCTGTCCGACTGTCCGCCTATCAGTTTAAATGGCGATTACGGCGAAAGTATTACACAGATACGACTGAATCTTAACATGTTTATTTTTTGATGTCCTGAGTAGTTTCGTTTGCATTTGAGTGAAATCGGTTTTAAAGTTATGAACGAAAATGTTACACTCAAAAAAAAAAACTGTAAAGTTAGCAAAAAAAGCTTGTAAACCTACAAGAAAATTTGCTGATTTTGAACCCACAATTTTTTTGGTAAAGTTAGCAAAAACGTTTTGCTAAACATTAGTTAACTGAAATTTTTTTATTTCAACTTAGTTCATACACATTTGAGGACCCCATTGGGTTTGGACCCGATAGGTCCAGACCCCGATGGGCCTAGACCTACTTGGGTTCCTTAAAAATCGTCATAGTTTTTGATCCAAAATTAGTGTCCGTTTCGCTCTACCTTGCTTAGTTTTTGAGATACGTGATTTTAGGGGACCACCGGGGTTTTGAGAATTACAAAACTCGATAACTTCAAAAATATTACTCGGATAGCTTTTGATTGTTGTGTCGGCAATATTTACCGAGATATGAGCATTTTAAAGTTTTTGGGAATGCTAACTTTTTTGGATCCAAAGTTAGGACCCATTAGGGTCCACACATGTGAAGAGGACCGGCGATACCGAGAACCAAAAATGGCCTCCATTTTGCTCTATCTGGCTTAGTTTCCGAGATAGCGCCATTTTAAATTTTCTGAAAATAAAAAAAAAATTACCATTTATTTTTGCTAATATTAGCAAAAAATCTTGTAAAAATGTTGTCAACTCAATTTCAAATTTAGCAAAAGAAATTAGTTCAAAGTTTGTTTAAAATTGCTAATGTGCTAAATGAAGTTTACAAGAATATTTTGCTAACATGCTAATCTCAACTAAAAATTTGCTAAAAGTTAGCTAATGAGAGTTAGCAAAAAAAAATTAGTAAATCTACTAACGTATTTTTTTGAGTGTAGGACACCACAAAAAAATAAAGTGAAATAAATAGTATTTATCGCGAGCGGGAAAAAATTTTCAAATCGTGATAAATTTTTATAAAAAAATAAAAATTGTTTTATTCGACCTTCAAAATATTATATTTTGAGTAAGTTTATTGTAGCTCGAGGTTATTATTTTCTTTACTAATTAAAACCATTATATTCTCATGGAATAATTTTAAAGAAAATTATTTTTCTGTTTTAATCTTGGTCATTTTTGCAAGAGAAAAAATTTTATTAAACCTATTAACATTTTAATTTTTTGCATGTTCTAATCCCTGCCTAATGAGCACCTAGATGGAAATATTATTGAGAAGCCCTGTTGTCAGTAAGTTAATGCACTATACTACGCCAACATTAAAGAGAGGGTGGTGGTGTTTTTTTTTTTTTTTATTGCAACTTTTTTTTTTTGTTATTTTTTGAATTTCAATATGAATTTATTTTCCTTTAGTTTGAACTCTATCAGTCTCTTTCGGGTAAAGTTTGAAGTTAGTAACGTATATTGGTTGTTGTGGCAACAAAATAATAGCAAACTACAATTTTTGCTTCCCTTAAAATAAAATAAAATATTTTCTTTTTTGCATTTATGTTATTTGCAAAAATTTAATTTAAAAATATCATAATAAAACAAATTGTTAAATTGATTTAATTTAAACAAATTATTATCTATAAATACAAGTGCGATTTTAATAATATTAATAATAATAATAACAATTTTTAATAATAACAGTTTATAACAAAATAAATTCAATAATAAAGAGAATTTAAAAAAAATACAAATTAATTATACAATCATACCACATAATAATAAAAAAATACAGTATTTAAAAAATTGTTTAATATTGAGTTCATTCAATTAAAATTATGTATAAAGTGTAAAATATTAAATAACAAAGTGCATTTAGATGAAATTATATAAAAACAAATAAAAAAGATATGGTATTAAAAATTAATTATTACCAAGAAAAAAAAAATAATATTATTTAATATAGTAAAAAATCACATTAAAAATTAATTAATATATATAAATAAATACTCAGCACAAAGTTATATGGTAATTAAATATATTTTTTTTATATTAAATATTTTAAATACTCTATTTAACAATTTTTCTGGATAAGTGTGTAAAAAAAACCTTTTGGGTATGCTTTTATTCAATTAATTTTTAGTTTTTTTTATTGTGACATTTTTTAATTAATATGGATGGTTATGTATTTTTATAAGGGTATTCACTTTTAACATTTTATCCTGCCATAAATGTGAAATTGTCAAATTTTAAACAAATTTTTTGCGTCTGATAAAATTTTTGACAGGGTCGATTTCGGGGGGTGCACTATGGTTTCAAATGCATTTTTTTGCAGAAATAAAAAAAAAATAAAAAATTTTTTAAAAGCTTATACATTTCAGAGCTTCGACGGATTTCATTCCTTAATTCGATTTGTCATTCTGAGTAAAAATTTAGTGATTGCATTCCCCAATCACATTTTAGCGAATTGAATGAATTCACTTTAGACTCATTCGATTTATAAATATCGAATGCATTCGTTTTATTTTTCATTTGATTTTCAAAAATTGAATGCATTCGATTTTTTTTCATTCGACTTTTTAAAATCGAATGCATTCACTTGCGAATGCAATCGATTTTCTTTTCATTCAATTTGAAAAATCGAATGGCTTATTCATTCATTGAATAAAAAACTTAAAAAAACTAACCAGGATAGACCAAAACGGAGCCAATTTTTTGTTCATAGTATCGCCAACACTCTTCACATTTTTTTGTCGTATGGGCAGTTAATATATGCATTTTAAAAATTTTCGGGAACACCAATTTTTTTGGATTCAAACATAGAGCCCATTAGGGTCATCGTATGTAAAGATAGTAGGCGATACTTTAGACCAAAATTTGGCTCTATTCTATCTATTTAAAAAATCGATTGCATTCGCAGTGGAATGATAAAAAATCGAATGCATTCGATTTTTCTAAATCGAAAGCATTCATTTTTTTTTCATTCAATCGAATGAATTTCAAGGACTGCATTCAATGTTGATTTATGAAATCGAGTGCATTCACTGACTATGAAAATTGAATGGATTTTTTTGAGAATTCATTCGAAAAGGATTTCATTCTTCGAAGCTCTGATACATTTCCTCAATAGCAACACCCAAATCCATCAAGAAAGTATATTGCAAAAAATCGGGTGGTAATACAGTCAGTCTGCTAGGCTTTCAAAGTTGAAAGTTTTAAGAAGTATAATTTAATCGGGATTTGATTCCGATTTAATTATACTTCTTACAACAACATTACAATTATACAAACAATTATAAAGAGAATCTCCCTCTTGATTCTTAAGGACAGTAGTTCTTGTTAAAAATTCAAATTTCACATTTAATCCATCCTTCGCGTTTTTCTTGGGTGTTGTGATTATGAGGATTTGTAGCCAAAATAGCCTATTATATCTTTCGTGGACAAAAAATTGAGTTTTGGCAATTTTTAAATTTTTTTGGAAAATTGATTTTTTATTGTGTTAAAAGTTACAAAGCATCCCAAATTCAACCCTTGAGCTAAAACACCTCAATTCAACCCCGACGAGTTGACCGCACCCCCTCCAAATTTAATAAAATTAAGTCATGGGGTTTACTTTAAAAATTAGCAAAATCGTATATATTTGACAAAAGTGCTGTGACATAAATAAAGATGTCTCGAAAAGTAATAATATTACTGGTCTCATTCAGCACGCAAAAAAAAACTTGTGTCGGAGTGAGCAAAAATCTGGCATAATTTTACCAAAAATATGCTAAAACTACAACCGACCAAGTAGTTTTCGTAATTTAGCCAAAACACTTATGTAAAAAATTTTGAAGAAAATGCTAATGCTATTTAAGCAAAAACTTGTTAAAATATACCAAAAGAAATATGGTGAAATATACCAAAATTATTTGAAAAGCTGACTAAAAATAATGCTAAAAATTACCACATTTATGCTAAAATAAATTTTCAATAAATTTTTGTAAAAATTTGTATATTTGTTGAATTTAAAATTTTCACAGAATAAATCCATATTAATATAATAAATGTTGTGTAGGATTTAATTTACCACCGACCAACTGACCCTTTTTGTACAATTTTCTCGAGTGACTGCTGCCTACGCTTCTTCTTGAAGTAAAGGATCCGCTATAGCTTCACGAATTTATTTAAAAGCATCCTGTAAAAAAAGAAAATTATTACAAAACATAAATTTTTAATTTAAAAAATTGGTTAACCCCATTGGTCTCTTGGTAAGGAGGAACACTTACTTTGTCATTCCATTTGTAACTCATCAAAACAGGTATGGACTCCCTTGGCTTTGGGTTTTTAGGTTTTAATTTTATAACTAAAGGCAGGATTGGTGTCCACGCTCTTTATTGTAGTGAAGGATTCTCCATAGCTTCAAAAATTTATTTAGCAGTACCCTGTAAAAATATAAAATTATTACCAAACACTAATTTTTAACTAAAAATCTATTGAACCTTATTGGTGTCTTCGGAATGCGGGTATACTCACTTTATCATTCCATTTGTTATTCATCGAAACATACGTCTGGGACTCCATTGGTTTTTCTTATTGAATGGTGTTTTAAGTGATGAAAGCAAAATTAACTTTAACATTCTTTTATCTTACATTTATTTATCTTTTAGAAAACTAATTATTTATTTTTATTTATGTATTAATTTATTTTTATTTTATATATCAATTTCCTTTTTACATTTTTATAACACAAAAAATAAACGAACAACACACGCACAAAAAAATACAAAATGAATATGGCGGTCTGTATTTGTTTTGTTTTTTTTGTTGTTTTCTTTCCATAAATTTTTGTGCAGGTAATTTGCGTTATTGAGCAAGCTACTTGGTTATTTTACATAAAAAATGAATTATGTTACTTTAACATCGACAAGCATAATATTAGCAAAAATTTGGTAAAAATTTTTTTTTGGTATGAAAAAAGTTTTACCAAGTAGGATTGCTCAATCTTACACAGATTTTTTTTTTGCGTGAGGTTTCAAATACACCAATACCCCGGTTTGCCTCGCTTCGGTTTGCGTCGTTTCGAAGTTGCGTCGTTTTCAAATTTCTGTGATTTCGAAGTTGCGTCGTTTTGGTTTCAGTTTGCGTCGCATGGCTTCGAAGTTGCGTCGCCAGTGCTTCCATTTGCGTCGTTGATATAAAAATGTGTGTACAAAGCTAAAACAAAAAAGGGGATTTCCCGTTTATATATCAGTTTGCGTAGCATGACTTCGAAGTTGCGTCGTTAGTGCTTCGATTTGCGTCGTTAATACGAAAATGTTTTTACAATGCTTGCTTTTATACTATGAATTTTTTATTTTTATCTTAATATTTTTATGTTTTTGTTGTTTTTTACGTTTTTCTCATGAATTGTTATACTTTTATTTTAATTAAAACTGTTTTCAAAAAAAAAAATACAAAAAAATTGCATTTTTTATTGAAAAATCGATTTTTCTGCTAAAATTATGAATATCGGAACCAATTAAATGAAAATCAATACAAATGTATGGAAAATCGTGCTTCGGTTTGCGTCGTTTCGGTTTGCGTCGCGTTTCTCCGGTCCCAATTAACGACGCAAACCGGGGTATTGGTGTAATAGGTAATAAGACAGTCTTTCAAATGGCTTTCCCCAAGATTTTTTTTGAAAAAGGTCAAAGGTCATTGGTTTTAACCTTAATTTTTGGATAACTATATCTCAAAAAACGATATTTTTAAAATTTTGGAAAATATATGTTGTTAAGAATCACCTATACTACTTAAGTTTAAATTTTCAGGATGGAGACTTTATTGGAACTTTTAATATTAATAGAAACATTGTGACAGGAAAGAAAAAGCAGTGTAATTTCCCTTAGAAAAAAAAATATTTTTTTGTCTTTGAAATTCTGGTACCAAATTTGATTTTTCTGAATGTTTTTGACGTGCTGAGTCCAAATATGACATTTGAACTGGCCTATCAATGTTTAACTGATATAAAATTTTTTAACGTGAAAAAAATTAACAATTCGGATTATAAATATGGGGCATTCCATGTCAAATCGGACACTTTGAAAATTGTTTTTTTTTTTAGATTTTCCCAATTTGCTTACAGTTTTTAGTACCCTTTGAAAACTCCTTCGTTGACCCGTTCAAAAGATATCGAATTTTTAAAAATTGGTAGTTTGTTCCTTTACTCAAACTTCTTTTACTCATAACTTCTTCAATAATGGTTAAAATTTCAATTTTTTTTCTAAAAATTTTTGTTTTTTTACGTAAAAAAAAAATCCCAAAAAATTATTAAAAGCACTCTACTATGCGATTTTTAAGTTTTAAAATTTAAATCTCATTTTTGAAAATGTTTGTACTTTTCGATTTTTTTGATTTTTTTTGTGTAAAACTTCTATCGATTCTAAAAATTTTTTGCCCAGGAGGATCGTGGGATAACGATTATTACTATTTTTTAAAATTTTTTGAAAAAAATTTATTGTAATTTTCCAATCTTAAAATCATTTCTACTGCGCCAATGGTGCGTCTTAGAGGGATCATTTATAAGACCGACCCCATTAATTTTTACGTCTTAACATTTCTTTGGAACATACTAATACCCTATCTCCAATTTCTAAGGGGGCTCCCACACAAAACGACATTTTTTTAAATTTGCTCCAACCGTTCTAACTGCCCTAATAGTGCCCTTAGAGCAACAAAATGTGTGACCGACCCACAATATTTTTTTAGTCCAAACATTTTCTCTGAACACACCTACACTCTATCTTTAACTGTTAAGGTGGTCCCAAAACAATTTTTTTTATTTTTTGTAAATTTGTTTTATTCAATCAGCTTCTACCAGTCCAATGTTGCGTCCGAGAGGGTTCATTAGTGAGACCGACCTCCATTTATTTTTACCCTACAACATTTTTTGAAAACATACCTACGCCCTATCTCCACTCCTTAAGTTGGAGAAGTCTCACTAGTGTTACACGCGGATCTTTATGGAATTGGGTCCTTCAAAATTTTTTTAGCATTTACCGTTTTCGAGATATTCGCATTTGCCGATTCCAAAAGTACTTTTTGTTGTTCCACTGTAACGTGGTAACAACAAACTTTATAGTAAATGGACCTCCTGAATCCGAATCAGCCATCAAAACTTTTTAGTAGCATCCATTTTCCAGATATTCGCGTTTAAATTAAATACCACAAAAAAAAAACGCGAATTTTGTGGTTTTTTAAAAGGAACTGCAATGTTGTTGTAAGTACTAGCCACAAAATGGGACATGATTTTACATAAAATGGACATCGTGATTCCAAATTCGCAGTACAAATTTCTCTATAGCTTTTCGTTTTCGAGATATTCGCGATTGAAATTTAAAAAATGCGATTTATAAGCGTTTTTGTGGCTCCACTGTTAGACATTATTGCGTTAATGTCTAAAACTAAGGGTGGATTTTATGTAATATGGACCTCTAGAATCCAAATCTGTTATCTAAAATGCTGTAGCTTGTTTCGTTTTCGTGTTATTCGCGTTTAAAAATGTGCCCAATTCCATACCACATAAAATACATTAAAAATTATTTTATTTTGCAACCGTTTGAATACTGCAATGTAAATTTTTTAAATATTTTATATAAATGCATTTTTCTATCTCTAATAATTTTCGAGAAAATTCGAATACAAAAGTTTCAACAGCAATTTTTGCAAAAAGTGCTCGATCGAAGATTTTGTTGCTAAATTATTCTTATACACAAAAAATGATTGGCTAAAAAATTTCAATTAAATCTATTGATCAACAAAATTTAAATGAGTCAATTATTGTTTTGATCAACATTTTTGTTATTTTCTTTATCTATCAAATTACAAATTTTCAACATACCAGATTTTTTTCGCTTCAATTTATTTGAATACATTAATTCAAAAATGTACTTTATACTAGGGTTTTACTTTTTTTTTATTGTCGGCAATATATTGGAAAGCAAAAAATATGAATTTCTACGTAATTTTTCCATAAGCTTGAAATTCATTTGTTAAATCAATCATTAATTTAATTGACTTTAAATAAAAAATTGATTAATTGAAAAAAAATCAATTAATCACCTACAATTTGATGATTGATATAACAATTATCTTTATCGGAGGAGTTTCAATTAAAAAATTAATTGAATCCGCGTTTTTGTTGATTGACTTTCGTTTTCAATTCTTTCTGTATAGGCATCCCAAATACATATTCAAAAAAAAAAAAAAATATGGTATTCTTACTTTTAGGCTTGAACTGTTTCGCACTACCAGTGAAGCAATTCTCGTGACTTTACTAGAATTTTTGCTACCTAATATTTTACGAGAATTCCTAGTAAAAATCACATGCTTTTTTGTAATTTTACAAACTTTTTACCAATTAAGTTGTAAATTTACAACTTTTTTGACGCTCGTAACTTTACTACATTTTTTTTTGGTAAAATTACCTTAGAAATTTTAACATTTACGAAAAAAATAAATTTCAATCGAAAAGTTTTTGTTAAAAAACAAGAAAACTGTCAAATGTTGCAAAATTGGAATTACGAATTTTTTTTTAGTAATTTAACAATTTTTTTAAGTGTTCCTAAGTACACTACTTTCCCCATTTTTGCCCCCTTAGAATATAAATTTTGAAATCGGGTGAAAAGTTTCGGAGTTTTTTTTTTTGGCCAAAAGTGGGCCTTAGTTGATATAACCTTGTCTTAAAAAATAGTAAAATCATTTTTTAAATAGAATGAGTACTTTCGGTACTAATATACAAACTTTATTATTTTATTAACACACATATTGATTCATTTTCAATTGAACTTTATTGCATTTCATAAAATAAAATAATCCATTTATATTAAAAAAGTATTGTTATCAGTGTAGAAAAGCCCATATTCCTTTAAACCACCTAGTGCATGTAAAGAAAAGTTAAAAACAAGCAACACCTAGTGTAAAATGTAGTGTAGTGTATAAATTATATATAAATAAAATCGGCTATAACTGTTAAAGTGGTACACCTGAACAAGCGAGTATTTGGCTGATAAAATGCAATGACCAAAATTCGGTCTTGTTTAGGGGTGTCATTTTAACAACAAAACAATCAACAAAAACAAAAAACTAGAACAAAATGTATAAAAAAAAATAAACCTTTGCATGTTCAAATAACCATCCTAAAGTAGAATACAAATTTAAATCTATAAAAACAATATAAAAATAAAACCAATTTAATTAAAAATCAGTTTATTGCAATTAACAAATGATATCCGTTCCAAATAGATTAACATAAATATTTCAACACTTTTTTTTTTTAGATAATGTAAATAATAATTAAACAGCATGTATCTCTTTAGCATACTGAGTACTATAATTACAACCCAGCAAAATTTAGATATTTATAACACAGTGCCACAACCAAAATCGGAATGGGATGAAAGCAAGAGCAAATGAAAGTTGACATATTCCATAACATAACACTCAAGGATTTTTTTAGATCAGCGCTAGATTTTTTTTAAGCGCATTTAAAGTTGGTGAATTTTATTATCATTATAATTATAATTGCTTGAAAACTATTTAGGGCGTATGCTTAATTTTGTAATTGCCTTTAAATAACAATCATACGCAACGGTGCACAGTGGTTTATTTTTAATATTTTGGATATTTAGTAAAGTAGGTACTTGAGTTATCAATTATTTGCCTTTCAACTTTGTTCGAATAATTCAAATAATTGTTTTTGTTCGATATGTTTTGTTCGATCAATTGTACTTTGAAATGGAACAATTGTTATTCGAAAAATATCAATTGTAATTCGAAAAATATTAATTGTAATTTGAAAAAGATCCATTATAATTCGAAAATGAGCAAATGTAATTCGAAACAAATTAATTGAAATTCTCAAAAGTTCAATTGTTATTCAAAAAAGATTAATTGTAATTCGAAAGTGATCAATTGTAATTTGGAAATTTCAATAGTAATTCTAAAAAGATCTATGGAATGGTTTTTCGAAATACAATTGGAATCTTTGAATTACAATTGATCTTTTTTGAATTACAATTAATGTTATTAGAATTACAATTGATGTTTTTGAATTAGAATTGATATTTTTGAATTACAATTGATTTATTTTGAATTACATTGATCTATTTCGAATTATAAACGATCTATTTCGAATTGCAATTGATCTTTTTCGAATTATATTTGGAGTCTTCGAACCGCAATTGATCTTTTTAAATTACAATTGATCTTTTTCGATTGAAAATTTAACTTTTCAAATTATAATTGATCTTTTTTCGAACTACAATTGAAGGGCTTATTGTAAAAACTCGATAAGCAACATTTCATTTTGTGGCGGTTTTTGCCTTAAAACTTTTAAAATACTGTAGAAAATATAACTTTTGCAGAACTTTTATTCTCAATATACTTGTATGAAGGGTTAAAGCAAGACTTCTGCCCAAAATCTGCCAATGGAACATCAGCAGAAGGCGAAAAACACGAAAAAATAAAATGTTGCTTAACAAGTTCTTGCAGTAAGCCCTTCAATTGATCTTTTTCGGATGACAATTGATCTATTTCGAAATACAATTGATATATTTTGAATTAGACACCTCATTTTTGGCATATTTACTAATAAGGGTATTAGATTCGTCACAGTCGAATTTGACACTCCTCAAATTTTTTGAACAGTGTTATTTAAAAAAGCAAGACCAGCGTTTCCAATGAATATTTTTGCTGGGTTTATACCACCACTTACATACGTGTCTACCAATTAGTGTATTCAAAAAACCGGCCATTTTCAAAAACCGGTTTTCGGTTTATTCGAAAAAGCTTATTTTTGAAAACCCGGTTTCCGGTTTCAGTTTTAGCAAAAAACCGGTTAAACCGGGTTTATCGGTTTTTATTCTTCAGGTTAAAAATTAATTAAACTTAATTATATTTTTACAAAACAGGCATAACCCAATAAACACAAAATCGATAAGTCATAGCGAAAATAGTATCATCTGTATGACACCGTTTACGTCGCACAATTTCGCTGGAAACTTCGACAGAAAGTAACAACTAAATTTTAGTTCTTTGCAATTGCGAGCGGAAATCCGTAGAGATTTTATTTACAAATTTGTTTTTATTGAATTGTTTAAAGAGCACAATTAATAACAAATTCAGACATCGGAATTTGAAATTCAGATTTCAACAATTTCAAAAGGAGAATTTAAAAAAATGGTTTGCCATAGAACTCCAAGGTGCCAAATTTAAAAAATATGTATATATTGATTTCAATATTAAACGAAGAGACGGACTTCCAGAACTCGTTGATATATTGCTATTTACATACCAACATATCCACAAGCTGATTATGGAAGTACCGCTAAGTTTTGTGAGTGTTTCTAAAAACTGTGTAATGTCAATTCATATTTTAAATCATTATATTATAACTTTTTATAAAAACCGTTTAACCGACACAAAAAAAAACGGTTTCTCGAATATTCGAAATTCAAAACTATTCGAAACCGGTTGAGTTTCTAAAAATGAAAAAACCGGTTAACCGGTTTCGGTTTTGAATACTCTACTACCAATATAAGCAATACCATTTTCATATTCCTAATTTCACCCCTAACCACGTAGTGTCTAGTATTTATTTGTGTAAACTTATGCCAAAAACTATATATGCAATCAGCCTTTAAGGTAAAATAACCTTGTATCAATTGGCCACAGTGAAATCATTTCTCATTTAGTTAAAAAAATATGCACAAAATACTGTATTAATGATAATAAAAACATTTTCATTTTTTGGCAAAGCAAAAAAAAGTATTAACAAGTAAGAAAATTCAAGACGGTCAAGACCGACCATGTAATACCCTACACCAGAGTTTTCCGGAAAATGGGTCCCAAGTCCAAACATGGACCAATTGGATCTCCATAAAAAAACAAGTAAATTTTTCTTAAAAATGTTTATACATTTTTCCACAACTTACAAACAATTTTTATTTTTTAATAAAAATCAATCAAAATTTCTTTTCAATAAATTATTTACTTTTTCATGAATTTTGAGAGATTTTTGGGAATATGGCGAGGGAGATTTGTATGGGGAATTTAAGTACAGTGACTCTAACATATAATGGCACAGTGTATATTTGATAAAAATTATTTAAATTATTTAAATTTTACAGTTTTCTTTTCTTGAACCTGTTTCCTTTTAAAAGCACAGAGAAAAATAAATTTCCAACTGAATTTTTCAGTTGTATCAACTCAAAATTCGGTTGCTGCTACTAAATTTCGCTGTGGCATACGAATTTTTTAGTTGTTTCAATTAAAAGACAGTTGTATTAATAAAATTTAGTTATAACTACCGATATTTAGTTGTTTTAACCTTAATACAGATGTATCAACCGAATTTTTGTTGCAAAACTGAATTTCAGTTGGAAATTAGCAAATTTGTTTTCTGTGTGAGGACTTTAAAGGTTTAAAGTTTTAGCAAATGAAAGAGGAGGATTTCCTCTAATTTTCCTATTTTATAGTTTTTACATATCAGGAAAAAGACGAAGTTACGTCCTTTCAAAAATGTATCCTTCAATATCATTTAAAATTTTCAACAAAATATTTTGATAAAGTTATCAAATGACTTTATTTACATCCTTTTATCCTGATATGACAAAATAAAATAAAAATGGAAAAATTAGGGGTATCCTCCTCTTTCATTTGCCATCACCAGAATCATTCCAGGACAAGTACAAATATTTCAAAAATATTTTGTAAAATGTATCCTTTAAAACTTTGAAGTCCAGATGCAATTATATATGATCAGATCAAAGGAGATCTAATAAGATCAAATCGATTTTTACATGGGTTATTAATATTAAAATTTATTTTTTAGAAATCTACATTTTTTGTCCTCCAATTCTTTTGACCAACAATTTTTGTAAACAAAGAAAAGATTTTATTGTTTATTAATTTAAGTACACCTAAGTGTGTATTAATGACATATATATTAAAATAATAAAAAATTTTCTTTGTTTACAAAAAATTGGTAGTCAAAAGATTTGGATGTCAAAACGAGCAAATTTTTTTTAATGTAATTTTAAAAAAAAAATATTTTTTTTTTGTAGAAAAAATAAGTTGATTACTGAATACAAACTAAAGGACCATTGTTATACCCTACACCACTCTGTGTATGGTACAGGGTAAGAGTTTGTGGATTATGTTTGTAACTACCAGAAACATTTGTCCTAGACCCACTTTTAAGTATACCGATTGACTCAGAATCAGTTTTTGAGTGAATTTAGCGATGTCCGTCCGTCCATCTGTCTGTCCATATAAACGGTGTAAACACGCTACAGATCGCAATTATTAATCAATTGACTTTAATTTTGAAACTTAAGCCTCTCTTGACCCAAGGACAAAGCCTATTGAAATTGCAATCGGTACATATTTTGACCTAGCCATTATACAAAGGTCGTCGTTAATTTTTGCTCAAATGACTCTATTATAATAGATATCCATTCAAAATTTGTCAGGTAAATGTCTTTTGTATTCACAAATCACCATTCCGAATTTTAAAGGAATCTCACCAGTTCTTCATGTAGCCACCATACAATCCACCTTCTTGATATTCACATAAATCTCTTAAATTTCATGAAAATAGAAAATATTTAACTAAAATTTTGTTTGTTTATGTTAAACGCGCACTTTAATAACTTATAATTAAAGTCTGATTACACTGTAAGTAAAATTTAAACTTTTGAAATGACACACAAAAACGCCGAGACACCCCAACTTATTTTTGGGTCATAGAATCCAGTGGTATACTCCGTTTTAAAAAGTTAGCTCAAAATAACGAGATATTTCGATTTTAAATTTGCAAATGTAAGAGTTAAAATTGAATAAATCAAAAAAAAATTATAAAATTCATCAAAATAAGAGCAAGTATTGCTGCATGTCCGATTGAAAATGGACGTCCATTATTCCTAGATATAAATTTTTATAAATAACAAGTTTTTAACAATTTTTTCAGTTTTTTCATTCAAATAAATTGAAAAATCGCCTTAAATCTACTACAAATTTAAAATCGAAATATCTCGGGATTTTGAGCTAACTTTTCAAAACGGGGTACAGTAGGGTGGTTCATAAAAACAAAAGTTGGATTTTTGAATGGGGCACCCGGAATATATATTAAGCACCGTGAAAAAATGACACGTGATTTTTTTCAAATTTTTATATTAAGGTTTAGGGGTCGCTACCGGGCCCTGAACTTTGGTATATAAAAAAAAAAATTTCACACAATGAAAAAAAAAAAATTTCGTTTTTTTTATATTTTTTTTTTTATTATAGTTTAACTTCATTAGCTTATTAACGGCAAAAGATTTCATTTTGTTGGGACAAGTTTTTCAGTTCCAAAATTGACCATGAAAAAAAAAATTGAGGCTGGTTGGGGTCTTACTCTAAAATTTTTTAAAATTTTTTTTTTTTTTAGTTTTGATAAGCTTACGTTATAGGTCTTTAGTCCCTCTTGATAATACATTCTTTGTAAAAATTTTTGTTCTTTCCGAAACATCATTAACATGCGCCGAAAATCAAACGGATATTAAAAAAAAAAAAAAAAAAAAACGGTGAAAAAAATCGATTTTTTTTTTTTTAATTTTTAATTATAATTTGATAAGCTAATCCAGCTTATTAACGGCAAACAAAAATTCGATATGGTCGGAAAAGTATGTAATTTCCAAAATTTACATTGAAAATATGTTTTTTTTTTTTTAATATCCGTTTGATTTTCGCCGCATGTTAATGATGTTTCGGAAAGAACAAAAATTTTTACGAAGAATGTAGTATCAAGAGGGACTAAAGACCTATAGCGTAAGCTTATCAAAACTAAAAAAAAAAAAATTTTAAAAAAATTTTAGAGTAAGGCCCCAACCAGCCTCAATTTTTTTTTTCATGGTCAATTTTGGAACTGAAAAACTTGTCCCACCAAAATGAAATCTTTTGCCGTTAATAAGCTAATGAAGTTAAATTATAATAAAAAAAAAAATATAAAAAAAACGAAATTTTTTTTTTTTCATTGTGTGAAAAATTTTTTTTTATGACCCAAAGTTTAGGGCCCGGTAGCGACCCCTAAATGTTAATGAAAAAATTTGAAAAAAATCACGGGTCAGTTTTTCATGGTGCTTAATATATATTCCGGGTGCCCCATACAAAAATCCAAAAAAAAAGTGCCATATATGAACCACACTAGGGTACAGCACTGGATTCTACGGCCCAAAATTAGGTTGACGTGTCTCGGCGTTTTGGTGTGTCATTTTCACCTACTTACAGTGTTATAATCGGTCCATTTTTGGGCTTAAGCCCCATGTGACAATTTCGCCCGACAAATAGAAGCATATTGCACTCTAATTTGGTTTATGAGTGTTTTTTACACTTATTAAAGTTTTGACAAAAGATAGATCTAATCGGTCCATGTTTGAACTTTGAACTAATTTCCCGGGAAACACTGGTGTAGGGTATTATATGGTCGGTCTTGACCGACAATAATTTTCATACTTGTTTAAATTTCTTATGTTTTAACTTGGAAAAATCCACCAAGAAATATTTTTAAAAAATTTTCTTAAAAATGTCTATAAATAATTTAATTTTCCAGTGCGACCCTCGTATCTCATTTAATATTTGCTGATCTGGAGGCTATCAAGCTTAAATTAAGGCTTTGAAAATTTCGGGCTTAGTATTGATAACTTTTCCATTATATGTTTGAGTCACTGCAAAACTGGTCCAACTCCTTTAAAATTTGGTTTTTCAATACAAATTACAAATGCCTAAGAAATTTCGAAAGGATACCAATTCTAATACGGTAAGCCATGCTTTAAGGGTGATTTTGATTCGATCGGTATGCCTGAAGGTGGGTCTAGAACCAATTTTAATGAAAGTTACAAAAGTCAGCACAAAGTCATTACACCCTGTATCACAGAATAGTGTAGGGTATTAAAAATATCATTTGTATTTAATGAAGTGCAAAAAAGTAAAAACAAAAAAAAATAAAGCTGATGGCATGCTTCGTTTTTCTACCCTATAGAATCAATGAATTTGATAGTTAGTCAATATATAAATGTGGTGTGAGCCAACAAATATAATACAACAGCAAAAAAAAGCACTAAAAGTAATTAACACTTTCTAAGAAAATAAAATAAAGCATAGAATGAAAAAAAAAAAAAAGTTATAACCACAAAATAAAAATCTAGTAATACTTAAATACAAAATTAATCAACTTGCCATGCTTTCCAGCTAAATATATTGATGTATAAATGACAATAGCTGTGTTTTTCAATCAACCATGTAAAAATTGATTAGATCTGACTGATGTTTTAAGATATAACTATATCAATTTTATCTGATTAGATCTATTATATCCGAGATTTGTCCCCAATTTGGAGATCTAAGTAGATCTGATCAGTAATTGTATCTGATCAGATTTTGGAAATGGGAACAAATCTCGGATATTATAGATCTAATCAGATACAATTGATATAATCAGATTTTAACAGATCACCTAATATCTAATTGATTTTTACACGGGCACTTGGATTATGATTGTAAACCGTGTCATATTATCAATTTTATTGAGTAAGATAAATAATGATAATATTAGGAACAATTTAAAAAGTCAAGTTCGTTATGGTTTAATTTAAGAATGTCCCCTAAAATGTCTAAAACATTTTGATTAAAAACTTATTTCAGTGCAAAACCATTTTTTCATTGATAGAATATTTTTTACATAAAAAACACAGCCTATGTATTAAAACAAGTGTATATGTATGTTGTATGCTTGTGTGTGAATGTTATTTTACAATATGTGATTTGTATGCCTTCAATTGCGGTTGACATTTTATATATTTATTTTTTTTTTGTTAAATATAAAACCGCCCCATAGTGTCAGCAACATAAACCAAGTGAGTCAGCAGCTGTAAATTGTATTTTAATCCAAATAAAACATAAAACATAGCGAGAACAAACCACTTACTTACATATAAAAACACATACATACATACGAGTATCATTAAACCTCTAAGGAATTTTACTAAAATGAACTTAATTTAGTTTCACGTTGGTTTTTTGTTTTTGTGTCGTTTCCTCCTCTTTTGCACTTTCCTCACATATTTTTTGTTCCGGATTTTAATAGTCATTTATGTAGTTTGTCTTTTATAACTGAATAACAACAAAAAATAAAAAAAAAATCAGCCAGTTTTTATATTGTGCTCGTATTTAGTCCGTAGTCTATTGACCACAAAGTACAATGTCCTAAAATATTAAATATTAATAAAAAAAAGAGAACGAACGAACAAACGACAAGCCGCAAAAAAAATCCTTGTTTTTGTTATTTTGCTGTTGGTGCCAAAGCGCATAAAGGAAATATTGATTTTATTTTTTTAGTTGAAAAAAAAAACAGTTTTAACCCTTTGGCATTTTATAAAATTTTAAACAAATTTTTAGTAGGTTTATTCTAGCTCGAGGTCATTATTTCCTTTACTTATTAAATTTATGATATTATAATAGAATAATTTTCTCAAAAATAATTTTTCTGTTTTAAATTAATTTACACTGGTAATTTTTGCAAAACTTAGTCGACAGGTAATTTTCATCACAATGGACCTCAGAGTCTACGTGTGTTGACGTAAAACGTCAGCAGCCACTTACAACCTAGTCGACAGGTGTTTCGGAATATGTCAAATTACATTGTCAAGACTACTTAGAAAATATTAAAATCCTATACTACAAGTGCCCTCATTGAGAATAAGATGAAAATTGTAAAATATCCTAGTAAATTGTTGATAACTCCCGAACTAACAGAAATATCGTCTTCAGCAAAAATTCGTTTGGACTTAAATTTAATAAAGATTATTTCGTATTCATATGGATATCGTAGGTATATGTCCTCACATAAATACATAAAATAGTTTGGCCCATTTTTTGAACTCTTAAATCCCCGATATGACCGATAAGCCGAGACACCCCAACCTTTATTGTCTCTTTTTATAGATATTATAATTTTCAAGTAAATCGGTTCATAAGGGTTGCGATACTCTCCTTGTAAGAGATTTTTCTAGTTCTCAATGAGGGTAGAGTTGAACATTTATTAATATTTTTGTTTAAATATAAGCGATTTGTCATTTAAATTCCCTTTGCTACATGTAGTACAGGGTTTTTATATTTGCTAAATAGTATTGGCAATGGAATCTGACAAGTTCCGAAACAGATAAATAATATTCTTGAAAATTATTCTATGAGAATATCATAGTTTTAATTAGTAAAGGAAATAATGACCTCGAGCTAGAATAAACCTACTCAAAACATAATATTTTAAAGGCTGAATAAAACATTTTTTTTTTTTTATATAAAAATTAATCAGACCTGCATAGGTTCATAACACGCGAAAGCCAAAAGATAAACTTTGAAGCGTAAAAGATTTTTTAATTGAGTTAATTAAAAAATTAAAAAAGTTAAGGGGCGAATTACAGTTTTGCCAAAGGGTTAAGTTATGAAAGTGTCTCAAACTACAACAATGATGATTGTTAGTTTGAGTGGATGAACGAACTAATACAATGAAAAGTAGTTGAAAGTAAATACTGTTATGTATCTGTGCATTGTTTCCTTTGAAACAAAGTAAATAAATCTTATAATGGCATAAAAACTATATTTTAAATAAGGCCACAATATCTATGGTTGAACCAAATTTTTTAACCTAAAAACGTTAACTTACAAGGAAGGTCTTTCACAAGGCACCCACCGATTGTCCTGAAACTTGAATATGGGAATGAGTGGGAAAAATAAGAGTTAAGTGTTTTTTTAGCTGCCCAATCTCAAATTTAACAAGTAGAAAAGTTAAATTCGACTTTGCCGAGTCTATGAATACCCTCCACAATGCATTTTTTAAAGGATAGTACATTTTTTAACGTGAAAAAATTTAACAATTTTGATAAAAAATATTTTATTTTGAGTAAAAAACTCTTTTTTTGTCATTTAAAAAAAAAAAGAAAAGTTACAAATTTTTTTTGAGTGTAAAATTTGTTTCGAGTGTAATGTTTTTTTCTGTAATTTTTTTTTTTTTGATTGTAAAATTTTTTTTGAGTGTAAAATTTTTTTCGAGTGAAATTTTTAAGTTACCAAATCTTTTAAAACTAAACAAGTTTAAAAAGCATTGCTTTAAAACTAAACAAGTTTGAAAAGCATATAGCATAGCAGTCTCAATATTGTCTTTTGAAAGTTATCGTGTTTTTTATCTCGTAAATTCGCGAAACACCCTTGCCGAAATTTATTTTTTTGCTCATAACTTTTGAACCACTAGACCGATTTGGCTGGATTGCTATACCAACCTGACCAGGTATGATTAATATATATGCCAAACTTCAGTAGCCTCTGTAAAGTCTTTCAAAAGTTAGCGTGTTTTCTAGCGTGTTTAGACGGACATTGCTAGATCGACTTAAAATCGATCGAGGATCATGAATATATATACTTTATGGGGTCCTAGACCAATATTTCGATGTATTACAAACGGAATGACAAACTCATATATACCCTCTATTAGAGATGGGCGTGTGAGTGGATTTTGACTCACACTCACTCACGCTCACTCAAAAAATAATCGAATCACTCACTAATCACTCACGCAATTTTTTTTTACTCACGCTAACTTACATTCACGTGAGTAATAAAAACTTACTCACGCTCACGCGTGACTCACGCCAGATTCAATCACGATAACGCGTGAGTCACGCAAAATCTACTCACGCAATAAAATTTTCTTACCAAAAAGAAAAAAAATCCAAAAAAAAATTTTTTACAAAAATTGGAAAGGTCGAATAATAACAACTTTAATTTTTTACAAAAAATTAAAAAAAAATTGGGCAAATCAAAAAATCTAATCACGCAAAACCCACGCAAAAAATAAATGACTCACTCACTAATCACTCACTCAGATTTTTTTTCAACTCACACTCACTCACAATCACGTGATTAAAATGAAAATCACTCACGCGTGATTCACGTGAATCACGCAAATCACGTGACCAGCGCCCATCTCTACCCTCTATCACTAGAGTGGAGGGTATAAAAAAGGGTTGCCACCTTATGAAAAAATTAGGGCTTTCGGAAAAATCCGTATAACAGCCGAACTAGCAGGAATTTCGACAAACGAAAAAATACGGGTCAGCTTAATTTTGATAGAGATTATTATATATGATTTCGGCCGTCGTAAGTATATACATCTCCATATAAACTACCCCAGCAATTATTGATGTTCAATAATAAAAAACCTTTGACCTGTATAAAATGTTCATATAGTTACTTTTGAAGAAATAGGAAAAATCCTCAAAAAAACAACAAAAAAAATCTAGTTTTTCCCCTCCCCTTTGACCCGCTAAATGTGAGATTGGGCCGCTATAAAATAACTGGTAACTCTTATTTTGATCCCATCTTTCCTATATGCAAGTTTTAGGACAATCGGTGGGTGCCCTGTGAAAGACCTTTCATGTTAGATCAAAGAGAATAAAATAGTAAGAGGAGTCCGATAAATTTTCGAGAACACCCTCTCTGATTATCTCGAGCTTTTTTAGATAACCAATTTTTTAAAAGAGAGAAAATACTTCCAAAAATGCAAAAAACACAGCGAAAAACTAAAAAACAAATCGAAAAGTTCAAAAACACATCGAAGTACAAACAAAATAAAGAAGAACTAAGGAAAAACACATCGAAAAACAAAAATTAAAAAGAAATAAAGATGAAAATGTCAAACTAATGTCAGATAGTTAGTAAAGAACTTATCAATGAGAGGAACAGATCTAGTAGAACGCTAAAACACTTCTTGAAATAATCTGACGATAGGGCTTTAACTCTAAAGTCGTTCATTGGGTTTATACTAGAGATGGGCGCGTTATTGATTTTTGACTCACACTCACTCACGTTCACGACAGGAATTTTTAAATCACGCACACTCGATTACGAGCATAGTTTTTCTAATCACACTCACTCACAATAACGTGAGTAAATTTAATACAACTCACACTCATTTGCACTCACACAAGATTCACTCATACTCACGTTGACTCACAAAACTCATATTTATACAAAAAAAAATTCGAAAACTAAAATTTCAAAAATCTTACAAAATTTTATGATAAATTTAATTGTTTTTGGTTTATTTGTGACGAAATCTTAAGTTTTTGCCAAATTTTAAAGTTTTTTTTATTGATTTTTTTGGTAGAAAGGAAACATAAAAAGAAAAAAAAAACACGCAAACTCACGCACACTCAATCAAAAATCTTACTCACGCACACTTACTCACGCAGGCAGACAGAGAGGTTGGCAATAAAGGAAGTATCTGAGTGGAATAGCTGCAATGTATTGTCTACAATTGCTTTCAACATCTATTCTGACAGTCAAGCCGCGGTCAAGTCCCTTGAGTCAATGTTTCTGAATACAAGATCTGCTCTAAACTGCCACACGTCTTTAAATAAGATCGTCAAGCAATTTGACATACGGCTCATATGGGTCCTAGGGCAAAGAGACATTCCAGGGAATTGCAAAGCCGATAAGCTTGCAAGACTGGAAACTACTTTATATGTTCCAACAGAATATAATTCTGTTTACCGGACACTGTCTTATAGGACAGCACGTTGAGCGGTTAAATGTACCGTCGAATGATTTTTGCCGGAGTTGCATGGATGAAGAGGAGTTGGAAACTATCGAACACTTCATCTGTCATTGCCCGGCACTTTCTAGTCAGAGACTTGCTTCACTGCGATCTAGGAAGCTGCACGATCTTTCTGATTTATCGGATGTTAAAATTCAATATCTAAAGAGTTTGATAAGAAGCTTAAATGGGTTTAACGACAAGGACTATATTAAAAAAAAAAAAAAAACTGTAATGTTAGCAAAAAAAGCTTGTAAACCTACAAGAAAATTTGCTGATTTTGAACCCACATTTTTTTTGCTAAAGTTAGCAAAAATGTTTTGCCAATAATTAGTAAACTAATTTTTTTTTTTTGAACTTATTGTTAGTTCATACACATCTGAGGACTCCATTGGGTTCGGACCCGATAGGTCCAGACCCCGATGGGCCTAGACCTAGTTGGGTTCCTTAAAAATCGTCATAGTTTTTGATCCAAAATTTGTGTCCGTTTCGCTCTACCTTGCTTAGTTTTGAGATACGTGATTATAAGGGACCACTGGGGTCTTGAGAATTAAAAAACTCGATAACTTCAAAAATATTACTCGGAGAGCTTTTGACTATTTTGACTATTTTGTTCTACGTGTTGAGAGCTACAAAAATTTTTTTGGACTTTTTGTTGTGTCGGCAATATTTACCGAGATATGAGCATTTTAAAATTTTCGGGAATGCTAACTTTTTTGAAGAGGACCGGCGATACTATGGTGAGCCCGAGAACCAAAAATGGCCTCCATTTTGCTCTATCTGGCTTAGTTTCCGAGATAGCGCCATTTTAGGTTTTCTGAAAATAAAAAAAATTTACCATTTATTTTGCTAAAAAAGCTTGTAAAAAATTGGTCAACTCAATTTTAAATCTAACAACAAAAATTAGCTAAAATTTTGTTTAAAATTGCTAATGCGCTAATTGAAGTTTACAAGATATTTTTGCTAACATGCTAATCTCAACTAAAAATTTGCTAAAAGTTAGCTAACCAGCATTAGCAAAAAATAATTAGTAAATCTACCAATGTATTATTTTGAGTGTAGTAGGGAAACCTATTAAAGTCCCGTGGTATCACAATGGACGTCAGTGTCTACGTGTGTTGACACCTGACTAGAAATATTTTTTTGCAGTAAAAATTTTTTTTAGTCGCTGAATTGAAACATAGTTGGCTCCATATCTCTTTTCTCTGTGTATAATTTCTCATCAGTGCAAGGTGCTATTTTCTGAAAACTCCTCCAACGTTCTGGAGAGTTTTATGTTTTGTTCTTTGTAGTAAAATATTTACAATACTATCACGTAAAAACTAAAAATATTCATACCCCAACGATAACATACTAACAAGGGAAGTCTCCCTGGTGTCACCCTCCGATCTTCATGAAATTTGGATATGTTGTTAAGAACGAAAATTAATTCGACACGTATTTTTTTTTAGCGGCCCAAACTCATTTTTAGGGCGGGTCGATTTGTATGGGGGGAAATTGACCTTTTTCAGTTTTTTACGATTTACGCCTATTTAAACAAAATTAATATAGGCATGTGTGGTATCAGATTAAAGGTATTAAAAATACCTATCTCGTGGTGCTAACAACGGGCCAAAGAAGTTAATATTTTTCAACTTATTAACAAAAATGTCCTAAAATTTTGGTGTTTTACTCAATATGACAAAAAGTTGTGCATGTTTGGACACGTTCTTAGCACACGTAGATAGGTTTTCCAAAGACCTTTCATTTGGTATGTAACATGACTAGGGTTCTTTGCATAATATAGAAGATAAACGAAAATAACTGAAAAATGGCCTTGTCTTCCCCCCTCCTTTCTACCCCCTAAATATGAATTTGGGCCGCTAAAAAAAAATACGTGTCCCTTTATTTTTTCTGCTCTACAAAATAAAACCAATTCCATAAAGATCCGCGGGTGACACTAGGGAGACTTCCCTTGTAAGTTGACGAATGTGTGTATGTGTGTGTGGAGGTACTTACACCCCAACGCATCATTGTGTTTATTTTGAAGCTTAAGGCTTCAAAAAAAATTAAACATTCAACAGAATATGATTTCATATCATTGTACACTTGGGGGATGGTTTGTAACAGACACGATTTTTTGTTGCTGCTTCTTCTTCGTCTGTCGTTGTTATTTATATAGGTTTATATTGCCACCTGAAATGCAAATAGACATAACGTAAAAAATCTAAGTCTTCGCAATAATAAATTGGCTGAAAATGTTGTTTTTTGTTAAGACGTTATATTTTTTAAAAAAATTTTCTTGAATTTTTGTTTCATACAATAAATTAAATTTTTTAAATTTTTTTTAAAAGTTTTTAAGAAAATTTTTACAAAAAACGCATTTTTGAGGTTGTCGTAACCGGTCAAGTGGTTGTCACAACCTCAATTCGATTATGGCAACCGCAATACGGGTATGGCAACTGCAATATTTTTGTGACAACTGAAATGTAGTTGTAACAACCAAATGACCGGTAGAGACCACTACAAATAGGTGGTTGAAATATTTAAGGTTGTGGCAACAGCATTTATTATGTAAATGTGGGCTTTATCAATAAAATTTACTGTTTTAATGTATTTTTTCGGGACGTCCATTTAGATTTATGGTGACGATATATAAAAAGAGAGCCTTTAAAAAGGATTTTTTGTTGTTATTGTTGTCGAAGTTAAAATGCTTTTGTTACGCTTTTGTTTTTTATTGATTTGTTATTATGATGGCTCCACAAACAGACGTAAAAATACATACAACCATAAACTTTAAGCGTATATGACTAAAGTTGTTATCATCATGTATTTAACTTGAATGTATTGTAAATGCAAAAGGTTGAAACATAAATGTTTGATTTTGGGGAAGCGCCTGAAAGTAGACAACATAAAATTTAACCACTTAGTAACACTAACACACACTCACACAATCAAACGCCTTCAATATATTCTATTTTGATGATATTCTTTTGTATATTACTCATACATTCATTCACCCACTCACTCAGCTGTTGAAATTTTTATTTGTTTTTTATGTGTATGGGTTATTTTTCTAAACTAATACACATAGAATCCCCTTTTTAACTGTTGTTTATGGCTGGTACGAATTGTTTTTCCGTAAAATTGTGTGTATTTTTTCCTTCTTTTATTTTATTATCTATTTTACTACGACTACAACAATTTAAAGATGGAAAGAAAAAAGTTTTTCTTTCTTCTTTCATTGTTTGCATTTCTTAGCCTATGTCTACAACTACGAGTACTTCTTCTACTACTACCACCACTATTCGAAAGATGAAATAAAACTTTTGTTTTATTGTTTAACAGCGAGGCCTTTAAATGAGTTCAGTGAACTTTTTCAAGTTATATTCCAATCCATTCACACCATCCTCATCATCATGTTTTTTTTTTCTATCAATAGATGCGTAATCATTCTTATGGTTTATATCGATTTCTTAAACTTTTTAAAAACTTGTCACATCCAGTAGGAAATTATTATTATTTTTGCAAAAGGAATGAAATTGTTTTGAAACTTCCTAAACTGACAATTAGTACCAAATATATATAAAGTTTTTCGAATCTTGCAAAACCACCTGTTGAGTTAGCAGAAAATTTCCAGGCAGCAAAATGTTACATTTTTCTTACAGAAAAAGATTCTGATTCTGGGAATTTTTTCTGTAACCTAGAATTTAGGTAAGATTTGTAAGATTTTTTACTCATAAAGATAGGCACACTAAATAATCTAGAGAATAAAGATTAAATGTGTTTCAAATTTTTTTTACTAATCCCTGCCGGTAAACCAATTTTGAGCTCCTTATAAAATTCCTAAGATACTGAATTTTAACATCCGACAAATCAGAAAGATCGTGCAGCTCCCTAGATTCCAGTGAAGCAAACCTCTTACCAGAGAGTGGCGGGCAAACGAAGACAATGCCTGGTAATTACAGCAACCACCGTCGAAATATCTCCTCTTGAAAGCGATATCAGCTCACTATAGATAACATTCCAATTCTGTTGGAACCTCTCAGTCTTGCAAGCTCATCGGCTTGCAATTCCCTGGAATGTCTCTGTTCCCTGCGACCCATATACATACGTCGTATATCAAACTGCTTGGCTATCTTATTTAAAGACGTGCAGCAGTTAACGGCAGATCTTGTTTTCCAAAACCTTGACTCCAGGGACTTGACAGCGGCTTGACTGTAAGACTAGATGTTGACTACGGTTGTAGACAAGACATTGCTACTAGGGTATTCAATCGATTAACCGTTAATCGGTTAACCGATTAATTTTGGTCGATTAACTGTTCGAATAATTTAAAATTGCCAATTTTCAAATAACAAATAAACGGATTAATTTGTGTCGTTTAACCAATTAACCGATTAATCGAAATTTCTTTTTTTAGTACTTTTGGTTATTTTTTTGCTGTTTAAGGTTCTGCAAATTACAGTTCTGCTTAAAGAAGTTTAGGTATAAAAAAAATTAATCAAACTCTCATTTATCAATGTGTAAAACTGTAGTCAAGAAAATATTTTATCGAGGCCCTAAAAATTTATTTCGGCTTAAAAAATTTGTCAATTTGTTATACATTTCCAGCACAATAGATTTTCTAATAGTTTTTTATGCGCGTAATCTGAATCTGGCCTTAGAACTGATCTATCTCATATTGAGATATTTAGGATTTCGATTTACAATATTGCACTCTAAAGAAGTGAGTCCAGTTTCCAACTATTAATTGGTAAATTTAAACAAATTCAAATAATTTGCTACTATAAATTGTGTAAATTTTCAATAATTTTAAGTAGAATTACGCAATTTGTGTAAATTTACTCAATTTATAGTAGGAAACTGAAATAATTTTAATTAGAGTGTGAATAAACTCAGAATTTCTTAATGTTCGGGACCCTAAAAAGCCGCGAAATATTTTTAGATGTGAAAATAGTTTAGCACATCTAAAAAATATACTTTTGGAGTCCTTGAGATATTTTTTTAATCACGGAGATATTGACCGATGAAATTATTGTAATTTTAGCACTAAAATATAAAAGAAAACAAATTTGGAAACCAAAAAATTTTTTTAAATTTTTTTTTTTAAATACCTTTATTTTATTGCATTTTGAATTGAATTAGGGCCAAATTTGACATTTAATTATGAGGGGATATTTTTCACGTTGGTGTCATTTTGGATTGGGGTCATTTTTCAGGATGCCATACAAAAATTCTTTACATGGGCTGAGATTGTTGCGGGGTATTCGAAGCTTTGGCATATCGGATATAGATTTCTTAATTGTTTATAATAAGATTTTTAAAAGTACATACAATTCGTGGTTTTATATTCAATTTAAATATTAAATTAATATTAATCGGTTAATCGAATAATTCAAATTTAACCGATTATTAACCGATTAATTCTCAACCCCGATTAATTATTTGCTCGATTAACCGATTAAACAAGAACCTCGATTAATTGAATACCCTAATTGCTACTCAAGCAGTAAGCCACTTCCTTTATTGTCAGCATCTCTGACTGGTAAATACTGCAATGATCTGGCAATTTTCTAGCCAGACTCAACCTAAGTTCTTCCGAATGACTCCAAAGCCCTCTGGTTCGTGTAGCTTCGATACATCAGTGTAAAAATGTATGGAGGCTCCATTACCCGGAATGTCCCTCATCCAAGACTTCCTGGATGATATCATAGTGGTAAAGTGGCGCCCAAAGGGCCCATGGAGGAATCGCAGTACATACATATTTGTTGGTATTTTAATCTAGTATGAAGAGTACCAGTGATGTAGTACAAAGATTACCAGTAATGCACACCGACGCCATTCTCTGTACCGTCGTGATAAAGACATCGTTCCCCCTAAAGCAGGACAATGTTGCACATGCCCTAGTATGAGACACATGTTAATTATGCCGTGTGTCATACAAGGGCACATGGGCCTTATGTCATTCAAGGACACATGTGCTGTGTGCCAGTTATAGGCTCATGGCAGATTTCAGATGTTTTTTCCAAATAATTGTTTTAATAAGTAAAATACTTTTTTAAGAACAAATAGTACCTTTTTTAAAAACAAATAGTACTTTTTTCGAAATATAGTATTTTTTTAAAAAAAAAGGACTTTTTTGGAAAAAATAGTGCTTTCTTAGAAAAAATAGTACTTTTTTTTTTTAGAAAAAATAGTACTTTTTTAAAAAAATAGTGCATTTTAAGAAAATAGAACAAAAGTATTTTTTTTTTTTTTTTGAAAAAAGTTATTTTTTAGAAAAGAAGAACTTTTTTTGGTAAAATAGTACTTTTTAGAAAAGTACTTTTTTTAGAAAAGTACTTTTTTTAGAAAAGTGTCATAGCACTTTTAAGAAAAGAAATGTACTTTTTCAGGAAAAAAGTACTTATTTAAAATAATAGTAATTTTTTTCCAAAAAGCATTATTTAAGAAAATATAGTACTTTTTTAGAAAAAGTACTTTTTAAAAAATATATAAATTATAGACAAATATAGTACTTTTTCGAAGAAAGCGATTTTTAAAAAACAAGTAAACAAGTAAATTTTTTACCAAATAAAAAAGTACTTTTGAACTACTTTTTTTTGAAAACTGTAGCACAAAAGTACTTTTTTCTAAAAAAAAGTCCCTTGTTTTTTAAAAAGTACTTGTTTGTAAAAAATCCATTTCTTTCCAAAAAGAAATTTTTTTTCTAAATAAAAAAAATATATTTTCTTAAATACATCATACTTTTTAGGAAAAAGTAAAATTTTTTCTAAATTAGCACTTTTTTCCTCAAAAAGTACGTTTTTTTCTTAAAGGTGTTAAAGTACTTTTCTGAAAAAGTACTATTTTACCAAAAAAAAGTGATTATTTTTTCTAAAAAAGTTTTTTTTTTTTCTATTTTTTCCTATAAAAGTACTATTTTTTTCTAAAAAATAGTACTATTTTTCTAAACAATTCCTATTTTTCTAAAAAATTACTATTTTTTCTAAAACAAGTGCTATTTTTTCTAAAAAAAGTAATTTATTTCTTAAAACAATTAAACAGTGATACAAAATCGAACTTACCGAACCGGAATGGGATGTAACCAAAAGCAAATGAAAGCTGACATACACATAAAAAAAAACTTAAGGCTTTTGTTCTAGTTCAGCGCTAGATTTGTTGTTACACGCATTCAAAGTTTGCGATTTTAAGGCATTTAAGTTGTTGTGTTGCCCCTATTGGACATATAGGGTCCAGCGTCCAAACCTTTTCGAAATTACATCAGCTATAACCGGTATGAATTTCGCTGCAATCGGCCTAGTACTTACTTACTGAATAGCCAAATAATTAAAAATAAATCACTGTACACCGTTGCGTATGATTGTTATTTAAAGGCAATTACAAAATTAAGTATACGTTTTCAAACAATTTTTGTTATAATTTGCAATAAAATGGCATTGATTTGTAGTTGCATATTTTTGCATATTTTGGTATAAATGCATATTTTTGCATATTTTCATATAAATTGGACTTTTTTAAATTTCATGAATATTTTTCAAAACTTCCTTATGAAAATTCAAAACCTATCCCCTTTTTTTATAAAAAAATATAATTATTTATAGAAATCTGGAAGTATAATTTTTAGATTCTGATAAATGTTTCCTGTTTAAAATGTTCTCATAAAGAAAAAAATGTTTTCGAATTTAAGATTTTATTACGTAAAAATTACGTTTTTATTTTTTGAAAAAAAAAAGTGAAAAAATTATTTTAAAAATAAAATTTTTTTAGAAAAAAAAAGTATTTAAAAATAACTCGTTCTAGAAAAATATTGTATTTTAATATTTGTTTTTCTTTTATAAAATTTTTTATATCAGAAATATTCAGTGCATCAAAGGAAAAAATATTTTACCAATTATTTCCACTAAAAAAAAAAAACATTTTTTAGAATTGTCGAGGGTCTTAAAGTATTTGACAAAGCCTAATTTATGTTGACAAATTATTTTTTTAGTAAAAATAATAATTTTTAGATGCATATTTTTGAAGTTTTTAGTGCATATTTTTGATTTTAGACGCATATTATGGGCACATATTTTCGTTTTTTAGATGCATGAAAGTACTTGCCCTAATTATAATGAAAGTTCACTAGCTTCAAATGCGTGTAAAAAAATCTAGCCCTGAACTAAAAAAGCCTTGATGATTTTGTTATGGAATATGTCAATTTTCATTTGCATTTGGTTTCATCCCATTCCGATTATGGTTTTTGCTCTGTGTTATTAAAAAAAAAAAATCAGAAATGTGCCATGAGCCCATAACTGGCACACGGCACATGTGCCTCATGCCCTTGTATTACAAATGGCACATTTCAGAAGTGACATGTGTCATACTAGGACACATTGCTAAATGTGATGTGCGGCACATGTGTGTGCCATTCCTTACCCTGGCTTTCCCTTTAAAACTATCGCGAGATTGCACAGTGGCCGAAATACTTAATCTTGCGGTGCTTAATTCAAAAATGTAAAATAGTAAAGTCTAAAGCAAGGTAGATTTATACAAGGTAAGATCCAATAACCTCACTTTTCCTCCATAGTAAGTTTTTTGACAAATTTGAAAACAATAATATTTACGAATTTTCAAAACGAAATAAAAATATTTTGTTCGGTATAAATGACTTGAGTTTACACTACACTTTTTATGCTTAAAAATATTTAAATTTTTTTCTAATTTTTATCGTGGAAAATAAAAGAATTTCGTTTGAATTTCAATATTTTTTTATAATTTAGTTGTTTTCTAAAATTTGAAAGTCTTAAAAAGCGTTTAAAATGGGTTATGTGTGCACTGAACATTTAAGTCATTTTTGCCGACTAAAATGATTTTGAAAGAAAATTGTTATCATTTACGTCACTAAAATATTACCTTATATAAATCTACCTTGGTCTAAAGCTTATTTGCGATTATAAAATATAAAAGGAATTAATTTTTAATTTTTTTTTTTCGTTACAAAAAATATTTTTACTTAAAAAGTGTTTTTTTTTTTTTTTTAAATTCATTTGTACTCGAAATATTTTTTTTGGGCATTTTTGAGGGTATTCATGGATTTGGCCAATTCAAATCTAACATTTTTACTTGTTTTATTTTGAAATGTCAAAATTTGATTGGCACAAAAAGGTTTGATGTGTAAAGCCTAAGATTTGTATTTCTCCATATTCATGACCTTTTTTGTAGCAGCTTCTTTTCTTCAAAAAAAAAACAAAATCTTGTATTTCTCTTTATCAATGAAATATTCTAGACTTTTATCTTTAACTAAAAGAAATCATCAAAAAAAAAAAACTATACGCCTTTATATGTTATTTTCTTCTTTAACAAAATATGTTCAGTTTTGATTAAGAACAACAGAAAACACAAAGAGTTTTAAGACTTTAAATATGTTCATTAGAGGGTTAACTTATTTGTATGGTGACAGGCGTTGATCTAGCAAAAAAATCAATATACGCACCGTGAACAATTACTGTTTTTTGTATAAAATTATAGTACATGGTCGCGTATGATTATTCCCATAATTTGCTACATCAGCGTGAAAATATGTTAAGACGTATGAGTGATATTGGGATTTTGTTCTTACATTAATTTAATGTTAATCATACGTAAAGAACTTTTAAACCAAAGCGGAAAAATAACAAAATCAATGATTATTAAAGTTTAATTTCCTTTATTGATTAATTTCGTCTAAAAAAATTAAAAGTTATACCCTTAATATCCATACTATGTACATTAGAGGGACATTTGTTCTTCAAATTCAGAAAATTTGTATTCTTCTGGGCTTAAAACTTATGTGGCAGAAATTTGAGACCAATTGGATTAAAGTAACCCGTGCGTCTGGCGATCACAGTTTTGGACCTTTAAAATTTAAAAAAAAAAAAAAACTAAAAATCGGTTGAATATTTTTCGAGATATTCTTTCTACGTTCAAGAAATTTTACCTACGTTCATGAAATTAAAAAAAAAAATCTTAATTTTTTTCGGATTGAATCTTTTATAGAGCTTTCATCTAAATTTTATTTGAGCCAAATCCTAACATTTAAACGCCCTTCGAGCAAAGTTTTGGTTTTTTAGAAAATGTTCACCAAAAACTCTAAATTTTGATCGAGGGTGTCATGGTTTAAAATGGTCTGATTTGACTCGAATTAAGTACAAATGAAAGTTTGCCTCAAGCTCTATAAAATAGTTAAAGGAAAAAATGTTTGAGATTTTTTTTAAAAAAGTTCTTGGAAACAACCGCGATTTTTGGAAATTTTTTTGACAACTTTCGAAATGGTAATATCTCGAAAACCGCTCGACCGATTTCAGAAACTTTTTTATTATTTGTATTCATCATGTCATATTAATAAAAATAATGTATCGCGAGATAATTTTATTTTTTTAAAAATCCAAAGTTTTGGTGAAATATCCCAAAAATCCAAAACTTTGATCGATGGGCTACACGGATTAAAATAATCGGATTTGGCTCAAATTGAGTTTAAATGAAAGCGTCAAGGAAAAGAAATGTTATGACTTTTTTTTTATTTTTTTAACGTGGGAAAAAATTGAAAATTTCAAATAGCGATATCTCGAAAAGAGTTCGTCAGATTTGAATTTATTTTTTCTGATATTTATGTTCAGCTCATCAAAACTAAAAAATACGATGTGTCGCAAGACATAGATTTTAACATATTTTTTTTTCTTTAAATTTTCAAAAATCCATCACTTTGATCGCGGGGCGCCACGGGTTAATTTTATCAAATTGGCCCCAAATTTGTACCACAATAGTTTTAGGCCCAGGATAATAAAAAAATTGCCCGGATGTTCAAAATCGAAAGAAACCCTTCGATGTCGCATTAGAACGCCTTTTTTTTGTATCGCCTGGAATCAAAAAAAAACCTTGTCAAATTACAAGAAAAAGTCTTGTAATCCCATTTTACCAATATTTGACAGTTTTCCTTTTTTTAACAGATAATTTTCGATTTACATTTTTTTTTTTGTAATTTTACAGTTTTTCTCATAATTTTACAAATTTTCAAGATTTTTTACAAAAAAAAATCTAGTAAATTTACGAGAATTTCTTGTAAGTTTTATTTCGCAAAAAAAGTTGTAAATTTACAATTTTATTGGTAAAAATTTTGTAAAATTACAAAAAATCTAATAATTTTTACTATAAATTCTCGTAAAATAGGAGGTAGCAAAAAATCAAGTAAAGTTACGAAACCTCCTTGTGTGTTCTATCGTGTCGAAAAAATTGTAAATTTACAATTTTTTTTGTTAAAAAGCTTGTAAAATTACGAAATTATTGGTAAAAAACTTGTAAAAAACATGGAATTTTTGTCAAATAAAAAGTAGCAAAAAAAAAAAAATACAAATTTTTCTTGTAGTTTTACAAGGTTTTTTTAAGTATGGCGCTTTAATCCGATTAGCCTGAAATTTGTTCCACATAAGGTCTAACAGAAAAAATAAATTTGCTCGAACACTTGGGATAATCAAAATATGAAGAAATAATGTCACTCTAATGTAGCATAGCTTTGTTATACCTTCTTATTAATCTCACACTTTCTTTTTACCAAAAAGAAACACATACTTTTACTTAACAAACGTACTATTAATTAAGTCTTTGTGTTTTTATACCCTCCACTCTAGTGATAGAGGGTATATATAAGTTTGTCATTCCGTTTGTAACACCTCGAAATATTGGTCTAGGACCCCATAAAGTATACAGTGCCGGTCAAAAAAATAGCACCAATGACAAAATCTCTATTCATTCAATTAAAACAAAATATTATGTGCGTATTTGTTTAAAGTAAATATGCAAAACTCTTATACTAAGTATATACCCCTTAAATATTTTTACTTTTTCCAAAAATTGTTGACGGTTCTTTTTTAATGATCGATATTTTAAAAAATCTCTGAATCAGTGCAGTCAATAAAATAGCACCGAATGACAAAATTTCTTTAAAAAAAATAATATTGATTTAATTATTTAAATAAAAGTGTTAAATATTAAAGAAAGATTGTTTTTATTTATAAAAAAAATTAATTCATTACAAAATTTGACATTTATTTTCAAAAAATATGACGTGGAAGGTATTACACTCCTCAAAAACGTGCTTTTGTAAAAAATATGATTTCTGAACATAAACCATATTCTGAAATAGGAAAATTGGTTGGATGCGCTTATAAAATGATTGGAAATTCAACAAAATTAACTTTAGAGCTTGAAAAATATAGTCACAAGCGATGTTTGTCACCATTAGTGGTTAGGTGTTTGTAATGACAATGGAAGAAAGCCCCATCTACGGCAGCTCCAGAGCTAAAAAAGGACAGCAAATGGCGAAAATGGTTGTCAAAGATTACAAAACAACAACATTAACGCTTGTAGATTCGGAAAAGTGCGCCAACTCTCACTTAAGCATGCTGCAAGTCGTTTGAAGTTTGCTAACAGTAACTCAGAATGAACAGCTTAAAAGTGGATCAATGTTCTATGGACAAATTAACCTATTGTTGTTTTATTTTGAGACATAGGATAACATACCTACGTTAGAAGACCCTAAAACGCGGAATTCAATCCAAAATTCGAAATAAAAATAACTTTAAATGGTGCTTAGGGTGTGGGGGATATTTTCCTCCTGATGAGTGGGGTTAATATATTGGACCATGGCTCACATATTGGACTAGATCAACCGTGGATATACACTTAACGTTTATATCCTCCAGAAAGTAATGTTACCATAAGTTTCCGAGCAAATGCCACTAAGTTAGGTCTTTTAGCACGTCAATTACCCAAAGCATGATGGGAAATTTTCGAAAAATTGGGTCTGGACAATGAAGTAAACGTGATGGAATGGCCTGGTGAGTTCCCAGATCTAGACCAAATCGATAGTTAATGGACAGCTATATAAAAGGGAGTGTCTCGAATACAACCAACTTGTAATGAAGCTCTTTTGGTGGCTGTTCAGCAAATCTGGAACTCAATTTCGAATTAAAGATCCCAAAATCTCGCAAATTCGGTACAAAAACGTTGTACAGAGGCAATTGTCAACAATGAGCACTCGACAAATTTTTTTTTTAATATTTAAAGATATCAAAACAATACTGAATTCATAATCCATTCGTTTTTCAAATTTTAGAATTAAATTTTAATACAAAAAGTACTGTGGTGCTATTTTTTTGACTGAGTCTTTTTGAAGTTTTTTTAAAAACTCTGATAATGTTTAATAAAATAAAAAACCCAATTAGCCTTTTCTTATGTAATATTGTTTCACACTCATGTAAGTATCTTATGACACGTTGTCAGTGGCATAAATTAAAATTATAAAAAAAAATCCAACGAAGAAAATTTTGTTTTATCCTGGTGCTATTTTTTTGACCGCAGCTGTATATATTTATGATCCTCGATCGATTTTAAGTCGATCTAGCGTTGTCCGTCCGTCCGTCCGTCCGTCTGTCTGTCCGTCCGTCCGTAGAAAACACGCTAACTTTTGAAAGACTTTACAGAGGCTACTGAAGTTTGGCATATATGTTTGTCATTTACCTGGTCAGGTTGGTATTGCAATCCAGCCAAATCGGTCCAGTGGTTCAAAAGTTATGAGCAAAAGAGTAAATTTCGGCAAGGGTGTTTCGCGAATTTACGAGATAAAAAACACGATAACTTTCGAAAGACAATAATGAGACTACTGAAGCTTGGCATATATCTTTCCCGTTCCCCGGGTCTGTCTGGTATTAAATTTCAATCGGTCCAGTGGTTCAAAAGTTATAAGCAAAACCCTGAATTTCAGATTAGTTTCATTTAAAATGCCACGTGTTTTAACAAGTTCTAAAAGCATTGGTGGTAACTAAACAATGCTTTTCAAACTTGTTTAATTTTAAAGCAATGCTTTTTAAACTTATTTAGTTTTAAAAGCATTGGTAACTTAAAAATTACACTCGAAAAAAATTTTACACCCAAAAAAAATTTTACACTCAAAAAAAATTTTACACTAAAAAAAAATTTACCCAAAAAAAATTTAGTTTTTTTTTACAAAAATTACAATATTTTGTGTACATACGTACGTGCATTCACTCAGAAATATTTTTACAGCAAAAAAAACATTACACTCGAAAAAAAATTTACACTCAAAAAAAAATTAGTAATTTTTTTTTTTTTTTTTTTTAATTACAAAAAAAGAGTTTTTTATTAAAAATAAAATATTTCTAATCAAAACTGTTAATTTTTTCACGTTAAAAAATGTACTACCCTTTAAAAAAATGCATTGTGGAGGGTATTCATAGATTCGGCAAAGTCGAATTTAACTTTTCTACTTGTTTAATTTTATCTTTAAAAAAAATACCAATAAAAGGACATCAAACAATATTCAAAATTTAAATGTTGCATTTAAAAACGACATAAACAAAAAACATTCACAAAAGTAACACTCAATTCCAACACTTGACTTTCATTAAATTCCAAACAATTTAATGCTGTTTTTTTGCAAAATAAGACACATAAAAATGTGGAAAAAATCAAGGAATTTCCTTGAGTTCTTTTTTGTTCTTTACCAAGACACTCAAAAGCAACAGGAGTAAAAGTTTATAAATGCAGTTGGCAAAGGCAAACAGTGAAAAAAAGATGAATTGGTATTTAAATTCATAATGTTTATAAATGTGGAGAACAGTATGACGTTTGATCTTTTTTTTTTAAGGAAATTATTGTGTAACTTTTTGTTGAAGTGGCCAAAGGATATAATGGCAATGCGATGGTGGACTATGGGTGAGAAAGTAAAAAGGTTAATCTAAAATTTGATAAAAATTAAAGACTTTTCCTATTTGGATCGTGGAATGACTCCAGAGAGCAGAATTGGACGCACCACTGCTATATCCGGAATTTAACGCACCACTGCTACGTCCGGAAGTCTCAATGAGGCCCTGATTTCAAGAAGTACAGAATATGCTTCCGAACCCGTATCCATTTCCATTTTCGATCCGTCCGTAAAAATTTAGATTGCATTCTCTTTCATAACAGAGTATTCCTCTTCCCTAGTGAGTACTTGGACTTCTAAGGATCTGTCAAAGTTGGTCTGTGGTGAGATGTAGTTGATTTTCTGTTCCAGAATGTATATAAGAGGTTGCTTAACCCTTTATGACTCTCTTAACGTAACCCAGTTGGCAACGTCCTCGAGCCATCCTCAGTGACGGAGCAAGGACATGTCAGAGTCACACCTGACATCCACAAGACATCTCTATGTACTGGGTTGAGGACAGTTTCATACAAATTTTCAAAATATCCTCACTCAAAGTCAGCAGTGGTCAGGGCTGACCTTCTGGGGACATGTCACCTAAGACTTCTTTGGGGAAATGTCTGACATAGGTCATGCGAAAATACAAAAAATTTTCGTATTTCCTTTAGTTTTTACTTTTATCCATTTTCCTTTATAAATTATCTTTCTCATATTTAGAAAAAACTTTTCCCCTTTTATAGTCCCAACTGGATTTGAACCTGGAACCTCCAGTTTATTAGTCCCACACCTAACCACTTGTTCCAAACTTTATTTTTAAAATTGTTTGTCTATTTATTACTTTTATTCTACTTGTTAGATTTTGATTTTGATTTTAATTAAGTCGCTAATATTGCCATCTTTTTCTTGGAAATTGAAGAGTTGCCCAGATTTAAAATTCTAATTTAATATACTGCTATTCTGAAGACATTTCCTTTTAGAGGTCTTAGAGGAATTGTCCACACTCTTAAAGCAAACATTCAGTGCTGACAATGTTAGGACATGTCATCAAGGATTGCCTATGATTTGTCAGAACCTGAAGACATTTCCTCAAGGAATCACTGTGGAAATTTCCTCAGTGACACATTTTCCAACTGGGAAGAGTCAATTTTGCTCTTGATTTAGATATCCCCAAGCTGCTGGAGTTATAATTTCAGGCCTGCCTGGGGTGTTGATCGTTTTACCTTCTGTGAATTGCAGAGAAATGATTTCTCATTCAATGCTCACAAACACACAAGGGCACTTTCAGTCAGTATTGGTCTAATTACACTACTGAACATTAAAAAAAAACTAGACGCGATTGGCACGCGATCTTACACAATTAATTGCAATTGTTTTAGTGATCAAAAATCTGGTATCCAAGCTTTTCTATCACGTTAGGTTTTTATCCAAAAACAGAAGCTAAGGGTAAATTGCTTCTTTTTTTTACGTTGAACGAACACCCAGTGCTGATATCTGGAAAATTGGTTATGAAGAGGGGGAAAGAGGGAGTAGTGTTTGTGGATATTTGACTTGAATTTATCTACATTGAAAGAGACTGGAAAGACCACTGTACGAAGATTATTCCACATACTCTACGACTAGTTCGACTGATAAACGAACCTTCTCTGTAATGCGCTGTGCGATCAACTGAACAATCGACAACAAACGGATGTGATCTACTAGACAACAGTGCTGCGAACAAAACCTCGGGCTCTAGGTTAGTAAACCACATTCCATGGTAATATCGATAGAACAGAGTCAGACAACCCACATGTCGACGATGCTCCCATGAGTCAATAGAGTGGGACACCCTCTTGTCATTATAAGTATCAACGCCCTCCTTTGCACACGGTCCAAGAGCGGACGGATGTAGGTGGTATAAATAGTGAGGAGATCTAATGAGGTGAAGTACTTCTTACACCTGTTTAAAAACCGATACACTTGAATGCTTCTTTCGACACTTGAAAAACATGCTTGGCCTACGATCAAAGGAAAATGAATGACAAATGTTGCTGTCATCCGCAAGACAGTCGATAGGATTTGAAGTTTGACTTAAAAGGTCGTTAAGAAAAATAAGAAAAAGGGTAGAAGAATGAACAGAACCTTGCGGTACCCCTGATTGAAGCTGAAACTCATCTGATGAGAACCCATCTATAACAACACGTATAGAACGATCTCTAAGGAAACTCTAAATAAATCGAGAAAAGTCATTACCGACACCAAAGGCATTAATCTTGGATATGACCGCACCGTGTCACACACAATCAAATGCCTTGGAACTATCTCGAGGAAATACCTTACTCTCACCAAAAAGGTGGATCGAACGACTCCAACGTTGCGAAAGGAACGCCAACAGATCCCCAGTAAAACGAGTTCTCCGAAAACCATACTGTGGATCGTTTAAAAGTAAGTTAGCCACCATATACCTAACAAGATGGCAATTTACCATGCTTTCCATTACTTTCGAGAGCGCTGAGCATATTGCGATTGAGCGGTAATTATCAGGGTTATTAGCAGCACCCTTTTTAGGAATTGGCTGCACATTGGCCACCTTCCAACATGATGGAAAGATTCCCATACGGAAAGATAAGATAAAAAGGTTAGCCAGTGGACGTGATAACGTCGAACCACCCTGCTCCAGCACCAGTGCTGGTATACCATCCGGTCCCGGTGACTTATTTAGGTTATGATCCGCAAGAACCCTTTTAACTGCATGAGCTCAGAAAAATATCTTGGGCATGGTATGGTTGATTGCTTTCCGGCAAGAAAGAATTTCTTGCAAAAAGGCCAGCCAACAGGTTAGATTTTACAACCGATTCTGTGAACACTTGGTCCTCTTTTAAAAGAGTCGGGGTAGAAGAACTAGGATTTTTTTTTGATGCCCAAAACGGCAATTTTTTAACTTTGATCTCAATTTGCTCAAAAACCTGATGTGGTAGAAAAGTTTGGCACTAGATTTTTGACCAGAAGAACATGTAGGGTTTTCGCGACATACATCCAGTAGGATGATGTAGAGTTTTCGGTCCCACCTTCCACCGAATTTGCTGGCGTAAAAGCACATAACAACTTTTTCATCCTTTCCTCTCTACTAGAGCCCCCCATTACCCGGGTTTCGGTCTACCCGGGCTACCCGGGTAGACCGGGTTTAAGACCGGGTACCCGGTCTGACCGGTCTACCCGGGTAGACCGGTCTTTTTGTTCATCGGTCTACCCGGGTAGACCGGTCTACCCGGGTAACCCGGTCTACCCGGTTATCCGGACTGTCGGTCGACCGGTCTACCCGGGTAGACCGGTTTTCAATTTTTTTTATATTGAATTTTTATTAAGAACAACTTTTACAATCAATCAAGGGACGAAAATGAAATATTAAATTAGTTTAGTGTTATCTTAACCAAAAATTAGAAAATTTCTCCATTTTTTTTTTCATTAAAAATGAAAAATGCTGATATCTCAAAAACTAAGCAAGATAGAGCAAAACGGATAAAATTTTCAAAAGAAAGACAACAAAGAAAAATATGGAACAGCCTTCCTCTATCCATGTGTGGACTCAATAGGTCCGAAATTTTGAATTAAAAATTCACATTCCGGAAAATTTAAAAAAGCCAATATCTTGGTAAGTATTGCCCACACGATAAAAAGTCCAATGGCATTTTTGTTGCTCTTCACTTGAAGAACTTGACCACTGAATATCCAAAAGCCCTGAGATCAAAAGTTTTTGAGTTATTTGATTTTAAATTTTTTTAGGACCACAAAACCCATTTTTTATGAGTTTAAATACCGATTTCTCAAAATTTTTGTTCTACTACCGGGACAAAAAGCTGTAAATAGATCGACAATTATGTCTGGAGTATCCCTGTTCCATATGGAATCATTTGAAGCAACCACAAAAAAGTGCCGTCCTAAAGACCGAAAAAGACCGTCCCAATTTCATGTAAATACTAGAGTTGTCAATTATTCGACTTTCAACTTTGTTCGAATAATTCAAATAATTGTTTTTCATCGTTCGATCAAACGATTAAAGATAAAAATTTATTCGACTAATCGAAGAGAATAACGAATAAAAAAATTATTTTAAAAAATATTTTTATTAACAAAAAAAAATAAACAATTCATATAAAATAACTTAAAATAAGAAAGTTAAAATTTTTATTAACGAAAAAATGCATAAAAAACTTAAAAATAAAATATTTAAAAGTTAAAAAAACTTAAAAATTGAATAACTGAGATCACTTTTAATTAACGGATGTCGATTTTAATACTTGTTGAGAAATAATTCAAATACAAATTATTATTTGAAGAATTCAGACAAAATATATCATAAATGGTTTTAATTTTTGTCAAATAAGACAATTTAAGTTGTTCTTAAGAAATGATTATTTCTTATTTCTTTTTAAAAATAAAAGTTGACTCAATTTTTTTGCTTTCAGATTTTCCCATTTATACCATATCTTCTGATATATCGCTGAAGTCCTTTTTATTTTCTGAATTTTTAATATGTACTTTGAATTGAATTATTTAACTCGCATAAAAGATTATTATTTTCATTACTAATAACTTCCTCTATTTCAATACTTTTATCTGAATTATTGTGATTACTTTCAACATAAAATAATCTGGAGTATAATTAATTTGCATATTATTTTGTTTCGCTTTTTGGAGAATATTTTAAGAAACTTTCATTGCTCGGAAAATTTCCAGAATTTAGAAAAATTATTACCGTATTTAACATTTTTATACGTCTCTCATTAATTCTTATTTTAATACGTTTTAGTAAGTCTGATGCAAAAGAATTATTAATTTTTCCTAATTCTATAATGGATGTGCTATCCAGGGCTATGGCTACAATATATTTTAACTTTCCTACATTTTGTATAAAATCTTTCAAAATTTATGAGAATAAATTAAATTCTTAGCATTTATTTAATTTTTTAATTAAAAAAAAATTGTTCGATTAATCGACATTAATTAATCGATTTATTCGTTATTCGAAAATCGCCATTTTTGAATTATTCGAACAAGAGTTGGGTTTTATTTGATCGATTAATCGAATTATTCTTAATCGACTGACAACTCTAGTAAATACATGGAAAACACAAGACTTTACGAGTTTAACAGCCGATTTCTCAAAATTTTTGTTCTACGACCGGCACAAAAAGCTGTGAGTAGATCGGCAATTATGTCTAGAGTATCCCTATTCCATATGGAGTCATTTGAGGCAACCACAAAAAAGTGCCGTCCTAAAGACCGAAAAAGACCGTCCCAATTTCATGTAAATACATGGAAAACACAAGACTTTACGAGTTTAACAGCCGATTTCTCAAAATTTTTATTCTACGACCGGGACAAAAAGCTGTAAATAGATCGACAATTATGTCTAGAGTATACCTATTCCATATGGAGTCATTTGAGGCAACCACAAAAAAGTGCCGTCCTAAAGACCGAAAAAGACCGTCACAATTTCATGCAAATACATGGAAAACACAAGACTTTATGAGTTTAACAGCCGATTTCTCAAAATTTTTGTTCTACGACCGGCACAAAAAGCTGTCGGTAGATCGGCAATTATGTCTAGAGTATCCCTATTCCATATGGAGTCATTTGAGGCAACCACAAAAAAGTGCCGTCCTAAAGACCGAAAAAGACCGTCCCAATTTCATGTAAATACATAGAAAACACAAGACTTTACGAGTTTAACAACCGATTTCTCAAAATTTTTGTTCTACGACCGGCACAAAAAGCTGTGAGTAGATCGGCAATTATGTCTAGAGTATTCCTATTCCATATGGAGTCATTTAAAGCAACCACAAAAATGTGCCGTCCTAAAGATCGAAAAAGACCGTCGAAATTTTCATGTAATTGCGACGGTCTTTTTCGGTCTTTAGAACGGCACTTTTTTGTGGTTGCCTCAAATGACTCCATATGGAATTGGGATACTCTAGACATAATTGCCGATCTACCCACAGCTTTTTGTGCCGGTCGTAGAACAAAAATTTTGAGAAATCGGCTGTTAAACTCATAAAGTCTTGTGTTTTCCATGTATTTGCATGAAATTGGGACGGTCTTTTTCGGTCTTTAGAACGGCACTTTTTTGTGGTTGCCTCAAATGACTCCATATGAAATAGGGATACTCTAGACATAATTGTCGATCTACCCACAGCTTTTTGTGCCGGTCGTAGAACAAAAATTTTGAGAAATCGGCTGTTAAACTCGTAAAGTCTTGTGTTTTCCATGTATTTACATGAAATTGGGACGGTCTTTTTCGGTCTTTGGGACGGCACTTTTTTGTGGTTGCTTCAAATGACTCCATATGGAATAGGGATACTCTAGACATAATTGTCGACCTATTTGCAGCTTTTTGTCTTGGTCGTAGAACAAAAATTTTGAGAAATCGGTATTTAAACTCATAAAAACATGGGTTTTGTGGTCCTAAAAAAATTTAAAATCAAATAACTCAAAAACTTTTGATCTCAGGGCTTTCGGATATTCAGTGGTCAAGTTCTTCAAGTAAAGAGCAACAAAAATGCCATTGGACTTTCTATCATGTGGGCAATACTTACCAAGATATTGGCTTTTTAAAATTTTCCGGAATGCGAATTTTTAATTCAAAATTTCGGACCTATTGAGTCCACATATGGATAGAGGAAGGCTGTTCCATATTTTTCTTTGTCGTCTTTCTTTTGAAAATTTTATCCGTTTTGCTCTATCTCGCTTAGTTTTTGAGATATCAGCATTTTTCATTTTTAATGAAAAAAAACACCAAATTGTTCTTAAGTTTTGTAAAAAATTCACTTTCTCTACATAATATTTCAGTTTGACTCTTTATTTGTTCTTAAAAATGGTGGAAATGAGAAATTTTTGAAAAAAAAAAAATATTAATAAAAAGACCGGTCTACCCGGGTAGACCGGTCTACCCGGGTAGACCGAAAGACCGAAAGACCGGGTACCCGGGTAGACCGGTCTACCCGGGTAGACCGGTCGACCGGTCTTGAAAACCGGTCTACCCGGGTAGACCGGTTTTCGGTCTACCCGGGTAACCGGTCCTGACCGTAGGCTCTACTCTCTACTATTTTTTCAAGAAAGCTTTCAGTGCAGAATGACACCTTTGTATTTCAATTCCTTAAATAGTTACAGGGTGGTTCCATCTAATTTGTGAAGATTAATCCTGTCTATCTTAGCAGGCGCTATTCGTGGCTCTCGTGAGAAATAACTTTAACTGGATGGGATTAATAGAACGAAGGTTAAATTGAAAAAAGGCTTTTTGTTTTCTTTAAAAAAAAACATTTTTGTATTGTTTTAAACAAAACAAATTTATGAAATTTACGTTCTTAAAATGTTAATTATTCAATATAATTAAAAAAATATTCAAAGTGCAAATAAAGTACAAATTTCATGACTTTAAAAAACCAAAAATTTTACTTGATCCAGACAGATTTCAAGTGAGAGAGAAAAAAAGAGAGTTGAGCCAATTACAATCTCTTTACTTTATTCCTTTATGATCTTAGTCCTTTTGTGAACAAAACGAGTTCGAGTTTTTCGGGACTAACTCCAAGACCGTTCTCTTTTGCCCAAGTCGAGAGTATCGTTAAAGCTGAGTCCATGAGTTCGCCAATCGTTGGTAAAAAAAACTATGAGTGGGATCACAACGATGTCAGCTTTGGCAACCATCATGATACCCATTTCCTTCAGTGACTCATAGATGTTATGTATTACAAGATTTCGCAGAAAGAGAGATAAGACTCTTCTATTGTGGGGTACCTCATGTACCGCTTCATAATCTCTTAATGTTTCTACTCAGCAATAAAACCTTTTCCATCCCATTGTGCACAGTTCATTAGTAAAGGTTTATTATAAATGCACATTTATATGAAAATTCAAACCAAACTCAACCTAACAAAGTTTTCCTGTGTTTTTTGTTTTAATCTACTTAATAATAAATACTTAATATGATGCATTTTATGAATAATTAAATAACACTTAAACAGGATTAACATTAAATACAAAATAAAATAAGTTTCTTTAACATTCTTAAGCACTCATACATTTAAACAAGCGTGTGAGTATGTGCTCATATTTCACTTATACTCGTATTTATATACTCGTACTTACAAAAACATAATTTATCCAATACAATTAAGAGCAATTAAAATTTAGATCCTTTGGGTTTCATCAACATTTTACGAGCCGACTTGTGTTTTTTTTGCAGTGAGAGAGAAATAAATGTTTTCTGTTAAAAATTCAAATTTAACTTCATTTTACATGTACATACTCACACAAATACACACACACTTTTAAGCACATGTGTTTCCTAGAATTTTTTTGTAAACATATGGTACAATTACAAACAACCATTCCTGAGATTGTGATAAAATATAAATGAGAACAGTTTATTTTATGTGGGTCCTTTATGTGTGAGCCACAGGAGGTAGGAGTTTGGTAGACAGACATACATATTGGTATGTTGTGTTATAAATGTGAGTGTGTGGGGCGTACACACATTTACATTTGTCACAAAATTGTACTCACACTACAGTTTTCACATCCATACAAATAAATTTATGATAACAGTAACATTTTGCAGTTAACATTTTAAATGTCAAACGCTATGTGACTTTTTAACAATATTAAAGCGTACATATAAATTGATTAAAAATTTGTTGATTGAACTTATCAATTATGTTTTTAAGAAAGAGGATTTTTTTGGGTAAAATGATGGTAGGTTTTTTAAATCCATCGAATTTTTTGGGAAAACATTTAAATTTATTGAAATATTTAGCAAATTTCTACTTTATTGAGTAAACATGATACTTTACAGCCCTGTGAGGAAGATAACCGGTCCTGTGATCGGTTCTGAATTGGTCTTAAGTGATCAAGAACTTTTCCTTATAAGCGATCCATCACTTTTACATGGTTTTGTCCTAGGACGGGGTTAATTGATACCTAGTGACATGCCACAGAACTAGTCTCAAAAAAATATCAAAGATTTCCCCTACACTAAACCAAACTAACACTAAACTACCCCAATCTAGTTCACAAGTCGCGGGATCAGTTCCGTCTGATTAATTGCCCATTTTGCGCTTACATCACATGCGCACATGTACCAAATGGGACCAGTCCTTTTTTAATCAGTCACAGGAGAGGCACTTTTAGATCAATTGCCTTATCTTTACTCACAGGCAGTGTTTACCTTTTTTTGCAAGTTTTTTGAAGTGCTAAAAAGTTTTCAAGACTTAAAAAAAATAACTGCGAATTTTGTACTCTTGCCCAAAACATTAAATCATGATAATGTTTTGCGGAAGATTTGGGTGTACTTGCCAAAGCAAAGTTTTTTTTTAGAAAAAATAATGTTATATTACTTTGCTATTCCATGCAAAACGAATTGAAATATCAGACAAGGACCCCATTAAAAAACCAAAAGAGCTGTACATTTCGTAAGTGAGTGCAAAAATAAGTGCAAAAAAGTGTTTTTACATTTTGGAGAGTATAAAAGATTCGGCACCAAAGAATACAACACTCTCACTTGTTTTATGTACATTTGATAAGCAAATGGAAAATTTTTATGCGAAAAGCCTGGTGAAAAAGTAGTTTTATAAAAAAAAATATTTTATTTTTCACGAAAAACAAAATTATGTTAAAAAAAAAATAATGAACCCAAAATTTTTGGCGAAAAAAAATTTTAATGAAAAAAAGTTTTTGATTAATTTTTTTGATGAAAAGAAAAAAATTTTGTTGTGAAAAAAAAATTATGAAAAAAATTTTTTTTGGTGAGAAAAAAATTGATAATAAAGAATTTGATAAAAAAAATTTATTAAAAACAAAAATTTTGATGAAAAAAAAAAAATTGATGAAAAAAAATTAATGAAAGAAAATTGATGAAAAAAAATTGATGAAAAAAAATTTTGATGAAAAAAAAATTGATGAAAAAAAAATTAATAAAAAAAAATTTTGATGAAAAAAAAAAAATTTGATGAAAAAAAATGAATGCAACAAAAAAATTTATAAAAAAAAAAATTTAATAAAAAAACAAAAAAAATGATGAAAAAAAAACTTTGATGAAAAAAAAAAAAATTGATGAGAAAAAAAAAATAATGAAAAAAAAAACTGATACAAAAAAAATTTCATGAAAAAAAAAATTTTTTTTCTTGAAAAATAATTTTGTTACTTTTTATTCACCAGCTGGTGAAAAACAGTTTTATTCACCACGAGGTGAATTTTTATCCAAGTTACAAACCCAAGTTATTAAAATTTTTGGTTTTAAGAAAATGAAAATAGTAATTCTGGTTTTCTTTTTCGTTAATTGTTAGCTTATATAGTCAAACTGAGGTGGCGTCCTGCAACTTTTTTAAATTAGACACCAGCCTAAAAACATTATCATGTTAAAATAAAAAAGTCCAAAATTAACTATTTTATTCTTTTTTGCTACCTTTGAACCAAAATTTCGAAAAATTACTTTTCCGCCGGAAAAAGTAATTTACAATCATTATATCAGAAAAGTTCCAAAAGTACACTTTTTTTTACCCCCTTAGAATCGGAATTTCCGAAAACCCAGCCTTTGTGGATATATTTTCCGGGAGGTAGTAACTAAACCCCCAATTTTGTTGTAGTGTATAAAAAATCCCTTAATTACCATCATCGTTTTCCAACTAATAGATGCCTGCTGTAAATATGTATGTATTTAATATAAATTGCTGCATTTTAACCTCACTTTTATTATTTTTTTGGTTCTGCGCTAAAAACATTTGTCATTTAACTACCTCATTTAAATGGAGGTTTTAATGTATTTTTTTTGTGTTGTAATAATTTATAGCAAATGTCAAAAAATTTATGTTTTATTTGTCGCCTATTCGCATGCTAAAATTAAAAACATTTAAACGAGAGAAAATTTAAAATTTCCTACCATTAAATTCCTATTTAATGATGGAAAGGAAATGAAAAGATCTCTATCAGCGTAGATGATAAATGCATAATATTAAAATTGGGTTTCGCATATAATATTAGGATATGGTGATGGTCATAAAAATTTCGTTTATATTAAGTACATAAATTTTTAAAAAAAATAATAATTTAATGAAGGACAACGAATATTGGTCAGAGAACAGGTAAAAAAATTGATAAAATTATTCAAGAAATAATAAAATTTTTTTAGATAAATTTACTTAAAGAGACAGTATCCACAATCGCAATTTCTTAAGGTCAGCTAAATCGGACAAAAAATACAACATACGATAAGGCTGGGCTTTTGGATTTTACGGAGGTAACAAAATGTACAATGGCACTTTTTTATGTATCCACAGATAATGGTTTTAGAATCTTGAAATTTAAAACGTGGGATCCCCCAGCCGAAAAAACATTCTTAAAAATACCTTTTGCAAATTTAGATTTTAATGGAGAAGCAGGGTAAATAACTGGTACTTTTTCAATCTCCTAAATAATGGTTCTAGAAACTTAAAATGTGGTAGTAGGATCATCCAACTAAAACCCATTCTGATTAAATCACTTTATAGAATTTTTCGACGATGAGAGTGCTAAAAAGTGTGCTTTGGTACTTTTATAAATCCTACAATAATGGTCATAAGAACTTTATTTTTAAAAAGTGAGATTCTTCATCGAAACAAAACATTCTGATAAAAGACTTTTAGAAATTTCTGATACTAATAGGCTAAGAAAGGGTAAGAATTGTTGTTTAGGTACAAACGTTTATTTTCTATATTTGATACCACTTTGGTACCACCGACCCTCTTTGGGTTAATACTAGTTAGAATCTATTTTGCTCCCCTTTAAATACAACATTGTATGGAGTATTTACATAGATTCTAACTAGTAAACCGATAACGGTATTCTAAACATTGTTTGTCGCCCGGTCCTTTTTAGTTTTTATAACTAATAAGATTACTCGTTGTACAACCATCGAAAACATCACAAGCTTTTTTATCCTGTTAAGGTAATATTTTACTTAATAAAATCTTAGGATTTTCCTTATTTTTAAAACCAACATTTTTGTGTTTTATTTATTTTATTTACATTTCTACGGAAACATTTGGTCCATTCGTCACGGATCACGACGAGACATTGGAAAATTTGGAGGAAAAAATTAATTAATTTATTTTTTTCCAATATACAGCCATCTTGGTGCAGCTGCAGCAACAACTACATATTTTTATTTTTGCAAATAAATATATTTTCTTCGGAAATAAGGTGCGTACATTGTTTTTATTTAAAGTGAAAGTGCATATAAAATTATAAATATAAATTCGCGTTATAATAGAAAAAATAAAAATATTTTATAAAAAATTATTTGTCGTTTTGCCGACGGCATTTCATTAAAAAATTTTAATACTTTTTTTCTATTACAAAAGATCGTGTTACAACCTTGTCGCGATTTTATTTATTCAACCGTGCGTTTTGTGACGTTTTCTTTATTTTAAAATTCGTTGATACTTTTTGATCCAACGAAGTGTTTGTTTACGTGGACGGACATTAATTTGTTTATAAAAATTTTATTTTGTTAAAGTTTAAATTTTTAATAAAAGTATAAAAGATTTTCGTTAGAAATATTAAATAGAAATTCAGTGATCTAACTTGCAATTTATTCTCCTTTTATTTAATACCAAAAGGTCGTCGGTAGTGTTAAAAAAGTTTATTTTTTATAACATAAATTTTTGTGAATAAACATACATACAAACATACATAAATTTTTTTGCATTACAAAATAGAATAAATATAAAAGATCGGTGTTTTTTCTGTTTTCTTTTGTGCTTTGTCCGTACTAAATTCGATTTTTTTTTAAATAAATACGTCACAAATATATTTACTGTGTTAAAACATTTTTTTTTTTCCACAAGCACATAGTGTTGTTGTTGTTTTATAAATTTACAGCAAGGCACCCTACACCCATACAGTCCATCATATCAGTTACTCACATCGTGTGTAAACTTTAATAAAAATTTATTTTTTTTTTTGAAAATATTTTCGTTTTTTCCTGTGATTTATACTTGGACACGAAGTATCTTCGGATTTCTTCGTAAAACTTCGTGTAATTTCGTGTTTTTTGCATAAAATTTAAATTTTTGAATTTTTATTTTTGGAAATCGAAATTTTTGATTTTTTTTGAAACTTCGGACCTAACCACGAACTATCTTGATACTTGTTCGGTTCTCTTCGGTAAACTTCGTGTTTTTTTGAAAAACTTAGTGATTTTTTGCGATTTTTTAAATTTTTTTTAACTTTTTTGAAAGTTATTAGAGTTTGTGTTGAAATTTTTGGAAAAATTTTAACGGAGTCGTATTTCTTCGTGTTTCTTCGGAAATCTTCGTTTTTATTCGGAAAAATCTTGTCGTATCTTGAATTATCTGAATTTTTTTCGGTTTTTTAACAGAATATATCGATATATTCTTGAATTTTTTTGAAAATTTCAATACTTTTTATCAGAATTTTTGCGATTTTGATATTTTTTGTTTGAGTTTTTGGTAATTCGTTATTTTTGGGACTCAATACTAACAATATATCAGCTCTAGATATTTTTATTAGAGACTCGGATGCAATTGTTAGATTCGATGAAAAGTTTAAAAAAATCGGCGAAGACGGTCACTCGGTTTTTAGTCTCGAAATTCGAGGAAAGGAACTAGGTTCAATGTGGGATCAAGTTAAGTCTTCCTACCGGGATGTCTTAGATTATTTGGCTACTGCGGAAGCGCCGAAACCTTCTAAATTGAAGGCCGACGTGAAAACAGGTGATAGTGAATGCGTGTCAGTGGATTCCAAGTACGAGTCCACTTTTAACGTTTATGTTAACTGTTTGGCGACAATTAATGAAAAATTGCGCAATTTGGAGAAGGCAAGTTCTAAGGGGATTGAAAAATCTCCCTCGGTTTCTGATAACGCTGATCCGGATTTTCACCGGTTAGCTCTTCCACCGTGTAATATCCCAGTTTTTGATAGTAGTGTTCTTTCATGGCCTACTTTTAGGGATCTATTCACAGCTGTGGTTATAAAAAATTCGCGTCTTACAAGGGAAGTATCTCAACCCTTATGAACCGATTTGCATGAAACGTGAAATATATATAAAAGAGACAATTCTAAGGTTGGGGTGTTTCGGCTTATCGGCCATATCGGGGATTTAGGGGTTCAAAACATGGGTCAAAAAATGGCGAAAAAATCGTTTTTTGGATTTTTCAGCCATTTCTTTCTAAGAAACTATATGATGTTTACATATGAGAAGAAAGGTTTTTTTAATGCCTATCCAACGGTGGCATAACCTTGTAAAAATTTGGCTTCGTTAAATACTTTTTTCATGAAAATGTGAAAATTTTGGGGGGTATTTATATGAAGACATAGAGCTACGATGTCCATATGAATACGAAATAATCTTTATTAAATTTAAGTCGACACGTATTTTTGCTCTAGAGGATATTCCTGTTAGTTCGTGAGTTATCGAAATTTTCCCGGAGGTCCATATGGTTTCATAAGGGGACAACGAAATTTTGAAACACTGATATGGCCGAAAAGCCGAGACACCCCAACCTTAAAATCGTCTCATTTATATATATTTTAAGTTTCAGGCAAATCGGTTCATAAGGGTTGAGATACTTCCCTTGTTAGCCAAATTGAGCGGTTATGCCATTTGATAGAGAAGACAAGTGGAGAAGCTAAGGAGATTGTTTCAAAAGCTCCTCTTACCAATAGTGGGTTTGACATAGCTTGGAAAAGTCTGAACGACAAATATGAGAATCTGCGTTTGACGGTGAATCATCACCTAAAGGTACTTTTTAACCTTTCGGTCCATGATAAAGAGACTATCGATGGCCTGAAATCGTTACAACGCGGTATTGATGCTTTCTTTTCGGGTTTGTCTGTTTTGGATATTGCTACGACTGATCCTCTTGTATCTCACATTATCGTTTATATTTGTCTGCAACGTTTACCTTCTATTACCGTTGATAAGTGGGAATCAACGGTGAAAGACAAAAAGATAATGTCGAAATGGAGTGATTTGGATAGCTTTCTGACGGAGAGAATTGACACTTTAGAGTGTGCGCGTGATTTGAAAGGTTCTCACCTTTCGAAGAAATCATCCCCTGAAGTGAAAGTGAAATCTCACGTGACTAAAACGTCATCGTCAAAAGAGCCTGCTTGTGTTCTTTGTAAGAACCAATTTCATTTTTTGCGCTCTTGTCCGCGTTTTAGAAAATTATCCGTTGCCGAGCGATTCGCAACGGTGAAAAAATTTAAATTTTGTGTGAATTGCCTGTCAAAGGCACATGAAGCTAGAAATTGTTCTAGTACTTATACTTGTTTCAAGTGTAAGCAACGCCACCATTCGATGCTTCATCGAGAATCACCAGCTTCGGTTGGGGATAATAGTGCGAGTTCTACGGCAATCTCGGTTGCGACCCCGCAAGTTTCTGCTTCGGTATCCGATCCTAACGTTCAATCTACTTCTAGTGGATTGAATCCTACAGCCCCTTCTTACCGTCAGGTATTTCATACCTCCGAGAAGCGGACTGTGCTCTTAGGGACGGCTATGGTGAGTATTTCTCACCTGGGTACTACGTACCCTGCCCGGGCACTTATTGATCCGGCTTCTGAGGCTTCCTTTATTTCTGAGCGTTTGCGGAATCGTTTAGATCTTCCGACGCATTCAACGAATGCACAGATATCAGGAGTAAATCAGTCAGTCTCAGCTACAACGAGAAAACTTTGTTCTCTGACAATTGGTTCGTCGTTATATCCATCAATTGTTTTGGAAACTATGGCTTTGGTGTTACCGAATATCTCGGGTAACTTGCCATCGTTCACGGTACCAGCTCATATAATGAGGAGTTTGCCAGATCTTCGTTTGGCAGATATCAACTTTTATGATAGTGGTCCTGTTGATCTTTTGCTTGGTGCGGACTTATATCCCAGAATCCTTCTGGGTGAAATCCGCCAAAATATTTTGGGCTCATTATTGGCTCAAAATACTATTTTCGGATGGATAATTACTGGTCCAGTTGTTCAGCCACAAATTCAAGTCTATTCGACTAAGGTAGACTTTTCTGAAGACGATAGTCTTAACAAAAATCTTCTTAGATTTTGGGAAATCGAGGAACCTCCTCGGAAAAACATTTTGTCTCCCTATGACAAATTCTGTGAGGATAATTGTAAATCGACTACACGTCGCGGTCCTGATGGTCGCTATATTGTGACTCTCCCTTTAAAACCGGAATTTCCGAAGATATTATCTTTGGGAACTTCTAGATCGTGTGTTATGGGACAATATCTTAGGACTGAATCCTCTCTTCGGCGCAAACCCGAAGTTAAAGAATTGTACGACGACGTCGTTAGGGAGTATTTAGACTTAGGTCATATGGAATTAGTTTCAGAAAATGTTTTGTCTTCCTCTTCTTGTTACCTGCCACATCATCCAGTTATTAAACCGGAAAGGAAAACTACCAAATTGCGTGTGGTTTTCAACGCGTCTAACAAAACTTCTAACGGAAACAGTCTAAATGACTGTCTTTATGTTGGTCCGACTTTACAAGCGGATTTGGTTTTGTTAATTCTTCGATGGCGTCTCTTTAGGTTCGTTTTCAATTGTGACATTACTCAGATGTACAGACAGATACGGGTCGATCCTGCTCATACTCCATATCAGCGAGTTTTGTTTAGGAATTCTCCGACGGAGAACGTAACGGACTTTGAGTTACTGACAGTGACTTTTGGCGTTAATTGTGCCCCATATCTTGCCATTCGGACATTGTTGCAATTGGCAGAAGATTGCGAAGCTGAGTACCCGTTAGCATCACACATTCTTAGGAAGTGTATGTACGTTGACGACGTTTTAACGGGAACTCACGACGTGTCTTCTGCTTTGATCGCTCGCGATCAACTAACAGCTGCATTATCTTCAGCTTGTTTTGAACTTAGAAAATGGACATCGAACGAACGGGAAATTTTGAACGGGATTCCCCCGGAACATTTAGTGGACGCTAAGCTACTTACTTTTGTAGAGTCAAGTAGTTCGAAGATGTTGGGTATCCAGTGGAATGCTCAATTGGACTCATTTTATTTTAAAGTGAATCCCATTCCACATAAAACCGGGTACACAAAGAGGGAAGTTTTGTCTACTATCGCTAGACTATTTGACCCTGTTGGTTGGCTGGGTCCAGTGATTATTGTCGCTAAAATGATCATGCAAAAGATTTGGTTAGATCAAATCGATTGGGACGATTTGCTTCCAATTTCTACGGAAAATGAGTGGAATAAATTTGTAGCTTCATATCATGAAGTTAATTCCATTCAGATTCCTAGATGGGTGAACTATACACCTGATTGCTCGGTAGAGTTACACGTTTTTTCTGATGCCTCGGAAAAGGCATACGCGGGGGTGATTTATATTCGTATAATTACTCCATGCGGGGATATTCGAACCCATTTACTTTCGTCAAAAACGAAAGTGGCTCCTATTAAGTCAATTTCACTACCGCGTCTTGAACTTTGTGGTGCGGTATTGGCCTCTGAACTTTTACAGACGGTTTTGAGTGAAATTGATATTAAGCTCGAACGGGTTTATTGTTGGACTGATTCCACAATCGTCCTGTCCTGGTTAAAAAAGGACCCTTGCACATGGACCACTTTTGTTAGAAATAGGGTTTGTCAAGTTCAACAGAATGTTGGCAACCATAATTGGTACCACGTTCGGTCTGAAGATAATCCAGCCGATTTGGGTAGTCGCGGTATGTCACCTTCAGAGTTGGACAATCATCCGCTTTGGTGGCATGGCCCACACTGGCTGCTTCAGGACAAAACGCATTGGAATATTACTGATCTTTCTAGTCTGGAAACTGATTCTGAAGTTCGTGTCGTTAAAACGCATGCTTCGTTCTTTACGGACAGTAAAGGGAAAGATACATATTTTGATGTTCTTGACAGATTTTCACGTTTTGATAGGGCACTTCGTGTCATTTCGTATATTTTGAGATTTTTTTATAATTCTCATAAAACTCATAAGTCTGGTAGACAATTGTGTCGTACTAAGACTCTCTCTAATTGGGAGATCACCAGAGCGAAAACTCATTTGACCATTGTGGCTCAGAAATACCATTTTTACGATGAATATAAGTGTCTTTCAGAAACGAAACCTTTAAGTTCAAAGAGTTCTCTTGTACCTTTGAATCCATTTCTTGATAAAAGTGGTGTTATGAGACTCAATGGTCGTTTGGTAAAGTCACCTTCTCTGACTTACTCGGAAAGCCATCCCATTATTCTGCCATATTCAAGTCGATTTACATTACTTTTGACCGAGTTTGTACATTTGATTTCTATTCATGGTGGAAATCAATTAATGTTGCGGATACTTCGCATAGAATATTGGGTCCCTCGTTTAAAATCTAAAATTCGAGGTGTTATTAGCCGATGCAAGCGTTGCATTCTGGATCGAAAGCGATCTTGTAACCAAATTATGGCAGCTCTTCCTTCTGAGAGAACAACTCTTGACAGGCCTTTTACAACCACTGGTGTGGATTTTACAGGTCCCTTTGATGTTAAGAGCTTTACTGGCAGGGCGTGTCGAATAACTAAGGGATATGTTTGTGTTTTTGTATGCTTTGCTACCAAAGCAGTTCATTTAGAGGCAACTTCGGATTTGTCCACGGCTACCTTTTTAGCCGCTTTTCAACGATTTGTTTCACGACGTGGTTGCCCTAGCACAATATTCTCTGATAACGGCACAAACTTCGTAGGCGCGTCTCGTGAATTAGAACGAGATTTTAAGAGTTTTCTTTCGGAATGTCAGTCTGTAATAATTTCGAATTATGGGTTTCAAAGTCTTTCATGGCAATTTATCCCAGCGGGCGCTCCACATATGGGTGGTCTTTGGGAAGCCGGGGTGAAGAGTTTTAAGCTTCACTTTCGGAAGGAAGCCCAGGGGTTGAAATTTACGTTTGAGGAACTTTCTACAGTTCTCGCCAGAATAGAGGCTTGTTTGAATTCGCGTCCTCTTTGTCCGATGACAGAAAATCCCACGGAACCTGTCGCGCTGACACCTGGTCATTTTTTGATAGGTTCGCCAATACTTGCTCCTTCGGAGCCCGCGATTACTGATTCACCAATCAGTATAATTAATCGGTTTCGGAAAATGAAAGCCCTAACTCAGCATTTCTGCCGCCGGTGGAAAGAAGAGTATTTGGGTAGTTTGCATAAACGGTACAAGTGGAAGTTTCCGGAACGCGATATACAGGTAGATGATTTAGTCGTGGTTAGGCATGAACAACTACCACCGACTGCATGGCGGTTGGGCATAGTTGTTAAAGTTTATGTCGGCAGTGATGGACATGTTAGGGTCGCGGATGTGCGCACGGCTAACGGGGTTGTAAAACGACCTATTACCAAACTGGTCATTCTGACCAATTAATTTTATAATTTTTCGCACTTACTTTAACATTTGTTATTTCCTAGCAATATGGACGCCGTACGCAGTCTATTTGAAGATGAGCTCCTTGATTACGAGGAGGCAATGGATGTTGCAGAACAGGAGTCTGCCTCAGCATCTACCGTTGATGCTGCTGCATCCCTTCTTCCGGCCACTTCTTCTGTGCCAGCTCCAATATTAGCTTCGGTTGCTCCACCTGCCAGTGAGATAGCACCTGTTGTACCAGCTGCACCCTTACCAGCTGTACTTTTACCAGCGCAAAGTTCGTCGAACATCGTATCGTCGCAGCCGCCCACGTTCGAATCTAATTCGGGTCGTGTGGAGGTCTCGGGCTCGAATTCGTCGTCAAAGACCACGTCGGCTGAGAAATGTCGCATCTGTCACCGCCATCACCCACTACGTCGTTGTAACGTTTTTTGGAAGATGAGCTCTGACAGACGACTCCGCATGGTGATTTTACATCACTACTGCTCCAGATGTTTAGCTCATAACCATATGGCTAAATTTTGTAAGAGCACGTCTAAGTGCCGATTTTGTCAGGGGGATCATAACTCCCTGTTACATTCTTCTCATTCTCGTCCGTCTGCCAATAGTAAAAAGATTGCTAAAAAGTCTGACCATCGTCCTCAACCGTCCGCCTCTAAAGAAATGTCCCTGCCTATACGGCATGTCGTAAACTTCTCTCCGACTCTTCAGGTAAAACTGGTTGTTCCGGGAAAAACCATTTCCGTTCGCGCGGTTTTGGACTCCTGCTGCAGTGGCACCTATATGTGTGAGTCATTGGTGCGAAGTTTGCGATTGTCCGTTTCGAAGATTGACGAAAAAAGGTTTTGTCGCCTTAGAATAGGGTCAATATATGATCCGGCTCAACAAATTGTGTTGACCGCTCGGGTAAGGGAGATGAGGGGGATAAAGACTCCGTCGGAGTCAGTCCCAGATTCCGTTAGGGAGAATTTTGAGGGGTTCCAACTTGCGGATCCAACTTTTAACCATTCTGGTAGAGTAGCGTTGGTCTTAGGACCCGAAGTTCATCCGCAGATTATGAAGGGTCGCATATATTCGAGCCCGGGTCTTCCGATGGCACAATACACCATCTTTGGGTGGGTCATTACTGGCCTATCACCATATTAAGGTGTTTTGCATATCTACGGAGTCCCTTTTTTGACTCAACAACTATTTGCATATCTACGGGGTCCTTTTTTTGGCCCACATCAAAAACATTTTATAACATCCATTTGAATTGCATATCGACGGGGTCCCTTTTTTGGCCCAATTAGTTATAAGTGTTTTTTGAAAAAATATATTAAAAAAAAAAAAAAAAAATTTAACTATTTATACTTTATTTGGATTTAACTTTTGTTGCAACACCCCTTTGTGTTGCAAGGTGGCCGGCAATGTTTAGGTACAAACGTTTATTTTCTATATTTGATACCACTTTGGTACCACCGACCCTCTTTGGGTTAATACTAGTTAGAATCTATTTTGCTCCCCTTTAAATACAACATTGTATGGAGTATTTACATAGATTCTAACTAGTAAACCGATAACGGTATTCTAAACATTGTTTGTCGCCCGGTCCTTTTTAGTTTTTATAACTAATAAGATTACTCGTTGTACAACCATCGAAAACATCACAAGCTTTTTTATCCTGTTAAGGTAATATTTTACTTAATAAAATCTTAGGATTTTCCTTATTTTTAAAACCAACATTTTTGTGTTTTATTTATTTTATTTACATTTCTACGGAAACATTTGGTCCATTCGTCACGGATCACGACGAGACATTGGAAAATTTGGAGGAAAAAATTAATTAATTTATTTTTTTCCAATATACAGCCATCTTGGTGCAGCTGCAGCAACAACTACATATTTTTATTTTTGCAAATAAATATATTTTCTTCGGAAATAAGGTGCGTACATTGTTTTTATTTAAAGTGAAAGTGCATATAAAATTATAAATATAAATTCGCGTTATAATAGAAAAAATAAAAATATTTTATAAAAAATTATTTGTCGTTTTGCCGACGGCATTTCATTAAAAAATTTTAATACTTTTTTTCTATTACAAAAGATCGTGTTACAACCTTGTCGCGATTTTATTTATTCAACCGTGCGTTTTGTGACGTTTTCTTTATTTTAAAATTCGTTGATACTTTTTGATCCAACGAAGTGTTTGTTTACGTGGACGGACATTAATTTGTTTATAAAAATTTTATTTTGTTAAAGTTTAAATTTTTAATAAAAGTATAAAAGATTTTCGTTAGAAATATTAAATAGAAATTCAGTGATCTAACTTGCAATTTATTCTCCTTTTATTTAATACCAAAAGGTCGTCGGTAGTGTTAAAAAAGTTTATTTTTTATAACATAAATTTTTGTGAATAAACATACATACAAACATACATAAATTTTTTTGCATTACAAAATAGAATAAATATAAAAGATCGGTGTTTTTTCTGTTTTCTTTTGTGCTTTGTCCGTACTAAATTCGATTTTTTTTTAAATAAATACGTCACAAATATATTTACTGTGTTAAAACATTTTTTTTTTTCCACAAGCACATAGTGTTGTTGTTGTTTTATAAATTTACAGCAAGGCACCCTACACCCATACAGTCCATCATATCAGTTACTCACATCGTGTGTAAACTTTAATAAAAATTTATTTTTTTTTTTGAAAATATTTTCGTTTTTTCCTGTGATTTATACTTGGACACGAAGTATCTTCGGATTTCTTCGTAAAACTTCGTGTAATTTCGTGTTTTTTGCATAAAATTTAAATTTTTGAATTTTTATTTTTGGAAATCGAAATTTTTGATTTTTTTTGAAACTTCGGACCTAACCACGAACTATCTTGATACTTGTTCGGTTCTCTTCGGTAAACTTCGTGTTTTTTTGAAAAACTTAGTGATTTTTTGCGATTTTTTAAATTTTTTTTAACTTTTTTGAAAGTTATTAGAGTTTGTGTTGAAATTTTTGGAAAAATTTTAACGGAGTCGTATTTCTTCGTGTTTCTTCGGAAATCTTCGTTTTTATTCGGAAAAATCTTGTCGTATCTTGAATTATCTGAATTTTTTTCGGTTTTTTAACAGAATATATCGATATATTCTTGAATTTTTTTGAAAATTTCAATACTTTTTATCAGAATTTTTGCGATTTTGATATTTTTTGTTTGAGTTTTTGGTAATTCGTTATTTTTGGGACTCAATACTAACAATATATCAGCTCTAGATATTTTTATTAGAGACTCGGATGCAATTGTTAGATTCGATGAAAAGTTTAAAAAAATCGGCGAAGACGGTCACTCGGTTTTTAGTCTCGAAATTCGAGGAAAGGAACTAGGTTCAATGTGGGATCAAGTTAAGTCTTCCTACCGGGATGTCTTAGATTATTTGGCTACTGCGGAAGCGCCGAAACCTTCTAAATTGAAGGCCGACGTGAAAACAGGTGATAGTGAATGCGTGTCAGTGGATTCCAAGTACGAGTCCACTTTTAACGTTTATGTTAACTGTTTGGCGACAATTAATGAAAAATTGCGCAATTTGGAGAAGGCAAGTTCTAAGGGGATTGAAAAATCTCCCTCGGTTTCTGATAACGCTGATCCGGATTTTCACCGGTTAGCTCTTCCACCGTGTAATATCCCAGTTTTTGATAGTAGTGTTCTTTCATGGCCTACTTTTAGGGATCTATTCACAGCTGTGGTTATAAAAAATTCGCGTCTTACAAGGGAAGTATCTCAACCCTTATGAACCGATTTGCATGAAACGTGAAATATATATAAAAGAGACAATTCTAAGGTTGGGGTGTTTCGGCTTATCGGCCATATCGGGGATTTAGGGGTTCAAAACATGGGTCAAAAAATGGCGAAAAAATCGTTTTTTGGATTTTTCAGCCATTTCTTTCTAAGAAACTATATGATGTTTACATATGAGAAGAAAGGTTTTTTTAATGCCTATCCAACGGTGGCATAACCTTGTAAAAATTTGGCTTCGTTAAATACTTTTTTCATGAAAATGTGAAAATTTTGGGGGGTATTTATATGAAGACATAGAGCTACGATGTCCATATGAATACGAAATAATCTTTATTAAATTTAAGTCGACACGTATTTTTGCTCTAGAGGATATTCCTGTTAGTTCGTGAGTTATCGAAATTTTCCCGGAGGTCCATATGGTTTCATAAGGGGACAACGAAATTTTGAAACACTGATATGGCCGAAAAGCCGAGACACCCCAACCTTAAAATCGTCTCATTTATATATATTTTAAGTTTCAGGCAAATCGGTTCATAAGGGTTGAGATACTTCCCTTGTTAGCCAAATTGAGCGGTTATGCCATTTGATAGAGAAGACAAGTGGAGAAGCTAAGGAGATTGTTTCAAAAGCTCCTCTTACCAATAGTGGGTTTGACATAGCTTGGAAAAGTCTGAACGACAAATATGAGAATCTGCGTTTGACGGTGAATCATCACCTAAAGGTACTTTTTAACCTTTCGGTCCATGATAAAGAGACTATCGATGGCCTGAAATCGTTACAACGCGGTATTGATGCTTTCTTTTCGGGTTTGTCTGTTTTGGATATTGCTACGACTGATCCTCTTGTATCTCACATTATCGTTTATATTTGTCTGCAACGTTTACCTTCTATTACCGTTGATAAGTGGGAATCAACGGTGAAAGACAAAAAGATAATGTCGAAATGGAGTGATTTGGATAGCTTTCTGACGGAGAGAATTGACACTTTAGAGTGTGCGCGTGATTTGAAAGGTTCTCACCTTTCGAAGAAATCATCCCCTGAAGTGAAAGTGAAATCTCACGTGACTAAAACGTCATCGTCAAAAGAGCCTGCTTGTGTTCTTTGTAAGAACCAATTTCATTTTTTGCGCTCTTGTCCGCGTTTTAGAAAATTATCCGTTGCCGAGCGATTCGCAACGGTGAAAAAATTTAAATTTTGTGTGAATTGCCTGTCAAAGGCACATGAAGCTAGAAATTGTTCTAGTACTTATACTTGTTTCAAGTGTAAGCAACGCCACCATTCGATGCTTCATCGAGAATCACCAGCTTCGGTTGGGGATAATAGTGCGAGTTCTACGGCAATCTCGGTTGCGACCCCGCAAGTTTCTGCTTCGGTATCCGATCCTAACGTTCAATCTACTTCTAGTGGATTGAATCCTACAGCCCCTTCTTACCGTCAGGTATTTCATACCTCCGAGAAGCGGACTGTGCTCTTAGGGACGGCTATGGTGAGTATTTCTCACCTGGGTACTACGTACCCTGCCCGGGCACTTATTGATCCGGCTTCTGAGGCTTCCTTTATTTCTGAGCGTTTGCGGAATCGTTTAGATCTTCCGACGCATTCAACGAATGCACAGATATCAGGAGTAAATCAGTCAGTCTCAGCTACAACGAGAAAACTTTGTTCTCTGACAATTGGTTCGTCGTTATATCCATCAATTGTTTTGGAAACTATGGCTTTGGTGTTACCGAATATCTCGGGTAACTTGCCATCGTTCACGGTACCAGCTCATATAATGAGGAGTTTGCCAGATCTTCGTTTGGCAGATATCAACTTTTATGATAGTGGTCCTGTTGATCTTTTGCTTGGTGCGGACTTATATCCCAGAATCCTTCTGGGTGAAATCCGCCAAAATATTTTGGGCTCATTATTGGCTCAAAATACTATTTTCGGATGGATAATTACTGGTCCAGTTGTTCAGCCACAAATTCAAGTCTATTCGACTAAGGTAGACTTTTCTGAAGACGATAGTCTTAACAAAAATCTTCTTAGATTTTGGGAAATCGAGGAACCTCCTCGGAAAAACATTTTGTCTCCCTATGACAAATTCTGTGAGGATAATTGTAAATCGACTACACGTCGCGGTCCTGATGGTCGCTATATTGTGACTCTCCCTTTAAAACCGGAATTTCCGAAGATATTATCTTTGGGAACTTCTAGATCGTGTGTTATGGGACAATATCTTAGGACTGAATCCTCTCTTCGGCGCAAACCCGAAGTTAAAGAATTGTACGACGACGTCGTTAGGGAGTATTTAGACTTAGGTCATATGGAATTAGTTTCAGAAAATGTTTTGTCTTCCTCTTCTTGTTACCTGCCACATCATCCAGTTATTAAACCGGAAAGGAAAACTACCAAATTGCGTGTGGTTTTCAACGCGTCTAACAAAACTTCTAACGGAAACAGTCTAAATGACTGTCTTTATGTTGGTCCGACTTTACAAGCGGATTTGGTTTTGTTAATTCTTCGATGGCGTCTCTTTAGGTTCGTTTTCAATTGTGACATTACTCAGATGTACAGACAGATACGGGTCGATCCTGCTCATACTCCATATCAGCGAGTTTTGTTTAGGAATTCTCCGACGGAGAACGTAACGGACTTTGAGTTACTGACAGTGACTTTTGGCGTTAATTGTGCCCCATATCTTGCCATTCGGACATTGTTGCAATTGGCAGAAGATTGCGAAGCTGAGTACCCGTTAGCATCACACATTCTTAGGAAGTGTATGTACGTTGACGACGTTTTAACGGGAACTCACGACGTGTCTTCTGCTTTGATCGCTCGCGATCAACTAACAGCTGCATTATCTTCAGCTTGTTTTGAACTTAGAAAATGGACATCGAACGAACGGGAAATTTTGAACGGGATTCCCCCGGAACATTTAGTGGACGCTAAGCTACTTACTTTTGTAGAGTCAAGTAGTTCGAAGATGTTGGGTATCCAGTGGAATGCTCAATTGGACTCATTTTATTTTAAAGTGAATCCCATTCCACATAAAACCGGGTACACAAAGAGGGAAGTTTTGTCTACTATCGCTAGACTATTTGACCCTGTTGGTTGGCTGGGTCCAGTGATTATTGTCGCTAAAATGATCATGCAAAAGATTTGGTTAGATCAAATCGATTGGGACGATTTGCTTCCAATTTCTACGGAAAATGAGTGGAATAAATTTGTAGCTTCATATCATGAAGTTAATTCCATTCAGATTCCTAGATGGGTGAACTATACACCTGATTGCTCGGTAGAGTTACACGTTTTTTCTGATGCCTCGGAAAAGGCATACGCGGGGGTGATTTATATTCGTATAATTACTCCATGCGGGGATATTCGAACCCATTTACTTTCGTCAAAAACGAAAGTGGCTCCTATTAAGTCAATTTCACTACCGCGTCTTGAACTTTGTGGTGCGGTATTGGCCTCTGAACTTTTACAGACGGTTTTGAGTGAAATTGATATTAAGCTCGAACGGGTTTATTGTTGGACTGATTCCACAATCGTCCTGTCCTGGTTAAAAAAGGACCCTTGCACATGGACCACTTTTGTTAGAAATAGGGTTTGTCAAGTTCAACAGAATGTTGGCAACCATAATTGGTACCACGTTCGGTCTGAAGATAATCCAGCCGATTTGGGTAGTCGCGGTATGTCACCTTCAGAGTTGGACAATCATCCGCTTTGGTGGCATGGCCCACACTGGCTGCTTCAGGACAAAACGCATTGGAATATTACTGATCTTTCTAGTCTGGAAACTGATTCTGAAGTTCGTGTCGTTAAAACGCATGCTTCGTTCTTTACGGACAGTAAAGGGAAAGATACATATTTTGATGTTCTTGACAGATTTTCACGTTTTGATAGGGCACTTCGTGTCATTTCGTATATTTTGAGATTTTTTTATAATTCTCATAAAACTCATAAGTCTGGTAGACAATTGTGTCGTACTAAGACTCTCTCTAATTGGGAGATCACCAGAGCGAAAACTCATTTGACCATTGTGGCTCAGAAATACCATTTTTACGATGAATATAAGTGTCTTTCAGAAACGAAACCTTTAAGTTCAAAGAGTTCTCTTGTACCTTTGAATCCATTTCTTGATAAAAGTGGTGTTATGAGACTCAATGGTCGTTTGGTAAAGTCACCTTCTCTGACTTACTCGGAAAGCCATCCCATTATTCTGCCATATTCAAGTCGATTTACATTACTTTTGACCGAGTTTGTACATTTGATTTCTATTCATGGTGGAAATCAATTAATGTTGCGGATACTTCGCATAGAATATTGGGTCCCTCGTTTAAAATCTAAAATTCGAGGTGTTATTAGCCGATGCAAGCGTTGCATTCTGGATCGAAAGCGATCTTGTAACCAAATTATGGCAGCTCTTCCTTCTGAGAGAACAACTCTTGACAGGCCTTTTACAACCACTGGTGTGGATTTTACAGGTCCCTTTGATGTTAAGAGCTTTACTGGCAGGGCGTGTCGAATAACTAAGGGATATGTTTGTGTTTTTGTATGCTTTGCTACCAAAGCAGTTCATTTAGAGGCAACTTCGGATTTGTCCACGGCTACCTTTTTAGCCGCTTTTCAACGATTTGTTTCACGACGTGGTTGCCCTAGCACAATATTCTCTGATAACGGCACAAACTTCGTAGGCGCGTCTCGTGAATTAGAACGAGATTTTAAGAGTTTTCTTTCGGAATGTCAGTCTGTAATAATTTCGAATTATGGGTTTCAAAGTCTTTCATGGCAATTTATCCCAGCGGGCGCTCCACATATGGGTGGTCTTTGGGAAGCCGGGGTGAAGAGTTTTAAGCTTCACTTTCGGAAGGAAGCCCAGGGGTTGAAATTTACGTTTGAGGAACTTTCTACAGTTCTCGCCAGAATAGAGGCTTGTTTGAATTCGCGTCCTCTTTGTCCGATGACAGAAAATCCCACGGAACCTGTCGCGCTGACACCTGGTCATTTTTTGATAGGTTCGCCAATACTTGCTCCTTCGGAGCCCGCGATTACTGATTCACCAATCAGTATAATTAATCGGTTTCGGAAAATGAAAGCCCTAACTCAGCATTTCTGCCGCCGGTGGAAAGAAGAGTATTTGGGTAGTTTGCATAAACGGTACAAGTGGAAGTTTCCGGAACGCGATATACAGGTAGATGATTTAGTCGTGGTTAGGCATGAACAACTACCACCGACTGCATGGCGGTTGGGCATAGTTGTTAAAGTTTATGTCGGCAGTGATGGACATGTTAGGGTCGCGGATGTGCGCACGGCTAACGGGGTTGTAAAACGACCTATTACCAAACTGGTCATTCTGACCAATTAATTTTATAATTTTTCGCACTTACTTTAACATTTGTTATTTCCTAGCAATATGGACGCCGTACGCAGTCTATTTGAAGATGAGCTCCTTGATTACGAGGAGGCAATGGATGTTGCAGAACAGGAGTCTGCCTCAGCATCTACCGTTGATGCTGCTGCATCCCTTCTTCCGGCCACTTCTTCTGTGCCAGCTCCAATATTAGCTTCGGTTGCTCCACCTGCCAGTGAGATAGCACCTGTTGTACCAGCTGCACCCTTACCAGCTGTACTTTTACCAGCGCAAAGTTCGTCGAACATCGTATCGTCGCAGCCGCCCACGTTCGAATCTAATTCGGGTCGTGTGGAGGTCTCGGGCTCGAATTCGTCGTCAAAGACCACGTCGGCTGAGAAATGTCGCATCTGTCACCGCCATCACCCACTACGTCGTTGTAACGTTTTTTGGAAGATGAGCTCTGACAGACGACTCCGCATGGTGATTTTACATCACTACTGCTCCAGATGTTTAGCTCATAACCATATGGCTAAATTTTGTAAGAGCACGTCTAAGTGCCGATTTTGTCAGGGGGATCATAACTCCCTGTTACATTCTTCTCATTCTCGTCCGTCTGCCAATAGTAAAAAGATTGCTAAAAAGTCTGACCATCGTCCTCAACCGTCCGCCTCTAAAGAAATGTCCCTGCCTATACGGCATGTCGTAAACTTCTCTCCGACTCTTCAGGTAAAACTGGTTGTTCCGGGAAAAACCATTTCCGTTCGCGCGGTTTTGGACTCCTGCTGCAGTGGCACCTATATGTGTGAGTCATTGGTGCGAAGTTTGCGATTGTCCGTTTCGAAGATTGACGAAAAAAGGTTTTGTCGCCTTAGAATAGGGTCAATATATGATCCGGCTCAACAAATTGTGTTGACCGCTCGGGTAAGGGAGATGAGGGGGATAAAGACTCCGTCGGAGTCAGTCCCAGATTCCGTTAGGGAGAATTTTGAGGGGTTCCAACTTGCGGATCCAACTTTTAACCATTCTGGTAGAGTAGCGTTGGTCTTAGGACCCGAAGTTCATCCGCAGATTATGAAGGGTCGCATATATTCGAGCCCGGGTCTTCCGATGGCACAATACACCATCTTTGGGTGGGTCATTACTGGCCTATCACCATATTAAGGTGTTTTGCATATCTACGGAGTCCCTTTTTTGACTCAACAACTATTTGCATATCTACGGGGTCCTTTTTTTGGCCCACATCAAAAACATTTTATAACATCCATTTGAATTGCATATCGACGGGGTCCCTTTTTTGGCCCAATTAGTTATAAGTGTTTTTTGAAAAAATATATTAAAAAAAAAAAAAAAAAATTTAACTATTTATACTTTATTTGGATTTAACTTTTGTTGCAACACCCCTTTGTGTTGCAAGGTGGCCGGCAATGTTTAGGTACAAACGTTTATTTTCTATATTTGATACCACTTTGGTACCACCGACCCTCTTTGGGTTAATACTAGTTAGAATCTATTTTGCTCCCCTTTAAATACAACATTGTATGGAGTATTTACATAGATTCTAACTAGTAAACCGATAACGGTATTCTAAACATTGTTTGTCGCCCGGTCCTTTTTAGTTTTTATAACTAATAAGATTACTCGTTGTACAACCATCGAAAACATCACAAGCTTTTTTATCCTGTTAAGGTAATATTTTACTTAATAAAATCTTAGGATTTTCCTTATTTTTAAAACCAACATTTTTGTGTTTTATTTATTTTATTTACATTTCTACGGAAACAATTGTACTTTGGTCCTTTTGATTATTTTTTCTTAAAACAACACTTAGGTCATACTGCCTATTAATAACTAATATAACCATGATGTCTCTTTCGGAAAGGTCAGCTTCAGTATGGCAACACTGTAAATGCGCGTATTGGTTTTTTTGAGCAAAGTTGCGGCAGCGCCATCTGAAGTTGATCTGACAACTACTTTGAAGCTGTGTTTAATAGCCATTATTTTATTATTTTTTTTTTCTTCGTTGAATTTTTAGTTTTATTTATTTATAAACGAACTAAGAAAAGCCAGAAAAAGTGTTGTATTCTAATATTATTTCTGCAAATTGATTTGCTAACTTTTAGTTAATAAGTTGCATATCAAAAAAAGTTTTACCGTTTTCCCCCCAACCACAGAATGCTCACTTTGTAACGCACATAAATATCGGTTGGGGACGTTCTCGGAGTGTCCGTACGTCTGTAGATAACACGATGCTGTCCAAACCAAAAGAGCTATCGTTCTGAAATTTGGCACAAAAATGTATTATGGTCATAAGCAGGTTAAGTTCGTAGACGGGCAAAATCGGACAAGAGGGAAAAAATTTCCCCATTTTTTCAAATTTTTTAGAGACCAGTATTTTGGAGAACCTTAAAATACATCATTAAAAAAATTAGAAAATTGTATAAAGCAAAATAAACAAATTATAAAACCTAACCCACAACCAAACTCCAAACAGAGAAGTCAATAAGGCTTCAAGGTCATCAAAAAATCTTTACCTTTCATTAGACCCGCACATTTACGCAACATCTGTTTCACTGACTTCTCCTCTTCCACCCATTCCACACAACTCTCACCTGTCCTACCTACCCTGTCAGAGATTTCCATACGCACGGCCAATTGTCCTTGTGCCAATTATCCTTGTGTTTTGTCAGTACTCCCACTAATAGACTTACCCTCCCTTTGGCAAAAGTAAGAACACATTCTGTCCCTTTAGGATTTGGCAGTGACCAGTGTCCGCGATATTCCACACGATATTCCATTCTGAAACGAACCGGGGTGTCTGGATCAACCAGTTCACCTACCGACTTAGAGCCCTATCTCGCACATTCGTTAGCCAATTCGGTTCCAGCTACCCTACTATGTCCTGACTGTCCACAAAAATTATAACGTTTGTTATAATCGTCAGCGCGACCTTGCCAATTGCAAGTACATCAGCCTACAAAACACTACACTCCGGAAGTTTTAATAAGGCCCTTATTTCAAGGCATTCAGAGTATACTCCCAAAACCCTACCCATCTATCTCCGAACTGTCATCAAAGATTGAGATCGCATTCTCAGTTATAACAGAGTTTTCCGCCCAGTCTTCCCAAGTTCGTATTTGAACTTCGAATGTTATGTCAAAGTTCGTCTGCAGTGAGATATAGTCGGTTTCTATTCCAGTTGCGGCCCGCCCACCGTTCTAAATATGGTCGAGTGTCCCCAGCGCCCGCTTCTGTACGCGGTCAAGTAACTCCAATGATAATATTGAAGCACCTGTCTATACATGAGAGTTATATTTTAGGACGGATGTATCTGGTATAAACTGTCAGTAGGTCAGATGGAGTAAAAATTCTACTACACCGCACTGTGGTCAATATTTTGAGATAGCGGCCAAAACTCCTTTTGGTTTTTGTTCTCCGATTTTAAAGTTATAAGACTCATATGAAAGTAAACAGTAGTAAACCTCGGGAGCCAAAAAATTAGAACTCTATTTAAACTATTTCACTGAGAACAGGGTGGTCCAAAATGGGCTTTTTCAGAATTTAGTAAATTTATGATATTTTTAGTTAATTTTTTAAGTTTAAATGATCATAACTTTTTTGTTTTTCAAGATTTTTGGACGAAATAAATTTTGTGTTGTAACTTTACTTATTTCCTATTACTGGTAAAAAAATTAAAGCTCTACTGTTTTCAGAACAATTTAAACATTTTTTTTTAAAAAGGTCAAATTTCTCGGAAATTTCCTACTTCATAGAGCACAACTCCTGTGAGTCAAGCTGAGTCAAAACACAAATTTACTATTTTGTAGTCCTAACTCTCCCCTACATTCCTATATATACATGTCCATGCATCGGGACTGCACTTTTTGAGCTACAGCAATTTTTCTGAACCAAAGCAAGATATTCGGTACAAATGCACGTCATATTTTTTGAGAAGTTATTTGTATGTGAAAGTGGCTATTATTCATATATTTTGATGAAATTTTGTACAAGAGTTCTTATTGACCCAAAAAATAATTCTGTTGAAATTAGGAGAAGTTGGCCCATATTTGGACCTAGTCCACATAGAAGGGTGTATCAAAATTTTGACAAAAATGACAAAGAACTCTCAAATTATGTGGTATCTGGCAATTCATTTGAAAAGGTAAAAATTGATTTTATTGCCATCAAATATTACACAACTTTAATACCTGAAAATTTCAAATAAATTTAAAACAATGGAAATAACTGGAAAAACCAAGTACCTGTTATATTATGTTTCAAAGAGGTAAAAAAGATCATGTTGAAACTTCGAGCAATAGTATATTAATCCATGCATTCATTTTTCTTCTTCATTATTGTTTAAACAATGGCTAAATTCAGTTATAGTGTTCTATCTGATATATATTTTGAACGGAAAGATGAAAACGACATTATTTTACATATAATGAATAATCCATTCTTCAAAATATGCGACAAACAAGAAATTAAAATTCATAACTTAAGAATAAAAAACTTTTTAAATACTTTAAGAAAACGGTACAATCAATGTTCCAGAAACAAGAAATTGTTTTACTCACGAAACCAAGAAGGGCTAAGAAATAAACTTATTTTTAAAAAGCCATCAGTAACTACCACGGAAACTGGAAAAGGTGGTCGACCAGCAAAGCCAATTGATAATTGTAGTGAAAGATCACGAAGATGCAAGCTTAAACATATCAATGAACAAGTTTCTTGTAGCATCATAAAGGATTCATTTCTGCATCAAATTCAACCATCGAAAACTAAAAAGAGTAAAATTGATATCATTGAAAAAATAGTGGAAGCAAGCCCCAGACGCACAAAAAGGATTTTAGAAAGTATGCCGACACCAACTGAAGAAAATTAATTTACTCCAGAAGAAGCATTTGCACTATTTTTGGATTTGAAAATGACTAAAAAACAATATGCAGAATTGCGGAAGCGAACCAATGAAAAAAATTGTGGAATTTTTCCATCATATCGAGATATAGTTTCTGCCAAAAAAGATTGCTTACCTTCACCAACTGCTATTAGTGTAACTTCAAGTTCAGCAGAAATAAAATTGCAGGAATTCTTGAACACACTGCAGAACGATTATTAAAGACATTTGATGCTGACTATTTAAAGAAGTTTAAAAATTGCAGCATGACTTTAATTTCTAAATGGGGATGTGATGGGTCCTCTGGCCAGAAAAAATACAAACAATGTAATGCGGAAAATTCATCAGATGCCAATTTATTCATGATTTTTTTCGTTCCATTACGTTTAACAAAAACTTATATTGTTTCAGAGCCGTCAACTACACCTTTTCCAATTAAAATTCAGAAAAGATCAATTGTAATTCAGAAATCCCAATTGAAATTCAGAAAAGCACAATTGAAATTCAGAAATCATAATTGAAATTCAGAAAAGCCTAATTGAAATTCAGAAATCACAATTGAAATTCAGAAAAACCCAATTGAAATTCAGAAATCACAATTGAAATTCAGAAAAGCCCAATTTAAATTCAGAAAAGATCAATTGAAATTCAGAAAAGCACAATTGAAATTCAGAAAAGCCCAATTGAAATTCAGAAAAGCACAATTGAAGTTCAGAAAATCACAATTGAAATTCAGAAAAGCCCAATTGAAATTCAGAATTCGTAATTGAAATTCAGAAAAGCCCAATTAAAATTTAGAAAATCACAATTGAACTTCAGAAAATCACAATTGAAATTCAGAAAAGCCCAATTGAAATTCAGAAATGCACAATTGAAATTCAGAAAAGCACAATTGAAATTCTGAAAAGCACAATTGAAATTCAGAAAAGCACAATTGAAATTCAGAGAAGACCAATTGAAATTCAGGAAAGCACAATTGAAATTCAGAAATCCTAATTGAAATTCAGAAAACCCCAATTGAAATTCAGAAAATCACATTTGAAATTCAGAAAATCACAATTGAAATTCAGAAAAGCCCAATTGAAATTCAGAAAATCACAATTGCAATTCAGAAAATCATAGTTGAAATTCAGAAAAGCACAATTGAAATTCAGAAAAGCCCAATTGAAATTCAGAAAATCACAATTGAAATTCAGAAAAGCCCAATTAAAGTTCAGAAATTGTCATTGAAATTCAGAAAAGCCCAATTGAAATTCATTTTTTTTGCTAATTTTAACCATTTCTTTTGCTAGTTTTTTTTTTTTGAGTGTATTGATATTGTTGGGAATTTCAGTGTTATTTTTCAGTTTAATCCTCACAAGAATTAGCTTTCTTTCAAAAAAAACCAACCTTTGGCCCCTGTGAATATTGAGACTAAATAAATGTCAGGGGCCAAATGTTGGCATTTTCTGACCAAAATTAAGTTTAGGAATAATAAATAAGTATTGGTTGTAAAATACGATTGAAGAAAATAAGAAATTATAAAAAAAATACCTATTTAAAATGTCAAAATATTCAACTTTTACATGGAAACTCAACAAAAAATTAAAATGCATTTTTAACTCCACATTACTTACGTTCCTATCAGTCGATTTTTACGTTTGAACACGCAAATTGAAGCTTAAAGTCCCTCCTATTGAACAAAACCAATTGCGTAAAAAAGTACCAATCCGGTCAAAAGTTATAGAGTTTTGACCGCTATCTCGCGAAATTGACCACTGTGCACCGTTTCAAAAAACCTAAGCACTTAAATGCTTCTTTCGACACCTCAAAAATGTGTCTGTTCTAACGGACGTCACACTGAATTTGCATACCAAGAACATCAATAGACCCCGAATCTTTCATAATCACACCATCAAGTGATGAATTAAACGTTTCTGAACTCTGAAGTCGCTTGTGTGTTGGAATAGCGCACTGGGTCTGGCCTGCATTAAAATCTACCCTTTTCTCGAGGCCCAATGAAGAGATTTTCGATAGGTCGACGCTAAGAGTGTTATCCAGATGACCTCTAATGGCACCAATCTCGGATTGACTCGGTCTATGGTCAAATGAGTAAGAGTGGCATATGTTACTCTCTTCTGCAAAAGAACAGATAGGGTTCATAGTGAGACCGAGTAGGTCATTGATAAACATAAGAAAAAGAGATGGAAAAAGCACAGAGCCCTGAGGAACCTCAGCGTTTGGAAAAAAGTTTCTAGAGTAGAAGCCATCGATGACAATACGAATAGTACGATTATAGAGAAAACTTAAGATGAAACTAGCAAACCTATTACCAACGCCAATGGCTTGAATCTTGGAGATGGGGTCACGGTGCCGAACACAATCGAACGCCTTAGAAATATCTAGAGCAACAACCTTACTTTCGCCAAGGCGATGAATGGATTGGCTCAATCGTTCAGAAAGAAACCATCAAGTCCCCAGTTGACCGACCTCTGCAGAAACCATACTGTCGGTCATTCAGCAGTCCATCGTGACGTCACCTTTCTTCGGGATCGACTATTTTTCAGCAAGAGGGAAAAATACCCGCAACGTATGAAATGCTGAAAAGTTTCCGCAGTGGAAGATCTCGAGTCGATGAGCACTTTTTCAAGTAACCACTCAACCCAGCTTATCTTCCAGTTAAATCGATTGTGTTATTTGTCCTTAAAATTCTAAATTTTTAGAATTTTTTTTATGTTTAATCGTTTCAACTTAAAGATAGCAAATATTTTTTGCTTATACATATTTAAATTATGGGTTTGAACTCAACAAATTACTGTAGTCTTAGCAGGTTTTTTTGCAAGTTAAAAATCCATAGAATCCCTTATGACTCCCTCATTCTTAACATACCTTCCTTTATAACTACTGTTAAAGCAACGTTTAATTTTAAATTATTTCGCATTAATTTTCGATTAACAATTAAAACATTTCTTTCCTTTTATATTTTATTTACAGTTAATTGACTTCAATAATGGTCAGCACAACATTGACAACAATTGCTGCTGGACAAACAACTAGTGGCATTAATAATTTGCATTCATCGTCGTCGGCAAACTCATCAGCATCACCTGAGAATTACACCGCAATTGAAACCACAAATCGTATACATTATCAACCAAGATCAAACTCCTCTACATCAATAGCATCACATGGACAGCAGCAACAACAGCAGCAGCAGCAACATGTTACATTAGCATCACCTACGGCTACACAGCGCAACAGTTTTTATTACAATAGTAGAACAGCAACAACGCATACAAATGAAGGCAAAAGTTCCATAAATGGCAACGATAATCTTAATGATTCAACAGAATTTAACCACAACACTAAATATTATCAACAAAGAGAGCAACAACTGCAGCAGCAGCAACAAAAGTATTACAACGGCAAAACAACAAATGGTGAAACCACAAAACACGAGTCAACTACAGCAACAGCAGCAGTAAATTTATCACAGAGCCTACTCTCACCCTCACCACCCATTAAAGATCAAATATCATTATTATTTCCCAAGTGTAGACCAAAAACAGCTAATACAAATTCTAGTTTAGATTCACCAACAGATGGAAATTCTAATGTGGCTAGAGAAGATAATACAAATTGTTCAAGTAATTTAAAAATTCAACATAAAACACAAAACGGTGACACAGTAGAAACGAAAGATTTAAATTCCAGCAATAATTATTATAGAAGTGTAAATATAATAACACAGTCACCACCACCACACTCGGCGTCATCTCTTTCATCGGAATCTTTATCTTCGGTTACACCAAAAATCTCAACAAATCCATTTCTGTGTTCTACAACTGAAGAAACCGAGGAATCCATAAAAAGAAGAACCAATAAGCAACAACAACAACATCAATCTTTAGAAGATAATCATCGTAGGATATCTCAAGTTGAGCAAGAAGTCGAAGAAGAAGACGAATTACCAGTGCCTAATTACGCACCATTTTATTATCATACTTCAACTACCAGTCCCACTTCAAAGAAGGAATTACGTAAACATAACGAAGAACAACGTGACAGATCCATTAACGAAATGCCACGTAAACGTTCTCAATATGAACGTTATCATCATATACAAACAGTAAATGGTCAAAATTATGCCAGAGATGAGAAACCATTTAATCATTTAAAACATGAGGAAATTTTAAATGCTCTACAACAACAAGCTCAGCAACAACAGCAGCAGCAGCAACAACGTAATATAGAACAGCATCATCATCATTCTCAACAGAATGGTCATCAAACAACATCAAATCAAAATCCTTTTGTTAGAGATAATTATTGGGAAACACGACAAAATACAACACCATCGTCAACGGTATTAAATTCTCCCGACTATAGTGGTAATAATGGTGCATTAGAAGTGGAAACACGTTCACAGCATAATAGAAGATCTATATATCAAGAACCACATCAACAACAGCAACATGCCCAAGCAACACATCAAACCCAACAACAGCAACCAACGTTTTTAGGTCGCCAACAGCCATCAGTAACATCACATCATATAAGACTTGGTCGTAGTCCAAATAGTGATGCTACATATCAACAACAACAACAACAGCAACAACCAGAGTCAACAACACAAAAACGTAATACGTACAATACACAACACCAACAGCAGCAACAACAGCAGCAACAAACACAAAATCAAAAACAAACAAATCCTTGTGCTGAAGGTCTAACACCTTTAGCCTCCCATTATTTATATGGTAGTAAAACATCATTACAAGAATCGTCCTCAAATCATCAAAATGATTGGTCCGAAAAACGGGAAAACAATCATGAACGTTCTGAACATTGTTTAGCCAGAGAACGTGAACGTGAATTAAGAGAACAACGTAGTAAGACCATTGCCACAGAACGTGAACGTTATATTAATGCTGCTTTGGTAAGAGAATCAGTGGGTGAACAAACGCCAGCATCGTTAGAAGTGCGTGATAGACGTGATCGAGAACGTGAACGTATATCATATCAATCACAACAACATCAGCAGCAACAGCATCATCATCCAACACAAAAATATCAACAGCAACAAAAATCACATCAGTATCATCAACAGCATCAAAAGGCTCAACAGCAACAACAACAACAGCAGCTTCAATTGCAGCAACAACATAATCATACTCACCGTCAATTGAACAATGAACGTTTAGCGGACAACAATGAAGTGATATTTGATGATATAACTGAAAGTTGGCAAAGTAAGTACTAATAAAAATAATATTTAAATTTCCCTGATCAACAAAGTCAAAAACATTTTCAACTCACCGAAACTAAAATTTTGAGCTAATAGATTTCGAATTCCAAATCTGCTTTCTCAATTTTTTGAAAATATTGCTAAAATTAAAAAAACTGCTAATTAGCTAAAATTACAGTTGCAGATTTGTAAAGTCTAAGGCTTCCAGGCTGCGCAAAGTTCTGACTTCTTCTCCTTGCACCCTGGGATACCTGAAGAATCCTAATGGGGATCTCCTTCCAAACATGAATTTTCCGGCAATTCCATAACGCAATTTTAAGCCTTGGAACGCTTCGACAACCAAGCATCTGAAACTGCTTCGGAAAAAATCAATATTCCAACATTAATTTGGGCGATTGCAAGCTTCAGGCCATATATATCCCCTGGACCTGATGGTATAATCCCAGCTGAGATGCAGCAAGTGTGGGACTATATAGCCCCATGGCTGTATACCCGAGTAAAAATGAATACATATAATTTTACATTATTTGATGTATGTATATATAGCCATATGAAATAATATGTTTTCATATCAAACAAAGTACATAATTATATCTCGCATTGAGTTTTTCCAAATTTTTTAAATGGAGTTTATATTTTTTTTTTTTATAAAATTACATCTAATGATAACCATATTAATATATAAATACATGTGGGAGACATAATCATATGTGACACATATAACTTAATCTGATTGCATACATATTTATATGTGACTTAATATCAAATAACGTATACGAGCATATTTAAAAAAAATCCAATATCATTATATATATAATTATATATGACTTACAAGAAACCATTTAAAATTATATATGACTTACAAGAAACCATTTAAAACTATATATGGTTCCATCTTAAAAAACGAAAAAAAAAATTTTCAAATATAATTATATATGGTCGCACATATAACTCTATATACAGTTATATAAAACTATACATGGCATCAAACATTTATTTTTTTAATATTATCAAAGATATAATTATAAATGTCTTATGAGATACCGTATATAGTTTTGTAAGGTACCATATAAATACAATTTTTTTTTAAACTCTATATATAATTTTAAATGGTGGCACATGTAACGCCATATAAAATGTTATACAATTGTATAAGGTAAAAAATATTTTTTTCTTTCACAATATTTTATATATAATTATGCATACTTTTATATGACAGTATTTCAATATTTTTTTTTAATGTTGCATCATATATATTTTTAATTAAGTATACAAGAGAGCTTGTATAATTATATATGATCCTCAAAGCACCTAAAATCAGTCAAAAAAAATATATATAAATTCTATAAATTTTTAAATAGAAAAAAAATCTGTTTAATCCATTGTATTTTAAAACTTAAAAAAATGCATATTGGATTTTAAAAGTTAAATGTTTAAAAAATGCATATAACTTAAATAGTTGTGTGTAACTTTATATAAGATCATATAAGATAATATATGATGCTTGGGGACCCCGAGTTCGATTCCCGGCTCAACCCAGAAAAAACTATTTTTTTTTAATTTTTTAAAAAAGAAAATATGTTTCTAAAGCTTTTTGTTTTTTCTAAACTTAAAAATATTGAATAATTAAATTTTTATGATAAAATCGAAAAATAAATATTATTTATTTATAGTTATATAATTTTATATATTACATCATATAAGTTAATATATGGTTCCTAGGGACCCTGGGTTCGATCCCCGGCTGAGCTAAGAAAAAAAGTTGTTTTTTTTAATTTTTTTTTAAAGAAAATATGTTTTAGAAGCTTTAATTTTTTACTAAACTTAAAAATATTGATTAATTTATTTTTTATGATAATATTTAGAAATAAATATTATTTATATATAGTAATATAACTTTCTATATTGCATCATATATGATAATATATAATTCTTGAGGACCCTGAGTTCGATTCCCGACTAAGTCAAGAAAAAAATTATTTTTTTTTTAATTTTTTTTTAATCTAAATGATTTTTTAATGCGTTTTCGTTTTTCAAATTTAAAAAAAAATAAAATCCCTGAATTTTAACAAAAATATTTCAAAAATAATTATATTTTGATATAATTATATATTATTTAATCCGAAGAAAAAAATATTTCAAAACTTTAATGTTTAACCATCAATATCTCTGGTTTTAAGAGAGCTAAAGTCCTCAGATCAAGCTCAAATCAAAGCTTTATTTGTTGCCAATAATTAAAAGTGTATTTGGTTCGAACTTATGTTAGCAATATTTTCAGATAAAATTATTTTTGTCTGAAAAAACTTCCGAAAAAAAATTAAAACTCATTATTTGGCCGTTGGTGAGTAAAAAAGTTTATACATGTTTTATACCATTTTAAAGGTATTTTTATTAAATATACAACGGCAGAAAGAAAATTTGGATCCGATGAAAAATGTGAAGCTCATAAGCCAAAAACAGTTTTTACTTTAAAGCTTTATAACTTGGAAAATTAGGAGCATTGGAAGATGAAAATCATGTTGTTGAACTCAGTATTAAACCCCCTATTAGCTCAGCAAATAAACTAAAAAAAAAAAAAGTCACAAATTTTAGCAAAAATTTTCTAAGTCTTTTTTAAAATTTTGTTCAAATTCAAGTCGAATATAATTTGATGCAATCATATACCCGATAAGATAAACTGGATTTAATTATATATAAGTTAAACTTGATATAATTATATATGCTAAACTTTTTTCAAAAATTTTCTAATTTTTTTTAAAACATCCCGAGTAAAAAAAAATTGTATGGTAAAACATGTTATCTTATAAAATTATATATAATTTATTGGATCTGATTTTGCTAAATTTCATCCGAAAATTGGCCGCGCCAAAGTTATCTCATAACATCTTATAATATATGAAGTTAAAGTTTAATATTTGATTGTATGTGATTTCATCCGGAAATTGGCCGCGCCAAAGTTATCCCAAATTATCTATTATCATGATTTTGTATTAAATATGATATAATATGATGTAATTTCATCCGGAAATTGGCCGCGCCAAAGTTATCTTAAAATATCCAATATCATGAGTTTATATTAAATTGGATATTATATAATGTAATTTCATCCGAAATTTGGCCGCGCCAAAGTTATCTTATAATATCTGATATCTTGATTTTATAAAAAATTATTGGATACATTTTTATCCAAAAAATGTTTCTGTTTTTGGATTTATTTTTAGATATAATAATGTCAAACTGAAAAAAAATAAAAAAAAAAAAACTTCGAACGGACGGGGATTAGAACCACAAGTCTTCCGTTTTGTAATCGCAATCTCTACCCTCTAGACCAGCGGACGTTGTTAGCAAATAACAACTTTAAAAGACTTAGTTTTAAATAAATTGATCGTATCTAATTATATCAAATTGATCTAACATATAGTTATATATGATTACATCCAATTAAATATGTTATTCACTTGTACACAATTTTCAAAAAGACTTAGAAAATTTTTGATAAAATTTGCAAAAAAAAAAAAAAATTGGAATGACGTACAGCGCTATTAGGGACTTCCATGGTAAGCTTAAACAATAATTTTAATGTAGCGGTATGCTATACTTCCAAGTCATAGGCTTCCAAAGGGAAATAAGACTTTGGCTTATAAGAATGAAATTTTTCATGGAATCAGGAAATAAGAATTAGATTTGAGATCGGGTTCCAAAAATCATTTATAAATTGATAATTTAAACCAAATATAGCTATTATTAACTATATAAATGCAATATAAATTTTTAAAAATGATTGCAAAAATTCAAAAAGTAAAATTTTTTAAGTTCTAAAAAAACAAATGCAATAAAAAAGTGTTTTCCATTTAAAAAAAATTAAAAATATATATTTTTTTTCTGGAATCGAACTCGGGTTCCCAAAAATGATAGATAATTTTATAATAAATTAAATATCGTTATATATAACTATATAACAGCAATAAAATTTTTTAAAAATGATTGCAAAAATTCAAAAAAAGAAAAATTTTTAGTTCTAAAAAAAATAAATGCAATAAAAAAGTGTTTTCTATTTAAAAAAAAATAAAAAAAATATATTTTTTTTCTGGAATCGAACTCGGGTTCCCAAAAATGATAGATAATTTTATAATAAATTAAATATAGTTATATATAACTATATAACAGCAATAAATTTTTTTAAAAATGATTGCAAAAATTCAAAAAAAGAAAAATTTTTAGTTCTAAAAAAAATAAATGCAATAAAAAAGTGTTTTCTATTTAAAAAAAAAATAAAAAAAGTATATTTTTTTTCTGGAATCGAACTCGGGCTCCCAAAAATTATAGATAATTTTATAATAAATCAAATATAGTTATATATAACTGTATAAAAGAAAAATAATTTTTTTAAAATGATTGCAAAAATTCCAAAAATGAAATTTTTTTAGTTCTAAAAAAATTAAACGCAATAAAAAAGTGTTTTCTATTTAAAAAAAATAAAAAAAAAACTTTTTTTTCTCGACTGGGCCGGGAATCGAACTCGGGTTTCCAAAAATCATATGTAATCTTATATGATACAATAAAAAGTTTTGTATAACCATATATGTTGACACACAAAAATAAATTTTGAAATACTGGCATATATAATTATATATGGCTAGTTGTTTGGTCAAAAAAATATTTTTTTTATACATGGATATATCAAAATATATATTCCATTACATATGCGACCATTTATAAATATATATTGAGTTTAGACGAAATTTGCGTATATATAGTACCATACAAACACAGATATGTTATCGTTTAAAACACATATAATTATATCTATTATTTTTGTTGGAAATTTTTTTAGTATGGAACCATATATAGTTTTAAATGGTATTATATTAGTCATATATAATTATACATAAATTGATACTGGATTTTTTGTTTAGTAAAGTCCTATACATAATTAGATATAAAGTCACGTATAATGATGTATGAAATCGGATTAAGTTTTATGTGCAACGTATGATTACATCTACCATTTATATTAATATATTATGAACAATATAATTAGATATGATTTTATATGACATCATTTAAAAAAATTGGAAAATTTCAAAGTGAGATATAATTTTATACTTTGACTCATATAGTTGTATATGGTTTTATGAAAACATATAAAATAATATACATTTATATAAATTCCTTTTTACTCGGGATAGTCTTTTAAAGTTGTCATTTATTAACAACGTCCGCTGGGTCAGAGGGTAGAGATTGCGATTACAAAACAGTTGGTAGCTGTTCGATTCCCCCGCCGCTCGAAGTTTTTTTTTTTTTTTTTAAATAAATTTTAATTATATATATTTATATCTTAATATTGAAAAAAATTGTTTGGATAAAACTTTATCAGTTCTAAAAATAGATTTTATTGTTCGGATTAAATTATATATAGTTCTAAAAATAGATTTTTTTTTTCGGATAAAATTTTATCTAAAGTTTTTTGTAATATTTTTTTTTTCTTTCGTATGAAATTTTATCTTTTTTTATCCAGCTAAAAAAAATTTTTTTTTTTTGTCTTGGTCCAATAAGATCCAACCATTTTTCGGATGAAATTGTATCCCACCGATTAAAACTGATCTAATTAGATAAACCCACTTTTCGGATCAAATTGTATCCGTCCGGTTAAAACTGATCTAATCTTAGCGATCCATTTTTCGGATCAGTGCTGATCTTTCAAATCTCGGATCTATCAACAGATCTGGAATAATATAAGAACATATATTGCTCCATACAAAAATTTTTACTCGGGTAATTTCTACATAGCATGCATAAACTGGTCGTATATTCCTTTTAAATGGTGGAATATCAAAGTCGTTTTTATCGCGAAGGATAGGGAAAAAATCCCTTACAGTTCCGAAAGATTTCAAACCAATTAGCTTGTCTTCTTTTTTGTTAAAGACGATGAAACGAATGATAGACTCATATTTGCGTAGAGCGATTGATCCGAGGTCTCCTTAGACTAGGCAAGATACATACAACAAGGGTAGATCGTCGGAAACAGCTCTTCATGAGCTCGTTGATACCATTGACAGATCGATTTCGGTAAAGGAGTACACTATGGTAGCCTTTCTTGATTTAACAATGCCATCCAAGACTCGATTATGGTTGCATATTGTCTCGTCTGGGAATGATGCAAGGAATCGTTTTAATGATGGCATATAAACTTTCCAATAGACTTATAAAGTCTGAAATGGGATCTTCTATCGTATCTCGATTTATCAATAGGAGCACACCACAGAGATGTGTTCTTTCGCCGCTTCTTTGGAACCTGGCACTAAATTCAATGCTGCTCTCTCTCTAGAAGCACGTGGTTGTCATGTTGTCGAACTACCAAAATTACGGGACATTCTTCAGGGGTCCCTGAAAGATTTGTCTAAGGGGGCAAGAGGCTGTGGTCCGGGAGTAAATCCAAGTAAAACAGAGCTTGTCTTGTTTACAAAGAAAAATAAGATTCCTGCTTTTGCTCCAATTTCTCTGGACGGCACTGAAATCACCTTTTCAAACGCAGCCAAGTATCTTGGAGGTGTAATACTGACGAACGGGTGAGAAAAGCAACGAGTGCTTTATATTCCTGTAAAAGGGCCATTGGAAAACGATGGGAATTTACCCCTAAAGTCGTTCATTGGATTTATACAGCGGTGGTGCTTCCAATTCTGCTGTATGGAATCATTGCCTGGTGACATGCTGTCTCTAAAGGGCTCTGTGTCTTTATCACGAAGGTACAAAGAATGTCATCGATGTGTATTACTGGTGCCCTTCGTATTACACCTACGGCGGCATTATAAATCCTCCGTTACCTTATGCAATTGGACATATTGGGTAGGCAGTATGCGGCTACGTCGGCAATTCGACTTAATCGCACACTACAGTGGAGGAGCAGCGATTGTGGCCATAGCGCGATCTTGAAGAAGATAACTGCACCACAAAATGTGGACTGTGCTCATTCTACAACTGCAGTCAACATCTATTCTGACAGTCAAGCCGCGGTCAAGTCCCTGGAGTCAGTGGCCAAGCAGTTTGGAATACGATACATATGGGTCCCAGGGCATTGAGGCATTCCAGGGAATTGCAAAGCCGATGAGCTTGCAAGACTGGGAACTACCTTACAAGTTCCAACAGATTTTTAATGTGTTGGTATGCCTCAAGAAACTTGTACGCAAAACCTACGGTTTTGTTTCGCGACAGAGAATAATCAAATATGGGCAAATGGATGGACGTGTAAGACAACACGACAGATTCGGCCTTCTCTTAATCAGTAGCGCACAAGTGAGCTGATATCCAATCCAATGATCAGTTTTTATATATTTTTCAAATTTAATTATAAATAATTTTAATAATTTAAACCTAAACGAGAACTGGTAACAATGACCGTCGTCTCGTTGTAGCGAAATCGACCAAGGGTTTCTGTGGGAATCGAACCCACGACCCCATATTTCATAGGCTAGCACGCTACCAACTAACCTACAGGGGCCCCCCGAGCCCCGATCTGATATCGTTTCCAAGAGGACAGATTTTGACGGTGGTTGCTATAAATACCGCACACTGTCTTATAGGGAAGCACCCAGAGCGGTTAAATGTTGCATGAATGACGAGGAGTTGGAAACTATTGAACATCATTGATCGATAGTTTCCAACTCCATTGTCCGCCACTTTCTGGTCAGAGACTTGCTTCACTGGGATCTAGGGAGCTGCATGATCTTTCCAATTTGTCGGATTTCGAAATCAATATCTTAGGGGTTTCAAAAGGAGCTCAAGTTGGTTAAACGGCAGGGACTTGTGGCGGAGCCCCGTTTGCCGTTTGGAACACTAACTTTTGGTTGTTTAATTAAATTTCGTGTACAAGCATTAAAATAATTAATGTTCTTTGAACTCCTAATCAAATAATTTTTTATTGCTCCATTTTTAAAACCACTTTACTACTAACGTTTATTTGTAATTCACAGTTTGGTTAAGGAAGACAAATAAGATAATAAATCAAAAACATGCAAAGATTGATTAACAATTAACTGAATGTGCAAAATATACAAATATTATAAAATATTTAATATTTTATAGGGTTACCACAATAATTTTTTAGATAAATAGATTTTCACTAGATCTTATTAAATTGATTTCTCATAGATTGGAATCGCCTTAGAAACCACAAAGAATTTGTGGTTTGTTCAGCGTCAATTTAAAAACCTGGGGCTAAGAATGTCGGTTAAGAGTTAGAAACATGAATTGTAGTCAAGTAGTTTTCTTAACAAAATGGATTGTCTTTAATTTTCTTTGATTTGTATCTAGTGATTAACCTGGGTCACCTAATTGTATATTTTAGAACCAAACAACTTACAAACATTTTTGATCAGCTCACACTCTTTGTGTCTCCAAATCTCTTTATACATATTCCCATCTGTCAGTATTTGATTGGTAATATACAAATTCGTACTATTTTGTATGATGGGGGTAATTGAATTGCAATGTTGATGTAATGAAGTACAACTTTCTATACCAACTATAATAACTACAAAAAATAAGTGCAGTGCTGATCATAAATATAGCAAATATTCTATTACTTTTGGATTTAGAGTTTGAGATTGAATAGAAAATTCAACAAACAAAATTTCTCGAATTAAAAAATAGTCTTCGAAAATTGGTTTCATTAAAACCGAAAAATGTTAAAAAAAAAAATGTTTAATGTGGCGGTTGTAAGGTGCCAGTCAACCTCTGTTGTTAATGGTATGGGGTCATTATTAGTGAAATCAATCATGAATATTTTTGACCCCCTCCGATATTGATGAAATTTGGTTAAGTTCTTACACTACGTAAAAAACTAACAAATGCAAATTTTTAGCCCACTAAGTCAACAGGGGCCGAAAATACGGAGGGTCAAAATTTCCCCCAAAATCTCCCAGTCGCGACACTTAACACCGTAAAAACTTAATATCGTTGGTTCTATTATAGATAGAAAGCCCATTTTTGGTTTGTTTTGAAGCTCATAATATGCTCTACAAGACCTACCATAACCAAAAAAGTTTCGAAAAAAATAAGGGTTACCTCCCTTATGTTAAGGTCGTGATAAAGGGAGGAGAAATGGGGAGGATGGTATCCCCCGATTTTTTTTTTACTTGATAATCTTATAAAGAAAGTCCTAAAGAATATATTATAAAATTTTTAAGTTGGGACAACAATGGGATCACTCAAAATCAAAATTTTTCACAATTTCCCCTAAAATCTCCAAATCGCAACACTCTTGAACCTTAAAATTTTAATATCATATGTGCTATTGTAGCTACAGAGTCCATTTTTGTTTGTTTTAAAGCTTATAGTACGCTCTACAATACCTACCATAACCAAAAAATTTTAGAAAAAAAGGAAGGGTGCCCCCCTTATTTAAAGGTCGTGGCAAAGGGTGGAGGAAATGGGGGGAAAGTATCCCCCGATTTTTTTTTACTTGGTATTCTCAAAGTGCAAGTCCTAATGAACATATCCTAAAATTTGTATGTTGGGACAACAATCAGATCGACCAAAATCAAAATTTTTCACAATTTCCCCCAAAATCTCCAAATCGCGACACTCTTGCACATTACAAATTTAATATCGTGGACTGTATTGTAGCTACAGAGTCCATTTTTGGTTTGTTTTAAAGCTCTTAATATGCTCTACAATATTACTATCACAAAAAAAAAAATAAAAAAAATTAGGGGTGCCTCTTTTATTAAAAGATCGTGGCAAGGGGTTGGGGAAATCGTGGGATAGTATCCCCCCAATTTTTTTTTACCTTGTTTTTTTTTTTTAAGAGTAAGTTCTAGAGAGCATATCCTGATATTTTTATCTTGGGACTCCAATGGGAGGCGCAAGAATGTCGCGATTTGTTGATTTTGGGGGAAAATTTTGAAAAATTTTGATTTTGGTCGATCCCATTGTTGTCCCAACATAAAAATTGTAGAGTATGTTCATTAGGACTTGCACTTTGAGAATACCAAGTAAAAAAAAATCGGGGGATACTTTCCCCCCATTTCCTCCACCATTTGCCACGACCTTCAAATAAGGGGGGCACCAATTCCTTTTTTTGGATTTTTTTTTGGTTTTGGTATGTCTTGTAGAGCGTATTATAAGCTTTAAAACAAAAAAAATGGGCTCTGTAGCTACAAAAGCACTTATGATATTAAATTTTTAAGGTTAAAGAGTGTCGCGATTTGGAGATTTTAGGGGAAATTGTTTAAAAAATTTTGATTTTGAGCGATCCCATTGTTGTCCCAACTTAAAAATTTTAGAATATATTCTTTAGGACTTTCTCTATAAGATTATCAAGTAAAAAAAATCGGGGGATACCATCCTTCCCATTTTCTCCTCCGTATATCACGACCTTAAAATAAGGGAGGTAACCCTTATTTTTTTTGAAAATTTTTTGGTTATGGTAGGTCTCGTAGAGCATATTATGAGCTTCAAAACCAACCAAAAATGGGCTTTCTTGCTATAATAGAACCAACGATATTAAGTTTTTACGGTGCAAAGTGACGCGACTGGGAGATTTTGGGGGAAGTTTTGACCCTCCGTGTTTTCGCCCACTGTTTACTTAGAGGGCTGAAATTAAGTGTGCATTAGTTTATCACTTAGTGTTACAACTAAACCAAATTTCATCAAAATCGGAGGGGGTCACGAAAATTTTTAGCTGTTTTTGATTGATTTCACTAAGACTGACCCTATGAATATGACAAAATATCTGTGGTTCGATTCTCGACTAGGGTAAATGTTTATAAAAAAAATCACATAAATAAAAAACAATGGTTGTATCGTCTAAGGTGCCGGTCAGCCTGTGTTGTTAATTGTGTGAATATAACAAAATATCCGATTCAGTTCGATTCGGTTGGATTCTCGACTAGGTTTTCGTTCAAATTGTGCTATAATTGCAAACACTTCTTTATATTAACAAACTATAGTGTATGTAAATTGTGTTTATTTTACAATAAACATTGCAGTAACTACGTTCAAACAATATTATGTACTATATACGAGTATTACAACAATATTGGTATAGAAAACAAACAAAAAAACACAAAAACATGACAATCATTATTGTTAACATTAAAGCAATAACACTAAAACAAAATCAATATCCATTGTTAATGAACATTAAGAGACGACAGACAACGGACGACTACAATACAATATGGTAAAAACACATAGGAAGAAGAATTTAATTGAATGAAATTAATTGAAAATCACTGGACAATCTGTGTATCCACTGCGATGGTGTTAGTGTTGTTTTGTACACAACAGTATATTGTATTATGATACATAAAATTAAAATATTTTAAACATTTTGTAAAGGGAAGTATACCCAGAGGAGTGATATAAAGTTTAATTAGATTTTGAAAAAAAAATCGGGTAGCGAAATAAATAGAATTGGAAATCTAAATAAACCATTAAAGGCCATAATATGACCATTACACTATGGTTCCAAATTCATTTTTTTTTTGGCATAAATTCAAAAAATGAAGCAAAGTCACTTGGATTAATTCTGGAATGATTTTTATCTCTTAGCGCAATCAAAAATCGATAAAAAAAAAAAAAATTTTAAATTTTTTTTGTTTTTAAAAAAAATTTTTTTCGAATTTTTTTTTTTTTTTTTTTTTTTTGAAAAAAAAAATTTTTTGAAAATAAAATATTTTTCTTAATTAATTAGCTTGACGGAAGGTAAAAAAAATTATAAAAAAAAATAATTTGAAAACGTTTCACGCAAAAAACAGCAAATTTGGCCGAAATTTGAGCTAAACTAAAATATAAATTGTGGGAGTTTGCCAAAAAAAATGCTGGCAAGATGTAAATTTTAATATTAAATATACAATATTTGAAACACTTTCACGTTTAAGGACTCATGCAAGTTCGTGCCCAAACACTACTTTTTGTCCACGAAAGATATAGGCTATTTTGACTCCAAAATCCTCAAAACACCCAAGAATAACGCGAAGGATGCATTAACTGTAAAATAGGAATTTTTAACAAGAACTAGTATCCCTTTAGCCTCTTTATAATTTTATTTTTTCCCATTTGCCGTTTGTATAATTGTAATATTGATTTCACTCCGGTTTTATTATACGTCTTAAAACTTTCAACTTTGAAAGCCTAACAAACTGACAGTATTGGCACCAACTTTTTTTCATTATACTTTCTTGATAGCTTATAGTGTTGCCATTGAGGTAATGTATAAGCTTTTGAAAATTTGTTAAATTTTTTTTTTTTAATTTCTGCCAAAAAAAATTGATTTGGAACCATAGTGCATTAGGGTTATACGAATAATACCTGGGAAATTATAGTTCAGTGCAAAAAAGTTTTTTACACCCTCCACAGTGATAGAGGGTATATATAAGTTTGTCATTCCATTTGTAACACTGCGAAATATTGGTCTAGGACCCTATGAAGTATATGAGGCATTCCATGTCAAATCGGACACTTTTTTTTTTTTTTTAGATTTTCCCAATTTGTTTACAGTTTTTAGTACCCTTCGAAAACTCTTTCGTGGTAAATTTTCAGATTTTTTTGATGATCCGTTCAAAAGATATCGAATTTTTAAAAATTGGTAGTTTGTTCCTTCACTCAAACTTCTTTTACTCATAATTTCTTCAATAATGGTCCAAATTTCAAATTTGATTTTTTTTTTATTTTTTACGTACTTTTTAACAAAAAATCCAAAAAAAAATCTTAAAAGCGCTCTGGTATGCGATTTTTAAGTTTTAAAATTTAAATTTCATTTTTCAAACTCTTCGATTTTTTTGAAATTTTTTTGTGTAAAACTTCTATCAATTCTACAAATTTTTTGCTTAGGAAGATCGTGGGATAACGATTATTATTATTTTTTTAAATTTTTTTAAAAAATTTTATTGTAATTTTCCAATCTTAAAATCATTTCTACTGCTCTAATGGTGCGTCATAGAGGGGTCCTTTATATGACCGACCCCCATTAATTTTTACGTCTTAACATTTCTTTGGAACAAACTAATACCCTATCTCCAATTTCTAAGGGGGCTCCCACACAAAACGACTAACTGCCCTAATAGAGCAACAAAATGTATGACCGACCCACAATATTTTTTTAATTCAAACATTTTCACTGAACACACCTACCCTCTATCTCTAATTGTTAAGGCGGTCCCCATACATTTTTTTTTTATTTTTTGTAAATTTGTTTTATTTAATCAGCTTCTACCGGTCCAGTGGTGCGTGCGAAAGGGTTCATTAGTGAGACCGATCCCCATTTATTTTTACCCTCCAACATTTTTGTAAAACATACCTACGCCCTATCTCAACTTCCTAAGTAATAAAAAAATTTTCAAAGTGTCCAATTTGACATGGAATGCCCCATATATAATCATGATTCTCGATCGATTTTAAGACGATCTAGCGATGTCCGTCCGTCCGTCTGTCTGTCTGTCCGTTGAAAACACGCTAACTTTTGAAAGACTTTGCTAAGGCTCCTGAAGTTTGGCATATATATTAGGCATTTACCTGGTCAGGTTGGTATTGCAATCCAGCAAAATCGGTCCAGTGGTGCAAAAGTTATGAGCAAAAGAGTGAATTTCGGCAAGGGGTTTTCGCGAGTTTACAAGTTAAAAACACGCAAACTTTCGAACGACAATTCTGAGGGTACTGAAGCTTGGCATATATATTTGCCGTTCTCCTGATCTAGTTGGAATTCAATTACAGCCAAATCGGTCCAGTAGTTCAAAAGTTATTACCAAAACCGTGGACTTCAGATTTGCAAGATTTGGTGAACCTTAAATTCACGTGTTGAAAAAACCGAGCTTTAAAAAAACAAACTTTAAAAACATTGATAATCCACAATATTACTTTACAAAGTATTTTTGTCACTCAAAAATATTTTTACACCAAAAAAAAATATACTCGAAAAAAAATTTTACACTCAAAAAAAAAATATTAGTATTTTTATTTTTTTTTTGCAAAATTGACAAAAAAAAGTTTTTTACTCAAAATAAAATATTTCTAATCAAAATTGTTAATTTTTTTCGCGTTAAAAAATGTACTATCCTTAAAAAAGGGCATTGTGGAGGGTATTCATTAGGATGGCAGCGAAATGTGAGGGCGATTTTTTTTTTTTAAATTGAATGTCGTCGGGTCGGAATATTGTGCCCTATGGTCTTAAAGTGATGTGGACAAAATTTCACCCAAATCGGATAACTCTAACCGGTGCCCCATTGAGGTCAAAGTTCACAAGGTACAAAAAGAAAAATTCCACACAAGCAAAAACATTTTTTTTTTTCGATTTTTTATTTTTGATTGCTAGTGAGCTTTATTAGCTTATTAACAGCAAAAAAGTTCATTTCGATCGCACAAGTTTTTCAGTTCCAAAATGGACTTCGAAAAAAAAGTTGAGGCTGATTGAAAACCAAAAATTCAGAAATTCATCAAACATATGTTTTTTTTTGCTGGACATTTGGTGTGGAATGCCTCATATATAAGTTTGTCATTCCCTTGGTAATACCTCGAAATATTGGTCTAGCACCCAAAAAAATATTTTTTATCAAATTTATTTTTTTTTATTAAAATTTTTTTTTTTCATCAAATTTTTTTTACCAAAAAAATTTTTTTCCATCAATTTTTTTTTCATCAAATTTTTTTTTTCATTAATTTTTTTTCATAAAATTTCATCATATTTTTTTTTTTTTCATAAATCATCATCAGTTTTTTTTTTCTTTCGTCAAACGTTTTTTGTCACCAACTCTGAAACTCTTCTGACATAGAAGCTCGTTGTCCTCTCAAATTGCATCAACGGTTGGGAATCAGTGCTCTAAAGTGTATGAGTCTCTCATGTCTACTATAAAAATACAATTTAAATATATTGATAAAATGTTAATCAGTTTTAATTGTGTACTTACAGTGTTACAAAGGTAAGGTCATGTTTTTTTTTTGTTTTACTTGTAAATCAATGATGCAAATGATTCAATGACATTGTCCCCCTTTTTACACTCTATTTAATTTGTCTCTTGCCACTTGTTCAATCTGAAAAATAACAGTTTAATTTTTTTATTTTCTCTCATTACAGATTTACGTGTTACTACCGATTCATCGTCGTCACAAATCAATAATCGTTCCCTTGTACCGGATAACAAAACTCGTATTGATTCTTCATCATCAGCCGCTTTGGTGAATAATATTACCAAAAAATCTCATTTATTAACTGATATTAAAGATGATAAACATATTGTTACTGTTGTAAATAATTGTGATGTGGCGGAATTATCTTCTGGTGCTGCTTCGTTTAAGGAACATAAAAAATATTCGGAGAAAAATCATACAGCTAGTGTAGATTCACGACATGGCATTATAGGTAAGTTTAGAGATGGATTGATTTTTCAAAGAAAATTTTTTAGAATCTGTGTTTCTATACAAAAGAATTTGAGAATTTCACAGAACGTAAGAATTTTCTATAGAAATTATAGAATTTCGGCTATAAGAACATTAAGACGACGTTTTATCAAAATTCAGCAAATTTAAATTTAAATCCAGAAAATACAAATTAAATTTATAAAAATTCTGTTTCAAAATTTAAATTAAAAGATGAGAGATATTCTTGCCACACTTCATGGGTCTAGCTAGCTCTTTTGGTTTGAACTGCATCGTGGTTTCTACAGACGGACGGACGGACATCGCTAGAATGTCTTAGAATCTATCATGGGTCAATAATATATGGGGCATTCCATGTCAAATCGGACACTTTGAAAATTTTTTTTTTAGATTTTCCCAATTTGTTTACAGTTTTTAGTACCCTTCGAAAACTCCTTCGTAGTAAATTTTCAGATTTTTTTGATAACCCGTTTAAAAGATATCGAATTTTTAAAAATTGGTAGTTTGTTCCTTTACTCAAACTTCTTTCACTCATAACTTCTTCAATAATGGTCCAAATTTACATTTTTTTCCCAAAATTTTTGTTTTTTTACGTACTTTTAAAAAAAAACTCCAAAAAATTCTTAAAGGCGCTCTAGTATGCGATTTTTAAGTTTTAAAATTTAAATCTCATTTTTGAAAACGTTTGTACTGTTCGATTTTTTTGAAATTTTTTGTGTAAAACTTCTATCGATTCTACAAATATTTTGCCCAGGAGGATCGTGGGATAAAGATTTTTACAATTTTTAAAAATTTTTAGAAAAAATTTTTATTGTAATTTTCCAATCTTAAAATCATTTCTGCTGCTCCAATGGTGCGTCATAGAGGGGTCATTTATAAGACCGACCCCCACTAATTTTTACGTCTTAACATTTCTTTGGAACATACTAATACCCTATCTCCAATTTCTAAGGGGGCTCCCACACAAAACGACATTTTTTAAAATTTGCTCCAACCGCTCTAACTACCCTAATAGTGCCCTTAGAGCAGGCGCGGATCCAGGGGGGGGGGAGAATGGGATTTCTCCCCCCCCAAAACGATTTCAAAAAAGAAAAAGGAAAGGAAAGGAAAAAAAGAAAAAAAGAAAGGAAAGGAAAAAAAGAAAGGGAAAGGAAAAAAGGAAGGAACAGAGAAAATGGCCAGGATGCAAAAAATCCTCAGGAGAGGTATGTGTGTGTGTATATGATTTACGTCAGCACAAATAGCCTCTATCCTAAGAAAAAGTATTATCTTAAATATTTGTTGTAGAAAAATGTCTCAGAATTCTAGACTTTTTACATAGAAACATTTTTGATACTTATTTGACTCTGAATGAAAGAAGTTTTTATTAAGAAATTACCTCAAATATTAGGAAAAATGTCTAATAACTTTTCTATAGAAAAAATCCCTCAGCAGCTGAGAAGTTTTCCTTTGGAAAAATTTTTCTCCAATCTGCCAAAAAAAAAATTTCTTAAAAAAAAAATCACAGAATCGGACATTTCTACAAAAAAACCATCTCAGAATCTGAGTTTTTCTATGAAGAAATATATTTCCGAATCTTAAATTTTTTATGGACAATTTTTTAAGAATATGAGAATTTCTCTGTTTGAAAAATCTTTTAGAATCTGCGAATTTTAATATGCAAATTTTTCTCTTGTCCAATAATAGTTTTTCTATATGAAAAATGTTTCAAAATCTAAGAAGTTGCTTTGGAAAACATTAGGTGGCATAAAAAAGTAAAATTTTTTCTATTGAAAAATGCATTACAATTTAAGAGTTTGTTTTTAGAAAAGTGTATCAACATTTTTTTATAAAATGTTTTAGAAACTGATACTTTTGTAGTATATGACAATTTTCTCTTACGAAATATGTTTCAGGATCTGAAAATTTTAGGAAAAATTTCTTAGAATCTGAGAATTACTTTAAAACGAGAATTATTTCAGAGATTTTTTATAAGAAAATTTTATCAGAATTTAAAAAAAAAAAAATATTGGAAGAATCTCTCAGAATCTCAGATTATTTCTATAAAATAAAGTTTAAAAATCTGAGACATTTTCTATAAGAAAACTTTGATCTGAGAATTTTTATATCAAAGGGTTTAAAAATCTGAAAAATGGAATAAATGAAAAATATTTTAGAATCTAAGAATTTTTCTGTACTAAATATGTTTTTACATCTGAGAAATTTTGTAAAGGAAACATAAGACTTTTTATGTGAAATTGTGTAGGTCTATTTACAATTTTGAGTGGATATGACTGTCATAAGCCAGTTTTTGTGACTGAAAAGTCATTATATCAATATTTTTCTATACAAAGCTACATACAAGAAATTTCAAAAATTTTAGATTTTATTTGTCAATTTTATAATCGTCTCGAGAGCAGGTCTTAAAATTGGCAAATAAAATTTAAAATTTTTTAATGTTTTTTGGCGGATTGAATAGAAAAATATTGATGTTATGACTGTTCAATCATAAAAATTGGAATATGACAGACATAGTCATAACTGTGAATACCGTTTACATGACTATCAACGGCCTTATTTATGAAGTAAATCGTAAAAAAAAATGTTGAGCAGAAAAGCTTCCCGCAAATCCAAAATCTGGATCCACGCCTGATTTAAATACTATAGCATTTTTTAATTGAAAAATTCTTGTAGAAAAAAACTTTGTTTTTTGGTTTTCAATTTGTAACTCAATATTAAAAATATTACCAAATATTTACACAACACCCCCCCCCCCCTTCCTCACAAACATTAAATTTTTTTTTATAAAAAAAAAATCTCCCCCCCAAATGAAATTCCTGGATCCGCGCCTGCCTTAGAGCAACATAATGACCGACCCACAATAATGACCTACCCACAGTATTGATTTTAAGATGGAAAATTACAATAAAATTTTTTCGTTATCCCACGATCCTCCTGGGCAAAAAATTTGTAGAATCGATAGAAGCATTACACAAAAAAATTTCAAGAAAAGTTCGAAGAGTACAAACATTTTCAAAAATGAGATTTAAATTTTAAAACTTAAAAATCGCATGCTAGAGCGCTTTCAAGAATTTTTTGGGACTTCTTTTTAGAATTAAGTAAAAAACAAAAATTAAAAAAAAAAATGAAATTTAGACCATTATTGAAGAAGTTATGAGTAAAAGAAGTTTAAGTAAAGGAACAAACTATCAATTTTTAAAAATTCGATATCTTTTGAACGGGTCATCAAAAAACTAAGAACTAAGAAAATTGCGTTTTTGGTTTTTCTAATTTTCAAAAAATGGGCTTAGAAGGCGTGGTCAAATATTGGAAAAATGGTTAAATTTGTGGCGAGTTGCCTTGATTAAGTATTTATCACATTAAAACGGAATGCACCACAATCTCAAAAATTTACATTCTTATATAATTTTGTATGGGCTATCGATTAAATTTTTTTTTATTTTTTTGAAAATTTTCAGAACCCGTTCTGAAATTTTCCATTTTTTAAAAATGTCAATTTATTAAAAAACATGTCACTTTTTTTTTTCTTTTTTAAATTTATTTTTAAAAGTTAAGATGTTTGTCCATCCATACAAAAAAATTCAGAAACACGTTCTTCGTTTTTTTCGAGAAAATCGCATTTGAACTTTAAATTTCATAACAATTTTGTAATTTGCTTGTATTTTCGTGATTTAACGTTGCGAATGAGTATTATTAATTGCATAAATATTATTATATTATTTGACCATTTTTCCAATATTTGCCCACGCCTCCTAAGCCCAGTTTTTGAAAAATTGAAAAACCAAAAACGCAATTTTCTAAGTTCTATATAGGGATATCCATACAACCTATTCAGAAGTTTACTGTACACGTGTTTTTTTGCGCTGGACATTTGGTGTGGAATGCCTTATATATGTCAATCTCGTATTTTATATTCTAATATTAATTTAACCCAAATCCTTTTCTAAATCATCTTAACAAACCCAAATCTAATCTGTTTGCATTCTTTTAAACTCTTTTTAGAATATGATGGTTCACCAAGACGTATTGGACAAATGGGTAATTCAGTTGATGAGGAGTATTATCATCATCAGCAACAACAACAACAGCAGCAACATCAAAGAGTAAACAATAAAATATCACAAAATGTCACAACAGCAACCAAAACCAATCAGCATAATGTCAGTGCAGCAGCAACAACAACAGCAACTGCCACAAATGCGGCAACAAATTCTCCTAAACAACATTATACAGCAAGACCAGGTTTTCCACAGGTAAGTTGTTAAATATACAAAGAGCAACAAAAGTAAACAATAATCTACACTTTTCATTGTGATGATAACTTTTGAAAAGGATAAAAGATTAAAAGTAAACACGATTTCCTTATTTTTTCTGCATTCTGTTTTTCTTAATTTCCTGAAGCGCATCATATCACCACAACGTGAGAGTACACCACCGATTATGTTGCTAAATTATAATAGTAAACAACAGCAATTGCAACAACAACAATTGAACTCTCAAACGCTGCCACAACAGTCACCAATAACTGATAACAATGCTGAAGATACCAGCAATGATGTATCGGAAATTGGTACAATATCTGACTTGACAACACCAGAGGCCATTTCAATAACAAACAATACTTTGGGTGGTGTTGGCACAGGGGTTGCTGGTGCAACTGAAATGATTCGTTGTCTATCACCACCCATCACTAAAGATATTAAAGATATCGAGGCAATGACTGGTACTCCAACAACAACTACAACCTCTTCCTTGACACTAAACTGTACAACACCAACAACTACAGCTGCTTTAGCTGCTGTTATAGCCGCTGCAAATACTTCAGCGACAATGACACCTTTAAATATGGCAACAATGTCAGCAGCTGCAGCAGCTGCTGCTGCAACAACAGCATCATCTTCAACTATTATGAACAATAGCAGCAACTATAGTATCAGTAATCCATTGAGTATACCCACAAAGTCATCAACCTTTGATTACCTTTATGAATTCTCAGAAACTCGCAAGGTACTCGAAGAGTTTTTTAAGTGCCCCTCAAATGATGACAAGCCCATCATAGAAAATAGCAGTGATGTTGATAGTATTGTAAGTATTGAAAGACTATAAAAAACTAAATTGTTAAAAACTTTTTTTTTTTTGTTAACAAGAACAACATGAACAACAGAAAAAAAAAACAATTGTTGCACTTGTAAAATAAGATACCCTACAGCACTATATATTGGGGGGAGGATATTTTATCAAAAAAAAATGTTTAAGCACAAAAGGATCCTTCAGTCTGAACATAAAAAAGTTAGATCTGAGATAAGTAATTTCAATTAGATGCAAAAAAGTTAAATACGAAAGTTCCTTCTGCTCCTCGGGGCAGTAAGTATAGGGATTCGTAACCTACATACTCCGTTCGATTTCATTGTTTTTATTGTCAGAATAATTTGTAAATATTTCAAGAATCCAAAAATATTTTTTATTATAATTTTGAATTTTGTTCAATACGGAAATAAAATTTTATAAAAAATAAAGTTTTCGTTTTTCAATAGGATTCTTTATGGATCCTATAGTAAGGCCTTTTGGTAAAGGATAAGGCTAGATTTTCTATTCCAACTCTTTAAAAGGATGATCAATTATTCACTGGCCCGTACACTAAGAAAAAAAAAATATTAAAATCAAACAGAAACAACTTTAAATCAAATATAAAACAGTGACGAAATAGAACAAAGTTTGTTTCTACTTATTTTAAATATTTTTATGTTTATTTTTAAAATGACCAAATAAATACGGTCATGTTAAAATTAAAGTTGTTCCACTTTAATTTAAAATTGAAATCAATATTGATTTAACATTGATGTAACTTTATTTTTATGTTGCCCTTAACCAATATTGTTTAATAAATAAAACACAATAAATTTATGTTTTTATCAAAATTTTATTCAAAATTAACACGAAAAGTACACTTTTATTTTAAAATATTGATAAAGCTATGATATTATATTAAACCCAGTCTATACAATCAGGAAAAATTAGCATTTCTGTAGCAAGACTAAATAGACTGTATGTATAAAAAATAACTTACTCATAGTTTCACTAATAACCTTTTTTTTGTTTTGTCTTCTGTTATATGTTGGTTAAGTAAGGGTGTTAATCCGGGAGGATAATTTCATCGTAGTGTCAATAATTCCGTTTTTCTAAGAGACGACCTTAAACATAAAAAATGCAAAACAATTAAATTAACACAAATCTGTACAAAAAACACATTACAATTAATTCACTTACCTTAATTTACTGATATTTCTTTGGCATATAATTTTTTAATTGATATAATATAAGTTTTTTATATTTTTTTTACAAATTTTCCCTTTGACTCCGAAAATGCTTTTATTTGCGTCAATATAAAATGCTACAATGAAAATATTTAAATTAAATATGTTTTCCTATTAAAATTTGACATATGGTTTTCAAATGTCAGAAAATAAAATTGTTCAACATTAAATTAAATGTGAAACAATATTGTTTTTATAACAAAAATTCAAATTTGAATTAATTTGAATTTGTAACGAACTTTAATGACATAATATTAAATTTAAAGTTGGTAAAACTTAAAACAAAAAGAAGACAATTTTAAAACAAATATGTTATTTTAAAATCAATCATAATCAATATTAAAATTTATTATTTTTTTAAAAATATGTAGCATATTTAAAACAAAATTGAAAATTTTTTTTCCCTCAGTGTAGGATAAGACCAACGTCTTGTCTGAACTGCAAAAAATTCCCCCCAAACCCTATTCGAAAAAAAAATAAAAGAGAAAAAGGAAAGGAAAGGGGTGGACAGGAGAGAAATAAGAAAAGGAAAAATTCCTAAAATCTTTTCTATGAAAAATGTCTAAGAATCTTAAAATTTTTCTAAATCAAAAATGTCTCGGAATTTTTCTTTAGGAAAAAATCCTCTGAATATTAAAATTAATAAGATACCCTCCTATATGAAAAGAGAAGTTGAGAGTTTTACTATAGGAAAATTTGAGAATTTTTCGATAGGAAAAATCGAAGAATTTTTCAATAGGAAAAATCTGAGAATTTTTTTGTAGGAAAAAATTTAAGAATTTTTCTATAGGAAAAATCTAAAAAAAAATCCAATAGTACAAATCTGAGAGTTTTTTTATAGGAAAAATCTGAGGATTTCTTATAGGAAAAATCTCAGAATTTTTCTATAGCAAAAATCTGACAAGGAGAGGGGGAAAAAGGAAAGAGAAAGGGCAATAATACGAGAATTTTTTTCTGGGAAAAATGTCCACGGTTCTCAGAATTTTTCTATAGGCAAAATATTTGTAGTCTTAAAATTTTTTTATAGGAACAAGTTCTCGGAATAAATTTTTCTATAGGAAATATGAGAATCTTAGACTTTTTCTAAAGAAATAATGTGCAGTCTCTCGAAATCTAAAATTTTTCTATAGGAAAAATTACTTTGACTTTGAGAGATTTTCAATGAGAAAAATATTTCAGAATATGAAAAATTTTGTATAGAAAAAATTTATTAGAATTTGAGACGCTTTCTAAATGAAAAATGACTTAGAATTTTAAACTTTTTCTAAAGGCAAAATGTTTCAGAATCTGAGACTTTTTCTATAGGAAAAATGTCTCAGAATCTAAAATTTTTCTATTTAACAAATGTCTCAGAAAACTTTTTCTATAGGAAAAATGCCACAGCATATGAGACTTTTTTCTTAGGCAAAATGTCTCAAAATTAAAGTCTATTTCTATCTGAAAATGTCTCACAATCAGAAAATGTTTCAGAATCTGTCTCAGAATCTAGAAAATTGCCTTATTAAATGGTAAAAAGCATAAAAGTCTTAATTTATTCCAATCCTGAGGTGCTTTCTATAGAAATTTTTTTTTTAGAATCTGATCATTTTGTTGTAGGAAGATACTTTTGGCATTTTTAATTTTTTTCTGTAAGAAAATATTTTTCTAAGAAAATACGTTTAAGATTCTGAGAATTTTTTAAACAAATATTTATCTCAGAACCGAAGAATTTTCTATGGGAAAGTTTCTCTCAATCTGAGAAATTTTCTAAATATAAGAATTTTTGTTGGAAAATTGCGGAGGTATTTAACAATTTTTCATTTTTATCGAATCTGAAAATTTTTCAATAGCAAGAATTTCATAAACTCTAAAAGATTTTTGGAAAAATGTCTCTGAATCATTAAGTTCGGAGACATTAGAGTTGTGTCGTTCACGAACGAACTAGTTCAATTGAATTATTCACTTTACTGAGCGGTTTATCTAGTTCGTTCATTTCAGCTCTTATAGGTCTTTTCGTTCATTCAACTCAATTGGTCATTACTTCATTTTGATCTTTCAGTTCGGTCGTTCAATTTTTTTTGTTAATTTTGTCATTAGGCGTTAATTTTTTCTCCTCTTTTGGTACGCTTTCTCATCATTTATGTGTTTTTTTTACAAAAATTTTATATATCCCGTGTAAAAAAGTAATTAGATCAAAACATATCTCCTTTGATAAAAACATATATGGATCATATCAAAATGGATGTAATTAGATCTAGTCCATATATACTCATATCTGCTTCAGATATGTTTTGATCCGTAAATTGAGTCTATCTGGCATATATGGCATATATGATCAGCCATTTTCAGATATGTTCATATATGTAAAATTGTCAGATAGACTCAATTTACGGATCAAAACATATCTGAAGCAGATATGAGTATATATGGACTAGATCTAATTACATCCATTTTGATATGATCCATATATGTTTTTATCAAAGGAGATATGTTTTGATATAATTATTTTTTTACACGGGATATATTTTTTTTTTGAATTAATGTTTTTATTCAACATTTTTGCATTTTTTTAAACGAAAGCCAAAACAACAGACATGATCGAAATGATTCGATCACGAACTGTTGAACGGAAACCAAAATTGACCGATTTGAACTAGATGAACGACCAACAGACATGATCAAAATGATTCGTTCACGAACTGTTGAACGAAAAAGCCAAAAGAGCGATTGAACTAAATGAACGAACTAGGTCTTTATCTGAAATGAACGAGAATGAGCGCTCACTCAATTGAACGATTAAGCACAAGTCTAGGAGACATGACTCAAAAAAATTAAAAATTAGAAAACTTTTCTGGATGAAAATTGTCTCGAATCGAAAATTTTTTTCTATTGAAAAATATTTCAGATATGAAAGTTGTAGTCGGTCAAGACCGACCATATGATACCCTACACCGGTGTTTTCCGGAAAATGGGTTCTAAGTCCAAACATGAACCGATTGGATGTGTCTTTTGTTAGATCTTTATTTAGTGCAGAAAACACACACAGATCAAATTTTAGTGGGATTGGTTTATTTTTTTACAGTAGACCGATTTAACTAAACATCGGTCGAAATTTTTTTTATGGGGGGCTAAGTCCAAAAATGGTCCAATTATATTCCGATTTGATTAGGTTACTACATAAAGTACACGTTTAACAACAAAAAATAAAATTTTTATCAAATATTTCCATTTTTATGGATTTTGAGGGAATTATTTGAATGTCGGGAGGGTGGTTTGTATGGGAACTACCACAAGGACTGACCCGATTCCTTTGAAATTTGAAATGATGATTCGTGCATACATTATATTACGGTTATTAGAGTCATTTAAGCCTAAACTAAAGGGGGAGTTTGTATGGGGGCTTGGTCTTAACATTTACCGATTTTCTCAATAGGCTTCGTCCTTGGGCCAAAAGATGCTTAAGTTTCAAATTTCAAGTCAATTGATTGAAAATTGCTACCTGTATCGTGCTTAAACCGATAGATGGACAGACGGACGGACATCGCTAAATCGACTCAAAAAGTTATTCTAAGTCGATCGGTATACTTGAAGGTAGGTCACCATTATTTCGGGTAGTTACAAATATCAGCATAAACTCATTATACCTTGTACCACAGATTGGTGTAGGGTATAAAAAACAATTAAAGTTTTCATGAAAACAATTTAAAAGAAAATTCCAGAAAATATCCTTGCAGATTTCTCTGCTGTTTTGACAGATATCTCTGCTGATTTCACCTAGATAACCATGAATGTTTTTCAGCAAACCGTTTCTGCTAAGATCAGCAGATTTCTCATATGGCTCAAAATGGGTGTATTTTTAGCAGATTTTTCTGCTGATTGGACAGTGAATTTATTTTGAGTGTACCCAATATTTTGAGTCTCATCTCAAACCAAAATCACTATGGTAATGCATTACATAACCATTACAATTTTTAAAGTTTTTTTGGATAATGATAAAAATACGACATCAGGATTCCTGCAAGAACAAGTTTTGAGTAAAAAAAAATCGTCCCCCCAAATCCAAGAGCTGGATCCGCGCCTGGGCTAACTACCCTGTAATTTACCGCCCATTTAGAATTTTCTCTTCTCCGTGTAATGGAGATCATGGTTTACGACCATCTCAGGGATTATAAAGTCAGTACAATTGTACTTTTTCGGTATAATTTGGATGTCAAAAGATCAACAATACTCCAATGACTCTTCAAGTACCAACAATTTTAAAATGTTTCCATTTTGTTCAACATTGGAAAAGAAAATTAAAAAATTATTAACCGATCTAATGTCTTTCCCATGCTTATTTTTAAAATAACTCAAAGACTACTTCTCAAAGAGGTTTTGGGTACTCATCGCGTATGTTCCTCTGATCGAGTCCGACGGTAAAAGTTTTGTAACTTTGTCATGTCTGCAGTATTTGCAGAGCAATATGCCTATGAATGCTTTATTGCAATTTGAAAATGTTTCCATCTTGGTCAACATTGAAAAAAATCATTAAAAAAATAATTGCTGATCTAATGCCTTTTCCACGTTTGTAAATTAAAAAAGTGCTTTTGAAATTATTAAACTATTGGAGAGCTTTCAGGTATTCAGCGGACATGTTCCTCAGGTCAGTTATATGCCTATCTCACTTTCATAAAGTCAAAAACAATTTTTTTAGTCGGCCCCTCAACCATTTTGGTGAGAATAAAGTGGTTGCTCTAGATATTTCCAATGCGTTCCTTCGTGTGAGGCAGGGTACTGTCGGAACATTTTTTTTTGTGGGGCTTTAGTATTAACTCATACCAACACATTTCAGTTTAGAAGAAGATAGTTTCCAGATAGTAAAGATAGTTTCCAGTATTTAAAACTTATTATGCTTAGTGTAGGGTATTAATGTATTTATATTGGTCCTTTAGCCAACTATGTATATTTATCTTATTTGTTTTTATTGTTCTTTTGTGTATTTTTAATGAAAATCATTGTTATAAATATTACCATTGTTTTTATAAATATTTCACTAACCCCCTTCCATGTTTTGTTTTTCCCCAACACCAGGATATACAATATGAATTCCATACAAATCTGGGACGTGACATTGAGGACGATGAAGCAGATGGTGATGTAGAAGCGGATGATGATGATGAAGATGAAATACAATTGGAAGTTGAAAATGAAGAAGATGTCGATGATGAGGATGATGAGGATGATGAGGATAACAATGATGAAACACCACAACATCATCAGCAACATTCGCAACAGCATCATACACCTTTACAAACTAATAATCATCAGCTGCAGCAGCAGCAGCATCAACCAAATAATTATCAACATCATGTTAATTATCGCACTCATTTACAATCGCCAACACAATTTTCATATCGTCCGTACAATGAAAATGGCGATAATGATGATGATGACGACGATGATATCGACATAAATCATCATCATGATGATATTTTGGATAATAATGAACATGACGATTCGTTGTTGCAACATCCAGATGATGGTGTTTTGGATGGTGGAAGTGTTCAAAATAACTTTTCACTGATGAATAATCGTCACAATAGCCGACATCATAATGCACGACGTCATTTTACTGGCAGCCCATTAATGCGTGACTTTGATTTCTTTTTGGATTCGGCCAGTCGCAGTAGCTGTGAACAAATCGATCAACAAATCGATGGCATCAATCATAATCAAATGAATGCCAATTCACAACAAAATTATCGTTATTCACCGGAGACAACCGATTATGATTCAAATTGTGGTGACTTGGATAGTGAGTATTATTTTAGTTTTAGTTGTTGTTTGTGTTTTCCTATCCTCTTTTAAACTTTACCATCAAATGCAATTTGGACATGTTTTTTTGGTCATGGTAATTTTTTGGGGGTTTTTCTTTTATGATTGATTTTATTATGGAATTGATATGGTTTTTAGTATTGTTGTGGTATTGTTTTGGATTTTTGTAATACAAGGATTTATAAATTTTATTTTAGTCCTGTCATTGGCTTAATGACATTTCAAGTATATATTCGTTTATATGTGGTTAGTGGTAGCCAAAATAAAAGTTTAATTAAGTGTCAAAACCAAAAGACTATAGTATTTCAGAATTTTATGATAGACTGTTAATAATAATCAAGGGTTAATGTAAAAACACTCAATATCCTAATAAAAACATCTAAAATTTTTAGTTAAAGCGAATAGAAAACTCTTCACAGAAAAGAGTATGTTTTGGTATCATTGTTGGACGTGGAAGGAGCGTTCAGTAATGTCAAAATTCCATAAATTTTTAGGTTAGGTTAGGTTGTAAATGCCAGCTGACGTTTTACGTCAATACACGTGACTCTGAGGTCCATTTTAACACCACGGGACTGTAATTGGTTTCTCATTAGTACCTGCCGTTAAACCAATTTGAGCTTCTTATGAAACTCCTTAGACATTGAATTTTGACATCCGAAAAATCAGAAAGATCGTGCAGCTTACTATATCCCAGAACAGCAAGTCTCTGACTAGAAAGTGCAGTGCAATGGCAGATGAAGTGTTCGATAGTTTCCAACTCCTCTTCCTCCATGTAACTTCGGCAAAAGTCATTTGACGGCACATTTAACCGCTCTGCGTGCTTCCCTATAAGACAGTGCCCGGTAATTATTGCAACCACCGTCGAAATCTCAACTCTTGGAAGCGATATCAGCTCACTTGTGTGCTTCTTATTAAGAGATGGCCACATCTGTGGTGTTCTCTCACACGCATACCAACACATTCCTATTCTTTTGGAACCTGTACGGTAGCTCCCAGTCTTGCAAGCTTATCGTATCTGCAACTCCCTGGAATGTCTATGTACCCTGGGACCCATATGAGTAGGCTGACCATTCGTACTGATTTGATTCGTACTGATTTGACATGTACTGATTTTTGATCACGTGTACTGACCAAAAGACGTTGTACTGATTTGTACCGATTTTTTAAAATATGTACTGATTGTACTGATTTTTGAACATTTCAACATAAAAAAATTTTTATTCGAAAATTCTGTACAAAAGGTGTGTTTTTTTCGAGTTTGTTATAAACTTCCCATACAAATTTAAGCAGGTATACACTTGATAAGTAGGGATATTTATATATTCTTAAAAGTTAAGTATTTAAAAAAAGTGGTGCCAAATCTTGAAATTTTTGATTTTATCACTTACCAACACTTTTATTTATTTTGAAATGTCAACAAAAAAATAAATAAATTACAAAAATTTGTTTGAACCATTTTATTTCACAACAAAAAAAGAAATATTAAAATTCTTTTATAAATTCTATTAATTAAATTAAAATATATTCAATAAAAAATAACAAATAATAAAGTGATACCAAGTATATTCAACAAAATAAAAAGAGTTGCCAACATTTTAAAGTTAAGTAGTGATATCGTTTTTTTACAAGTAGTTATAGTTACATATAAAAAACTCGAAAAAAACACGCCTAAAAACTTGAATTTCCATAATATATGTCGTCAGAGTTGTTTTTTATAACTTAAGTCTGAAAATGAAATAATTCATAAAAACGCAAAAATGAATCTGAGCATGAGGTTATTTGATCTTCCTAAATTTATATGAAAATGCGCACAGAATCTTTGAGGTTTTCTATAAAGAAAAGTTCAATGGGCCGATGGATTTTTTATATTTTTAGCAAGATGATGTAAATTGCATTAATCCAAATGATTCTGCAAAATCATGAGATCTCATGAGATCTTAGATGAGGTAATGTCATCAGAGCTTATTCGAAAAAGCGCTCAGAAAACCAGGGCCTTTAAAAAAAACACCTGCTTATTAGCAGTGAATTTTTCTTACAGGAAAAGTTGTCAAAACTTAAGGAAAAAGACTTCAAAATCTGAGGGATCTTATTCTCAAAACCTGTGAAATTTTGTTATATTTTCTGCACTGAAACGATCAAAATATTTAAATGAAGTCGTTTAAAGTCAACTAAATTTTCTGCAAAATACAGACAACAGTTGTTTTTTGCTGTTGTTTTTTAAAGGTTGGTTTTTGCAGTTGTTTTTTGCAGTTGTTTTTTTCAAAATACTTGGGGTCAAGTTAGCTTAATCGACATTTTTTGAGTGTTGAAAAAACATCAGTGTTTTCTCATAGAAAAAAATTTAGAGAGTTATTTCTAGAAAAAATAAACATAAAAACTTGGGCGTACTGATTTAAGCTTAGAAAAAATTGGTCACCCTACATTTGAGTCGTATGTCAAACTGCTTGTACATCTCATTTAAAGACGTGCGGCAGTTTAGGGCAGATCTTGTTTTCAGTAACATTGACTCCAGGGATTTGGCCTCGGCTTGACTGTCAGAATAGATGTTGACTGCAGTTTTAGACAACACATTGCTGCTCATCCAGTCAGTCACCTCCTTTATTGCCAGCATCACTGCAATGATCCGGCAACCTTCGAGCCAGGCTCAACCCAGGCTCCTCCGAATAGACACGAAAGCTCACTTGTTCGTGCAGCCTCAATCCATCCGTGTAAAAATTTGTGGTGGCTCCACTACCCGGAATTCCCTCATCCAAGACTCCCTGGATGGTATCATAGTGGTAAAGTGGAGCTCAAAAGGCTCATAGAGTGAGCACATTCCACATTTTGTGGTAATGTTATCTTCTTGAAGATCACGCTATGGCCACAAACGCTGCTCCTCCATTGCAATGTGCTATTAAGCTGAATTGCCGACGTAGCCGTATACTGCCTACCCAATATGTCCAATGGTAAGAGCAGAAGGCACCAGTGATGCACATCGACGCTATTCTCTGTACCTTCGTGATGAAGACAAAGTTCCGTTTTGTCTTCAAGTCAGGCCACCAGACAAAAATGCTATACAGCAGAATTGGACGCACAACCGCTTCATAAATCCAAAAATATCATCACTTCTTAATGCCCTACAATATACAGGCACGGACACATAGATTACTCTATGAACGGGCAACATGCTCAAAAGCAGGGCAATTAACTTGAAGATAGGTGATGGTGAATCGATAAGTTTCAAGGATCACTCCACAGGGGGGAGAGAGATTCCTATTCTGTAGAATTTTGAAATAAATAAATTCTTCGAGTCACTCAACGAGATGGGTATCAAGGTGGTTGCCTACGCTGATGACGTTGTGATCCTAATCAAATTAGCGAACTCATGTAATCAGCGCTTAAGATACTCTCAACGTGGATAAAAGACAATGGTCTGAGATCTAATCCCGCCGAAAACCGAACTCGTCTTGTTCACAAAAAGGACAGAGATACCAAGGTTTGTTCTTCCCAAATTAGATGGAATTACCCTGGAACTATCTAATGAGGTGCAATACCTGGGTGCAATTCTTGGAAAATAAATACAGAGGAAAGGATAAACAAGTTGTTATGTTCTTTTTAAACCTGCAGAAGAACTTTCTGAAGAAGGTGGGGTCTAAAACCGTATATTATCAATTGGAAGTATGGTGTGATAATTAGATCAATACTTACCTATGGGGCCCTTGCGGCCTACATATTAGATCGGCACCCCAGGCCGGCCTGGAAGTGATACAAAACATTCAGCCCGTGGATATCTGCATCAAGAGCACAGCAGCAAAATCGGCTCTCAGGCTAAGAGAGTTGCAAATGCTTAAGCTCTTTCGTGGGGACACTCTACCATATTAACTATGGGGTGCTAGACGTAACTTGAACAAGAAAACGACTATACCCAGCAAAAACTTCAATTACCGAGTAATTTACTTAAGAGGTTAGAAAAAATATGAGCTACTCCTCCTAATTTCAATGTTAATTACTTTAACATGGTGATGTTTTTGGAGGTAACTACATTTTTCCTCTTTTAGCGCAATCCCAATAAGCAATATTAAAATTCAAGTGCAAATCAAGTGTAAATCAAGCCCTATTTCCAGTCTATGCTTGAATTATACTTGAATTACACTTGAATTCAATAGTATTCTCCAGCAAAACGGATACTTGAATTCAAGCGCTGTTTTTACACTGTAAAACCAGTGATAAGGCTGTAAAAACAGGGCTTAAATTCCAGTGTCCGTTTTGCTGGAGTATGCTATTGAATTCAAGTGTAATTCAAGTATAAATCAAGCAGGGGCTGGAATTTAGGGCTTGATTTACACTTGTTTTATACTTGATATGCACTTGAATTTTAAAAGTGCTTATTGGGATGTTATGCTAATGATAATTAGTAGTATTCAAAGCCATTACATGGTAAGCGAGACGGGAAGGCGTACCCATCACCAAGTTTTTGCTGGTGATCTCACCGCAGGCGAACTTTGATAGCAACTTCGAAGTCCGATTACCAAATAGGGAAGACTGGGCGCAAAACTCTGTTATGACAGAGAATGTGATCTCAATCTTGGCGACACGAAATAACTCCCACATAAAAAATGAAACAAGTCCCAAAAAAAACTCCATACAAAGTTGGGAGTTATTTCATATGAAAAAACTCCCAATTTAGTGGGACTTTTATCATTTTTGTTGGGAGTTATTTCATAATTTTTTCGGTGGGAGTTCTTTCATACGAAAGAACTCCCACTACAATAGCGATGAAATAACTCCCACTATTGTTTCATTGTTGGTGGAAGTATCTGGAACATTTTGACTTATAGAATATTATTATTAATAAATTAAAATTCGTTGCGATTTTGGTACCAAATTTTAGGACTAAGTGCTTTTTTAACAAATTTGTATGTTTTAGAAATTTTGCTTCCAAAACTGGCAAGGATTTTTGAGGTAAGAGCGCACTGCAGCCGAAAATATTTTCGTTGGAATACAAAATTGTTATAAAAAAACGGAGAACGCGAAAGTTATCCAACGTGTTGTAATTTCGATAACATAGAAAGTTTTTCGATAACATACAATATTGTTGAAAAAAGCACCACAGGTGAAAATTTAAAAGATTTAATTAGAACTTGTTGTAAAAAGCGCCTCAGGCGAAAATTTTTCGCATGCGGCGCTTATTTTTCGCATGCGGCGCTTATTGCGACAAATTTGTATGTTACCGAAAATTTAAAAGATTTAATCAGAACTTGTTGTAAATCGCCCCGATTTTTGGTATCAAATTTTCGCCTGAGGCGCTTTTTACAACGAGTTCTGATTAAAACTTTTAAATTTTCGGTAACATACAAATTTTTCGCAATTAGCGCCGCATGCGAAAATTTGGTACACAAAAACCGAGGCGATTTACAACAAGTTCTGATTAAATCTTTTAAATTTTCGGTAACATACAAATTTTCGCATGCGGCGCTTTTTACAACAGATTGCAATTAAATTTTTTAAATTTTCGGTAACATACAAATTTGTCGCAAAAAGGACCGCACGTGAAAAATTGGTACCAAAAATTGTTGCAAAACATCGCCGCGATGTTTGAATGTATCCGAAGCAAGTCAAATAGAACACTCAATGTATTTTTGCATGTTTTCGAAAAACTCTGAAAAAAAAAACAAATCAGCCGTCAAGTTTCGTATTTGGCAGTTATTATAACTTGTTTGTATTTTACCGAAAGTAACATCAGGATCTTCGTTCTCGACTTAACTTAGAAATCTCAACAATAATTTTTGTTGAGATTTCTAAATTTTTTTTATTGGAACTTCTTTCATTATTAATGGGAGTTATTTCATTGGCACTTATTTCATTCTGTAGGTGGAAGTTATTTCATTGTGGTTGGGACTTATTTCATATTTTTCTCCATTGGGACATATTTCATTTTTGGTGGGATTTTTTTCATTGGGAGTTATTTCGTGGGAGTTATTTCACGTGGGAGTTATTTCGTGTCGCCTCAATCTTTACGGACGGATCGAGAGGACAATTCGGGAGTTTACTCCTAATGCCTCGAAATCAGGGTCTCAGTGAGACTTCCGGACAAGTGTAGTATTTTCCAGGCCGAGGTACTTCAAATTGATAAAGCCGCGCAGATGATTATGACAAGGGAAATAAGTTCTTGCGCCATTAATATTTTCGTAGATAGTCTTGCAGCCCTGAAGGCCTTAGAATGAAACACTGTGAAATCGGGAATTGTTAGGAATTGTATACGATCCCTTCATCAAAGCAGTCAGCACACAGTCAAGCTAATATGTGTCTCTGGATATAGTGGGGTCGCGAATTGGCTGATAAATGTGCAAGAAATGGCTCTGAGTCGGTCGATGAACGTGTTGAACCTGATATCTCGGTTTCTAAAGTAGAATTGATGAACGAAATTAATAGGATATCAGAGAATAGAATGAAGGATAGGTGGATATTAATGACTACGTGCAGGATATAGCGAGCCCTGTTGCCACTGCCAAATTCTAAGAGGACAAATAGTATTCTTACTTTTGGCAAACGGACGGCTAGCCTATTAGTAGGAGTACTTTTAAGACATTGTATAATTTGCCAAATGGCCTTGCGTATGGGAATTACTGATACGGACTGTTATAGACGTTGTGGGGAAGTGGAGGAGTAAGTGAAGCACTTGTTATGTGAATGCCCGGGTGTGATAAGAAGCCGCATTTAGTAATTGGAGCAAAGTCTTTTCGATGACCTGGACCGGGATGTTTAAAAAGTAAAAATGTTTGTATCAGAGCGGGAGTAATGAAATACAAATAAGGTAATCACAATGGGCCTTATGGTCTCCGAGTTAATTCGGCAAATTTCTCCAACATAACCTAACATATTTAAGGTATTAATTTCCACGTGGAAAAAATATGCCAAACTTCATTAAAAAAATAAACCCCCACAAATCGTCTGGACCGGATTTTACAAGCAATGCTGGAACATACCTTTAATGGGATTAGCCCTCACCTAATGGATATTTTTACTGCTTCTCTTCAACTGTCGTACGTTCCGAAATCTTAGAGGAAATCGAAGGAAGTTTTCATACCAAAAAGTGGAAAACAGAATCCCGTAGTGCCAAAAGACTACCATCTTTTATTTTAAAAATTCTACAACGTGTTCTGGACCTTTTTATGAATGAGAGTACAGGTTTTCACTATCAGATTCGATAGGGAAAATCTATAGAAAAATCTTTGCATGACAAAGAATTCACAATTGCCGCTTTTTTGGACATTGAAGGTACCTTCAACTATGTTTGTATGGAGGCTATAATTGACGCAATGGAAACGGCATTTACCAACCCATATATTACAAAAAGGATTAGTCGTTTGCTATCTTGTCGTAAAGTGACATTCGAATTTTTCAATATATTACACATCTCAGAGACGTTTAAAGTTCCGTACTTTGATCAAAGGGATTAAAAACCTAACTATAATAAGTGATTTTTTTAAACATTATCGCAGGTCAGGTTATACCGAAATTCCTGATTTTTGTTAGTTTTTTAATAAATTATTTTTTATATGAATACACTTTTATCTTAAAGAATATAATATTTAACTCCAAAATTCTTCTAGCCTTAAATTTTAAAAATCGATTTAAGACATTTTCTAAATTTACATATATTTTTCATTTCTTCCGCTCCACCATTTAGGTCTCTCTGGCGAAATGAATGGTGGTGGCGTTTCTACATCTTGTTCTAATTATGCTGCTAAATTTTATGCCGCCTCTGCTATGCCCATTTTAGAAGATGGTCTCTCATCCGGTCACACATCAGACACCGAAAACAACAACCAAAATAATTTATTAAATCAACAAAATTCAGCTATAAATCATACTCCTATTGCCGGGATTTCCATGCTGATGGACATGAAACGTGTCTCCACTAACAATAGTATAAATAGTATGAACAATGTTACCATATCGACAACAGATGGCGGTGGAGGTATTGTCGCTCTGCCAGTGGCAAATGAAAAATGTAATACAATTTCACCGAATATACTGCACGATACCTCAACGTATGTGCGTAAATCTGAAAGTCCAATAAATGGTATACAAGAAGATTCGGGCCGTGATTCGGTGCGATCAAAAACTGATATAAGCGAGACCCGGGGACGAGAGCTGATAGGACAAAGTCCTCCGACTGCGATAAGCAATAATAAAGTATTTAAAAATATAGATCCCGATTTGGATTCATTATATTCGATAAGTAAGTTTGTTAAAAAAAAATTTAAAATTAAAATTAAATTTTTTTTCATTTCAATTTGATAATTATTACGCTTAATTTTAAAATTTATAAATATTTCAGGTGTTTTTCATCGCAATGATATGGTGCAAATGACACCACCACCACCGGCTCCAGCGCCTCATCGTAAACCAAATGTTTTATCCTCGGAGCCCGATATATTACAACCAACTCCCTATAGGGATCTAACACGTACGGGTACAAATAATTCGAATTCACCTACAAAAGTTAACACTACTACCACCAACTTAACATCGACTAGCAATAGTAGTAGTAGTGCTCCACAATCGATTACCTCGCCAACCGAACAAGCTCAAACAGTTAAACAACGTACAGCACAACCACCACCATTGCCAGAACGTAATATAGTTCAGCGTTCTCCATCGCCTGTGATGAATTCTCCGGTGTGGTTATCACGCCATCTAGATGTTAGTGCCAGCAACAAGGGCCTTTTAGAATCTTCTTCGGAAAATCATTCGAAAAATTTAAGTGCGGATGAAGAAGAGGTTGATACTGACTTAGAAACTGATCGTCTTTTGGGTCATCAAAGACTAGACGATCAGGGTTATTATGATGAAAATAAATCGTGGGATCGTAAACCAGCGAGATCTTTACTTTCGAAAATCTCTCCAAAACAGGTGCCAAGCACCAAAACACGTAATGGCTATAATGCCTTGTTATCGTCAACACCCGAAATACCACCGCCAATACCGCCGAAAAATTCCTCCAACAAACTGCTCGATATTGGTGGATCTATATCTTCATCGGAGCATAGCGATAAATCACCCATTAAATCTATTGATATACAAGATTGTGGCCTGACTTTGGGTTCGCCCGGCGGTTCGGAAGGTTCGGGTTGTCATAAGAAGGAAACCGATAATGGTATTGGTGCAACGAGTGGCAATAGCAGTACGGCTAGTGGTAATGGTGTAAATAATGCAACCGGCAATACGGGTGGTAATGGTAGTAGTGTTGGTTCCGGTTCTGGTAGTACAACTGGCGAGAAAAAAGTTAAAAAGAGTAAGAACAAAGAAGGTAAATTATTGGGTTTATCTTCGTGACAAACATTTGTAGAGTGTTGTCGTTTGAAAAAAAGTCGTAAAACCAATTTTAGTAAAAACAGAGCAAAAAAAAACTTTTATTTGTAGAAAAATTTAAGACAAAACAAAAAATGTAAATGGTGGCGAAAGTAAAGAGAATTTTTTTTTAATAAAGCTTTAATTGGAAAGCTTTTTAGTTAAATATTTAATTATTGAAAACTGCATAAAACATATTTTTTATAAGCTTTTATTAGGACTTGAGTGGCAGAAACTATAAAAGCTTTTTGCTGCAGAAACTTTATAAATTATAAAAAGAGATTTTTTTACTTAGAAAACTTTCAGAAAAAATGTTTTGAAACTTTGAAAATATAAGTAGAAAAAAAATTTAGTTGGAAACTTAAAGCTTTTAAAAGGTTCTTAATAAGTTTAAAATTAAAGCACATAAAACATATTTTTTATAAGTTTTTATAAGGACTTGAGTGGCAGAAAACTATAAAAGCTTTTTGCTACAGAAACTTTATAAATTATAAAAAGAGCTTTTTTACTTAGCAAACTTTTAACAAAATTGTTTTGAAACTTTGAAAATATTATTAGAAAAAAATAATGTAGTTGGAAAATTTAAAGTTTTTAAAAGCTTCTAAATTAGTTTAAAATGAAAGCACATTTAAAAAACAGTAGAAATTTCGCAATAATAACCCTATTTTAAAATAGCTGTTTAGACTCAAAATAAAACCTCTGTCCAATCAGTAGAAAAATTTGCTGACAGCACACCCATTTTAAGCCATATAAGAAAATCTTCTAAGACAGCAGAAAAATCTGTTGGATCCGGCTGAAAAATTATACTCAAGCTTAATTTTTGCATGAGTACTTATTGTCAATTTCCGGTGTACATATGTCTTCATATAAAACCCACCCCACAAACCCCAAAAAAAAAAAATATTTAACGAAGCTAAATTTTTACGAGGTTTCTTAAGAAGAAATAGGTCAAAAACACAAAAAGTATACCGATCGACTCAGAATTACTTTTTGAGTCGATTTAGCGATGTCCGTCCGTCCGTCTGTTCATCTATCGGTTTAAGCACGATACACAATACAATTGATTTTCAATCAATTGACTTGAAATTTGAAACTTAAGCATATATTGGCCGAAGGACGAAGCCTATTGAAATTGGAGAAGATCGGTCCATGTTAAGATCTAGCCCCCATACAAAGGCCCCCTTTGGACTCGGCTTAAATGACTATAATGACCGTATTATAATAGATATCGCTTTGAAATTTAACAGGTAATCAAATTTTGTATACACAAATCACCATTCCAAATTAAAAAGGAATCGAATTAGTCCTTTTGGTAGTCCCCATACAAACCACCCTCCCGATATTCAGATATTACCGTCAAAATTCATAAAAATGGAAATATGTATTTGATAAAAATTTTATTTTTAGGTGTTATACGTGTACTTTAGTAACCTAATCAAATCGAAATATAATTGGACCATTTTTGGACTTAGCTCCCCCATATAAAAATTTTGACCGATATTCAGTTAAATCGGTCTATTGACAAAAAAAAAACCAATTCCACTAAAATTTGATCTGTGTGTGTTCTCTACACTAATAGAGATCTAACAAAGGACAGATCCAATCTGTCCATGTTTGGACTTGGGACCTATTTTCCGGAAAACACTGGTGTAGGGTATCATATGGTCGGTCTTGACCGACTATAACTTTCTTACTTGTTTATATATATTTTAAGTTTCAGCCAACTCGGTGTATAGCCGTTGGGGAACTTCCCTTGCAAGATTTCAATTTAAACTGTTTACTTAGGAAAAGCTTTGCTTTAAAAAATTGTTCTGAAACTTTTTAAAAACGTTTATAAACAAATCAGCGATTTGGAAAATTGTTTTAAGCTTTTTTTAAAAAAAGCTTCGGTCAACAAATTTATAAAAAAGCTTTAAGCGTTATCTGAAGTGCCTCTTTGGTAGGTTTTGAGCACTTTAAAAATAAAACTAACAAGGGAAGTCTCCCTAGTGTCACCCGCGGATCTTTATGGAATTGGTTTTATTTTGTAGAGCAGAAAAAATAAAGGGACACGTATTTTTTTTTAGCGGCCCAAATTCATATTTAGGGGGTAAAAAGGAGGGGGGAAGACAAGGCCATTTTTCAGTTTTTTTCGTTTATCTCCTATATTATGCAAACAAACATAGTCATGTTACATATTAAATGAAAGGTCTTTGAAAAACCTATCTACGTGTGCTAAGAACTTGCCCAAACATGCGCAACTTTTCGTCATATTGAGTAAAATACCAAAATTTTAGGACATTTTTGTTAATAAGTCGAAAAATATTAACTTCATCGGCCAGTAGTTAGCACCACGAGATAGGTATTTTTAATACCTTTAATCTGATACCACACATGCCTACATTAAATTTGTTTAAATAGGCGTAAATCGTAAAAAAGTGAAAAAGGTCAATTTCCCCCCATACAAATCGACTCCCCCTAAAAATGAGTTTGGGCCGCTATAAAAAAATACGTGTCGAATTAATTTTCGTTCTTAACAACATATCCAAATTTCATGAAGATCGAAGGGTGACACCAGGGAGACTTCCCTTGTAAGTCTGCTTTGAAGACTTTCAGTTCTTTCAAATGAAATTAAGTTTTCTTTTATCAACCAGTCAATTAAGTTTGTTGTCATTATTTTAAAGCTAATTTCACAATTAAATTTTAAAATCTGCTGAATATTTATCTTCTGCTCAAATATGTGATACAAAAATATCTCGAAAGCCTTAGTTATTTGTTTAAATTTTTTAACGCTTTAAGAGACTTAAACCTATTCTAAGATTTTAGTTAATATTTAAAACTTTTTACTATAGATTTTTTTAAAAAAAAAGCTCTTTTCCAGAGAAATACAAAAAAGTCTACTTTGCTATAAAAATTTCTTGTGAAACTTTGTAAGCTAACAAAAAGCTGCGGTTAACAAATTAAAAAAAACAAATCAAAATTTTATGACAAATACATTTCTAGGAGAGCTTTAAACAGTTAATTCTCATTTGAGTGTTATGTTCTAAATTTGGTTTTAAGAACTTTATCTACAAAAAGCTTAAGAAAGATCCTTATTTTTATCTTTTACTTTTAAATAACAATTAATTAAAAAGAAAAACTTTGCTAAAGAGTGAATGAGTATTTTTTTATTAAAAGTTTTTTTTTAGCAAATTAGAAAAGACAAGTTTCTTTAAAGCGTTTTTTGAGTTAAAGTTGTAAAGCACCAAAGCTTTTAGCATTCAATACCTTTTAACCCTTTTACTACGTAATTACAAATAAAAAAGTCCCATTTTTTATGAAAAAATTTAAATAATCGGTTTTTCAAAAGACGAATAAATTTTGTTGTTCGGTTTTCGGACGTAATTACTCTTCTTACGCAAACATAGTTAAAAATTGTAAATTAAGTTCCATAATTCAGTTTAAACGTCAATAGCATTTCGATTCAAAAAACTTTTAAAAGCTTTGTTCAAAAATTTTTTGTTTTTTCAAAGCTTTAAAATAAGCATAACTTTTCAAAGCTTTAAAATAAGCATAACACTCAAAACAAATCTTGTAAAATGACAAAAAAAAACTATCGTAAAATAATTTTTTGCTACCTATTAAATTTTACAAGGACTTCTCGTGACTTAACTTGATTTTGTGCTACTTCCTATTTTACAAGAATTTCTAATTGAAATTACGAGCTTTTTGTTATTTTACAAGCTTTTTACCAATAAAATTGTACAAGGAATTCTCATGACTAGATTATTTTTGTAAAATTACCTTGGAAATTAAGACATTTACGAAAAAAAAATTTAAAATTCCAAAAAAAAATTTAAATTTTTTTTTATGTTAAAAAGCAATAAAACCTGTCAAATATTGGTAAAATGGGATTACGGGACATTTTCTAGTAATTTGACAAGGTTTTTTTTAGTGTAACAAAGTTTCTAGTAAAAACTACTATCACAGAAACAAAAATGTCAGTTGTTTTTAATGAATATGATGTCGATCCCTTAACAACTTCTGATTAAAGAAAGCACTATGTAAAATCTGAAGTATGCTTTTAAAGCTTTCAATTTTTTTTTTCTTTCTCTCGCTTTTTCTTTGTTAACAAAAGCTGTATATAAAATCTTAAGTCTGTTTTTAAAGCTCTAAGTCTTTCTCTCTCGCTCTTTTTTGTAATTATTAAAAATGAGTTTAAGAATTCAAAAAAAAAAAATTATATATGTTTGCTTTAAAAAAAAGCACTTTGTGAATTCTGAAGTATACTTTAAAATCGGTTTTTTCTCTCGATCTTTCTTCATTATCAAAAGCTCTAACAATAAGTAAAAGCTTAACCCCCAGTTTCTGTAATACGAACGCCATTCGTTCGTGACGAATTTGTGTGTATTTTGTTATTGTAACAAAAACAAAATACATGCAAATTCGAATGGCTTTCGTATTACAGAAACTGGGGGTAAGTCTATTTTAAAAGCTCTTTCTTCTCTTCAAAAACTCACTTTGTTTGGTGTTTGTACATATATTTCAACATGATTTTTAAAAATCAAAAAAAATATTTTATATTCGTTCGCTTTAATAACGAAAAAAAGCTTAATTCACTTAATAACAACCAAAGTCCTTAAAACATTTACATTTTTTGTTTTGTTCAAAAAAAAAAAAAAAATTACTATATAAAACATTTTAGATGTTTTTTATTATAATTTGTATAAACAAACTAAAATTGTGAAAAATAATTTGCTAATCATATATAAATTTGTTTATTTTTTTTTTTATATATGAAATGTTTACTTTTGCATGCCTTCCGTTCCAATATTTCCGTTTAATAAAATATCAAAAAAAAATATAAAATATACATATAACAATTCAATAAATAAAAATTTGTGTAACTGCTTAAACTCTCGATCTTGATGTCTACCGATTAACGTTTATACTTTGTAAGCTATAATTTATTTTTAACAAAAAAAAAATTTTGTAATTTTTTATGTAGATATTTTTCAATTTTATTTTGTAGTTGTTTTTCGATTTTTTTTTATTTAGAACATTTTAATGAAAAAATGTGTATTAACTTTTGTTAATTTTCTTTAAAATTCCTTTAATGGAATTATCATCAGGTGGTGCAGTGTTAATTGAAGGTGTTTTATTCCGGGCAAAATATTTGGGCTCCACACAATTAGTGTGCGAGGGACAACCTACCAAGTCAACTAGAATGATGCAAGCTGAAGAAGCTGTTTCAAGAATTAAGGTGGGTCAAAAATAATTTTTTGGTTTTTAGGATTTACGTTATTTTCTTCAAAATTTCATTACATTTTTGCTTTAGATACAAAATATTTTTATTATAATTTTTTTCGTTGGTAGTGAGAATATTGGCCTGATACCTGCTAATCATCACTATTTTTTTTATTTTTTTTAAATAAATATCACATATTGGGAAACATTTCACAAATATCCACACAGAAAAAAAAATTTTGCTTATATTAAAGTTTAAAAATTATACATAAGGATTTTTTTGATATGGACATTTGTAGAATTTCTTCCCATTAATTTTCTTACTTCTCCCCACATATTTTAATTTATAAATATATGATTTAAAATTAGCTTAAGATAATGTATCTCATTTTAACACGTGTTATTTAAAAAATTGGTGATCTATGTGAAGTGGCAAACAATTTGTTCAAACACTCAAAAGAAAAACTCTGTCAAAAAATCTGTAAAACAACTTTCAATTTGAATTAGCAATCTTTTAGCAGATTGTTCTGCTGAGAAGGATATTTTTAGTAAAATCTCTGTCATTCAGTTTAAGAAAATAACAGACATTTTACTATGTTTATACTGATTTTGTTTGCTGAATTTCATTATTTTTTCAAGAAATTTTTTTATATAAAAAAAAAAGCAGAACAGATTGTCAGCAGATTGCTCTGCTGAAATCAGCAGATTGCTCTGCTGAAATCAGCAGATTGTTCTGCTGAAATCAGCAGATTATTCTGCTGAAATCAGCAGATTGTTCTGCTAAAATCAGCAGATTTTTCTGCTAAAATCAGCAGATATTTCTGCTAAAATCAGATTTCTCTGCTGTCGAACAACACACATGTTTAATAACTAAAACGCCAGATAAAAGTATAAGCTTCCGTAGCCTAGTGGTTAAGAAGTGTACTTTCAAATCGGAAGGTGGCAAGTTCGATGCTGGCTGGCGGCGTATGTTTTTTTTTTTTTCTTGTTATATTTATTAACCTCTTATGACAGATATTTAGCAAACCGTGTCTGCTAAAATCAGCAGATTTCTCATATGGCTCAAAATGGGTGTATTTTCAGCAGATTTTTCTGCTGATTGGACAGAGAATTTATTTTGAGTGAATCAATCAAACAAAACTGTTTGATTTCGAAACATTTTTCTTTAACAATCATAATAAAACTGTACAGAATATAAAATTATCTACAAAATGTTTCTTAATATTTTTTCGTATCTGTCACCGTTTTTGAGATATTGAAGTCAAAATTCACAAAAGATTTTGTTCAGTTTTTTTGCTAAAATCTCGCTTGATATGAGTGGTACGCTTTAAAAGTCTATTAAAAAAAAACCTGTAGAATATAAAATTATGTAAAATTTCTCTCTCTAATTTTGTTCGTATTCCTCACCGTTTTTGAGATATGGGCGAACTTTAATTTCTGAACATAATAGGGACACGAAATAATGACACCAAACAGAAAAGGCCATGTCTTTAAAACGTGTATTACTAAACCGATCGACCTAGAATTACTTTTTGAGTCGATTTAGCGACGGTTTAAGCAATTTTCAATCAATTGACTTGAAATTTGAAAAATAAGTTTTTTGTCTTATACATATTATACTTGGTATTCGATTGAAATTTTGCAGGTAATTTTTGTATTCACAAATCACTATTCCAAATTTTAAAGGAATCGGACCAATTTTCCCTATACAGACTATCCACCCGATATTCACACTAAATTCCTAAAAACTCATAAAATTAGGAAATATTTGCTTAAAGTTGTGTATGTACCCAGGCAGAAATTACGACTCTTCTAAAAATACAACACCACTATTGCATTGGATATACAAAAATACGACTTTAAAAATTCAATACCGTGAAAAAACAAAATCAATACCATTACAACATTGGATTTTCAAAGAACCAATAACTTATAAGCGTTTGAAATTACTATCAAAAAAGGTTAACTTTGGTAAACTATTACAAAATTTCTGATTTTATTTATTTATTTCTTTATACCTTTTTTAACAATAGAAAACATTTTTTTTTCCACTCAAACTGTGTGTGTTTTCTACACTAATTAAAGATCTAACGAAAGATACTTAGAGAATTAGAATTAGATTAAAGAGGCCCTTTGCACTGCGACCAGAAATATCTATTGTGCAGCCTAAAAAGGGATCCCTAAATGTTCAGGCTTTTAATAAAGCCGAGAATCCCATTTGGCAGAGAGCTTCACACGTCGGTCGGAGATATTAAGTGTCCCCTAGATGAAGAAGTCTTCTACCAGTCAGTCTTGGGCATGTACAAAGTATATGTTCTGCTGTCTCCTCCTCTATCTCGCAGAATCTGCACCTATCCGTGTCAGATAGATTTTTCTTTCTAAGTTGGTAACGTAGGATACAATGTCCAGTTAGGTAGGACGTTAGGATTCGTAGATCCTTTTTGTCTAAAGACAGTAATCGTTTAGATACAGTGTTTGATGGAATTATGAATCTATCTGCCTGCCGCTGCCCAGCGCAATAGTTCCAATGTTCCATGAACTTAGATTTACTCCATATTTTGAGTTTTTCCCTAACATGTCCCGATGGCAAACCAAAGAATGGTTCAGGGTCAATAAAGGGTCGCCTGGCACCACAATTTGCCAAACAGTCAGCGCGTTCGTTTTCCGTGTGACCCTCATGTCCCGGAATCCATACGAGTGTCGTTATGTCGTCTTAGTTCGTTAAGTGACTCAATGCAGTTCATGACCAGTCCGGATGTCACCTCATTAGCTATTAGAGCTTTTAGTGCAGCCTGACTGTCAGACATTATGTATATATGGGAACCATTTCTTTTCCTACGAAGACATTCGGTTACACATACATGAATGGCATATAGTTCCGCCTGAAATATTGATGGGGATTTCCCCATGGGTAGAGCGCGTTTTAAATTTGGTCCGAATATCCCCACCCCTGTATCCTTATTGGTTTGCTTGGACCCGTCAGAATACCATATTATGGAATTTGGTTCTGGGTCCCAGGTCATGTTTGACCACACGTTCCGTTCAAGGATTTTAGTGTCAAAGTTTCTAATAAATACTTGTGTCGGTAAAATTCTGTCCATGACCTTCAAAATAGGGTCATCAATGAAGAATTTTGCAATTCTCAAATGTCCCCGTAAGTCACCTTCCTTCATATTACCAAGTTCCGTCAGCCTTAGGGCGCTTTTTAATGCATTCTCCATTACAGAAATGTGCAATGATGGAATGTTAAGTAGGGCCCCGATGGCATAAGTTGGGCATGTTTTGCCAGCACCGGTAATGCCAATGCAGACGAGTCTGTAGACTTTATCTAATATAGTTCTGACTGTACTTTGTTTCAACTTGGGCCACCATACTAGAGCAGCGTATGTTAGCATAGGTTGAAAGACCAGAAAATCATGTGCGGTTTCAGTCCCCATGTTTTCCCAAAAAGTCTCTGACAGGCATAGGTAGCTCTTGTGGCCTTTATGGCTAAATTATTTAGATGTTGGTTCCATAACAAGGTTTTATTCAATGTAATCCCAAGGTATTTAACCTCATCTGAAAATCCTATAGTTATGCCATTCAAAGTTGGCATGGTAAGTTTTAATTTTCTTTTCCTAGTGAACGGTACTAGTATAGTTTTGGATGGGTTAATTGATAACCCCTTTGACTGACACCAATTTTGAGTCATATCGAGAGCTTGCGGTCCGAGATAGTCGGATCATGCCAGCCAGAGACGACAATAACAAGATCGTCAGCGTAGCCGAAGGTCTTAAAACTATGACCAAAGTCCACAACAAAGGTGATAATACACCACCTTGTGGGCATCCCCTTGTAGCGTTGATGGTCATAGATGTGCCGCCAAGATCAAACGAAATCACTCTGGATGTTAACATCTCCAGAGTCCAATTTATTATAAGTCTAGGAATATCCTTTCTCATCACAGCTTTCTTAATAGCATCATAAGATGTATTATCGAAAACTCCTTGTATATCGAAAAAGGCACAGACGGCATTTTTTTTTTGCTTCTATGGCCTTTTCAATCGTTCTGGCAACATGATGTACTCCAGTTTCAGTAGATTTACCCGGTTGATATGCAAATTGGAACCTATGTATCGGTTTGCTATTCAAACAGGTTTCTCTGATAAAGCAGTCCAATAGTTTTTCCATAGTTTTAAGAAAGAATGAGCTGAGACTAATTGGCCTATATGATTTAGCCAGTTGTGCAGATTTCTTCCCTGCCTTAGGTATAAATACCACTTTTACCTCTCTCCAAGGTTCCGGGACGTAGCCAAATAGAAGGCTAGATCTAAATAATCTTATCAGTTGAGGAATGATAATATCCATTCCCCTCTCAAGTAGACATGGGTAGATCCCGTCCGGACCCGGTGATTTGAAGGAGGAAAACTTACTGATCGCCCATTTAACTCGTTCACTTCTGAATATGTTGTTCGTTTAGCGAATATCACGACCAGTCAAAGACGGAGTTCTTGTAACTGGTAATGGTTCACTAACGGACATGCATCCTGGAAAATGAGTTTCCAAAAGAAGTTTACAAGTTTCAAGAGGAGATTCAGTATAAGACCCATTTTCTTTTTAAAGTACATAGGCCATTTGAATGGTCTTGAGAGAGGGCTTTTTGCAGTCGCACTGCTTTTGGAAGATCATTTATTTTCTCACAGTAGTCGCGCCACGTAGTCCTCTTGGATCGTCGAATTTCCCTATTGTATTCAGTTAGTGTCCTCCTATAGGTGGCCCATTCACCTGTTTGCTTGGCCCTATTGAATAATCTCCTAGCCTCCTGCCTTAGCTGTTCAAGACCGTTGTTCCACCATGGAACATCCCTCTTAACCTTCCTGGTCTTAAGTGGACTGCTACTTTCATAAGCTAGTGTCATATTTGAATGCAATTCGATACTTCCCTGATTTATCTCATATGTACTCCTAATGAGTCCGGTCGATTGATCAACGTCGGTTGATTGTTACGATAATTATCCCAGTTAGTCTTCCTAGGATTGCGATAAGTCTGGTCTGATTCCACTGCACTGACCAGGTCGAATACCAAATATTGGTGATCCGACATGGACAGTGCATCAGAAACATGCCAGTTTGAGATGGAGAACGCTATATTGGAGCTAGCCATAGTGAGGTCCAAGACCTCAGATCTAACAGCATTTCTGAACGTTGGTTCATCTCCTCAATTCGCAATGTTAATATTATTGTTAAACACAAATTCTAAAAGCGACTCACCTCTTTTATTTATATCCGTACTCCGCCAGTTGGTGTGATGCGCATTTGCATCACAGCAGAGAATCCAGCTCAGATTATTTACTCGGCAATATTCCACGAAGTTTAATACTTCCGTGGTTGGTGCCGTATCAAACTTACCTGGCATATTGGCGGAGGCTAGTACCACCTCGTGATCCCCTGAGAGGGAGGGCACCATTGCCCTGATTGCCACCAAGTCCCCAAGTTTGAACTCTGAAATTGGAAGATATGTTAGATTATTTCTAATGAAAATGGCCGTCCTCGGCCTCTCGTGGTTTGAGTTATAAATGAGCTTACCTTTTTGGGCGGTGACGAAAGATACTTATTTCTTGCTTGTTTTTTGAGTGTATTATAAAAATTCCAAGCGCATATGTCTTTTTACAAATTCTTTAAGAACCCTTTTATTTAATTTATCATCATTCAAATTAAATTAAAATAATAACCAACTTAATATCTATCTTATATTTTTTTATATATATACGAAAAATCATGGATCTTATATTATGGCCTACTTTTTTTGAAACATCTCGCAAATAGGCTTTGGTAAGTAAAAGTCGTCATTATGCAGCACTATTTTTTATAAATGTTTTATTTTTTAATTTTATCACTCAGCATTGCTTTAAAATTCTTTTGTTACAATCAACACCATAATTGTATTAGTTAAATATTAGACAACTCTTTTAAATCTGATATATAATCATTATTATATCTTCCTTTTTTCAGGCTCCCGATGGTGATGTACAACCCAGTACCGAAGTAGATTTATTTATATCAACTGAAAAAATTATGGTTTTAAATACGGATTTAAAAGAAATTATGATGGATCATGCTTTACGTACCATATCCTATATAGCCGATATCGGGGACTTAGTAGTATTAATGGCTCGTCGTCGTTTTGTGCCTCAAGATATTGATGATGCGCCCAAACCGAATAGAACTCCGAAAATGATTTGTCACGTGTTTGAAAGTGATGAAGCCCAATTTATAGCACAGTCTATCGGTCAAGCCTTCCAGGTAGCCTATATGGAATTTCTAAAAGCTAACGGTATCGAAGATCATCGATTTGTTAAAGAAATGGACTATCAAGAGGTGTTGAATAGTCAGGAAATATTTGGTGATGAATTGGAAATTTTCGCTAAAAAAGAACTACAAAAAGAGGTGGTAGTACCGAAGGCTAAAGGTGAAATACTGGGTGTGGTCATAGTAGAGTCCGGTTGGGGTTCTATGTTACCTACGGTCGTTATAGCAAATCTAATGTCTACTGGAGCAGCGGCACGATGTGGTCAACTTAATATCGGTGATCAATTGATAGCAATTAATGGTTTAAGTTTAGTCGGTTTACCGTTATCAACATGTCAGAATTATATTAAAAATACTAAAAATCAAACTGTGGTAAAATTCACTGTTGTGCCGTGTCCACCGGTGGTAGAGGTGAAAATAAAAAGACCCGAAACTAAATATCAACTAGGTTTCAGTGTACAAAATGGTGTGGTAAGTAGATTTAATGAAATTATAAATTAAAATTTTTCATAACAAGTTTTTGTGTTTTCAAAAATACAATTCTAGATTTGTAGTTTATTAAGAGGAGGCATTGCCGAAAGAGGTGGCGTTCGTGTGGGCCATCGTATTATAGAAATAAATAACCAAAGTGTAGTGGCGGTACCTCATGAAAAAATTGTAAATCTTTTAGCAACTTCAGTTGGAGAGGTAAGATATACTTTTTTTTTTAAATATATGTAGTTTGTTAAGTTATTTAGAGAATTTCCCGGAACGGAATTTCCTGAGAATTCCCGACATTTTTTAATCCCGAAATACCAGAAAATAGAGCCGGAGTTCCTTCATTTTTATACACTCCAACCACAGTATGGGGATATACTCACTTTGTCATTTCGTTTGTAACGCATCGAAATATCGGTCGGGGACCCCATAAATAGACATAAACAAAGACATTCTGTGAATGTCCGTCCGTCCGTCTGTTTGTAGATGGCACGATGCAGTCCAAAATAAAAGAGCTATCCTCCTGAAATTTAGCATGAATATGTCTTATGGTCCTTGGCCGGTTAAGTTCGGAAATGGGCAAAATCGGACAATGGGGAAAAAGTTCCCCCTTGAAGAACTGAACCAACCTCTGAAAAAATACCCTTTTTTACATGTTTTTTGTATTTTTGTTAAATAAATGAAACATTTGGTATATTTATCGCGATAGGAAGGTGCTCTCAACGTCCTCCACTGACCCCATCACCCCCCCCCCCCCAAAATACGCCTTGACAATTTTTTATTTTTTTACATTTTGGAGGGTAAAAAGATTCGGCCCAGCCGAATTTAACACTCTCACTTGAATAACTAGCAAGTTACCTGTTATGTTAAATACCGGATAATAAAAGGATCAGTATTACCCTTCCGATTTCAAAAAAAAATCCCCTACGTAGTCTTTGTGGACGTTTAAGTCTTCCATAAAAAAAATATTCCAATGAATAATTTAAACACTAAAATTTGAATAACTTCGCTGGTACGTTATCATGTTCCTTCCGGGGAAAAAATATATTGACAATTTTTGAGCCCTTATGTCGGGATTTTGGATTTTGAGTGATTAAATATTTCAGTGAAAAAAGAAATTGGGGAAATAAATAAGTTTGAGTAAAAAAATATATAGACGGAAAAAATATGGAGTAAAAAAACTTAAACACGAAAAATTTTACTTAGTAAAAAATATCATTCCGTTCTACTCCATTTCATTTCCAATTCCATCTCCTTCTAAGGTCATTATTATAGGAACAAAAAAAGGACCAAAAGTACACTTTATTATCCCCATTAGAAACGGAATTTCCAAAAAGTACCTCTCCCAGAATTTTTTTCGTCACCGAAGGCTCCTATAATCCATATTTCAATTATCTGGGATCATTGTTTCAGCAAACTCGAAACGTGGATGCTATCCAGCATCAGTTTACAAAAAATACAAGTGTTTATTAACAAATGCCTGCGAAAATACTTAAAATATTTTGGCCGAGAGTGATATCTAATGAAGACCTGTGGCGACAATAAGACATTGAGAAATGTGAACTAATTATAAAACGAAGGAAGTGGAATTGGGTGGGACATATCCTACGAAAAAGTCCAGATGACGTAGCCAGAATGGCACTAGAATGGAATCCACGTGGCAGCAGAAACCGTGGAAGACCAAAAACAACATGGCGAAGACAAATTATAATTGAAGCCAACAAGCTAAATAAAGGATGGCACGAAGTCAAAACACTTGCGCAAAATCGTTCGATGTGGAGATGCTTTGTCGATGACCTATGCTCCCTTGCGGAGTAAGGACTTGATGATGACGATTGTTTCAGCAAATATTAAAAGTACAAAAAGTATACTTTTTATCCCCTTAAGAAACGGAATTTTCAAAAAGTACTTTTCCCAATCTTTTTTTTCACCGAAGGATTTTACACTTCAAATTTCAATTTTCTGTGACCATTAATCAGAAAAAAAATACACTTTTTTACCCCTTTTAACCCCTTTATTTTCCGAGAGGGAACCTTTTCAAATTTCAGGTTTTTTTCAAGAAATAAAAAAGTACCAAAAAGTTTACTTTCGGTACTTACAAAAGGTACTTTTTATAGAAGGTACTTTTTATAAAATATATTTTTTATAAAAGGAAAAAAATACACTTTTTTACCCCTTTTAACCCCTTTATTTTCCGAGAGGGAACCTTTTCAAATTTCAGGTTTTTTTCAAGAAATAAAAAAGTACCAAAAAGTTTACTTTCGGTACTTACAAAAGGTACTTTTTATAGAAGGTACTTTTTATAAAATATATTTTTTATAAAAGGTACTTTTTATAAGGTACTTTTAATAAAATTTACTTTTTTTAAAAGGTACTTTTTATAAAATGTACTTTTTATAAAAGGTACTTTTTACAAAAGGTACTTTTTATAAAAGGTACTTTTTATAAAAGGTACTTTTTATAAAAGGTACTTTTTATAAAAGGTACTTTTTATAATAGGTACTTTTTATTAAAGGTACTTTTTATAAAAGGTACTTTTTGAAAATTTACTCTTTACAAAAGGTACTTTTTATATAAGGTACTTTTTATAAAAGTTACTTTTAATAAAAGGTACTTTTAATAAAAAGTACTTTTAATAAAAGGTAATTTTAATAACCCGGGTAAAAATGAAATATATATGATCATATATGAAGATATATGGATCATATATGAATTTATATAACCATATATTATCATATATAACTCCATATATGTTTATATATGATCGGATCCGTAAATTGGCCCGATATGAGCCCATATCAAGCCAATTTACGGATCCGATCATATATAAACATATATGGAGTCATATATGATAATATATGGTTATATAAATCCATATATGATCCATATATCTTCATATATGATCATATATATTTCATTTTTACCTTTTAAAAGGTACTTTTTATAAAAGTTACTTTTTATATATGGTACTTTTTATAAAAGGTAATTTTTATAAAAGGTACTTTTTATAAAAGGTACTTTTTATAAAAGGTACTTTTTATAAAAGGTACTTTTTATATAAGGTACTTTTTATAAAAGGTGCTTTTAATAAAAGGTACTTTTAATAAAAGGTACTTTTTATAAAATGTACTTTTTATAAAAGGTACTTTTTATAAAAGGTACTTTTTATAAAAGGTACTTTTTATAAAAGTTACTTTTTATAAAAGGTACTTTTTATAAAGGTACTTTTTATAAAAGGTACTTTTTATAAAAGGTACTTTTTATCAAAGGTACTTTTTATAAAAGATACTTTTTATCAAAGGTACTTTTTATAAAAGGAACTTTTTATAAAAGGTACTTTTTATAAAAGATACTTTTTATAAAAGGTACTTTTTATAAAAGGTACTTTTTTATAAAAGGTACTTTTTATAAAAGGTACTTTTTATAAAAGGTACTTTTTATAAAAGGTACTTTTTATAAAAGGTACTTTTTATAAAAGGTATTTTTTATAAAAGGTACTTTTAATAAAAGGTACTTTTTATGAAAGGTACTTTTTATAAAAGGTACTTTTTATTAAAGGTACTTTTTATAAAAGGTACTTTTTATAAAAGGTACTTTTTATAAAAGGTACTTTTTATAAAAGGTACTTTTTATAAAAGGTACTTTTTATAAAAGGTACTTTTTATAAAAGGTACTTTTCATAATAGGTACTTTTTATAAAAGGTACCTTTTTATAAAAGGTAATTTTTATAAAAGGTACTTTTTATAAAAGGTACTTTTAATAAAAGGTGCTTTTAATAAAAGGTACTTTTTATAAAAGGTACTTTTTATAAAAGGTACTTTTTATAAAAGGTACTTTTTATAAAAGGTACTTTTTATAAAAGGTACTTTTCATAATAGGTACTTTTTATAAAAGGTACCTTTTTATAAAAGGTACCTTTTTATAAAAGGTAATTTTTATAAAAGGTACTTTTTATAAAAGGTACTTTTAATAAAAGGTGCTTTTAATAAAAGGTACTTTTTATAAAAGGTACTTTTTATAAAAGGTACTTTTTATAAAAGGTACTTTTTATAAAAGGTACTTTTTATAAAAGGTACTTTTTATAAAAGGTACTTTTTATAAAAGTTACTTCCCGAGTAAAAAAGATTATATATAATTTTACTTATTTTTATATAAACATATATTATTTGATAAATTTATTCGTAAATTGTTTTGCTATCATATAAGATTATATATATTTGCATTTCGTATTTTTTTCTTATATAAAATTACATAAAAGAAAATGTTAAGTTCCCGAGTAAAAAAAAGTTATATGACGCCATATTTAATTATATATGAACAGATATGCTTTTATGTAAATCCATATTAATTTTGATCCGAAAATTGGCGGATCGAATATTATACGATTATATCAAATTCTATTATTTTTGATAAAATAATATCAAATTTGATTAAGTTTGATCCCAAAAATGGGTCTATCCAATTGTATTAAATCATATCTTATCTGTTAAAATTAGATAAATTCTTATATTATTAGATGAAATGTGGTAAAATTTTTTTGGAATTTTAAACGTGAAATTAGAAATTATTTTATCAGATTGGATACATTATCAATTAGAAGAGGTTTTATTGCATTCTTCGGAATTTTTTCGGGACTTAGCAAATTATTAAAAATTTGCCAATTTTTTTTCTAATATCATTTTTAAGGGATTTAAAAATTCCAAAAATGTTTGTGTCTTAGAAAATTTAAAAACATTTTTTCGGAACTCAAAAATTTTTCAAAAAAATAAAATTTCTCCAAAAAACATTTCCAATGATTTTTTTACTCCAAAAAAATTGCCAAAAAAAAATTTGTGTCCGGGACTTTGGAAAATTTTCATAAAATTTTTTATGACTTGAAAATTTTTTAACTTTTTTTTTTATTTTCCGGGACTTAGAAAATTTAGAAATTTTTTTTTGGATATATGTAATTATAAATAAAATCATATATCTTTTTATCTGCCATATCAAAAAATTCCCGATCATATATGTCATATCTAATTTCATATAGATCGGTATATAAATAGATATGAATATGTATGTTATCATATTAAAAAATAAGGAAAAATACAATGCTATATATAAACTTATATGTCCATATCAAAGTTCATGCATAACCATATATAAATTTAAATAATTATATATTAGCATATATGATTATATCATATCTTTTTTACTCGGGTTGTACATAATAACATATGATTAAAGTTAGTTTATATAATTTCATATGAAATATAAAATTCTGTCTGTTTTTTTATATAATTTAATATAACAAAATATTTGAAGACATTTTATATAAAACTTTATGCAACTTTTTTCTGAATCATATGTAATCTTATATGAGTAAAATTAAAAAAAAAAATCTAAGTCCTTTATATATAATTTGATATAACTTTTGAAAATTTTTCTGAGTCCAGAATTTTTTTTTTTTTTAATTCCAAACCTAAACCTTAAACATTTGTTTTAAAAATTTTATGTTATTATATATAATGCAAAATTTATGAAAAAAATCTAAGTTCTTTATATATAATTTAATATAATTTTTTTTGGGTTTTTTTTGGTTTTTTTTTATTTAATTATATATAATTGCATAAATTTTTCTAAAAAAGGGGCCAATTTTCGCATCAAATCATATAAAATTATATGAAAATCACATCAAATTATATCAAATTTAATGCAACTTTATATGGTTTTATCGACTCATTTTTCGCATCAAATTCTATATGAATATATATGATGTCTTTATATAATTAAATATAAACATATATAATCTTTTTTACTCGGGTTTTTATAAAAGGTACTTTTTATAAAGGTACTTTTTATAAAAGGTACTTTTTATAAAAGGTACTTTTTATCAAAGGTACTTTTTATAAGAGATACTTTTTATCAAAGGTATTTTTTATAAAAGGAACTTTTTATAAAAGGACCTTTTTATAAAAGGTACTTTTATAAAAGATACTTTTTATAAAAGGTACTTTTTATAAAAGGTACTTTTTTATAAAAGGTACTTTTTATAAAAGGTACTTTTTATAAAAGGTACTTTTTATAAAAGGTACTTTTTATAAAAGGTACTTTTTATAAAAGGTACTTTTTATAAAAGGTACTTTTTATAAAAGGTACTTTTTATAAAAGGTACTTTTTATAAAAGGTACTTTTTATAAAAGGTACTTTTTATAAAAGGTACTTTTTATAAAAGGTACTTTTTATAAAAGGTACTTTTTATAAAAGGTACTTTTTATAAAAGGTACTTTTTATAAAAGGTACTTTTTATAAAAGGTACTTTTTATAAAAGGTACTTTTTATAAAAGGTACTTTTTATAAAAGGTACTTTTTATAAAAGGTACTTTTTATAAAAGGTACTTTTTATAAAAGGTACTTTTTATAAAAGGTACTTTTTATAAAAGGTACTTTTTATAAAAGGTACTTTTTATAAAAGGTACTTTTTATAAAAGGTACTTTTTATAAAAGGTACTTTTCATAATAGGAACTTTTTATAAAAGGTACTTTTTATAAAAGGTACCTTTTTAAAAAAGGTGCTTTTTATAAAACGTACTTTTTATAAAAGGTACTTTTTATAAAAGGTACTTTTTATAAAAGGTACTTTGTATAAAAGGTACTTTTTATAAAAGGTACTTTGTGTAAAAGGTACTTTTTATAAAAGGTACTTTTTATAAAAGGTACTTTTTATAAAAGGTACTTTTTATAAAAGGTACTTTTTATAAAAGGTACTTTTTATAAAAGGTACTTTTTATAAAAGGTACTTTTTATAAAAGGTACTTTTTATAAAAGGTACTTTTTATAAAAGGTACTTTTTATAAAAGGTACTTTTCATAATAGGTACTTTTTATAAAAGGTACTTTTATATTTTTATAAATATATATACTTTTGTATTTTTATTTTTATAAAAGGTACTTTTTATAAAAGGTACTTTTAATAAAAGGTGCTTTTAATAAAAGGTACTTTTTATAAAAGGTACTTTTTATAAAAGGTACTTTTTATAAAAGGTACTTTTTATAAAAGGTACTTTTTATAAAAGGTACTTTTTATAAAAGTTACTTTTTATAAAAGTTACTTTTTATAAAAGGTACTTTTTATAAAGGTACTTTTAATAAAAGGTACTTTTTATCAAAGGTACTTTTTATAAGAGATACTTTTTATCAAAGGTACTTTTTATAAAAGGAACTTTTTATAAAAGGACCTTTTTATAAAAGGTACTTTTTATAAAAGATACTTTTTATAAAAGGTACTTTTTATAAAAGGTACTTTTTATAAAAGGTACTTTTTATAAAAGGTACTTTTTATAAAAGGTACTTTTTATAAAAGGTACTTTTTATAAAAGGTACTTTTTATAAAAGGTACTTTTTATAAAAGGTACTTTTTATAAAAGGTACTTTTTATAAAAGGTACTTTTTATAAAAGGTACTTTTTATAAAAGGTACTTTTTATAAAAGGTACTTTTTATAAAAGGTACTTTTTATAAAAGGTACTTTTTATAAAAGGTACTTTTTATAAAAGGTACTTTTTATAAAAGGTACTTTTTATAAAAGGTACTTTTTATAAAAGGTACTTTTCATAATTGGTACTTTTTATAAAAGGTACCTTTTTATAAAAGGTGCTTTTTATAAAACGTACTTTTTATAAAAGGTACTTTTTATAAAAGGTACTTTTTATAAAAGGTACCTTTTTATAAAAGGTGCTTTTTATAAAACGTACTTTTTATAAAAGGTACTTTTTATAAAAGGTACTTTTTATAAAAGGTACTTTGTATAAAAGGTACTTTTTATAAAAGGTACTTTTTATAAAAGGTACTTTTTATAAAAGGTACTTTTTATAAAAGGTACTTTTTATAAAAGGTACTTTTTATAAAAGGTTTTTTTGATAAAAGGTACTTTTTATAAAAGGTACTTTTTGTTAAAGGTACTTTTTATAAAAGTTACTTATTATAAAAGGTACTTTTTAAAAAAGGTACTTTTTATAAAATGTACTTTTTATAAATGGTACTTTTATAAAAGGTACTTTTAAAAATTGCCAACACAAATGAATTAAAAACAGAAAAATAATTTTCTTGAAAATTATTCTATGAGAATATCATAGTTTTCATTAGTAAAGAAAATAATGACCTCAAGCTAGAATAAACCTACTCAAAATATAATATTTTAAAGGTCGAATAAAAACAATTTTTATTTTTTAATAAAAATGAATCAGAACTAAAATTAAAAATGTTTCTTTTTCTTTTAGATACTAATGAAAACAATGCCTACATCTATGTTCCGCCTATTAACTGGACAGGAAAATCCAATTTATATATAAATAGTTATTAAAATTTAAGTAAAAAAGGAAAACATTTAACCAAAAAAAGGTAAAGAAACCAAAAAGAACAACAAAAGTCTTTAGAATATTTAAGATACAAACATACTCGTAACAACTAAATATATATATTTAAATTGTAAATCTTGATCATAAACTATACAATACACATACAAACAATACTAATACTACTATACATACATATACATATATAAATTGTTAACTAATTAATTGAATTAAGAAAATTAATTGGAAAACATTTAGTATTAACCTTCTAAAACCGAAAAAAAATATATAATCTTATGTTAACAAAAAAAAATTTAAAAAAATAAAAAAATCTTTTTAATTATAGACGTCCATAAATAGAGCTAAAATTTTCAAAATGCTTTAGAAGTATTCAAAATAAAAAAAAAACACTAGTTCCACTTTGAAAAAATTTAAATCAATAAAAAAAAGTCATTTAAAACTATATTTACTATAAAAAAAAACAACAAAACACTCGCTTATTTTCATTTTCTTTTCTTAAAACCAAAAAAAAAATAATAAATTTTTTAGCATTTAAATTACAAACAACAAATAAAATGAACAAGAACAACAATGATGACCTTTTTGAATGGAAAATTTTAGCGTCCTTTTAACTGAAACAAACAAAAAATAAAATAATTAAAATACATAGTTAATGTGTAGCTTAGTATTTTTTAGTTTAAAGCGAATTCAATACAACTCCCCTTTCCCCCTTCCCATCCTGTAAACGTCCCCTCCCCCCCCCCCCCCCAAAAAAAAAATTCCTAACAAAATTTATAATTTTTTATAGCAAACGAAAGGATTTTTTTTTTTAAGAAATATTCTTAAGTAAAATTTTACATATGTGCGACATATATTTAAAGAAAAAGTGTTAACAGTTCGTCTAATAAATATTTAAAACACAAAATTTATATACCAAATATAATTTTGATAAAACCAAAAAGCAAAAGAATGATTCCAATTTCAAATCGGTAACAAAAATTAAAAAATATATCTGCGACAAATCATATTTACCAATTTTGATTCGTTGGACACGGATATCAAAAAAAAATTAAAATCGGTCGAACGGGTTAAGATATCGCTATTTGAAATTTTCAAAAAATTTCTGTTTTTTTCCTACGTTGAAGCAATTTAAAAAAAAAAAATCTTTCAAATAGCTTGAGACGTTTCATTTTAACCGTGGCGACCTTCGATCAAAGTTTTTGGAAAAATTTTTAACTAAAATTTTGAATTTTTTCAAAAATAAAAAAATAGCGATACATTATTTTTATTAATTTTGGCATGATTAATATGAATATTAAAAAATTTCCGAAATCGGTCGAGCGGTTTTCGAGATATTCCCATTTGAAATTTGTCAAACAATTTTCAAAACTGGCGGTTTTTTCTACGTTCAAGAAACTTGAAAAAAAAAAACATCTAAAAATGTGTATTTCCATTGACTCTATAGAGCTTGAGAAAAACTTTCATTTAGACTTGTGCATAATCGTTCAATTGATCGAGCGCTCATTTTCGTTCATTTCAGATAAAAGGCCTAGTTCGTTCTTCTAGTTTAATCGGTCATTTATTGTTTTCGTTCAACAGTTCGTGAACGAATCATTTTGATCATGTCTGTTATTCGTGCATCTAGTTAAAACCGGTCAATTTTTGTGTCCGTTCAACAGTTTGTGAACGAATAATTTTGATCATGTGAAAATATTAAAACTAGATGATATGTATTTTTAAAAAATGAGGAATTAAAAAAAGGAAACCAAAAAAAATAAATATATTTTGAATAAACGAAAAGAGCTGACATGAACGAACTAGATAAACCGTAGTTCTTTCGAGAACGACACAACTCTACTTTCATTTTAATTTATTTTGAGCCAAATAAGAACATTTAAGCCCATGGCGACCTCGAATCAGAGTTTAGGGTTTTTTAATACAAATCTTCTAAAAACCAAAACTTTGATCGAAGGGCGCCACGGGTTAAAATTATCGGATTTGGTTCAAATTAATTTTAAATGAATGTTTGTCTCAAGAAATGGTCAATGTAAAGAAATTTTGAGATTTTGGTTTACAAACTTTCTTGAACGTAGGACAAAACAGCATTTTTTTGCAAATTTCAACTAGCGATATCTCGAAAACCCTTCGACCGATTTTATTTTTTTGTTTTTTAATATTTGAGTTCAGCACATCAAAATTAATAAAAATGGTGTGTCTCAAGATATACAGTGTATATTAGAATCTGAGATGTTTTAGAATCTGAGATGTTTTCTATAGGAGAAATGTCTCAGAATCTGACACTTTTTCTATAGGAAAGATGTTTCAGAATTTGAGGAAAAATGTTTCAGAATCTAATAGGAATCCATAGGAAAAATGTCTACAGCTTTTTATTTAAAAGAAATTCAAAAATTCACGATTTTTCTTTAAGAAAAAAATCGTTGTACCTACAAACGTGATTATACTTGAACGATAAATATGTTATTCCATGCTTTTCGTTACATGAGTACAGCATCAGTGCTACTAAATTGGAGCTTTAAATATGTATATCCTCTTTTTTCGGACGATGGGTCAAGACCCAGTTGGGTTCCTTAAGAATCGTCATAGTTTTTGATCCAAAATGTTTGTCTGTTTCGCTCTACCTTGCTTAGTTTTTCAGATACCTGAAATTAGGGGACCACTGGGGTCTTGAGAATTTTAAAAACTCGATAACTTTAAAACTGTTACTCGGAGAGCTTTTGGGTATTTGGCGGTCTTGTTGTTCGTGTTTAGAGCTACAAAAATGTTGTGTTGTGTTGGCCATATTTACCGAGATATGAGCATTTTAAAATTTTCGGGAATGCCAACTTATTTAAATCCAAAGTTAGGACCCATTGGGGTCCACAGATGTGAAGAGAAATGGCGATACTATGATTATTCAAAGAACCAAAAATGGCCTCCATTTTGATCTATCTGGCTTACAAGGGAAGTCTCCCTGGTGTCACCCTCCGATCTTCATGAAATTTGTTAAGAACGAAAATTAATTCGACACGTATTTTGTTTAGCGGCCCAAACTCATTTTTAGGGGGGGTCGATTTGTATAGGGGAAAATTTACCTTTTTTAGTTTTTTGCGATTTACGCCTATTTAAACGAAATTAATATGGTATCCGAATTAAAGCATTTTGTATTTTTAGGTTATGTGTAATGTACCAACATTTTCATTCATAACTTTTGAACCGCTAAATTGATATCCAATCAAATGTAATACCAAACTTTTTGGGACAACAAAAAGTAAATATTTTTTGGTTTTCTGTAAAGACAGTTGAGCTCACCCGTGTAAAAAAAAAGTTATATCAAAACATATCTCCTTTGATAAAAACATATATGGATCATATCTAAATGGATATAATCAGATCTACTCCATATATATTCATATCTGCTTCAGATATGTTTTGATCCGTAAATTGAGTCTATCTGGCATATATGGCATATATGGCATATATGATCACACATTTTCAGATATGTTCATATATGTAAAATTGTCAGATAGACTCAATTTACGGATCAAAACATATCTGAAGCAGATATGAATATATATGGAGTAGATCTGATTATATCCATTTAGATATGATCCATATATGTTTTTATCAAAGGAGATATGTTTTGATATATTTTTTTTTTTTACACGGGAGGCTCTAATTATAATTATGTATTATAATTTTTTAATCATGCTATATATGGTTTGAATTGAGAAAGGTGTGAAAGAAAAATTTATTTTTCTAAAAATTTAAGACATCCTGGTTCGGTTTTTACTAGTTTCATATAATCCAGTTATTATAATCATCAGAAAAACTTTTAATGTCAAATTTATTCAGTTAATAGTCAATTTTATTCTATATGTGAAAATTATTAACAGATCGCAGCCGCCAGGGATTGAACCCATGATCTGTAATGTTTTTGCTATTAACTGCCTCTTAAATATGTTAGGTTAGGTTGGATGGGCGTCCACTAGACCGGGTCGAAAAAAAAAGTTCCCATTGGGCGCGCTTAATTTTAAAGCTTACCTCGAAAAAATTCCATAGCCAAAATATTAGATTTTTAGGTCGCGATTTGGTACCGCCGAAATTGTTTTTTGTTCATTGCTTTGTCATTTGATGTCCGATCGTTGTAAAAAAAAATTTGTTAGAAAGTCCTCAGCGAGTACTAAATTTGACCCATATCTGGTTTTGACCTCTGAGGTCACCTTCGTGTTATGAGTGTTAGTGCCAGTTTACAGAAGACGAACGATACACACGAACGAAAATTTTGCATGTGTTTTGTTATTGTAACAACAACAAAATACATATAAAATTTTCGTTCGTGTGTATCATTCGCCTTCTGTAAACTGGCACTAAGTTTCTCAGCTTTCTACCCACCTAAATGATTTTTATTTTTCCGTTAAATTATAGATTAAAAAAATTCATGAAATTCTTCCCTTAGAAGTACCCTCTTAAATTAATTAATAGTAAATTAATGTATGGTATCAGATTAAAGGCATTAAAAATACCTATCTCGTGGTGCTAACAACGGGCCAAAGAAGTTAATATTTTTCGACTTATTAACAAAAATGTCCTAAAATTTTGGTATTTTACACAATATGACGAAAAGTTGTGCGTATTTTGACACGTTCTTAGCACATGTAGATAGGTTTTCCAAAGACCTTTCATTTGGTATGTAACATGACTAGGTTTCTTTGCATAATATAGGAGATAAACGAAATAAACTAAAAAATGGCATTGTCTTCCCTCCTCCTTTTTACCCCCTAAATATGAATTTGGACCGCCAAAAAAAATACGTGTCCCTTCATTTTCCCAACTTTTAGTAAAATTAAACTAAATTGTGGGAAAATTTATAAACTATTTTGAAGAAAATTTTTCCAAAGTTTAAGTTAAGTCTTTTTTTTTTAGTGTAGGCTTTCAGATAAATCTGGTTTAACTAACTTTTAGATTTTTTTTTTTTAAATTGGCAAACAAAATTTGTAGAAATTTACTTACAAAAAATGTAACGTGTATTAAAATCGAAAATATCAAAACCGATACCACACTCACAAATGAAATGTAATCGAAAATATTCCAACAGTCTTTAGTAAATTTCAACCGAATTGTGATTGTAGCAACCACAAAAAAAGGTTCGAATATGTTTTTTCAATATTTTTTATACCCTCCACTTAGTGATAGAGGGTATATATAAGTTTGTCATTCCGTTTGTAACTTATCGAAATATCGGTCTGGGACCCCATAAAGAAGAAATTCTATCGATGTCCGTCTGTCCGTCGGTCCGTCTGTCTGTGGAAATGGTGATCACGACCAAAATACTACACGGATATGACTGAAACTTAACACATTTATTGGAAGTTCTCCTTAGAAGTTTGGTATTGCATTTGAGCGATATCGGTTCAGCGGTTAAAAAGTTATGAACGAAAATGTAGGGACACCTCAAAAAATTTTAGTACATTCAACATAACTTAAAAATACAAAATGCTTTAATTCGGCTGCTGGTTGACATATGTGAACATAATTGAACACCAAATGGTATTTAAACATGTACGATCATATTTTTTGACAAAAAAAGAAAAAAATCGAGGATTTTTTTTTAACAAAAATTTTTTTTTCGTGGAAATTTTTTTTAATTTTTTTTTTTTTAAGTAATTTCCTTTTAAAAAAAGTATTTTGCAATAATCTTTTTGAAATTGTGGAGGGTATCACTACATTCGGCAAAGCCGAATTTAACTTTTTTACTTGTTTTACTTTGGAATCATTCTAAAATGCAATAATGAAAACGTATCAAACGTATTTGATATTTAACAATAAATCCGCTATATATACACCCACAAAAAAATATTATAAATCAAGCATTATTTATACATAACATGCCTAATAAAACACTCTTAACATACTAACAAACAAAACTATACATAATTGAAATATATTAAAAAAAAACAAACCAAAAGCTTAGTTTCAATGTTGTAATTTATACATATTTATTTATATTTAAATAAAAAAATTATATATTTGTTTGAATTACTTAAATATTAATACAATTACAAAAACAATATTTACAATTTAAGCATCATATACTAAAAAAAAAACAAAACAAAAAGAAAATCTTGTATTATGACAATTTCAATGTTGTTTAAGTATTTAAAGTTATTAAAACAAGTAAAAAACCCAAAAAAAAATTATTTACGATCAAAAATAAATAAATTTAAAAAAAAGTAAACTATTTTTTAACAGCTTTTTCTATATTTTATTTAAACAAAAAAAAAAACAACAAATTAACATATTGACCGTATACTCTAAAAACTCGTATACTGTGTATTACACAGTATGCAAAGTGTATAAGAGTTTTCTTGAATCCGGCTATTGTTAATTAATATACAAATTATAAAATTGAATAATATTCGTATATAATCATTTCATATATAAAAAAATACAGTAGAGATTATAAAAATAGCAAAGATTTAGAGAAGATGAAACTTTTTTTTAAACAAAAAAGAGAAATTAAAAATACGGAGATTTTGTAATTTAACAAGTTTTTTTTAACACTGCTATTTTTATTTACTCTACTGTTTATACAAATATGTATTATATTAAACAAAAATATATAAAATGCTTTGTACACAATGCACAGCATTTAAAATGACATTATATACAAGTCAGCTCTATTTACTAGTCACTTTTTTATAATACTATATAAAAAAAAATTTAATTAAAAAGTTTTACAATTTTTATTATTTAAAATTTGAAAATTTTAAAATGGTTTTGATATAAAACGTACTACTACCAAGTAAGCAAAAAATCACACCTGACATACTGCTGACTCTCCCATTATAAAATTGCTAGCATCTTCATACAATTTTTCAAAATGTCCCCAATGACATGTCAGCAGTTGGTCAGCGGTTGTTTAAACGAATTTGTTGATGGCCACCGATTTCGATACTGCTGGACACTGCTTACCAACGGTCGACATGTCATTGGGGACATTTTAAAAAATTTTATGAAGATGTCACCAATTTCATAAAGGGAGAGTCAGTTGTATGTCTGTGATTTTATTTTTCCAACTGGGTATCGGATTTTTCGATGAGGTTTGACAGTTAAATCCTTTCAGCGGCAACCACTAATACACCAAATTTTGAACATTTCCTACAATAGTGACAAAACTCAAAAAAACATGATTATTCATTTTATTATGATTATAATATTGTATAAAAAAAAATCGTATTAATATGTTTTTAATTCACTGCTTAAAGCATAGTACTCCCCAGCAAATTCCTAGTTCAATAGATTCTTAAATACATTCTACGGTAATCACAACAAAATTTTCTATGTAAAATTATTTTTCAAAAAAACTACTTGCTCCAAAAAACGATTGCTTTCGGGACAATTTCAAACAAAAATCATTGATTCTGTAGTGTTAAGTAGAACCGGTCGCAGGGTAGTTTGATGCGTTCCGGAACTGATTATTTGGAACAGAAAATTTTGCTGGGTCTGTTCGATTTCACGGGAAAAAATTGGTCAAACTCCATACACAAAAAATAAATTTTGGCAACGTGAGGAATTGTAGGGAAATACTTAAAAAACGTTTTCACGAATATTTATTACACAAGACATATTAAATTGCCGTGAAAAAGTAACATTTCAGTTTTGTCATGATCGTTTCTTTCTTATAATTGTCAGAAGTTGTTGATTTATAAATGTTTTATTGCGATTTGAGGCTTTTAAAGTTTTATTAAAATTTTCACCTTGAAAAACAGAGTACGGTGAAAATTTCACTTCAACTTTAAAGGCCTCGCAATAAAACAATTAAAAATCAACAACTTTTAACAAATAATAATAATAGTTTTTGATCACATGATCAATTATATTTATTTATTCTTTCTATTTATATACAACTCATTTTTAATAAATTCAACCTAACCGAAAACTGGTAACAATGACCGTCGTCTCGTTGTAGCGAAAAAAACCAAGGGTTCTGGTGGGAATCGAACCCACGACCCCCACGTTGAAAGGCTAGCACGCTACCAGCTAGCCTACGGGGCCCCCTTAACAAATATAAGAAAGAAATGATCATAACAAAACTGAAATGTCACTTTTTAATGGCAATTTAAATTGTCTTGTTTAATAAAAATGCGTGAAAACTTTTTCAACAATTTCCCTATAATTGCTCGCGTTGCCAAAATTTATTTTTTTATATGGAGTTTGACTACGTTAAAAAGAGAATATGTCATTACATTTTATATGTGTCGGCCTTTTTCGATGAAAACCATTTTTAATTTAGAACCGGTCTTTTTATTATATATAGTCTTTGAAAAATTTCTTTTTCCACCATTTTTAAGAACAAATCAAGAGTCGAAACTGAAATATTATGTAAAGAAAGTGCGATTTTTACAAAAATTAAAGTACCGACAGACGACGCAATATGAATGCATATTGTTCATAATATTGCGTCGTCTGTCAGCACCTAAACTAATAATTTCGTAATTTTTTTCACTTTAAATTAAAAATGCCAAAATCTTAAAAACTAACCAAGATCGATCAAAACGGAGAACATTTTCAAAAGAAAGACAATAAAGAAAAATGCGGCAATTTTTTGAGGTTGATTCAAATGACTCCATTTGGAACCAGCAAACTCTAGACAAAATTTCTAATCTACCCACAGCTTTTTGCCCAGGTCGTAAAACAAAAATTTTAAGAAATCGGCTGTAAAACTGCCCAGGCAGAAAAATACGAACAGGAAAGCGCTGGCAAAGTATCTTTTATGGTCGCTTGTGTGCTGGGAATGCATCACAGTTTAGTACTCCCCCAGCGTCCAAAATGATAACCACGGTAAACGGTATGTCGTTGCTATTTTAAAGCGCTTTGAAAGCGCTTTAAAAACAAAAAATATGGTACTATTATAGCACTTTTAGAAAAAAAAAAATTGGAACTAACCAAAATTGTAAAAAAGTCCAGAAGACACGACTTTTTTTGGTGTTGATTTGAATAAAGAAATTTATTAAATTAGGATAAAAATTTATTGACTAATTTATTAGGATTAAAAAATTTTGGACAAACTTTGAAATATTTTCTAAGTCCCGGAAAAAATTTGTTTGCTTCTAGGAAAATTTTTGGAAAAGTCCCGAAAAAAAGTGGTATATTGAACCAAATCGGGTAGTGCTCCAAAGGGATAGGCCCAGTGACATTTCACATGTGATGTATCCGGAGTTTAAGACACTTCCTCACGAAAGAGACAGTTTTTATATAAAAGGTGTCATGTTTGTAATATGTAGGTCATTGTGTCTAAGTGACATATTACGAGAACTTTTAAGGACCGGCCACTTATCCTGCAGGGAAATAAAAAATATTCCTATTGTTACGAAAATGAATAAGTTTTAATAAAAAATGTATACTTTGAACGGATTTAAATAGAAAAACATTGGCAAAGCGCTTGCAAAGCACTTTTTCGAATTCATACTACCTTCTACACAAAAAATAAAGTGCTTTGCCGAGACTTTTTCTTTGGAACGGTTGGCAGTTTCTGGGTGTGTTCGCATTCAAGTTTTACGAGTAAAGACCAACACAAATTACTTTGGACTTTTTATAAAATCTCTGTCAATCAGCAGACAAATGTGCTGAAAATATACCCATTTTGAGCCATATCAGAAAATCTATCAACCCAGCAGAAACATCTGCTGAATTCAGCAGAAAATCTGGAGATTTTAGCCAAAAACTATGCTTATTTTTAATCGAAACATCTATATCGTCACCTAAAACGTAGAAGGCCCTAACTAACATTTTATTAATTTTGCAGGACGTACTTTTTATAAATATGAATCGAAATCAATCAAAAAATATTGAAAAAGCTTTTTTCAGTTGGTTCCATTGGCCATTTCCAAAATCAAAAAGCTATAAAATCGCTAATTTTTATTATGCAGACCTAATTTTTTGTAGAGAATGGATGTTGATAAAATAATTCAGAACCAATCGCAAAATTGATTTTGAATTTTTTGTCAATTAGGGCGTTTTGCTAATTCAAACTGAAAGTTGCTTTACAGATTTTTCGACAGAGTTGTTTTTCTGAGTGTACCCACCGAGATGTTGACAATTTCAAATTTTACAGAATGCGGATTTTTAATTGAAATTTCGGACCCTTTGGGTCCACACAGGGTTGTAGGAAGTCTATTCTATATGTTTCTTTATAGTCTATTTGTTGAAAATGTCCTCCGTTTTTCTTTATGTTACTTAGTTTTTGAGATATCGGCATTTTTCATTTTTAGTAAAAAAGAATTGAAGAAATTAAAAAACTCTTAATTGATTACACTTCTAAACAATTGGAAAAAAATGATGCGACTGGGACGCGACCTTACATAGTTAATTGCAATTGTTCTAGTGATCATAAATCTGGTCTCCAAACTATTCCATCACATCAGGTTTTTGAGAAAATTGAGGTCAAAGTTCAAAAAAATCTCCGATTTCGGAATTTTTTTTGGAAATAAAATTCCATTCAGCAAGTACTGGACCGTTAACAGTGAAATTTATACCGGTTATAGCTAACGTAATTTCGTTCGAACAGAATTTTAATCATATGGTAGTATTAAAAATGATACAGTTCCAAATGATCGAAATCCCGCTTAAACCAAAATTTCACCTTAGGTTTGAAAAGGCCTTAAACCCCAAATTTTGTGGAAATCTTTTAATATCAAGTTCGTTTTACGAATTTAATGATTTTGGGAGGAATTGGCTGAAATTAAATCCCAGAAAATTAAATTTAATTTCTTATTTGAATTATTTTCTAGTCTAATTCCGTTGCAGATTTCTTTGACAGATTGATGTTTAATATATTTCTAACTAAACCAACTTTACAAATATCATATATTAATTTTTAAAATATTTATCATCTTAAACTTCTTTCTAGTTTTTTACTAAAATCGCATTGTGTTAATTGTATCTATTCTTTTTTTAAATGTATTGTTTTCAAAAAATAATCTTCAAGAAAAAATTATTCAAAAACTTTTTGCTGCAAATTGATGATCATGTTTCATGTTTAAACGTGAATTAAAAAAAACAATATAAATAAATGATTGAAAAGAAAACTTAGTTACAAAATGTATTAATTAATTGAAAAAAAAAAAAAACATAAATAAAACAGAGATACAATTATATATTTAAAAAAAAAAATTATTGATATTACTTAGAGTTTATTATATAAAAAGTAAAAACAACAAAAAAAATATATATACAGAAATATATATTTAACAATAAGTAATTATGTAATCAACACAAAAACAAATAAAACAACAAATGAAAGAATACATAATAAAAATAATTATAAAAAAAAAAAACAATTTTACTAAGATTTTTATTTTAAAAATTAGGCAACTTTACAATAGTTAGACTTCCAATTCTTAAGACTGGTACTTTGTTTTTCACGCCGAAAATTTCACTTAAAGCTAAGTACTCCGTTTTTCACGGTGAAAATTTTTTACGGTGAAAATTTCACTTAAACTTTAAGCGCCTCAAATCGCAATAAAACATTTAAAAATCAACAACTTTTCAGAATTTTAAGAAAGAAACGATCATAACAAAACTGAAATGTCACTTTTTAACGGCAATTTAAATTGTCTTGTATAATAAAAATGCCTAAAAACTTTTTTAACAATTCACTAAATTTTTCCCGTGAAATCGAACAGGGTACTATGCTTAAGGGACAAAAAGCAGTAAATTAGTGTACTTGGGTACTTTTTTCTTTCTCTTAAAATAAGGTCACAGGAACTTGAAATATGAGATTTAGGACCCTTCAGCAAAAAACATTCTGAAAATGGAACCTTTTAGGAATTCCAAATTTTAATGGGGTAAAAAGGGTAAAAATATGTTCTTTGGTACATTTCTATCCCCTGAAATAATGGTTTTAGGAACTTGAAATTTGGAATGTAGGATCATCCAGCGAAAAACAACAGTTTGAGGGTTAAAAAATGTGCTTTGGTAGTTTTTCCATCTTCAGAAATAATGGCCATAGAGCGTGACCTCTGAAATATAGGATCCTTCATTGAAACAAAATATTTAAAAAAAAAATACTTTTGGAATATGTTAATACTAAAGCACGGTACTCTGTTCGATTTCACGGGAAAAAATCTGTCAAACTCCATATAAGAAAAATAAATTTTGACAACGCGAGGAATTATAGAGAAATTGTTAAAAAAATGTTCACGCAATTTTATTATACAAGACCATTTTAATTGGATTGAATTTCAGTTTTGTTTTAATCGTTTCTTTCTCATAATTGTCAAAAGTTGTTGATTTTTAAATGTTTTATTGCGATTTGAAGCGTTTAAAGTTTAAGAGATTTTTTCACCGTAAAAAACAGAGTAATAGGCTTAAACAACTAATATCAGAGAATAATCGACCGATTTTGATGATTACACTATGTAACATAGTTTAAGAAAAGTTCGAAGTCTAGGTCGCCACTATTTGTTTCTGTTAAATATTTCAGAGAAAATTAAGAAAAATACAGTCACCCCCTTGAGACTTTGTTTTTGCGGCTAAAACTTTGTTATATCTGTCCGTCCGCCTGTCTGTTGAAAGCACGATAGCGTCTCAATAAAAAGAGATAGAATGTGTTTTAGAGTTCTGCGCTGTTTTAGTTTGTAAACGGTCAAAATCAAAGTCCTTGAGGAAAACGTTTTTCTCTTTTAGAACCAAAACAACCTATGAAAAAATATCTTATTTTTGAGGATTTTGTCACTTTTTATCAAACATAAAAAAATTTATGCCAGTGGCAGCTCATGAGGTAAAAATTGGGAAAAGGGTATAAGAAAAAGCGTTATTTTTTCACCGTTCCTTTTGGTGGGCGTGTTCACCAAATAATTTTCCAGAGCAAAGTTAAAGCTGACGTTTTTGTTAACCCTAAAGCCTACACTCAGAAAATTATGTATGTTACTACATGTTAGTTATTTGTATATTTTACAGTAGTTAGTTGTTTTCAACTACAAAGTCAGTTGTTTTTGTATGAAAAATATCAAACAACTATTTCTGTTAGTTATTTTAAGTCGTTTTTTTGAACAACTAACAAAAAAGTACTGTGATGTAGTAACAGTTATTTAAAGTAGTTAATTTTATTTTTTTTGTATCTGAAAAATTTTCAAAGTTTTTTTTTCCAAAAAATAAATTTTCGTTTTTTTATTTTTCACAACTTTTTGAAAAAAAAATTTGGTCTTCAATTTTTTTTTTGAAAAATTTTTTGAAAAAAAAAATTATATATTGATTCTTTTATTTTTACTACATTTTAGTTGTTTTGACTACAAATGTTAGTAGTTTTTACTACATAAGTCAGTTGTTTTTTGTCAGTTAAAATAACTAACATTGTTAGTTGATTTAACTGAAAAAGTAGTTGACCCAAAAACAACTTACAAAGAGTTATTTTAACTGACATTTTCAGTTGATTTTACTAACATAATTTTTTAAGTGTAGTACACTGTTTGTTACGGTGAAAATATCACTTAAACTTTAAACGCCTCAAATCGCAATAAAACATTTAAAAATCAATAACTTTCAACAATTATAAGAAAGAAACGATCATAACAAAACTGAAATTTCACGGCAATTTAAATTGTCCTGTATAATAAAAATGCGTGAAAACTTTTGTAACAATTTCTCTATAATTCCCCGCGTGGCCAAAATTGATTTTTTTTATATGGAGTGACAGATTTTTTCCCGTGAAATCGAACAGAGTACTATGCTTAAAGCTAAGTACTCGGTTTTTACAGTGAAAATTTCACTTAAACTTTAATCGCCTTAAATTGTAATAAAAAATTTAAAAATCAACAACTTTTGGCAATTATACACTCATAAAAATATGTTAGTATTCCTTACAAAAAAGTCTGTTACTATTACTAAAAAAGTTTTCAATTTGTGCCCGATAACTTTTTCAGTTACCATTACAAACTTTGGTTTTCAAAATTTAGTAAACTTAAAATAACTGGTAAAAATTAGTAATACAGAATTTTTCTGTACAATTTTTGTAAAATTAATTTTAAAACCCATTTTTAATAAGTGTGATTCAATATTAAAAATAATAAACATATGTATTAATAATCATCAAAGCGTTGGTCCACTGTTTTAACATTAAAAGAAAAAAAAGTAATAATATATATTTTTTAATGCTCTTTTTAATTTCCAAATATTTTAATAAAATTTAAATTTTTTAATAAAGTGTATATTTTTTCTAGAAAAAAAACAAAATTTACTAACTAATATTGTAAAATTTACAAAATAATTATCAAAAGTTAGTACGATAATTTTTAAAAAATCAACTGAAAAAATTATTAAAAAATCAGTAAAAAATCAATAGTTTGTAACGCAAGTTTACAAAAAAGAATTACTAAAAAATTATTTTTTAGTAAGAATTAGTAAAAAACCTGTAAAGTTGGGTTACAAACCATTTTACAAACTTTTTTACTGACGTATTTTTTTGAGTGTAAGAAAGAAACGATAATAACAAAACTGAAATGTCACTTTTTCACGGCAATTTAAATTGTCTTGTATAATAAAAATGCGTGAAAACTTTTTTAACAATTTCCCTATAATTCCTCGCGTTGCCAAAATTTATTTTTTTATACGGAGTTTGACAGATTTTTCCCGTGAAATCGAACAAAGTACTATGCTTTAAATCACAAAAACAATGTGCTCGATTTTGGAATACGATTTCACCATTCACCTAATCTTTAAAAATTTGATATCCTTTCAAATTCCAAGATTTTAAATTTCTAAATTTAAATTTCTTCTAGTTAATATCTTTAATAATTACAAAAACAAATTTAAAAATCTTAAAATTCGAAAGAATATAATTTTTTTAAAAATTAGGGGAATGGTAAAATCGTATTCCAGAATCGAGCACATTGTTTTTGCAGGGAAGTAAAGTTTTTGATGTTTTTTCGGTTAAAATAATTGAAAAGTTATGTTTTCTAACCAGACTTAAAAATCGTGTTACATAGTGTTATTTCATCCGGTTGCAAAGAAGGTTTCAACAAATTTAAAAAACTGTTATTTGCCCGAGTTGCCAAACTATCAAAAATAACAAAATGCAGTGAAATCTGCAAAGTTTTGTAATTTTTAATCTACTAGATGAGTTTCAGATATTTTAAGGTAATTTTAATTTAATCTAACATCTGTATAACTCACCCACTTAATACACGTGAACCTACCATACAAACATTTCAAATTAAAATTTGTTATTTACTATTTATTAAAAACACGTTTCTTAAAAGTTTCCCCATTATATTGACCAATATTCAAAATATGTTGATTAACAATTTATACTAGAGTTGCCAAAAAAACATGAATATCATTAATTATAATTTTTTACAACAAAAAAATTGATACTATATGAAAACAGCTCCACAGTAGCATAATTGCTAAATTTTATATGGTGATTATTACTTTGATAAATATAGACAAACAAGACTTTAAATATCATTAAGATAGTGTTGCATCAAAGTCAAGATGATTTTGAATACACAAATTGATTATTTCAAAATTTGTCGTTTTACAGCATCTAATCAAGTTCATAACTTGTAATAATTTACATATAGTCATTCATCTGTTCAAATAGTCATTTCTCAATAATGCAACAGATTTTTGTGATTTTTATAAGATTTCAATAAACTATTATGTATTTTACAAAAATGTTTAATAAATCATTTAAATGTAAGTTTGAATTACAAGAAAAGATACGTAAGCATAGTATTCTGTTCGATTTCACGGGAAAAAATCTATCAAACTCCACATAAAATAAAAAATGTTGGCAACGCGAGGAATTATAAGGAAATTGCTAAAAAAGTTTTCACGCATTTTTATTATACAAGACAATTAAAATTGCAGTGAAAAAGTGACATTTCAGTTTTGTTATATTCGTTTCTTTCTTATAAGTGTTAAAATTTGTTAATTTTTTAATTTTTTATTGCGATTTGAGGAGATTAAAGTTTTAGTGAAATTTTCACCGTAAAAAACAGAGTACTAGGCTTAAAGCAAAGTACTCTGTTCGATTTCAAGGGAAAAAATCTGTCAAACTCCATATAAAAAAAAATAATTTTGGCAACGCGTGGAATTATAGAGAAATTTTTAAAAAAGCTTGCACGCATTTTTATTATACAAAACAATTTAAATTGCCTTGAAAATGTGACATTTCAGTTTTGTTATGATCGTTTCTTTCTTATAAGCATAGTACTCTGTTCGATTTCACGGGAAAAAATCTGTCAAACTAAAGCATCGTACTCTGCTCGATTTCACGGGAAAAAATCTGTCAAACTCCACAAAAAAAAAATGTTGGCAACGCGAGGAATTATAGGAAAATTGTTAAAAAAGCTTTCACCCATTCTTAAGCTGGATTTTTTGCTAACGTGTATAAATTATTCCATACAAATTTGACGTTTTTTAACTACGGCAAATTTATGTCAAATATGTATGGGATAATTTATACACGTTAGCAAAAAAATCCACCTTTATTATACAAGAAAATTTAAATTGCCGTGAAAAAGTGACATTTCAGTTTTGTTATAATCGTTTATTTCTTATAATTGTCAAAAGTTGTTGATTTTTAAATGTTTTATTGCGATTTGAAGAGATTAAAGTTTAAGTGAAATTTTCAACGTAAAAAAAAGTACTGGACTAAAAGCATAGTACTCTGTTTGATTTTACGGGAAAAAATCTGTCAAACTCCATATAAAAAAAAAATTCGCAACGCGAGGAATTATAAAGAAATTTTTAAAAAAAGCTCACGATTTTTATTATACTAGACAATTAAAATTGCCTTGAAAATGTGACATTTCATTTTTGTTATGATTGTTTCTGTCTTATAAGCATAGTACTCTGTTCGATTTCACGGAAAAAAATCTGTCAAACTCCATATAAAAAAAATTAATTTTTGTAACGCGAGGAATTATAGGGAAATTGTTAAAAAAGTTTTCACGCATTTTTATGATACAAGACAATTTAAATTGCCGTGAAAAAGTGACATTTCAGTTTTGTTATGATCGTTTCTTATATTTGTTAAAATTTGTTGATTTTTAAATGTTTTATTGCGATTTGAGGCGTTTAAAGTTTAAGTGAAATTTTCACCGTAAAAAAATAGAGTACTTATTGTTAGCTTAATGCATAGTACACTGTTTTTTACGGTAAAAATTTCACTTAAATAATAATAAAATATTTAAAAATCAACAACTTTTGACAATTATAAGAAAGAAACGATCATAAAAAGGCTGAAATGTCACTTTTTCACGAAAATTTAAATTGTCTTGTATAATAAAAATGAGTGAAAACTTTTTTAACAATTTCCCTATAATTTCTCGCGTTACCAAAAATTATTTTTTTTATATGACGGATTTTTTCCCGTGAAATCGAACAGAGTACTATGCTTTAGGCATAGTACTTTGTTTTTTACGGTAAAAATTTCACTTAACCTTTAAACGCCTCAAATAGCAATAAAACATTTAAAAATCAACCACTTTTGACAATTATAAGAAAAAAACTATCATAATAAAACAGATATGTCACTTTTTCACGGCAATTTAAATTGTCTTTTATAAAAAAAATGCGTGAAAACTTTTTTAGAATTTCCTCGCGTTGCCAAAATTTATTTTTTTTATATGGAGTTTGCCAATTTTTTCCCCGTGAAATCGAACAGAGTACTATGCTTTAGACTTTAAAAGCAGAGCGAAAATAACCACTAAAACATAGTTTAGTTTAATACCAGTTAATCGCGATATAGTTTTATATTGTTTTTTTTTTTTTGATTTAAAACTATGTATACTAATGAGTTCACTATCCATATTTGGCTGCTAGTTTTGTGATCTAAATTCATACAAAACAACATAAATAAATTTTTGACGTTAACTTTTAAAATATTAATTTTTTTTTTGTAAATTTGCAAATTATACCAAAAATAGAAAATATTTATGTTAATAAGAAATTATAACACACAGTAGAAAACTCGTTTTTACTTCACATTTGACCTGTCAAATGCGTAGAATAGCAGGAGAATACAACATACAAACAAATAACAAATTTCGGCTTGGCCAAATCTACGAATACCCACCACAATAGGCTGAATCGATTTTCAAAAACGGATAAGGCGGAAACAATTTTTAACATGATAATGTTTTTAGGCTGGTGTCTTATTTTAAAAATGATGCAGGACGCAACCTTAGTTTGATTATAAAAGCTACCGACAAGCAAAAACGAAAATAAGAATTACTGTTTTTAATTTCTTAAAATCAAAAAGGTTTCTAAATTAAATTTGTAACTTAGATAAAAATTCACCTGATGGTGAATAAACCCGTTTTTCCTCAGCTGGTGAATAAAAAGTAACATAACTATTTTTTAATAATATAATAATATATATGGGGCATTCCATGTCAAATCGGACATTTTGAAATTTTTTTTTTAGATTTTCCCAATTCCCAATTTTCCCAAGTCTTCGAAAACTCCTTCGTGGTAAATTTTCAGATTTTTTTGATGACCCGTTCAAAAGATATAGAATTTTTAAAAATTGGTAGTTTGTTCCTTTACTCAATTTTCTTTTACTCATAACTTCTTCAATAATGGTCCAAATTTCAGATTTTTTTTCAAAATTTTTGTTTTTTTACTTACTTTTAAAAAAAAATCCCAAAAAATTCTTCAAAGCGCTCTAGTATGCGATTTTTAAGTTTTAAAATGTAATTCTCATTTTTGAAAATGTTTGTACTCTTCGAGTTTTTTGAATTTTTTTTGTGTAAAACTTCTATCGATTCTACAAATTTTTTGCCCAGGAGGATCGTGGGATAACAATTATTACAATTTTTAAAATTTTTTTAAAAAATTTTATTGTAATTTTCCAATCTTAAAATCATTTCTACTGTTCCAATGGTGCGTCATAGAGGGGTCCTTTATAAGACCGACCCCCATTAGTTTTTACGTCTTAACATTTCTTTGGAACAAACTAATATCCTATCTCAAATTTCTAAGGGGGCTCCCACACGAAACCAAATTTTTTTAAATTTGCTCCAACCGCTCTAACTGCCCTAATAGTGCCCTTAGAGCAATCAAATGTATGACCGACCCACAATATTTTTTTAGTCCAAACATTTTCTCTGAACACACCTACCCTCTATCCTTAACTGTTAAGGCAGTCCTCATACAATTTTTTTTATTTTTTGTAAATTTGTTTTATTTAATCGGCTTCTACCGGTCCATTGGTGCGTCCGAGAGGGGTCATTAGTGAGACCGACCCCCATTTATTTTTACCCAACAACATTTTTTTAAAACACACCTACGCCCTATCTCCACTCCCTTAGTAGGCTCCCATACAAATAACAGTTGGAGCAAATTTTATAAAAATGTAATTTTGAATGGAAGCCTACTTAGGGAGTGGAGATAGGGCGTAGGTATGTTAAAAAAAATGTTGTAGGGTAAAAATAAATGGGGGTCGGTCTCACAAATGACCCCTCTCGGACGCACCATTGGACCGGTACAAGCTGATTAAATAAAACAAACTTACAAAAAATAAAAAACATTGTATGGGGACCGCCTTAAAAATTAGAGATAGAGGGTAGGTGTGTTCAAAAAAATATTGTGGGTCGGTCATACAATTTGTTGGTCTAATGGCACTATTAGGGCAGTTAGAGCGGTTGCAGCAAATTTTTAAAATATCGTTTTGTGTGGGAGCCCCCTTAGAAATTGGAGATAGGGTATTAGTTTGTTCCTAAGAAATGTTAAGACGTAAAAATTAATGGGAGTCAGTCTTATAAATGACCCCTCTATGACGCACCATTGGAGCAGTAGAATTGATTTTAAGATTGGAAAATTACAATAAAATTTTTTCAAAAAATTTAAAAAAATAGTAATAATTGTTATCCCACGATCCTCCTGGGCAAACAATTTGTAGAATATATAGAAGTTTTACACAAAAAAATTTAAAAAAAATCGAAGAGCCCGAGTAAAAATTTTCTGGTCTAATCATATATTATTTGATACAATCTTATATGAGTTAATATGCTTCCGTATAAATTTATATAAAATTTTATCTATCACTTTGATACGGTTGATTCACTTTATATGGTTAGATATTGCTCCATATATGATTAGATTCGTATTTTGGTTTTTCTCATCAACTTATATAAAAATTGATATTATAAGATCAATTTGATCTAATTAGATTTGACCAAATTCAGGATCAAATTGTATCAATTTTTATATTTTTTGATCTAAAGTAATACAATAAGATATTATTTGATACAACCATTTTACGGATCAAATTAGATCTATTCAGTAAAATTAGCATAATATTTTTACTAGGGAGTACAAACATTTTCAAAAATGAGATTTAAATTTTAAAACTTAAAAATCGCATTCTAGAGCGCTTTTAAGAATTTTTGGGTTTTTTTTTTTAAATACGTAAAAAAAAAACAAAAATTTTGAAAAAAAAAATTGAAATTTGAACTTTATTGAAGAAGTAATGAGGAAAAGAAGTTTGAGTAAAGAAACAAACTACCAATTTTTAAAAATTCGATATCTTTTGAACGGCTCATCAAAAAAATCTGAAAATTTACCACGAAGGAGTCTTCGAAGGGTACTAAAAACTGCATACAAATTGGGAAAATCTAAAAAAAAAAATTTCAAAGTGTCCGATTTGGCATGGAATTCCCCATATACTTCTTGGGTTCCTACACCAAAAATTTCGATGCGTTACACACGGACTGACAAAGTGAGTATGCCCCCATACTGTGGTTGGAGGGAAATTCATTCCAATTCTGCATTTTGCAACAAAAATGCAGAATTAGAATTTATAAAATTTTTGCTGCAGAAAAATTTTGAGATTCTGCTACTTCCCACCAAAAAGTTCCTATATTTAAAAAAAATCTGCGTTTAGAAAAATTTTCAGATTTAGTGACTTTCCCACGTTGAAAACATTTTAAAATCTGATTTTTTTTTATATTCGATTTTTCTACAGAAAATGTCTGAGATACGAAATTCATCACCAAAATTTTCAGGTTTTGAGAACCTATTCTATAAAAAGTACCTTAGATTAGAAAAATTAATGACTTAAATGTTTTTTAATTTTTTTTAGTCAATTTGAGAGACTTTTTTATGGAAAAAGTATAGTTTTCTGAGACACTTCCCCCTATCCCCTATATTCACATATTCTTTTTAATTTTGCTAAAAAAAATCTTACAAAAAAAAAATTTAATCGAAAAACTCTCAAATTTTCCCTGAAGAAAATTTTCTCATTTTTCGTATAGAAAAATTTAAAGATTGCAAAACATTTTTTCTATAAAAAAATTCAAAGACTAAAAGATTAGAAAAATTAAGACACTTTTGCAAGAAAAAAAAATATCACATAAATTCCTTTTCTTTTTATTTTTATCTTACCTTCTTCTCAGATTTTTTCGAAAGAATGATTGTCGGATTTTTGCTATAGAAAATTCTCAGACCTTTCCTACACTCAAAATAATTCTACAGTAAAAGGTTTAGTAACTGATATTGTACCAAAATCTACTAATAAGCTACTAATTTTAGTATTTTCAAAGTACTAAAATTAGTAACTTTTACTGGTTTTGAATAATATTAGTTAAAAATTTTAGTATTGGTTACCAATTTCTGCGCTAGGTCCTATTGGGCTAAAATTTAGTTAAATTTTTAGTATTGAATACCCACTTTTTTTTTTTTGGGTGTATAAAAATTTCTTAGATTTTTCCTATTAAAAATTCTTAGACTTTTCCTGTAGAAAATTGTCAGATTTTTCCTATTATTGTCAGAAAAATTTTAAGATTTCTTATATTCAAAAATCTCTTTTGTTTTTACACATCTTCTTCTCAGATTTTTCCTATTTTTCTTATTCTAATAGAAAAATTTTATATTTTTCCTTAAAGTTCCTAAATTTTTCCTATAAAAAATATGAAAATTTTTCATACAGAAAAATTCTAATATTCCGAGGCATTTTTTCTTTAGAAAAGATAAGATTATCGAAAATTTTTCATAGAAAAAAAAAATTATACTACTAGATTATTTTCTTTTCTTTTTTATTTTACTTTTTTCCTGTCCCTTCCTTTTCTTTCTCGTTTTTCTTTTTTTTTCTTCCAATTTTGGTTTGGGGGGGGGGGGGAATTTCCTTTTTCCCCTACCGTGGACTCGCGCCTGGTTACTAAGAACAGTATTTGTGGCCCCAATGATTCATTTAATAACAAATCTCGTTCGTTTTGGCATCAAATACAAATCCGATTTTCTGAACTTATAAGAGATCTGATCAAATAAATATAGATCTAATCGGTTCATGTTTGGACTTGGGACCCATTTTCCGAAACAATTTACCGACTATAACTTTCTTATTTGTTTTTTTTTTAATTTTTTACTTAATTTTTGGTCCACTTAAAAAAACTATTACTACAATTTTATAATAGTACAGTTTCTTCAGTGTAGTATTTTTTTAATAAACTAAAAACAACTACATTAAACAACTGTTACTACTTTTTTATGTAACTATTTTTTGAAACAACTGTAGCACTATTCAAACACAAAATGTATGTTAAAAAATCATGTAGGGGTGTCTTAAAATTAATAAAAACGAAAGTGATATTTAAAAACTAATAAACAAAGAAATTAATATTACAATAAAATCATATAATAAATCAAGAATTTTTTTAACGAAGAGGGTCAAAACGCACTTCATAATTATAGAGTGGACAGATTAATCAAAGTAACATATGAATGAAATACTCGTACACCACAGCTGTCTTTGGCTAGAGTGTGCCACAAAGATGAAGTTATAACAACAACTCTGAGTGAGATTAAGCAATTAATAATTTTTGTTTTTAGCTTAAGGTGATCTGTAAAAAAAAAAAACTGTCAGCGAAACTCCACAAAAAAAATGATAAATTTTGAAAAATGAATATGCAACTGTTAAGTAGTTTTTTCATTTTGTTTTAAACCAACGCATCCAACAAGATTATGCTGGTCTAATGGAGCAATATGGGGGTAGTTCGATATTTTTTATACGTTACGTTAAATTTACATGTGGTAAATTTGGTAAATTTTTGGATGGAATTTTTAAATATTTTAATTATATGCACAACATAATACTAACAATATCATCTATTGTTTTCTTATAAAATGTGAATGAATTCAACGATATTGTATCAGTCTCATTTTATCTAGACACAACAACTCATCAGGAGTTTCTCATTAAAAAAATTAAACAAGAAGAATCCTAAAATGAAGGTAATAAAAAGGAAAACAGTAGCTTCATAAACTATAAAAAAAATAAAAAAAATTAAATTGTGCCAGTTTTTGGTTTAATTACAGCCAATTAAGTGTTATTTGATAAATTACCAAAGTTTTTACTGTAAAAAAGTGTTAGTTTTTAGTTTAATGTGCCAGTTTTTGGTTTAATTGCAACCGATAAAGTGTTATTGAATAAATTACCTAAGTTTTTACTCGATAAAGTGTTACAGAAAAAATTACCTAAAAAAAACTTAGGTAATTTATCTAACAACCCTTTAAAGGTTTATTTATCCCATACCGAAGTTCACCATCCAAAATTGTACTGCAAATGGATAACAGTCACCTGGTTGTGTAAATTTTTGAGTTCGGTGATTCAAACATCTTTGTCTTAACCGATGATTGTTTGTTACAATTATTTCTGTAACTACACAATAAAAAAGTTTTGAAAGTTTCTTGATTAACTACAACCGATAATGTGTTTTAAGATAAACTACGTAAGTTTTTAAAAAAACTTAGGTATTTTGGGCAATAACACTAGGTCGCTAATCAAAAACAATTTTATTGGATAAATTACCAAAATTTTTAGTCTAAAAAACTAAGGTAGTTTGTGCAAAAACACTTTGCCGATGAATTCTCAAAAAAAAATTGCACAATTTGTTTTTGGATAATTACAAAGTTTTTACTTTAAAAAAAACTTAGATAGTTTGTGCAATAAAAATTTGTCGGTTAAATTAATTCTAAAACTTGCACAATTATTTTGTTTGGTCAAACGAAAATTTGAAATTTTAACTTTGAACTGAAAAAACTTAGGTAATTTGTGCAAAGCAATTTGTGTTGGAGTTAAGCAAAAACTTGTACAATTTTGTTGGATAAATAACCTAAGTTTTTAGTTTAACAAAAACACTTTGTCGGTAAAAAATTCAAAAACTTGTCGGTGAATTCACCAAAAAAATTACACATTTTTAATTTTTTTTTTATAAATTTCATAAGTTTTTACTTAAATCATACTTGGGACTTAAGCATTGAGGAATTAATTTGTTTATGTAAAATTGAAATAGCAGGCATTGGCATTGTTTTTCATACAAAATTATTGATAGGTCCCAAGTATGACTTTAATAAACTTAGATAGTTTGTGCAATAGCACTTTGGCGGTGAATTAACCCAAAATAACACTTTAAATATTTCGTTCGTAAACCCTACAGAATTAAGTTGTTTAGGCGTTAACTACATTTTTATACCCTCCACTCTAGAGATAGAGGGTATATATAAGTTTGTCATTCCATTTGTAAAAAAAAAAAAAAAAAAATATTGGTTTAGGACCCCATAAAGTATATATATTCATGATACTCGATCGATTTTAAGACGATCTAGCGATGTCCGTCCGTCTGTCTGTCCGTCTGCCTCTTGAAAACACGCTAATTTTGGAAAGACTTTACGGAGGCTCCCAAAGTTTGGCATACATGTTGGTCATTTACCTGGTCAGGTTGGTATTGCAACCCAGCAAAATCGGTCTAGTGGTTCAAAAGTTATGAACAAAAGACTAAATTTCGGCAAGGGTTTTTCGTGAATTTATGAGATAAAAAACACGCTAACTTTCCAAAGATAAATCTGAGGATGCTGAAGCTTGGCATAAATATTTGTCGATTCCCTTTCCTGGTTCGTATCGAATTTCAGCCAAGTGGTTCAAAAGTTATTAGCAAAACCGTGAATTTCATATTAGTTTCACCTTAAATTCACGTGTTGAAAACCCATTAAACATGTTTTAAAAACATTGGTAAGTCACAAAAATATTTTACAACGTATTTTTGTCTCTAAAAAATATTTTTTTACACAAAAAAAAAAAAATACACTCGAAAAAAAATTTTACACTCAAAAAAAATTTACACTCAAAAAAAAATTTAGTAATTTTTTTTTTAAAAAATTGCTTAAAAATGAACAATGACACACAACCCACATTCCAAAGATGCTCCAATGAGTCAATAGAGCTATATACCCCACTGTCATTGATGAGCTTCAACGCACTCCCTTGCACCCGGTCCAGAAGCTCCAAGATATACCTTGAGGCTCCTGCCCAGATATGGGAGTTGTATTCCATTTTCGGCCGGATATAGGAGGTATAAATCAAGAGTGTCTGATTCCTCAATAGCTATAACTCCCAGATCAACATAGAACATTTTTAGGGTATGGAATATACCAAAATTTTCGAGATTTTTTTTACGTTTTCATTTATAATTTGAATTGCTGAACCGATATCGCTCAAATTCAATACCAAACTTCTAAGGACAACAACAATTAAATATGCTAAGTTTCAGTTATATCTGTGTAATACTTTAGCCGTGAACGCTATTTCAACAGACGGACATCGCTAGAATGAATCGAAAGAATCGATCACTGACCAATAATATACTTATATACTTTAGGGGGTCCTAGATCGATATTTCGATGAGTTGTTTTTACCGAAAATGTAGTTAACGCCAAAATAACTAAAATTGTAGTTGTTTTACTGCAAAAATTGTCTTACAATTAGTGCAGCTAAAGTGTAGTTCGTTTAGTTATATTAATGGATTTATTTCTTATTTCTTCTTCCAAGGTTTTCGTTTGTGTCTTAGCAGTTTTGGTAGCATCATGCTCAGCCGGTTTTATTGGAGGCGGTGGCGGTGGTGGTTTTGGAGGTTCATCAGGCGGTGCTAGTTCTTCTTATTCTTCCGGTGGTGGCTATAGTTATGGCGGTGGTCATGGCGGTGGATATGGAGGAGGTGGTGCTGGTGGTGTTGTCAATACTATCCAAGTTATCCACGAAGATGGTGGTGCTATCGGTGGGGGACATGGTGGCTTCTCTGGAGGCGGTGGACATGGAGGATATTCCGGCGGTGGTCATGAAGAAGTTAAGACCATTAAAGTAATCCATGAGCAACAACAACAACAACATGGCGGAGGACATGGAGGTTTTTCCGGTGGTCATGGTGGTCATGAAGAAGTCAGAACTATTAAGGTTATCCATGAACAACAACAACAACAGCAAGGAGGTTATGCCGGTGGTCATGGACATGGTGGCGCTGAAGAAGTCAAAACTATTAAAGTAATCCATGAACAGCAACAACAAGCTGGAGGACATGGTGGTTACTCCGGTGGTCATGGTGGCCAAGAACATGTTAAAACTATTAAGGTTATCCATGAACAACAGCAACAACAAGGTGGAGGCCATGGAGGATACGCCGGCGGTCATGCTCATGGTGGTGGTGCTGGACACGTTAAGACCATCAAAGTTATCCATGAACAACAACAACAACAAGTTGGAGGACATGGTGGATTTTCCGGAGGTCATGGTGGTGGACAAGAACACGTTAAAACCATTAAAGTTATCCACGAACAACAACAATCTGCAGGACATGGTGGCTACTCTGGTGGTGGTGGTGGACATGGACAAGCTGCTGCCGAAGTTAAGACCATCAAAGTTATTCATGAACAACAACAAGCTTCTGCAGGCGGTTATGCTGATGCTGGTGGCTATTCTGCTGGGGGTTATGCTGATGCTGGTGCTTCTGCTGATGCTGGTTTCGATGATACTTTTGAAACATTCAAATCTCTCAAGGTCATTGGTGCTTTAAGTGCTGATGGTGGTGCTTCAGCTGGTGGTGCTAGTTACGGTGGTGGTGCTAGTTATGGTGGTGGTTCAGCTGCTGCTCCCTCCGGCGGCTACTTGCCTCCCTCAGGCGGTTGGCAATAAGTTGTCCATCAATCTGTCTATGCCCTCTCAACGCATAGATTGGATGTAAATAAGCATTTACTCATCTCAACTCAACATACACATCCACGCATTGTAGTCTAATCATCATCGTTGTGTTTGTTAAGCATGATTGTGCCAAAATCTGTTGTTATTAGTTTTTTAAGTAGTCTCTTTTTCTTTAGTTATGTAAGCCATAGTAGACCCATTTACTGTTACATCAAGTGATTCAGTGTTTCAGTGTTTGAAACAAACATTGAAAACACACACACAAAAAACCAACTCCATTAATAAATTTTAGAAAAAAAAATTAACGTATTTGTCTTTCTCTTCAAAATGTACAAATGTTAATGATCTCTTAAACTTCATAATGACATGATCATTAAACACTTTACACTCACGAAAATAAAGTAGTAAGGCGAGAAATAAGTATCAATTTAGTAGTAACAATGTTGCGGAAATGCCATGCATATCAAGATAGTGGAGAAAGTACAAAATCCCAAATTTTAGGATGGTTCGAATCGGAGAAGTTGATATTCCACTATCCTCTCATGCGAAATTTTCTCTTGGAAAATGAACACGGTTGAGAGAATAAAAAGGCCTAACAACACCTACTATGCATGTATAAAAATGTTCGGTATTACCTGGAGCATGGAGCCTTAAGTTACGTATTAGAAGTTGAATTTTAGGGGTAATATTAAGGAACTGGTGAGAAAAGCAACGATTGCTTTATATTCCTGTAAAAGGGCCATTGGAAAACGATGGGGTTTTAGCCCTCAAGTCGGCAGAGATGCTGGCAACAAAGGATGCTGACTGGTTGAGTTGCAATGTCTTGTCTACAACCGCAGCCAACATCTATTCTAACAGTCAAGCCGCGGTCAAGTCTCTGGAGTCCATATTTCTGAAAACAAGATCTGCCCTTAACTGACACACGTCTTTAAATAAGATGACCAAGCAGTTTTATATACGACTCAGTTTTATATACGACCAGCGCACAAAGACATTCCAGGGAATTGCAAAGCCGATGAGCTTGCAAGACTAGGAACTAACTTACAGGTTCCAACAGAATTTAAATGTGTTGTTATGCTTATAAAAACTTGCAAGCAAAATCTACGGCTTTGTTCCGCAATGGAGACTAATCAGAGATGGGCATGGATTGACGTGTGAGACAGCGCGACAGATTTGGCATTCTCTTAATCAGAGGCGCACAAGTGAGCTGATATCGCTTCCAAGAGGAGAGATTTCACTGTCTTATAGGGAAGCACGCAGAGTGGTTAAATGTGTTGTCAAATGACATTTGTCGTAGTTGTATGGATGAACACTTCATCTGCCATTGCCCGGCACTTTCTGGTCAGAGACTTCACTGGGATATAGGGTGCTGCACGATCTTTCGGATTTGTCAAGCCTTGCCTCAAACTTAAAGAATCAAATTTGTTCAAGTTTCGCAATCCTGGGCACAGTAACATAGTCAAAATAAATAGTATTGACTCGGATTACATAGTCGTTGAATGCAAGGGGTGTAACTGTGGTTGCTTACGCAGACGATCTAGTCGTTTTATCATCAGGTAAATACCAGGACACAATATCGGATATCTTAGACGATTCTTTGAGAATTTTGTCATCCTGGGCTAGGAGTTGTGGTTTGAATGTGAATGCAACGAAAACGGAGTTAGTTCTTTTTACAAGAAAACGAAAAATAGGAAATTTTAATACTCCGAAAATTGATGGTACAGCGCTGGTTTTATCACCTTCAGCAAAATTCTTGGGGGTTAGACTGGACTCTAAGCTAAATTGGAATGAAAATCTTAAGGAAAGAACAAATAAAGCGTACGCGGCTCTTTACTCATGCCGAAAACTTATAGTTGGGAAATGGGGTGTGAAACCAAAACTTTTTCACTGGTTGTACACTGCGGTAGTTTGACCTGTAGCCACTTATGGTTGTCATGTTTGGTGGCCAGTGGTTCAAATAGGGGTACATGCGAACAGATGTACCAAAGTTAATAGAGCTGCTTTATTGAGTTTAACAGGTGCAATGGGTTCAACCTCTACAGCATCCCTAGAGATGCTTTTAGGTATTACGCCTTTGGACCTTCATGTTATGGAGACGGCGGCCATAACACTCACTAGATTGCATCAACTTGGGTGTTTACGAAATCGAACGGTTCGGCATACTGAGATTCTGGGTGGTCTGGCTACAAATCTTAACACGGACTATAAGACTCCGGCGAACATAGTCAGAGGGAAAATCGACGTATTGTTTCCATCGCTTGATGACTGGATGATATATAATGTTGATTTTCACAGATAAACGTTTTTACGGATGGTTTAAAAATAGGGACAGGCACAGGAAATGGTGTGCACTGTTCTGAGTTAGGTATTGATGAATCTTACCGTTTAGAGAATGATTTATCAGGCCGAGGTCTATCCGATCGCCAAGGCAGCTGAGCTAATCTCGATGAGGCCAATATTCTACAGCGATATTGCTTTCTTCATCGACAGCCAAGCGGCTTTAAAGGCGTTAACTGCGGATAATATCAACTCCAAGGTAGTCAGCCGCTGCCACAGAGAACTACAAGTTCTCAGGGAGCAGCATAATATACGACTGTGCTGGGTACCTGGTCACAAGGATATTAAAGGTAATGAGAAAGCGGATGTGCTTGCGAAGGCAGGCGCAAATCTTCCACATGAGCTAGCCGTTGAGGGAATTTTTCCACCACTCTCCCTTACTTTTCACAATATTAAGCTGGACACTAGAAACAAGTGGATTAATAGATGGACGACATCAAATGATAGCATACAGACGAAAATGCTATGGAATGAAAAATCGCAAGGTAACAGCAAAATTCTTCTGGATATGGACAGAAGACAGATAGATCAGTGATAAACCTTATCACGGGGCACAGTAAACTCGCGAAACACATGGTAAGAATCGGGGTTATGGCAAACGACACTTGCAGATGGTGCAATGAGTCTGTCGAAGACAGCTTCCATTTCTTATGTGAATGCCCTGCATTATCATTTAAAAGATTTAAATGTTTAGGTTCTCACGTCTTTCAGGATCTTCAGGACCTACGAGGTATAAACCCTTGCCTACTAATGTCATTCATCAAAGCGTCGAAGTGGGAAACGTAAAAATGCGTGTTTGAATGAAGAATGAAGGAAGGAAACAATAGCAGGAATCATAATGGGCCAAACATTGGCCTCTATGGATTCCATTCCCAAAAACTTTTATATTTTGGGGATTGGCGTCATCCTCACTAACCTAACCTACATAGTGGCCAAACTATTTTTCGACCAGAAATGTGAATCGTACAGCTTTCTAGATCCCAGTGAAGCTAATCTCTAACCAGAAAGTCCCGGACAATGGCAGATAAGGTGTTTTATAACTCCAACTCCTCCTTATCCATGCAACACCGGCAACAATCATCTGACTTCACATTTAACCATTTTGAGTGCTTTCCTATAAGACAGTATCCGATAACTACAGCAGCCACGGTCAAAATCTCTCCTCTTGGAAGCAATATCAGCTCACTTGTGCGCATCTGATTAAGGGATGGCCAAATCTGTCGTGTAGTCTTACACGTCCATCCATCTTTGATTAGACTTCGTCGCGAAACAAAGCCTTAGTTTCTCCTTGTAAGTTTCTAGAGGCATACCAACACATTCCAATTCTGTTGGAACCTGTTAGGTAGTTCCCAGTCTTGCAAGCTCATCGGCTTTTCAAATCGCTGGAATATCTCAGTACCCGGGAACCCATATGAGTCGTATGTCAAAGTGCTTGGCCATCTTATTTAAAGACGTGCGGCATGCCGTGGCAGTTAACAGCAGATCTTGTTTTCAGAAACATCGACTCCAGGGACTTGACAGTGGCTTGACTATCAGCATTTAATGTTGACTTCGGTTGTTGACAATACATTGCAACTCATCTAGTCAGCCACTTCCTTTATTGCTAGCATATCTGCCTGGTAAACACTGCAATGATCTGGCGCTCTTTGAGCCAGGATCAACCCAAGATCTTCTGAATAGAATCCAAAGCCCACTTTTTTGTGTATCTTCAATCCATCTGTGTAAAAATTTATGAAGGCTACACTACCCTGAATACCTCTTATTTAAGAATCCCTGTATGGTATCATAGTGGTAAAGTGGTGCTCAAAAAGACTCATAGAGGGATTACTGTCCACATTTTGTGGTATTGTTATCTTCAATATCGCGCTCTTCGCTTCAATCACTACTCTTCCATTGCAGTATGCTATTTAGTCGAATTGCCGACATAGGCTCATACTGCCTTCCAAATATGTTCAATGGTATTAGGTGAAGGAGGATTAATAATACAGCCGCGGTGTTGTGCGAAGACCACCAGTAATACACATGAACTATAATTAGCCCCCTGGTCTTCGAAAAATCAAGTTTTAGCTTAGACGGTATTTATACACAGCCTTTTTTTGCTTGCAATAAAGTGAAAAGAAAACGGGGTAGAAAAAAATCACGAATTCTGTTTTCCTTCTTCTATGCTTTTCACCCCCGTTTGCCACAAAAAAAAGTTGCAAGACTTTATTGCAAGCAAAAAAAGGATGTGTATAAATACCGTCTTAGGAGTTTGCATTTTATGTGTTGCATTGTTTAATGTCTGAGTTAGAGATGGGCGCGTGACTGATTTTTGACTTAAGCTCACGACAGGAGTTTATGAATCACGCACACTCACTCAGGAGCATATTTTTTCTACTCACACTCACTCACTATAACGTGAGTAAATTTAAAACAACTCACACTCATGCAAGCTTTACTCACACTCACGAAACTCTTATTTATACAAAACAAATTTCAAAAACTATAATTTCAAAAATCTTAAAAAAATTTCAGTAAAACTTAAAGGTCAGCGAAATTTTACAATTTGTTTTTGCTTTTTTCGGGACGAAATCTTAAGTTAAGCTAAATTTTACAATTTTTTTGTTGCTTTTTTTACGAAATATAAAGAAAAAAAAAATCACGCAAACTCACGAAAAAAATCTACTCACGCACGCTCACTCACGCCAAAATCTTACTCACGCACACTCACTCACGCAATTTTTCTTTCACTCACTCACAATCACGTGAGTAAAATTGAATTCAGTCACACTCACACGTCATCAGGCGTGATTCACGTGAATTACGTTCTAATCTGCTCATGTGCCCATCTCTAGTCTGAGTGTATGCATGGGTAACATTAAATTATACATTACTTTACTCGGAAACTAACATTTTTCATTGAGTGTATTTCAAATAAATACAAAATATGCATCTTCATATTTCCACCCATGTAAAAATACGCTGAGTTAACATACCAAACTCATCTTCATATTGTCACTATATAATCAATGGAAAACAATGAAAGTAAAATTAGTTCCATACCACTAAACTTAAGGATCATAACGTAATTTTCAAGCAAACCCTTTAGCGGAAGTATGAAGGTTGGTAAAAAATGAAATAGACTCTTTCCAAAATAAATATAAATATTAAAAATCTTAAAATTTCAGATTTACATTATAATTTGCCTAGTCATAATAATTCAACTATACACAATTGTATTGGCAAGTCCACCTAAAGGTGGAATTGGCGATGGATTTATATATCCTGTAAAGCAGTCAGCATCAAAACCTAAAACTACTACTACCTATTATGCCAAACCATTGTATCCACCAATGAAGAGGAGAAGTGGTCCACCCAAAACAAAGCCACAGGTATATAAAGTCATAATACATGATCAGCCAGTCAAAAAGCCTGCACAAAAACAGGAAGTTTTTAAAATTATTCATTTACCACAACATGAGGGTGGTGGTGGTGGAGGCGGCGGCAAGAAAACTGCTAAATCTGTAAAGATTTTCAAGATTGTGAATATAAAACAAACAAGTGGTGGTCATAGTTCTGGCAAATGGTCAAAATAGTTTAAAATAAACTTTCCGTTATAATTATTTGTTAAAATAAATGTGTAAATAGTATATAATAAATTGTTATTGCTTTTAATAAATTATTTTTGCTTTAAAAAATTTTAATTTAAACCAGTGCCATTTTACAGATCCACATAGATTTATGTGGCTATTAAACGCTTATTAAACGTTTGCATGTGGAAATACGATCCGTACTTTTTCTGCAGTTCAAACTAACTGAGATAGATTCCTAAAATCAAACCAGGGGAAAAAGTTGGTGCCTTGACGTTATCCCCATTTCCGACTTGGAGATTAAGGCCGAAATGAATTCGGTCATAATCCCCATAACGGTGGTGGGGACTATGGCCGAAAAAAAATTGGGCATAGTCTCAATAAAAAAATGGGCATAACTCCCAAAAATCCCCATTTCAGGGATGATGTCAAATATACTTGTTGGTCATAATCCCAAAAAATATATGAATTATTTTTTTTATACCCTCCACTTAGTGATAGAGGGTATATATAAGTTTGTCATTCCGTTTTAAACTCATCGAAATATCTGTCTGGGACCCCATAAAGTATATATATTCATGATGCCCGATCGATTCTAAGACATTCTAGCGATGTCCGTCTGTCTGTGGAAAATGCTGTCACGGACAAAATATTGCACAGAGATGACTGAAACTTAACATATTAATTGGAAGTTCTCCCGAGAAGTTTGGTAATGCATTTGAGCGACATCGGATCAGCGGTTCAAAAGCTATGAACGAAAATGTAACCACACCTCAAAAATGTCAATACATTCAACATAACCTAAAAATACAAAATGCTTTAATTCGGCTTCTGGTTGACATATGTGAACATAATTGAACACCAAATGGTATTTAAACAAGTACGAACATATTTTTTTACCAAAATGTTTTTTCGCGGAAATTTTTTTTTCCAATTTTTTTTTTTTTTTTCCAAAGTAATTTCCTTTTAAATAAAGTTTTTTGCAATAATTTTTTTGAAATTGTGGAGGGTATCACTCCATTCGGCAAGGCCGGATTTAACTTTTTTACTTGTTTTTCTTAAACACGTCCCACATTGCACTCCTCCAGGGGCGTTTCTAGGGCAGTTATGGGACTTTTTAAGGATTTTTACCTCTTTACGCCCAACTTTGACCCCGAATAGGGGCCATATGGACCCACCCCACCGCCCTCATTTTTTGGCTCATGCTTTCTTTTTCGAACCTATAAAAATTAGAGGCTATCGCGGATCAAAATCGAAAACTGGTTATCTACCCCACGCCTAATAGTGCAAATTGAAGAACTGTTTTTTGTGTTCCAAAGTTAAAAAACAAAAAATTTCATAGATTTCCCACTCGCATCCCACTAAGCGACCCATAGCTCTTAAGGGAAATGACCGTTGAAAATACGCTAACTTCTGAAAGACTTCATGTAGACTTGGTCATTTACCTGGTCAGGTTAGTATTGCAATCCAGCGAAATCGGTCAAGTGGTTCAATAGTTATAAGCAAAAGAGTGAATTTCGGCAAGGGTTTTTCGTGAATTTGCGAGATAAAAAAACACTATAACTTTCGAAAATCAATTCTGAGGGTTCTGATTTATATATTTCGTTCCCGTGGCCTGGTATTGAGTTTCAGCCAAAGCGGTCCAATGGTTCAAAAGTTATTAGCAAAACCGTGAATTTCAGATTGGTTTCACCTTAAATTCACGTGAAAAAAACAACCGAACTTAAAAAAAAAAACAAGCTTTTAAAACATTGGTAACCACAAGATTACTTTACAAAGTATTTTTGTCACTCGAAAATATTTTACACTAAAAAAAAAGCTTACACTCGATAAAAATTTTACACTCAAAAAAATAGTAATTTTTCTTTTTTTTTACAAAAAAGACAAAAAAAAAAGGTTTTTAACTCAAAATAAAATATTTATAATCAAAATTGGTTCTTTTTTAACGTTAAAAATTTTACTGTCCTTTAAAAAGGGCATTGTGGAGGGTATTCATAGATTCGGCCAAGTCGAATTTAACTTTTCTACTTGTTATACCCTACACCACACTGTGGTACAGGGTATAATGAGTTTGTGCTGATATTTGTAACTACCGGAAATATTGGTCCTAGTTTTGGCTCAAATGACTGTAATAGCCGCATTTTAATAGGTATATTTTCGAAATTTGGCGGGTAATCATGTTTTATCTACGCAAATCACCATTTCGAATTTTAAAACCAGTTCTTCTTGTAGCTCCCATACAAACTACCTTCCCGGTTTTCACATAAATCTCTCAAATTTCATGAAAAGAGAAAATATTTAATTATGGCCGCTGTTCCAAAAAAAGTAATTCACATAAAAAATGTGAAAATGAAAATTTCCGAATTTTTTTGGTGTTCTAGATTTCACATCCGAATTTCTTTTTCGTTTTGTTTCACATAAATAAAATTTGGTGAAAGTAAAACGAATGCACTTTTTTCCTTATAGTTTTTTAAATTTTAATTAGTCGATTTCAACTTCGAATGTAAACGTGATCGACAAAACACTAAACTTGATTTCATGTGATTCGGAAATTTTCATGTGGATTGAAAAGTTGTGAAAGACAGAACAGAGGCCTATAATTCTGTTTGTGTATGTTTAAAGTGTACTTTAATAACCTTATCAAATCTGATTATTATCTGACCAATTTTGGACTTAGGGCCCATGTGAAAATTTCGCTCGATATTCAGTTGAAGAGGTTTATTGTCAACAACACGAAGCCAATTTCACTCAAATTTGATTTGTGAGTGCTTTTTACACTATTAAAGATTTGACAAAATATAGATCTAGTCAGTCCATGTTTGAACTTAGGACCTATTTTCCGGGAAACTCTGGGGTAGGGTATTATATAGTCGGTCTTGACCGACTTTAATTTCTTACTTGTTTTATCATAATTTTTATACCCTACACAACACTGTGGTACAGGGTATAATGAGTTTGTGTTGATGTTTGTAACTACCCGAATAATTGTTCCCAGACCCACTTTTAAGTATACCGATCGACTTAAAATCACTTTTTGAGTCGATTTAGCGATGTTCGTCCGTCCGCCTGTCTGTCGGCGTAAACACGATACAGGTCGCAATTTTTAATCAATTGACTTGAAATTTAAAACTTTAGCACCTGTCGACCCAAATACGAAGCCTATTGAAATTGGAATCGGTCCATATTTAGACCTAGCCCCCATACAAAGGTCCTTTTTAGTTTTGGCTCAAATGACTCTATAACCGCATTTTAATAGGTATATTTTCGAAATTTGGCAGGTAATCATGTTTCATCCACACAAATCTCCATTCCGAGTTTTAAAGAAATCGGACCAGTTCTTCTTCTAGCCCCCATTACAAAACCACCTTCCCGATTTTTACATAAATCTCTCAAATTTCATGAAAATAGAAAATATATAACTAAAATTCTGTTTGTGTATGTTAAACGCGTACTTCAATAACCTTATCAAATCTGATTATCATCGAACCATTTTTGGACTTAGGTCACATGTGAAAATTCCGCCCGATATTCAGTTGAAGCGGTTTATTGTAAACAAAAAGAAGCCTATTCCACTCAAATTTGATTTGTGAGTGCTTTTTACACTTATTAAAGAGTTGGCAAAATATAGATCTAATCGGACAATGTTTGAACTAGAGATGGGATCGTGAGTGACTTTTCAATCACGATCACGCACGCTCACAAAAAAAAATTGTAATCACGCACGAACATTTTTTTTCTGCTCACGCTCACGCACGCTCACGTGAGTAGAAAAGAAATTAATCACGCTCACGACGTAATCACGATCACGAAATACTCACGAATTGAAATATGTAAAAAAAGGATGTCATATTTTTTTATGCATTACCTAGTTGGGAAGGTCCTTGAGCAATCCGTGGTGATGGCTTGCTGACATGTCAGAGTCATACCTGACATCCACATGACATCTCTATATACCAAGTTGAGGACAGTTTCATAATAAATTTCAAAATATCACCAATCATAATCAGCAGTTCTCAGGGGGTGCTGACATTTCATGACATTTCCCCTAAGTCGTCTTTGTGGAAATGTATGATATAGGTCATACGAAAATGCAAAAAATCTTCGTATTTCTATTAGTTTTTACTTCCATCCATTTTCCTTTATAAATTATCTTTACCATACTAAGAAATAACTTTTCTACTTTCCGATGTTTTTGATGTTTTTCTCAGATATTTAAAAGTTCCTAGATTCAGGGCCGTCTTAAAGTATGACGCTGGGCACACAAGAATGAGCACATAAGAATTTGGGGCCCCGCTGGAAAGTAAAAAGTCGCAAGACAACAAAAAAAAAAACCTCTTTTGGTACAAATTAAATTCATGTTATTACCTGTTTTAAGAAAAATTAACTTAAAAAAAATATTTTGGGTAGGGATATTTTAACTTGAGGTAATTTTTCATTACTTGTTAAAACCATGATATTCGTGAAAAAAAAATTTGGTTTTAATAAGACGTTTTCTATCTCAGAATCTGAGACAATTCCTGTACGAAAAACGTCTCGGAATCTGAGAGTTTTTCAATACGAAAAGTGTATCAAAATCTGAGACTCTTTATTTTGGAAAAACTTCTCTGAATTTTAGGCTTTTAAAATCTCAAGGGGTACCAATAAAGTTGATAAACATAATTAAAGCCTGTGTGAAATCTACTCTTCTGTACGGTAGCGAAACCTGGCTGATGACAAGCGTCATAGCACAGAGACTACAGGTCTTTATAAATAAATGCCTGCGTATAATTTGTCGCATCTTTTGGCCGAACACAATAACCAATGCCGACCTTTGGAGATTGACGAACGAGGTACCTATAAATTGCCAAATAACAAAAAGAAAGTGGAATGGATAGGGCACACATTAAGAAAGCCAAACGGTAGCATCACGAGGACTGCTTTGGAATGGAATCCTCAAGGCAGCCGACGCCCCGGTCGTCCAAAGAACTCTTGGCGCAGAACACTTAACCAAGAACTTAAAATATTAAATAAAACTTTTGATGAAATTAAAATTATAAGTAACGATAGATTAAGTTGGAATAATCTTGTAGAAGCCCTTTGTTCCCAAGTGGAATGAATAAAGAAAAAAAAAATCTCAGAATCTCTAGCTTTTTCTGTACGAAAAATATTTTACATTCTGAAACTTTTATGTAGCAAATATTTCTACGGATTTGAGACTTTTGATATATTACAAATATCTCCTACAGAAAAAGTTTCAGTGTATACGAATCTGTTAGATTCTGAGACTTTTTCGGTAAGAAAATAAGAAATTTTCTTTTAAAAGAAATTAAAAAAAAATCTTCATTTTCGTATAACCGAATTTATTCGGGCCCCTTTGGTCCGGGGTCTTGGGCACGGGCCCAGTGTGCCCTAATAGTTAAAACGGTACTGCCCAGATGTAAAAGTTTAGTTTGATATACTGCTATTGTGAAGACATTTCCTTATATATGTCTTGGAGGATTTTTTTACACTCTTAAAACAAACATTCATTGATGACAATGTTAGAAAATGTCCTTAAGAACCACGTATTATATGTCAGAATTTGAAGACATTTCCTCATGGAAGCACTGTGCAAATTCCCCAATGACACATTTAAAAAACTTGTTAAATTTATAATTTTTTTGAAAGGCCATGAAAAAATCAAGAAAACGTAACCGAACAAACAAATCTGGGAAATAATTAAAATCACGAAAATTTCACGCAAGAATTTTATTCATGCGTGATTCACGTTAATCACGTGATTGGTGACCATCTCTAGTTTGAACTTGGGACCCATTTTCCGGGAAACTCTGGTGTAGGGTATTATATGGTCGGTCTTGACCGACTATAATTTTCTTACTTGTTTTACACTAAAAAAATAACACTCGAAAAAAAAATTACACTCGAAATAAATTTTGCACTCAAAAAAAAATTTGTAATTTTTCTTTTTTTTACAAAAATGACAAAAAAAGATTTTAACTTAAAATAAAATATTTCTAACCAAAATTGTTTCTTTTTTTTTAAGTTAAAAATTTTACTATCCTTTAAAAAGGGCATTGTGGAGGGTATTCATAGATTCGGCCATGTCGAATTTACCTTTTCTTAATATTAATTAATTAAATCATAATTTTTTTTATCTGAATTTTAATTAATTAAATTATTTATATCACAAATTTTTTCTTAATTTAAACTTATTAAATCTTTAAATTATTTGTTTAATTTTAATTAAGTTTTTCTTAATTTTAATTAATTAAATCTTTAAATTAATTATTTTTCTTAAATTTAAATAAATAAAAATTCGTCTGTTGAATACAAATTAAAAAAACCGGCAAAAGATCTGGCCCTCCAAAAAAATGCAAAAATTCATAAAACACCAAACTCCCATTTTTCCGGCTTATTCAAGAAATGCAAAAAACACCCAACTGCCATTTTTCTCCGCCTATTCAAGAAATGCAAAAATGCAAAAACGTTTTTTTGCATTTGGACTTCGAATATCCTATGGATTTTTTTGGAATCAGATTTCTTTGAATCAGTTACATTTTAGTTTAATCAAACACGATCAGGAACCTTTTCAAAAAGTGTGCATAAATTTAATTTTTTCTTTAAAAAAAAAATTTAAATTTCTGTTCCTGCAACTTTTGTCGGTTGTCAATCTATAGTTAAAAACAAAATTTTTAGTAAATTTTACCAAAACATTAGCAAAACTCGCGGTTCGACATTGGGAATTGATTGAAATTTTTTTTATTTATTTCAACCTTAACTTGTCACATTTATTAACAAACCAACAGGTAAACAAATAAATATTTGCTAGGGCTTTTAAGATAAATAAATCGTTACAAATTTAATTAAAGTATTAATAAACAAATACAAATTTTATAGCTTTCATTAAAAATTTAATTTATGCAAATTTTTTGCAAACCTTAGTTTTTTTGCCAAAAGAAATTTTATGTTGACAACAGTCAACAACATAAAAACCACAGCGAAAATTACAGAACTCCCTCGATTTACACAGTATAATTTTTTGACTATTATTATTTATGTGGTTAATAAATGTGGTTAATAAAGTCCAGTTTTGTTGCCAAAATCTTAATGCAATGGGAAATATAACCAGCCTTTATACATAAATTAATGTGAAAATTGTAATACACTTAGAAAATAATTACAGTTACTACATGACGGTCATTTGTGTACTAAGTAGTAGTTGTTGTTTTCAACTACAATTTCAGTTGTTTTTGTATGAAAAATCTCAAACAACTGTTTTTTGTAGTCGTTTTAAAAAACAAATGCAAAAAATTACTACATTGTAGTAACAGTTGTTTTATGTAGTTGTTTTTAGTCTATAAAAAATTTATAATTCTGTAGAAATTTTTAGAAAAATGGATGTGCAGGAATTATTTCTAAATAATTTTACCCGTTTTTGACGTTTACAATTTTTTTTTTGTTAATAAAAAAAACTCAGACAATTTGAGTTACAGTAAAAACAACTGTAATTTGAAGTAGTTTTTACAGTTTTTTGTAGTTGTTAATCAATTGTTAAAAACAACAAAAGATTTTGGTTGATTTTATTGTAAAATGTAGTGGACGCCTAAATAACAACAAATGTAGTAGTTTAACTGTCTTTTGTAGTGGAATCTACCGTCATAATTTTAATGTATATGGGACATTCCATGTCAAATCGGACACTTTGAAAAAAAAAATTTCAGATTTTCCCAATTTGTTAACAGTTTTTAGTACCCTTCGAAAACTCCTTCGTGGTAAATTTTCAGATTTTTTTGATGACCCGTTCAAAAGATATCGAATTTTTAAAAATTGGTTGTTTGTTCTTTACTGAAACTTCTTTTACTCATAACTTCTTCAATAATGGTCCAAATTTTAATTTTTTTTTTTCAAAATTTTTGCTTTTTTACGTACTTAAAAAAAAAAAAATCCCAAAAAATTCTTAAAAGCGCTCTAGTATGCGATTTTTAAGTTTTAAAATTTAAATCTCATTTTCGAAAATGTTTGTACTCTTCGATTTTTTTGAAATTTTTTTGTGTAAAACTTCTATCGATTCTACAAATTTTTTGCCCAGGAGGATCGTGGGATAACGATTATTACTATTTTTTTAAATTTTTTGAAAAAAATTTATTGTAATTTTCCAATCTTAAAATCATTTCTACTGCTCCAATGCACACTGGGCCGAGATGGTAGGTTTTTTGGCCAAAAGTCTCTACAGGTCGTAAATGTTAATCGATTTTGTTGAAATTCAGAATATAAGCCTATATTAGGGTAATAAATAAGTGACTTGAAACTTTTTGGAATCGGACGTACAAGGAAACTGTTTCAGGGTGGACACTTAATTTTTAATAAAATTTACAGATGTTATAGATGAAACAAATGAAGAGACACTTGTCTTTTGTTTATGTTTTTGAATTGGAGATGGTCTCTGGTCCCGTGATTTGCGTGACTTAAAAAACAACGTGATTCACGCGTGAGAGTGAGTGATTTTCACTTAAATCACGTGATATAAAAGTTTTTAAAAATTGAATTGAAAAAAAAGTTTAAAAATAACGTGGTTCACGCGTGAGCGTGAATGATTTTCATTTAAATCACGTGAATATACCTTTTTCCGAAATATAATTGAAAAAAAGTTTATAAAAAATTGAAAAAAAAAATTGTTTTTGTTTTGAAAACCCCCTTTTTATACTCATCGTTATCAAAAGTTCCACGCCCTTTTAAAAAACTGTCTGGGCCAGAATAATCCTTTCTATCCACACTTTCCAAAAAAGTTGCCCGCTTGTGCCCGTTTTCAAAAATGGAATTTAAATAAAATTTATAAAAAAATGAAAAAAATTATTTCATTTTTGAAAACCCCCTTTTAAGAACTCATCGTTATGGAAAGTTCTACGGCCTTTCAAAAAACTGTCTGGACCAGAATTATCCTTTGTATCAGCACTTTCCAAAAAAGTTACCCGCTTGTGCCCGTTTTCAAAAATTGAATTGAAAAATGAGCTTATAAAAAATTGAAAAAACATTTTTTTTGAAAACCGTCTTTATAAACTCATCGTCATAAAAAGTTCCACGCTCTTTCAGAAAACTGTCTGGGCCAGAATTACCCTTTTTATCAGCACTTTCCAAAAAAGTTGCCCGCCTTTGCCCGTTTTCAAAAATTTACTTCTAATAAGGGCTAATAAAAAATTGGAAAAAATTATTTTTTTTTCTGAAAACTCCCTTTTTAAACTCATCAAAAGTTCCACGCTCTTTCAAAAAACTGTCTGGGCCAGAATTATCCTTTTTATCCCCAGTTTCCAAAAAACTTTTCCGCTTGTGCCCGTTTTCAAAAATTAAATTGAAACAAGTTTATAAAAAATTGGAAAAAATTTGTCTTTTTTTAAAAACCCCCTTTTTAAAGTTATCGTCATCAAAAGTTCCATGCCCATTCAAAAAACTGTCTAGGCCAGAATTACCCTTTTTATCAGCACTTTCCAAAAAAGTTACTCGTCTGTGCCCGTTTTCAAAAAAAAAAAAATACTTCTAATAAGGGCTAATAAAAAATTGAAAAAATTAGTTTTTTTTCTGAAACCCCCCTTTTTAAACTCATCAAAAGTTCCACGCTCTTTCAAAAAACTGTCTGGGCCAGAATTAGCCTTTTTAACCCCACCTTACAAAAAACTTACCCGCTTGTGCCCGTTTACACAAATGGGATTAAAATACCAAAAATTAAAAAAAAATAAAAATATGTTTGTGAAAACCCCCTTTTTTAAAACTCATTGTGAACAAAAGTTCCACGCCCTTTCAAAAAACTGTTTGGGCCAGAATTATCCTTTTTATTTGCACTTTCCAAAAAAAATTCCCGCTTGTGCCCGATTTCAAAAATTTAATTGAAATAAGAGTTTATAAAAATCTGATTTTTTTTTTTTTGTAAACCCCGTTTTTAAGCCCATCGTTATCAAAAGTTCCACTCCCTTTCAAAAAACTGTCTGGGCCAAAATTTTCCTTTTTATTTCTTCTATCTAAAAATGTTGCCCGCTTGTGCCCGTTTAGGCAAATGTTATTGAAAAATTAAAAATTTGAAAAAATAAAATATTTTTTTATTTAAACCCCTTTTTTAAACTCATCGTTATCAAAAGTTCCACGCCCTTTCAAAAAACTATCTGGGCCAGAATTATTCTTCCTATCCACACTTTCCATAATAGTTGCCAGCTTGTGCCATTTTTAAAAAATGTAATGGAAATAAAATTTAGAAAAAAATTAGAAAAAATATTTTTTTTTTTGAAAACCCGTTTAAAAAAACACTTTTTTTAACTCATCGTTATCAAAAGTTCCACACTCTTTCAAAAAGCTGTCAGGACCGCCTAACCGGGTAATTATTTTTTTTTTTTCAATGTATTAAAAACAAATTTTAATACGATAAAAAAAATATTTTTCGTGTAACCGGGTTTTTCTCGTAACCGGTTTTTTTTTGTATTCGGGTTTTTGGGTAACCGGGTTTCATTTTATCCCGTATTAATATAGAAAAACACTATGTATGTACTTTAGGAAAAACTTGAAAATTGTTAATTCATAAAATTAATTTAATTCAATAAAAAAGGCTCATTTTAACAACTTTAGACTTGTTCATCTCCCTTTCTATTGATATTATATACGCAGATGAAAAAACGGACAAAAGCGGGCAGGTCAGTCTGAAAGCTAGTAAACCAACGAACATTTTGGCATCCTAACTTTTGGATTATGTCGCGGAACATTTTGGAACAACTATATCAAATGGAACAATTTTTCAAAATTTATATAAAAATATCAAAAATCATCAAAAAAAAAAAATAGGGAAAAAGAGCTGTTCATACCCATTTACATGTTGTACTTTCCTTTGTCAAATAAATTAATCCCCAAAAAAAAACAAGGTCCCATCTTAATAATGTATAAATTTGCTAGCTTTTTTGATTACGGTATATGGAGATTTAAGCATACATATTTTATCTTTGATGGATCATTCCAAGAGAATGGGTGTACCGATTTTTACAAAAATTACAGACAAGGTGCAGCAAGTCATACTTAATACAATAGTGCATTCGCTTTTTTTAATTTAATAATTTTGTTTATTTTAGTTTTGGCCAAAAAAACTACCATCTCGGCCCAGTGTGCAATGGTGCGTCATAGAGGGGTTCTTTATAAAACCGACCCCCATTAATGTTTACGTCTTAACATTTCTTTGGAACAAACTAATACCCTATCGCCAATTTCAATTAACAAAATGTATGACCGACCCACAATATTTTTTTAGTCCAAACATTTTCTCTGAACACACCTACCCTCTATCTTTAACTGTTAAGGCGGTCCCCATACAATTTTTTTTATTTTTTTGTAAATTTGTTTCATTTAATCAGCTTCTACCGGTCCAATGGTGCGTCTGAGAGGGGTCATTAGTGGGACCGACCTCCATTTTTTTTACCATACAAAATTTTTTTAAAACATACCTACGCGCTATCTTCACTGCCTAAGTAGGCTCCCATACAAATAACAGTTGAAGCAAATTTTATAAAAATGTAATTTTGTATGGGAGCCTACTTAGGGAGTGGAGATAGGCCGTAGGTATATTTTAAAAAAAATGTTGTAGGGTAAAAATAAATGGGGGTTGGTCTCACTAATGACCCCTCTTGGACGCACCATTGGACCGGTAGAAGCTGATTAAATAAAACAAATTTACAAAAAATAAAAAAAATTGTATGAAACCCGCCTTAACAGTTAAAGATAGAGGGTAGGTGTGTTCAGAGAAAATGTTTGGACTAAAAAAATATTGTGGGTCGGTCATACATTTTATTGCTCTAAGGGCACTATTAGGGCAGTTAGAGCGGTTGGAGCAAATTTTTAAAAATGTCGTTTTGTGCGGGAACCCCCTTAGAAATTGGAGATAGAGTATTTGTTTATTCCAAAGAAATGTTAAGACGTAAAAATTAATGGGGTTCGGTCTTATAAAGGACCCCTCTATGACGCACCATTGGAGCATTAGAAATGATTTTAAGATTGGAAAATTTCAATAAATTTTTTTCAAAAAATTTAAAAAAAATAGTAATAATCATTATTCCACGATCCTGCTAGGCAAAAAATTTGTAGAATCGATAGAAGTTTTACACAAAAAAATTTAAAAAAAAATCGAAGAGTACAAACATTTTCAAACATGAGATTTAAATTTTAAAACTTAAAACCCGCATACTAAGCGCTTTTAAGAATTTTTTGGGATTTTTATTAAAAATTACATAAAAAAACAAAAATTTTGAAAAAAAAAATATTGAAATCTGGACCATTATTAAAGAAGTTATGAGTAAAAGAAGTTTGAGTAAAGGAACAAATTTTTGAAAATTCGATATCTTTTGAACGGGTCATCAAAAAAATCTTAAAATTTACCACGAAAGAGTTTTCGAAGGGAACTAAAAACTGTAAACAAATTGGGAAAATCTTAAAAAAATTTTCAAAGTGTCCGATTTGACATGGAATGCCCCTTATATATGATGATATCTTATTAGATCTAATTTTTTATAATATCAAATTATATAATATTTACCGTTCCATTTTTGGGATCTAATTATATCAAATTTGATCTAAAAAGATATAAGCATATATTTTTGGATCCTCCATTTTTGGGATCAAATGATAAATGGCACCGATTTATTTTTTTTTTTGTCGGGATATGTAAAAGAAGTGACTCCAAGATTTGTTTGTCTTGGCTCATTGACGACTTCGCATTTATTTCGAACTCATTTAACCATGTAAATCAAGGGTTACCTGTTACCTGGGAATAGGCATCATCTATTGTGAACTAATAAAAACAAGCAACATCATTCATATGATAATGAGAAACAAAATGATTTTTGGCTTAATTTTTGGGTTTTGAATGAAAAAATTTTATAGTCAAAGATATTGCAACTTAAAAAGATATTTTACAAAAGATATATTTGCTTTTGTTTTCTAATAAAATTGAAACAAAAGCGATATTAAAGATTACAGTTTCAAAATTATCACCAATATTAATTTTGTTACAAATTGTGCAACTTTGGTGAATGAATTTATTTGAATTGAATTGTTTAAGTCGTTACAATAATGATGATGAGACCATGCTGCGTTGCTCGAAATGGCACTGGAGATTTGTTTTTTGTATAAAAATCAGTGACAGATTTTCAAAATGCATCAGTTTATTAGCTTACATTCCTTAGTGAAGTTCCAGTTCCATATTGTTGGGAATTAAATAAGATTTAAGCACGACATTTCCAACATGAAGGTAAAATTTAAACAATTATTTTTGACTCTGTGGATTTGGGCGATAATTTAATTGAGTTTTATAAATGTTTTAGGTATTTTTCTGTATATTGGCCGTTATGGTTGCCACTTGTTCTGCCGGATTTTTAGGCGGCGGCGGTGGCCATGAAGGTGGTAATGGTGGTGGATACAGTTATGGTATTGGAGGTGGTGGACATGCTGGCCACGGTGGAGCTGCAATTGAAACTGTAGTAGTTCATCAAGATGCTGGACACTCTCAAAGTTTTTCTGGTCCTAGCTACGGTGGTGGTCACCAAGAAGTTAAAACTATTAAAGTTATTCAAGAAGAAGGTCATGGTGGCCATGGTGGCCATGTAGAGCATGGTATTTCCCATGGTGGTGGTTTTGAGGAAGTCAAAACTATTAAAGTAATTCATCAGGAGGGTGGTCACTCTCATGGAGGATATTCCGGTGGCCATGTGGAACATGGTCACTCCCATGGCGGTCATCAAGAAGTCAAAACTGTTAAAGTAATTCATTTGGATGGCGGACACTCTCATGGAGGACATTCTGGTGGCCATGTTGATCATGGACATTCCCATGGTGGCCATCAGGAAGTTAAAACCGTTAAAGTTATTCGTCTGGATGGTGGTCACTCTCATGGAGGATATTCTGGCGGTCATGTAGACCATGGTCACTCCCATGGTGGGCACCAAGAAGTCAAAACTATTAAAGTAATTCATCAGGAAAGTGGCCATTCACATGGCGGTCATGTAGAACATGGCCACTCACATGGCGGCCATCAAGAAGTTAAAACTATTAAAGTTATCCATCAAGAAAGTGGTCACTCTCATGGCGGTCACTCTGTTTCACATGGCCACTCCCATGGTGGCCATCAAGAAGTTAAAACCATCAAAGTCATACATCAAGATGGCGGTCATGGGGCTGCTCCTCATGGTGGTTACTTACCACCTCCTCCTGTATCAGGTGGTTGGAATTAAGCATTTAGAATGGCAAACTTTGCCCCTTTGTGATTATGCTAGTCTCTAAACTGTTAATACATCATCATTACTGTTATTTAGTTTGTTAAGTAAACTATCGTTAGTTTTAAGAAAAAAAAACTTCAAATAAATTATAAAAAATTCAAATAATGAAATATTCTTTTAATTTCATATCAAAAGATGACCTAATAATATATTATTTGCACAGCTGCGGTCAAAAAATAGCACCAATGGCGTTTTTTATATCCTCTGGAAAAAGTTCAAAATCCTACACCAGAAATGGAGAAGCCGGTCAGCACACAGGATTTGAAGAAATCTGTTACTTTTGTGACGAACACCTTTAGGGAAGCTATATATAGGGTAGAATAATAAATCACCCCCTAAGGATTTTCAGACTTCTAATGCCAAAATAAGTTTGGCATTTTGTGTTTTTTGCATTTTGGCAACAATTCCTAGGCTGAAAAAACGGAAGTAGGGTTTTTTTGGATTTTGGCATTTTTGGATTCGGTGGGCCAGATTCTTAGCTTGTTTTTGCCGGCTTTTGAACTTATAGAGTAAATTCAAGAAAAATGTAATTAAAATAAAAAAAAAATAATTAAAAATTTAATTACTTAAAATTAAAAAAAAAGTAGAAAAGTCAAATTCGACTTTGCCGAATCTATGAATACCCTCCACAATGCCCTTTTTAAGTTATTGTAAATTTTCTAGAGTAGAAATATTTTATTTTGTGTAAAAAAACTTTTTTTTTAACCAATTTAAAAAAAAAAATAATTTACTAAATTTTTTTTGAGTGTAAAATTTTTTTCGGGTGTATTTTTTTTTTTTTTAGTGTAAAAATATTTTTGAGTGACAAAAATGCGTTGTAAAATATTTTTGTGACTTACCAATGTTTTTAAAACATGTTTAACTGGTTTTCAACACGTGAATTTAAGGTGAGACGAATCTGAAATTTACGGTTTTGCTAATAACTTTTGAACCACTGAACCGATTTGACTGAAATTCAATACGAAACAGCCAAAAGGAACGACAAATATATATGCCAAGCTGCAGCATCCTCAGAATTGCCTTTAGAAAGTTATCTCGTAAATTCGTGAAAAACCCTTGCCGAAATTCACTCTTTTGATAATAACTTCTGAACCACTGGATCGATTTCGCTGGATTGCAATACCAACCTGACCAGGTAAATGCCCAACATATATGCCAAACTTCAGGAGCCTCCGTGAAGTCTTTCAAAAGTTAGCGTGTTTTCAACAGACAGACGGACGGATGGTCGGACGGACGGACGGACATCGCTAGATCGTCTAAGAATCGAACGAGGATCACGAATATAAAAAGGGTATAAAAATAAGAAAAAAATAAAAATTTAAAAAAAAAAAAGAGAATTAATTTTTATTGTTTTTTTTTGGTGACATGACATAATCCCCACGGGCATAATCCCCATTTCCGTTATGGGGATTATGACCAAAAAATTTGGACATAATTCCCAGATTTATAGGGATGACGACCATGTAACAAATGGCCATAATCCCCATTACAGGGATTATGTCCACTATACTAGTTGCTCATAATCCCAAAAATTGTTTTTTTTTGTCTTAAAAGTTTGTCTGCGTAGGCGGCCTTCGGCCGGGATTAGGAATTACAAACTCCATAAATTAATTTAGCAGCTTCGCTAAACCGACCCTCTCTGCAGAACCACAATTGCTTTGGACTTACTCCCCATAATGTGAATGGGCGTTATGACTGAAAAAATTTCGGTCGTATTCTCAACAGGGAACGGACATAGTCCCCACAACTATTATGGGGATTATGACCGTGATTAATTCGGTCATAATCTCCATTTCCGTTAAGGGGGTAATGTCCGTGGGGATTATGTCCTGTTACAATTTTTTTTAATTTTTATTTTAACTCAAAAATAAAGGAAAACAAAAAAATTCAATTACGAGATTTGAACCCGAGACCTTCTGATGCTCGTTCTAACCCTCTACCCACTAGAGCAGCGGTTACCAACCTATGGTACGCGTACCACTAGGGGGTACGCGAAACTGTACATTCGTTTTATATTAACCTTTAAATGATAGTTCCGCATCTGGCTTTCAAAGTTTTCCATAACGCCAGGTTTTTAAGAAAGTTGAGGTTAAAGTTCACAAAAAACGTATTCTTATGCAATTAAGGGAACATTTTTTGCAATATTTTTGGCTAATATTTTGAGATCTGACCACTTGTTTTCGATTAAAAATATTTCTATGATGTCAGGTTTTTGAGAAAATTTATGTCAAAGCTCTCAAAAAACGTGTTTTTGGGCATTTTTGAGACGGGTTGTGATAGAGTGAAAATTTTGGTAACATTTTGTTAAGCTCAAAATGCCCTTTCATTGTATATTCGGGGGTGTTTCATTCGAAAAGTCACGGAATTATTGATCTGCCCTCGTATTAAAAAAAAAAACATTTAAAAATATTATTATATTTCCGCCCCCTGTAGTGGGTTTTTGGAACTTTTTTTAAGAGTTCAAGAAACGTCAGTTGTTTAAATTTTTGGTGTAGAATCGACTGGTGAAATCAGATTTGCATTATTTTCAGCCGCTTTTGCAGAAAAATGAGCGCAAAATCCGCGTTTTCAGATGCATTAAACCACCCCAAGGAGCGATAATTTTTCCAAAAAAAATACCACCATTGTTTTGAACTCACCTAAATCCTTCAAAAAAAATGATAATACCCGCAGATCAAAAACTTCAAAATTAACTCTAATATTTTTTAACGAAAACAAAAAACTAGGGGATCATATACAATTCCCCCCTTAACAGTGTTTGATTCTTAGTCCTTCAGAGCTGCAAGAATTAGAGATGGGCACATTAGATTAGTGCGTGATCAAGAGTGAGTGGGACTGATTTCAATTTTGCTCACGTGATTGTGAGTGAGTGTGAGTGGAAAAAAAAATTGCGTGAGTGAGTGTGCGTGAGTAAGATTTTTGCGTGAGTGAGTGTGCGTGAGTCAATTTTTTTGCGTGAGTTTGCGTGATTTATTTTCTCTTCTTATTTATTTTTTGTACCATAAAAAAGCAACAAAAAATTCTAAAATATGACTTAATTAAATATTTTGTCCCGAAAAAACCAAACAAAATTTAAAATTTCGCTGAACTTTAAATTTTGCAGAAAATTTTGAAAGATTTTTGAAATTTTAGTTTTTGAAATTTTTTTCCTATAAATTAGTGTTTCGTGAGTGTGAATAGTTTTTGAAATTTTTTTCCTATAAATAAGTGTTTCGTGAGTGTGAGTGAAGCTTGCGTGAGTGCACGTGAGTGTGAGTTGTATTAAATTTACTCACGCGATTGTGAGGGAGTGTGAGTAGAAAAAATATGCTCGTGAGTGAGTGTTCGTGATTCAAAAATTCCTGTCGTGAGTGAGTGTGCGACAAAAATCATTCACGCGCCCATCTCTAGCAAGAATATCCACGAAAATGTTATTGACGCATGGAGAAAGATTCAGAAAGTCCTTGACTGATCTCGTTGAAAAATTGTGTCCAAACTACTATCCAATAAGACTAAACTTGGTGCAGATTTTATCCCGATCCAAAAACTTCGGTTCCAAAAGTTGTGTCACTTGATACGAAAACCTCCATATTTATATTTTAAGTTTCAGTAAAATCGATTTATAAGAGACTCCAGCTCTTCCCTTGTAAGTTTGAGGTACTCCATTTTCTGGTTTATAAAATTTATTTACACTTACATAATTATAAAAAAAAAATATTTAAATTATTTCAAATTAATCCACACATGTTTAACAAGTTTGTTAGGTGATCTTATATTTCCAAATTGTTGATTTTTATTCTTATTGAAAGATGGCATTACATCCTTTACAGAAGTTGTTACATTTGCAATTGATGGTTGCATTGATGAGTTTACAGCATTATCAGGATATTTAAAATTTAATAAATATTCACCATCCTCATCGATGAGTTTAAAATTTCTGGCATTTAAACGATCTTTTTCAAAATGTAATTGACCCATTATGGGTTTTAAAGTTGTTGATAAAATTTTACGGCTTTGTCGGTATGGTTGCTCAAAAGGATTACGAGATATTTGCTCTCTTTTACGAGATCTTATTGTAGCATGTATTTTTGTTTTTTGTAAGGAAGATTTAGATGAATGATGTCTGTGATCTTTCAGATTTTGTTGCTGATACAATATTTTCTGAATAATTGAATACGGTAGTAAAAGATCTGATTCAAACGGTAATATTCCTTTGGTATAAATGCGTACAATGGATGATGATGATTTATCTACATGAACGGGAGTTGTCACCAGATATTGTATTAATGTTAGAAATATGATAGTAGAAAACATTTTTGATATGATATTTTAGGTTGCTGACGGAAGTTCTTTACACTTTTAGGCACAAATTTCAACTAAGTGTACAAAAATTTTAAAATTAGAGATTTTTAGTTAAAACAAAACAATACTTTAACTCGTAATGACTTTTACATGCTCTGTTGGCCCAATTGTTTGTTGGTTAAACATAATTAACGTAACCAACTTTTTCATTAGACAAAGTGGGATTCGCAAGACGAAATATATGTTTTTAAGTTTCCATTAACTATACAAATAACAGTTGTAGCAAATTTTATAAAAATATAATTTTGAATGGAAGCCTACTTAGGGAGTGGAGATAGGGCGTAGGTATGTTTTAAAAAAATGTTGTAGGGTAAAAATAAATGGGAGCCGGTCTCACTAATGACCCCTTTAGGACGCACCATTGGACAGGTAGAAGCTGATTAAATAAAACAAATTTACAAAAAATTAAAAAAAAATTTATGGAGACCGCCTTAACAGTTAAAGATAGAGGGTAGGTGTGTTCAGAGAAAATGTTTGGACTAAAAAAATATTGTGGGTCGGTCATTCATTTTGTTGCTCTAAGGGCACTATTAGGGCAGTTAGAGCGGTTGGAGCAAATTTTAAAATATGTCGTTTTGTGTGGGAGCCCACTTAGAAATTGGAGATAGGGTATTAGTTTGTTCCAAAGAAATGTTAAGACGTAAAAATTATGGGGGTCGGTCTTATAAATGACCTCTCTATGACGCACCATTGGAGCAGTAGAAATGATTTTAAGATTGGAAAATTACAATAAATTTTTTTCAAAAAATTTTAAAAAATAGTAATAATTGTTATCCCACGATCCTCCTGGGCGAAAAATTTGTAGAATCGATAGAAGTTTTATACAAAAAAATTTCAAAAAATCGAAGAGTACAAAGAATTTCAAAAATGAAATTTAAATTTTAAAACTTAAAAATGTTATACTAGAGCGCTTTTAAGAATTTTTTGGGTTTTTAAAAAGTACGTAAAAAAACAAAAATTTCTAAAAAAAAATTTTTAAATTTGGACCATTATTGAAGAAGTTATGAGTAAAAGAAGTTTGAGTAAAGGAACAAACTACCAATTTTTAAAAATTCGATATCTTTTGAACGGGTCATCAAAAAAATCTGAAAATTTACCACGAAGGAGTTTTCGAAAGGTACTAAAAACTGTAAGCAAATTGGGAAAATCTAAAAAAAAAATGTTCAAAGTGTTCGATTTGACATGGAATGCCCCATATATATTCGTGATCCTCGATCGATTTTAAGACGATCCGTCCGTCTGTCTGTCCGTCCGTCTGTTTAAAACACGCTAACTTTTGAAAGACTATACGAAGGCTCCTGAAGTTTGGCATATATGTTGGAAATTTACCTGGTCAAGTTGGTATTGCAATCCAGCGAAATTGGTCCAGTGGTTCAAAAGTTATCAGCAAAAGACGGAATTTTGACTAGGGTTTTTCGTGAATTTACGAGATAAAACACACGCTAACTTTTGAAAGGCAATTCTGAGGATGCTAAAGCTTGGCATATATATTTGCCGTTCCCCAGACCTGGTTTGTGTTGAATTTCAACCAAATCGGTCCAGTGCACTGTGGCCGAAATCACTACTCTAGCGGCGCTTAAGTCAAAATTAAAAACTTAAGATCGATAAATGTTTTTGCACTGCATCGTTTACCTATACTTTACAGAAAAAATTTACGTTTTTACTTTTGTTTTGCTTTCAATATTCGCACAGCTGTAAGCTGTCAAATATACATTTTCTGCAGCAAGTGTATTAAAGGAGTTTGGGGCCTAATTACTCAGTGAGTTTTTCTTGACACTTTTAAGTCAATTGTTTATACATTTTGAGCCAAAAAGTTTTAATTGAAAGTAAAAGGTATGTTTTAACTAAAAAATAAATGTTTGTGGCCTGTGTGTATCTAGTTTATTATTAGTGCATTATAGAAGTTGACATTTGTGATATAAACTATAGTTTCATGGACTGCAACTTTTGAAATTCGATCGTATTCGGTCCAATTCCTGTTTTGTTTATTATTTTGGGTTATTTTTGTTGTGACGTTTCTCTTGAAATTCGACTGTTAAATGTTTTTTGTAGCCATAAATAATCACTCTAAATTTTAACGAAATTGGAACATTTAAACTTCTAGTCCTCATACAGACCACCCTCCCGATATTCACATAAATTTCCCAAAATACATAAAAACACTGAAATAAATAAATATGGTTAAAAATTAAATTCTTTATAAGTTTTATTATCACAAATATGCATTGGGCTTTATTATTTTACATTTCCGAATTAAGCGCCGCTAGATTGGGTGTTTCGGCCACTGTGCAGTGGTTTAAAAGTTATTAGCAAAACCGTGAATTTCAAATTAGTTTCACCTTAAATTCACGTGTTGAAAACCCGTTAAACATGTTTTTAAAAAATTGGTAAGTCACAAAAATATTTTACAACGCATTTTTATAACTCAAAAATATTTTTACACTAATAATACACTCGAAGAAAATTTTACACTCAAAAAAAATTTAGTAAATTATATTTTTTTTTTCAAAAATTACTAAAAAAAGTTTTTTCACACAAAATAAAATATTTTTAATCACAAATTTTATTTTTTTTCACGTTAGAAATTTTACTATAACTTAAAAAGGCCTTTGTGGAGGGTATTCAAAGATTCGGCCAAGTCAAATTTAATTTTTCTACTTGTTTCTTTCGAAAAAGTCTCATATTTTGAGACCTTTTTTCTTTCGAAAAAGTCTTTTTCTTATATAATAAGTCTCAAATTGAGAGATTCTGAGCCCATTTTCTTATAACAAGTCTCAGATTTTTCACAAAAAAAATTTTTCAATCCTCACGTAGCAAGTGTTCCCCATTCTTTGGTTGGAGGGTATAAAGATGACAATATGCCGGATTTTAAGATAGTTGGTCAGGTTAGTCATTCTGTTTTTACAGTATATATAATCATCCTACAATAATTTCGGTAGCTACGTTATGCAATGTTTTGAAACTTTTATTTTTTTAACACATTTACCAAGTATGCTTCAGTTAGCGAGAATAATTCTTCATTTAATGGTCATTTACTTTTACACATTTTTTTTCATATTTTTTTATGTTTTTGGCACAGTGGTATAATCAAGTATAAATTTAGTTATACATTAAGAAAGGTATGACATTTACTAAATGTTAGTTGTTCGTATCCATTGTAGTTGTTTTTAACTGCAAATGTTGTAGTTTATTTTTTTTTGAAAAATATCAAACATCTATTTTTGTTAGAATTTTTTAGAAATATGTACAAAAGTACTGTAATATGTATAAAAGTACTGTAATGTTTTAACAGTCATTTGAAAAATCAAAAGTTATTCATAAGTTATTTTTAACTCCTAAAATTTTTTTAACTACACATGTCTGTTAATATGTATGAATGTATACTAGTTGTTTTCACTGTAAAAACAGTTGAATTCTTTCACTAAAAACAACTTCATTTTTTGGTTGATCTTAGCAAAATGAAGTTGACTAAAAAAACAACTTATTTAGTAGTGGTTTCTACTGTCTAACAAATATAAAAAAAAAACTTTTTTTGTTAGTTGCTTTGTCTGGGACTTCAAAATTTTCCAAAAAAAAAATTCAGAACTTTTACAATTTTTTTGTTAAAAATTTGTCAAAAAAAAAATTCCTAAATGTATTTTAATTAATGACCAAAACGCAAAAAAAAAAATGGTTATCGGGACTTTAAAAATTTTCCGAACTTAAAAACTTTTTCAAAACTTTTGTTCCTAAAAGCATTTTTAATGAAATTTTTTACTGCAAAATGCATAAAACAAATTTGTGTCCGGGATTTAAAAATTTTCGGGAATTTGAAATTTTTTTAAAGCATTTTAATGTTGGTACTTCTTGACTCCTATTTTTCTTGCAGGCTTGTTTTCACTATATAAGTTTTATTTTTGACAGTTAAAATTACTTCATTTGTTAGTTGTTTTTACTGAAAATATAGTTCACCTAATATTCGGTAGATTTTACTTAATTGGTATAGTGTATACTCTGCCACTAACAATAAGTGGAACTTATAAAAACGGGGCCAACAAATGCCTGCCTTGAGTTCTTGCCACACCACTGTGCATTAATTTCTAACCATAATTATATAGATTTCTTTTCATTTCTTAATTTTTATTATTTTTTTGTAAATTATCATTACATATGTTGCTGCCGAAAAGTTGTTAGTGTTTTATTTGATTTATGGCTTTTTTATTTATAATTTATTTTTTATATTCTTCATGTTTTGTCTTTCTTTTTTTAATGTGAATCTTCTCTAATGACCCATATTTGTTATGATCTCAAGTGTCTTAAGACTCATTCATGTTTTCTTAAGAAAACTTTTGATTTTAAGACGTTCACACCAAAATACAGACAGCAGCATAAATTATGATCACTTAATAAAAAAAGTGTATAAGATATTACAGTTATTAAATTTAAAACACTAAATTTAAGGTCAATTAAACCTACAGAAGGTAAACTCATCAGTTTTGAGTAACACTCGTAGAAATTTGAATACACTCAGAAAATTATGTAAGTTAATACATGTTGTTTTTATATTTTACAGTAGTTTGTTGTTTTCAACTACAAAATCAGTTGTTTTTGTATGAAAAATATCAAACAACTATTTTTGTTAGTTATTTAAAATCGTTTTTTTTTTTAATAACTAACAAAAAAGTACTGTAATGTAGTAATCGTTATATAAAAAAGTTAATTTTATTTATCTCTGAAAAATTTTCTAAGTTTAAAAAAAAAAAAAAATCATTTTTTTTATATTTCACAGCTTTTTTAAAAAAAAAACTTAAAAAACATAAAGTAAATTGTAGTCGTAATTTTTTTTTTCTCTGAAAAATTTTTTCATATAATATATATCCCCATACCCTATCTCCAATTTCTAAAGGGGCTCCCATACAAAGTGACATTTTTTTAAATTTGCTCCAACCGCTCTAACTGCCTTAAGAGTGCCCTTAGAGCAATCAAATATATGACCGAACCACAATATTTTTTTATTCCAAACATTTTCCCTAAGCACACCTACCCTCTATCTTTAACTATTAAGGCGGTCTCCATACAATTTTTTATAAATTTGTTTTATTTAATCAGCTTCTACCGGTCCAATGGTGCGTCCGATAGGGGTCATTAGTGAGACCGACCCCCATTTATTTTTACCCTCCAACATTTTTGTAAAACATACCTGCGCCCTATCTCCTCTCCCTAAGTAGGCTTCCATACAAATTACAGTTGGAGCAAATTTTATAAAAATGTAATTTCACTCAAAAAATTATGTTAGTAAAATTAACTGAAAATGTCAGTTAAAACTTTGTAAGTTGTTTTGGGGTCAACTACTTTTTCAGTTAAATCAACTAGCAATGTTAGTTATTTTAACTGACAAAAAACAACTGACTCATTTAGTAAAAACTACTTATATTTGTAGTCAAAACAACTAAAATGTAGTAAATATAAAATTATCAATATATAACTTAATTTTTGTCAAAAATTTTTTCAGAAAAAAACCTGAAGACCAAACACTCAGAAAATTATGTAAGTTACTACATGTTATTTGTTTGTATATTTTACAGTAGTTAGTTGTTTTCAACTACAAAGTCAGTTGTTTTTGTATAACAAATATCAAACAACTATTTCTGTTAGTTATTTTAAGTCGTTTTTTTGAATAACTAACAAAAAAGTACTGTAATGTAGTAACAGTTTTTTAAAGTAGTTAATTTTATTTTTTTTTTATCTCTGAAAAATTTTCAAAGTTTTTTCCAAAAAATAAAAATAAATTTTTGTTTTTTTTATTTTTCACTTTTTAAAAAAAAAAAAACTTAGAAAATATTTGGTCTTCAATTTTCCTGAAATTTTTTTTTAAAAACAAAAATTATATATTGATTATTTTTTTTTTTTACTACATTTTAGTTGTTTTGACTACAAATGTAAGTAGTTTTTACTAAATAAGTCAGTTGTTTTTTGTCAGTTAAAATAACTAACATTGTTAGTTGATTTAACTGAAAAAGTAGTTGACCCCAAAACAACTTACAAAGTAGTTATTTTAACTGACATTTTCAGTTGATTTTACTAACATAATTTTTTGAGTGTACGTGAAAAATATTACACCAAATTCGATTTCATGTAATTCGGAAAAAATCATGTGAATTGAAAAGTTGTGAAAGACAGAACAGATGAATTTTTATAACTCAAAACAAAAATGACAAAAAGTTTTTTTCCGGGACTTAGGAAATTTTTTAAAAAATGTTTTCGAAACTTCACAAAAAATTTGTCGTTAAAGAAATGCGAATTTCTTTTACTGTATTTAAAAAAATGATAACACTACTGAACATTTAATAAAAAACTTGATGTGACTGGGACGCGACCTCACAGTTAATTGCAATTGTTCTAGTGATCACAAATCTGGTTTCCAACACTCAGAAAATTATGTAAGTTACTACATGTTAGTTGTTTGTATATTTTGCAGTAGTTAGTTGTTTTCAACTACAAAGTCAGTTATTTTTGTATGAAAAATATCAAACAACTATTTCTGTTAGTTATTTTAAGTCTTTTTTTTCACAACTTTTTTAAAAAAAAAAAACTTGGAAAAAATTTGATCTTCAATTTTTTTTTTCTGAACATTTTTTGAAAACCAAATTATATATTGCTTATTATATTTTTACTACATACTAGTTGTTTTGAATACAAATGTTAGTAATTTTTACTACATAAGTCAGTTGTTTTTTGTCAGTTAAAATAACTAACATTGTTAGTTGATTTAACTGAAAAAGTAGTTGACCCCAAAACAGTTGATTTTAATAACATAATTTTTTGAGTGAAACTTTTCCATCACATCAGGTTCATTGAGGTAAAAGTTCAGAAAAATAGCCGTTTTGGGCATTTTTGACAACTAATAGCGGATGAACCCGATGTGATAGCGACTTAAAAATAAGTCAAGGGTAAAGCTTAAAGATTGCTCTTAAGGATCCTGAACTCATTTGGTTAGCCGCTTTAACCCTTAGGGCACCAATTGTCTTTCAACGATATTGAAAGACAACACCTGGAATTCCGCTCGTTTTTATTTTAAAACGAGTCTAAAAACATTTTTATTTTGACATATTACAAAAAAAAATGTATGGTAAAACGAGTCATAAAAATGGGTTTTAAACATAAAACGAAAAATGTTGCTAAAAATATCATAACTGGAATCTTCCATCTCGCTCAGATCTCGATTTTTGATACAATTTCTAAAGCAATATCATATGTTTTTTGTTTATTATATCTCTGGATTTAGGTACAACCGAGTTTAGTTTTTGAATGTGATTTGGTTGTTTTGTTAACCAGGGATGGAAAATAGGAATTTTGAAATGGTACTGGAGTTCTAACAAAAAAGTACTTTTTGGCCCTCGACGGTACTAAAAAAAATAATGCCCAGTTTCTGTACGACGAACGTCATTCGTCTGCAACGAATTTACATACATGAAAATTCGCCTCAAACGAATAACGTTCGTGGTACAGAAACTGGGCATAATTCAATATAAAAGAACTAAATTGAAGACATCCTTATCCATTTATCTATTTTTTAGAGAAAACTCCATTTAGGGTTGACTACAATAAAAAATTTAATTTATTTAAAGCTTTTGAAGCATTTTGCCAATAAAAATCGGTAGATTTTTAAAAGTCTTATTAGATTTGGTTGAAAAAATTAATGAAATCGTCTGGTGAAGAAAAGGTACTAAATCGGTAGCAGGGGTACTACGGTATCTTTGAGAGTGAAAAAGTACTAAAGTACTAGCTTTTCTATCCCTGTTGTTAACTCCTTTTTCTGCAGTGAAGTTGGCTGCAGTAGATGTTGTCAGGGAAGAGAAGTGGGGGGATTTATGGTGCCATAAAAGTAAATTTTTGTTCACTGGCGGGAACATTCATAATTTCGTATTACATATAATATTTGCTCAATCTAGACGCTATCAAGCTTAAATTAAGGCTGGATAAATTACCTAAACATGAGTTTTGATAATAATAAGGTTTGGTTTTGCTAACTTTTCCTTTAACGAATTGCTATCTAATATAATAAAAACAATATTAATTATTTTAAAATGTCTTTTTTTTAATTATTTATTAAATATTAATTATTATTTGTTATGACAATATATAAAATTAAATGTTATTACATACAGACATCATAATTAGCATTAGCAATTAACATAACTAAAATTAAATTAATATTTTTTTTTAATTTTTTAAAGATAAAACTACAAAGAATCATAAAACTAAAGTTGATTGAAAACTTATTTTAAAAGTAAGCTTTTAAAAGTATAAAGAGAACTTAATTTAAAATTAATTATTTATAAAAACTTTAGTTTGTTTTTCAATATGATTAAGTACAATTTTCTGGTGATCATTATATGCTTTTGCTTTAAATATAAGTTAAAAACGTGAAGAAGGGGGGGGGGGGGGAAAGGGGTGATGAAGTGAATGAAAAGTTGATTATTATTTGGTGTTTTTTCGTTTATAATATAATTGAAATGCATAAATATTTGTTTATGATTAAATTAATTAAATTTAATTTTATGTTTTTTAATAGAAAAAGGAGGGTTAATTATTTTGACTAAATATTTGTGGCGGTTAAATTATTTAAGTATGATTAAAAAAATAAATTATTGCTTAAAAGTGTTTCGATATATTTTTTTTAACTATAGTTTTTAGTAAAATTTAAGTTAACTAATAATCTATTGCTTTGTGTTTGTATATTATTATTTTTTAGGTTATGTTGAGAAATTTGTAAAAAAAAACTTAAATTTGAATTTGATTTTTTTTTTGCTTTTTATTTCATTTTAAAATGAAATATACGTAGGTTTAATGATATGTGAATTTTTAACAAAAATTAATTTTTATTTAAAAAAAAAAACAAAATTTGGTTTAGTTTGGTGCACTCAAAAAATTATGTTAGTAAAATCAACTGAAAATGTCAGTTAAAATAACTACTTTGTAAGTTGTTTTGGGGTCAACTACTTTTTCAGTTAAATCAACTAACAATGTTAGTTATTTTAACTGACAAAAAACAACTGACTTATGTAGTAAAAACTACTAACATTTGTAGTCAAAACAACTAAAATGTAGTAAAAATAAAATAATCAATATGTAATTTTTTTTTTCAAAAAATTTAAAAAAAAAAAAAAATTGAAGACCAATTTTTTTTTTCAAAAAGTTGTGAAAAATAAAAAAACGAAAATTTATTTTTATTATTTGGAAAAAAACTTTGAAAATTTTTCAGATATAAAAAAAAATTAACTACTTTAAATAACTGTTACTACATCACAGTACTCTTTTGCTAGTTGTTCAAAAAAACGACTTAAAATAACTAACAGAAATAGTTGTTTGATATTTTTCATACAAAAACAACTGACTTTGTAGTTGAAAACAACTAACTACTGTAAAATATACAAATAACTAACATGTAGTAACTTACATAATTTTCTGAGTGTGGTAAATGTTAAGAATTTCGATTACTTTATAAAGGTACCTACAGACGACGCAATATTATGTACAATATTCAATTATATTGAAGGTGTGGGGGTAATATTGACGATTGTACAATGGTCAATCTTACCCACATTTCGAAATTTTTTAATAATTTTCTTTTTTTAGCCTTACCAAGTAAATAAAACAAGTAAAATATTAATGACCAGTTTCTGTATGACGTTCGTCATTCGTTTGCGAATTTTCATGTATCACTGTGCAACAAATTTGGGGTCACTGAGTGTATCTTATTTCGGACAAAAAAAAAAAAGATCACATGTTTACAAAATCCGGTCAACTTTTGAAACAGATCCGATGAAAACAAACCTTAACGTTATATGAGGTGCTGAATTCAAATCCGAATAAGAATTACTGTTTCCATTGTCTTAAAACCAAAAAGGTTTGTAACTTGGATAATAATTCACCTCCTGGTGAATAAAACCATTTCATCAGCTGGTGAATAAAACATAACAAAATTATTTTTCATCAAAATTCAGATTTTTCATCAAAATTCAGTTTTTTTTTATCAAAATTTAGTTTTTTCGTCAAATTTTTTTTTTCTCCGTCATAAAATTTTTTCATCAAAAAAAATTTTAAAAATTTTCTTCATCCAAATTTTAAATCAAAACAATTTTTTTTAATCAAAATGTGTTTTTTTTTTCATCAAAAATTTTTTTTCAAACAAAAAAAAAATTCTCAATTTTTTCATCAATTCTGAACTTCTTATTTTTCATTAAAATTCAGTTTTTTTTATCAAAATTCAGCTTTGTTTTATCAAAATTCAGTTTTTTCATCAAAATTTTTTTCTCCATCATAAAATTTTTTCATAAAAAACTCAAAATTTTTTATCATAATTTTTTTTAGTCAAAATGTGTTTCATCAAAAATCACCAATTCTGAACTTCTTCTGACACACAAATGTTCCATTTGATAAACAAATGTACAAAAAATAAGTGACATTGTTAATGCGTCCGTGCCGAATCTTTTATACCCTTCAAAATGTGCAAAATTCAACGTTTTTATAACAAAAAGTTTAATTTTTAAGTCATCTGGGTCTAAAAAGGAAGGTCTTTCACATGTCACCCACCGATTGCCCTGAAACTTAATTATGTGAATGAGGGAGGAAAAATAACAGTAACCTGTTTTTTTAGCTGCCCAATCTCAAATATAAACAAGTAAGAAAATTATAGTCGGTCAAGACCGACCATATAATACCCTACACCAGAGTTTTCCGAAAATTGGCCCCGGAAAATGGGTCCTATGGACCGATTAGATATATATTTTGTCAAATCTTTAATAAGTGTAAAAAACACTCAAAAATCAAATTTGAGTGAAATGGGCTTCTATTTGTTGACAATAAACCACTTTAACTGAATATCGGGCGAAATTTTCAAAAGGGGCCTAAGTCCAAAACTGGTCCGACGACTATCAGATTTTATAAGGTTATTTAAGTACGCGTTTAACATACACAAACAAAATTTTAATCAAATATTTTCTATTTTCATGAAATTTGAGAGATTTATGTGAAAATCGGGAATGTGGTTTGTACAATAACTGGTCCGATTTCTTTAAAATTCGGAATGATGATTTGTGACGACAAAACACGTTTACTTGCCAAATTTCCTATTATAATACGGTTATTAGAGTCGTTTGAATCAAAAGTCAAAGCTAAAGAGGACCTTTGTATGGGTGATAGGTCTAAATAGGTGCTAGGTCTAAAAATTGCGACCTGTATCGTGTTTACACCGTTTACATGGACAGACAGACAGACGGACAGACGGATGGACGGACATCGTTAAATCGACTCAAAAAGTGATTCTGAGTCGATCGGTATACTTAAAGGTGGGTCTAGGACGAATATTTCGGGTAGTTACAAACATCTGCACAAACTCATTATACCCTGTACCACAGTGTGGTGTAGGGTATAAAAAGGGTTGTCACCTTATGAAAAAATAAGGGCTTTCGGGAAAATCCGTATAAAAGCCGACCTAGCAGGAATTTCGGCAAAAGAAAAAATACGGGTCAGATTAATTTTGATAGAGATTTTTATAAATGATTTTGGCGGTCGTACGTATATACATCTCCATATAAACTACCCCAACGATTATACATTTTTGACAATAACGAACTTAACGAAGCCGAATTTGGACACGACCGATACACCATTGGATAGGCCTTAAAAAAACCTTTTGAACTGTGTAAAATGTTCATATAGTTTCTTTTAAAGAAATGGGAAACCTTTGACCCGCTAAATGTGAAATTGGGCAGCTGTAAAAAACAGGTAACTCTTTATTTTACTCCCCTCTTTCCTATTTGCAAGTTTCAGGACAATCGGTGGGTTCTCTGTGAAACCCCTTCCTTATAAGTAGGCGTTTTTCAGAGGGCAGTTTAGTTCTTTAACTCGAAGCTACTTCCTTCTGGTCCGAATTCGTCCATTTGAAAACTTTATCAGGGTATGAACACAAGACACATTCGTGCCAAATTTCGGGAGGTAGCTCTTTTGCTTTGAACTGCAGTGTGCTTTCGACAGAAACTGAAACGGCTTTTATTACTTGACTTTGGGGTTATAAAAAATTCATCACAGACGCATTTATTAAACAAATGCAACATTTTCAGACTTGAAAAAGTAATTTTGATGAAAAAAAACATTTTTAAAAGCAAGTGTTAAATTCGGCTGTGTCGAATCTTTTATACCCTTCAGATCCTAAGAGGATAAAAAGTCTTCTTACTTTTGGCAAACGTACGGTTTGCCTATTAGTGGGAGTACGAACAGGGCACTGTATAATCGGCCAAACGGTAATGCGTATGGGAGTTTCTGATAGGGACTATTGTAGAAGTTGTGGGAAAGTGGAGGAGGAGGAGTCAGTAAAGCACTTGTTGTGTAAATTTCCGGATCTAATGAAGCGCCGCCTTAAGTATTTAGGGCAATGATTTTTCAATGAACTGGTTTGTCTTAGAGAATCGGGGTGGTTTAAGAAATACTTAGAATTTTGTATCAGAGAGAAGTAGGAAATAATAATTAAGGGAATCACAATGGGCCTTATGGCCTCCGAGTGAATTCGCCAAATTGGTGGACGCCCATCCAACGTAACCAAACATATTTACTTTTTGTTGTCCCAAAAAGTTTGGTATTGTATTTGATTGGATATCAATTCAGCGGTTCAAAAGTTATGAATACAAATTTTGGTACATTACACATAACCTAAAAATACAAAATGCTTTAATTAGTGTACTGATTGGCACATGTGAACATAATTGAATACTGAAAGGTATTTTAACAAGTACAAACATATTTTTTACCCCACAAAATATTTAGATTTTTTTTCAAAAAAATCAATACATTCGGCAAGGACGTATTTCATTTTTTATTTGCTTTTTGGTGTTCTTGTTTGATTTGTTTCTTAGTAAGGCCGGACAATTTATAATAATTAAATTTTAAAATTTTGTTTAACTCTATTTTTTTTTTCATGTTTGAAATTCCTTACATTTAATGATTATTTTTATAATTTTGTTAATTATATTGAGTGCAAAAATATTTTTTTTTAATTTATAATTAATTTTTTGCTTTTAAATATTAAAACCTTCTTTTGTAGTTTTCTTATAATAGCTGCGTGTATATTTTATATTTACATACATATTTTAAAGACGGTTTCAAATTTCTTTTGTATTTTTTTTTTTATAGTTCTCTCTAGTAATTTGTGAGTACGATTTACAACCAATTTTCACATTCATTGTCATTAAAATTTAGCAAAATTTTCTTAAAACTTTCATTACTACAGTCTGTGTTTTCCATTGTGTATATTACGTGGGATTTAAAATTAAATTCTTTTTTTTAACTTAAAAATTTGAAAATAATAATTTGAAAAAAAAAAAAATTGAAAAAAAATCCAATTTTATTTCTTTATTATCCATTTTATAAAAAAGGCACATTTTGGGTAAACGTTCTTTGAAATTATATAAACAGAAAACTTTTAAATATGATTGGGTTGATGGATTGATGAATGGATGGAAGGGAATGCGTTTATTATTTTGTAATTAAAAAAAATAAAATACTTTTGTTGTTAATTTTGGTGTTTTTAATGGAAGATCAATTTAATAATGGTTGGCTTGATGGTTTTTGTAAATTGCAAAAAAAAAACAATAAATTTGGCAGTACCTATAATTTCAATAAAATTCTACAGAAATCTCAATTTTTTAAGAATTTAACATGCAATTACATATATTTTTATGTTGTATAATGCAAATATCTGATGAAGAATTTAAACACAGTTGAAAAAAATGAAAATAAAGTTGTAAAAATGAAAAAAAAAGCGCGACCCTCGTATAACATTTAATATTTTCTCAATCATGACCACTAAATACCCGAAAGCCCTCAGAGTAATAGCACTACTGAACATTTAAAAAAAAAACTTGATGCGACTAGGACGCGACCATACACAGTTAATTGCAATTGTTTTAGTGATCACAAATCTGCTCTCCAAACTTTTTCATCATATGAGGTTTTTGAGGAAATTGAGGTCAAAGTTAAAAATACGGGCAGTTTTGACAACTCATAGCGGATGAACCCGATGTGATAGAGACTTAAAAATAAGTCGAGGGTAAAGCTTATATATTGCTCTTAAGGATGCAGAACTCACTTGTTCAGTCGCTTTAAACCTTATGGCACCAATTGACTATCAATGATGTATTATTCCCCAAAAACGATTTTTCCCGCTACTAATCATACACTCAGAAAAGTATGTAAGTTAACTTACTTAGTAATTACTACACGTTAGTTGTTTGTATATTTTGCAGTAGTTAGTTTTTTTCAACTACAAAGTCAGTTGTTTTTGTATGAAAAATATCAAACAACTATTTCTGTTAGTTATTTTAAGTCGTTTTTTTGAACAACTAACAAAAAAGTACTGTAATGTAGTAACAGTTATTTTATTTTTTTATCTCTGAAAAATTTTCGAAGTTTTTTATCCAAAAAATAAAAATAAATTTTCGTTTCTTTATTTTTCACAACCTTAAAAAAAAAATTTGGTCCTCAATTTTTTGAAAAAAAAAATATATATTATTTTATTTTTACTACATGTTGGTTGTTTTGACTACAAATGTATGCAGTTATTACTACATAAGTCAGTTGTTTTTTGGCAGTTAGTTGATTTAACTGAAAATGTAGTTGACCCCAAAATAACTTACAAAGTAGTTATTTTAACTGACATTTTCAGTTGATTTTACTAACATAATTTTTTAGGGTATAAAAAAAACTAGATCCGAATTATTCTCCTGATCATAAATCCGGTATCCAAACTTTTCTAGCACATCAGGTTTTCCAAACTTTTCTAGCACATCAGGTTTTCACCGTTTTATGCATATTTGGCTACCTATAGCGGATAAGCCCGATGTGCTGACGACTTAAAAATAAGTCAAAGGTAAAGTTTAAACATTGCTCTTTAAGATGCATAGCTCATTTAATCAGTAGCTTTAACTGTTGGAACATCAATTGTCTTTTAATAACTTCTTTTCCCCAAAAACGTTTTTTGTCGAAGCTGGGGAATAAGACATCATTGAAAGACAATTGGTGCCCTAAGGGTTAAGGCGACTGACGAAATGAGTTCTGCATCTTAAAAAGTAATGTTTAAGCTTTACCCTCGTCCCATTTTTAAATTGTTAACACATCGGGTGCATACGCTATAAATTGCCAAATATGCCTAAAATGGCGATATTTTGACCTCAGTTTTCTCAAAAACCTGGTGTGATAGAAAAGTTTGGAGACCAGATTTTATACCAGCAAAACAATTATATATAACCGAGTGTTTAAGGTCGCGTCCCATGTGGCATTTTCGATGCTTTGCAGTGTAGTTTTTCAGCTATTCAGTATTTAAAATTTACAAGACCATATTGGGCCCCTAAATTTCAGTATCTCAAAAACTAAGCAAAGTAACACGAAATCAAAAATTTTGCTCCGTTTTGTTCTATATTGCTTGAAACTTGCTGGCCCGGTGATCAAAGTTTTGGATTTTTAAAAAATAATAATATTTATTTATTTTGATGAGCTGAAAACGAATATAAAAAAATTGGTCGACCAGTATTTGAGATATCGCTACTAGAAATTTGCCAAAATGGCGGTGTTTTACAACGTTCAAGAAATTTAAAAAAAATCAAAATTTCTTTTTCCTGACGCTTTCATAGAGCTTGAGATAAACTTTCATTTAAAAGTAATTTAAACCAAAAAAAAAAAAATTTTTTTTCAACTTTTGAACTTAGGAAAAACGCCGCCATTTTTTACAAATTTCAAACAGCGATATCTAGAAAACCGTTCAACCGTTTTGAAAATTCTTTTGATATTCGTCTTTAGCTCATCACAGTATATTTTTTAAACTATTAGGTTTTTAAAATTTGAAGACCCCTTTTGGGCCCTAAAATTACGGTATCTCGAAAAACTAAGATCTATGGCGATCCTTAAAAGACCTAGGGGGTAGACTTAATAGGGTCTGGACCTAATGGGCAAAACGGTCCAAAATGTTTGGCCTTTTTTTCGTATCGCGAGTACTTACAAGGGAAGTCTCCCTGGTGTCACCCTCCGATCTTCATGAAATTTGGATATGTTGTTAAGAACGAAAATTAATTAGACACGTATTTTTTTTAGCGGCCCAAACTCATTTTTAGGGGGGTCGATTTGTATGGGGGGAAATTGACCTTTTTCAGTTTTTTACGATTTACGCCCATTTAAACAAAATTAATTTAGGCATGTGTGGTATCAGATTAAAGGTATTAAAAATACCTATCTCGTTGTGCTAACAACGGGCCAAAGAAGTTAATATTTTTCGACTTATTAACAAAAATGTCCTAAAATTTTGGTATTTTTCTCTATATGACGAAAAGTTGTGCATGTTTGGACACGTTCTTAGCACACGTAGATGGGTTTTACAAAGACCTTTCGTTTGGTATGTAACATGACTAGGTTGCTTTGCATAATGTAGGAGATAAACGAAAAAAACTGAAAAATGGCCTTGTCTTCCCCCTCCTTTTTACCCCCAAATATGAAGTTGGGCCGCTAAAAAAATACGTGTCCATTTATTTTTTCTGCTCTACAAAATAAACCCAATTCCATAAAGATCCGCGGGTGACTTCCCTTGTTAGTGCATTTTTTCAATTTTCGGGTATGCCAAATTTTTTAAATTCAAAATTAGGACCCTTTGAGGCCACACATGTTAAGAGGGCTGGCGATACTGTTGTAATCAATTAAAAATTTGCTCCATTTTGCTATATCTTCTTAGTTTTGGAGATATAGCCATTTTAAGTTTTTCAATCAACTCAATAAGCGGGCTTTGTCATTGATTAAAACTATTCCAATGCTAAAAATTTCATTGGCATTAAATTAAAACTAATCGCTCCCTGTATGGTTTATCCATATACTGTGGTTGGTGGATATAAAAAGACTGATAAAGTTTACCAAGAAACTATTTGTAATCGGGCTCTGTAATTCAATGAATTTGGACAACATTCTGAAATGTATATGCAGTAAGAGTGACCGGTCCTTGGTAAGTCGCGTGACATTGTCAAAAAATTTGGTGCTCGGGACTTCGAAAACTTTCAAACATTTCTTTCAGCACTTTAAAAATTTATTTTCTTTAAAGCATTTTTATGATTTTTTTAATCCAAACGCAAAAAAATCGGTAAAAGAAAAATTTGTGTTTGGGACTTGAAAAATGTTCAAAAAAAGTTTTCGGGACTTCATTTTTTTTTTTAATTTCTCAAAAAAAATATATTTTTCAAAAATCATTTCGTACTCACAAACTTAAAAAAAAATCTGTGCGACTTATGTCTTTATGATACTTGCTTTTTTCAAGTTACTTGTTGCTGCATTTATTAGGGTTTTTCTATGGGAATTTCGATAAATTCAAAATTTTTAGTTTAAGTTATCGAAATTTTTATAGAAAAACCCTAATAAATGCAGCAACAAGTAACTTGAAAAAAGCAAGTTCATACGCACTTTAGAAAACTTTGAAAACAATTTTTAGGACATCTTGAATTTTTGAAATTTTTTTTTCGGATTCTGATTAATTTTTATTAAAAAATAAAAATTGTTTTATTCGACCTCTAAAATATTATACTTTGAGAAAATTTATTCTGGCTCGAGGTCATTTTTCCTTACTATATTCTCATAGAATAGAAAATGTTATATTTTGAGTAGATTTATTCTAGCTCGATGAAATTTTTTCTACTATATTTTAGAGTAATTTCAAGAAAAAAATTTTTCTGTTTCCAGACTTAGAAAATTTTCTTATCTCTTCAGTCACGGAATTAGTATTTTTGAGATAGTTTATAATAAGTCCAATTTTCACCTGTAATGTGATAAGCTTTTTAAGAAATTTTAGTGATAAGTTCCGTTTCACTAGTGACGGGATAGCTGATTTCGAATCGACCGACATTGTTTTTCTTGCAGGGGTAAGTCGAAAAAGATTATTGGAAATTCGAAGAAGATTAAATAAAATTCACAAAAGATCAATTATTTTTTTACAACTGTGCCTAAAAGAAAAATATATGACAAAAGTTTTTAAACAAAAATATACAAAATTACAAAAAAAAAATAAATTAAATCACACAAATACATACAAAAAAATTCAAAATCATACCATTTTAGTTAGTACATATATATAAATTAATACAGACAACTACATTAAAAATTAAAAAAAAAAATGTTAAAAAATAACTAAAATAAACTAAAAATTAATTTTGGTGTTACAAATTTAATTAGATTTTACAATAAATTAAATACATATTGTTAAAAACACACACGATTTTGAAAAAAAGAACATAGATAATTTAAACTAATGGAAATACAAAAAAAAAATTGCTGCCTGCAGCTACTAAAACCAATTGAAGATACAAAATAAGGGAAGCGGAATCAAAAGAAAAATGAAAGGCAGAACAAACTGTATTTTAATAAATGTAAACTTGTTTTCTCTTTATAAACAATTTTTATATAATGACAAAGAAATATTTAAATAAATTAACAAATAAAAAGATGAAAAAATAAAAAAACAAATTAAAATTACAAAAAAAAAAAAGTATGTTAGAAACAAAAACTGGGAGGGAAAAAAATAAAAATAAATTAATATAAAATTAATATTAAACATATAATTTGTATAAATCAATGTGTGTACTTTCATTAATTTGTTCTTATATATTAACAATCATATTTTGTAGATGGGTTAGAGTGGAACCAAAATGATTACTTTCCGGTAAATTACGTATTTGCAAAAGCCATCGTTGACATTCTAAACATTTACGATGGCGATCCTCACGTGTAACATCCACACCCAAACCATTGACCCACGGATCAAGGTTATCCTGAATAATTGGCAAGAAATTTGAGAGTATAACACGTAATGTATCACAAGCACGTGCATAATGACTGGAAGATAGAAAAGAGAATATTTTATTAAAAATCAAGATTTTAAAAAATAAAATGCGGTATCTTATTTTTCAACCAATTTTATAAAAAAAAAAATATTTTATTCCCAGTCGACAATAAAAAATCACCCTGACATACTGCTAACACTCGCTTTATGAAATTGTTGACAACATTATACAATTTTTCCAAATGTCCCCAAGGGCAAGTCATCAGTGCTCACCAGTATAGGGCACAATTATGCTTTTGGACAACAATGCTTTTAGAGAACCGCTGACCAACTGCTGACTTGTCATTAGGGACATTTGGAAAAATTGTATGAAATTGTCAGCAATTTAATAAACGGAGAGTCAGCAGTATGTTAGCGGTAATTTTTTTTTTGCCGACTGAGTTGTTTTGCCATTTTAAAATTTTTAATTTTTCTTACAGTAACTAAAACTTACAATTTATGTTGACTTTGTAGTAATTCATAAATTTCTGGTAATATTAAAATACATAAATCTAAATTCCAAGAAGATCTATAAAAGAAAGAAAATATATTTTTTATTAAAACATGTTTGTATTGATTGTGAAATTTGTTTTAAGACATACGTTTTTTCTAATATTGCTCCTAAAAGATCCACAAATACTGTGCGACCCATTTTGATGGCCTGCTTAAGGGCAGCTAGAACATCATGAGATCTAAAAAGAATAATAATAAAATATTTATTTAAAAATAAAAAAAAAAAAACAAGTAAAAAAGTTAAATTCGGCCTTGCCGAATGTATTGCTATCCTCCACCATGAACATAAGATTATTTGCAAAAAAAAATCCGCGGAAAAAAAATGTTGGTGAAAAAAAAATCCGCGAAATTTGTTTAGAAAAAATATGTTTGTTTTGGTTTAAATACCATTAGGTATCGAATTCTGTTTAAAAATACCAACTAGCAGCCGAATTCAAGCATTTTGTATTTTTATATTTATATATTTTGGCCGTAATAGCCATTTCAAAAAACAGACGGACATCGCTAGAATCGATCACTGATCAATTATATACTTTATGGGGTCCTGACTACGTGAAAGTTATTTTTGTGGAAAAAAAAATATTTATAAAAAAAAATTTTTTGATCAAAAAATTAAGAAAAAAATTTTTGAAAAAAGTTTTTTTGATGAAAAATAATAATTTTACGTTTATTAACCAGCTGGTGATTTTTTTATTCAACAGCCGGTGAATTATTATTCAAGTTACAAACCATAGAGAAACATAGAGGCGAAGGTGAAAGAAAAAACAATATTGCTATCTTTTTCTAATTTCTCACACGTACGTTGTCGATGTGAATTCACCACACAATACATGTTTACAAGTCGTACTTTGTCAACAAATACATTTAAACAAGTTGTACTTTGACAACTCAATTTTTGACGCCTTCGCCTCTATGTTTCTCTATGTTACAAACCTTTTTGGTTTTAAGAAAATTAAAACAGTAATTCTGAGGTGGCGTCCGTCCTGCGTCACTTTTAAAATAAGACACTAGCCTAAAAACAATATCATGGTAAAAAAATATGGTCGTGAGTGTGAATGATTGGAAAATTTCTGAGTGTGTGAGTCAAAAGTCACTCACGCGCACATTAGGCATTTGTTATTGATAATTAGTTTTTAATAATTAGCACTACACCATTTTCAATTGCATTTTAAAATTTTCCTAATGTATTTTAAAATTGTCCAAATATACTTTAAAATTGTCCAAATGAATTTTAAAACTGCCCAAATGTATTTTAAAATTGTCCAAATGTATGTTAAAATTGTCCAAATATATTTTAAAATTGTTCAAATGATTTTTAAAATTGTCCAAATATGTTTTAAAATTGTCCAAATATATTTTAAAATTGCCCAAATGTATTTTAAAATTGTCCAAATGTATTTTATAATTGTCCAAATATATTTTAAAATTGTCCAAATGAATTTTAAAATTGTCCAAATGTTTTTCAAAACTGTCCAAATGTATTTTAAAATTGTCCAAATGTATTTTAAAATTGTACAAATGTATTTTAAAATTGTCCAAATGTATTTTAAAATTGTCCAAATGTATTTTAAAATTGTCCAAATTAATTTTAAAATTGTCCAAATGTGTTTTAAAACTGTCCAAATGTATTTTAAAATTGTCCAAATGTATTTTCAAAGTGTCCAAATGTATTTTAAATTTGTCCAAATATATTTTTAAATTGTCCAAATGAATTTTAAAATTGTCCAAATATATTTTAAAACTGTCCAAATGAATTTTAAAACTGCCCAAATGTATTTTAAAATTGTCCAAATGTATTTTAGAATTATCCAAATATATTTTAAAATTGTCCAAATTAATTGTAAAATTGTCCAAATGTATTTTCAAATTGTCCAAATATATTTTTTAAATTGTCCAAATGAATTTTAAAATTGTCCAAATTAATTTTAAAATTGTCTAAATATATTATTTTAAATTGTCCAAATGAATTTTAAAATTGTCCAAATGTATTTTAAAATTGTCCAAATGTAGTTTAAAATTTTCCAAATGTATTTTAAAAATTTCCAAATGTATTTTCAAAATTGTCTAATGCATTTTAATTTTTTCAAATGTATTTTAACAATTGTCCAAATGTATTTTAAAATTGTCGAAATGTATTTTAAAATTGTCCAAATGAATTTTAAAATTGTCCAAATGAATTTTAAAATTGTCCTAATATATTTTTAAATTGTGCAAGTGAATTTTAAAATTGTCCAAATGTATATTAAAATTGTCCAAATGTATTTTAGAATTGTCCAAATATATTTTAAAATTGTCCAAATTAATTTTAAAATTGTCCAAATGTATTTTATAATTGCCCAAATGTATTTTAAAATTGTCCAAACATATTTTAAAATTGTCCAAATTAATTTAAAAATTGTTCAAATGTATTTTAAAATTGTCTAAATATATTTTTTTTTAAATTGTTCAAATGAATTTTATAATTGAAGGGCTTATTGTAATAACTCGATAAGCAACATTTAATTTAATGGTGATTTTTGCCTTAAAACTTTTAAAATAATGTATAAAATATAACTTTAGTAAACTTTCTTACTTAAGATACTTGTACGAAGGGTTTAAGCTAGACGTCTGTCAAAAATCTGTCTGCGGAACATCAGTAGAACACGAAGCACACCAAAAAATAAAATGTTGCTTATCAAGTTTTTGCAGTAAGCCCTTCAATTGTCCAAATCTATGAATTTTAAAATACGTTTGAAAAATTTTAAAATACAATTAGAAAGAACATTTATTGAAATAATGTTAATGCTAAAAATTTCACTGGCATTAGTTTCAATTAAATACCAAAGAAATCGTCAATTAATTACTGCATTTAATTAAATAGTCACACGTATACAAATGTATTTTAAAATATGCAAAAAAGTTTAGAAACAGAAAAATTTCTAGAAAATCTAAGACGTATTAAAGTCATTTAGAAAAAATCAAACAATTTTGGAAAACGTGGGAAAGAAAATGTTGAAAAAATCAGACAAATTCAAAAATTTTAGGAAATTCCGAAAAAATAAAAAGTTAAAATTATCCACGAAATTATAAAATTAAACAAGTAGAAAAATTAAATTCGACTTGGTCGAATCTATGAATACCCTCCACAATGTTATCTGATAGTAATTTTCTAAAAAAAATTTCAAAAAATTGCATTACAAATTTTTTATTAGAAATATATATGTATATTATTTTGAGTCAAACTTTCTTTTAATCAATCAAATTTTTTTGAGTGTAAAATTTTTTTGACTGTCAACATTTTTTTGAGTCTGCCATTTCATTCAAAAAAAAAAAAAATAATAATGTGTACATTTTTTTTTTTGAGTGTAAATATTTTTTTAGTGTACAATTTCTTTGAGTAACAAATTACTTTCTAAAATATTTTTGTTGTTTTATACCTATATGTAATACAAAAAAAAAACTATTTCACATATTTTCGTCTTTTTATATTACCATCCTCTTCTTTAAAAACCAAAAACAAATTAACATTCAATCATTCACATACTTTATTTGATTTTTTCCCGTTACATACAGTTACACTAACAATAACAAAACAATAACAAATATTTACTTGTCTAACAACTAAACTGCACCCCACGACAAGAAAACAAACAACAACAAGTTTTACAAAACTGGTATTTCACCATGCTTTTAAAACTTGTTTAACGAGTTTTCAACAGTTTAAGGTGAAACAAATCTGAAATTCACAGCTTTGCTTATAACTTTTGAACCACTGAACCGATTTTGCTGAAATTCAAAACCAAACAGCCTTGAGGAACGACAAATATGTATGGTAAGCTTCAGCCCCCTCAGAATTGTCTTTCGAAAGTTATAGTGGTTTTAATCTTGTAAATTCGAAAAATACCCTTGCCGAAATTTACTATTTTGCTCATAACTTTTGAACCACTGGACCGATTTCGCTGGATTGCAATACCAACCTGACCCGGTAAATGGAGAACATATATGTCAAACTTCAGGAGCCTCTGTAAAGTCTTTCAAAAGTTAGCGTGTTTTCAACGGACAGACAGACAGACGGACGGACGGACGGACGGACGGACGGACGGACGGACATCGCTAGATCGTCTTAAAATCGATCAAGGATCATGAATATATATACTTTATGGGGTCCTAGACCAATATTTCGATGTGTTACAAACGGAATGACAAACTTATATATACCCTCTATCACTAAAGTGGAGGGTATAAAAATTCACATAAACATGAAGAGAGAAAACTTAAAATCGGATAATTTCTAATCTTAACTTCTTCCAGTTAAAAAAATATAATGAACTTTGAATATATTTCTAGAGTTTTTGGACACCTCCGAACTTTCCTTGGAACCAAAATATTAAAAGAATTCATAAAAAAAAAACAAAAAAATAAATTTCACTTACCTTGTTGAATTTCGTATTATTTGTAATGTTGCATTACGATTACTTAATTCCTGATAAACTTGTTCATGTGTTGCCGATAACATATCAATTTCTGGTATATTATCATCAATACTATGACGACTATTATTAAAGCTTTTTTGATTTAAACCCGATTGGGAAAATAAAGACGGATCTGGACGATAACTAATAGGAATCTAAATTTAAATACAAAAATAAATAGATTAATTATACATTTTAATGAAATATGAAACCCAAATTGAATTTAATATGTATCAAACAAAAAACAATACATTTATAACATGCATAACAAAAACTTTAATGTAGGATATTCAAAATGGGTTAACACAAAATAATAAAAAAAATAAAGATATAAATAATAAACATAAAATATGAATTTATAAATACACACATTTGCAGAGCCATTACTAGTATCCATGGTGTAACTAGAAATGCGCTGTAATTTGAGAAAAAGAAGAGAAAAAAAGCAAAAATACAATTTTATAGCATACAAAAAAAAAACAACACCATAAATATATGTATAAACATTAAATACCAATACCATTTTTTTTAAATAAATTGTATTGAAAAGGATTTTTATGAAGAATAACAAGTAACAACAATTCTAGAAAAACCAAGATTTGGATAAAAACAAAAATAATTTTGAAAATCTAAAAGTTTTTCTTGAAGAAAAATTCTTCTTCTCTTTTATTTTTTTAATTTGGAGATTCCAATTGAAATTCGAAAAGTCCAATTGCAATTCGAAAATTTTAATTGTAGTTCACAAATTCCAACTGTTGTTTAAAAATTATAATTGTAATTCAAAAAATTTGAAAACGATCATTTGTAATATGAAAAAGATCAATTGTAATTCAAAAAATTTGAAAAAGATCATGTAATATGAAAAAGATCAATTGTAATTCAAAAAATATCAATTGTAATTCGAACAAGTGAGAGTGTTAAATTCGGCTGTGCCGAATCTTTTATACACCCCAAAATGTAAAAAATCTAGGGGCGTTTTTTGGCCGAAGAAAATGAAGGGCTTATTGTAAAATCTCGATAAGCATCATTTCATTTTTAGGTGGTTTTTGCCTTAAAACTTTTGAAATAATGTAGAAAATCGAACTTTTGAAGAACTTCATTCTCAAGATACTTATACAAAGGGTTTTAGCAAGACTTTTGCCAAAAATATTTCAATGGAACATCAGTACAAGGCGAAAAACACCAAAAACTAAAATGTTGCTTATCAAGTTTTTGCAGTAAGCCTTTCAAATGTATTTTAAAATTGTTCAAATGTATTTTAAAATTGTCCAAATATATTTTAAAATTGTCCAAATGAAGGGCTTACTGCAAGAACTTGATAAGCAACATTTTATTTTTTCGTATTTTCCGCCTTATGCTGATGTTTCATTGACAGATTTTTGGAAGAAGTCTTGCTTTAACCCTTCGTAGAAGTACATTGAGAATAAAAGTTCTACATAAGCTCTATTTTCTAAATTATTTCAAAAGTTTTAAGGCAAAAACCCCCATAAAATGAAATGTTGATTATCGAGATTTTACAATAACCCCTTCAAATGTAGTTTAAAATTTTCCAAATGTATTTTAAAATTTTCCAAATGTATTTTAAAGTCGTCCAAATGCATTTTAAAATTGTCCAAATGTAGTTTAAATTTTTCAAAATGCATTTTTAAAATTTTCAAATGTATTTTAAAATTCTCCAATTGTTTTTTAAAAATTTCAAAATGTATTTTCAAAATTGTCCAAATGTATTTTGAAATTTTCCAAATGTGTTTTAAAAATTTCGAAATTTATTTTAAAATTGTTCAAATGTATTTTAAAATTGTCCAAATGTATTTAAAAATTGTCCAATTATATTTTAAAATTTTCCAAATGTATTTTAAAATATTTTATGTATAATTCTATGTAGAACATTTAAAAATACATTTGGAAAACTTAAAATACAATTGGACAATATAAAAATACATTTGGACAATTTTAAAATACATTTGGAAAATTTAAAACTACATTTGGAAAATTTTACAATACATTTGGATAATTTTAAAATACATTTGGACAATTTTAAAATACATTTGGACAATTTGAAAATACATTTTGAAAATTTAAAAATCCAATTGGACAGTTTTAATTAAAGTGCCTTTGGAAATTTTAAAAATACATTTGGAAAAATTTAAAAAATATTTAGATAATTTTAACATACATTTGGACAATTTTAAAATACACTTGGACAATTTTAAAATACATTTGGAAAATTTCAAAATACATTTGGACAATTTTAAAATACATTTGGACAATTTTAAAATACATTTGGACAATTTTAATATACATTTGGACAATTTACAAATTAATTTGAACAATTTTAAAATATATCTGGACAATTTTATAATACATTTGGACAATTAAAAAATACATTTGGAAATTTTTAAAATACATTTGGAAATTTTTAAAATACATTTGGAAATTTTTAAAATACATTTGGAAATTTTTAAAATACATTTGGAAATTTTTAAAATACAATTGGAAATGGTGTACAATATGAAATTATGAATAAAATGTAAGCTAAAAGGTATTCAATAGAGTCTGACCGAATACACCTTTTTTGGCCGAAGCCGAATATTCGGCCAAATTTTTTCTATACTGCCCAACCGAAGCCGAAGCCGAATATTAAAAAAAACAAGTGAGAGTGTTACATTCGGCTATGCCGAATCTTTTATACCCTCCAAAATGTAAAAAAAAATATTTTGAACTTCTTCTGAGATAAGAATGTTGCATTTGCTTACCAAAAGTACAAAAAAACTCAGCAAAAAATGCGGTTTTTCTTGGTCCGATTTTGTCCATTTCCGAACTTAACCTGCCTAGGAATATAAGACATTTATTTTGGACTGTATCGTGTCCTTTACAGACGGACAGACGGACATCGCTAGAATGTCTTAGAATCGATCACTGATCAATAAAATATATACTTTATGGCGTCCTAGACCGATATTTCGATGCGTTTCACACGGAATGACTGAGGAATGAATGAGTATACCCCCATACTGTGGTTGGAGGGTATAAAAATATTTATGTAGTAAAAACAAGAAAAAAATTAAACTCAACTCTGCGTGATACTCAAATGTATGAGAATGTTGTCTAGAACAGCGGTTACCAACCTTTTTGGTTCGCGTACCACAAATTTTAAATTTTATCAGCCGCGTACCCCCTAACAAATTTTTTGATTTCGTTAAAAAAACTTCACATATAAATATTAGAGTTAATTTTTGAATTTCTAATCTGCGGGTATTATAATTTTTTTGAAGGGTTTAGGGGAGATCAAAACAATGGTGGTATTTTTTTTGGAAAAGTGTTCGCTGCTTGGGGTGGTTCAATGCATCTAAAAACACGAAATTTGAGCTGATTTTTCTGCAGAGCAAAAACGGCTGAAAATATTGCAAATCTGATTTCACTAGGCGATTCTACACTAAAAACTAAAACTACGGACGTTTCTTGAACTCTTAAAACAGTTCCAAAAACCCATCGCAGGGGGCGAAAATATAATGTTATTAATTTTTTTTATTAATTTCTTTTCGAATGAAACACCCTTGTATATACACGGTGAGCCTCAGCGATGTTCAGGTTGAACTTTAGTGTCGACGAAAAGTGTAAATGCAGTTCGATTTCTACATGATTAGTTGTCACAAAACTGTTTTCAGCGAAATCGTAGCTGATCGCATTCGCGAGATATCGCGAAATTAGTGATTTTATATTTTAAAAAATTTTGATATTGAAGTTTTTAAAATATTTTCAAAAACTGAGTATACCGTTTTCATTGTACATATTTTAAGGTCACAAAACAGTAAACATCGAAATCCTATCTTCTTTAGTTCGCGAGAAATCGCGAAATAACTTTTTTGTAAATTTTTGTTTTTCAACTTTTTCTAGGTTTTTTTCAAATGTTGTGGAAAGCTGATATGCACTTTAATGTGTACGTGATCAATATATAGATTTCAGCAGTTTTACCACCTTCAGTTACGGGCAATTTAAAATGCATACCATATACTTGTCGTTACTTAATTTTATTTTTTTTTTTTTGATACCACAGAAAAAAAATTAATTTATTCCCAGCAAAAAAAAATCGAAGTGGTGCAAAAAGAATAAGTGATTCACTACATACATAGTAGCTATATGTGCCGATCTTCATATTCCATAAGAAGTACTTTTATAAGCACTTCCAAAACTGTTAAAAAATTGTCAATAATAACAACTTTCACCAGTTCTTTCCTCAATGATTTATAAGTACCATTTTCATATGTGTTTACAAATGCAATTGAAAAGTACAAATTTGTGGCACTTAAGTATTGGATTTGTTTTGTTGAACATTTTTTTTTATAATTTTCTCTGATTTAATAAAAAGTTAAATTTTATAAATGAATAAAATTGATATGCCGCAAAAGCGAATTTGTTATGTAAATTATGTTATAAAAAAATACAGTTTCCAGATTTTTGTTAAAATTACCAAATGACTCAAGAAGTGCTAAAAAGATAACAAAAAAACTGTTAGCCCTTAAAAAAGACAAGGGTTAAATATAACCAAAAAAGAGCTAAGTTGGTATTGCCGTTTAAAGGTATAAAAACTCTTCTAAAAATATACGATATCTGATTTAAAATGAGAGAATTACTTTTTTTTATCTCTTCATTTTATTTATTGGATGTTTTTTTTTTAACTACATGTATAAAAACATTTTTTTTTTTATAATTTTTGGAGTTGTTTTGTAAATTATGTACAAAAAAAACAATAAAAAGTTTCCAGATTATGGTAAAAATCAAATGACTTAAAAAGTGCTTAAAGGGCTAAAAAAAGATAACCAAAAAAAGGTGGTAGCCTTTAAAAAAAAGGGCTGAATTATAGCCACAAAATGACTAAGTTGGTATCGCTGTTGAAAGGTATAAAAACTCTTCTAAACATTAGGGTATTCAATTAATCGAGGTTTTGGTTTAATCGGCTAATCGGGCAAATAATTAATCCCACTTAAAAAATTATGTTAGTAATATCAACTGAAAATGTCAGTTAAAATAACTACTTTGTAAGTTGTTTTGGGGTCAACTACTTTTTCAGTTAAATCAACTAACAATGTTAGTTATTTTAACTGACAAAAAAAACAACTGACTAAAAGTATAATCACAATTGGAGCGGGAAGCGTTTTTCCGCAATTGTTCACACACGTTTTATATGAAAACAAAATTCCGCCGCGTTTTTCCGTCAAACTAGATTCAATTCTATTTTTGTGAGGACAATTGCGGAAAACCGCTTGCCGCACCAATTGTGATTATTGTCTTATGTAGTAAAAACTACTTACATTTGTAGTCAAAACAACTAAAATGTAGTAAAATAAAAAAATCAATATATAATTTTTTTTTTTCAAAACATTTTTCAGAAAAAAAAAATTGAAGACCAAATTTTTTTCAAGTTTTTTTTTTTAAAAAAAGTTGTGAAAAATAAAAATAACAAATTTTTTTTTTTTTTGGAAAAAAAACTTTAAAACTTTTCAGAGATAAAATAAATAAAATTAACTACTTTAAATAACTGTTACTACATCACAGTACTTTTTTATTAGTTCAAAAAAACGATTTAAAATAACTAACAGAAATAGTTGTTTGATATTTTTCATACAAAAACAACTGACTTTGTAGTTGAAAACAACTAACTACTGTAAAATATACAAATAACTAACATGTAGTAACTTACATAATTTTCTGAGTGCGGGGTTGAGATTTAATCGGTTAATAATCGGATAAATTTGAATTATTCGGTTAACCGAATAATAAAAATTTTAATTGAATATAAAACTAAGAACTATATGTAGTTTTAAGAATTTTATTAATTTTATTTAAAATAAATCTGTATCCGATATGGCGAAGCTCTATAATGTTAGCCCAAATAAAGATTTTTTGTATGGCACCCTGAAAATTTACCCTAAAATTGATACCCAAATTGATGCCGGGCTTAGATGCACCTCTAATACAGTTTCGAATTTGGTACTATTATATATCAACAAGACAAATTGGTTGGTTTTCAAATTTGTTTTCTTTTATTTTTTAGGGCCGAAATTGCAATAATTTTATCGGTCGATATCTCCGTAATGAAAAAAGATATCTTAAGGATTGCAAAAGTAATTTGAAGAATAAGTGAAGTATTTTTAGATGTGCTGAACTAATTATACATCATAAAATTATTCTCGGTTTTATAAGGTCCCGAACATTGCGAATATCTGAGTTTATGCAGTACTGTCAATCGAAAATCTAAATATCTCAAAATAAGATAAATCACTTCTAAGGCCAGATTCGGATTAAGCGCATGAAAAACTATTAGAAAAATATATACATCCACATTTAATTAATAATTCCTATTAGCTTAACTAAATTATTAAAAACATCGATTTAATCTTAACAATTTCAAGTCTAAATATTACATAGTAAATATTATACATTGTTAAACATATCGTTTTGGTTTTAATTATTATTAGTGTAAATACTAAAAAAAAACTCTTAAAATCAATCCCAAAAAGTCATGAAATATGTACTTATCAAGAAGTGATGAAAAAATCACTTCTAAATCACCATATAAAAATTACATAATCACATCCAAAATGCCAGGAAATATATACTTCTGAAGAAGTGATGAAAAAAGCACTTCCAAAAGGTCAAGTTATATTAACATCCCGATCACTACTTCAGAAGTTGTGATAAAGATGTTAATATATATGTACATACTAAACACTAGTGATATTGTGTGTCACGCCCATATAAAATTCATCAGTGTTTCAGCTGAAGAAGAAGTACATCTGGTTCATAAGTTGTGGTGAATTTTGTAGTGAATGGTAAGCTCTTTTTTTGCTGGGTTATAAAAGCTCGTACAGTAATTTTGCGATTTCTCGGGAAATTGATCGTCTATAATTTTTATGCTTGCAGTTTTGTCACCTCTAATAACCTCGAATTCAAACTGCATACCACATTTTTGTCGTTAATTGAAGTATATGTTTTTACAGACCACAAATAACACAAATTAATGAATAAATAGTAGATAAGCGAGTTTTTTTGCGATATCTCGAAGAATTAAGCAGCTAGAATTTAAATGTTAACAGCCTTATGACCTTTGATCAATAGCAAGTCAAACTGCATTTCGTGTTTTTCTACAATGTTAAAGAAACTTCTTTTATTAATCAAAACAAGAAATACCCCCAAAAAGCTGTTTTTCGCTATTTCTCGCGAAAGTGAGCAGCTATAATTTTTTTGGGGGCAGTTTTAATTTCTTCCAGCATGTTCAAATCAAACTGATTACCACTTTTTTTTTATCATTTCTAAAGAACCGGGTTTAAAATATAATAAAAAAAAAAATATATATATATAATTACGCGATATCTCGCAAAATTTAGCACCTACAATTTTGATGTCAACAGCTGTGTGACCTTTGATCAACCACATGTAAAACTGCATACCATGTTTTTATGAAATTTTAAAAAATCATATATGAAGATAAAAACAAAAATAAAAACAGCAAAAAAGTAATTTCGCGATTTCTCGCGAAATTGAGAAGATATGACTTCGCTGTTAACTGTGTTGTGACATGTAAATAAATACAATTAAAACTGCATACCCAGATTTTGAAGATATTTAAAAAACTTCATTGTCAAAATCTTAGAAAATACAAAAACACTAATTTCGCGATATCTCGCGAATGCGATCAGCTACGATTTCGCTGTTAACAGTTTTGTGACATTTATTCATGTAGAAATCGAACTGCGCTTACACTTTTCGTCGACACTAAAGTTCATCCTGAACATCGCTGAGGCTCACCGTGTATACAATAAAAGAGCATTTTTAGCTTAACAAAATGGTACCAAAATTTCCAATCTATCATAACCGGTCTCAAAAATGCCCAAAAACACGTTTTTTGAGAACTTTGACATAAATTTTCATAAAAACCTGACATCATCGATAGGTTAATCGAAAACAAGTGGTCAGATCTCAAAATATCATCAAAAAATATCGCATAAAAAGCTCTCTAAATTGCACAAAAAAACTTTTTTTGTGAACTTTGACCTCAACTTTCTTAAAAACCTGACGTTATATAAAACTTTGGAAGCCAGATGCGAAACCAGAATTGAAAAGCTAATCTAAAACGAATGTCAAAATTACTAAAATTTTGCGTACTCCCGCGGACAGTTTCGCGTACCCCCTAGTGGTACGCGTACCATAGGTTGGTAACCGAGTGTATGTTTTTTGTGGCTTACTAATGTGATTCAAAGTTAATTTAGTGTGTTTTTCAACACGTGAGCACAAATATTATTCAATTATTGGGTATTCGGCCTATTCGGCCAAAATTGTGGCCGAAGCCGAATAGTGGCCGAATAGTGCTTTTTGGCCGAAGCCGAAGCCGAATATTCGGTCGGACACTAGTATTCAAACAAGTACGAACATATTTTTTACCCCAAAAATTTTTTTGGGGTTTAAAATTCTAGGAAATTTTTTTTTATTTTATTTCTTTAACCAATTTTTTTTCAAAATTTTTTTTGTGAGAATATTTTTCACATTGTGATATTTTTCGAACTACCATTGGTATTTTTTGAATTACAATTGATTGTTTACCATTTACAGTTGATCTTTTTTAAATTACAATTGGAATGTTCGAATTATAATTGAAATTTTCGAATAATATCCGAATTATGCGTAGACTCTTTGAATTTCACATAAAATTTTCGAATTACAAGTACAATCTTCGAATTACAAGTAAAATCTTCAAATTACAAGTAAAATTTTCGAACAACACAATTGATATTTTTCGAATTACATCTGTAACTGGTAAAGTTCTTGTTATTTTCATTTTCCCTAAAAGCCTCCTTCTTTTACTTACTTGTGTTTGCCTTTGTTGCACCGAATGCTGATGTTGTTGCTGCTGTTGTTGTTTCTGTGGCGATCTTAATTCCAATGAAGTACGTGATCGTGTAGGAGGTTTAGTTATAAATTGCACTGTTATATTTTTATTACGTGCATTTTCTTTATTCACATGTGCCTTATTCTTATTTACAACAATATGTGATGAAGCTGATTTCTTTATAAGCATATTATCATCCATTTTGTGTAATTCAGTTGTGCTAACAGATGATACTTGGGATAGTTTATTGCGTTGTTGAAAAGTTGAAGAGACACTAGTTTTAACGCCACCACCACTCGTTACCTGGCTAGTGCGTTTAGTGATGTGCGATGTGGTTTTTGGTTTTGCTGTTTTTGGTGGAGGATGAACAAAATTTGATAAATTCGTTGTGGAACTCACCGAATTACTAGCTCCATTTGTTGTGCCCGCCGTTGAACCGGGCTGCTGATGTAAATTTGTATTGACTGGGAAATCTTCAACCATTTCGGTATTATCATAATTTGTTATAACAGGCGGGAAACTTTCATTGAAATTAATTTCTGAATCCTGATTAAAAGGATTTGCAAAATTATCATAGTGATAGATATCACCACGTTCACCAGGCATTTTCAATGAACTGGGACCATCAAAATTTAATGCACCCAAGCTACTGCCGCCAAACGATGAATATGCTGTGCTTGAAGCTATGTTAGGAAAATGATAAGGTGATGAAGATATTTTTTTAATGGGCACATTTATACTACCCGAACCTCCCATCGATGAATAGCTTGTATCAAAATCTGTTAAGGTAATATTTATTGAATTGCCACCACCACCACCACCATGGCCATTAAGTGGATGCGTAGAGACAGAAGGTAGTGCTGGCGGTTGCATGTTTGGATCTAATGTTGACTCATCAACCAATTCTAAACTGAGATTGGGTGATGAATGTCCATCTAAACTGGGACTACGATTATCTTCATTTTCTTCAACTAATCTGGACGGTTTTGGACCTCCAATGGAAAGTCGTAACTTTTGATGGCCACGTGAAAAACTTTTTCGTGTGGTTGAGTTGTGATTAAAGGCGGGTGTTGTATTGTTGGAGGGATTGTAAAACGGAAATACACGATTTACGCTGAGAGCATCAATGCTGACGTAGTCTTGTTCAAAAGATCCACAAATCTGTTAAAAAGAAAGAAATTAGAAAAATTTTAAAACAGTCTTTAAAAATCCTTGCAATATTACAAAGTTCTTATGTAAAAAGCTTTTTAAGCTTTTATATAGTTTATATCCTCTATGTTTGAGAATTTCAAGAGAAATCGTTCTCGCTATCCAAAACCATTCCTAAGAATTAATTTTTATGTAAAAAGCTTTTTTAAGCTTTGAAACAGATGTATACCCTGTTATTTAAGCATTTCTAGAGAAATCTTTCTAAATAAATATTTTTCGCTATATAAAACTATTCCTAAGAATTCTATAGCGCTTAATCTGGCTCGACAATGAATTCTCATGCGACAGCTAAATAATTTCTAATAAAAATCCTATTTTCGTAGTCTTAGATCTACTGTCAACAAGCTAAAAAGCTGTAACTCTCTTTCGAGCTTTCAAAATAATATTTCTGTGCTTTCCGTAGTAGTAAAAGCATTTTATACTAAAGCTTTTTTCAGTTTTTTTTTAATTCAATAAAAACTCACCAATCTTCTATTAACAATTTTCATATCACCCAATGATGTCCAAGCCGATTTAATATGATCAAACTCTCGATCTGGTTCCCAGCCAATAATCGAAATAGCTGCCGCTGTACCCACAAAAAGGCACTCACCATTTTCACTGAAATTGCACGTTTTAAAAGTTGTTACAAATAATTATTGCATTCCAAATTCATTGTCTCACTTACCTAAATGTAACGCATTTGATGGGATGACCGTAAAATAAACTTTTACCATTTGTCTGCGTTATACGAGATTTTGTTTCCAAATCATAAATACATACAGTGCCATCAACACGACCCACAGCCAATAGAAATTCAAATGGATGAAATTGTATGCATGTTATGGCAGCCCCAGCTGGTTGTTCACAAAATTCCATAATCTGTTTACTTTTGCGTATGTCCCATATAATGACTGAACCTTCGGTGCCAGCCGATGCAATCCACATGCCATCCGGTGAAAATTTAACTGAATTAACATGGGAAATATGACCACGATAAATTTTCATGCAACTATTTTGATTGCGAACATCCCAGAGTCTGAAATATAAAAGAAAATAAAAGATTTTAAAAGAAATTCTAAAGAATGCAATTTTTTTATTGTGTAGACATTTTTTGTATCGAAAAATTCTCAGAATCTGCCACTTTTTCTATAGAAAAAATGCCTCAGAATCTGAGAATAGAAAAAAATTCTTAGAATTTAAGAAGTTTTCTATACAAAAAATGTCTCAGAATCTGAGAATTTTTCGATACAAAAAATGCCTTAGAATTTTAAGATTTTTTTTACAATTTTTTGTACAGAAAAATTCTCAGATTCGGCGAAATTTTTTGTATAAATTCTCAGATTCTGAGAAATTTTTGGTATAGAAAAATTCTCAGATTCTAAGAAATTTTTTGTATAGAAAAATTCTTAGAATTGGAGAAATTTTTAGAATAGAAAAATCCAAAATTCTGCGACATTTGTTGTATAGAAAATTCTCAGATTCTGAGACATTTTTTGTATAGAAAAATTCTAAGATTCTGAGAAATTTTTTGTATAAATAAATTCTCAGATTCTGAAAAATGTTGTTCACAGATTCTGAAAAATCCACAATTCTGCGGCCTTTGTTGTAAAGAAAAATTCTCAAATTCTGAGACAGTTTTTTTGTATAGATAAATTCTCAGATTCTGAGACATTTTTTGTATAAAAAAATTCTCAGATTCTTAGACATTTTTTATATAGAAAAACTCTCAGATTCTGAGACATTTTTTGTATAGAAAAATTCGAAGATTCAGAGACATTTTTTGTATAGAAAAATTCTCAGATTCTAAGACATTTTTTGTATACAAAAATTCTCAGATTCTGAGACATATTTTGTATAGAAAAATTCTCATATTCTATGATATTTTTTGCATAGAAAAGATCTTATGGTGTTTTCTTTTCTGAACAAAAAATTTTGCATTGTTAAAATGTTTACTTTTAAAATGTTGACATGGCCCTGAAACGATGTTGCATTTTTTTCACTCAGAAAAGAACACAAAAAATGCTGTTTTGTACGCAAATTGCCCTGATTTGCTGGTTCGATGGATGTGTGTTTCGCTTATATTGCTGGCAGCTCAGGTTCGAATCCCGGCGATGGCCATCACATATTTTTTTATTTTTTTTTTTTTTGCTTTAAATTATTTTTTTTTAATTATTTAAACTTTAAAAAAAAAAAAACCCAAAAAATTAACAAATTTTGTCGATTTTATATGAAAATTTACTTTTTTTTTTTAAAAAATGATTAAATTATTAAAAAAAAAACATTATTAAATAAAAAATAATACGTAATGGAATAAAAAAAAAATACCAGAATAAAAAAAAAAAAAAAAAAATTGTCCATACCGGGATTTGAACCCCGGACCTCCGGTGTCACATGCCACGACACATCCTCTGCACCACAACAGCACCAGTTAACTTGTTCGCTTAATTTGAGTTTTGCTACATGAGAGAATATCAGGGCAATTTTTCACCCCGTCATTTGATTTCGGGGTGGAAAATATGCATTTTTTACCTCAAATGCATGCAATATTTTAAGAAAAGAACATTATATTTTTTTATAAGTGTGCATTTTTTTTAGAAAAGAACACAAAAAATTCGTAGAATAAAAAAAATGTTACAAAATGCTACATTTTTTGCCAGAAAAGAAAACGCCATTAGATTCTGAGACATGTTTTTATAGAAAAATCTCAGATTCTGAGACATTTTTTGTACAGAAAAATTTTCAAATTCTGAAACATTTTTTGTATAGAAAAATTCTCAGATTCTAAGACATTTAATGTATAAAAAAATTCTTAGGTTCTGAAACATTTTTTTGAATAGAAAAATTTTCAGATTCTGAGATATTTTTTGTATAGAAAAACTCTCAGATTCTAGAACATTTTTGTATAGAAAAGTTCTCAGATTCTGATACATTTCTTGTATAGAAAAATTCTCAGACTCTGAGAAATTTTTTATTCTCACATTCTGAGACATTTTTTGTATAGAAATATTCTCAGATTCTGAGACATTTTTTGTATAAAAAATTCTCAGATTCTGAGACATTTTTTTTTAGAAAAATTCTCAGATTCTGAGACCTTTTTTGTATAGAAAAATTCTCAGATTCTGAGACATTTATTGTATAGAAAAATTCTCAGATTCTGAGACATTTATTGTATAGAAAAATTCTTAGATTTAGAGAAATTTTAATATAGAAAAATCCACAAATTCTGCGACATTTTTTAAATAGAAAAATTCTCAAATTCTGAGACATTTTTTTATAGAAAAATTCACAGATTTTGAGATATTTTTTGTAAAGGAAAGTTGTCAAATTTTTGAGATATTTTTTGTATAGAAAAATTCTCAGTTTCTGATATATTTTTTGTATAGAAAATTTTTCTAAGACATTTTTTGTGTAGAAAAATTTTAGGATTGTGAAAAATGTTTGTATAGAAGTATTGAGACATTTATTTTAAAAGAAAAATTACAGATTTTTTGTATAGAAATTGGTTGTGAATCGAGCAGTATAATTAAAACAAAGTGTCTAAACCACTGTATAGTGTATGGTATAAATACCATCTCTAAAAAAAATTTATAAACTATCATCGCTACTTTTAATAACCTCTAGCATAGACACAAACCTAAACCCGGCGAAGGTGATGCCACTTTTTCGATAACAAACATATGACAACCAGATGTTTTTAAGAAAATATACCCCAAAACGAAATGTCAAATAATCGGCTTTTTTGTTGCATGTTCGTGTATTCGCCATAATCATTAAACTTTAATCAAGTTTTTATTCGGCCCCAATAGCACGTCGTCGTAATTTCGTGTTTTTACTTGTTATCGCTTTTAATTGCAATAATTGCTAATCATCATAATAAAAGTTATAAAAAAAAAAACAGATTGATAAATAAATAGAGAGTATAAAACAAAAAGAATCTGAACATTCTTTTTGCATACGATTAAAAATAAAACTACAAACTTGGTAAGTGTTTCATAGTTCAACTTTCCTAAATATTGGACAAAATAAAAAGACAGCTACTACCACTGACTTAATCAGGTGAGGGTTTGGCAATTAATTTCAACATCATTGCTGGTGTTATTTTTTTCTATAATTTACTATCTTTTTTGGTATTTTAAGTTTTAATTGATTTAACTAGTAGTTGGGAAAACTTGTAGCCTCTTTTTTATTGATTTTTTTTTTAATTTACATGGTTCCAAAGAACAAAGTTCATATTACAAATCAAGTTTTTTTATTTATACGGAAAAACATAGGAATTCACTTTGTATTAAGTTTCCAGCATGTTCGATTGCAATAGTTTGAACCGAACTAATTTGAAACAAAATGTAAACAAATCAAAGTCGTTGTAATTTTCAGTAATTTTAACACTACAGTGGTACGAAAAGTTGAGAAATCAAAATTTTAATTTCGAAAAAATTAAAATTTTAAAAAATTATTTTTTTAAGTTCAATAATTATTTTGATTTGTATAAGCTCCAACATCTGTATCGAAATATTGGTATAGAACCCATAAAGTTAATATACTACTAGCAGGCCCACTCGGATCAGAATTTAAGTCCCCATTTCTAAAATTCTCCCCCTTTCGGAATCCCTTTTCATGTTCGTTTTGGTGAAAAGTTCGATCCTTTGTTCGCTTTTTAGAACAGTAGAGATATCCTTTTTCAAAAAAATATTTATGTATGAAAAAGGTGGAAATTCAGGTGAATTTTGTTACGAATGTTAAGTCTTGTCTTTATATTTGAATTACAGGCTTTTCTGGGGTAACGAAACATTGAAAAATTTTTTTGGCAAGATTTTTGATATCAGCGGATACTAATACTTAAAAAAAGTAAATTTTTTTCAAAAAAGAAAAATAAAATTGAATCTTGGTCTAAAATGGGTTAAAACATATGCGTAATATGTATGTAATATAAAATTAACTGAATTTGGGGTTGCTTGTGTACCACATTTAATTAAGAACCTCGAAATAATTTACAACGGGATAATGTTAAATTAGGAACAACAAAAGATATTTATTGACTTTTTATCTCTTTTTATTCTTTAAGAGTATGAATAGGTTGAAGTGGTTGTGAGTCCTCCTGAGGCTGCAAAAAAATATGCGTGAAAAAAATTTACATAAAAAAAAATTTTGAGTGAAAACAAATTTTAAAGTGTTTCGGGTTTTTCCCGTTCTATTCCATTTCGTAACCTCACCCATTTCGTTTCGTTTCATGTAGATTTCATTCCTTTCCGTATGACACGCGTTGAAGAAATGAAAAATTTTACGGCCGTATTCAAAATGAAATTCTAGACACTGTCTAGATACTGTTTAAGGATTTCTTATTCAAAACACATTTTCTTAAACTATGAACATACGCTGAACATCACTTGCCTAACTGGCGCCATATTGATTTTGTAAAATGTCAACAACAAATTATATGCCAAAGAGTTAAAGTTATTTTAAAACTCTCGATTTTATTAAAAACAATTTCCACAACTTGCTTTTTTAATTAAAGTAATTTTTAGTAAAAAATTAAGATGTTTTTAGTAAAAAATTAAGATATTTTTGTGTTTTTTCATAATTTTTTTTGTTTTTTTCTTATGTTATTTACTAAAACAGGGATGGTCAACTTTTTGTTAAGCAGACTTAACTAAAATCATTTTGAATAGACTCTTGAACAAACAGTGAACAAGCCTCAAAAACAGTTTAGTTACGAACTTGATGTTCAGGGTGAACAAACCGTGTCTAAAAATTCATTTTGAATACGGCTGTTAGTCTTTATCTCAAAATATATAAAAAGTACCACTATACTCTACTTTTAACCAATGTAAAAGTAGCCCAGTTGGAAAATGTATCACTGAGGAAATTTCCACAGTGATTCCTTGAGGAAATGTCTTCAGGTGCTGACAAATCATAGGTAATCCTTGATGACATGTCCTTACATTGTCAGCACTGAATGTTTGCTTTAATAGTGTGGACAATTCCTCTAAGACGGCTAAAAGGAAATGTCTCCAGAATAGCAGTATATTAAATTAAAATTTAAAATCTGGACAACTCTTCAATTTCCAAGAAAAAGATGGCAATATTATCAATTTATTTAAAATAAATTCAAAATCTAACAAGTAGAATAAAAGTAATCAATAGACAAACAATTTTCAAAATAAAGTTTGGAACAAGTAGTAAGGTGTGGGACTAATAAACTGGAGGTTCCAGGTTCAAATCCAGTTGGGACTAAAAAAGGCGAAAAGTTTTTTCTAAATATGAGAAAGAAAATTTGTAAAGGAAAATGGATAAAAGTAAAAACTAAAGGAAATACGAAAATTTTTTGTATTTCCGCATGACCTACGTCAGACATTTCCCCAAAGAAGTCTTAGGTGACATGTCCCCAGAAGGTCAGCCCTGACCACTGCTGACTTTGAATGAGGACATTTTGAAAATTTGTATGAAACTGTCCTCAACCCAGTACATACAGATGTCTTGTGTATGTCAGCAGTGACTCTGACATGTCACCGCTCCGTCACTGAGGATGGCTCGAGGACGTTGCCAACTGGGAGAGTATAGTGGTCCAAATATATGCTTCTCTTGGATGAGGAGGATTCTACATGTCAAATTTCCGACATTTAGGAGTCTTCGTACAATATGTTCAAATAAGCATCAATTTAGGACCCCTAAAATCAAAATTTTCAAAACCCCTGTTTTTATTTATTTTTTTGCTGAAGGATAATTTTTTCCTAAAAAATGTTTACATCCTTATGATAAAATATTTCAGAAATAAAAAAATTGCATATGAAAAACTTGAATGGCATTTGAGTCGAGGACATTTTCTAACCGAATAACTTTTCTTATCAAGGCCTCTGTTCTGTCTTTCACAACTTTTCAATTCACATGAAAATTTCCGAATCACATGAAATCAAGTTTAGTGTTTTGTTGATCACGTTTTCATTCGAAGTTGAAATCGAGTAATTAAAATTTAAAACATTATAAGGAAAAAAGTGCATTCGTTTTACTTTCATAAAATTTTATTTATGTGAAATAAAACGAAAAAGAAATTCGGATGTGAAATCTAGAACACCAAAAAACTTCGGAAATTTTCATTTTCACATTTTTTATGTGAATTACTTTTTTTGGAACAGCGGCCCAAGTAAGGGAAAGTATTCAGGGTATTCTCTTCAGAAATTGTTTACCCTTGCAACAGTGCAATATTGCAACTTCTTTTTTTAAAAAATTTTAAATCGAATTTTTATTTTTTTATTACCTTTTACATGATGCGTCGTTGCAAGAAAAGATTCGTATAATTGTTTCTATTTACAAAACAAGTAAATAAAGTTGCAATTTTAACATTGCGCAATTTTGCAAGACTCAAATTTCTGACGTGAATTCCATTAATCAGGGTATTCACTTCAGAAATTTTTGACCCTTGCAGCAGTGCAATATTGCAATTTTTTTTTTTTTTTTTTAATTTTTAATGAAATTTTTATTTTTCTTTTACCTGTTACTTTTTATATCATGCGTCGTTGCAAGAAAAGATTCGCAATTTATTTTAATAGTAATACAATTGTTCTATTCACAAAGAAACAAGCAAATAAAGTTGCAATTTTGCAAGACTAAAATTTCTGACGTGAATTCCATTATTATCTCAAGTATTTGTTATAATAATGAAATTCACGTCAGAAATTTTAGTCTTGCAAAATTGCGAAATATCAAAATTGCAACTTTTTTTGCTTGTTTCATTGTGAATAGAAGCAATTATATTACTATTAAAATAAATTGCGAATCTTTTCTTGCAAGGACACATCATATAAAAGGTAATAGAAAAATAAAAATGTTATTAAATTTTTTTTTTTTTTTTTTTTAAGTTGCAATATTGCACTGTTTCAAGGTCAAAAATTTCTGAAGTGAATACCCTGAATAATAACTATTCATAATGCTAATAGTACACTTATTGTAGGTTTATTTGACAGATATCCATGCAATATCTGTCAAATAAACCTAATTTAGTTATATTTCAGTTTTTATGAATAACCACCTTTATCATTAGAAAATATTTTGATACTTATTAGAGCCAGAAATATGCACTAAAAATCTTTGAAAAATGCTCTAAAAACTACAAAAATATGCACTAAAGATTATTAAAATTTGGCATTTTTAACGAAAGAAATCATTACGAAAAAAATCATTTCGGTCAGACAAGTACATATGTGACCTCGAAAAAAATTGTGAGGCCTACTCAACAGACAAATTAGTGATATATCCAAAAAAATCATAGAAAATTTAAAAAAAAAATTAAATTTTATACAAAATATGACTCAAAAATATACAATTATATCAGAATACTAGCAAAATATGCAAAAAAAACACTTTCCGCAAAATATGCAAAAATATTCACTAACAAATCGATGTAATTCTTTGATTTAAAAAGATACGATTTATGCGGTTCTAAGACTGACAGGAAAAAACATGCATTTGCATGAAAGTCCCCCTTGCTTATTAGACTCTGAATGTAAGAATTTGTTGATTGATAAATTATCACAAATTTAAAAAAAAAATCTGTAAGAACAATGTACAAAAATCTTAAAACTTTTTTATAGAAAAGAAAATTCGCAGAATCGGATTTTATTTCTACAGGAAAAACATTTCAGCATCTGAGTTTTTTCTATGAAAAATATATTTTTCATAGAATAACAAATAATTCTGTATTGTTTACCCAAAAACGACATATTTTGAGTTATGACACTATACAAGTAAATAAGCGATATATCAACCAGCAGCCGAATTAAAGCATTTTGTGTTTTTAGGTTATGTTGAATGTACTAAAATTTTTGAGGTGTCCTTACATTTTCGTTCATAACTTTTGAACCGCTGAACCGATATCGCTCAAATGCAATACCAAACTTCTCGGGAGAACTTCCAAAAAATATGTTAAGTTTCAGTCATCTTCATGTAATATTTTGGCCGTGATCACCATTTCCACAGACAGACGGACAGACGGACATCGCTAGAATGTCTTAAAATCGATCGGGGATTATGAATATATATACTATATCCCAGACCGATATTTCGATGAGTTACAAACGGAATGACAAACTTATATACCCTCTATCACTAGAGTGGAGGGTATAAAAATCCAATAATCTGAGACATTTTCTATAAGAAAAACGTTTAGTCTGATTTCCCGGGTAAAAATGAAATATATATGATCATATATGAAGATATATGGATCATATATGGATTTATATAACCATATATTATCATATATGGCTCCATATATGTTCATATATGATCTGATCCGAAAATTGGCCCGATATGAGGTCATATCGGGCCAATTTTCGGATCAGATCATATATGAACATATATGGAGGCATAAATGATAATATATGGTTATATAATTCCATATATGATCCATATATCTTCATATATGATCATATATATTTCATTTTTACCCGGGTTTCTACAGAAAATACGAGCTGAGAATTAATAACCTTTTTAGCGGGATCGGGAGTACCGGTATTCCTGGGAGTACCGGGAATTTTTCAAGAACTGGGAATACCGGATTACCGGTGCTACGGCACTGACCGTAGGCTCTATTAGAGACTGAATATTACAATAATTTTAAAAGACTAATACAAAATGTAAATCAAAATTATAAACGTTAATATTCACAAATTCAGTGAAAATTTAATCATTATCATAATCGAAAAACAGTTAAGAAACTGATAATAAAGACCCCCTTGGAATCTCTTCAAATTATTAAACACTTTGTACACATAATACATTAATATAAATCATTACTTTTACCGCACACTTGTATAAAAAGGAGATTTTGTACTTAAATAAGTACTCTAAGAGTAAAATTAATCTAAAACCTTATCAAAAAATGTTTTACTCTTTTCTTATCATTAAATATACAATTGGACTTCTCCTACTCACACATACTTGAACAGAGCATTATCGTTTACCTTTACTTATTGTTAGTATAAAAACTGAACTTTGACGATTTGTTAAATTCTTTATTTAAACAAATTCGCAACTAACAAAAAAAAAACTTTATTTTAATTACTTTCCAGCTAGAAAATTTACTCAGTTTGGTTTTGACCACCGTTGCGTTTGGAATAGAAAATTAATAGAAAAAAATGGCTGCTGAATTACGTTATGATGGACGTGTTGCTATTGTGACTGGTGCCGGTGCTGGTCTTGGTCGTGAATATGCTCTACTTTTGGCTTCTCGTGGTGCCAAAGTTGTTGTCAACGATTTGGGTGGTACCCACAATGGTGAAGGTGCTTCCAATCGTGCCGCCGATGTTGTTGTCAATGAAATTAAAGCCAAGGGTGGTGAAGCTGTTGCCGATTACAACTCTGTTGTAGATGGTGAAAAGGTTGTTGATACCGCCATCAAGGCTTACGGTCGTGTTGATATTATCATCAACAACGCCGGTATCTTACGTGATCGTAGTATCATGAAGACCTCCGAACAAGATTGGAATTTAGTTCATGAAGTCCATTTGAAGGGCAGTTTCAAGGTAACCCAAGCTGCTTGGCAATACATGAAGAAACAAAACTATGGTCGCATCATCATGACCTCTTCCAATTCTGGTATGTACGGTAATTTTGGTCAAGCTAACTACTCTGCTGCCAAGATGGGTTTAATTGGTTTGGCTAATACTGTTGCCATCGAAGGTGCCAAAAATAACATTCACTGCAATGTTATTTTACCAACTGCTGCCAGTCGTATGACTGAAGGTATTTTACCGGAAATGCTCTTCAACGAATTGAAACCACAATTGATTGCTCCCGTTGTTGTCTATATGTGTCATGAATCTTGTGAAGAAAATGGTAAGTTTCTTTGAAATACAAAATGTTCCAAAATAATACATCTTCTAACCATATTTTATAAAAATTCTAGGTACCTATATCGAAAGTGCTGCCGGTTGGGCTACCAAAGTTCACTCTGTCCGTGGTAAGGGTACCGTACTCCGTACCTCTATCGAACAAGATACCATTACTCCAGAATATGTCAAGAGTGTATGGAGCAAAGTAACTGATATGAGTGAAGCTAAACATTTGAATGCCATTAGTGAAGCTTCCGGCTACTTGCTCGAAGTTTTGGAAAATCTTAAAGAAGGCAAAATCAGTGATATTGAAGATACTTTCAATTTTGGTGCTAAGGATTTGATCTTGTACGCTTTGGGTGTTGGTGCCACCGTCACTAATCCCGATGACTTGAAATTTTTATATGAAAATGATTCAGAATTCTCTGCCATTCCTTCTTACTTCGTTATGCCTGGTCTAATGATCAGCATGACTTCCAATTTGGTATCTTCTGCTTTACCTGCTGGTAAGGCCGATTTAACCAACATTTTGCACGGTGAACAATATTTGGAAATCTGTGATGATATTCCTACTAGTGGAAAATTAACCACCGGCGGAAAGGTTTTCGATGTTATGGATAAGGGTTCCGGTGCTGTTGTTGTTACCAACTGTGATTCTTATGATGAGAATGGCCGTTTGTTGGTTAAAAATCAAAGTACCATCTTTGTTGTTGGTGCTGGTAAATTCGGTGGCAAAAAGAATCCCATTGAAGGTGTTGTCCCCATTGTTCCCAATCCTACCCGTGCTCCCGATTCTTTCATCCAATACAAAACCACTGAAGACCAAGCTGCTTTATACCGTTTATCTGGTGATTTGAACCCCTTACACATTGATCCCAGTTTTGCTGCTATTGCTGGTTACAAGACTCCCATTTTACACGGTCTTTGCTCTATGGGCTACTCTGTTCGTGCTGTTTTGGCTAAATATGCCAACAACAACTCTGCCCTCTTCAAGGCCGTAAAGGTACGTTTCGCATCCCCTGTTTTGCCCGGACAAACCTTAAAGGTAGATATGTGGAAAGAAGGTGCACGTATTCACTTCAAGACCAGTGTTGTCGAAACCGGCAAGGATGTCATTACTGGTGCTTATGTTGATCTTAAGGATACAGCTGCTAAATTGTAAATAATTTTCCATATGTATGTCGTTTTAAATTAAGGAATAATTTGTGTATTAATGTGTGGTTTTAGACTGGTTTAAGATATTTTTTTTCTATTTCTATTCGAAACTTATTGATTATTTAAAAAAAAATCAATAAAAAAACTTTTTATAAAAGATAACTGTTGTTATTTCAATTCTTTCTTGCAAAAGTAAGTAAAACAATATTTTGGTAGAGATTAAAGTTTGTGATAAGATTTGCTTGCTGCTGTCCGGTGGATAATCATCATTATCGGAACAGGCAGGTACAAAGGTTTTTCTTACAAAATAACATAGTCAGTATAACAACAATATGGTAATAATAACAAGATCGGTTAGAATAATAAAGCTACAAGTTTTAAAATATGTTACGTTAAGCAAAAATATTGTATATAATATACAATACAACAGGACGATTATATTGGTACCCTGGGTCCAAGTACAGGAATTTAAAAAATTAAGTTTTTTACAGGTTGGCTAAGTTCTTTAAGAATTATTTTCTTCCTGGTCCGATTTTGCCCTTTTAAGAACTTAAGCAGCCTATGATTACAAAACATATTCGTGCCAAAATTCGGGAGTCTAGCTCTTTTAGTTTTTTCACAGACTCACGAAAGAACAGACTCTAGAATTTCTTTCAAGGATCAAAATTCTTTATTTATAAAAGAGTTGGGTGACTGGCTGATTCATCATCGCCCAAACCAATGACGCTAGAGACTTGAAACTTAGATGTAAATAAATCTACCGGAAAATGTATCCACTAAGGTAAGTAAGGCTTCATCGACTAAAAAACTTGATAAAAAGAAAGGATACGACGCTCGATGCGAGGCACTCGTTTTTCATTTTGAATAAGGCCGTTAGATTCTTTTGTGAGAAAATGTCTCAACCCCGGATACATCCCTTATGACATGTCACTGGACCTGTTCCTTAGAAAATCAACCCGTGCCAGTTTAAAAGTGACTTGTCACAGATCATTTCACAAAATTTCTAAAAGAATTTAAATGAATTTTTTTACTCAACAACGCAAAACAAATACAAAAAAATGTTAATGAACTGGGCTTACAAATTTTTCAGAAATGTGTCTACATTTTTATACCCTCCAAACACAGTATGGGGGGTATACTCGCTTTGACATTCAATGAGTAAGGCATCAAAATATCGGTCGGGACTCCATAATTGATCTATGAGACATTCTAGACCTAGGGATGAAAAATTCCCCCTTGAATAACTAAGTCAACCTACAAAAACGCTATTTTTTACAGTTTTAATTTTTGTTGATCAAATAAAACCATTTTTTCGGCAAAAAAAAAGTCAAAGCTGACATACTGCTGACTCTCCCTTTATAAAATTGCTGACATCTTTACACAATTTTTTCCCAAGGACAAGTCAGCAGTTGGTCAGCGGTTGTCTAAAAGCATTGGTGGAGCATGCTGCATGCGGACCAATGTTGACATGTTCTTAGGGACATTCGGAAAAATTGTATGAAGATGTCAGCAATTTCATAAGGGGAAGGTCAGTAGCAAAAACTTAAATATATAAAGACTAGGCAATAGTCAATTCTTTTTGACGTTTAAAGGTGGTGTTAGTTTTACAAATGGTATCTGGGAAAGCTGGAAATTTTGTTTACCTTTTATTTTTCGTTTAATTTTGCTGGTTGTTTTGATTTAATTATATTCATTTCGTTTTTTTATTATGTATTTTTTTATTTTCAAGTGACACAACAATAATTTTCATTCATAATTTTAAAATTTTTTAATGTTTATTTTTCGTTATTCCCAAATCGTTCCCAAAAACAAGATTGCCATCTGTAGATAACGACTTCGTTATTACTGACACTACTATTCATGAGTTACCCCTGGTCAGTAGCAGGGGTAACTCATGAATAGTAGTGTCAGTAATAACGAAGTCGTTATTAATAGATGGCAATCTTTTTTTGGAAAGTATTTGGGAACGATTTGGGAATAACGAAAAATAAATATTAAAAAATTTTAAAATTATGAATGAAAATTATAGTTGTGTCACTTGAAAATAAAAAAATACATAATAAAAAAAAGAAATGAATATAATTAAACCAAAACAACCAGCAAAATTAAACGAAAAATAAAAGGTAAACAAAATTTCCAGCTTTCCCAGATACCATTTGTAAAACTAACACCACCTTTAAACGTCAAAAAGAATTGAATCTTGCATAGTCTTTATATATTTAAGTTTTTGGTCAGTAGTATGTCAGCGGTGATTTTTTTTGCCGACTGGGTATTTCTAATTCCTGCACTTGTACCCAATGACAACGGACCTCAGAGTCTACGTGTGCTGACGTAAAACGGCCCATTCTCTGGGCGTTGATATAGATATATAAATTCAAATTTTTAAGTTTTCATGTGTTTATAAAAACCAAAATAATAATAAATTAACAAATCGTGAACCTATATTCAAAATATGCCAACTCAAATTTAACCGAAATGAGTTTCCGATGGAAAATAGCTCTCCTATGCAATACCCATCTGTGGTAAAGATTTCAGAGCAAAAAAATAATTTTTTGTCGTTTTACATCCATTTTTGTTATTCTGCTAACTCAAAGTACATATTTTTTTGGTGAAAATAAATACCGACTCCCATTGTAAATTTCCAAAAATTTTTCAAAAATTTTTTTAAAAAAAATTAGACCACATATCTTATTGCATTTGCCTTTCTGAACACGAATCTGGTAAAGATTTTGATATCTAATGCCTAGTTTTCGAGATATTGCCATTTTGAAAATATCGGTAAATAGTGTTTGCAAAAAAAAAATTGCTTATATATATGTAACTTTCAAACTATTTATCAGATTGAAACATTATGAGTGGGGCAAATAAAGTCAATGATATAAGCTTTCAAAATAGCTAGTTTGGAGTGAGCCTTCTACAATAAAGCGTGAGTTACAGAGTGCCAAAGTTGACCACCCTGAAATTAAAAGGCTTTCGGAGCTAGTAACTTTTAAAAATATGCAAAGATTTTTAATTTTTTTTAGTTTTTGCAATTACCGCACTAAGGAAAACAAAATCCAAAAAAAAAAAAAATATATAAAAATTTTTCAAAAAAAAAAATTATTTTTAGTTTCCGACAAAATATTCCAACTCTAAAAAAATATTTGTTTTTTGATATAGTAATAAATGCCATCTCAAAAAAATACGCAAACCAGTGCAAAATATGAAATTTTTGGCATAGGTAAAAATTATTTAGAATATTTAAACCATCTTATGGAAGGTACATTGTTTATTTTTACAATAATATGCAAAATAACTAGTTTTTTAGCTCTCCTGAAAAGTAAGCTTTTTCGAGGTGGCATTTATCACTTATAAGGGGTTCAAATACCTTTCATTTTATCCACACAGCTTTTTCGTCCTCTGCCTATTACATTTTTTAAAGCAAAAATACTAAAAAAATTTAAATTTTCTGAACTTTAAAAAAAATTTTAAATAAAACTAAAACGATTTTCAGAAATCCACGATGACAGAGCGATGAGGAATTTTGTTAGTTAAAATTCAAAAAATTTGTTTTAAAATTCAAATAACTAAAATCGGTTAAGAATTGCGACCTGTAGGCAAAATTGGGCAAAAAAAGTCCATTTTTCCCCACTGTGCAACCCCCCAAAATTTTGTGTCCGGCAGTTTTTCTGCTTAGTTATCGAAAAAAGTAAAATCAAAATTTGTTTGAATTTCGTGAGCGTGAAAAAAATTTGAACGTGAGCAGAAATAAAAATGCATGCGTGATCGTGCTTAAGCAATATTTTTATTTTAAGAGCGTGCGTGAATTAAAATTCACTCACGCGTCCATCTCAAAAAAATTTGAACGAGAGCAGAAATAAAAATGCATGCGTGATCGTGCTTAAGCAATATTTTTATTTTAAGAGCGTGCGTGAGTTAAAATTCACTCACGCGTCCATCTCAAAACGGAAAAAAATGCCAACAAATTTTTGTGTCCAGGAGAATTTTAAAACAAAAAATGTTCTAAAATCATTTTTAATGAAATTCTTTACTCAAAAAAAGCAAAACAATTTTGAAAATTTTTTTCGGGATTTAGAAAATTTTGATATGCACTATGTTTTTGGTAACGGGATAAGTATTTTTGAGATAGTTTATTGATAAGTCCAATTTCCCCACCATTTTTTAGACATTTTAGTGATATGCCCCGTTTTCAAAAGCCACGGAATTGGCGCTATTATACTAACCGTAATGAAACCTAAATGAAACGAAATGGAACTAAGAACGAAACAAAATAAAATGGTAAACGAAATTGGACAGAAAACGATATTCAAAGTTTTTTTGCTCAATATTTTTTTCAATTCAATATTTTTTTGGTATTTTTTTCACTCAAAATCTTTTTCCCCTAAAACTTTATTTTCACAAAATATTTTTTTACTCTAAATATATCAACAAATTCATAGAAATTCGCAGTGAATCAGAATACATGAATTAAATAGATATTGACCTACTGATTCCAAACCTGCTTTCCAAATTTTTTAGTTTTTGAAATACTGGCGTTTGAAAAACACAAACTCCGCTTTATTCTTAACAAATCACTGTAAAATTTCAAACGACAATATCTCAAAAACGGAATATGCTACAAAAAAATTAAATTGCAGTTTTGGAATCGGGGATTCATTAAAGAAAAAAAAAAACAAGTCCTATTTTGACGAAGCAAAAGTGCTAAAATATTGTTTTTTACTTTTTAACAGCGAATATTATGAAAACGGTACGTGCTAAAAAAAATCTGTATGGCAGATTTGGAATCATTGGGCCAACATCTATATAAGGAACACTTAGACATTTTACTGGGAGGTTTTTGGTGTCGAAAAGTGATATTTACCACTCAATTTTGTTCACTAAATATTTTTCACTCAAAATTTAAACAAACGGGGATATTTTAATGTTATTGTTTATATACTATTTTCAGTCGGCAAAAAAAAAAAATCACCGCTGACATACCTCTGACACTTCCTTTATGAAATTGCTGACATCTTGACAAGTCAACAGCCGTTGTCTAAAAGCATTGTTGGTAGCGATTGATGTTGGTGAGACCTGCTGACCAACTGCTGACTTTTCCTAGGGGACATTTGAAAAAAATTTACTAAGATGTCAGCAATTTCATAAAGAGAGGGTCAGAAGTATGTCAGCAGTGATTTTTTTTTCCGACTGACAAGGGAAGTATCTCAACCCTTATGAACAGATTTGCATGAAACGTAAAATATATATAAAAGAGACAATTCTAAGGTTGGGGTGTCTCGGCTTATCGGCCATATCGGGGATTTAGGGGTTCAAAACATGGGTCAAAAAATGGCGAAAAAATCGTTTTTTGGATTTTTCAGCCATTTCTTTCTAAGAAACTATATGATGTTTGCATATGAGAAGAAAGGTTTTTTTAATGCCTATCCAACGGTGGCATAACCTTGTAAAAGTTTAGCTTCGTTAAATACTTTTTTCATAAAAATGTGAAAATTTTGGGGGGTATTTATATGAAGACATAGAGCTACGATGTCCATATGAATATGAAATAATCTTTATTAAATTTAAGTCGACACGTATTTTTGCTCTAGTGGATATTCCTGTTAGTTCATGAGTTATCGAAATTTTCCCGGAGGTCCATATGGTTTCATAAGGGGACAACGAAATTTTGAAACACTGATATGGCCGAAAAGCCGAGACACCCCAACCTTAAAATCGTCTCATTTATATATATTTTAAGTTTCAGGCAAATCGGTTCATAAGGGTTGAGATACTTCCCTTGTGAGTTCTAAAGCGTTACCTCGGAATGACAAAGTAAGTATATCCCCATACTGTGGCTGGACACACCCCTCAGCAAGCGAGATTAGGTTGTGTGTAAAAATAGTGACAAAATTGGGTAATGACATTTCATTCCTCGTTACACAAAAATCCTTGCTGACCCTGTTTTCGAGTTATTGCTAAATAATTACACTGTTCGACAACAAAAACCTCCCAGTTACATATTCACTTGAATCTTACAGATTTTGCTCTCCTGATTATAAATCTGCCATACAAATTTTTCTAACACGTACTGTTTTTGCGATATTCGCTGTTAAAAAGTCAAAAAACCAATAATTGGGGGTCCACTGTCACATATTCTTACTATGCTTGAAAAAAAAAACTTGGTTTTATATAAAATGGACCTCCTGATTTCCATACTGCAATCCAAATTTTTCTAGCACGTGTTTTCAAGATATTCGCGTTTGAAAATTTTTGCACGCTAAAGTCTCCAACGCGAATATCTCGAAAACGGAACATGCTAGAAAAATTTTTGCAGATTTTAATTAAAGGAGGTCTATTTTATATAAATTTTGGAAGCAACGTAAGAATATGTAACAATGGGCCGCCAAAATTTTTGTTGTTTGACTTTTTAATAGCGAATATCTCAAAAACGGTACGTGCTAGATAAATTTGGGTGGCAGATTTGGAATCAGGAGAGAAAAATCTATAAGAATCAGTTGAATATTTTACTTGTAGGTTTTTGTCGTCGAACAGTGTAATTATTTAGCAATAACTCAAAAACAGAAGCAGCTAGGATTTTCGTGTTACCGATTTTTAAAGCTCTAAACAGAGGATTTAAATGCCAGTACCCGATTTTGTTGTCATTTTTACAAAATCTAGATTTGCTTGAAGAGGGGTGTGTGGAGGGTATACAAGTAATTAACATGTTTTTTTCATTTTTAAAGATTTAATTCATTCAAATACCAAGAAAACCTGTTAACACGAATAAAAATAATAACCGGAAGCCTAAAAGTATGTACAAATAAATTTAAAAATAATTTATCATTATTAAAGATTAACAAGAATAAATATTGCCATCATATACGTACGCCCCAAAAATAAAATATTAAAAAAACAATATAAATTTTAAAGCAATTATAGAAAACAAAGAGAAAGAGTGTCATAACAAAGCATAAGAAATTATAAAATATACATATACAAATAGAAATAGCATACAATGGATGATGACCCATCTCATCCATGACGATAATAATGTAAATAAACATTTACCATAGTTGAAAATAAAATAACCGTTTTTAACTTTAAAACTAATTGTCTATCATATGGTAAAATAGTTTACAGTGTCAAACATTACATTTGAATGCATATGGTGGTAGTAACCAAATAAAGAGAAGTTAACAAGCATTTAACAACCCGATAATAAAAGCCAAGCGAAAAATGTTAAAACACAATCACACTGTCATAAGATTATTATGATGGAAACTTTAAAGAAACTAGCTATAAACTATACACTGAGGAAAAAAAATCGTAGTCAAATCAAACATTTTCATATTCATTTTAAAAATTCAAAAATTTTTTAAACAAATTTCAATAATGGTGAAAAAAAATTGTATTAAAAAAAATTGTTTTTTATTAAATTTTTTTTTTGTTCTATCAAAATATTTTTTTTTATCCAAAAAATTTTGTCATAAATTTTTTTTTTCTAAAACATTTTTTTTTCATCAAAAATTTTTTCTCAATTAGTCTAATAAAAGTCTGAACTTCTTCCTACATACAAATTTTGATTTGTTTAACAAAAGTACAAAAGTGAGTGATAAATGCGTCTTTGCCGAATATTTATACCCTCCAAAATGTATAAAACCAATTTTATAATTTTTAACATGATAATGTTTTTAGGCTGGTGTCTAATTTTAAAAAAGTTGCAGGACGCCACCTCAGTTTGACTATATAAGCTAACAATTAACGAAAAAGAAAATGAGAATTAATATTTTCATCAAAGACTATTAAAGAAGACGTATCACGCGGGAAAGTGGATGAACCCTCTGGAAAAATACTCCCGCGGAGAGATATGGATGAATTCTTCTTAGTTTTTCATGGAGAAAAATATTTTGAATCCAATTAGAAAATCAAATCAGAATTTGTCAAAATCCACTAATACATTCTCAAATTGAATCAGAATTTACCAATACACACTTCTAAAAATATTTTTTTGCGGACAAGAAGAAAAGAAAATAAACAAATTTTTCTCCACGGGAACTCGCTTGCAAATTAGTGAATTCCTTTTTTGGAGGCTGGAAGCTCTTGGACACCCTTTGATTTTCATTTTCTTAAAACAAAAAATTTTAATAACTTGGGTTTGTAACTTGTATAATAATTCTCCTCGTGGTGAATAAACCCGTTTTTCACCAGCTGGTGAATAAAAAGTAACATAATTATTTTTCAACAAAAAAAAAATTTTTTTCATCAATTTTTTTTTTTTTCATCAAATTTTTTTTCCATAAAAATTTTTTTTTTTTCATCAATTTTTTTTCGTCAAACTTTATTTTTCATCAAAAATTTTTTTTTTTTTCATAAAAATTTTTTTTTCATCAAACTTTTTTTTTCATAATTTTTTTATTATCAAATTTTTTTTTTCATAAATTTTTTTTCATCAAATTTTTTTTTCAATAAATTTTTTTTTTCATCAATTTTTTTTTTTCATTATTTTTTTCATCAATTTATTTTTTTATACCCTCCACTTAGTAATAGAGGGTATATATAAGTTTGTCATTCCGTTTGTAACTCATCGAAATATCGATCTGGGACCCCATAAAGTATATCGGCCATTCCAGGAAAGACCGGCCAAAAATGGTCATTTTTTGACCTTGGGTCGTCTGAATATCACAAAACTTTTTTTATAGGAACTCTAAGGAGCCATTAAGAGAATTCAGTTTTCAGTTTATGGAAATTTGTAAAATCCTCGATTTTATTCGCGTTTTTAATTTTTTGAAATATCAAAAAATTGGAAAAAGTGGGTAAGTTTGTAAATTAATATCTCAGCCAATTCTTCATGCATTTTTATCGTTTTAAACGAGTTTAATTGCCAATATCGTCTACTTTTACAATATTATAGTAGAAAAAAAAAATTGAACTGCAGAATGCATTTTTTATGCAATTGCATTTTTAAAATGCATTTTTCAAGTCTAAGGGCCTCTTCGATTTTTTTTATCTTTCATGTTAATCAAAATATAACATTTTTACTGAAGACCTGCATTTATAGTATTTTGGGTCTCGCAGTTAAAATATTTAAATTATTTTTTTTTTTTTAAATCACTTAATTTTTTTCCATACAAAACTTGAAATTTGTTCACAATTTTTCGATTTTTTTTTTTAATTTTTATTTAAATTGGATTGTATAAGTCGAAAATTATACCAGCAAGGTAAACCAAATTCGCGTATGCTAAATTTAATAATTTGTTAGCCGTTTCGCGATATCCGCGTTTTTTGCAATTTGTATGCTAATGTGCCATAAAATATATATAAATTTTAAAAACTCGAATAAATATATTTAACATTAAAAGATGCTGTATTTTTTTTTTGAGAGAAAAAATATTTTTTTTCGGAATTTTTTTTTTCTGTCATCTTTTGTATTTTAGACATTTTTAAACATAAATATCAAAATTACAAAATACAATAAAAAAAATTCGCTAAAAATCAAATTTCCGCAAATAAAAATTACAGTGTTATACTGTTATTATACATTTAAAAAATGTAAAAAGGTTCTGACCCGGAAACCAGATCCACTAATTCTTATATATATTTACCTCCTGTATTCGCCATCAGAATTGAATTCTATCGTTGGGTTTTCCTGTAATTTACAAGGAAAGTCCGCAAAGGAAAGTCCGCACTTAATCTCCTCTTATTGTAATATTACTAAATGAGTATAACTCACAAGGGAAGTATCTCAACCCTTATGAACCGATTTGCCTGAAACTTAAAATATATATTAAAGAGACGATTTTAAGGTTGGGGTGTCTCGGCTTTTCGGCCATATCTGTGTTTAAAAATTTCGTTGTCCCCTTATGAAACCATGTGGACCTTCGGGAAAATTTTGATAACTTCCGAACTAACAGGAATATCGTCTAGAGCAAAAATACGTGTCGACTTAAATTTAATAAAGATTATTTCTTATTCATATGGATATTGTAGGTCTATGTCTTCACATAAATACCCCCCAAAATTTATACATTTTCCTAAAAAAAATATTTAAAGAAGCCAAATTTTTACGAGGTTATGCCACCATTGGATAGGCATTAAAAAAACCTTTCTTCTCATATGAAAACATCATACAGTTTCTTAATAAGAAATGGCTGAAAAATCCAAAAAACGATTTTTTCGCCATTTTTCGACCCATGTTTTGAACCCCTAAATCCACGATATGGCCGATAAGCCGAGACACCCCAACCTTAGAATTGTCTCTTTTATATATATTTTAATTTTCAGGCAAATCGGTTCATAAGGGTTGAGATACTTCCCTTGTCAGTTGTAATTGTATTAATTTAAAAAAAAAAAACATAAAAATATATTTTTCGCGAAAAAAAATAATTCTGCAAGTGAAAATTACAGTGTTTTATTACACCGTCCGACACACTTTTGTACACATGGACCAGACCGAAAAATTCTGACAGTAGAGCTGAAAATAAAATACACGTGCCTCCCAGTTTTTTAGATAAATTCGCGTTTTCGCGAAAAACGCCAATAAAAATATTTGTGTTTTTCCAAAGTAGTGTAAAATAAGTTGAAAAATTTATTAAATCTACTTGTGAGCTAAAAAATGTTTAAACATGTCTTTAGTCAATTTTTTTACAACAGATTTTTTTTTTTGATAATGCACTAAGATTGCTATCTTTTGCTGTTGGTAGCCAACTGTTTTTTTTTTTTTTTGTCCAAAACGGTTTTTGTTATTTTTCCTTTAACCTTTTGACGACCATACATTTTCTGCCGAGGCGATTTTGATTTTCTGTTCATTGTCTTAATCTTTGACCTAATAAAAGTAACTAAACAACAAATTGGACCCCTAACCACTCCCCTTACCCTTCATTTTTCATGGGGAACAATTTTGCCCTTCGACGATTACGCAGTTCTGGCCAAAGCTATTTGCTATTCGCTGTGATTTTTAAGATCTGAAACTCTATTGTAGTTATTCTACAAGAATTTGGACCTATAAACCCCCTTCTTGCCCCAATTTTGCTTGACAAGTATAGATCCTTTTGTCCCTAAAATAGAGATTTTTATTTTACAAACTTTGGGGACTTACAGTGAGTAAGTGGATAAAGTTAGAGACTAACTGAAAACTAGACTTTTATTGCCATAACACTCCCCTACAATTCACCTTTTAGCTCATTTGCCCTATCTTTTACCTGAACCAAAATAATCGCTAAAAACCATTTGGCCAGTATACTTGCCTGTGGTCGTCAAAGGGTTAAAAGGGTCCTAAATCCCCATCATTTAGGGGGGCAAGCATTTTCAAATTCGAAAAAAAGCCGAATTCGGGACGCGCAAGAGGTCAGCATGTTAAAAAAAAGTTTAAAATTTACACACAGTGTTCATATAAAGCACATTTTTTTCGTTCTATGGCGTACTAATACAATCAAACTAAAAAATAACTAAAAAACGCAAAAATTTAAAAATAATTTAAATATTTGTGTGAAAAAAATCTAAGCGTTTTCTTTAAAAAAATTTTAAAAATATAAAAACTGCGAGACCCAAAAAAGTATAAATACAGGTCTTTAGTAAAAACTACATATTTTATTAAATACAAAACAGAAAATAAATCGAAGAGGCCCTTTGACCTAAAAAATGCATTTAAAAAATGCAATTGCATACAAAATGCATTTTTGAATTTAAAATATTTTTTGTAAAACAATATTGTAAAATAAGACAATATTGCCTTTCAAACTCATTTTCAAAAACAAAGATTCATTAAGAATTGCGCAAGATATGAATCTACAAAGTTGACCATTTTTTTAAATTTTTTGATTTTTTAAAATATGAAAATCGCGAATAAAATCGAATGTTTTCAGAATTTTTCTAAACCGCAAACTAAAATCTCTTAATGGCTCCATAGAGTTCTTGAAAAAAAAGTTTTATAAAAATCGGATGACCCGAGGTCAAATTTTGGCCGTTCTTTCATGGAATGGCCGATATATATTCATGATGCCCGATCGATTTTAAGACATTCTAGCGATGTCCGTCTGTCTGTCTGTCTGTGGAAAATGCTGTCGCGGACAAATTTTTTTTTTTCAAAAAAAAATTTTTTTTTTCAAAAGTAATTTCCTTTTAAATAAAGTTTTTTGCAATAATCTTTTTGAAATTGTGGAGGGTATCACTACATTCGGTAAGGCCGAATTTTAATTTTTTACTTGTTTTTCATAAAATTTTTTTTTCATCACTTTTTTTTATCACTTTTTTTTATCAAATTTTTTTTTTCAACAATTTTTATTTCATCAAATTTTTTTTTTTCATCAAATTTTTTTTTACATCAATTTTTTTTCATAAATTTTTTTCTTTCCATCAAATTTTTTTTTCATCAAAATTTTTTTTCATAAATTTTTTTTTATCATATTTTTTTTTAATCAATTTTTTTTTATAAAATTTTTTATTATCAATTTTTTTCTCACCAAAATTTTTTTTTTAATTTTTTTTCATCATTTTTTTTCACATCAAAAAATTTTTCTTTCCATCAAAAAAATTCATCAAAAACTTTTTTCATCAAAATTTTTTTTCACCAAAAATTTTGTTTTTCGTGAAAAAAAATAATTTTTTTTTAACCAAAACTACTTTTTCACCAAGTCTAAGCTTTTCGCATAAAAATTTTCCATTTGTTTATCAAATGTACATAAAACAAGTGAGAGTGTTATATTCATTGGTGCCGAATCTTTTATACTCTCCAAAATGTAAAAACACTTTTTTGCACTTATTTTTGCACTCACTTACGAAATGTACAGCTCTTTTGGTTTTTTAATGGGGTCCTCGACTGATATTTCAATTCGTTTTGCATGGAATAGCAAAGTAATATAACATTATTTTTTCTAAAAAAACTTTGCTTTGGCAAGTACACCCAAAATCTTCCGCAAAACATCATGATTTAATGTTTTGGGCAAGAGTACAAAATTTGCAGGCATTTTTTTATCCACTCAGGAAAATTTTTGGGAACAGATTCCTATTACAATAGATTCTTGAATATATTCTACGGTAATCACAACAAAATTTTCTATGCAAAATAATTTTTCAAAAAAACTACTTGCTCTAAAAAGCGATTGCTTTCGGGACAATTTCAAACAAAAATCATTGATTCTGGAACGTTAAATAGAACCGGTTGCAGGGTAATATGGTGCGTTCTGGAACCGATTATTTGCAATAGAAAATTATGCTGGGCACGCCCACAAAAGAAAGGATTGAAAAAATTAAATTTTTATGTCCTATGGGTCCAAGTTGGCGTTTTTCAGAGGTTGGTTTATTTCCTCAAGGAAAAGCTTCTTCTCCCTGGTCCAATTTCGTCCATTTAAGAACTTTCCCAGCGTGCCGAATTTCGAGAGTTTAGTTGTTTTGGTTTGGTCTGCACAGTGCTTTCCACAGACGGACATCGCTAGAATTTTTAAGATTCGATTTTGTTCAGTTACCAAATTTGCAGCCCTTTTTGTTTGGAATGCACCTTACTTTCTTTCGACAGACAGCCGGATACGATTTTGCTCATTTACCAAATTTACAGTTTTTTTTGTTTGCCCTGCGTCTTGCTTTTCACATACAGACAGATTAGAGACCATCATGGAACAATAATATATAACCTTAATTGGATCCTCGACCGATATTTTAATTCGTTTTGCATTGAGTGACATATGATTACAACATTATTTTCTCTAAACAAGTTTGCTTTGGCAAGTACCCCATATCTCAAGGACGAAGCCTATTGCAATTGAAAAAAATTGGTTCGCGTTTTGACCTAGCCCCCACACACCTCTCTCCACGCAAGTTTAGTTTGTGTTTAAATGGTGACAAAATCGGCTAATGGCATTTCACTCCTCTTTTTTTTAACTTTAAAAATCGTTACGCGAAAAACCTAGCTGATCCTATTTTCGGATTATTGCTAAATAATTGCACTGTTCTACAATAAAAACCTCCCAGTAAAATATCCAACTGATTCTTATAGATTCTGCTCTCCTGAATCAAAATCTGCCATAGCACGTACCGTTTTCGAGATATTCGCTGTCAAAAAGTCAAAAAACCAATAATAAGTAATTCACACTTTTGGTGGTCCACTGTTACAAAAATTGGACTTGATTTCTTATAAAATGGACCTCCTGATTCCAAAACTGCAATCCAAAATTTTCTAGCATGTTTCGTTTTCGAGATATTCGCGTTTACAAATTTTTTTACGCGAAAAACTTGAAACCGAATATCTCGAAAACGAAACTTGCAACAAAAATTTGAATTGCAGTTTTGGAATCAGGAAGTATAATGCATACATGGGAATTTTTAATTGGCATTGAATTTTCATTGGCATTAGTTGGAACTAATGCCAATGCCAAAAAAAAGCATTAGCATTTATTGCCAATGAAATTTTTTGGCATTATTTGTACTAATGCCAATGAAACGGCACAAATGCCTAAAAAACTATTTACAATTGATAAAAAAGCATTTTTTTACAATAAATATATATTTTTTTTTAAAACTTAAAATGACGATATCTTGAAAACTAAGCCAGATAGAGCAAAATGTAGGGTTTTTTAGTTATTCAGTTTCTAAAATTCTCAAGACCCTATTAGGCCCCTAAATTGCAGTACCTGGAAAAAAAAGCAAGATAATGCTAAAGCATAGATGGGAATTTTTAATTACCATTGAAATTTAATTACCATTGGTTGATATCAATGGTAATGAAAAAATTTTCATTACCATTTAATGGTAATTACATTTTTTTAATTGAAAAAATAATTACTAATGGTAATGAAATGCACCAATTGTTGAAAAACACCAATTATAATTGGTTTCAAAACCATTGGTTTGCACATTTTTGTTTTTTTGAAAAGTTAAAAATTTAAACATCAAAGTATGTTTTTACAAAGAAAATTTGAAAATGTTAAAGACAAAAAACAAAACGCAAATAAAAATTTCAAATATTGTGTTATACAAAGGCAATCAACGTGTGTTTGGTTTATAAAATGTGAAAAACTAAAACACCATATAACAAAAAACAACGGATATTTCCAAATATTAACGATTTTGACAATATTGTGACGACTTTTACTAATGGTAATTATTTTTTTTAAATGATGCCATACCAATGGTAATTATTTTTTTTTTAATTTTCATTAGTAATTAAATTGATAAGTAATTTAATTGGTACAATTGATACAACCAATGGTAATGAAAAAAATTTCATTACCATTGACATCAATTAAATTGTAATTAAACCATCAATTAATTGGTCCCTTTAATTAATTAGTCCCATCTATGTGCTAAAGGTATGTGAATTTTTAAACTTTCGGGAGTGCCAATTTTTTAGATTCAAAATTTATACCTATTAGGGTCCACACATGTGAAGAGGGCCGGCGAAACTATGGAGATTCTAAGAACCAAAAATGCCCTCCATTTTGCTCTATCTGGCTTAGTTTTCGAGATATAGCCATTTTAAGTTTTAACCAAAAAAAATTTCACAACTCGCTGACGGAAATACGACTTTTAATATTGCTAGTGCTTTATTTTCATTAAGGCATTTATTAATGCCAATGAAATTTTTCATAATTGGCATTACTAATGCTACTAATTCCTTAACGGGCATTGGTATTGATTGAAACAATGCCAATGCTAAAAATTTCATTGCCATTAGTTTCAATATAATGCCAATGAAAACATTAATTAGTCGATTTATTTAAATAGTCCCATGTATGGTAGGTTAGGTTAGGTTAGGGGTGGTGGAGCCTAAAGTTCAGACTCCTAGCATAGACTGGCTGGTCCATAGCGATACCACAATTTCCTTCAGCGACGAGGATAAAACGCGTTAGTCCATGTTGCTAACAGTTTTAGTTGCGTAAGGTCCGTAGCCGCGATATCATCCAGATTCTCGATTTCTGCTTTACCTAGTATTCGCTCGCGTTGTCTGGCCAATGCCGGGCATTCGCACAGAATATGTTCAACTGTTTCATCTGTATTAGGTTCATCACATCTTCTACAATTGGCATCCGAGATAAGTCCCATAGTTTTCGCATGAAAAGCAATTAGGCAGTGTCCTGTGACCACGCCCGTGAGTAAACGACAATCCTCTCTGTTAAGAGAGAGTAGGTAGCGAGTTTTCCCGAGGTCGTAATGCGGCCAGATTGTTCTGGTAATACTGCTCGTGCTTAGCTCTCTCCATTTCCTGTTTGCAATAGAAATGCAACGACAGTCACTTCTCGTTCTATAGTACTGAATCGGGGGCTCAATATGAACAAAAGTTCCTACGCCATCTGATCCAAGCTTAGCGAGCTCATCAGCATTCTCGTTCCCATCTACTCCCCTATGTCCAGGTACCCATACAAGAGATACGGTATTATTCCCGGATAGTTTCTAAAGATTCTCGTAACATTTTAAAACGACTTTTGATTTAATACAAAAGCTCCTTAGGCTGCGTTTTTGACATATCGCTTTAACTAAGTTTAACCGGGAGTTTTATTAAACTTTATAAAAACAAGTAAGAAAATTATAGTCGGTCAAGACCGACCATATAATACCCTACACCAGAGTTTCCCGGAAAATGGGTCCCAAGTTCAAACATGGACTAATTAGATCTATATTTTGTCAAATCTTTAATAAGTGTAAAAAGCACGCACTAATCAAATTTGAGTGGAATAGGCTTCTTTTTGTTGACAATTAATTGCTTCAACTGAATATCGGGCGAAATTTCCACATGGGACCTAAGTCCAAAAATGGGCCGATGATAATCAGATTTGATAAGGTTTTTAAAGTACGCGTTTAACATACACAAACAGAATTTTAATTAAATATTTTCCATTTTCATGAAATTTGAGAGATTTATTTGAAAATCGGGAAGGTGGTTTGTATGGGGGCTACAAGAAGAACTGGTCCGATTTCTTAAAAATTCAGAATGGTGATTTGTGTGGATAAAACATGATTACCTGCCAAATTTCGAAAAGATACCTATTAAAATGCGGCTATTAGAGTCATTTGAGCCAAAACTTAAGAGGACCTTTGTATGGGGGCTAGGTCTAAATATGGACCGATTTTTTCCAATTTTAATAGGCTTCGTCCTTGGGCCAAAAGAGGCTTAAGTATTGCTTAAGAATTGCGACCTGTATCGTGTTTACACCGTTTACATGGACAGACAGACGGACGGACGGACAGACGGACGGACGGACGGACGGACATCGCTAAATCGACTCAAAAAGTGATACTAAGTCGATCGGTATACTTAAAAGTGGGGTAGGACCAATATTTCGGGTAGTTACAAACATCAGCACAAACTCATTATACCCTGTACCACAGTGTGGTGTAGGGTATAATAAAACCAAGTTTAACCAAGCATTCTGTTTTTCAGTTCAAGTTTAGCAAATGTCGATTAACGCGGTATTGCCATACCAAATGCCACATTTCCAATTAGAATAGTTGCCATCATCGCACATTTTTTCGAATAAAATAACACAACATGGCAATACTAACCAGTATATTTGAATATCAGAGGTGTTTTTTTTTGACATTTTTGTACCTTAGTTTAACTCTCCATCATTGGTGAGTTAAACTTAAAATAAACCACATCTCAAAAACAGAATTTGTGGTTTTAACTCAGTTTAAACCTAAAATCAATAAATTTTACAACTCAAAAACTCAGCCTTAGAGCCTTTAATTCAGCTTGACTGTCGACGTAAAAGTTTATCATTTTACCCGTTTCCCCAAAAAACTGTGAGGCTGCCTTATCTATAGCAACTATTTCAGCCTGGAAAATAATACAGTGTAAAGGTAATTTGAAAGACTTCTCTATATCACAAACGTCTGAAGTAAAACCGGTTCCAACTCCCGTCGATTGTTTGGAGCCGTCTGTGAAAATATTTATAGCGTCATTTTGAGCGCAACGCCAGTCCGACCAAAATTCTCGAGTCGGAAATTCAACTTTAAATTTCCGGTCGAAAAGTAATTTGGGCACTTTGTAGTCAGTGACAACATTTTCCAAATGTATGGTATAATGTATATGAAATCAAGTCCTATTTGTTGGAAGCAACAAAACAGTGGACTTTTTAATAGAGAATATCTCAAAAACGGTACGTGCTAAAAAAAATTGGATGGCAGGTTTGGATTTAGGAGACCGAAATCTATAAGAATCAGTTGGATATTTCACTGGGAGGTTTTTGTTGTCGAATTGTGTAATATTTAGCAATAACTCGAAAACAGGATCAGCTAGGATTTTCGCCTTAACGATTTTTAAAGTTCAAAATAAAGAGGAGTGAAATGCCATTAGCCGATTTTGTCACCATTTTAAGACAACCTAAACTTGGTTAAAGAGGGGTGTGCCCATACAAACGTGTCAAATGACTCTGATAACCGTATTATAGGTATCCTTTTGAAATTTAGCAGATAAACGAATGTTGTATTCATAAATCAACATTCAAATTATAAAGAAATCGGACCAGTTCTTCTTGTAGTCCCCATATGTGAAATTATTGGTCAAAAACCAATAGTTTCACACAATGATGGGTACCAATACCTTTTCGATACCAATACCCGTTAATACCAATTCAAATTGAAAACCAATACCAATTAAAAACCAATACCTTTATTTGTGCGATACCAATACCGATAAAAAACCAATACTGATTCCGCACTACCAATACCAATTAAAAACCAATACTTTTATTCTTCAAAACCAATACCAATAAAAAACCAATACCAATTAATTTTTTCTACTTTCGTATCGGTTTTGTTTCGGTTTTTTGTATTCTTATTTTCGTTTGTTTTAATTGTGACGTCAAACATTTTCTTTCCATCACATTATTAGGTTTTACCTGACTAACGAATTGCAAAAGATGTTACATCGATCAGTAATCGTTTGCATGCAATGTCACATAACAAAAAGGAGTTAGCTACTTGAATTTTAAAAGCCATAAAAACATAAAAGAAATATTTTTTGTCACGGTTTTTATGACCCCTAATAAAAGTAGATCTTAAAAAATTTAGACCTTTTCTGTGATAAATTTTTTTCTTTTGCAAACATTGTTAATATTTGATATACACTGAGGGAAAAAATCGTAGTCAAATCAAAAATTTTCATACTCATTTTTAAAATTCCAAAATTTTTTAAAAAAATTTTCATAATAAAGTTGAACTTTTTAAAATTTATTATGTTTCGGTCTCAATTTTAAAATTTTGCTTTTTTGATTTAAGTATTCAAGAACTCATTTTCATTTTATGGTAACGCCATGTTGAAAATCATCATTTTGATTATAAACATTTTAAAAATGAGTTTTAAACAATTTTAACAATGACGCTTTAAAAATAATCAATTACATTAAAAAATTTTCGAGGTGTGCCATTAACAAAAACAATTTTCAATAAAAAAGGATAATAAATAAGTGATTTAAATAATAACAATTAAAAAATTTGAGTAAAAAGTAGTAGTAATTAAAAAATTTGAGTAGAAAGTTAAGTGTTATGATAAAGTTTAAAACAGTGAAAATGAAAATAAAAGTTTTTTAAAAAGTGGAAATTTATATGGAGTCCGGGAGGGAATCATCAACCTCCTCAAATTTCCTCCTGGAATATGCCCTTTACATTATTTAGTTTCTTTTTTAATACCGTCGCTGCTTCTACGAAAACACCTGTGTGTATTTAAAATTTGTTTAAAGAAACTTAATTTAAATAGGCCATGGTTTAAAATAAAGCACCGCGAAAAGACAAAATTAAGCAAATTTGTGGACACCTTTAAAAATACGTGAAAGGGTGGTGTTTTCTTCGAAGCAGCGACGATATCCATATTATATATTTCTATATATAACACAAATGTATCTTTTAAATTATTCTGAAGTAAAATAAAAAATACACATATGTTAAACGAAATTTTAATTGTTTTATTTTAAAAGAAAGATTTAGGAGATAAGTATAGAGAAAATTATATATATATAATGGTCAATTTTAAATTAAACATGACTATCATTTAATTTGATTATGAGCAACTTTGATTTAAACATGAAACACATTCAAATCACAGTTCTTTCTTTTCATTTTTAAAATGTTGTTTGTTACTCAAGTCATATTAAAAGTGTCTATAAACATTTTCAAATTGAGAAAAAACAAAGTTTGTTGACTTTTGTCACTGTTTTATTTTCAATATGAGATTGTTTGTGTTTGATTTGAGAATTTTTTTTTCTTAGTGTATGTACATTGAATGTCACTGCACTCTTCTTTGCGTTGTAAAAAAAATATTAATGTCCTTTTTTGGAAATTCCAAAATTTTATGTCACAACACCAGAATCCAGAAAAAAATTTTATTGTTTTATTAGAGGCACAGTCATATTATATAAGAATTTAAGAACGCATAATGTGCAGTTTACACTTGCTATTTTTGAGAGTTTAAGGGCTACGTGTTTAAAAAATTCTTTTTTCTGTATCCATTACGTTTTTTATTCTGTTACTGGTGTTTTGTTAAACAACTTGTTTAAGGTCGTTATATGGAGTTCACACTAGCGACGTTAAACAAGTTGTTCAACAAAACACCAGTAGCAGAATAAAAACGTAATGGACACAGAACAAAGACTTTTTTAAACATCTCACTCTTGAACACTTCAAAACAACAAGTGTGAACGCCGTATTAAGGTCGTGTGAACCCCATATAAGAAAAAAATTGACCCGTGTAATCGCAATTGGCAAAAGATCTAAAATCGAAAAAGGGGCCCTGCATGATAACCCATTTCGATCACCTTTTTCAAAAAAATATTGATGTATGAAAAGGATGAAGTTCAGGTATATTTTGTTACAAATGTTAAGTCTCATCTTTCTGCAATTAAAAAATATCTCCCCTTGACCACCGGAATTTATATGTGCATTAAATGCAATGTGCATCAGCACAGAAATTGTTTCAAGCAAAAACGAAAAATTTGCTTATTAATTAATATTAATTTTTTTTAGATTTAATTTATTATCAAATTCCACTAATTGAAACATTTTGAAACTATTTATTTTGAAAATAACGAAATAAAGTAATAAAATAGCAAATAAATCTAAATATTAAAATTGCATAAAAAGTTGAAATACAGGGGGGTAATTATGTAACTTGATAGTCGTCAATCGTATCGTTTCCATCGTTACTCCATTACCATATAGTGTCACTTTATGGTAATAGAATAATGATCTAACGATGACGATTGACGATTATCAAGTTACATAATTAGCCCCCAGGCTTTTTTGGAATAACGGAACATTAAAATTTTTTTACAAGAGTTTTGAGATCAGCCAGTGCTAATTTTACTAAATAGGTACCTTTATCCAAAAAAAAAATGAATCTTTGTCCAAAATGGGTTAAGTATGTACTATAGGGCGGGTCGATTTTTTTTTGTCAAAAATCGTATAGCAAAAACATAATCTACAAGAAATTCTAAGAATATTTCCCAAAGAAACCATGTTTCTAAAATCAAACCCTATACCGCGCCTAACGACATGAAGATTTGTCCGTCCGTCCTTTTTTTCATAAGCAAAACATAGAACTTGACTCTTTTTTAGTGTTTGTGTTAATTTTTGGACTTTGGTGTGCTCTAAGTTATATAGTAAAATTTTATTGGCAACATTTTTGTAGAACATTTCATCCCCACCCTCCCCCTCTTTCGGGGTGTTTTTCGCGATTTGTTAGAATAGGGCCAAAAAATACCGTTATGAGAGGCAGTTAGAGGGTTAATATGTTTAACAAAAATATTTGCCATAATATTTTCTACGAAGTTGCTGAACATACCCTACACCTCAGATGTAATGAAATCATAGTTTTTTATACCGACATGCTGCAAGAACACATCCAGCGGCAATGTTTTACTAATTGCCGCTGGATATAATTCGAACAATTTTTGGGACTATGACCGGTAAGTATATTAGACATAATCCCTGAAATGGAGAAACAAATAATTAGATTGATTTGTAATGAAACGCCACAGACGAAAAATTAGACATTTTAACAATAAATCGCTGCTTTTATCGTTAATCCATGATAATTTTACTCCATTATTTATTTTATATTGGGCTGCAGTATACTAACATGTAGCGTGATACTCTGAAAGTAAGTGCAGGGGTTGTTGGTTCGATTCCCTCCAAAGCCCTTGTATGTTAATTGCAAAGGGAAGCTGGTGCAGTGGATTTTTCTTAGTATATAAAAGTATGTAATTGAGGATCATAATGATATTTCGTAAAAAAAACACATAAAAACATTTGTGTGATGAAATTGGAGAGTTGCATATCGGAGAGGAAAAAAGCTGCGTTCGATAAAAATTTTTGATAACTGAATATTTTTTTACATCAGTATTTGATTTATTTTGAATAATTTTTTTTTTTTAATTTTTGTAAAAAAAAAAAAATTCGAGTGTATTTTTTTTTGAGTGTAATATTTTTTTTTTAGTTTTTTTGAGTGACAAAAATAGTTTCTAAAATATTTTTTTTTTTGGTTTACCATTCTTTTTCAAAGCGTGTTTAGTGTTTTTTTTTAACACGGGAGTTCGGGTTAAACCCCATCTGAAATTCCCCATTTTGCTAATAACTTATGAACCACTGGACAGATTTCGCTAAAATTTAGTATTAATCTGACCAGAAGTAAAACATATATAAGCCACGCTTCAGTAGCTTGCCGTATATATTTTTCATTCTTCCGTTAACATTTGAAAGTTAGCGTGTTTCACACAGACAGAAAGACAGACGGACGGACGAATTTTCATGTCGTTAGGCGCGGTATAGGGTTTGATTTTAGACCAATGGTTTTTTTGGAAAAGTTTCTTAGAATTTCTTGTAGATTTTGTTTTTGCTATACGATTTTTCAGTTTTTTTCGATCCATACAAATCGACCCGCCCTAATGTACTATTTAGTTTAAAGTTTGACTTAATTCTGAATGCAAATACTGCTAAAAAAATATATTTTTTTTAAAAGGGGTTTTTCAAAAAAAAAAAAACATCCCTCACGCAAAAATTCGACTCACTCTCTAGACACTCACTCAGAATTTTTCAACTCACAATCACGTGATTTAAATGAAAATCACTTTTTTGAGTCACGCAAATCACGGGACCAGCGACCATCTCCAATTCAAATACATAAACAAGAGACAAGTGTCTTTTCATTTGTTTAATCTATAACATCTGTAAATTTTATTTAAAATGAAGTGTCCACCCATGAAAAAGTTTCCTTGTAGGTCTGAATCCAAAAAGTTTCAAGGCACTTATTTATTACCTTAATATAGTCACTTGACTAAAATGAAAATCAATCTATAACCAAATGATTTAAATGAAAATCACTCACGCTCACGCGTGAATCACGAGACCAGAGACTATCTCCAATTCAAATACTTAAACAAAAGGCAAGTGTCTCTTCATTTGATTCATCTATAACATCTGTAAATTTTGTTAAAAATGAAGTGTCCACCTTGAAATAGTTTCCTTGTAGGTCCGATTTCAAAAAGTTTCAAGTCACTTATTTATTACCCTTATATACAGTGTTCGAAAAAAAACAGTACGTTATTTAACGTTCCGTTCCAAGAACACATTCACTAAAAAGTTTTTTAGTGGTTGTGAAGTTGTTCGCAAACAGAATTTCGAACGTTATGCCACAGACTAATACAGACTCGACATAAGTGACAGATGTCAAAAAAGTATTCTTGAACCATATGGTTAATATTTTCAAATTATTCTACGAATTAGGTTAGAAAGGGAAAACTGATATAACGCGCCATAAGAAAAATGGATGCCAGATCGGTTTTTGCTGTTTCACTCACTCCTAAGTCGTAGAAAGTGTTGCCATGTTAGCGTAAAACGGACTAAAAACCGCTGTGTTTTCTTCTAAAATCGCTTAGTTTTTCCCCATTTTTTTTTATAAAACTCTACTGTCGAGTCTGTATTTATGCCTGCGAGTTGAAGAACAGAAACTTTACGATAACGTACCGAACTAGGTTAGAAACAAAATAAAGTTCTTTTAGTGTTCTGTTTGTGAACTTTTGAGACATTTTTTTTTTTAAATTTAAAATGGCGATATCTCGAAAACTAAGCAAGATAGGGCAAAACGGAGCACATTTTTGGTTCTTTGGATCTCTATAGTATCGCTAGGCCTCTACACATGGGTAGACCCCATTGGGTCCTTATTTTGAATCTAAAAAAGTTAGCATTCCGGGAAATTTAAAAATGCACATATCCCGCTAAATACTGCCGACACGATGAAAAGTCTAAAAGCATTTTTTTGTACATGACCGCTTTTAGACTTTATGTCGTGTTGGCAGTATTTAGCGAGATATGTGCAATTTTAAATTTCCGGGAATGCTAACTTTTTTAGATTCAAAATAAGGACCTAATGTGTAGAGGCCTAGCGATACTATGGTAATCCCAAGAACCAAAAATGTGCTCCGTTTTGCTCTATCTTGCTTAGTTTTCAAGATGTCGCCATTTCAATTTTAAAAATGTCTCAAAAGTTCGCAAAAAGAACACTAAAAGAACTTTATTTTGTTTCTAACCTAGTTCGGTACGTTATCGTAAAGTTTCTGTTCTTCAACTCGCAGGCATAACGTTCGGAATTCTGTTTGCGAACACCTTCACAACCACTAAAAAACTTTTTAGTGAATGTGTTCTTGGAACGGTACGTTTCGATAACGTACGGTCGCTCCATAGTTCCGTACAGAACACTAACGTACCGTACGTTAGAGTTTTTTTTTCAAACCCTGCTTATATAGTACTTAATTTAAATGAAAATAACTCTATAATCACGTGATTTAAATAAAAATCGCTCACGCCTGAATCACGTGGTTTTTTGAGTCACGCAAATTACGGGACCACAGACCATATGTGATTCAAATACATAAACAAAAGACTAGTTTCTCTTCATTTGTTTCATCTATAACATCTGTAAATTTTATTAAAAATGAAGTGTCCACCCTGAAATAGTTTCCTTGTAGATCCGATTTCAAAAACTTTCAAGGCACTTATTTATTACCTAAATATAGGCTTATATTCTGAATTTCAAAAAAATCGGTTAGCATTTACGACCTGTAGAGACTTTTGGCCAAAAAACCTACCATCTCGCCCCAGTGTGCACTGTGGGGCGGACAGAAGGACGACTTACGTTAAATTAATTGATATTAACGACAAAACCTTTTGCATACAAATACCAAAACCGATATAAGATAAATACCAATACCTATTAAAAACCGATACCGATTCGAGGCTAAAACCAATACCAATACCCAATACCTAAATAATTCAAAACCAATACCGAAACCTATACCAATTCAACAAAAAAAGAAAACCAATACCTATACCAATACTAATATAATTTTAAAAACCAATACCAATACCAATACTTTTATCGAATTGGTACCCATCCTTGGTTTCACATAAATATCTCAAAATTCATGAAAATTGGAAATAATTCTTAAAAATTTTAGTTTTAGGTGTTAAACGTGTTCTTTGGAAGCCTAATCAAATCTGAATATAAATAGACAATTTTTGAACTTAGCCCCCATAAAAAATTTCACTCAAATTTGGCTTGTGTGTTTTCAACACTAAAGATCTAACGAAAGATAGATCCAATCGGTCCATGTTTGGTCTGGGACCCATTTTCCGGAAAACACCCATTTTCCGGAAAATCGGTCGGTACACTCAGAAAATTATTGCAGTTACTACATGACGGTCGTTTGTGTAGTAAGTAGTAGCTGTTGTTTTTAACTACAATTTCGGTCGTTTTTGTATGAAAAAATCTCAAACAACTTTTTTTGTAGTAGTTTCAAAAAATAACTACAAAAAATATACTACACTGTAGCAATAGTTGATTTATGTAGTTGTTTTTAGTTGTTTTTCTAAAACTCGTTTTTTTCTAGAAACTTTTATTGCAAACGAATGTGTCGAACGAGTTGGTCGTGCGGGATGCGGAAGGAATTATTTTTATACCAAATAAATAATATCTAAATAAATTAAATTACAATTTATTAAATTTAATTATAACAAAAAAGATGTTTTTGGAAAAATATTCTTGAGCGAAAGAAAATAAGTGGATAAATGAGATAACAAGTGTGAATAATATAGCGCTCACATAAGCGTGCGTAAAAACCAATCGGAAAAAAACAAAATAAAATGTGTGCAGTGTTTTGTTTTCTTATGAGCGCGCCATCTTTCTTTTCTTTGTATACACAACAAAGCAGGTACATACTTTTTTGAAACATTTCAAATTAATTCTTTTTTTTTATAAATCAATTTTGCCAAAGCATTTCGTTTTTTTTTATTCCAGACAAATTTTGATCAGTAGCGGTGAAAATTTGAAATGAACTATTAAAAAAACAAAGGTAAATACAATCAATTTATTTTGTTTAACATTTTATTAATATAATTTTTTTCTTCTATAATTCCAGATAAATACATCAAAAAATTGTCATCATGTCGAAATTCTATACAACCAACTGAAATGTATTGCTTTTTAAATAAATAAATATCAATCATTTAAACGTTTAAGAAATTTTTTAAATAAAATTTCAGGCAATTGTAGAAAAAACAACTGTATTAAACAGTTTTGTAGTAGTTTTTACTACATTTTGTAGTTGAAAATCAATAGTTAAAAACAACAACATGTTCAGTTGTTTTTACCGTTTATGTAGTGGACGCCTTTTCAACGACAAAATGTAGTCAAAACAACTGTCTTTTGTAGTAGATTTTACCGACATACTTTTTTGAGTGTATTGACCGATTTTTTTTTTAAATGAATCAATTGTTGTCATATTCTGGCTACAATTAGAAAGTATCAATAAAAAAACAATGATGACATAAAATAAACTAATAAAAGCCACAATATTTTATAAACCCCCAAAAAAAAATATTAGCGGCTTCTCTAATTGCACGACGAAAATGATGACGGCATTGATCGTCTCATAGGGGTTTTAATAAATTTAAACAAATATGATTTTTTTTTAAAGATTACAACTTTAACGAACACGAAAATATTGTCATTTTGTACGATAACAACAATAATAGCAACAAATTCAATTATATCTGCTGTTGTTATTTTTGTATTTTGTTTATTTTTGTTAAACTATACCTTCGTAATTGATTGTATATCAGTCAAAACCTAAGCAGACGATTTAGTCGTAATAGCCAACACACGAATTTCAACTTTGAAGAAGAAAGTAAAAGCAATAATTACTTTATATACGTATGACTATTTGAAAAAATAAAAAAAACGTTTTGTTTACAGCTATTAAAAATGTGATAAATTTCACGTATTGTTTAAAAACAGTGAAAACTATTAAAAACATACGATTCTAGTAGTAACCCTAATTACAAAACTTGCGATACAACACTTTTACCCTGTTAAGGGGACTATTCGTAGAAAACAGTTATAACTCAATTTTGTCCATGGTGTTGTTGTAGATTAATCATAGAAAATTCAAATCCCCCACCCAAATTTTTTTAGCTACCGCCTATTCATTTCTAACAAGGAAATGTCAGAATTTTTCCACACGAAAAAGGGGTTAAGAATCTAAGAATTTTCTTTTCAAGCAATTTCCCAGAATCTAAGAATTTTTTAATAAAAAAAATATCTCAGAATCTGAGAATGTATCTATAGAAAAAATTTATAAGAATCTAAGAATCTAATTTTGGTATAGAAAAGATTCTCAGAATCTGAAAAATTTTCTATGCAAAAATGTTTAAAAATTCTAGAATTTTTAATGAATAAAATTTCATTGATTCTGAGAAATTTTTTTCTATAGAAACGTTTTTGGAATCAATATAAAAAATTTTGTGATTTTGCATGGAATGCCGTATATAGCTTTATGAGGTCATAGAGCTATATTTCAATGCGCTTCACACGGATTGAAACACCATACTGTGGTTGGAGGGTATAAAAATTAGAAAGTGTTTTTCTACCTTGTTTACTACAATCACGTAAATTAAATAAAATGTCTGTGAAGGTTACACGGGACTCACCAAAAATTTTGAAACTCGCGCTATTGAAGACAACAATTTGTTATGGTAGTCCAAAATCAATTTTTTTTTCTGAAAAATTTTTTGATGTTTAATGAGTTTGTGCTGATGTTTGTAACTACCCGAAATATTGGTCGATACTTTTTGTGTCGATTTAGCGATGTTCGTCCGTCTGTCCGTCCGTCCGTCTGTCCATCTATCGGTTTAAGCACGATACAGGTCGCAATTTTCAATCAATTGACTATAAATTTGAAACTTAAGCATCTTTTGGCCCAAGGACGAAGCCTATTGAAATTGAAGAAAATCGGTCCATGTTAAGACCTAGCCCACATACAAACGCCCCATTTGAATTCAAATTTTGTATGCACGAATCTTCATTCCAAGTTTCAAAGGAATCGGGTCAGTCCCAGAAGGTAGTCCCCATACAAATAGGGTTACCAGATTTGAAATATGGAATAACAGTACATTTGGTCTCAAAAAACAGTACATTGCAAATAAAAACAGTTCTTTTATAAAAGTCTTATTTTATATCAAACTTCAAAAACTTAGCCCTTTTACCCTGATTTCAAACAGATCTCAGCCAAAACGAGCATAAAAGGTTGTTAACAGAACGGTGGAACATTTTAGGTAAACAGTCTCAAATTTATTCTATTTTTTTTATCAATGTTAAAAAAATTGCGATTGACTTTTTGGAGCATTTGTCTTAGTTGCAGCGATATCTTACTTGAAAAGCTTTTGTAGTCTATGCTTTCGCTTAACTAAAACACCGATCTTCCTATCAAAAACATATGAAAAATCCATAAAACAGTGTTTTAATTAATACACGACTTTAAAAAGCAAACGCGAAAACGGTATTATTGCACTCAAACAAAGGCCTAACTAAATTTTGGGAAAATGTTTTTTTTCACAATTTAGTAAAATTTAATAAAAATTTTGAAATTTCTTTGACATAATTTGCAAACAATTAGTTAGTATTTATCTTAGAATTGATAAAGTTTTTTCTTCAGGTTTAGTAAATTTTTTGCAATTTAAGGAAATTTTTTGTTGTAGTTCTTTACACGACCGCACAGTGCCACATTTGGCCAATCTAGGACGACAAAACGTCTGCGTCGCAGACGGTCACAAAAGTTAGCCGTTGAAATAAGTACTACACTTAAAAAATTATGTTAGTAAAATCAACTGAAAATGTCAGTTAAAATAACTACTTTGTAAGTTGTTTTGGGGTCAACTACTTTTTCAGTTAAATCAACTAACAATGTTAGTTATTTTAACTAACAAAAAACAACTGACTTATGTAGTAAAAACTACTTACATTTGTAGTCAAAACAAATAAAATGTAGTAAAAATAAAAAAATCGATAAATATTTTTTTTTTTTTTAAATTTTTCAGAAAAAAATTGAAGACCAAATTTTTTCAAAGTTGTTTTTTTTTTTTTAAAAAGAGTTGTAAAAAATAAAAAAAAAGAAAATTTATTTTTATTTTTTGGAAAAAAAAACTTTGAAAATTTTTCAGAGATAAAAAAATAAAATTAACTACTTTAAATAACTGTTACTACATCACAGTACTTTTTTGTTAGTTATTCAAAAAAACTACTTAAAATAACTAACAGAAATAGTTGTTTGATATTTTTCATACAAAAACAACTGACTTTGTAGTTGAAAACAATTAACTACTGTAAAATATACTAACAACTAACATGTAGTAACTTACATAATTTTCTGAGTGTAGCCCCCATTTGAATTTCGCTTAAATGCCTCTTATAACCGTATTAAAATAGATATCGTTTTGAAATTTAACAGGTAATAAAATTGTATGTGCACAAACCACCATACCAAATTTCAAAGAAATCAGTTCAGTCCTTCAGGTAGTCCCCATACAAACCACCATCCCGATATTTACGTAATTTCCTCAAAATTCATAAAAATGAAAAAATTTGATTAAAATTTTATTTGCAGCTGTTAAACGTGTACTTTGGTAACCAATTCAAATTGGAATACATTTGGACCATTTTTGGACTTATATAAAAATTTCGACCGATATTCAGTTAATTCGGTCTATTGGCAAAAAAAAATAACCAATTCCACTAAAATTTGGTCTGTGTGTGTTTTCTACACTAAATAAAGATCTAACAAAAGATAGGTCCAATCGGTCCATGTTTGGACATGGGGCTCATTTTCCGGAAAACACTGTTGTAGAGTGTCATATGGTCGGTCTTAACCGACTATAACTTTCTTGTTTTTCATTAAGCTAATGTAAATTTTCATAACTTTCGCAAAGCTGTTTAATGTACTAAAAAACTGTTTACTAACTTCTATTTTTGATTTAAAGCTTGTCCAGCTCTGCATATAGTTTTTTTTTAATATTCAGAACCAGTTAATATTATTGCTAAAATTATTTAATGCTTTTATTGAATTTGTTTAAAATAATGTCGTTATATTTATTTATAATTCTTTCTTGTTTGTTTGCCTTTCTATTGTTGTTTGCTTTCTTAATAGAATTATTTCATTCATTAAGTATGTGAGATTTTACTTGTGCTTTTTTTTATAAATAAATGTAAAAAAATTTGCATAAATTTAGTTTGTTGTTTACCAACAAACTAGGTTAATTTATGCCAACAACTTGGATATTTGTTATTTAAAAAAAATATATATGTATAATAAAACATGTTTTATTATGTTCTAATTATAGCGTTTCGTTGTTTTGTTTTCTAACAAAATTTCATTTTTTTTTATATTTTGTTCCGTTTATGGCAAAATAATTTTTAGCAACATATTTCCGGTTATGTGGATTTTTATTTTTTTTGTAAAATTTCATGAAACCATTTTAAGTTTCTTTTTTTTATAAATTGTTTTAATTTTTTACTTGTATTTTAAGATTTATAAATTGAGTTTTGGTTTTTCAGTTACAAGTGTAGTTTCAACATTTGGTATCCTACACATAAAGAAAAAGCTTCTTCAATTTGATAAATTGTTACATCAATATGAAGAAATGTTACATCATTTTTCGTCCAATGTAACTTATCATTAATATCACAGCAAAAAAAGTGCGGAGTACTTCTATTTGGAGTGCTTTAAAACTATAACAAATGTAATGAAATACAACAAAAATAACAAAAAAACACAAGAAAAAAACACACAAACAGTTTTTTCTACTCTATAAAAAGTTGTTATTCAGCACTTAACTCATTACACTCCGCGACACTCCCATACAAAAGTAAGTAGATATTCAGTAGATAAGAAGTACTCCGAGCTTTCAAACAACTTCCAACTACTTCCACGGAGTAGTTCTTATCTACTGAATATCTACTTACATTTGTATGGAGGTGTCGCGATAGGTAATGAGTTAAGTGCTGAATATCTATATATTCTGGAGTAGAAAAAACTGTTTGTGTGTTTTTGTCTTGTGTTTTTTGTTATTTTTGTTGTATTTCATTACATTTGTTATAGTTTTAAAGCACTCCACTGAGAAGTGGTAATGACTTTTTTTGCAGGGATGATGATGCAGTGTCATCAATATTATGACACTTTTTCAATTTTAATGGTATATAGTCATCAATGTGATGAAATGTTTCATCACTATGATAACGATATGTCATCAAAATAAATGAAACAGTGTCATTATATTGATGACAATTCTTCATTATATTGATGATGTGTTATATTGGACGAAAATTAATTAAATTTTTTATCATATTGATATAACCTTTCATCAATATAATTAAATTTATCATCAAGATATAAAATATTATATTAACAAAAAATGTTGTGTCCGGGAAAAGAAAATTAGAAAATTTAAAATTTTTCAATTTTATTTTTTTTTTTCAACACACAAAAAATTATTGGCTAAAAAATTTTAATTAAATCTATTGATCAACAAAATTTAAATTAGTTAATTATTGTTTTAATCAATATTTTTGTTATTTTTTTAACTATCAAATTACAAATTTTCAACATACCAGATTTTTTTCGCTTTAATTTATATGAATACATTAATTCAAAAATATACCATATATTTGAAAGCAAAAAATATGAATTTCTTTATAATTTTGCAATAAACTTTAATTCAGTTGTTAAATCTATTATTATTTTAATTGACTTTAAATAAAAAATTGATTAATTTTTTTATCAAAATCGACCTACAATTTGATGATTGATATAACAATTTTCTTTATCGGAGGAGTTTCAATTAAAAAAGTAACTGAAATCGCGTTTTTGTTGATTGAAATTCGATTTCAACTCTTTCTGTGAAAAGCATATTTAATGGTTTTTTGACTCCAAGATACAAAAAATAGACAAAAAATTTTGTTTTCGGGACTTACAAAATTTTCGAAAATTTGTTGAAAACATTTTGTGATGTCATGAATTGTTACATCAATTTTGATGTCATGTTTCATAATATTGAAGAAAAGCTTATTTAATATGATAAAATTTGTCATCAAATATGATGACAGCAAGTGATGAAACCGTTTCTTTCATATTGATGATTCTTTGTAGACCAAAATTGAGATTCAGAAGAGCATAAGTGAAATTCAGAAAAGCCCAATTCGAATTAAAAAAAAATTAGAAAATCACAATTGATGTTCAAAGACAATTATTTTATGTTTTATGTTTTTGGTTTATTAAAAAAAAAATATTTTTCTGAAAATTTTTCGATGTTTCCTTTCAAAATGTTATGAAAGATTGGCTGAGTTCCAATGGTTTTTAACAAAAACATTGCAAAGTAAATGATTTTTGAATTTTTTGGCATGGAAAACAATGATAAGTCTTGTAGAAATATTCCTTTAAAAGTTTTAATTAAAAGCTTTTCATCTTAAGCCCTTAAATTCGCGAGTTTCTTAATTTTAAATTTTAACCACTAAATTGGCCTTTGATAAAAAACTTGATTTTAGTGGATCATAAAGGCATCCCTACCACAACGAAGAATGGACAAAAATTTATATGTTATATGGAAAGAAAATGACCTTAATTTGAAAAATTCCTCAGGAGAGGTATATGTGTGCTGTTGATTTACGTCAGCACATATAGCCTCTATCCTAGGGATTTTTTTTACATCCTTAGGATAAAATGTATCAGAATTTAAGAAATTGCATATGAAAAACTTAAATGACGATAGGGATAATTTTCTAAGATAATTTTCTAGATAATTTTCTAAGGAAAAAGTATTATCTTGATTACACCGCTCAACAAATCGAAGGTTTTTGACTCCGGTTTGAAGTTTGATACAAAATTTTTAAAGATTTTGACACGCTGATTCCAAATCTGTGCTTCAAATTTTTCCATCACGTCTAGAATTTTAATTATTCGCGGTTTAAAATGCGAAAAAACGCGATTTTTGCATTTTTTGAAAGCCTGCACAGCAGCCACTGGGTGGAATAAAAATCTGGTATAAAGCGTTAGAGTAGAATTGAACTATGATCTCAAATATATGATCAAAAAAATTTGAAGTTGTTGCACTATTATTGGCCAAACATGTATTTTAAAAAAACACTGTGAAAAAAATTAAAAAAAGGCAAAGCACCATTTTTAAAAGGCTCTAAAACAAAAACCATATGATCAATCTTTACTGTGATGAGCTCAAAATTTAGGAAAAAGTTCATTCTTTCTTATAGACTTTAAAACCCATTAAAGATATTTTCCGGTTTGTACGAAAAATAACACAGAAAAATTAAATTTGTAAAATATTTATTTTTTTAGTTTTTCTTTGAAAAATATAAAAAAAAAACTAAGGTCAATCTTTTTTACAAAAATTATAATTTTAACAGAGTCATTTTAAAACGCAATTGTAACCCAACCAAACGCAATAATTAGAAAAAAATTGTTTTCTATGTTGGAGACCAAAGACAAATTATACTTTTGCGCTTTATACCAGATTTGTATTCCACTCAATGGCTGCTGTGCAGGCTTTCAAATAATGCAAAAATCGTCATTTTTCGCATTTTTAACAGTGAATAACTAAAAATCTGGACGTAATGGAAAAATTTGGAGTACAGATTTGGAATCAGGAGACCAAATTCTACTAAAATTGATCACCAGAATTCAAACCGGAAAATGACTGTTGAGCGGTGTTATTTTTATAGAAAAATGTCACAGAATTCCAGAATAGAAAATATTTTAGAAAATATTTTGATACTTATTTGACTCTGAATGTAAGAATTTTTTCAATTAAAAATTATCTCAAATTTTAGAAAAAATGTTTTAAAACTTTTCTATAAAAAAAATCCCTTAGCAACTAAGAATTGTTCCTTAGAAAAAATTTTCCAGATTCTGCAAGAATTTTTCTGCAAAAAAAAATTCTCAGAATCGTATAACATTTCTACAGGAAAATCTTCTCAGAATCTGAGTTTTTCTATGGGAAAATAAATTTCCGACACTTACGAGTTTTCTTTATGGAAACATTTTTAAGAATATGATAATTTCTTTGTTTGAAAAAAAAAAAATTCTATAGAAAAGTTTATCAGTTTTTTAATGGAACTTTTCTACACTCAGAAAATTATGTAAGTTACTACATGTTAGTTATTTGTATATTTTACAGTAGTTAGTTGTTTTCAACTACAAAGTCAGTTGTTTTCACAGTAAAAAGTTTTGGGTTAAATTTAAAACCTATCGGAACATATTTTAAACCACATTGGAATTAAATTGAAAGTTAAATCCGAAATGGTTTATATGTTAAACCATATAGGAATTAAAAATTTGTTTTTCTTTATGTTATTTCTTTTAGTTTTATTTTAATGCCAAAAAATAATTAAATTTCTCTCTTAAAAAACTAATAAAAAATAAACGTCAAACGTCATCAACAATTGTATTTCATCAAGTTTAAAATAAACACTGAACAAGGAATTGAAAACAGCTGTTGTATTGAGTGAGCAAAAAAAAATTATTCATTCAATGAAAGTGTGGCAAAATGTTTGCAATGTACGGAAAAATAAAAATTTATAGATAATTTTATGTTATCAAAATTTGTGATCCAGAAAGTGAAGTTTTGTTTCCGACCGGAATATAATTATCAAGTAAGTATTGACTACAAACGTTTTGCAATCGTTTTTAATTAATTTTTGTTTAACCTTACTTTTAGACCAGCTGAATCTTGAAGCCGAAGACAGAGACTGGAATTTTTGATCGGGCAGTACATTCATTAACTTTGAAAACCTTCCATAAATAATTAATTACACAATAATGATCCAGCAGCTGCTTTTGTTTCTTTTTGATGGAACAACATCAACAAACCGTGCCGAAATTGATTTGGAAGACCCCCAGGAATGATTTCGTAATATAGAAGAATTATCACTTATCCATGTAGTTTTACTGAGTTTGGGTGAAAAATTCATCAACATTCCTCTTCATTTTAACTTTATTCAGGTATTTGATCTGTATTTTAAGTCTTCTTATTTATTCAATACACAAAAATATTATTGTTTTATTTATTTTTGGATAAATTTTATGAAAGGGGTACTAATTTTAGTCCTGCCTAGATTAAAATTAACACCCGTTTAGGTATACAATTGTTTACATTAATAAGACTATTTGGGAATTATTTTAACACCAAAAAAAAGGTTAAAAATCCACTCTCTCACTCTCTTTTTATCTCTTTAAAAGTACACTTTTAAAGGAATAAATTTAATTCTTTTTGTCTTTGATATATATACACACCAGCTACACTGAAAGAATTATTGTTCATTCCATCTATGAACAAATTTCATAAAACCAAATTCATAGAATCTATGAAACAATTCATTGGCTGAATGAATATTCATTAGTATTCTGAAATTTTTCATAGAATTTTATTCATAGATTTTATTAAATTCATAGAAAAAATTCATAGAATTAATGAATGTCATTCATAGAAGAAAATGCCATCAATATGCCATTTATTTTTTTAAATAATTAAAATAATGTTACAATAATTAAAACAGTTGAATAAATTTATTAAAAAAATAAAAAAAAAATAAAAAAAACATTAAAAAAAAATTTTCATTGCTGCCCTGACCGGGGCTAGAACCCAAGACCTACCGGCTGAAGTGGCAATTGTCGACGCCTTAGCTATCAACGCCACCAAAGAAGAAAAATCTCGCCAACTAACGCTTGGTTTTATAACGCTTCATTTTTGTAAATACACAAAATATTTGTTTTCTACAAACACACACACAGCTTTTGGCAGAGCGTTGTGACAGAGCAAAGACACAAACTTAATATGTTAGCAGAATATTATTCAAAATAGCTTTTAAGTGTTTTTACTTGTTTATATAATTTAGCTAAGTGGTTAGACATTAAGCTTCAAAAAATAAAAATAGAAAATAGTAAATAAATGAAATAATAAAAATAAAATAAAAAAAAAATAAAATTGAAATAATAAAATAAATAAAAATAGAATTGAATAATAATTTTTTTTCCATAGCCTATGAACTTTTTCATAGGTTTCTGGTTTCTATGAATTTGATTCATAGATTCTATGAAGGGCATCATTGGCTCACTTCTAATGATTTTTTTCATAGAATCAATGTACGTTTTCATAGCCGTAATGAACAAAATTCTTTCAGTGTAGGAATTAAAATTAACCCAAAACTTTTTACTGTGTTTGTATGAAAAATATCAAACAACTATTTCTGTTAGTTATTTTAAGTCGTTTTTTGAACAACTAACAAAAAAGTACTGTGATGTAGTAACAGTTATTTAAAGTAGTTAATTTTATTTATTTTATCTCTGAAAAGTTTTAGTTTTTTTTCCAAAAAAAAAAATAAAATCGTTATTTTTTTTCACAACTTTTTTTTTAAAAAAAACTTGGAAAAAATTTGGTCTTCAATTTTTTTTTCTGAAAAATATTTTGAAAAAAAAAAATTATATATTGATTTTTTTATTTTTACTACATTTTAGTTGTTTTGACTACAAATGTAAGTAGTTTTTACTACATAAGTCAGTTGTTTTTTGTCAGTTAAAATAACTAACATTGTTAGTTGATTTAACTGAAAAAGTAGTTGACCCCAAAACAACTTACACAGTAGTTATTTTAACTGACATTTTCAGTTGATTTTACTAACATAATTTTTTAAGTGTATAGAAAACTATATCAGAACCCGAGATTTTTTATACGAAAAATCTTTCGGAATCTGAAAATTTTTCTTTTGGAAGATTCTGAGAAATTTTCTATAGGAAATGTATCTCCGAATTTATTCATTAGCGTGTCCTGAAAATTCATAATATTAGGGAATACGCCTAGAACGTTGCTTACTTAAGAGCTGATTACGGAAAAAATTAAAAAAATGTTGAATGTCATCTTCAGCACTTAAATTTTGCATCCGTAGTGCACTTGGTCAAAAAAAAATATTTTTTTTTTAATTTTTAAATTGGTGCTAAAAGTTTCGTACCTGAGGAAAAAATATTTACAATGTTTTCATAGAGCAATTTTGGTCCAGAGCAACGTTTTGAAATTTTGAAAATGTACTAAATATTTTGTTATTTTAGTGTAACGTAATAAAATCCATTTGCCAACAATTTTAAAAGTTTGGCCAGTTCTGAAGTGGACGCATATTAAACCAAATAGCCTTGCGAATTTTAAACTCGTCTCAATAGAAATATAAACTTTTATGCAAAGTTCAAAAAACAATAAAGATCGTATTGAATTATAAAAATAAATTTAAAAAAAAAAAGCAAACGACAATAAACGTATGAGAAACGTTAATATGAATCATTCTACAAATTTAACATAGTATTACGTTTGTTTGCTGAAAATAACAAAAGATAAAAAAACTAAACAAAATAAAAGTCGACGCAAAAATTAAAATTTAAACAACAAAAACAAAACGCTGCTAATAATTTCTTTAAATGTTATAAAAAGAAGCTTGAGGCAATAGAAGAAACCTAACGCAAAATGAAAAAAAAAAAATTAATGAATACTAGCGTAACATTTGCTCCGAAAGAAAATTACGACCAGCTGTTAGGAAAGCAAAACAATTTGAAAAAAGTTAAACTCGACCTTGCCGAATGTACTGATACCCTCCACTATGTAAAAAATATTATTGCAAAAAACTTTTTTTAAAAAAGAAATTACTTTTTAGAAAAAAAAAAATTGAAAAAATATCCGCGGGGCAACAACAAGTAAATATGTTAAGTTTCTGTCATATCCGTGTAATATTTTGGTCGTGACTGCCATTTCAACAGTCAGACAAACAGACGGACATAGCTTTAATGTCTTAGAATCGATCCGTGATCAAAAATCCAGACCAACATTTCGATGAGTTACAAACAGAATAACAAACTTATATATTACCCACTAAGTGGAAGGTATAAAAATCGCAAAAACTTTAACAAAAAACAAATTGACTATTGCGAACAGACAAAGACAAGCTGTGAAATAAAGTAGATTTTTATTTTTGTTTTTTAACCAAATGATGCGTAGGTTGCATCATAGTCTTTATTATAGATACTAAGACAGACAGACATTAATAGCGTACATACGTAAGTAGTATGCTTGTTTCAAAGTATGACTTGATATCAACTGAATGTTAAGTATCTATCACAGCAACACTGTAGCAACATTTTTTTACAGTCTGTTTTATAAAGTTAACACCATTTGTTTTATACCCTCCACTCGACACACCCCCTCTTCCAGCAAGTTTAGGGTTAGTAAAACGCTAAAAAAAATAAAATGTACCTCCTAATTCCAAAACTGCAATTTAAACTTTAATGTATTCGCGTTTGAATTTTTTTTTACACGAATATCTCGAACGCGAATATCTCGAAAAAGGAGAATTTTTTTTTTTTTTTAAACTTAATTTTTTTTTTTCCTAAAAAATTGTTAACTCCAAAATGATAAAACACAAAAAAAAAAAACACAAAAAATGTTTGTGTACGGGACTAATTGTAAGAAAATTTTTAAACATATTTTTTAAAGGTCGAAAAAACAACCAAAATCGGAATGGGATGAAACCAAAAGCAAATAACAAAACCCTCAAGACTTTTTTACATGCATTTGAGGTTGGTGATCTTTTATTATAATTATAATAATTATTTCTTGAAAACTGTATAAGGCGTATGGTTAATTTTGTAATTTCCATTAAATAACAATCATACGCAATGGCTCTTCAGTAAGTAGGTACGGGAACGATTGCAGCGAAATTCATACCGCCCACCAAAAAATAAACGAAGTGGCTCAAAAAGAATTAGTAGTTTCACTACATACAAAGTAACGATAGGTGCCGAACTTCATATTCCGTAGGAAGTACTTTTAAAATCACTTCCAAAAATGCTACAAAATAACTATAAAAACATATTTCACCTTTACTTAATGATTTTGAAGTAGTACCTCTTTCATATGATCTTAGGAATTAAATCAAATCATCACAACATATGAACTTCTTTTTCAACTGAAACACTTAGAATAGGGTTGATACACGAAGTATGCAATTTTTTCTACGTCCAGCTTCGAAAAGATTTAGGTTTTGCAAAAATGGTGACAAAATTTGGTAATGTAATTTCATTTCTCTTTATTTAGAGCTTAAAAAATCGAAAAGACGAAAATCGATTATTGATAAATTTTTCACATTTCATACAACAATTTGACGTTTAACTACTATTTTATATCTTATATCGAAAAAAGTTGGTCATAAATTAAATAAATTCATTTACGAACTAAAGCGGATGTTGCTGCATCACATTATTAAAGATTGTTTAAGCTTTTTAGAAACTGGTGAATCGATTCGCCGTGAATTTTTATAGTTTTGTGATCTTTATAATTACTCCTTTTTTATACCCTCCACTTAGTGATAGAGGGTATATATAAGTTTGTCATTCCGTTTGTAATTCATCGAAATATCGGTCTGCGACCCCATAAAGTATATATATTCATGATCCCCGATCGATTTTAAGACATTCTTGCGATGTCCGTCTGTCTGTGGAAATGGTGATCACGGCCAAAGTATTACACGGAGATGACTGAAACTTAACATATATATTGGAAGTTCTCCCGAGAAGTTTGGTATTGCATTTCAGCGATATCGGTTCAGCGGTTCAAAAGTTATGAACGAAAATGTAAGGACACCTCAAAAATTTTAGTACATTCAACATAACCTAAAAATACATAATGCTTTAATTCGGCTGCTGGTTGGAATATGTAAACATAATTGAACACCAAATGGTATTTAAACAAGTAGGAACAAATTTTTTGACAACAAAATAAAAAAATCGCGGATTTTTTTAACCAATTTTTTTTTTGCGGAAATTTTTTTTGTCAAAAAAAAATTTTTTTTTCAAAAGTATTTTCCTTTTAAAAAAAGTTTTTTGCAATATTTTTTTTAAAATTGTGGAGGGTATCACTACATTCGGCAAGGCCGAATTTAACTTTTTTACTTGTTTTTTTTTTTTAATTATGCCCATATAAATAGAAATGATTTTAGGATTTTCAAATCGTTTATCGATGTACTTTGAACTCCTTAAGTAAACATCGGGTTTTGATAATCAAAATTGAAATTGAAACCTAAAATCCTCTACTTTAAACGAAAAAATTTAAAAAATTGTGTCAATAAAAGAGTGGTGTAGTTTACCACTTTTTAATTTTTTGTGGATTTTTAAAAAATTAAAATCGCGAATAAAATCGCAAGTTTTTGTAATTTAATTAAACTGTAAATGGGAATGTCTAAATGGCTCCTTAGAGTATCTGGCTTCATAATAAAAAAAAATCTGAAGATCCAAGTCTAGATTTTTGTTTTTTAGCGCCCTCTAGCGGCGGTTTAGAGCAAAATAAATATCAAATATGGATTTCCCGTACCCAAAAATACCAGGTAGTAAAACAATATATTCCAAATAATAAGGCCAGCTAAAAAAGTCGTATATCGTGCAAAACTATTTCGAAAATTGGGGGGGTCAAAACTGATTTTTGAGACATGGTTTGTTCGGCATTTTTTCTTAAAATTTTATGCAGAATCCGAATATGGTAGACGATTTTGTCGAAAAAAATTACTCCGCCCTAATGTACGTACATGCATGAATTGCACGGATATTAGAGGTAAAGCACGGTTAATAGAGGTAAAAAACGAACACACAGCATGCCGGTTAATAGAGGCAGCCGTTTAATAGAGGGCCGGATAATCGAGGTTCAACTGTATATATCGCTCATTTACTTGTATAGTGTCATAACTCAAACCATACAGAATTATTTGTTATATCCTGCTTTATATTGTGTCAAAAATTCGTATTAATATCTTCTTAAGACACCGTTTGAGAAGAGAACACGCCATTATAACATTTTCTATGTACGGGCCTTTTGCAATGTAAAACAAGTTTCAATTGTAAACTTTAAACAGGTTTTCTGTAAAATCAAACATTTTGCGTTATGACACTATACAAGTAAATGAGCGATATAATTATATCAAAAACTTTTATACTCGGGATTCCATAACAAACCCGTCAAGACTTTTTTACATGCATTTGAGGTTGGTGATCTTTTATTATAATTATAATAACTATTGCTTGAAAACTGTATAAGGCGTATGATTAATTTTGTAATTTCCTTAAAATAACAATCATACGCAACGGTGAACGGTGGATTAATACGGGACCGATGCAGCGAAATTCATACCGGTTATAGTTAACTTAATTTCGAGCTTAATTTAGAACGCTGGACCCCACAGGTCCTATAAGACACAACCAGGGGCCCCTAAAGTAGAACATGTTTAGTACACAAAAACTTCAAATGCTTTAAAGTCACCAACTTTAAATGCGTGTAAAAATAATCTAGCGCTGAACTAAAAAAAAACCTTGAGGTGTTTGTGATGTAAAATTTTAACTTTCATTTGCTTTCATCCATTTCGGAAAGTTTGATTTTGTATCACTGTGTTATTGCACAGACTGTATTTAAGAAAAATCCATTGAGATTTTTTTTGTAAATATTTAGTAGTGGAGGTGTTTTTCTAACTATAAGATGAGGGGTGTCATAATTTAATTTAGTTTATATGAATGTGTGTATTTCAATCGATGCGTTTACGCTTTTGTGGAGATTTATTTTCAGATTAAATTTTAAGTTCGTATAAGATTTTGTTGTTTTAGATTTCATTCACAAAAATATTTTTAACAAAAAAAAAAAGAATGGTTAGCTGGTTGTTGGCCTTTACTGCTGCTACTGCTAGTATTACTACTATTGATATTTTTATAATTTAGAAATATAATTTTCGTAATGTTATACTATATTCATACAGGTATTGTATATAAATTACCAAATATGCATAAGACAAGATTAAATTATACAAAAAAAAAAAATGTTTATATAAAACTAAGGCGTATATTTAGTGTAAATATTTTAGTATAAACGTAAATAGGAATTAAAAGTTAAAAGCTGTTAATTCATAAAATTTTGAGAAAAAATTAATGCGGTAAAAAAAATAAACAAGCGAAAGTAAAAATTTAAAATATAAATTTACTAGCTGAAGCGCCCGGCGTTGCCCGGGTCGACTTAAATATAAGTATCTTAATAGCTTCTCCCCAGCGCCACCTATCGGGTCCGTAATAATACATAATTTCTCATGACGAAACATATAAACATTCAAGTATCGAAAAATTTCTCTGAAATGAAGAATTTCGTTAATAACTTTACCCCAGCACCATCTACAGGGTCCAAATTTTCTCTGAAAACTTATTTTTGTTTAAAAAAAGTGTACAATAAATAAGAGTTATAACGACAACAGCGCCACCTATCAATTCCAAATTTATCAGGAAACTTATTTTTGTTTTATAAATATATTGTCTGTATTTCAGCCAAATCGTACCATAAATACAAAAAATTTAAATATTGCGACAACAGCGACACCTATCGGGATTTAACTTAAGAGCCCTGGCTCGAGACTAAACTAATATATTGGAGATTTAGGGTTAATAAGTTTTAAAAAAAAGAACCGCCATCAAATTTTCCTTGAGAAATTTATTACTATTATTTGAGTCAGAATTCGATTTAGTACATTTATTTTGACAGTGGGCCATAAAGAAGAAAAGCTAAGTTTTCAAACCCCATCGGGGTTTTTGGTATACTTTCATTTTTTGTCCATCCCATTCAAGATACAAAATCGTGTTGCGAAGTGTAATTTTGTTTAGAATTTATTCGAACATTTTGTAGTAATGTTAATGTAAATAATTAGTTAAGCTCAAGGTCAGTTTTTTAATTTTTTCATTTATTTAAAAAATGTTTCCAATATTTCGAAATCCACATCTTCAGGTTAAAGATGAACAATAATAAAAAACACGTCACACACGGTTTTACATATAAAAGTGCAATTTTAAATGTAAAACCGTGTGTGACGTGTTTTTTATTATTGTGCAATTTTAAATGTAAAACCGTGTGTAACGTGTTTTTTATTATTGTTCCTCTTTACCCTGAAGATGAGATCCAATGGATTTCGAAATATTGGAAACATTTTTAAATAAATGAAAAAAATAAAAAACTGACCTTGAGCTTAACTAATTATTTACATTAAAATTACAACAAAAGGTCGAACAACACACATATTGAATATTTTGTAGTAATGTTTCAAAAAAATGTTCTTCGCAAATGTTTCTTGAAATTTAATTCTTCTGAGATTTAAAGAAGTTCATTATTTTGAGATTAAAAATTCGATCGTCAGCAATGTTCAAAAAAAATGTATTATCAAACTACATACTTCATATATAATTCACCTACGCATGATAATCAGCACATGAATTATAAATTGGTAAATATTTTAAAATCAAATAACCATATAAAAAAATATACAATTATGATGGTGAAAAAATGCAACCTTATATGTATGATTTTTTTGTAAAATGAATACCTAACTAAGGGGCGTAATTTTTTGCATACCTACATTATAGTCATTATAAATACGGGTTACATTAGACCGGCATTTTTTGTATGGGGAAAAAATTTACTTCCGATTTTTAAAAGTCCAGTTTTAAGCTACAAGGCCTCAAAACTTATGTGGTACATATTTAAGGCCAATAGGATAACTTAATCTTGTGGCACCAGTCGATCAAAATTTTTCATTTCATTTCATACATCTCAAATATACCCAGCGAAAACTTGGTAATTACTAATCATTACGAATTTTAATACCTAGTAATGACTACTAATTACTATCAGCATTACATTATATCGCAAAAAATAATGACGTAACTAAAAATTTAGTACAATTTTTGTACAACGCATTTGAAAATCAATTTGTTAAAATTTTCGAGCATTTTTAGTAATTCTTAATAGAACAGTCACGCCCTTTTACTCACTTTGTCAACCCGGGAGAACCGCATCGAAATATTGGCTTTTAACAGTTTTTAGTACCCTTCTAAAACTCCTTCGTGGTGAATACTCAGATTTTTTTGATAACATATTGAGTTTTCAAAATTTTCAGCACATTCCTTTGTTCAAACTTATTTAACTTATAACTTCTTCAAAAACGGTCCAAATTTCCAAATTTGTATGCCCTCCAACTACAGTATGGCACATTCCGTGCGAAACGCATCAAAATATCGGTCTAGGTCCCCATAAAGTATTATTTATATGATCAGTGATCGATTTAAATACATTTTGCGATGTTCGTTAGTTGACACGATGCAGTCCAAAATAAAAGTGCAAGACTCCCGAAATTAGGCAGGTAAAGTTCGTAAACAAGCAAAATCGGACTAGGAAAGAAAAATTTCCCCCTTGAAGATTTAAAGCAACCTTTGAAAAACACCTTTTTTACATGATTTTTGTGTTTTTGTTAAACAAATGCAACTTTCTTATGCTACGGGAAGTTAAAAGTCCGACATTTGGACCCAGAGAATTAGAAAATGTCGGTTTTTCGGTCCGCCCCCTTTTGTAGGTGTGGATTATAAAAAAATAGTTTTAATAATGATAAAATTGTATTTCTTTAGGTTAACAAGTAAGAAAGTTATAGTCGGTCAAGCCCGACCATATGATATCCTACACCAGTGTTTTACGGAAAATGGGTCCCAAGTCAAAACATGGACCGATTGGATATGTCTTTTGTTAGATCTTTATTTAGTGTAGAAAACACACACAGATCAAATTTTAGTGGAATTGGATTATTTTTTTTTGTCAATATACCGATTTAACTGAATATCGGTCGAAATTTTTATGAGGGGGACTTAGTCCAAAAATGGTCCAATTATATTCCGATTTGATTAGGTAACTAAAGTACACGTTTAATACCTAAAAATAATATTTTTAATATATATTTTAATTTTTATGAATTTTGAGGGAATTATGTGAATATCGGGAGGGTGGCTTGTATGGGGACTACCAGAAGGACTAATCCGATTCCTTTAAAATTTGGAATGATGATCCATGCATACAAAATTTGACAACCTGCTAAATTTCAAAGCGATATCTATTATAATACGCTCATTAGAGTCATTAAGCCGTTTCCAAAGGGGCGTTTGTATGGGGGCTAGGTCTTAACATGGACCGATGTTCTCCAATTTCAATAGGCTTCGTCCTTGGGCCAAAAGATGCTTAAGTTTTAAATTTCAAGTCAATTGATTGAAAATTGCGACCTGTATCGTGCTTAAACCGATAGATGGACAGACGGACGGACAGTGGAACGGACATCGCTAAATCGACTCAAAAAGTAATTCTGTGTCGATCGGTATACTTGAGGGTATGCCTAAGACCAATATTTCTGGTAGTTACAAACATCAGCACAAACTCAATATACCCTGTACCACATAGTGGTGTAGGGTATAAAAAGCATAAGAATAAATTTGTAAACATATATTCCTAGGGTAAGTTTGTCCCCCCAATGACCCACCCCAAAAAAAGCCCCTGATTTTTTTGCATGTTGAAGGGTATAAAAAATTCGGCACAGCCGAATAAAATAAAAATAATAAAAATAAAATTGTATTACTTAATTGCAAAAAATTTATTTGGATCGTGAGATTACGAGTATTACTATTTTTTTGATTTTTTGAAAAAATTTGTATTGCAGTTTTCAAATGGTGCGTCCTAGATGTGTCAATAGCAAGACCGACCTCCACTTATTTTTACCCCTAACATTTTTTCTAAACAAACTAACAGTTTATCTCCAATTCCTAAAGGGCACACCCCTCGTTAAGCAAGTTTAGGTTAGGTAAATATGGTGACAAAATCGAGTAATGTCATTTTATTCCTCTTTATTTAGAACTTTAAACATCGTTAACAACAAATCATAGGAGATCCTGTTTTCGAGTTATTGTTAAATAATTGTTCGGCAACATAAAATATAAAACCTGCCATTCAAATTACCAACTGATTCTTATAGATTTTGCTCTCTTGATTCCAAATCTGTCATTCAAAATTTTTTAGCACGTATCGTTTTGAGATACTCGCTGTTGAAATGTCAAAAAACTAAAAATTTAGCACTTTTGGAGGTTACGTTGCTCCAAAAATATAGGACTTGATTTCATATAAATTGAACCTCCTGATTTTAAAACTGCAATAGAAATTTTCCTTGCATGCTCCGACAGTCTATGTCCAATTTCTAAGAAATTGGAATTTCTTAAAATTTGTTCCAACCGCTCTGCCATAAGATGTTTTAATCCAAACATTTTATCTAAACATACCTGCCTATTCTTGAACCCTTAAGGCCGTCCAATACAATTTTTTTAAATTTTTTATTCTGCAAATGTCCACCAGCAGACGAAATAAAGAATTTTATATTTTAGGTTATGTCGAAAGTACCAACATTTTCTAGTTGTCCTTACATAATCGTTCATAATTTTTGAACTGCTACACCGATATCTCTGAAATGCAAAACCAAACTGATTTAAGTACCGACAAGTATTTGTAGTAAGTGTACTGTGCCCAAGTATGCCGTGATCTCAATTTCAATAGATAGACGGACATCGTTAGATCGACTTGAAATGAATGGAGGATCGAAGATCAGATGTTAACGTAAACGTAAGATATTAAATTATTGAACGCATTAATAATTATAATGATGAACGTGTTAACAATACATGACGTATTTTTAATACATACTTGCAAGTATATATTAAAACTACGTCATATACAAAATATGTAATACTTAAAAATTTTGCCCAAATAGGAAACTTTATTTTTAAGGAAGCAAAGTAGAATTAAAAATTTAAGATTTATTGTTAAAAAAAAATAACAACAAATAATATTTTTATTGTGTGAATTAATGAACCATATAATGAATTTGTATAAAAAATATATGTTTGATTTATGAATTTCTTTCTTACATTGAAACGTTAAATGAATAGTGAATTAATAAATAAGTGGTTGGTTGTTGGCTCATTGATTTGACCTCCTATAAATTGAAATTGAGATGTTTACAATTGAATTAAAATGATTTGTGTTTGAAAGAAATAATAATAAAGTCACTAATCTTTTGAAAAACTTAATTAAAATGATAATTTAAAAAAAACAGAATTCAAAATGAAGATGATGGTGTATTTTTATAAAATCATAAATTTACATTTTGTTTGTCTAATAAATTGATAAGCATTTATAAAATAATAAAAATTGGGGTTTATGGGATTCCAAATACAAATATTATGAATAAATAAACAATTTATTGTTTATTGTTATAAAAAAAAGTGTTGATAATGAAATAAACAAACAAAAATATTATTTTACATAATTCGAGTGTATCATGTGTGCAGTGAGGTTTTTGTGAGGTTGTCTTTATGAAATTCTATTTATTTTTATTTGATATTGAAATTGAAAGTAATTTAAGAAGAGCTAATAAATATTGAAAAATTATTGTTTTATTAATAAGAAAACTTAATTATATATTTATCAACCTACACAAGCAATTGAAAATAAAACCACAATAACAAGTGTTTGGTTTTTAAAACGTGGTTTCTTATGTAGAGATTAGAGAGAAAAAAATATTTATTTCCTGTATTGAAAATTAATAATATTTTAATTAAGTTTTTCTTTAATAAAAAAAAAATTCTATCGTTTATCATATTGAAATACAATTTAAATTGATGCCAGTATTTTAACATCTTCTAAAAACTTTTAAATTTCATTTCAAGTTGTTCTCCCTTAAAAAAACATTTACGCAATAATAATTCACTGGAGTTGGCTGAATCCGAGAATACCCTCCACAATGGCCTTGATATTTTAAATACATATAAACACTTTTTAGTGATTTTAGTTTTTTTAACAAAAAAAAAAAATATTTCAGAAATTATCAATAGTATTTCAGAAGTTTTTAATTGTATTTCAGAATTTATCAATTGTATTTCAGAAGTCATCAATTGAATTTCAGAAATTATCAATTGTATATCAGAAGTTATCAATTGTATTTCAGATTTACCAATGGTATTTTAGAATCTAGCAATAAAATGGCGATATCAGAAATTTTCAATTGTTTACGAAAGTTAATTTTAGAAATTCAATTTATAATTTCTGAAAAACAATTGATAATAAATTTTGAAATACAATTGATAATTTCTGAAATTTAATTGATAATTTCTGAAATATAATTGGAAATGGTGTAGAACATCTTTATTTTGGGTAAAAAATATTTTGGAGTAAAAAACTGTTTCAGTACCGTAGTGTCGGTATTCCCGGTTTTAGGTATTACCGGGTATTCCCGGGAAAAGCTGTATTTAATGATACATATTTTTTTTGTTTTTTGAGAACCGGTCAGGATTAGAACCGGGAATACCGGTATTCCCTGGATTAAGTTTAGAACCGGGAAACCGGTTCCAGAACCGGGAATACCGGTATTCCCGGGAATGGGGGGCACTAGTTTATAGTTTTGTAAAAAAATGTATTGTAAACACCCCCCTCCCCCTTCTTTTATAATTTTTTTTTTAACATATTGAAGGGTTTAAAAGATTCGGCAGAACCTAATTAAACACTCTCACTTGTTTGAATTACAATTGATATTTTTATACCCTCCAACCACAGTATGGGGGTATACTCACTTTGTCATTCCGTTTGTAACGCATCGAAATATCGGTCGGGGACCCCATAAAGTATATATATTATTGATCCATGATCGATTCTAAGACATTCTGTGAATGTCCGTCTGTCCGCCCGTCCGTCTGTCTGTAGATGAAACGATGCACTCCAAAATAAAAGAGCTATCCTCCTGGAATATATATCTTATGGTCCTAGTCAGGTTAAGTTCGGAAATGGGCAAAATCAGACAAGGGAGAAAAAAGTTCCCCCATAAAGAACTGAACCAACCTCTGAAAAAATACACTTTTTTACAGGTTTTTTTGTATTTTTGTTAAATAAATGAAACATTTGGTATATTTATTGCGATGGGAAGGTGCTCTTAACGTCCCCCACTGCACCCATTAACCCCCCCCCCCCCCAACACCCTACAAAAAAACACCCCTGACAATTTTTTTTAACATTTTGGAGGGTATAAAAGATTCGGCACAGCCGAATTTACACTCTCACTTGTTCGAATTATAATTGGTCTTTTTGGAATAACCATTGATCTTTTTCGAATTACAATTCATCTCTTTAGTATTACAATTGATCGTTTTTGAATAACTATTATTTTTTACGAATCACAATTGGGTTTTTCAAATTACAATTGGAATATTTAAATGACAAGTAGAATCTTCGATTTACAAATGGAATCTTCTAATTACATGTAGAATTTCAATTGATATTTTTCGAATTACACCTGTAAATGGTGTAACATAGTCCCAAAATTAAATAAACATATTAATATAGAAAAAATAAAAAAATAAAACTCACCTCACTGTTGTATCATTACTCCCTGAAACTACATATTCTCCAGATGGATTAAAATCCAATGCTCGCACACTTTTCATATGTCCATTTAATGTTGAACATATTGTTTGTGCATTTAAATCCCATCGTCGTATGATACCAATATCATCCGCCGAATATACAAAATCATCATTGTATGCAAAACGAACACAATCTATGGGTCGATTATGACCCGTTAATGACTATTAAAAAGAAAAGAAAAATGTATAGAAATTAATTACAACGTTTTATTTTACAATATAGGGAGCAACAAAAATTAATATCAAACAAGTTGAAACTTACCATAAAACATTCTGTTTGTCCGATTGCCCATAAATTTACATTACGATCTTGACCACCTGTTACTAAAACACGACCTGTTTCACCAACATCAAGACAAGTAACATTGCCATTATGTGCTTTTATCTCATCTGGAAAGAAAGAAAGCAAACAAAAAGTTCAATCAGAAAATTGCAAAAGCAAAAAAAGAAACAAAATTAATAAAAAAAAAACTTTTTAAAATATACAAAGGGTGTCATGTGTAAGTTCATAAGGAATAAAGGAAGCCAAATAACAAAGGAAATCATTAAATGCCAGCAAAAACTTCAATTACCAAGTAATTAACTTAAGAAAAAATCACCGCTGAAAGTTTCCGATTCTGAGTACTTTTTTATACAAAAGTTTTTACAGTCGGTCCAGGACCGTTTATTTATGATTTCGGACGAATTTTAAGGCGATCTAGCAATATCCGTCAATTTTTTCCTTAATCTGGCTTAGTTTTCGAGATATACCTACTAGGGATGCCAAACGGGAAATCCCGAATCCCGAAATCCCGGGATTTTTCGGGATTGACAAATCCCGAATCCCGGGATTTATTTTTTTCAATCCCGGGATTTTTCGGGATTTTCCGGGATTGAGAAATCCCGAAAAATCCCGGGATTTCGGGATTTTTTGTCAAATATTGTAATAAAAATTGACTATTTCTTCAGTGTTTGTTGTCCGATGGTAACAAAATGGATATCGTTTGAAAGGTGTTTGAAATATCTTTCAAATGAGGCATGTTGGGCTTAAATTCTCTTACTCTTTTGGAGTACAATTTAATTTTCAGGTCGTATTACTTAATATACAGAAGTGTGAAACATAATTTCCTTTTTTCGAATTTAAAAATTGTCGGAGTCAGAATTGATGCCTTTTATGGTCAATATTGTTCCTGCAGGGAAATGTATTCAAAATCGGAAAATACCGAACAAAGTAAAACATTTTTTTACTTTGTTTGAAACTTTTTTACTTTATTTGAAACTTTCACATCCCTTGCCGAGAAATTAATTTATAAGGGATCATTAAGTAATCCATCTGCAAAGTTTATTTTTAACAGTTTTAATTCGTAAATGAGTTAAAGCGGATGAGGGGAAAATTTCCCCCTTGAAGAACCAGCCTCTGAAAACCCAAATTTGTTTACCAATTTGTACTTTTGTTAAGCAAATGACACATTTTTTAAGTTTCACCTAGCCAGAAAATAAATTTTTTCTCGTCCCGCCCCTTTTTGTGGGCATGAATATAACAAATAATATAAATAATGATAAAATTCTGTTACTTAAGCGTAATAAATGTATTTGTAAACATTTATCGCAAAGGGAAGAAAACAGTTAAAATGCGATTCGCCTACTAATAGGACAATCAATACAAATTTTGTATTGGCAGAGGACGTTTGGGACACCTTCCCCTCGCGAGGAATTGTAAAAAATTTATTAACACAATTTTATCATTATTAAAACAAATATTTTATATCCACGTCTACAAAAGAGGCCGACCGAAAAAAAATATTTTCTAATCATTTGAATTCGACTGCATCGCGTCTTTCACAGACGCACATCGCTCGAGTCTATTCAAATCGGTCATAGCTGTTCCTAAATTTTCGGTTTTTCTGTGCTAAATATGTGAAACTTTACGAAAAATATTCAATGGTTATGAATTAATTGAATATTTAATTATATAAAAAATTTATTAAAAATGTTACGTAAAAACCTTAATTTTAATAAATCCCGAAATCCCGAAAAATCCCGAAATCCCGAAAAATCCCGGGATCCCGAAAAATCCCGAAATCCCGAAAAATCCCGGGATCCCGGGATTAGAATTTTAAAATCCCGAATCCCGGGATTTGTAAATGTCAATCCCGTTTGGCATCCCTAATACCTACCCAAGCAGAAATTGACGACGGTTCTAAAAAAAAAGCGTTCTGAAAGCTCTGTAACAAAAAAAAAAGCATTCTCAAAACGTTTTTTTGGAACGCTGTGCGAGCGTATTCGAAAAGCGTTTTAAGAGTTCTTTATATTTATTTTTTTTTTGAAAAAAGTTTCTAAGTTCCGAAACTATTTTTGAATAACAATTTTTTGTCATTTTTTTTTTGTTTTTTAAGTAAAAATTCATAAAAAATGTTTTTAGATTTTTTTTTTTTTAAATTTTCTAAGTTTCGAAATTTTTTTTTTTTTAAGTTTTCGAAGTTTTTTTGAGTACAAAAACTTTTTTTTCGGATTTCACTTTGTATCAAACAAATTATTATAACCGAACTAAAACAGAAATTCTTTTCTTTGGGTTTTTAAAGCGCTTTGATGACTTTAAAAAAACGTTCTCAAAGCACTTTTTTACATCGCTTTTAAAACGCTGTAAACCTAGCGTAGATCGATGTTATCATTCGGATCATCTGAAGGCGCTTTGAAGTTGGTATACAGAATGCTCGTACAACCGTCCACAACGCTTTCACAACGCTTTTGCGATTGTATTTTTCTGACTGGGAAGCTATTTTAAGTTTTAACCGAAAAAAAATTGTTTCGCAGAGTAAACACCACACCGACGAAAATAAGACGTTTAATATTGTTAACGCTTTATTTTCATTACGGGATTTATTAATGCCAATCAGATTTTTCATAATTGGCATTATTAATGTTACCAATTCCTTACCATTGATTACACCGTCAGACAAAAACGAAAAAAGCCGTTTAACAGAGACTAAATAAAGAAAAATTGCATCTACAGTTTTTCTTTTCGTGATTCTGTTTCCTTTTAAAAGGACTTTAAAGTTTTAGAGGATTAAATTTTATAAAATATTTTTTTTTTAATATTTCTACTTGTCCTAGGATGCCACTAGTTATAGCAAATAAATGAGGATTTTTCCTTATTTTCCTATTTTTTTATTTTTACATATCAGAAAAAAACAGGTAAGTCCTTTCAAAAATGTGTCCTTAAATATCATTAAACATTTTCAACAAAATATTTTGATAAATTTTGTAAAAGACCATATTCACATCCTTTTATCCTGATAAGGCAAAATAAAAAATGGAAAAATTAGGAGAGATTATCCTCTTTCATTTGCCATCACCAGTATCATCCTTAATGTATTCAAAAAACCGGCGATTTTCAAAAACCGGATTTGAAAACCCCTAAGCCCGGCCAAAGCCCGGCTACGCAAAAAAACTTTAAGGGCATAAAAATTAACTGCATTTATTAAATTTTGGGCCAAGGCTGCTAACTTTACAAGTTCCAAAAAAAATAAAAAATATTGTTTTACCCGCCCTATTTTGAGGATATAAAAAATGAATTTAAATAATGTTTAATTGAATTAATTAATTGCAAGAATCATAATAAATCAATTTGATAACAAGTATCGCAAGGAATGTGTCCCTTAACGTTTACCACCGACCACCCCCCCCCCCCCCCCCCAAAATAAACGCCCTGGAAGTTTGTTTTTTTTTAATTTTTTTTTTACATTTTGGAGGGTATAAAAGATTTAGCTCAACCGAATTTAACACTCTCTCTTATTCGAATTACAATTGATTCCGTGTGTAACGCATCAAAATATCGGTCGGGGACCCCATAAAGTATATGTACACCGAACCAAATATGGCAATAATATTAACGAAAAAGCATGTTAATTTGACGAAAGAACAATCATTATACAGCTAACAAAATAGGGGTGTTGATTTGAATAAATTTTCGTTAATTTATATTTGAGATATATTTGACGAAATTTTGTCAAATTAACAGAATTATTTTCGTCAATTTGAATAAAAAAATTCTGTTGATTTGACAAAATTTCGTCAATTTAACACAATGAATTTCGTCGATTCCACAATATTTTATTAATTTTACTAAATGTTTCTACCCCTACAAAAAATAAAATATATCCATAAATACGTTGAAAATTAAAAAAAAATAGTTTTAGTTTGTTTATGTAAATTTAACAATAATTAAACAAAGTTGTATTTTTAAAAATTAATTCTCATACATTTTTAATATTTTAAAAATCCCGGGATTTGAGTTTATGAATCCCGGGATTCGGGATTCATTTTATGACAAACATCCCGGGATTTCGGGATTGGCAGCCCTAGTTGGAAAGTATAAAAAATTTGGCACAGCCGAATTTAACATTCTATTCTCACTTGTTGGAATAACAATTGGTCTTTTTTCGAATTACAATCAGAGTTGGGCCCGAATCATTGAGTCTATTGATTTTTTCATATAAAATGCTCAAAGAAATCGATTTCCTTAAATTAGTGCCTGCGGTCAGTACCGTAGTACCGGGAATACCGGTATTCCCGGTTCTCGGTATTCCAGGGAAATGGTACCGGTTTCCCGGCTCTTGAATTATTTCTGGGAATACCGGTATTCCCGGTTCCTGTTCTGACGGTATTACCGGTATTCCCGGGACTACCGGTATGTATATTATGTAAAATTGTGTAGAATTAAAATTTTTTCTTCGCTTTTACCAAAAAAAATATAAAACATGTTAAAAACACCATTTCCATTTTTTGTATGAATTTAAGAAAAATATAGTTAATGATTTTTAAATAATTTTACAAACACAACTAAATATTTCTGAAATACTGATTAAATGGTATAATTTAAATATTTTATGGTATTGTATTTTTTTGTTTTTTGAGAACCGGTACCAACATCAGAACAGGGAATACCGGTGTTCTCGGGAATATATCTAGAACCGGGAAACCGCTACCAGAACCGGGAATACCGGTATTCCCGGGAATACCGAGAACCGGGAAATGGGGGGCACTACCTTAAATCATTATTCGATGCAAATTTCTATCAATGCCCAATTATGATTACAATTAATCTTTTTCGAATTACAATTTAATTTTACGAATTACAATGGGAATTTTAGAATCACAAATGCAATTTTCGAATTACAAGTAGAATCTTTTAACTACAAAAGGAATCTTCCAATTACAAGTAGAATTTTCGAATTACTACTGATCATAGAAAAAAATAGAATTGAAACAGAGTCGTATTTCGCTTGAATAAGTATTAGTGACAGCACATTATGTAACTTTTGACGTTTAATAAAAACAATGCAACATAAAGGAGGACAACAACAAAGCAAACAACAAAAGAGAGAAAAAAGTTTTTAAACTCTCAATTGTGCGTATTATCTTTAAAAAAATGTTGAATAAAGCAAAATAATCAATTAATTTAATTAAATAAAAGACAAATACCGTTTTTTAAAAACAAAGAATTGAATTTAATATTAAATACGTGTGAGATGAGGAAGAACAAGCATTTTGCCACCATATTGGAAAATACATCAAATACAACACTGTGTACCTTCTAATCTTTTCTATGCTACTGATCTTATACGAATTACATTGATTACATCTATAAATATGTAGTTTAATTGCAGCAGAGTATTTTTGTGCCGCCGAACACCCTATTTTATATCGCCTTTTTCTGTAGCCGGTAACTCTTATAAAAACATACAGTAATAAGGTAGAAACAGAACAAGCACGGCACGGGGGACGGTTGCCGTTGCCGGAGAATATAGGCCCAAAACAATGACGGGGGACGGCGACGGCAAAAAATGTCACACCGAACCAAATACGGCAGTAATATTTACGAAAAAGCATGTTGATTTGACGAAAGAGCAATCATTATACAGCTAACAAAACAGGGGTGTTGATTTGAATAAAATTTTCGTTAATTTATATTTGAGATAAATTTGACGAAATTTCGTTAAATTAACAGAATTATTTTCGTCAATTTGAATAAAATAGTTTATTCAATTTGAATAAATATCATCAATTTAACAAAATAATTTTCGTCGATTCTACGATATTTTATCAATTTTACTAAATTTTTCTACCCTTTCAAAAAATAAAATATCCATAAATATTATTTTTAATTTTGAAATTATATTAATTTTTTTTATTTAAAAGAATATGTTAATATTTTAAAAACTTAAAAAATGCTTACTGTAATAAACAAAAAATTACAAAATAATGAAACTAAAAAAAATTATAATAATAGGCACAAAAATTAATTTATATATAAACTTACAAAAAGGGAATGGATTAATTAAAGACGAAGAAACTGCTGCCGTGTGTTCATATTTCCTATGTGTTAATTTAAATTCCGGACGGAAACTTATTTATCTTTGCCCAAACCTTTGTCAATGTAATGTATAGAATACCTAAAAACATTAATAAAAATAAAAATTAGTTTTTAAATTTAATTATTATATACATATATCATTACTTACATAAAGTTTTGTTTTCACATGAAGTTTTGTAGAATTTTAGGACGCTTTTATAATGCCAAAAAAAAATGGCAAAAACTTAAAAGCTTTAGCAATTGCATGAACAAATAAATAAATTTTAGCAATACATAATTTTTTATGACACTGCACAATGCAAAAAGTAATGGCGTCCAAACTAATAATTTTAGTCAATTTGACGAAATTTAGTCAATTTGATGAAATTTCGTCAATTTTACTTTTTAAGAGGATGTAAACTTGACGAAATTTTGTTGATTTGAATAAAATTTGTTGAATCTTAAAAAAAAAATTGACAAAATTTCGTTAAAGATCTACAAAATTTTTCTGTTGATTTTACCTACGAGATTTGGTTCGGTGCATTTGTTTGTTCAGTGGTGCCAACTTTTAAAAAAATTAGAGTAATTTTACGGAAAAAAATCGCTTATCACATAGTCAATGTGATTAAGTTGGCACTACTGTACGTTTGTTACACCATTGTGAATGAAAAAATTAAAAATTGTTGTGAAAATGCGGCAACCCTGGAGTGTGAGAGGGAGGGAGATTGAGAGAATCCGGAGAACAAATAAAATAAGTTTTAATTTTTTGCCGTGCCGGTCACGGTTTTTAACTGTCAAATCGTATGGAAAAAGTCGTGCCGGGCTTGTTCTGTTCCTACCTATAAAAAGGAATACAAAAATATCCCAACAAAGAGACCCCAAACGTACAATAAATTTCCCCCCAAAATTAGCAATTTACCGTTAAAAAAAGAAAATACATTTCACCCGGCAGGGTGACACCATTAAAAACAACCAATACACAAGGGGTAAAGAAAACGTTAAAAGAAAACGCATAAAAAAATAGACGGCAAAAAACTACAAATAAAAACACAAAACCAAAGCAGAAAGAAAAAAACACGAAAAAAAAATCAAATGATTTGCATAACCTTGCAATTGTTTAGCATATTTTTATACAATTGTTTGTTGTTGTTGCACAAAAAAGGTAATAAATCTTTTTTTTACATTAATGGATATAACAGAAAATGTAAATTTGAATAAAACCTAAAAAAGATGCAACTTACATATTCTTTCAGTTAATTTACGCGCTAATGCCATCACTTTATTTTAGCCACTTTTTTAGATTTTTTGGGTTCGTTGTATTTGTTGTTGTTGATGAAATTGTAGATGGATGGATGGTGTCTTCCTTTTGAACACTTTTTATAATTAATCTTGTTTTGTTTGTATTTTTTTTTTTACATTTATTTAACCACTAACTGATCTTTTAAGCCACTTCTTAGTCATTCACTCAAATACACTTAACACACTATACGAATCGACGACTCTTTGATACTCTTGTTTTGAATTGGAATTGAGAATTTTTATTTTTTTTACTTTTAAATTTCTTTGATTTAATTGCTGTTTTTTAATAGAATTTCCGCTTTTAGATATTGACGGTTTTTTTGCTTGTTGTTGTATTTACTTCATTTATTTGTGTAATAGCCACATTTAGATTTTTTCATTTCGAACCAAATTAGCTCAAGAATTTTTTCACAACATGAAACGATGGAGCAGCATGTAAAAGCAATTGATTGGGGATTTTAATTACACTTCACATGTACACTGTGTATTATTTTTACACCTATATTTGCATTTTTTTTATTTAATTTGTATTTGCTACTTCTTGGGGTCGCTAAATATATTTTATTTTTCTATTTTCAAATTGGACGACCGACACTGATAATGACTACGACAACGACACCACCAGAAAAAAACTTTCAGACATTCAAACGATTCACTTTTTTTTTCTTCTTGTAAATTTCTTTTGTCACATTTACAACACAATTTTCACGCATAAAATGTGTCGCTTTAATTATAAAATTCACGCATTTATTTAGCACAATATGTATGCAATTATAAAAACAAACTTTTACAAAAAAATTTCTTTGCTTTTGTAAAGTTAAACACAAAAAATCCTTTCTTATTTTAAATTTTTTTGTCGACACACACAAAGTTGTCAAATAAATATCGAGTAGAAGAAAAATAAAACGAAACGATAAAGAAGACGCACAAAAGAAAACTAAAACAACAACAAAAGAAATTTTAAATTTGGCTGTCAGTTTTCAAATAAGCTAATTAGTGGGAATGAAACAGATGATAGTTTTTTGCCATATGTCAAAATTACAGAAATTTTTTTGTGCTCAAGAAAGAGATAAATATATTATATATTCGAAAGCTGCCAGATTTATTTATTTGTCTGACATTGCTAATCGAGGGAAGGTGTCCCTCAATCAGAGGTTCTAAGCATTTTTCTAAAGGTCCCAACAGATGACAGACAAATCTTTTTTCCAATGTTGGCAATCGATACCTTTTCAATACCGTTATCCGTTTCAAAACCCTTTAAATTGAGTACCGGTACCAATACCAATACCGAAACTCAGTTTTGGTATCGGATACCGGTATCCAAAAACCTTTTCCTTCAGTATCGGTACAGGTACCTACAGACGACGCAATATTATGTACAATATTCAATAATATTGAAGGTGTGTGGGTAATATTGACGATTGTACAATGGTAAATAAAAAATCGTACTCCAAATGCCTCACCGAAGTCTCATAAAAATCAAAAAAATCTTTTGGCACCCACATCCTGAATTAAATAAAAATTTCAAAAAATCCATACTTCAAACGCAATGCGAGAGCAAAAGAAAATTATTGATTTTCACGAAATTTTTATGGATTCATTTGGACTCCCAATAGAAACTTTCTGGACCCCTTTTTTATAGTATAGTTTTTTTTGGGATTTTTTCATAAAGGTCCCATAATTCGCGAAAAAAATTGATTGCAATATTTTTGAATGTGTTCTTGTCTAGACTGGGAATACCTATTTTTCCAAGTAGATAACACCAACAAAAAAACTTGGTTGCCTACACTCAACCAAAAATCATTGTATTCCCAAAGAAAATCGTTGTAAATTCAACAGAAATCATTGTTGATTTTGACCCTACAAATATTTATGTTGATTTCAATAAAAATTGTTGTCAGTTTTTGTAAAAGTTGATCAACTCGTTTTTTTGTTAATCAACTCGTATTTTATGTAAATTCAACTCATATTTTTGTTAATATAAGAAATTTTATTATTAAAAAAAAGCTTGTTGTTATTTGTAAATATTCTTTTATTAAGTATAAATCACAATATTTTTTTTATTTCCGGCTTTTTAAGCTGCAATATTTGAAGATTTTCACAAAGATTTTCACACACACTTCGTTTATTCATGTTATTAGCCATTCTCTAATTATCTGATGATACCAAAACAAAATCCTAAAAAAAACAAAAAACGTTTTAATATAGTATGAACACATAAAGTAATCAATGTATTTTATTACTTACCAAATATTTACAGATCAGATCCTATTTTTATTTATTTTTCTAATATTAAATAATTTTATAAGAAACAAACACATTAAATAATTTTATAAGAGACATTTCACATTGCTACCAACTCACTCGTTCACTCGTTATAATAAAAAAAAAACGAACGAACAGGGTTGTTTTTTCTTTTTTGTTTTATCTATTGAATTCTGTAGAAGCCATTGTAATAGTTGAAACAAGTATACTGATTATTCAACGATATCAACATTAATATTTGTTGAATACGGCATTATTCTGTAAAACTTGATCTACAATGGGTTTACTAATTTTTCTACTAAGATATTTCTATGAGTGTATGGAGTCATTTTGACACCCAATAGAAACTTATTGGACCATTTTCAGCTCAAACAAAAAAGAAAGGTAAAAATCTATACGGTAGAGATGGGCACATGAGCAGATTAAAGCGTGATTCACGCGTGATCACGCGTGAGTGTGACTGAATTCAATTTAAATCACGTGATTGTGAATGAGTGTGAGTGGAGAAAAAAATTGCGCGAGTGAGTGTGCGTAAGCAAGATTTTTGCGTGAGTGAGTGTGCGTGAGTTGATTTTTTTGCGTGAGTTTTCGTGATTTATTTACTTTTATACTTCCTTTTGTACGAAAAAAAGCAACAAAAAAATTGGAAAATTTGGCTTAACTTAAGATTTCGTCACCAAAAAAACAAAAAAACGTTTGAAATTTCGCTGAACTTTAAATTTTGCTGAAAATTTTTAAAGATATTTGAAATTTTAGGTTTAGAATTTTTTGTTGGTATTAATAACAGTTTCGTGAGTGTGAGTTAACGTGAGTGTGTGTGAAGCTTGCGTGAGTGCACGTGAGTGTGAGTTGTATTAAATTTACTCACGTGATTGTGAGTGAGTGTGAGTAAAAAATATATGGTCATGAGTGAGTGTGCGTGATTCAAAAATTCCTGTCGTGAGCGTGAGTGAGTGTGAGTCAAAAATCACTCACGCGCCGATCTCTACTATACGGCCTTATATTTATGCACTAAAGATAGGAAAATGTCCAGCAAAAGCGGTCCAGTGCTTTAAAAATTTAGAGCAAAAGACTGAATTTCGGCAACGGTTTTTCGTGAATTTCCGAGATAAAAAAAACACGCTAACTTATGAAAGGCATTCCTGAGGATCCTGAAGCTTGGCATATATATTTGCCGTTCCCCTGGCCTGGTTCGTATTGAATTTCAGCCAAATCGGTCTAGTGGTTCAAAGTTATTAAGAAAACAGTGAATTTCAGATTGGTATTACCTTAAATTCACTTGTTGAAAAAACCGTTTAACCAGCTTTAAAAAAAATTATGAATCAGGAAAATATTTTACAAAGTATTCTTGTCACTAACAAAAATTTTTATACTAAAGGTGTGTTTTTTTCGAGTTTGTTATAAACTTTCCATACAAATTTAAGTAGATATACACACAAAAAAAAATCGAGGTAATATTACCTAAAATTATAGTATAACTTTATCTAAGTGCCAAGATAACATAGAGCCTACAAAGTTTTTAGACAATATTACTTGGAAGCCAAGGTAAATTTTGAGAAATGATATGTTCGAAAAATTAACTATGCTTTTAGGAAACATTCCAAAAAAACTTTGTAAACTTTACAAAGCTTAGCTGAGTAAAAATTTATATATAAACTTTGGTAATTTATCTAAATTATTTTGTAAATAAGCTGACTATAAATTATTCTACCCTGAAATTAATAAAATTAAAATATAATTGATTTTATTATGTTTTTATTTATAAATAATATTTTATATCATGAATTACAATTGTTTTGTATCAGTTATTCTCAAAAATACATTATTATTGAAGTTACTAACGCAAATTTATATAGGAATATTACTAAACCTAATTACGACTAAATATTTTACATATAAAAATTACACCGTTCAACAAAGTAAGGGTGAGCGTATTTGTAGATGACTTCAGTAAAAATTAATAGTGGATCTTTAAAACTTAATAGTGCTTCTTTTATTTTTCATATTTGGTAATCAAAGTCCATGTCCTCCTAAAATTAAAAAAAGAGAAGTAAATAGTTGCATCCAAGAAAAGAAAATACATTTGCATATTTTTACTGATTTTTTTCTTATTAAATAAATTGTTAAGTTGCGAACATTTGCAAATATGAGAAATTTTTGTATAGAAAAATTTTTAGATTCTGATGCATTATTTCTATAGAAAAATTCACAGATTCTGAAACATTTTTTATAAAGAAAAATTCTCTTATTCTGGGATATTTATTGTATAGAAAAATACTCAGATTCTGAGACATTTTTTCTATAGAAAAATACTCAGATTCCGAGACATTTTTTCTAAAGAAAAATTCTCTAATTCTGGGATATTTTTTCTATAGAAAAATACTCAGATTCTGAGACATTTTTTCTATAGAAAAATACTCAGATTCTGAGACATTTTTTCTATAGAAAAATACTTAGATTGTGAGACATTTTTTTTTAAAGAAAAATACTCAGAATCTGAGACATTTTTTTTTTAAAGAAAAATAATCAGAATCTGACACATTTTTCCAATAGAAAAATACTCAGATTCTGAGACATTTTTTCTATAGAAAAATACTCAGATTCTGAGACATTTTTTCTATAGAAAAATTCTCCAAGTGTGAGACATTTTTTCTACAGAAAAGATCACAAATTCTGAGACATTTTTTCTATACAAAAATTCTCAGATTCTGTAACATTTTTTCTATAGAAAAATTTTCAGATTCTGAGACATTTTTTTTACAGAAAAATTCTCAAATTCTGAGACATTTTTCTATAGAATAATTCTCAGATTCTGAGACATTTTTTCTACAGCAAAATTCCAGATTCTCAGTCATTTTTTCTAAAGAAAAATTCTCAGATTGTGAGACATTTTTTCTATAGAAAAATTCTCAGATTCTGAGACATTTTTCCTATAGAAAAAGTCTCAGATTCTGAGACATTTTTCCTATAGAAAAAGTCTCAGATTCTGAAACATTTTTCCAATAGAAAATGTTTTTCCAATAGAAACATTTTTTCTATAGAAAAATTCTCGGATTCTGAGACATTTTTTCTATAGAAAAATTCTCAGGTTCTGAGAAATTTTTTCTATAGAAAAATTTTCGGATTCTGAGACATTTTTTCTATAGAAAAAGTCTCAGATTCTGAGACATTTTTCCTATAGAAAAAGTCTCAGATTCTGAGACATTTTTCCAATAGAAAATGTTTTTCCAATAGAAACATTTTTTCCATAGAAAAATTCTCGGATTCTGAGACATTTTTTCTAGAGAAAAATTCTCAGGTTCTGAGACATTTTTTCTATAGAAAAATTCTCGGACTCTGAGACATTTTTTCTATAGAAAAATTCTCAGGTTCTGAGACATTTTTTCTATAGAAAAATTCACAGATTCTGAGACTTTTTTCTATAGAAAAATTCTCAGATTCTGAGACATTTTTTCTATAGAAAAATTCTCAGATTCTGAGACATTTTTTCTATAGAAAAATTCTCAGATTCTGAGACATTTTTTCTATAGAAAAATTCTCAGATTCTGGGACATTTTTTCTATAGAAAAATTCTCAGATTCTGAGACATTTTTTCTATAGAAAAATGTCTCAGAATCTAAGTATTCTGAGAAATTGTTTACAGAAAAATTCTCAGGTTCTAAGATATTTTTCTTCAGAAAAATTCTCAGATTCTAGAAAAATTTGTTTGTAGAAAAATTCTCAGATTTTGAGACATTTTTTTCTATAAAAAAATTCTTAGGTTCTGAGACATTTATTTTATAGAAAAATTCTCGGATTCTGAAACATTTTTTCTAATGAAATTTCTCAGATTCTGACTTTTTTTCTACAGAAAAATTCTCAGATTCTGAGACATTTTTTTTATAGAAAAATTCCCAAATTCTAAGACATTTTTTTTGTAGAAAAATTCTCAGATTTGAGACATTTTTTCAATTGAATAATTCACAGATTCTGAGACATTTTTTCTATAGGAAATCCGCAGATTCTGAAATATTTTTTCGCACTTTTTTAAATTTCATAATCACTTACCATAGATATGATTGCGACAATGAAAGGCTATACATGATTTCTCGTTGAATGTAATGTTGACATGTGTATACTTTGAAATGTTGAAAAATTGTATCCTGTTTCGATGGAATGACCCTAAATTATCATGTGTGGTCGTGATTTTAACAATATATACCGCTGACGGGGTCGATGGAATTGATTGAGATGGTGAATCGGATTAAAATACACCAACACTATTGTCAGGCGAGGAACTTTATACATACATACATTGTTGGCCGTCGTCATATAGGTTGTTGGAATGCACATTAAGAATGGAGTCACTATAGTATAAATGCTTATAATTTCTGAAAATTTAAAAAAATTGAATTAATTTATTATATTTTTTAATTAAATTTTTTGTTTCTTACCTTTTTCTAAAATGAAAATTCACACTGACACTAAAAAAACAAAATAAAAATAAATTCGAAATTTTATATTTTTTCCTTAGTAAATCTTACATGGTTTATTGTTGAAATTGTAAAGTAAAATTATACTGGCTGCATAGGTAATAAGTCGTGGCTTTTAAGTTTCATACAAAAATAATTTACCTAAGCCAGCCTAGATAACATTACCTCGACTTTTTTTTTCTGTGTACACTTGATAAGTAGGGATATTTATATATTCTTAAAAGTTTAGTATTTATAAAAAGTGGTGCCAAATCTTGAAATTTTCGTTTATATCACTTACCAACACTATTTTTTATTTTGAAAAGTCAAAAAAAATAAATAAATTACAAAAATCAGTTTAAAAAATTTTAATTCACTACAAAAAAAATAAATATTACAATTATTTTGTAAATTCTATTAATTTAATATAAATAACTTCAATATAAAATAATAAATAATAAAGGAATACCAAGTGCATTCAACAAAAAAACAAGAGTTGCCAAATTTATAATGTTAAGTAGTGATACCGTTTTTTTACAAGTATTTATAGTTATATATAAAAAACTCGAAAAAAACACGCCTTAAATCAAAAAAAAACTTACACTCGAAAAAAAATTTGCACTCCAAAAATTTTTTTTGGCAATTTTTTAATTTTTTTTTTTTTCAAAAATGACTAAAAAAGTTTTTTACTCAAAATAAAATATTTCTAATCAAAATTGTTAATTTGATTCACGTTAGAAAATTAAATATCAATGTAGAAGGGCATTGTGGAGGGTATTGATGGATTCGTCCAAGTCGAATTTAACTTTACTACTTGTTTTTACAAATTTTTTAAATTTTTTAGAATTTTTTATATTTTTTAGCATTTTTTCGATAATACCGGTACATACCGGTATTGACGTTTCGGTATCGGTAATACCGTAACCGATTCAACTCAAATACCGTAACCGATACCGAAATAAATAAAAAAACGATACCAATACCGATATCGATACCGTTATTCGTTTCGATTGCCAACCTTGCTTTTTTCTGAAAATATTTGCGAACACACATATGAACACATACTATTATGTCAAGTCCGCAAAATAATCCAAAGCTCTCCGAGTAATATTTTTGAAGCTATCGAGTTTTTTAATTCTCATAACCCCAGTTGTCCCCTAAAATCACGTATCTCAAAAACGGAAACAAATTTTGGATCAAAAACCATGAAGACTTTTAAGGAACCCAACTAGTTCTAGGCCCAACGGGGTCTGGACCTATCGGATCCGAACCCAATGGGGTCCTCAAATGTGTATGAACTATGTTGAAATAAGAAAAATTTCAATTAACTAATTTAGGGCAAAACGTTTTTGCTAACTTTACCAAAAAAATTGTGGGTTCAAAATCAGCAAATTTTCTTGTAGGTTTACAAGCTTTTTTTGCTAACATTACAGTTTTTTTTTAGTGTATAGAAACTTTCTGAAGTGAATCCTTCTATAAAACATTTCTGGAAGAAAATTTTTCCATAGAAACTTTCTCAAAGACAATTTTTCTATAGAAAATTTATAAAAGACAGATTTTCTATACACTAAGAAAAAAAAAATCAAATCAAGCAGAAACAATCTCAAATTAAAAAGAAAACAGTGACAAAAGTCAACAAACTTTGTTTTTACTTAATTTGAGAATGTTTATTTTTATTTTTAAAATGGGCGAATAAAAACTAACGTTTTAAAATCAAAGTTGTTTCATTTTCAATTTAAAGTTGAGAAATTATTGATTTGAGGTTGATATATATTTATTTTTATGTTGTTCCATACCATTTTTTTTATTTATTAAAACATTTTTTTTTTTAATTTTAATTTTAAACAATTTATTTAAAATAATAAAGAAATAATATGCAGTTTTGTATAAGATTTGTGATTTGTTTTTTTATGTGAAACCCAGTATATGTAGCCTCGTAAAATAATGAACTATGTAATCAGACTATATGGACTGGGGTAAAAATTTATATTGCTTAAAAATTTTACTATTATACTTAACCTCTTTAAACTTAATTATTTTCCTCTCAGGGAATAGAACTGTAAAGTTAATTTTATAATTCTCATCAATTATTTTTTCCATGACAACGCCCGTAAGCAAAAGAAGCTCCTAAACCAAAAAAGAACAAAACCATTTTAGATAACAAAAAAAAAAACATATTAAACTTTACAACTTACCATTACTTATAGATATTTTCCACAAATTAAATTTTTTACACATACATATATATCTTAGAAATAAAATTATTATTAATTTTAACAAAAATTTCCATTTTTTTTTTTTTTGCAAAAATTACGCAACGACGCAATACATTTTCTGAAAATGAATATGTTCAAATTGATAATGTTTTTATCTTAAAATTTGACATATGATTTCGAAATGTCAATTCACAACTAAAATTAAAATTGTTTAACATCAAATTGAAAATGAAACAATGTTGTTTTTATAATAAAAATTTGAATTGACAATAATTCAAATTTTTAACGATTTTTTATGACAGCATAATAAATTTAAGATTATTCATTTTTAAATTAAGAGGTTCACAACTTTAAAACAAAAATATTTATTTTTAAATCAACACATTTTAGTATTAATAATAAAATTTTTTGAAAATAATGTAGTATTTTTAAATCAAAAATTAAAATTTTTGATTTTTCCTCAGTGTAGAAAATTTCGAATAGACAATTTTTCCATAAAAAATTTCTGAAAGTCAGGTATAGAAATTCTATAGAAATTTTCTAACAGACAATTTTCTATAGAAAATATAGAAACAGACAATTTTTCTATAGAAACTCTCTCAAAGATAATTTTTCTATAAAAAATTTCTCAAAGACAATTTTTTTATAGAAAATTTCTGAGAGACAGTTTTTCTACATAAAATTTCTGAAAGTCAATCGAAAGACAATTTTTCTGTAGAAATTTTCTAAAAGACAATTCTTCTACAGAAAATTTCTAAAAGTCAATTTTTCTATAGAAACTTTCTGAAAGACAATTCTTCTATAGAAAATTTCTGAAAGAAAATTTTTCGATAGAAAATGTCTGGAAAACAATTTTTCTATAGAAAATTTCTGAAAGATAATTTTTCTATAGAAAATTTCTGAAAGATAATTTTTCTATAGAAAATTTCTGAAAGATAATTTTTCTATAGAAAATTTCTGAAAGATAATTTTTCTATAGAAAATTTCTGAAAGATAATTTTTCTATTGAAAATTTTTAAGCGACAATTTTTCTATAGAAAATTTCTGAAAGATAATTTTTCTATAGAAAATTTTTAAACGACAATTTTTCTATAGAAAATTGTTTAAAGACAATTTTTTTATAGAAAACTTCTCAAAGACAATTTTTCTACAGAAAATTTCTCAACGACATTTTTTCTATAGAAAATTTTTCAAAGATAATTCTTTAATAAAAAATTTTTTAAAAATAATTTTTCTATAGAAAATTTTCCAAAGAAAATTATTCTAATAGAACATTTTTTAAAGATAATTTTTCTATAGAAAATCTCACAAAGATAATTTTTCCATAGAAAATTTCTGAAAGGCAATTTTTCTATAAAATATTTCTCAAAGACAATTTTTCTATAGAACATTTCTCAAAGAAAATTTTTCTACAGAAACTTTTTCAAAGAAAATATTTCTATATAGAAAATTTCTGAGAGAAATTTTTCTACAGAAAATTTTGTATAGAAATTTTCTCAAAGACAATTCTTCTCTAGAAAATTTTTGAAAGACAGGTTTTCTATAGAAAATTTCTGAAAGACAATTTTTCCATAAAAAATTTCTCAAAAACAATTTTTCTATAGAAAATTTCTGAAAGACAATTTTTTATAGAAAATTTCTCAACGACAATTTTTCCATAGAAAATTTCTCAATGGCAATTTTTCTATAGAAACTTCCTCAAAAACAATTTTTTCTCTAGAAAATTTCTGAAAGACAGGGTTTATATAGAAAATTTCTGAAAGGCAATTTTTCTATAGAAAATTTTTCAAAGACAATTCTTCTATATAAATTTTCTGGCAGAAAATTTTTCTATAGAAAATTTCTGAAAGACAATTTTTCTAAAAAAAGTGTCAAATTCTGAAACAGTTTTTCTACAGAAAAAATCTCAGATTCTGAGACAATTTTTCTTAGAACAATTTTCAGCTTCTGAACCAACTCTGCGAACCGGTGACCAAGTTCTAGTATTTTTCAATTGTTTTTTATATATTAAACTTTTACCTCGGTTGGAAATTGGGTTATCTAAAATTTGTTTAGGTTTTTAATGGCGCTCAATTTCAATTATAAAGTCTCAATTTCACATGAAATTTTCTCAATTTTGATGTATCTCAATTTTATATTTAATTTCTCTCAATTTTATTTGAAATTTTTTCAATTTCTAAAAAAAGTCTCAAATTCTGAAACAATTTTTCTATAGAAAAAATCTCAGATTCTGAGACAATTTTTCTTAGAAAACAATTTTCAGCTTCTGAACCAACTCTGCAAACCGGTGACCAAGTTCTAGAATTTTCAATTGTTTTTTATATATTAAACTTTTACCTCGGTTGGAAAACTTGAGGCATGATTGGGTTCTCTAAAATTTGTTTAGGTTTTTTATGGCCCTCAATTTCAAATATAAAGTCTCAATTTCATATGAAATTTTCTCAATTTTGATGTATCTCAATTTCATATTTAATTTCTCTCAATTTTATTTGAAATTTTTTCAATTTCATTTGAAATTTTCTCAATTTCATACAAAACTTTCTCAATTGCAGATAAAATTTTCTCAATTTAAAATGAAGTTTTCTGAATTTCAAATGAAAAATCTCAATTTCATTTGAAATTTTCTCAATTTTATGGAAAGGCCTGCCCATTTTCATTTGAAATTTTCTCATTTTCAAAAAAAAAATTAATATGAAAATTCTCAATTTCATATGGATTTTACCAATTTCAAATGAAAATTTTCAATTTCATATGAAATTTTCTGAATTTCAAATACAAGTTCTCAATTTCATTTGGAATTTTCTCAATTTCAATTAAAAATGGTGTAGTTCGTCATATTTTTTATAAAAAGACTAATGGTTCAATCTGACCATAGTTTTTTTTTGCGTGTGTGTAAAAATATGAATGCGAATTTGGTATTATGTAATGGTCATCCTTCTCCTACAAGCAACTAAGTAAAAAGTACTAAAAATAGTACTATTTATAACAACATTGAAGCTGACAAACAGTTTTTTGAGTTTTTTGCAAATAATCATCGGTGTTTTTGTTTAGCGGCAGCAAATTTCAGCAAAAGAATTTGGAAAATTTAATTTTTAGTTTTTTATACATTTCTAAATAAATAAAATATGTCACGTTACGATCGCGCTGTTACTATTTTTTCTCCAGATGGTCATTTATTGCAAGTAGAATATGCACAGGAGGCAGTGCGAAAAGGATCTACGGCGGTAAGAAAAACTTAACCTCGTTTTAATGGTGGTAAGGTAAAAACTTATAAAATGTCTACAATTTGTTTATTCCCATTAAAAGGTGGGTGTCCGTGGTACCAATTGCGTAGTATTGGGTGTTGAAAAGAAGTCGGTGGCGAAATTACAGGAAGAACGTACAGTTAGAAAAATCTGTCTGTTGGATCACCATGTTGTCATGGCCTTTGCTGGTCTCACTGCCGATGCTCGCATTTTGATAAATCGTGCCCAGGTGGAATGTCAAAGTCATAAATTAAATGTAGAAGATCCCGTGACATTGGAATACATTACCAGGTAGGCCAGTCGCAACTAGTCGGCTGCATATTAATAAATCAGTTTTTTATAAATTTCCCATTTTTTTTGTCCAGATATATTGCTCAACTTAAACAAAAGTATACACAGAGTAATGGTCGTCGTCCATTTGGTATTTCTTGTCTTATTGGTGGTTTCGATGATGATGGTACACCACATCTTTATCAAACTGAACCCTCTGGCATTTACTACGAATGGAAAGCTAATGCCACCGGCCGTTCCGCCAAAACAGTAAGAGAATTCCTTGAAAAACACTTTAAAGATGAAGAAGTTGAAACGGAAAATGGTGCCGTTAAATTGGCCATTAAAGCATTACTGGAAGTAGCTCAATCGGGCCAAAAGAATTTAGAAATTGCCGTGATGGAAAAAGGTAAACCCTTAAAAATGCTTGATGTTCAGACAATTGAGAAATATGTGGCGGTTATCGAAAAGGAAAAGGAGGAAGAAGCTGAAAAGAAAAAGCAAAAGAAATAAACTTTGATAGTTTAAGTTGCTAATGAAGTCCCACTCTTATTTTTGTCATCATAATATTTAACGCCACCATCCTGTGAAACACATGGGTTTTTTTTTCTATTCTATTATTTAAATGGTTTAGTTTTTAAATTTTTAGCTTTTCTAAATGTGGAAATAAAACAAAAACAAAAAAAAAAACTTTTAAATGGAAAAAGAAGAAAATAAAAATATAACGTTATTTGGAGATTTTAGTAATAAACAACACTGAAAATTCAGAAAAGATTTTTTAAATTTAGTATTTGAGATTAACCAATCGGTAGTTATCAAACCCACTTAACTTTAACAAGATTTAAGTACTTTTTTTCTTTAATCACCTGAAACTAAATGTAGGACTCTGAACTTTTTCTAAATTACTAAAAATGTTTTATTTGTTAAACAATAACACAAAAAACCTGTGAAAATTTAGTTTTTTAAAGGTTGGTTTAGTCTTTCAATGGCGAACTTTTTTCGCCCTATTCCGATTCTGTCCATTTTCGAACCCAATCAGCCTATGATTAAAAGAAATATTCGTGCCAAACTTCAAGAGTATATCTCTTTTGTTTGAACTGCGTCGTGCTTTCCACAGACAGTCAAACATCGCCAGAATTACTTAAAATCGACCAAGGATCAATAATATTATATCCTTTATGGGGTCCTACACCGATATTTCGAGGCGTTGCACACGGAATGAAAAAGGTTTGCAAGGTATAAAAAATCCCAACAGACCTGATTCCAAAGCAGACTTATCAAAAACACTTTTTTTGTAGAAAACTTTTAAAATTTTGTTAAACCCCAAATTTCTCAAATTTTCAGATCTCAAATTCTGAGATATTTTTCCTATAGAAAAATTCTCAGATTCTGAGATATTTTTCCTACAGAAAAAATCTCAGATTCTGAGATATTTTTCCAATAGAAACATTAACAGATTCTGAAATATTTTTTCTATAGAAAAATTCTCAGCTTCCAAAAAAAATATTTTTGTTCTGAATATTTTGCCATCAAAAAGTAATTTTCGTGAAAATGGAAGATAGAGGGTTTTGAATATAGGCCCTCGATATACTATATTATTTATGGGGTCCTGTATAGATATTTCGAACGTTACACACGTAATGACAAAATGATTGAAAGATATTAAAAAGGCCAACAGATTTGAATCTAAAGCAGACATTTCTCTTGAAGGATATTTTTCAGATTCTGTTAAATCCCTCTCAAACTCTCAGACATTTCCTATAGAAAAACTTGAATTCCAAGACTTATTTCTACATTAAACTTCTAAGATCCTGAGAACAAAAATAAGATACTAGAAATGACATGTTTTCTATAGAGATTTAAATCATTCTGTCTAGACATTTTAATCATTCATATTAGAGATGGGCGCTGGTCACGTGATTTGCGTGATTCACGCGTGAGTGTGAGTGATTTTCATTTCAATCACGTGATTGTGAGTGAGCGTAAGTTGAAAAAAAATCTGAGTGTGTGATTAGTGAGTGAGTCATTTATTTCTTGCGTGAGTTTGCGTGATTAGATTTTTTAATTTCCCATTTTTTTTTTTTTTTTGTTTGGTAAGAGAATTTTATTGCGTGAGTTTTTTTGGCGTGACTCACGCGTGAGAGTGATTGAATCTGGCGTGAGTCACGCGTGAGCGAGAGTTAGTTTTTTATTACTCACGTGAATGGTGAGTGAGCGTGAGTAAAAAAGAAAATTGCGTGAGTGATTCGATTATTTTTTGCGTGAGCGTGAGTGAGTGTGAGTCAAAATCCACTCACTCTCTAATTCATATTATGATGATTTTTTTCCTTCAGAATGATACTCAGAATATCAAATATTTTTTTTATAAAAAAAATGTCTCAAAAACTGGGAACTCCAAAAATCTAAAATATTTTTCTAATAGAACAATTCTCAGATTCTGAGATATTTTTCTTGAGAAAAATTTTAAGATTTTGAGATATTTTTCCCATAGAAAAATTCTCAGATTCTGAGATATTTTTTCTATAGAAAAGTTTTTTCTATAGAAGAATTCTCAGATTCTGAGATATTTTTCCTATAGAACAATTTTCCGATTCTGAGGTATTTTTCCTATAGAAAAACTCTCAGATTCTGAAATATTTTTCCAGTAGAAAAATTCTTAGATTCTAAGATATTTTTCCTATAGAAAAATTCGCAGATTCTGAAATATTTTTCCTATAGAAAAATTCTCAGATTTTGAGAATTTTTTCCTATAGAAAACTTCTCAGATTCTGAAATATTTTTCCAGTAGAAAAATTCTTAGATTCTAAGATATTTTTCCTATAGAAAAATTCTCAGATTCTGAAATATTTTTCCAATAGAAAATTTCTAAGATTCTAAGTTACATTTTCTATAAAAAGTTCTCCAATTCTGAGATATTTTTTCTATAGAAAAATTCTTAGATTCTAAAATATTTTTCCTAAAGAAAAATGTTCAGATTCTAAGATATTTTTTCTGTAGAAAAATTCGGAGTTTCTGAGATATTTTTCCTATAGAACAATTCTGAGATACTTTTCCTATAGAAAAATTCACAGATTCTGAAATATTTTTTTTATAGAAAAATTCTTAGCTTCTAGATATTTTTTCTATAGAAAAATTCTCAGATTCTGAGATATTTTTCCTATAGAAAAATTCACAGATTCTGAGATATTTTGCCTATAGAAAAATTCTCTTCTGAGATATTTTTCCTATAATAAAATTCTCAGATTCTTAAATATTTTTCTAATCGAAAAATTCTCTGAAACATTTTTCCTATAGAGTTCTTAGATTCTGAGATATTTTTCCTATAGAAAAATTATCAGATTATAAGATATTTTTCCTACAGAAAAATTCGAAGATTCTAAGATATTTTTCCTATAGATAAATTCTCTGATTCGAAAATATTTTTCCTTAAGAAAAATTTTCAGATTCTAAGATATTTTTTCTGTAGAAAAATACTCAGTTTCTGAGATATTTTTCTTATAGAACAATTCTGAGATATTTTTTCTATAGAAAAATTCACAGATTCTGAAATATTTTTTCTATAGAAAAATTTTTAGCTTCTAGATATTTTTCCTATAGAAAAATTTACAGATTTTGAGATATTTTTATACCCTCCACTCTAGTGATAGAGGTATATATAAGTTTGTTATTCCGTTTGTAACTCATCGAAATATTGGTCTGGGACCCCATAAAGTATATATATTCATGATGCCCGATCGATTTTAAGACATTCTAGCGATGTCCGTCTGTCTGTCTGTGGAAAATGCTATCACGGACAAAATATTGCACAGAGATGACTGAAACTTAACATATTATTGGAAGTTCTCCCGAGAACATAGGCGTAGAAACGGGGGGGCTGGGGTGGGCAAAGCCCACCCTAGACTCGATTTAGCCCACCCCAGACATTTTTGCATTTAGCCCACCCCAGACAAATTTCCTTTTTTTTAATTATTTTAACTTGGATATGCTTAAATTTAAACCCAAAATTGTCAGGAATATTTATTAAAAATTTTACAAGTAGCAATAAGCCTTCCTATTAGTTCTGCTAGTTGTGAAAGAAGTTTCTAAGCTATGCGTTGAATAAAAACATGGTTACGAAGTGCAATGCTTCAGGAACGATTTTCAAATTTAGAAGTTTTAAATATTAAAAATGAAAAAAGAGAAGTATAACGTTTTATTAACTCTTTCCATTATAAATTTATTTTAGGCTTCTGTTCTGTCTTTCACAACTTTTCAATTCACATGAAAATTTCCGAATCACATGAAATCAAGTTTAGTGTTTTGTTGATTACGTTTTCATTCGAAGTTGAAATCGAATAATTTAAATATAAAAAATTATATGGAAAAAAGTGCATTCGTTTTACTTTCACAAAATTTTATTTATGTAAAACAAAACGAAAAAAAAATTCGGATGTGAAATCTAGAACACCAAAAAAATTCGGAAATGTTCACTTTCACATTTTTTATGTGAATTACTTTTTTTGGAACAGCGGCCTTAATATACTAATTACACTACTCTACAAAAATCAACTTTTTTTGCACTAAGAACGCCTTCTAGAGATATAGGGATTTTCACTTTCTATGGACCAAGCCCTCAAAACCGACAAATTTTTTTATATTTGAAAATTTTATGTAAAAGATATTCATAATTTTTTTTATTCAATTTCCCAATAAAATTATCTAACTTTTTCAAGAAATCCGGACTCAGTGCGATCAGGGATATCATCAGGATATTATAAGGAAGTTCAAGATGTTATTTTCATGGTTACATCCTTATAAGTATCAGTATTTTGCAATAAATATCCAATAAAAAGAACCTGGGGTTAAAATCCAAAATCAATTAAGTATATCCAGAAATATTTGCAAAAGAAATCAGAGTTTTCAACTAAATTGGCATGGTTTTTTCATAAATTTTTTCGTACCAATTTTTATGATTTTTTTTTTGGTAAAATTAAAAAAAAAAAGAAAGATTAAAACACATTTCCCAAACATGTTTGCCTCCTAAACACTAATCTATCATCTGACAAATTGTATCAAATCGCCTTCTCGAGATATAGACATTTTTAATCTTTGTGGACCAAGTTCAAATAAAAAAAATATTAATTTTAACATACACTTTTTCAATATTAAAAAAAAATCGGTTTTGAGGGCTTTTCTGATGACATTTTCGTGTTTAGGAGGCCAAAATACTTTAGAAAATGTATTCAATATGTCTGTGCAAAAACCTTGTAGAGAAGTGTTATTTTTTATATATTTTTAACGAAAATAGTAGTTAACTTTAGTTTTTTTAAATATTTTTTTGTGATTTCTTGTTATATGTTTTTTAGTTTTAATATTTTTTTTTTTAAAAAAGTTTTTTTTTGTGAAGGGGGGGGCTTTGCCCACCCCAGAATAATGGTCTAGCTACACGCAAAAAAAAAATCTGTGTAAGATTGAGCAATCCTACTTGGTAAAACTTTTTTCATACCAAAAAAAAATTTTTAACAAATTTTTGCTAAAATTATGCTTGTCGATGTTAAAGTGACATAATTCATTTTTTATGTAAAATAACCAAGTAGCTTGCACAATAACGCAAATTAATTGTACAAAAATTTATCGAAGAAAACAACAAAAAAAAACAAATACAGACCGCCATTTTCATTTTGTATTTTTGTGTGCGTTGTTCGTTTATTTTTTGTGTTATAAAAACGTAAAAAGGAAATTGATAAATAAAATTAAAATGAATTAATAAATAAAAATAAATAAATAATTTGTTTTTTAAAAGATAAATAAATGTAGGATAAAAGAATGCTAAAGTTAATTTTGCTTTCATCACTTAAAACACCATTCATTAAGAAAAACCAATGGAGTCCCAGACGTACAGTGACGAGCAAAAGTGTAACAGGGTTCACATTGCTAAGATAATCTGCTCTATATTTTAAACTACACAAGATAAAGTATTGAAGTTTTTTGATAATTTTATTAGTTAATTGATCAGAATTTATAAACATTATCGAAATATGCTGTAAAATTTTTTATAAAAAAAATATAGTAAAAATTCCATAAAAAGGCAAGTGTTACATTATTGCACTCATGATTTTTCTACATAAATCTTTAGGACAACTTTTATATTTCGCTCATATAGACCCGGATTTTGCAATTTTTTTATAAAACTTAATAAATAACATAAAAATAATTCATTTGTTAAAAAGAAATTTTGGGTAAACATTATTTTTAACTCAAAAGTCCGTCCTTTTTACGTTTTTTGGGGAACCACGGATATTTATCAAGCTAAGAATTTGCAGAAATTATTTTTTTTGAATGGTGTTTATATCAGGCGATAATAGAGACCATTTATAAAAAATTTCGTAAATGGATTGTTGCTTTTGCAGTTAGTAAAAAAAAAGTTATTGTGTACTGGGGTTGGGTTTCTGGAGGAATTTCAAATATTTTTGCCGATATTCGACATTTTTCGGCTGAATAAAGGCCAATTTTGCCTCAAGAAGTGTTTTCTTAATTCAGCCGTAAATAAATCAACAAGTTATATCACCAGTTGATCATAAATTTTGTTAAGAATGGGTTTATGCCATTTAAAACCACTATCACATTTCGTGGTTTTGGACATTATCCTCGGGGTAGTGCCATAGTTTCAAATTATCGAATCAGAACGCAATCTTTGGAGTTAATTTTTTCAGAAAGAACAAAAATAAATAATGTTTAATAAATAAAAGTCTTTTGCTGCTCTTATCATTGGACGAAATTCACTAATTCAATTTAGGTACCCCAAACAATAATTTTAAATAGGGATTTAATAATAACTACATTCTTTATAACAATATTGTCAATCTACTGATGATTTTAATTGACGATATATTTAAGACCGAATATAGAAAAAACATCATCGGCCAGAATTGGCTCGTATTCATCCGAAAAATGTTGAATATCTGCAAAAATATTTGAAATTCCGCCAAAAACCCAAATTGAGTACCCAATAAAAAAATTGTATTAATTGCAAAATAAACAAACCACTTATGAATTTGATTATAAATGGGCTTTACTATCGCCGGATATAAACGCCATTCCAAAAAAATAATGTCTGTATATTCTAAGCTTGAGTAATACGTGTGGCTCTCCTAAAATCGTTAAAAGGACGGACTTTTGAGTTAAAAAAAATGTTTAGCCAAAATTTATTTTCAACAAATGAATTATTTTTATGTTATTTATTAAGAATAATCGTTCAACTGTTGACGAGTGTGGACGTGTTTTATTTTAACTCCGTGCTATAAATTGAATTACTAAAATTGTTCGTAATAGGTTTGTTCGTAATAGGTATTTTTGTGATATTTTCATTACCACATCAAGGAAAATGAAAATATGGACACAAATGATACCGATTTAGTTCGAGGCTCTGCCTCACCGACTGGTGCTGGTCCTAGCACTGGTCTTAGGGTTGCGACCTTGAAGTCCGGCCTTGATTCTGGTAGGTGTGCTCAGCCTAATATTGGTGGTAAAAAGAAAAAGAAACTTAAGCCATCAAAGGTCAGGCACAACCAGAGAAGGCTTTGTTTGAAAATAATTAACAGACTAAGCCAACTCGATGGAACGAAGCTCTCCGAACGTGAGAAGGCGTCGCTATCATGGGCGAAGGGAGTCATTGAAGAACAGGACAAACTTTCGGCAATGCGCGCATCTGACAAACAGAGCGCTGTTTCGGCCTCGTCATCGAAGTCTGGTAAAAGGTTGCGCTCGCCCGACGAGAAACCTTTACCTAAAAGATCTAAGGTGACCGGCAACGTCTGGACTCAGTCTTTTAGTGAAGTGGTGAAAGGTAACTTCGTTAGGGCTGTGATAAACAGGCAAAATGGGGATTGTAGTATTCCAAGGGACAAGTGGAGTTTAGTTGAAACTAAACTAAATGAAATCTACTATAGGCTTCTTGAGAGTATGCCTGATTTTCTCCCTACTACTGTCAACGCAGGTTGGTATCAGGGGCGAGTAAAACTCGTTGCTTTTGGAAACGAAAGATCCGCAGCCGTGTTTAAGGTTGCCATTAGCCAAGTGGGAGAGTTATGGCCTGGAGCCAGACTGGACGTTGTGGAAAAACATGATATCCCCTCGCAACCCAGAGCTCATGCATGGATCCCAATGGCTACAAGTGACACTGCGGTGATTCTAAAGATGATAAAAGTCTGCAATCCTGACCTTCCAACTCAGAATTGGCAAATTGCCAGATTGGGTGAGATGGAGGGCGCTCGTCGTCAAGCAGTGGTCTTGGTTAATGAGGAATCGCTTCCGCTTTTAGCCAGGACTGACGGCATTATTAGATTTGGCTTTTTTCATATAAGAGTCAATGTCTACAAGGGCGACCAGAAGCCTATTTTGGAAGCAGACAAGCCAGTGGCAGAGTCGGCTGGGGAGGAGAATCTGGAAAAGGTTGATATTCAGCTGACCGATTCTAGGCTGATGGGAGATGCATCTGGCATTTTCGTAACCGAATCTGGCAACGAATGCGACCTCTGTGATGGCACGGAGGATAAAGCTGATGCCACTATGGGTGACATTCAGGACGAGGCCCATGCAGTGAGGAATTCGGAGAGTTCTGTTGCCTCCGATTCAGAACAGATGGGACACATATCTGGCTTATTCGAAACCGAATCTGGGGACGAATGCGACCTCTATGATAACACGGAGGATGAAGCCAATAACACGGTGGTGGAAAGGATGGTGGAAAAAAAGCAAGATGTTGCGGTTCCTACAAATAAACCTCCATCACTGTAAGGCAGCCTCAGCTGCACTATTGCTGCGCCTGACGACAGGAGCAGTTGACTTGGTTTTTATCCAAGAGCCCTGGGTGCGGGGTGGCAGGGTTTGCGGATTGAAGACCCCTGGGTTTAAGTTGATGGTTGCCAAAGGTGAGGGCTCACCAAGAGCCTGCATCTTGGCGAAAAATGGCTTAAATATATTCTTTTTATCAACTTTTAGTGATATGGATGTTACAGCGGCTAGCTTAGAGCTTCATGGGAAATCTATTTGGCTCGCCTCTGCGTATTTTCCTAATCCGGGGCCAATACCCCCGGAGAAGGTTGGCGGTCTGATTCGGGAGTCTGAATCTAGGGGACACCAGTTACTAGTGTGCTGTGATGCTAATGCACATCATTCGATATGGGGTAGTACAGACACAAATGATAGAGGCGAATCACTTTTGGAGTTTTTGTTAAGCACTAACCTGTATATTTGTAACAAGGGTAGTGAACCAACTTTCGTTACAAGTACGCGGCAAGAGGTTCTTGACGTAACACTTGTATCAGATACATTGTCTGATAGAATTGATGACTGGAGAGTTTTGGAAGAGCATTCTTTCTCAGATCATCGGTACATTGAGTTTTTACTCAGGGAGCGTGCCCCGGTTGAGACAGTCTCTAGAAATCTGAGAAGAACAAACTGGGTGAAATATAGGGAGACTTTTTCTTTGCTTTTGGATGAAGTACCCCTATCTGAACCGCATAGTTTAGCGGAAATTGACTGTCTGGTTGACCATATAACAAATGTTTGTAATAGGTGCCTGGATGCGTCTTGCCCTTCTGCAAAGCCTAGAGGGAAAAAAAAGCCGCCTTGGTGGTCAAATGAGTTGCAGACGAGCAGAGATTCCTGCAGAAAGCTCTTTAATAAGGCTAAATTTTCAAGAGCGGACGAGGACTGGTCTGCATACAGGCTGCAACTTAAGAGTTATAAAAAGATGATCAGAAATGCCAAATGTGATTCTTGGAAAAACTTCTGTGGAAACATAGAAGACGTTTCTGAGGCATCCAGGCTGCGCAAGGTTCTGGCTTCTTCTCCTTGCACCCTAGGATACCTGAAAGATCCTAATGGGGTGTGGTCTTCCTCCAGTGGAGAGTCGCTGGATCTCCTTTTAAACACGCATTTTCCGGGCAATTCCATGACGCCGTTTCAAGCTTTGGAACGTTCTGACGCCCAAGCATCTGAAATTGCTTCGGAAATAATAAATATGCCAACATTAATCTGGGCGATAAAAAGCTTCAGGCCCTATAAATCTCCGGGACCTGATGGTATAATCCCGGCTGAGTTGCAGCAAGTGTTGGACTATATAGCCCCGTTGCTGTATAATCTATACACAGCATGCATCAACTGGTCGTATATTCCTTTAAAATGGAGGGATACCAGAGTCGTATTTATCCCGAAGGCTGGGAAAAGTTCCCACACAGCTCCGAAGGATTTCAGACCAATTAGTCTGTCTTCTTTTTTGTTAAAGACAATGGAACGAATGATAGACTCATATTTGCGTAGAGTGATTGACCCGAGGTTGCTTTCGACAAAGCAACATGCATACAGCAAGGGACGATCAACGGAAACAGCTCTTCATGAGCTCGTTGGTACCATCGAGAGATCGCTTTCGGTAAAGGAGTACACTATGGTGGCCTTTCTTGATATTGAGGGGGCTTTTAATAATGTCATTCCAGAATCGATAATATTGGCATTGTCTGGTCTGGGAGTAAAGCGTGAAATCGTTTTAATGGTGGAAAACCTACTTGCCAATAGACGTATAACGTCTGAATTGGGAGCGTCCGTCATATCTCGATTTGTCAATAGGGGCACACCACAAGGAGGTGTTCTTTCGCCGCTTCTTTGGAACCTGGCACTGAATTCAATGCTACTATCTCTAGAAGCACGTGGTTGTCATGTTATCGCATATGCTGACGATGTCGCGATAGCGGTAAAGGGGAAGCATCTGCCAACATTGCGGGACATTCTTCAGGGTTCTCTGAAAGATCTGTCTAAATGGGCAAGAGACTGTGGCCTAGGAGTTAATCCTAGTAAAACAGAGCTTGTTTTGTTTACAAGGAAAAATAAGATTCCTGCTTTTGATCCTATTTCTCTGGACGGTACTGAAATCACCTTCTCAGATGGAGCCAAGTATCTTGGAGTATTTCTAGATAGGAAGCTGAATTTCAGGCGTAATATTGAGGAACGGGTGAGAAAAGCAACGATTGCTTTGTATTCCTGTAAAAGGGCCATTGGAAAACGATGGGGTTTTAGCCCTCAAGTCGTTCATTGGATCTATACAGCAGTGGTGCGTCCAATTTTGCTGTATGGAATCATTGTCTGGTGGCCTGCTTTGGAAACAAAAGCGAACTTTGTCTTTATCACGAAGGTACAGAGAATGGCGTCAATGTGCATCACTGGTGCTCTTCGTACTACACCTACGGCTGCATTAGAAATCCTCCTTCACCTGATACCCTTGGACATATTGGGTAGGCAGTATGCGGCTGCGTCGGCAATTCGACTTAATAGCACGCTGCAATGGAGGAGCAGTGATTGTGGCCATAGCGCAATCTTGAAAAAGATAACAATACCACAAAATGTGGACTGTGCTCCCTCTTTGAGCCTCTTTGAGCGCCACTTTACCACTATGATACCATCCAGGGAGTCTTGGATGGGGGATACTCCGGGTAGTGGAGCTACCATAAATTTTTACACAGATGGATCGAGGCTGCACGAACAAGTGGGCTTTGGAGTCTATTCGGAAGAGCTTGGGTTGAGCCTGGCTCGTAGATTGCCAGATCATTGCAGTGTTTACCAGGCAGAGATGCTGGCAATAAAAGAAGTGGCTGACTGGTTGAGCTGCAATGTCTTGTCTGCAACCGCAGTCAACATCTATACTGACAGTCAAGCCGCGGTCAAGTCCCTGGATTCAATGTTTCTGAAAACAAGATCTGCCCTTAACTGCCGCACGTCTTTAAATGAGATGGCCAAGCAGTTTAACATACGACTCATATGGGTCCCAGGGCACAGAGACATTCCAGGGAATTGCAAAGCCGATGAGCTTGCAAGACTAGGAACTACCTTACAGGTTCCAACAGAATTGGAATGTGTTGGTACGCCTCTAGAAACTTGCAAGCAAAACCTACGGCTTTGTTCTGCGACGGAGACTAATCAAAGATGGGCAAATGGATGGACGTGTGAGACAACACGACTGATTTGGCCTTCTCTTAATCAGGGGCGCACAAGTGAGCTGATATCGCTTCCAAGAGGAGAGATTTCAACGGTGGTTTCTATAATTACCGGACACTGTCTTATAGGGAAGCACGCAGAGCGGTTAAATGTGCCGTCGAATGACTTTTGCCGAAGTTGCATGGATGAAGAGGAGTTGGAAACTATCGAACACTTTATTTGCCATTGCCCGGCACTTTCTGGTCAGCGACTTGCTTCACTGGGATCTAGGGAGCTGTACGATCTTTCAGATTTGTCGGATGTCAAAATTCAACATCTAAGGAGTTTCATAAGAAGCTCAAACTGGTTTAACGACAGGGACTAGTAGGGAAACCTATTACGATCCCGTGGTATCACAATGGACCTCAGAGTCTACGTGTGTTGACGTAAAACGTCAGCAGCCACTTACAACCTAACCTAACCTAACCTATATGCGCGAAATATAAAAGTTGTCCTAAAGATTTATGTAGAAAAATCATGAGTGCAATAATGTAACACTTGCCTTTTTATGGAATTTTTACTATATTTTTTTTATAAAAAATTTTACAGCATATTTCGATAATGTTTATAAATTCTGATCAATTAACTAATAAAATTATCAAAAAACTTCAATTCTTTATCTTGTGCAGTTTAAAATATAGAGCAGATTATCTAAGCAATGTGAACCCTGTTACACTTTTGCTCGTCACTGTATGTTTCGATAAATAACAAATGGAATGATAAAATGAGTATACCCGCATTCCGAAGACACCAATAAGGTTTGATAGATTTTTAGTTAAAAATTAGTGTTTGGTAATAATTTTCTTATTTTACAGGGTACTGCTAAATAAATTTTTTAAGCTATGGCGAATCCTTCACTACAATAAAGAGCGTGGACACCAGTCCTGCCTTTAGTTATAAAATTAAAACCTAAAAACGCAAAGGCAAGGGAGTCTAGACCTGTTTTGATGAGTTACAAATGGAATAACATAGTAAGTGTTCCTCCTTACCAAGAGACCAATGGGGTTTACCAATTTTTTAAATTAAAAATTTATGTTTTGTAATAATTTTATATTTTTACAGGATGCTTTTAAATAAATTCGTGAAGCTATAGTGGATCTTTTACTTCAAAAAGGGTCAGTTGGTCGGTGGTAAATTAAATCATACACAACATTTATTATATTAATATGGATTTATTCTGTGAAAATTTTAAATTCAACAAATATACAAATTTTTACAAAAATTTATTGAAAATTTATTTTAGCATAAATGTAGTAATTTTTAGCATTATTTTAAGCCATATTTTCTAATAATTTTGGTATATTTCACCATATCTCTTTTGGTATATTTTACCAAGTTTTTACTTAAATAGCATTAGCATTTTCTTCAAAATTTTTTACATAAGTGTTTTGGCTAAATTACGAAAACTACTTCGTCGGTTGTAGTTTTAGCATATTTTTGGTAAAATTATGCCAGATTTTTGCTCACTCCGACACAGATTTTTTTTTGCGTGTACGCTTATGCCCGAGAAGTTTGGTATAGCATTTGAGCAATATCGGTTCAGCGGTTATGAAGTTATGAACGAAAATGTAAGCACACCTCAAAAATTTCAGTACATTCAACATAACCTAAAAATACAAAATGCTTTAATTCGGCTTCTGGTTGACATATGTGAACATAATTGAACACCAAATGGTATTTAAACAAGTACGAACATATTTTTTGACAAAAAAAGAAAAAAAATCGCGGATTTTTTTTTTTACCAAAATTTTTTTTCGCGGAAATTTTTTTTTCAATTTTTTTTTTTTTTTTTTCAAAAGTAATTTCCTTTTAAATAAAGTTTTTTGCAATAAAATTTTTGAAATTGTGGAGGGTATCACTACATTCGGCAAGGCCGAATTTAACATTTTTACTTGTTTCTATATAAAATCCTCAGATTCTGAGATATTTTTCCTATAATAAAATTCTCAGATTCTTAAATATTTTTCTTATTGAAAAATTCTCAGAGTCTGAGATATTTTTCTTATAGAAAAATTCTCAGATTCTAAGATACATTTCCTATAGAAAACTTCTCAGATTCTGAGATATTTTTCCTATAGCAAAATTCTCATATTCTGAGATATTTTTCTAACAAAAAATTTAAATCTTCTGTAATTTTTTAATAAAAATTTTAATCTTCTGTAAAATTTTTCACTGGTTTCAAAAACAAAATATTTCTCATAAAAAAAAAATAAAAAAAAAATTTACCCGCTAGCAGAGCAAGGTTTCGATCCTCGGACCTCTGGGTTATGGGCCCAGCACGCTTCCACTGCGCCACTCTGCTTGTTGTTAACATTTTGCCAAAATATAGTTATAACTGCAAACAACAACAACAACTCTTAAAATACACATCGTGCATGTGTGTTTAGTTTACCAAAGTGGTGGTTGATTTGTTATCGCCTTTTTGAAATCACATGCAATACGTGTTTTTGTTATTGATGTTCAAGTTATTTATAGAAAAAATACTTGTTTTTAAACACATTTACATTCTCTGGGTTTAAACAGCAAACTAAAACGTTTTGAATTTAAAATTATTTCATTTAAATTAAAGTTTTTTTTTTACTTGAAGAAATTTTTTATCCTTGTACATATTTTTCTGCTTCTACATGATTTTTTTGACCTTAAACATGTAAAATTTATTACTTTTATTTCTAGTTTTCTTTTACAAATTTTTTATTTGTTATTAAAACAAGTCACGTTTACATTTTTATGTAGGAAAAAAAAATCCAAAAAGAACAAATATGTTTTTGCTAACCTGTGTAGTAGGTAATATATGTTAGGAGCTTTATATTCAGCCACTTTTATACCCTTCCTTGTTTTTTAAATAAACTTAACAAAATTTGTTTTTATTCAAAAATATGTCTCAGATTTTTTATAAAAATCTGAGAATTTCTTTTATAGAAAATTTTATTGTGAATCTGTTTTCAATAAAAAAAATTCTTTCGGAAAAATTTTTTTTAAAAATTTTTTTTAAAAATTTTTTGTTTGTCAAAACTATAATCTTTTACCAATTTTTTTTTTCAGGAAACGTTTCACCAAATTTTGTTTTTAATGATTTTTCAAACCGAATTTCTATTTTCAACTGAAGTTCCCATCAAAAACCAAAAATATGAGTAAGTAGATACATAAATATAATAAATTTCAATTGTCATTTCTCAAACGTGGCGATGTCATTGGAGGTAACAACCCATCAACATTTTTTGAAATCGTTGCTTTGTCAACGGATTTGAGAATACATACATTCCTCAGTAATAATACTCCTACAAAAAAATCTCAGATTCTGAGACATTATTTCTATAGAAAAAGTTGCAGATTCTAAAAAATTTCAGATTCTAAGAAATTCTATAAAAAAAATCTGAGACTTTTTCAATAGAAAAAATGTAATTTTTTAGACAAAGTCTCAGATTCTGAGACATTTTTCCGATTAAAAAAAGTTTTAGATTCTGAAACATTTTTCCAAAAGAAAAAGTCTCAGATTCTGAAACATTTTTCCAAAAGAAAAAGTCTCAGATTCTGAGACATTTTCCTATAGAAAGGTCTCAGATTCATAGACATTTTTCTATTGAAAAAGTCTCAGATTCTGAGACATTTTTCCTATAGAAAAATCTCATATTCTAAAACATTTTTACTATTGAAAAAGTCTCCGGTTCTGAAACTTTTCTCAGAAAAAGAAATATTTCGTGATAAATTAAAAAAAAGTATGACACCTTCGTATGGCAAAATTTGTTTTCTCCGATTTTCAAAGTCTGGGCATTTTTTATTCTAAAAAATCTATATCCCTTTCGTAGAGCTTGAGACAATCTTTGATTTAAAACAAATTTGATCCAAATCTGATAATTTTTACCCGTGGCGCCCCTCGTTTAAATTTTTAGACTTTTCGAAATTTCCACCAAAATTTTAGATTTTTGAAAATTAAAAATATCTTGCGATACATAATTTTATTAATTTTGGCATGCTAAATACCAATATCAAAAAATTTTTAAAATCGGTCGAGCGGTTTTCGAGACATCGCCATTTAAAATTTGTCAAAAAAAAAATTAAAAAATGGCGGTTTTTTCTACATTCAAGAAATTTTTAAAAAAGAATCTTAACATTTCTTTCCATCGAACCTTTCATAAAGATTGAGACAGTGTTTAATTTAAGCCTAATTTGAGCCAACTCGGATAATGTTAACCCGTGGCGCCCTTTGATCAAAGTTAAGAGTTTTTGGTGAAAGTTTCTAATGGCGTTTTCTTTTCTGGAAAAAAATGTTGCACTTTCTGCACTTTTTTTTCTTTAATGACGCTTTGTGTATAGTAATGAGCAGTAAGTATAGACATGTTTGGTACTAAAAGAAAGGTATTGTCCTGTTCTATCTAACTGTTTATAATAAAATGTCGAAACAGGATTATTTTATTCCATTAAGTATCAAAAACCCATAAATTTTTACATTTATAGAATTGGCTCAAAAAGTGAGTATTATTTTAAAATGCTTTATACAGCATTAGAAAGGCCTTGAAAATACCTTTCTTTTGATACCAAACATGTCTATATTTACTGTGCATAACTGTGCACAAAGAGCCATTAAAGAAAAAAAAGTGCAGAAAGTGCAACATTTTTTTCCAGAAAAGAAAACGCCATAAAAAACCGATGCACGGGTTGAAATGATCGGATTTGGCTCAAATAACGTTTAAATGAAAGATTATCTCAAGCTCTATAAAAGGGCCGAGGAAAAGAAAATTTTAGACATTGGTTGAAAAAATCGTGAGCGTTTCCTATAGGAAAACCCCGTTTTTTTTTTGCAAATTTCAAATGGCGATATCTCGAAAACCGTTTGACCGCTTCAATTAACAAATATAATGTTTAGAAAGATATACATATATTTTTTATTTTTTACTTTTTCAAAAATCCAAAATTTTGACCACCGGTCACCACGTGTTAATTTAATCCGATTAATTTACATTTTGGAGAGTATTTTAGATCGGAACAAATGAATTTAACACTCTCACTTGTTTTTTGTACTTTGTTTAACAGTTGGAACATTTTTATGCTGGTGGCTTAGTCTTGGTAAAAAAGTAGTTTTGGTAAAAAAATTAAAAACAATTTTTGTTGTAAAAAAAAATTTTATGAAAAAAAAGTTTTTGGTGAAGAAAAAAATGTTTGGTAAAAAAAAAATTATGAAAAAACAAGTAAAAAATTTAAATTCGGCCTTGCCGAATGTAGTGATACCACCCACAATTTTAAAAAGATTATTGCAAAAAACTTTTTTTAAAGAAAAAATACTTTTGAAAAAAAAAAATTTGTCAAAAAAATTTCCGCGAAAAAAAAAAAATTTTTGGTAAAAAAAATCCGCGATTTTTTTTATTTTTTGTAAAAAAATATGTTCGTCCTTGTTTATATACCATTTGGTGTTCAATTATGTTCACATACACTCAGAAAATTATTGCAGTTACTACATGACGGTTGTTTGTGTAGTAAGTAGTAGCTGTTGTTTTTAACTACAATTTCGGTCGTTTTTGTGTGAAAAAATCTCAAACAATTTTTTTTTGTAGTAGTTTCAAAAAATAAATACAAAAAATATACTACACTGTAGTAATAGTTGATTTATGTAGTTGTTTTTAGTTTTTTTCTAAAAACTCGTTTTTTTCTAGAAATTTTTATTGCAAACGAATGTGTCGAACGAGTTGGTCGTGCGGGATGCGGAAGGAATTATTTTTATACCAAATAAATAATATCTAAATAAATTAAATTACAATTTATTAAATTTAATTATAACAAAAAATATGTTTTTGGAAAAATATTCTTGAGCGAAAGAAAATAAGTGGATAAAATAGAGAAAACAAGTGTGTATAATATAGCGCTCACATAAGCGTGTGTAAAAACCAATCGGAAAAAAACAAAATACAATGTATGCAGTGTCTTGTTTTCTTATGAGCGTGCCATCTTTCTTTTCTTTGTATACACAACAGAACAGGTACATACTTTTTTCAAACATTGCAAATTAATTCTTTTTTTTTATAAATCAATTTTGCCAAAGCATTTCGTTTTTTTTTTATTCCAGACAAATTTTGATCAGTAGCGGTGAAAATTTGAAATGAACTATTAAAAAAACAAAGGTAAATACAATCAATTTATTTTGTTTAACATTTTATTAATATAATTTTTTTCTTCTATAATTCCAGATAAATACACCAAAAAAATTAAATTTCATGTCGAAATTCTATACAACCAACTGAAATGTATTGCTTTTTAAATAAATAAAAATCAATAACTTAAACGTTTAAAAAATTTTTTAAATAAAATTTCAGGCAAGTGTAATAAAAACAACTGTATACCGTCTTTTGTAGTAGTTTTTACTACATTTTGTAGTTGAAAATCAATAGTTAAAAACAACAACATATTCAGTTGTTTTTACCGTAATGTGTAGTGGACGCCTTTTCAACAACAAAATGTAGTCAAAACAACTGTCTTTTGTAGTAGATTTTACCGACATACTTTTTTGAGTGTATGTCAAGCAACAGCCGAATTAAAGCATTTTGTATTTTTAGGTTATGTTGAATGTATAGGGTGTATTTTTTACTGTTACCGAACTTTAAATTAAAATAAAGTAAGGAAAAATATTTTTAATATCAATCAAACTGACTTTATTGGTTAGATAATTTCATGACATTAATGTTTAAAAATGATTTGGAGCCATATCGATACCAAAAATGGCTCGTACATGGAGTAATCTGAGCCTCGATTTTCACAGAATTTGCGACCGTTTTCCGAATTTCACCAATAACTCGTTGAAGGTTTATTTCCAGGTGTTTAATTGTCTCTAATTTATCGGAAAAGACAAGTTACTTTACATAGCCCCACAGAAAATAATCCAATGGGGTTAAATCAAACGATATTGGAAACCAATTAATAGGATGTTTGGACAAAATTTAAGTTCGACGAAAAAAAACATTTTTTTGATAAAGAATTTCTACAATTTGGAAGCGTTGCTCTTATGTGAGTCTTTGCATGATAAAATGTCATACCGTACTTAACAAAAAACAACTATCAGCGGTTAGATCGGTTGTCAAATAAAGCAGTATTACCATTTCAAAGTTGTGAACCTCTAAAAAAACACCCTATACTAAAATTTTTGAGGTGTCCTTACATTTTCGTTCATAACTTTTGAACCGATATCGCTCAAATGCAATACCAAACTTCTCGGGAGAACTTTTAATATATATGTTAAGTTTCAGTCATCTCCGTGTAATACTTTGGCCGTGATCACCATTTCCACAGACAGACGGACATCACTAGAATGTCTTAAAATCCATCGGGGATCATGAATATATATAATTTATGGGGTCGCAGACCGATATTTCGATGAGTTACAAACGGAATGACAAACTTATATATACCCTCTATCACTAAGTGGAGGGTATACAAAAATTGATAAAAAAGATATTGAGGAAAAAAGTATTGATTGAAAAAGAACAAGTGAGAGTATTAAATTCGGCTGTGCCGAATCTTAAAAAAAATTGCAGGTGCGTTTTTTTTTTGGGGGGGCGGGGGTCAGTAGGGGACATTTGGGGGTATCCCAACATTAACTCTTGCTGTAAATGTTTAAAAATTCATTTATTATGCTTTTGGAGTTTAACTAATACAATTTTATCATTATTTAAAAACATTTTTAATATCCACACCAACAAAAGGGGGGCGGGCAAAAAAAAACGATTTTTTTTATTTTCTGTGTTCAAGTGCAGGACCTTGAACTTTTTCTGACATCAAATTGTTTCATTTGCTTAACAAAAATACAAAAAAAAACCTGTGAAAATATGGCGTTTTTCAAAGGTTAGTTAGGTTCTTCAAGGGGGAAATTTTTCCCCCCGATCCGATTTTGTCCATTTACGAACTTAAACTGCCTAGGACCAAAACACATATTCCTGCGCAACTTGACGAGTCTATCTCTTTTATTTTGGACTGCATCGTGTCTTATACAGACGGACGGACATTCTAGAAAAGTCTTAGAATAGATCAATAATATATATACTTTATGGGGTCCCCGACCGATATTTCGATGCGTTACAAACGGAATGACAAAGTGAATATACCCCCATACTGTAGTTGGAGGGTATAAAAAAAATAATGAAATTTTTTTTTTATTTGTTCATTTTATTTAACCGAGCCCTTAGGGCCATATACAGTTAATTAAGGCTACTACAGTAACAACAACATATATAAAATAAACATAATAATGCTTAAATTTTTGATAAAAAAATTTTTTGTTGAAAAATAATTATGTTTCGTTTTATTCACCAGCTGGTGAAAAACGTTTTTATTCACCAGCAGGTGAATTATTATCCGAGTTACAAATCCAAGTTACAAACCTTTTTGGTTTTAAAAAATGAAAACAGTAATTCTTATTTTTTTTAAGTCATTAGATTATAGTAGGGCTGTCAATCCCGAAATCCCGAATCCCGAAATCCCGGGATTTTTGTCATAAAATGAATCCCGAATCCCGGGATTTTTAAGCTCAAATCCCGGGATTTTTGAAACATTAAAAATGTATGAGAATTTATTTTTAAAAATACAACTTTGTTCAATTATTGTTACATTTACATCAACAAATTAAAACTAAAACTTTTTTTGAATTTTCAACGTAGCTGGCCACGAATTTTGCTGAGCTGAGAATTCTATCCAGGCTTGCTGAATAATAGTCCAACGCACTAACCATTAAGCCACCGTCACGGAGCCCTTTGATCAAAGTTGGCAGATTTTGGCGAAAATTTTCTAAAAAACCAAAACATTGATCAAAGAGCGCTACGGTTAAATTTAATCCGATTGGCCTCAAATTTTTAGGTTTAGGAGAAAAAAAATTTTCCGGAACGTTCAAAATAGGAAGAAAAACTTATTTTATACAAAAAAATGCAAGTCTAATGTATTATATTATTACATTTCCCCTTTAAATGTTTTTATTATTTTAAATTTTCTTTAAATTAGTTTTAAAATTATACAGTGCAACACCAAAATCGGAATGGGATGAAACCAAAAGCAAATAAAAGTTGTCATTTTCCATAACAAACCCCTTAAGGTTTTTTTTAGTTCATTGCTAAATATTTAATATTAATAATTACTTGAAAACTGCATTAGTGGCGTATACTTAATATTTTAATTACCTTTAAATAGCAATAAGAATAATTAGAAATCATTTTTTTTAGTAATTTCGTTGTAGCGAAATCGACCCAAAGGTTTTCGTTGGAATCAAACCCACGACTCCCTGCTTAATAGGCTAGCACGCTACCAACTAACACACAGTAGCCCCTTAATATGCACAATAAAATTGAAACATAAAGAGTCTACTATTTTTTTACTTTTATAATCAAAGAAATTTAATCCCAAAAAATCCCGGAATCCCGGGATCCCGAAAAATCCCGGGATCCCGGGATTTCGATTTTCAAATCCCGAATCCCGGGATTTTAAAAAACCGATCCCGTTTGACAGCCCTAGATTATATAGTCAAACTGAGGTGGCGTCCTGCATCAGTTTTAAAATTTGACAGCAGCCTAAGTATCATGTTAAAAAAATCATTTGTTTTTATTTTAATTTTTACAAACGGTTTAACAAACCAATTTATACCCTTATATCTGTGTAGGGTTTCGGAAAAAAATTTCTAAATTGCAGAAAAAAAATTTTAAAAAAATGCATTAACATAAAATATTTATGGCTAAAGGTGTTTCTAGTTAATAGTTAATATAGAGTTAAGTTCTTTGGTTGGTATTATTAATACGTTTCTGTTTGTTTTTTGTTTGTTTATTACTTTAACCATAATGACCATAATAATTTGCTAATATTCTTTAAAAACTTTTTTTTCTTAAAGTTTTCTTGTTTATTACTTTCCCCAAAATGTTTGGCAAAAAAGAGAATTCATTCAGTTTTCTTTATTTTCCCTAAAAGGTGTTAAATACAGTCGAACTCGGTTATAACGAACTCGGTTATAACGAATTCTCGGTTATAACGAATTCTCGGTTATAACAAACTAATTCTAAAATCCCGACGTTTTGCCAGCAATTTTCACACAAAATACTTCTTTTATAACGAACTCGGTTATAACGAATCCTCGGTTAAAACGAACTACTTATTATGGTCCCACGAACACAATTTCATGTATATTTACCTTTTTATAACAAACTCCCATAAATATTTGGAAAGTTGTGGCAATTATGTTTACCAAACACGCAAAAGGCTAGAAATGTTTGGTTAATATTATAATTTTGATAAAATTTGTTTATATTTTCAATGTTTTCTTCTCAAAAAGTAGTTTATTTTCAGAAAACGTCAAATAAAACAAAATTGGAACTTATTTTTGGAAATAAAACTAGGTTGATATAAAATATACCTCGCTTATAGCGAACTTCGCTTATAACGAACTATTTGTTCTGGTTCTTCGGAGTTCTTTATAACCGGGTTTGACTGTATCATCAATCATTTTTATGGCTTTGTTTGAGTTGTATTCAAATTAAGTTCTCTTTATCTAACCGAAAATATTTTAAGAAAATAAAATATTCAAATCTTAATACTCAGGGGATGAAACACTTGAATTTTCGATGTCGCGTTTAAAAAACACAAATTGTGAGGGTGATACCATAAATTATACAAACATAATTTTTTTGGCAACAAGATTTAAACCAAAACATGCAAATTTTTTTTAAAAATGTCACAAGTTTTGCTTACATGCGAAAAAAGTGCTAACAAGTACAATTTTTTACGAGTTATGTATAACTCCCCGGTTACACGTAATTATGTAGACATAAAGTAACAAACACCAAAATAAATAATAACAACAATTTTTTACGGTTTTTTTTTGTGTTTGCTGCTTTATGTCTACATAATCATGTTACGTGTAACTGGGAATTAAGAGAATAAAATCATTTAAATGCGTTACCCGCTTTTATGTGTCTCTCGCATTAATAACTGTAATGTAGTAACAGAAGTTCTTTTTATTTACATATTATCTTCAAAAAATTTCTAATTCCATTTTAACACTAATTTTTTTTTAATTATTTAAAATATAATAAACTTTTCTTTAAAATGTTAATATTTTATTTAAAAAAATTTATATTTAATAACCAATAACGAAATTAATAGGTGATGAATTGAATATTTTGTTTATCAAACATTTTTCGATTTTGATCAGAAATTTAATCAATTTTAACATGATAACGTTTCTACGCTGGTGTCTTATTTTAAAAATGATGCAGGACGCCACCTCAGTTTGACTATATAATCTAAAGACTAACAAAAAAGAAAATAAGAATTACTGTTTTCATTTTCTTAAAACAAAAAATTTTAGTAACTTTGGTTTGAAACTTGGATAATAATTCACCTCGTTGTGAATAAAAATTCACCAGCTGGTGAATAATACGTAACATAATTATTTTTCATCAATTTTTTTTTAATCAAAATTTTTTTCATCAAAATTTTTTTTCATCAATAATTTTTTTCATCAATATTTTTTTTAACCAATATTTTTTTTTCATCAATAATTTTTTTCATCAATTTTTTAAACATCAATATTTTATTTTTATCGATATTTTTTTCATCAATGTTTTTTTATAATTTTTTTTTTTTTTATAATTTTTTTATCAATATTTTTATTTTTCATTAATTTTTTTTTCATTATTATTTTTTTTTCATAATTTTTTTTTCATCATATTTTTTTTCATCAATATTGTTTTCACCAATTTGCTTTTCATCAATATCTTTTTATCAATATTTATACCCTACACCACTCTGTGGTACAGGGTATAATGACTTTGTGCTGATGTTTGTAACTACCCAAAACATTGGTCCTAGACCCACTTTTAAGTATACCGATCGACTCAGAATAACTTTTTAAGTCTTTCTAGCGATGTCCGTCCGTCCGTCTGTCTGTCCGTTCGTCCATGTAAACGTTGTAAACACGATACAGGTCGCAATTATCAATCGAAATTTGAAACTTAAGCTTCATTTGGCCCAAGGACGAAGCCTATTGAAATTGGAATAAATCGGTCCATGTTTAGACCCACAAAGGTCCGCTTTAATTTGGCTCAATTGGCTCTAATGACCGTATTATAATAGGTATCCTTTTGAAATTTGGCAGGTAAAAGTGTTTTGTATTTAATAATTAACATACCGAATTTCAGAGGAATCGGACCAGTTCTTTTTGTAGCCCCCATATAAACCACCTTCCCGATATTCACATAAATCTCTCAAATTTCATGAAAATAGAAAATATTTTATTAAAATTTTGTTTGTATGTTTTTAACTTGTACTTTAATAACCTAATGATTATAATCGGACCATTTTTGGACTTAGGCCCCATAAAAAATTTCGCCAGATATTTAGTTAAAGCGGTTTATTGGCAACAAATAGAAGCTTATTTCACTCAAATTAGGTTTTCGATTGTTTTTTACACTTATTAAAGATTTGACAAAAGATAGATCCAATCGGTCCATGTTTGAACTTGGGACCCATTTTTCGGGAAACACTGGTGTAGGGTATTATATGGTCGGTCTTGACCGACTGTAATTTTCTTACTTGTTTTTTCATCAATTATTGTTTTTATCAATATTTTTTTTCATCAATATTTTTTTGTCATATTTTTTTTTTGACTTGGTTGGGCCAACAGCTGGCCCAAGTCATATTTAGACCTAGCCCCCATACAAAGGTCCTCTTTAGTTTTGGCTCAAATGACTCTAAAACCGTATTATTATAGGTATCTTTTCGAAATTTGGCAGGTAAACGTGTTTTGTCTTCACAAATCACTATTCTGATTTCTAAAGGAATCGAAACTGTGATCGCGTTCAACGATAGTTAGCTATTGTCGATTTTTGGAGCCTTGTTGCTCCTAAACTAATCAAAATATTTCCAATTTTTTAACATTTCTGGATTAGACAACACTCTTTAACAATTTAATAAAGAAAAACTTTAAAATGCACCTTCAAAACGATATGTATTTTGAGATCGTTTATGCATCGCCTATCGTTTTCGTTTTTCGTGATTAGCCCCCAGGTCTTCTTGTAGCCCCCATACAAAGCACCTTCCCAATTTTCCCACAATTATCTTAAATTTCATGAAAATAGAAAATATTTAATTAAAATTTTGTATGTGTATGTTAAACGCGTAGTTTAATAACCTTTTCAAATCTAATTATCATCGGACCATTTTTGAACTTAGGCCCCATGTGAAAATTTCGCCCGATATTAAGTTAAAGCTTTAATAGTAACCTATTTTACTCAAATTTGATTTGTGAGAGTTTTTTACACTCATTTAAGATTTGACAAAATATAGATCTAATCGGTCCATGTTTGAACCCATTTTCCGGGAAACTCTGGTGTAGGGTATTATATGGTAGGTCTTGACAGACTATAATTTTCTTATTTATTTTTTTCATAATTTTTTCTTTTCATCAAATGTTTTTTTTTATCAATAATCTTTTTTCATTAAAAACTTTTTTTCATCAAAAATTTTTTTAAAGACAAAAGTATTTTTTTTTTCATCAATATTTTTTTTTTTCATCAATATTTTTTCACCAATATTTATTTTTCATCAATGTTTTTTCATCAATTATTTTTATTTTCAAATTCTGATTAATTTTTATTAATAAATAAAAATTGTTTTATTCGACCTTTAAAATATTATATTTTGTGAGGATGTTTATTCTGGCTCGAGGTCATTATTTTCTTTACTAATTAAAACCATGATATTCTCATAGCATAATTTTCAAGAAAATTATTTTTTGTTTTAAATTTATTTATGTTGGTCATTTTTGCAAGACTTAATCGACACGTGTTTCGGAATTTGTCAAGATTCCATTGTCAAGATTATTTAGCAAAAATAGAAACGATATACTACAAAGTAGCAAACGAGTCTAATGACAAATCGTTTGTGCACAAACTAAAGCATTAATACATATTCGACTCTATCCACAATGTGAATTAGAAAGACGAAGAAATTGTACTATACCAGTAAGTAACGATTGTCAATAACCAACAAAAATATTTAAAACATTTAATTAGTAAAGAAAATAATGACCTCGAGCCAGAATAAACATCCTCACAAAATATAATATTTTAAAGGTCGAATAAAACAATTTTTATTTATTAATAAAAATTAATCAGAATTTGAACATAATGGTTGGCACGCCATAGTGATGAATAGCCCTAATAATGGTATAATTTCATTCACAACAACAAAAAACATATTGTTGTAGTCCAATGGACTATCGTATGTAAAATGTTTTAAATATTTTTGTTGGTTATTGACAATCGTTACTTACTGGTATAGTACAATTTCTTCGTCTTTCTAATTCACATTGTGGATAGAGTCGAATATGTATTAATGCTTTAGTTTGTGCACAAACGATTTGTCATTAGACTCGTTTGCTACTTTGTAGTATATCGTTTCTATTTTTGCTAAATAATCTTGACAATGGAATCTTGACAAATTCCGAAACACGTGTCGATTAAGTCTTGCAAAAATGACCAACATAAATAAATTTAAAACAAAAAATAATTTTCTTGAAAATTATGCTATGAGAATATCATGGTTTTAATTAGTAAAGAAAATAATGACCTCGAGCCAGAATAAACATCCTCACAAAATATATTTTTATTTTCATTAATATTTTTTTCATCAATATTTTTCATTAATTTTTTTTTCATTATTATTTTTTTTTCATCAATATTTTTTTTCATAATTTTTTTTTTTCATCAATATTTTTTTTTTTTTCATCAATATTTTTGTATCAATATTTTTTTCATTAGTTATTGTTTTTATCAATATTTTTTTTCATCAATATTTTTTTGTCATAATTTCTTTTTTTTTTGACTTGAAATTTGAAACTTAAGCCTCTCTTGGCCCAAGTAATGTTTACACCTAGCCGCCATACAAAGGTCGTCTTAAGTTTTGGCTCAAATGACTCTAAAAACCGTAATATAATAGGTATCATTTTCAAAATTTGGCAGGTAAACTTGTTTTGTCTTCACAAATCACTATTCTGATTTTTAAAGAAATCGGACCAGGTCTTCTTGTAGCCCCCATACAAACCACCTTCCCGATTTTCATACAATTTTCTGAAATTTCATGAAAATAGAGAATATTTAATTAAAATTTTGTTTGTGTATGTTAAATGCATACTTTAATAATCTTATCAAATCTAATTATCATCGGACCATTTTTGGACTTGGGCCCCATGCAGGCACGTACGCAGGGGGGTGCCCTGGGGGCCCGGGCCCCCCCCAAAATGATTTGACCATATACAATTTTTTAAGACATTGCAATACAAAATGTGCGTTTGTTAACAAAAAAAGGCTCAGTATTATTTTTTTTTCTTTTTATCTCTAATCTGACAAGGCTTTTGTCTGCAAATATAAAAAATTTCGAAATATTGAAAAAATAGAAAAAAAAATTGTAAAAAATATTGTGTGGATTTAAATTCGTAAATTTTAACGGTGTTAAATAAGACACCTTTAAAAGGCAATTGCGGCTATTATATTTGAAAATATATTTTATATCTTCAGAAATACAAATGATTATTTCTAAAATATAATTTTTGGTGAAATCGGAGATTTTTTACGAGATTTGTCAAAGGGTTTGAGAACTTTTTCGCTAAATATTAACCAATATTTGACAGTTTTCCTTGTTTTTTAACAAACAAATTTGGATAGAAATTTAAATTTTTTTTGTGTAATCTTACAATTTTTTTATGTAATTTTACAAATTTCCAATATAGTTTTACAAAAAAATCTAGTAAAATCACGAGAATTCCATGTAATTTTTATTGCGCCAAAAAACTGTAAAATTACAATTTTATTTGTAAGAAGCTTATAAAATTACAAAAAACCTCGTAATTTTTACCAGGAATTCTTGTAAAATTACAAAATTATTAGTAAAAAGTTTGTAAAATTACAAGGAATTCTTATCAAATAGGAGGAAAAAAAAGTTACACACTTTTTACGCAAATTTTAATATACTCTTGTAATTCTAAATTTAAAAATTATCAAAACTTTGGGTTTTATAAAATTTCTATGTATATAAAATTAGAAAATTTTTATCGACAAAAGATATTGTGAATTTAAGAACTTTTCTTTACAAGAGATTTTTCTCACAATCTGAGTATTTTCTTTACGAAAAATTTTTCGGAATCGTAAAAATCTTTACGAAAAATGTATCAGAACATGAAAATTTTTCTATACGAATTTGAAAATTTTTTTTTACCAGAAATTTTTTGTAAGAAAAATGTCTTATAATTTCAGAATTCTTCTATACTGAAAATGTCTCAATAACTCAGAATTGTTCTATACAAATCTGATATATTTTTTGTATAGAAAAATTCACAATAAGAAAAATGTCTCAGAATCTGAGAATTTTTCAATACGAAATATGTCTCAGAGAATCTCAAAATTTTTCAATACGAAAAATGTCTCAGGTTCTGATTTTTTTAAACGATAAGTGTCTCAAAAATTGAGAATGTTAGAGTTTACTATACGAAAAATGTCTTAGAATCTAAGAATTTTTCTATACGAAAAATGTCTCAGAAATTCAGAATTTTTCAATAAGAAAAATGTCTTAAAATGAAACAACTTTTTATTAGAATCTGAGATCTTCTCTGTTCGAAAAATGTCTCAGAATTTAAAAAATATTCTATTTGAAAAATGTCTTATAATCTGAGAATTTTTGTACACGAAAAATTTCTTAGAATTATAGAGTTTTTCTGTACGAAAATTGTATAAAAAATTTAAGAATTTTCTATGCGAATAGAGTTTCAAATCGTGAGTATAATAAAAATCTTTCTATGTTGAAAATTTTTTGTTCAAAAACTGCAAAACTAACAAAATTTCCTGCAATTTAAGGAGTTTTTATTAAAATAGAGAATTTTCTGTACCAAAAATGTTCTTAGAAGTTTAATCCAAAAACTTTGAAAAAGTATATAACCAATTAAAAAAAGGGTCCTAGACATTTGAGATTCTACACATTAAGTATATTGGAGAATTTTAAAGAAAACTTGCATAAATTTTCAAATACTTTTTTTTTAAAATAATTTAACTACTTTTTTATCTTAAAGGCATGAGACAGACTCAATTCCGTTCGGATTTTGAAAAAGTGGTTTACTGATAAAACGCAAAGCGAATATTTTTTTTTTGGGAATAAAAACCACTTTTATTTAATTCAATTCCACTTTGATTTTTGAAAGTGATTTCAATCCGAAAATTATAATATTCGTTTTGCGTTTTACTAGCAAACCACTTTTATCAAATCCCAACGGAATTGAGTTGGTGACATAAACCTTAATTTTAAAATAAATGTTTTGTTTTCTAAAAATTTAAAAAAATTTAGGCTCAAAAACATTGAGGCAAAAAAAAACGAAATTTCAAAAAAAAATTTTGGGCCCCCCCCAAAATAAATTCCTGCGTACGTGCCTGGCCCCATGTAGATATTTTTTTAGACAAATAACAAATTAATATAACTCTATTTTTTCTAGAAAAATGTTGCTTTGGAAAGAACATCTATATATGAGGCATTCCACACCAAATGTCCCGCTACTATTATAATATTAACTATTATTTGCAATACAATAATTATAGTTTTTGTTAAGATAACTTTTGCAAATAAAAACTTTTTTGGACAAATTTTGGGTCAGTTCATTGTTTAAGGTTCCCACATTATATACTAAAAGATGAAGCCTCAAATCATCTCCTAAAGTGATGCTGCCATATACAAAAAAACGTTTTTTCGCGATTTTCATCATGATGGTCCATATAACATAGATGATTTTTGTCCTCTATTAGTAGTGTCATGGACATCTTTATGATCCACCAAATGCAAGTTTTTTATCAGAGACCAATTTAGCGGTTAATTTCGCGAAAACTTAAAAAAATAAGAAATCCGCGAATTTAAGGGCTTAAGATGAAAAGCTTTAAACCAATGATGCCCATTTCTTTACACAATTGTGCATTACGCTCTTCACACATATTCTTATGCTCATTCATTTAGTCGTCGTTGAGACATCGAAGAATACACAAGCTAAATTGATCATCGCTAATGTTTTTTTATATGCACTCACAGAAACAAATGATGCAATTCAAGGAATAATCTGTTTTTAAAATTCTTTTTTTAATATACAATGCTTTTTATCATTATTTAAATTGAATTTTTTATTAATTGAATTTAATTATAAAGAATTAATTCATTAATTATAATTGAATTATTCACAAAATTAATTAATTATTTTTTAAATAATTTAAATTTAATTAAAAAATTAATTCAAACATAAATTACTTCATTAATTAAAATAACGTGAATTCATTCACAATTAGATATTAATTCTTCAAATGTCTAAAATTTTTTTATGTCTTACATAAGATCTTCTATTAATGATAAATTAATAGTAAATTAAAAATTTAATTCACTTTTATTTTAAAAGTGAATTAAATTTTCGAAGATCTAAAAAATATGTTTCTAAAAATATCATTAAAATTGTATAAAAATAAATACAAATATATTTATTAATCATTAATAATATTTCGATTATTAGTCTGATTTTAACGACATCTTTTATAATTCGGTCAATTATTTTGCTCAGTGCAGTCTCTCTCGTGCTCACTAATACTAATGCAAAAACTTTTTGGGCATCACTGCTTTAAACCAAATTTATATTAGAAATATTGCTACAAGTTATATCTTTGTTTTCCATGCCATAAAATTTAAAAATCATTAGCTTTGGATTTTTTTTGTTAAAATAGCTGCTGAAAATCAGCCAATCTTTAATGACATTTTACAAGAAAACTGTACCATACATCGAAAAAGGGAGTACGCCATTCGATTCAGCATGTCCGAAATATATTGAAATGATGGTCGTACCTCTTGTTTTCTAAAATAGTGGTTAGTTTTGTCACGCAGTGATATTTATCAAATTAAAACGGAATGCACCACAATCTCAAAAATTTACATCTATCTATATGGGGGTTTTCGTGTCAACTGACACAACTTTTGAAACCGATGTCTTCCGATCGGGATGAAATTTGCACCAAGGTTATTGGATAGTAGTTCAGACACAATTTTTCAACGACATCGGTCAAGGACTTTCTGAGTTAGAGGGGGTCGAAATTTTACATTTTGGCCAAAGAGGTGTTTATTCTCATCCATGTAACTTCTTACCTATTGTTTTTAGCAAAATGTGTCCCAAATAGTATAGATAGCTATTTCTTCAGTCTTTTGGAAAAAAATTATAAAAAATTAAAAAAAAAATTTTTGATTTTTTTTTTTTAAAATCCAAAACGTTTTTGACCTTTTCCTCAAATTGATTCTAAAAAAAGCTTATTTTATTTCCTTTAAGACCTATGGGGTCGCTTAGTGGGATGCGAGTGGGATATCTATGAAAATTTTTTTTTTTTAACTTTGGACCACAAAAAACGGTTCTTAAATTTGCACTATTAGGCGTGGGAATGCTAACCAGTTTTCGATTTTCATTCGCGATACCCTCTAATTTTTATAGGTTCGAAAAAGAAAGCATGAGCCAAAAAATGAGGGCGTTGGGGTGGGGTCAAATGGCCCCACATCGGGGTCAAAGTTGGGCGTTAAGTGGTAAAATACCTCAAAAAGCCCCACAACTGCCCTACACACGCCCCTGGAGGGGTGCAATGTGAGACGAACCCCCAATAATTTTCAGCACCCAACATTTTTCTTGAACATACCTAACCCCTATTTCCAATTCCTAAGGGGGCTCCCATACAAAATAACATTTTTTTAAATTTGCTCCTACCGCTCTAACTGTCCATAGGGTGCCCCTAGAGAAGTAAAATGTATGACCGACCCCCAATATTTCTTCAACTCCAACATTTTCTAAGAATATACCTACCCTTTATTTTCAACTCTTAAGGGGATCCCCATACATTTTTTTTATTTTTTTATTAGTTTTTAAAGATACATGTTTTTATAATGTATGGGAGCCCCCTTAGGGAGTGGAGATAGGGTGCTATTATGTTCGGACAAAATGTTGGTAACTAAAAATTAATGGGGGTTGGTCGTAATTTTTACCTCTCTAGGAGGCACGGTAGGGGCGGTAGGAGCTGGTTAAATAAAACAAATTTATAAAAAAATAAAAATATGTATGGGGACCACCTTAAGGGTTAAAGATACATTGTAGGTATGTTCGGAAAAAATGTTGGAATTAATAAAATAATGGAGGTCCGTCATACATTTGGCTCCACTAGGGGCACTTTAGGGTAAGTTAGAATGGTAGGAAAAATTTTTTTTTAAATGTTTTGTATGGGAGCCCCCTTAGGAATTGGAAATAGGGGTTAGGTATGTTCAAGAAAAATGTTGGGGGCTGAAAATTATTGGGGGTTTGTCTCACATTGCACCCCTCCAGGGGCGTGTCTAGGGCAGTTGTGGCGCTTTTTAAGGATTTTACCACTTAACGCCCAACTTTGACCCCGATGTGGGGCCATATGGCCCCACCCCATCGCCCTAATTTTTTGGCTCATGCTTTCTTTTTCGAACTTATAAAAATTAGAGGGTATCGCGAATGAAAATCGAAAACTGGTTAGCTTTCCCACGCCTAATAGTGCAAATTTAAGAAGCGTTTTTTGTGGTCCAAAGTTAAAAAAAAAATTTTTCATAGATATCCCACTCGCATCCCACTAAGCGACCCCATAGGTCTTAAAGGAAATAAAATAAGCTTTTTTTTGAATCAAAAAAAAAAAAAAAAAAAGGCCCAATTTAAGGAAAAAGTCAAAAAAGTTTTTGATTTTTAAAAAAAAATTGGGACACATTTTGCTAAAAACAATAGGTAAGAAGTTACATGGATGATAATAAACACCTTTTTGGCCAAAATGTAAAATTTCGACCCCCTCTAACTCACAGAGTCCTTGACCGATGTCGTTGAAAATTTGTGTCTGAAATACTATCCAATAGGACTAACTTTGGTGCAAATTTCATCTCGATCGGAAGACATCGGCTTCAAAAGTTGTGTCAGTTGACACGAAAACCCCCATATATATAATTTCCCTAATTGTGTGTTCCTCTTTTTTTGTCTATCCAGAGCTTTTTGAAGCCCACTGATGAGCTACAAAGCTGAAAATTGGCATGCATATAGTAAAAGACCTGGGGCAGATCCTAACGTAGCCGGATTTTCGATTTTTTGCCTGTGGGCGGAGAAATAAGCGGAAAAGTGGACGTGGCAAAATTCAATTTTTTGACATTTTTGCTTAATTTAAAGCCCCCTAATGACTTAGGAAGCTGAAAATGTCCCAGAATATAGTCATAACGATGGCGCATATTCCCAAATAGTCGGATTTTAAATTTTCGCAATGTGGGCGAAGAATTGAGGGGAAAAGTGGCGTGGCAGAATTGGAATTTTTTTTAACATTTTTACTTCTTTTGAAGCCTCCAAATGACTTAGGAAGCGGAAAATTGCATAGCATATAGTTCTAACAACGAAGAATATCCTGAAGTAATCGGATTTAAATTTTTTAGACTGTGGAAATAGAATTAAGAGAAAAAGGGGGCGTGGCAAAATTGTATTTTTTAATATTTTAATTATTGCGGACGGAGAATTAAAAGATAAAAGAGCATGGAAAAATTGGGTTTTTTAATATTTTAACTAATTTGAAGACCCCCAATGACTTAGAAAGATGCAAATTGGCATGTATATAGTAGGTTTCATGGGGAAGATCAACACGAACCTGTATTTTTGATATCCAGTATATGTGTGGAGAATCAGAAAGGCAAATGGGCGTGGTAAATTTATTTCCATCTATTTTCTGTATATATATATATTTTTTTGTGTGTTTCTCTTATTTTTTGTGCGCCTTTTGAATCTCATTGATGGACTTAAAAGCTTAAATGTATAAAGTAAAACACCAGAGACAGATTCTTACGAAGCCGGAATTTTTGCCTCTGGGCGTTGAATTACGACAAAAAAGGGGACATGGCAAAATTATTTTTTTTTAACATTTTAAAGTATTTTTAAGCTCCGCCCAAATGAATTGGGAAAATCCCTAACATGTAGTCCTAACTATGAAGCATATTCTAAAGTAGTCCGATTGACCTTGAAAGATGAAAATTGCACTAAAAAAATTATGTCATTAACTGTTTGTAGTTTATTTAAAAAGTTTTCCGTTTAGTCGTTTTTAAAAGAAAAAACATTTGTTTGATGTTCAGTTTTTATTAATGACTACTTCAGTCCTTTGTTTCAAAAATAACACACTAAAAAAAAAAGACTTTCATTAACATTTAATTTTTAAAGTCATTTATTTTTGTTCTGTAAGTAAAAACTACTGATTATTCTTTTGATTTTAAATGATTTGTGTAAGTATTTTTTTTTTGAATTGTTGGTATTTTTTAATGAAATATCATTAGTTTTTACCTACACAAGTCAGTTATATTTTTGTAGAAAAAAAAAATCAAAAAATTATTTATAGAAATATAAAATCATGTTTGTATCAAGTGACTTTGGCACGATGGGTAGAGTGTCTGGCCAGAATGTAGTTGATTGAGGGATCGATTCCCCAAAAATTTTATTAAAAATTTTTAAAAAAATATTTCAATAAAAAATTGTAAAAAATTACCTACGAAATCATTAATTTTTAGTGTTTTCGTAGGTTATTTTTTTTTGAAATTTGTTGGTAAAAATAACAGAACTATCATTAATTTTTAATGTTTTCGTAGGTAATTTTTTTCGAAGTTGTTGGTAAAAAAGAGTGAAAAAAACGTAATTTTTTAATGTTTAATGTTATTTATTTTAGAAAATTTTGTCAACAGTAAAAAATAAATGTTGATGTTTGTTAAAACAAATGAATAATTACTGGGATGGTTTTCAATTGCTTATTCACTGGTTTTAAGTGTGTTTTTAATTTGTTTTTGCCTACAAAATATTTTGAGTGTGGGATGCATATGGTACGGACTATGGCAAAGATCAACACTGACCTGGATATCCAGTGAAAGTGCGGAGATACAAAAAATCGGTTGTGAATTTTGTTTAGTTTATATAATCTGTAACGTAGCCGGATTTTCGGCCTTTAAGACAGAGGGAGTGGCGAAAGACGGCAAAATTTAATTTTTAAACATTTAAACTATTTCTGAAACCCCTAATGACTAAGGAAGCTGAAAATTGTAAAGCATAAAGTATTGATAATGGATCATATCCAGATTTAATATTTAAACTGTGTACGGAGAATTATAAGGAAACATTTAAGTGAAAAAATTGTGTTTCTTAACATTTTATCTAATTCTAATTTTAAAACCCTTCATGACTACGAAAGATAAAAATTGCCATGTATATAGGAGTGACCATGGAACAGATCTTACGATGGATTTTTGATATCCGGTTTAAGGGCGGAGAGACGAAATGGGCGTGCTAAATTTAGTTCTAAATTTTATCAATAAAACCCTTTATACTCATTAAATTTTTTGCCAGCTTGGGGAATATATTGGTGTAACTCAATCTAGCAATATTAAATTTTTGAAGCACAAACATAATTTTTATAAAGTTTGGTAAAAAAAATAGAATTATTGAGAAAAGTGAATTGGTGTTCCGCCTGGCAGGGACAGGCTATTCGACTAGTTCTTATATAATTTTTGTATGGGCTTTAGACTAAAAATTTTTTTTTGGAAAATTTTCAGAACCCGTTCTGAAATTTTCCATTTTTTAAAAAAATCAATTTATAAAAAATTCGACCACTTTTTTTTTTATTTTTTTTTTTAAGTTAAGATGTTTGTCCATCCACACAAAAAAATTTAGACACGCGTTTTTCTTTTTTTTTTTTTTGAGAAAAACGCATTTGAATTGTAAATTTCATAACAATTTTGTAATTTGCTTGTATTTTCTTGATTTAACGTTGTGAATGAGTATTATTTATTGCATGAATATTACTCATACGCTCTGTTGAAACAAGAAAATACAAGCAAATTACTAAATTGTTATCAAAGTTAAAATTCAAATGCGATTTTTTCGAAAAAACGAAAAAAGCGTGTCTGAATTTTTTTGTATGGATGGACAAACATCTAAACTTAAAAAAAAAGTGGCCGGATTTTTGATAAATTGCCTCCTAAGCCCAGTTTTTGAAAAATTGAAAAACCAAAAACGCAATCTTCTATTTTCCATATAGGGATATCCATACAACCTATTCAGAAGTTTACGGTACACGTGTTTTTTTCGCTGGACATTTGGTGTGGAATGCCTCATATACAGCAAAACATTATCATGATTCAATGGTTTGGGCAAGAGTACAAACTTCGCAGACATTTTTTTTTAAAAACTCTAACATTTTAATATTTTTTCAATAAATTTTTTTATCAATATTTTTTTCATCGATATTTTTTTAATCAATTTTTTTTTTCATCAATATTTTTTTTTCACCAATATTTTTTTTTCATCAATATTTTTTTTTCACCAATATTTGTTTTTCATCAATGTTTTTTCATCCATTATTTTTATTTTCATCAATATTTTTTTATCAATATTTTTTGTCATACATTTTTTTTTATCAATATTTTTTTATTCATCAATTTTTTTTATTCATCAATATTTTTTTTTTCATCAATATTTTTTTTCGTATTTTTTTTAATCATATATTTTTTCATCAATTTTTTTTCATCAATATTTGGTTTTCATCAATATTTTTTTTCATCGTTTATTTTTTTTTCATCAATATTTTTTTTTCATTAATATTTTTTCGTCATAAATTTTTTTTATCAATATTTGTTTTTCATCAATATTTTTTTCCATCAATATTTTTTTTTCATCAATATTCATTTTTCATTAAAATCTTTTTTTCATCCAAAACCTTTTTTAGATAAATGACGAATTAATATAGCGTTATTTCTTCTAGAAAAATTTTGTTTTGGAAAGAACATCTGTTTATACAGCAAAACATTATCATAATTTTATGGTTTGGGAAAGAGCACAAACTTTGCAGACATTTTTTTTTAAAACCCTAACTTTAATAAAAATTTGCATAAAATGAGCTAACTCGTGTTAGCAAAAATAAATAAGTAATTCTGTTTATATATTCTTTTCAGTGTATTACCCAATAGTGTAACTTTTAACTTTTCCTAAACTGCTACATCATTCTTTCATTACTCCGAAACAAATCAATTATTACCTCACCTTGTCTGAAAATTGCTGATAACAGGAATTTATTGACATAAACTTGTGTAAATATGTAGATGCCCAGGCAGAAATTGATGATGGTACAAAAAATAAAGAACTTTGAGAGTACTATTTTCCAAATTCCCTGTCCCCCGAATGCTTTCGGAGCGCTTTGAATAACAATCATATGAGCGTTTCAGGACGTTATCATTCGGACGTTTTAAGGGCACTCTAAAATTAAAAACCATGACGTTCTAGAGTACTTTTAAAACTCTTTGATGATTATAATTTTCTGCCTGGGTGTTTTTGTATTTTCTTACTAACATGACTAGACAAAATGAAATCATCTAAAGAAAGTGTATCTTGGCATTCCAAAGAAGAGGAAAAATGGAAAAGTTTATAAAATTGATTTTTACAATTTGTTTTCATTTATTATGTTTTTTTCTTGCAAAAAAATTATTTATTTTGGTTGTTGCAAAAAAATAAACAAATTTTTACTACACTGAGGGAACTAAAAACCACTGGAAGTAAAAATAGTTTTACTTGTTATAAAACGATACATGATTGTGTTAGTGCTAACATAACACAATAGACTGACATTTTTTTGTATGGCAAACAAGTTTTTCTTCCGATTTTGAACGCCAGGGAAAATTTGTATTCTCCTAGGCCTAAAACTACTGTGGCTCCCGACGACCAAAGTTTTCGAAATTAAAAAAAAAAACATCTGCGCTGAATACGAATATAAAACAAGTAAAAAAAGTTAAATTTGGCCTTGCCGAATGTAGTGATACCCACCACAATTTCAAAAAGAATATTGCAAAAAACTTTTTTAAAAGGAAATTACTTTAAAAAAAAAATGTTTGAAAAAAATTTCCGCGAAAAAAATTTTTGGAAAAAAATCCGCGATTTTTTTCTTTTTTTTGTCAAAAAATATGTTCGTACTTGTTTAAATACCATTTGGTGTTCAATTATGTTCACATATGTCAACCAGCAGCTGAATTAAAGCATTTTGTATATTTAGGTTATGTTGAATGTACTAACATTTTTGAGGTGTCCTTACATTTTCGTTTATAACTTTTGAACCGCTGAACTGATATCGCTCAAGTGCAATACCAAACTTTTCGGGAGAACTTCCAACAAATATGTTAAGTTTCAGTCATATCAGTGTAGTATTTTGGTCGTGATCACCATTTCCACAGACAACAGACGGACATCGGTAGAATATCTTAAAATCGATCGGGGATCATGAATATATATACTTTATGGGGTCCCAGACCGATATTTCGATGAGTTACAAACGGAATGACAAACTTATATATTCCCTCTATCACTAAGTGGTGGGTATAAAAAACTAACATCGGTCGAACGGTTTTTGAGATATCGCTATTTGAAATTTGCATTTCTACGTTTAAGAAATTAAAAAAAAAAAAAAAAATATTTTTTTCCCTTGACTCTTTCGGTTATTAATAAAAATATGTTTGCATCCAGTTATTTGTTCAAAATCCAGATGAACTTTTTCCATGGTCCAGTCATTTGACTTCTAGTATTTGGCAACCCTAATCGCAACCCATATAATTTTTTTCCATTTTGCCCTAATTTCGTTCTCACAAATTTCAATGCGCGTGCGGTACGGAAATTTTCAACCGATTGAACTATAGATTTTGTAGAAATTAGTGCATTACTTAACTGCAAAAAAGTTTATTTTTACATTTTGTAGAGTATAAATTATTCGGCACAGAAAAATTCAACACACTTACTTGTTTTTTGTACAATTGTTAAACAAATGGAACATTTTTATGTTAGAACTTTATACTTGGAGAAAAAAATAAGAATTCCCGCTCCAATTGTGATTATTCTCTTACATTATTTTGCAAGGGTTACCAACATGATCTGGAATTGCAGACACAAATGAAGGAATTTGCATTTTCCGTTTCGGAGACGTGCCTAATGGCGACATATTTTGTCAGTAATTTTATTTGTTTTTTTTTTCTGTAAGTAAAGATCGACAGTGATGCCAACTTAGCCCTTTTGGGGCTTTATTCAGCCCTTTTTGATGGCTCTCAACGCTTTTTTTTTTCTTTAAGCCCTTTTATTTATTTAGGGGCTAACATGGCTCTTTTTGTTATATTTTTTAGCCCTTTTAGCCCATTTTTAACCATTTGTTAATTTTTGAAGTCATTTGTTAATATTTTGCCACAATGTTTGCTGTTTGGCCACAATGTTTTCTAATATAAAGTTGCATATCTTTTATACATGAAATTATAAACCATGAAAAGGGAATCAAAGACTCGGAAAATCTTAGATAAAACAGATTAATTTTTGATCGAAATACACTGTTTCAAAAATTGTATGGTTGTCTAATTATAAATTGTCTAATTTTAAAAATACGACTAACAAAAAAGAAAATAAGAATTACTGTTTTCATTTTCTTAAAACCAAAAAGGTTTACAACGCGTCAAAAATTGAGCGATTAATTTAAATTAAGCGTCAAGCGGTTTGCCGGTTTCTTTACATTATTTTTGACATTCATACTTCGAAATGTATAATTGTTGTGATAATTATTTTAATTTAATTTACACATTTTACTTTTGGTAAGAACATTTTTTTATATTTAAACCAGACAAGGAAAAACAATAAAAATTAAAATTCGTTATTCAATTTTGAATTTTTAAAAAAATTTAAGAAAGAATTTTAAATAAAATTCTAAAAAATTTTATTTTAAATTCTTAAAAGAAATAAAATTCTAAAAAATTTTATTTAAAATTCTTGAAAGAATTTTATTAATAAAAAAAATAATTTTATTTTCATACAAATAAATATATTTCAAACAAGTAAATATTTTAATACTGTTCGAGTATTTCTATATATTAAGGTAACTTAATTAGCTAAATACATCCTCATATGATAGTAAATTGCCACTATCCTCTAATTTAATGTAATTTAATAATTTACTTAGTTCAAACTTATAATGCAAGAGTATTTTTTAGTAATTTCCAAATCCTGATCCACTTATTTATAGAAAACCTCTTAAAAAATTCTTATATTTTAATGTAATTCTCTGATTCTGAAAGCTTTTTCGACCAGAAACATTATAAAGAAATTTTTACACTTTTCTTAAAATAGAATCTATAATTTTATAGAAATTTTCTATAAAAAAAAGTGTTTTCTGAGGCAGTTTTTCAGATTCTGAAACATTTTTCATATAGAAAATTATTAGGGTCTTAGACATTTTGCTAAAGAAACATTTTAAGACACTATTTCAACAGAAAATTTGAAGATTTAGAGATAAATTTCCTATAGAAAAATTCTTACAATCTTCCAACAGAAAAATGTTTAGATTCAGATTAATTTTTTTTCGTTCCTAAAAATCTCACATCTAATATTTTTCTATAGAAAAATATTATTTTTATAAAATTTTCGTATATAAAAATTCTCAGATGCTAAAAGATTAAAAAAAATCATGTTCTTAAAAATATTTCCATAACAAAAATTCTTAGATTTGAAAATATATTTCTCATAGAAAAGCTCAGATTCTTAAACGATTTTTTATTTTTTTTTTTTCTTGGGATTCTGAAACAGTATTCTTTTTAGTTTTTCCCAGTTTCTGAGGGATTATTTTTTATAGATTTTTTTCTATAGAAGTTATAACCTTTAGAAAATTCTAAAATTGTGGAAATTTTTTCAATAAAAAAACTCTTTTATTCAGCGTCAAAAAAGCATTTAAATATTTTGTAAAGATAATGTCTGGAATTCTGAGACATTTTTCTATAAAATATATTTGAGATATTTGTTTTTCCTTAGAAAATGATGAGAAAAGGTGTTAGATTCAGTTAGAAAATGTCCACGACTATAATGCCATTTAAGTTTTTTATATGCAATTTTTTATACCCTCCACTCTAGTGATAGAGGGTATATATAATTTTGTCATTCCGTGTGTAAAACCTCGAAATATTGGTCTAAGACCCCATAAAGTATATATATTCATGATCCTCGTTCGATTCTAAGACGATCTAGCGACGTCCGTCTGTCCGTCTGTCTGTCTGTTGAGAACACGCAAACTTTTGAAAGACTACAAGGAGGCTCCTGAAGTTTGGCATATATGTTGATCATTTACCTGGTCAGGTTGGTATTGCAATCCAGCGAAATCGGTTTAATGGTTCAAAAGTTATGAGCAAAAGAGTGAATTTCGGCAAGGGGTTTTCACGAATTTACGAGATAAAAAACACGATAACATTCTAAAGGCAATTCTTAGGATGCTGAGGCTTGGCATATATATTTGTCGTTCCTTTTGACTGTTTTGTATTGAATTTCAGTCAAATCGCTCCAGTGGTTCTACAGTTATTAGCAAAACCGTAAATTTCAGATTCGCCTCACCTTAAATTCACGTGTTGAAAACCCATTAAACATGTTTTAAAAACATTGGTAACTCACAAAAATATTTTACAATGCATTTTTGTCACTCAAAAATATTTTTACACTAAAAGAAAAAAAATACACTCGAAAAAAATTTTACACTCAAAAAAATTTTACACCAAAAAAATTTAGTAAATTATTTTTTTTTTCCAAAAATAAGTTAAAAAAAAAAAAAATTTACACAAAATAAAATATTTCTAATCAAAAATGTTATTTTTTCACTCTAGAAAATTTACTATAACTTAAAAAGGGCATTGTGGAGGGTATTCATAGATTCGGCCAAGTCGAATTTAACTTTTCTACTTGTTTAATTCTGAAATATTTTATCTTAGGGAAGTACAAAATTTTTTATGAAGAGACTAACATTTGCATTCTATCTATGTTAACATTCATTGTAATATGGATTTATTAACTTCTTTTTAATCAAAATTTACCATTAATTAACATACATAAGTAGTATTTAAAAATTCTAGTTTACCACATTAGTATAAACTAACAGTTAATACTTTGTTTTATTATTATTTGTTTTACAAAATGAAATTCAAACCAAAAATAAAAATCTTTAATTTTTTAGAATTTTATTTATAGGAAAATAAAATTCTATTTTTTTTGAGAACTTTATTTATGGAAATAATAAAATTCAAATGTTTTTGAGAAATTTATTTAAACAAAAATTTTATTTCAAATACCTTATGAATTTTAAATAAAATTCGATTTTTTCCCTTGTCTGATTTAAACAATACAAATTATTCAATATTATAAGAACTCATTCAATTAAGATCCAGAGACAAAATCTTATAAAACAGTTACAAAACAAGAAAAGAATTAAATAGAACAGCAACTTTTGCACAATTAATTTATTCGAAAAAGTAAAAAAAAATAAAATACATATTCGGTAAAACAAATTTTACACATTGCATCTTTAAAACTTCAAAATTTGCCTAAAAATCATATTTTTTTAACAATATCTATTAATTTTTTTAGCAAACTCCATTGTTTAACTAATACAATATTTTTTTTTGACAAAAATGCGTTTTTTTTCGTGTTTTGCTTTGTTTTTTTATTTCTATCTACCAAAAAAAATTACAATTTACATGTATTTTACAACACTGTACAGAAAAACAATACTTTTGTTGGTTAAAATCTGGCAACGCCAAAAAATAAAATGAGAGGAAAAATGAAAGAGATAAAAAACGCCATGAAAATGGAATAGAATCTATTTCGGCGGAAAAACGCCGCGGAATTTTGTTTTCATACAAAATGTATGGGGAGAGTTCCGGAAAACCGCTCCCCGCTTCAATTGTGATTAATCTCTTAGAGAGAAAAAAGTTTAAAGAAAGTATGAGGTGAGGTTGATATTGCTAGAAATAGAATTGTAGTGTTGAAAACTGTCCAAATTTATTCTGTAGGAACTATAAATAAACACATAAGTATATAAAAAACAATTTCCATTAACAAAAAATTTTAGTGTATACGTCAGAACACACCAAAGCCCAAAACTTATACACCACAAAGTTCTACAAAGTTGCTTAACATACTTTACACCTCAGATATAAAGAAAACATAGTTTTAAATACCGATATGCTGCAAGAACAGGCCAAAGCTGGGAAACTTTAACCGCCTCTAAAATAAAATTCCGATGTGATCTTATAAAACGCCGACACACGTTATCTTTTTTTGTCTCCTCCACCAGAATCAATCGTCGGAACCCCGTAATTTTGGAAAAAGTTTGAAATTCTTGAACAGTGTTACATATATTTATATAAAAAAATTTTTTATTCGGGTATAGGAAAAATTATATAATTTTGAATAAATTATTTCGATTCGAATGTTTTCAAATGGATTTATCTAACAAAATCAAAAATGTTCTATAGTACAACGTGTCGTATACGTGATATTATTATTAGGTATACGTACGTGTACCGTATACTGAATGATAATGATATATTATCCTAAAACAAACTATATCTACATTTTTTACTACCACTGGATTTAGCTCGTTCAACTTAAATGTTTCCTCCGATTTGCCCTTGTTTGTAAGATTTTTAAACTATCCCAGCGTAGTCTTTAAATATTTTCACCTAATTTCCAGTAATTTTTAACAATCTAAAAAAAATGTTTTGTTTTTTTGAAAAATTATTTAAATTATTTTTATTTATGAGTATTTTGGCATTTTTTGTAGTATTGTTTATGTATGTATGAATGAATAGATATTTTGTATTTTGTATTTGTTTATACCATTTGTTATGGCTATTTAACATTTTATGGTATTTTGAAGATTAATTAATATTTTTTCTAGTTATTTTGATTTTTGCAAATAAATATTTTTGTATTTGTTTAAATTAATAATAACACGAGTACTATTTTGTGGGTACTTATGTATTTTAAGATGAATTCACACAAAAAGAGCAAAAAAAAAAATTACGATAATGGTAATGTGTTTTTTGAATGGTTTGTTTAATTTACATATTCTGTTTTTGGATAATACCACTAATTTGAAAATAGTAAGATTATTTTAATGAAAAGTACTAATTACAGAGTTTTACAAAACAATACAATTATTTTAATTTCATTTTATATTGAAAGGCAATGGTACTTTTACACTCAAAATAACACTGTGCTAGTCGCAAAAAATAATGAGCTGGGCACCCTGCTGGTAAAGCTAATTCGGGTACGCTGAATTCAATGGCGCTAGTCGTTTTTCGAAGTTAGCGCTCATTTTAGCGATATTCGCGATTTAAAATTTAGAATTAAAGTATTACAAAAATTAAATTTTTATGCTTTTGCGATAATTTTTAAATATAAATTTAAAAAATGCACTGTCTTTTTTCGCGACAAAAAATTTTCCGCAAAAAAAAAATAATTCCGCACAAAAAAAAAAATCGAAAAATTTTGTGTCTGTAATGTATCGTATTCATAAATTAATATCAAAATAAAAACAAAAAATCGCGAAAAAAAAATTTCGCGAATAAAATTTACAGTGGAATTTTTTTTTTTTGTAATTCAATAGAGTTTAGATGAAATTCAGCAATTGTCCAAATAATATAAAAAATTATTTTTTTTTACTTAAAAATAAAAAAAAAATAACCGCGAATATCGCTAATACATACGCTAACATTGAAAAAATTGATATTGCAATGGAATTTAGTGTACACAAACTAAAATAATTGGGTTGAACCAATTTTTTTTAAAAATGAGTAAAAGAGAATCTAAGACATTCTGTCGGTACGTCTTCGGAAAGCACACTGCAGTCCAAACCAAAAAAACTAGACTCCCGAAATTTGGCACGAATATGAGGCATTCCACACCAAATGTCCAGCGAAAAAAACATGTGTACCGTAAACTTCTGAATAGGTTGTATGGATAGCCCATTCAATTTTTCAAAAACTGGGCTTAGGGAGCGTGGACAAATATTGGAAAAATGGTCAAATTTGTGGCGATTTTCTCAAAAAAAAAAAAAACGAAGAACGTGTTTCTGAATTTTTTTGTGTGGATGGACAAACATCTAAACTTAAAAAAAAAAATTTAAAAAAGAAAAAAAAGTGGCCGGATTTTTGATAAATTGACTTTTTTAAAAAATGGAAAATTTCAGAACGGGTTCTAAAAATTTTCCAAAAAAAAAATTTAATCGATAGCCCATACAAAACTATATAAGAATGTAAATTTTTGAGATTGTGGTGCATTCCGTTTTAATGTGATAAATATTTAATCCAGGCAACTCGACACAAATTTTACCATTTTTCCAATATTTGACCACGCCTCCTAAGCCTAGTTTTTGAAAATTGGAAAAACCAAAAACGCAATTTTCTTAGTCTCATATAGGGCTATCCAAATAATCTATTAAAAAATTTACGGGACACATGTTTTCTGTAGCGGGACATTTGGTGTGGAATGCCTCATATGTATTGTGTTCATAGGCTGGTAAAGTTTTTAAATGTAGAAAATCGGATCAGGGGGAAGAAGCTTCCCTTTGAAGAACTAAACCAACCTCTTAAAAACGCCATCTTGTGCCCAGAAAACTTAAAAATTAATTTTTTTTTATATTTTGTAGGGCATAAAAAAGATTCGGCACATATGAATTTGACACTCTCACTTGTTTTTTGTTTTTATGAGGAATATTTTTATGTCAGAAGAAGATCACCCTTGCACTATGGTTCCAAATGCATTTTTTTTGGCAGAAATTAAAAAAACAAAAATTTACAAATTTCCAAAAGCTTATACAGTTTCTCAATGGCAACACTCCAAGCCATTAAGAAAGTATAATGAAAAATTTTTTATGGCAATACTGTCAGTCTGCCAGGGTTTCAAAGTTGATAGTTTTAAGGCGTATTATTAAATCGGGATTAAAACCATATTACAATTATACTAACAGCAAATGGGAAAAAATAAAATTATAAAAAGGCTAAAAAGGAAAATTGAAGCCCAAGGAAAGTAGTTCTTATTAAAAACTCCAATTTGTAATTCCATGCATCTTTGGCGTTATTCTTTGGGGTTGCGGTTTTAAGGATTTTGAAGCCAAAATAGCCTATATCTTTCGTGGACAAAAAGTTGTGTTTGGGCACGAACTTGCATGAGTCTTCAAATGTGGAAGTGTTTTCTAGATGGTCTATTTAATACTAAAATTAACACCTAGCCAGCATTTTTCGGCAAACTCTCACAATTGCCATTTGAGTTTAGCACAAATTTCGGCAAAATTTTCGGTTTTTTGCGAGACAAATCTTTAAATTTTTTTTAACTACAATTTTTTTGGCTTTAGCCAAGCTAACTGACTACTAGAAATATATTATGGTTGATAATTTTTTTTTTCCAAAAAAAAAAAAAAAAATTTTTTTCAAAAAAAATTTGCGAAATTTTTTTTTTTTTTTAAAATTTTTTTTTTTGGAAATCGTTTTTTAATTGCGTAAAGAGTTAAAAACCCATTCCAGATTCAAAACTAGCGACTTTGCTTCATTTTTGGAATTAATGCCAAAAAAAATTGATTTGGGACCATAGTGCCTTGGTAACAAAGTATCTTTAGTGAAAAAAATTTAGAAAATAAAATTTTTGATGAAAAAAATATAATTTTTTTTTTAAGAAAAAAAAAAAAAAAAATTATTACAAAAAAAAATTTTTTGCTGATAAATAATTATGTTACGTTTTATTCACCAGCTGGTGACGAATTATTTTAGACACCAGCAGGTGAATTATTATCCAAGTTACAAATCCAATGTTTCCACTTTTTTGGTTTTAACAAAATTAAAACCAAAACTCTTATTTTCTTTTCCTAGTCGTTAACTTATATGTATACTCAAACCGAATAATAAAGTTTTTCAACAGCTGGTGAATAAAACGGAACATAATAATTTTTCAACGAATTGTTTTTTCATAATTTTTGTACCCTTCAACAACAGTATGGGGGTATACTCACTTTGTCATTCCGTGTGTAACGTATCGAAATATCGGGGAAAAAATTTACCCTTAAAGAACTAGCCAACCTCTTAAAACCGGGACTTTTCAATATTTTTTTGCATTTTAATATGATAATGTTTTTAGGCTGGTATCTTAGTTTAAAAATGATGCAGGACGCCACCTCAGACTATATTAGCTAACGACTAGAGTTGTCAAATATTCGTCAATTTCAAAAACCGATTTTCGAATACTTCGAAAAACCGCCTTTTAAAAGAATCGGTTTTTCGGTTTTGTAACTAAAAACCGGTTTCGAATAATCGGTTTTTCGGTTTTTGTTTTTTAATTATTTATTTGATAAAAAAGTAAAACAAAACAATAAAAAAAGGAAAGCAAAACAAGCTATTTGTACATACTTCAGAATAGAGATTGGCACATGAGCAGTTTAGTGCGTGATTCACGCGTGAGTGTGACTGAAATTTAAGTAACTCACGTGATTGTAAGTGGGTGTTAGAGGAAAAAAATTGCGTGAGTGTGTGTGAGCAAGATTTTTGCGTGAGTGAGTATGCATGAGACGATTTTTTTGCGTGAGTTTGCGTGATTTATTTGTTCTTCATATTTCCTTTCGTCCCAAAAAAAGCAAACAAATTTAAAAATCCTGAAAAACACAAAAAAAAATTGTAGAATTTGGCTAAAATTTAAATTTTGCTAAAAATGTTCTTACATTTTTGAAATCTTAATTTTTAAAAGTCTTTTTTTGTATAAAAAGTTTCGTGAGTGTGAGTGAACGTGAGTGTGAATGAACGTGAGTGTAAGTTGTCATAAATTTACTCACGTGATTGTGAGTAGAAAAAAATATGCTCGTAAGTAAGGCAAAAAAAGGATACATTTCAAATGATTTGGGGACATCCGATTTCTCAACTTAGAGATGTTTACTAAAAAATTTCATTGAATGCAAAATAACGAAAAAAAAAATATATGAAAAAGTCGATTATTCGAGACCAAAAAATCGGTTTCTCGAATACTTCGAAAACCGGCCTTTTTAAAAAACCGGTTTTAAAAAACCGGAAAAATAGAAAAAAATCGATTTTTCGAATACTTCGGAAATCGGTTTTGACAACTCTAGCTAACGACTAACAAAAACGAAAATAAGAATTACTGTTTTCATTTTCTTAAAATTAAAAATGTTTGCAACTTTGATTTGTAACTTAGATAATAACTCACCTGCTGGTGAATAAAAACGTTTTTCACCAGATGGCAATTAAACGTAACTAACATAAGCCCTGTTTTCGCAGAACCGTATATATGTTAACATTAACCGTTTAGACGAAAACGCATCCACGTTTAAAAAACTGTACTTGGCATCACTGTTGGTGTGTGTCAAAATTTATTAAGGCAAACAAGAAAAAAAAGGTTTATGTCTGTGATATAACAAGAAAAAAAAGGGTTGTATCTATGCTATTTCATTTTTTATCGAAGATAACATTTAGCCACAATAATTATACACGTTAAAAATAAGCGTGGATAATTTAAAATTTGTATGGGTAAGCGTATATACGGTTGTTGATAAGTAGGGCAAGTACTTTCATGCATCTAAAAATCGAAAATATGTGCCTATAATATGCCTCTAAAAATCAAAAATATGCATTTAAAACTCAAAAAATATGCACTTAAAAATTAAAAATATGTATTAAAAATGAACTGCTTTTACTAAATACAATATTAAACAAATGTTTTTTTGGGTGGGCTCAGCTTTTAATTAGAAAATATTTTTTTATTGACACATTTTGTGATAAAAAATTTTAAATGTACAAATTTTCTTTACACTCAAAAAAATACGTTAGTAGATTTACTAATTTTTTTTGCTAATGCTAATTAGCTAACTTTTAGCAAATTTTTAGTTGAGATTAGCATGTTAGCAAAAATTTCTTGTAAACTTCATTTAGCGCATTAGCAGTTTTAAACAAACGTTGAACTAATTTCTTTTGCTAAGATTTGAAATTGAGTTGACAACATTTTGACAAAATTTTTTGCTAATATTAGCAAAAATAATGGTAAATTTTTTTGTATTTTCAGAAAACTTTAAATGGCGATATCTCGGAAACTAAGCCAGATAGAGCAAAATGAAGGCCTTTTTGGTTCTTAGAATCTCCATAGTATCGCCGGTCCTCTTCACATGTGTGGACCCTAATGGGCCCTAACTTTGGATCCAAAAAAGTTAGCATTCCCGAAAATTTTAAAATGCTCATATCTCGGTAAATATTGCCGACACAACAAAAAGTCCAAAAGCATTTTTGTAGCTCTCAACACGTAGAACAAGACCGCATAGTCAAAAGCTCTCCGAGTAATATTTTTGAAGTTATCGAGTTTTTTAATTCTCAAGACCCCAGTGGTCCCCTATAATCACGTATCTCAAAAACTAAGCAAGGTAGAGCAAAACTGACACAAATTTTGGATCAAAAACTATGACGATTTTTATGGAACCCAACTAGGTCTAGGTCCATCGGGGTCTGGACCTATCGGGTTCGAACCCAATGGGGTCCTCAGATGTGTATGAACTAAGTTAAAAAAAAAAAAATTTAGTTAACTAATTATTGGCAAAACATTTTTGCTAACTTTAGCAAAAAAATTGTGGGTTCAAAATCAGCAAATTTTCTTGTAGGTTTATAAGCTTTTTTTGCTAACATTACAGTTTTTTTTTTTTGAGTGTAGAAGTCGAAAAATATTTCTGATACAAATTTTATTATTTAATTTTTTGAAGTCAAATACTTCTTTAGTAATTTTTGAAAAAAAATATATTTTTTGGGTCTAAATTTTTTTGGAGTTTAAAAAATATTTGAGGCGCAAAAATACTTTGTAAAATATTTTTGTGGCTACCAATCTCTATTAAAAAGTGTAAAGCGTTTTATCCAACACGTGAATTCGGGATAAAACCAATCTTAGTTTCACGGATTTGTTCATAACTTCTTAACTACTGTGCAAATTTCGCGAAAATTCAATACCAATCTGACCTGGAGAATAATAAAAATTTTTGTATGCCCTTTTCTTTCCATTTTACTGTAAGAAATTTTTAAATTTAAAGCTTTTTTTAAGAATCTAAAAATTTTATTTTCAGAAACAAATTTCTATAAAAACTGTCTCAGAATATCATTTCTATAAGAAAATTTTTTTTTGAAATGGTTTTTGAAATGATTTTTTGAAAAAAATGTTGATGAAAATTAAAAAAAATTGCAATTTAGATGAAAATATGCAAAAATATGCATTTATACCAAAATATGCAAAAATATGCAACTACAAATCGATGCCATTTTATTGCAATTTATTGATTCGGATAGATATTTAATTTATGATATGTTTAGAGTGCGGAGTAAAAATATGCATTTTCATGAAAGTACTTGCCCTATTGATAAGTAAATGAAACAATGTTATGTCGGAAGCAGTTTAAAGTGTTGAACTTGAACCCAGGGTATTAAAATATGCCGTTTTTTTCGTTTCGCTCCCTTTTGTGTGAACATTAAAAATAGTTAAAATATTTATAAAACTCAATTTCTTTCGCCCCTGCGAAATTTTTATTTTTTTTTTATTTTTTTAACATTAAGAAGGGTATAAAAAGAATCGACTCTGCCGAATTAAACACTGTCACTTTTTTCACTTAAAAATAGCATTATGAACCCAGAAAAATATTCCGTTCCTAAAAACCGATTCCAGAACGCATTATATTATTCTGCAATCGATTCTACTAAACATTGCAGAAGCGATTGTTTTTTGTTTGAAATTGTCACGAAAGCAATCGTTTGTTAGAGCAAGTAGTTTTTTTGAAAAATTATTTTACATTAAAAAAATTTGTTGTGTTTACCGTAGAACATATTCTAGAATCTATTGCAATGGGAATCTATTCCATATTTTCCTGGGAAGGGGTTTTCTACTGGTTTTTATTTGGAAAATTATGAAAAAAATGCATTAATTAGTTACAAATATGCCAAAAATATATATTAAAAACCAAAATATGCAATATTATTAAAATATGCAAAAAAAAAGAAAAAATGCATTAATTAGTAACAAATATGCCAAAAATATGCATTAAAACCAAAATATGCAATATCGTTAAAATATGCAAAAAGAAGTGGTTGCTATTTTTATACCCTCCACTTAGTGATAGAGGGTATATATAAGTTTGTCATTCCGTTTGTAACTCATCGAAATATCGGTCTGGGACCCCATAAAGTATATATATTCATGATGCCCGATCGATTTTAAGACATTCTAGCGATGTCCGTCTGTCCGTCTGTCCGTCTGTCCGCCTGTCCGTCTGTCTGTCTGTCTGTCTGTCTGTCTGTGGAAAATGCTGTAGCGGACAAAATATTGCACAGAGATGACTGAAACTTAACGTATTTATTGGAAGTTCTCCCGAGAAGTTTGGTATTGCATTTGAGCGATATCGGTTCAGCGGTTCAAAAGTTATGAACGAAAATGTAAGCACACCTCAAAAATTTCAGTACATTCAACATAACCTAAAAATACAAAATGCTTTAATTCGGCTTCTGGTTGACATATGTGAACATAATTGAACACCAAATGGTATTTAAACAAGTAAGAACATATTTTTTACAAAAAAAAGAAAAAAATCGCGGATTTTTTTTTTACCAAAAATTTTTTTCGCGGAATTTTTTTTTTTTAATTTTTTTTTTTTTTCAAAAGTATTTTCCTTTTAAATAAAGTTTTTTGCAATAATCTTTTTGAAATTGTGGAGGGTATCACTACATTCGGCAATGCCGAATTTAACTTTTTTACTTGTTATTAATTGATTTGGAAAAATATTTGGGTCCACATTGTTTTTAGGTCCACATTAACGTTAACAAGCTATTTCTGTAAAATTACAAAATAATCTGCAAAAGTCTGCATAAAATATTTTAAAATTCTGCAAACAAATATAAATATCAATAAATAACAGAAAATTTTGTTAAAATACCAATATCAGCAAAAAAATCTGCTAAAATCTTGCATATTTAAACTGAAATTCGTTTTACAGATTTTTTTACAAAGTTTTTCTTTTTTGTGCAAATATTAGAAGATCAGACCAAATCTAATCAATTTTCACACGTAAAAATAAAAATTTTTTGATAACAAAAGAATGAAAATATTCCTGAGTTAAAAATATTTAGTTTTATATAGAGAACGTATAACAATTAAAGAATTAAAAAAAAAACTAAAATATTTCGCACATACTGAACTTGTAGACAGACTGAAAATGAAAAAGTATTTTTCAATGTGGTGGGTGATGATGATGCTGACTATGATGATGATGATGAGATGAGTTGATGAACATAAAAGAATTTGAACAAAAATAACATTTTTACGAGATGAACTAAAAGATGTTGTTGGCAAAAATAAAATAACACAAAAAAAAAAAAAAAAATAAAGATGAAGTAGTACTATGAGTTTTCATACGTGCTGGCTGGCTGCCTGGCTAGCTGACTGACTGGCTGGTTGAGTGTTAAGAAATTTTCCAGCAGCAGTTAGCGTTTAGATAGCGTAGTGTAAGGAACAACAATTTTTTTTGGAAATAAATGCGGGATTCTTTGGTGAAAAAATAGTGATAAAATTAAAATCAACGTATAATAAAATAAAAAAAATATATATAATAATCATACGCAGTGTGAAACCAAAAAATATTTTTTTAATATTTAAAAAAAATCCAAGAAAACAAAAAAGAAAAGTTTTTAAAAATATTTAAAAAAAAAATCTATATTTGTAAACCAAAAAATCAAAAAAAAAAATAAAATAAAAATATTTTTAAAAATTATTTTCAAAAATTTAATTGTGTTAAAATCCAATAATCCTAAAAAAATTATAAAAAATTCCAAAATTACACCAAAGTTTATAGAATTTCCATGAGAAATACTTTAAATTAAAGTTTTATTAAACAAAACCAAATTGTTGTTACTACATAATTTTCTTAATTAAAATATTTGTCACTCATGTGTTCAAGTGTCTACTGAAAAATTCAGTTTTAAAATTCAACCAGAAATGCATAAAAAAGTGATAAAGTACACATGTTTGTTGTGATTTTTAATTATTTAGACCGATGGCAAATAAACAAAATAACAAAAATAAAAATTAAAATTATTTTTTTTTAATTATCGCTGCAATTATGCGACCATAAAACAAACACACTACATTGATATAAAAAAAATATCACTCATACGTCTCGGTGTCTGCAAATCGTAAAAAAATAATTATTATTATTATTACTCATGTGTCTCAGTGTTCTAATAAAAGTGTCTTGCTGTGAGATATAAAAATAATTTATTGAAAATTTATATTTGGGTATTAAAATATAAAAAAAAATAATAAAACATAAATTTTTTTTGGTTTAAATTTATTTATGTTGGTCATTTTTGCAAGACTTAATCGACACGTGTTTCGGAATTTGTCAGATTCCATTGTCAAGATTATTTATGGACTATCATATGTAAAATGTTTTAAATATTTTTGTTGGTTATTGACAATCGTTGCTTTACTAGTATAGTACAATTTCTTTTTCTTTTTAATTCCCATTGTGGATAGAGCCGAATATGTACTAATATTTTAGTTTGTGTACAAACGATTTGTCTTTAGACTCGTTTGCTACTTTGTAGTAAATCATTTCTATTTGCTAAATAATCTTGACAATGGAATCTGACAAATTCCGAAACACGTGTCGATTAAGTCTTGCAAAAATCACCAACGAAAATAAATTTAAAACAAAAAAATAATTTTCTTGCAAATTATGCTATGAGAATATCATGGTTTTAATTAGTAAAGAAAATAATGACCTCGAGCCAGAATAAACATCCTCAAAATATAATATTTTAAAGGCCGAATAAAACTATTTTTATTTTTTAATAAAAATTAATCTGAATTTGAAAATAATAAAACTTTAAAAATGATCTTAATTTTTTTTAGAAAATTTGAATAGCACCGTTTCTAATAACACAGTGATACTAACTCTAACTTTACGAATTGGAATGGAATGAAACCAAAAGCAATTGAAAGTTGACACTTTGATCACTCAAAACAGTTTTTGGTAGTGATAGATTTTTTACACGCATTTGAAGTTGGTAATTTTAAAGCATTTAAAGTTTTGTATACTAAATGTGTCTTACTTTATGGTCCCCTGCTTGTGCCCTTAGTGGACAAGTGGGGCTCAGTGTCCAAACTTAAGCTAGAAATTACGTTGGCTATAACCGGTATGAATTTCGCTGCAATCGGTTTAGTCCTTGCTGAATGGCCGAATTATTAAAAAAACAAGTAAGAGAGTTAAATTCGGCTGTGCCGAATCTTTAATACCCTCCAACATGCCAAAAAAAATAAAAAAAATCCAGGGGCGTTTTCTTTTTTTTTTTGGTGAGGAGGGTTGGTATTTAAAATTGAGGGGGGGCAAATTTCCTCTCGAATATGTGTTTAAAACATAAGATGCTTTTTGCACAAAAGAAAGTTTATCATTATTTAAAAAAAAGTTTTATTCCACGCCCATTGGGGGGGGGGGGGAGGACGGAAAAATACATTTTCTAATTCTCTGGGTCCAAGTGCAGGACTTTTAACTTGTTGTAGCATAAAAATGTTGCATTTATTAAACAAAAACTCACGTAAAAAAATGCTATTTTTCAGAGGTTGGTTTAGCTCTTCAAGGGGAACTTTTTGCCTCCTGGTCCGATTTTGCTCATTTACGAACTTAACCTGCCTATTAATATAAGACATATTTGTGCCAAATGTCGGGAGTCTAGCTCTTTTATTTTGGACTGCATCGTGTTAACTACAGACGGACAGACGGACGAAACGGACGGACAGACGGACGGACATTATAAATATATATACTTTATGGGGTCTTAGACCAATATTTTGATGCGTTACCCACGGAATGACAAAGTGAGTATACCCCTATACTGTAGTTGGAGGGTATAATAATTAAAACAAGTAAGAGTGTTAAATTCGGCTGTGCCGAATCTTTTATACCCTCCAACATGCAAAAAAAAAAATGCAGGGGCGTTTTTTTTTTGGGGGGGGGGGTCAGGCGGTTGCTAGTTGTAATTGAGGGTGGCAAATTTTCCCTCGAATATGTGTTTAGAAATTCATTCTTATGCTTTTTGCACTAAAGAAATACAAGATTATCATTATTAAAAAAAAATGTTTTATTCCACGCCCATAAAAGGGGGGCGGGCCGAAAAAACGACATTTTCTAATTCTCTGGGTCCAAATGCAGGACTTTGAACTTTTTGTGGCAGGAAAATGGTGCATTTGTTAAACAAAAACACAAAAAATCATGTTAAAATTTGGTATTTTTCAGAGGTTGGTTTAGTTCTTCAAGGGGGAACTTGTTTCCCCCTGGTCCGATTTTGCTCATTTACGAACTTAACCTGCCTATGAACATGAGACATATTCGTGCCAAATGTCGGGAGTCTAGCTCTTTTATTTTGGACTGCATCGTGTTAACTACAGACGGACAGACGGACAGACGGACAGACGGACGGACAGACGGACGGACGGACGGACGGACGGACGGACATCGCTAGAATGTCTTAGAATCGATCACTGATCATAAATATATATACTTTATGGGGTCCTATACCGATATTTTGATGCGTTACACACGGAATGACAAAGTGAGTATACCCCCATACTGTAGTTGGAGGGTATAAAAAACACTGTGCACCGTTGCGTATGATTGTTATTTAAAGGCAATTACAAAATTAAGTATACGCCTCTCTTATAAAGTAATTATAATTGTAATAAAAGTTCACTAACTTCAAATGCGTGTAAAAAATCTGGCACTAAACTAAGAAAAAGGCTTTAGAGATTTGTTTATGATTAAAAACAAGTGAGAGTGTTAAATTCGGCTGTGCCGAATCTTGTATACCCTCCAACTTTTAAAAAAAATTAAAAAAAAGTTTGACAGGGGCGTTGTTGTTTTTGGGGGAGGCAAGGTGGGGGAGGGGTCAGTGAGCTGGAGAGACTCCTTGGTCCTCGCGGTATATGTTTACAAGTTTATTTTTGTCTGCTTTGTGCTAAAGTATTATAGTTTTATTATTATTTAAATTATTTTTTTATCCACGGCCTTAAAAGGGTTCGGTCCAAAAAAAGCGACATTTTTTAGTCCCCTTGGTTCAAGCGCAGGACTATAAACTTCCGCGAACATAAACATTTTTCATTTTATTCACAAAAATATAAAAAACGCATAAAAATAGAAATTTTTAAGAGGTTGGTTTAGTTCTTCAAGGGGGAACTTTTTTCCCCTGGTCCAATTTGGCCCATTTCAAAACTTAAACTGCCTAGGAGCATAAGACATATTTATGCCAAACTTGAGGGGTCTATCTCGTTTATTTTGGACTGCATCGTGTTAACTACAGACGGACGGATTGACTGACATACAGACGGACGGACATCGCTAGAATGTCTTAGAGTGTCTGACCAGAATGTAACACTGCAATCATTAATTTTTAATGTTTTCGTGGGTTATTTTTTTCGAATTTGTTGTTAAAAAAAATGAAAGTGAGGTTATTTTTTAATGTTCAATTTTAATTATTTTAGAAAATTTTATTAACAGTAAAAAGTAAATGTTGATGTTTGTTAAAACAAATGAATAATTACGGGGATGGTTTTCAAATGTTTTATCACTTCCCAGTCAGAAAAATACAATCGCAAAAGCGTTGTGAAAGCGTTGTGGACGGTTGTACGAGCGTTCTGTATACCAACTTTAAAGCGCCTTCAGATGATCCGAATGATAACATCGATCTACGCTAGGTTTAAAGCGTTTTGAAAGCGATGTAAAAAAGTGCTTTGAGAACGTTTTTTTTAAAGTCATCAAAGCGCTTTAAAAACCCAAAGTAAAGAATTTCAGTTTTAGTTCGGTTATAATAATTTGTTTGATACAAAGTGAAATCCGAAAAAAAAATTTTGTACTCCAAGAAACTTAGAAAATTTTTCAAAAAAATTTTCTAAACTTAGAAAATTTAAAAAAAAAATCTTGAAACATTTTTTATGATTTTTTTTTTTACTTACAAAACAAAAAATAAAAATGAGAAAAAATTTTTATTCAAAAATAGTTTCCGAACTTAGAAATTTTTTTTGAAAAAAAAAAAAAAAAATCTAAAGAGCTCTTAAAACGCTTTTCGAATACGCTAGCAAAGCGTTCCAAAAAAACGTTTTAAGATTGCTTTTTTGTTGTTATAGTGCTTTTAGAACAATTTTCAAAAACGCTCGCAAAGCGTTTGAAAATAGCGTTTTAAGAATGCTTTTTGTTTGTTACAGTGCTTTCAGAACGCTTTTTTTTAGAACCGTCGTCAATTTCTGCTTGGGTTGGTTCAAATTAAGTCAAATCCGATCATTTCAACCTGTGGCGCTCTTCGATCAAACTTTTGGAAAATGAAAATAATTAAAATAAAATTATCTTGCGAAACATGTTGAATATGAAGATAAAAAATCTGTAGAGCGGTTTTCGAGATAACACCATTTGAAAATTGTCAAAAAATTAAGGTTTTTTCTAAAGTTCCATAGTTAAAAAAAAAAATATTTTTTTTTTAACTGACTGTTTCATTGATCTTGAGACAAACTTTCATTTATATTTAATTTGAGCCAAATTAGAACACTTTATCACATGGCGCCCTTCGATCAAATTTTCTAAAAAACGAAATGGTAGGATTTGGCTCAAATTAATTTTTAATGAAAGTTTGTCTTAAGCTCTATCAAAGGGTTGGAAGAAAGAAATTTTGAGATTTTTTTTTTTTAATTTCTTAAATGTAGGAAAAAAGTGTAATTTTTTAAGGGAAAGAAATTTTGAAATTTTTTAAAAAAATTTCTTGAACGTAGGAAAAAAGTGTAATTTTTTTATATTTTTTGCAAGTTTTAAATGGCAATATTTCGAAAACCGTTCGACCGATTTAGGTTATTTTTTAAAAAAATGTTTATGAATTTTTTTTCATCAACATTTTTTTTATCAATATTCTGACATAAAAATGTTCCATTTGTTTAACAAGTGAGTGTGTTAAATGCGTCTGTGTCGAGTCTTTTAAACCCTCCAAAAGTAAAAATACTTGTTTGCACTCAATTAATAGAATTTTATAATTTTTTATCAACGCCCACAAAAGGGGCGGACCAAAAAAGTTAAATTTTTAAGTCCTCTGGGTTCAAGTTTTGTTTTTCAGAGGTGGGTTTAGTTCTTTAGGGGGAAGCTTCTCCCCCCTAGTCCGATTTCGTCCAATTTAGAACTTGACCAGCCTATGAACACAAGACATATTCGTGCCAAATGTCGGTCTTCTAGATCTTTTAGTTACAGTGACTCGCAGCTTATTTCGTGTGACAGATTTTAGTAAGCTATTCATTCAAGACAAAGTTAACCAAAATAAACCTAATTACAGTCAAACCCGGTTATAACGAACTCCGAGGGACCAGTAAAAATAGTTCGTTATAAGCGAACTTCGCTATAAGCGGGGTATATTTTTTGTCAACCTAGTTTTATTTCCAAAAAATAGATCCAATTTTGTTTAATTTGATGCTTTGTTTGTAAATTAACTACTTATTGAGAAGAAAACATTAAAAACATAAATAAATTTTTATCGAAATTATAACATAAACCAAACATTTCCAACCTTTTGAGAGTTTGATAAACATGATTGCCAGACATTACAAAATATTTATGGGAGTTCGTTATAAAAAGGTAAGTACACATGAAAAACTGTTCGTGGGACCATAATAAGCAGTTCGTTTTAACCGAGGATTCGTTATAACCGAGTTCGTTATAAAAAAAGTATTTTGTGTGAAAATTGATGCCAAAACGTCGGGACTTTGAAATTAGTTCGTTATAACCGAGAATTCGTTATAACCGAGGTCGTTATAACCGAGTTCGACTGTATTATCAAATAAGTATTTTTGTAAAAAGTCCTTTGTTTGTACTTAATTAATCAAGCTTTAATTAAAGCTTAATGGCGTTCAGATTGTCTAAATATTAAATGTGCTACGAGGGTCGAAATGGAAATTGAAATTATTGAAAGACCTTTTTTAGAAAATTTCTTAAAAATATTTATAAGTCGATTTTATCCAAGCTCAAACATGAAAATTTTTACAAATAGTCCAATAGTTAATTTTTCTAGTGACCCAAACAAAAATCAACATTTTTAAAATGCAGTCGAAGATATCCGAATTTTTTGACCTCCAATTCTTTTGACCACCAATTTTTTGTAAACAAAGGAAATGTTCAATTATTTTTACATCTCATTACTATACACTTAGGTGTACTAAAATTATTAAACAATTAAATCGTTTCTTTGTTTACAAAAAATTCGTGGTCAAAAGAATTGGAGGGCAAAAAATATTTAATGGGTCATTGGAAAAAATATTTAATCAATGAGTATTAACTATTGGACTATTTTTTAAATTTTTCATGTTTGAGCTTGGATAAAATCGATCTAGAAATATTTTTAAGAAATTTTCTAAAAAATGTCTTTCAATAATTTCAATTTCCATTTCGACCCTCGTAGCACATTCAATATTTAGACAATCTGAAAGCCATTAAGCTTTAATTAAAGCTTGATTAATTACGTATACATGACTTTTAACAAAAATATTTATTTTCTAATAATTAGTTCTACTTTGGTTAACTTTGTCTTGAATGGATTGCAAATTAATATCTTTCACACGAAATAAGCTGCGAGCCACCGTATAATTTTTTATCAACGCCCACAAAAGGGGCGGACCAAAAAATTACATTTTTAAGTCCTCTGGGTTCAAGTTTTGTTTTTCAGAGGTGGGTTTAGTTCTTTTGGCGGAAGGTTCTTCGAAATCGGACTAGGGGGACTCAAGACATATTCGTGCCAAATGTCGATCTTCTAGCTCTTTTAGTTAAGACTGCAGTGTATTTTCCACAGACTTACCGACAGATAAAAATAGCTAGAATCTCTTAGATTCAATTTTACTCAATTACCAAATTTACAGCCCTCTTGGTTGTACAAAATTGACAATCGACCTTCGACAAAATGTTGCCCTGTTTTGGGAGAAGTTTTATGCTATATCTTAAATGATGAAATTATATTCAGATTCTAACACTTTTTTTTTAGAAAATTTACTTGATTCTGATAAATTTGGTCTATATAAAAATATCATCTGACTTTAATATTTCATTACAATATTTTGCTCTCCAGTTAAAACATCTCAATAAAATCTAATTGAATTCAAAATATTCATAAATAAAGCAAAAAAATTAAAATACAACTTAAAAAACACTCTATTTAAAAAAATTAAATTAAATGTTATTAATATCATTAAAATACAAATTCAAAGCGATAATAATATTCAAAAGTGCATATTAAAATAAATTAAATAGAAAACTTCATGAAGGAAAAATAATAGAGAAACACACAAAAGAAGAAAAACTATTTAAAATAAAATGGTTGAATTTGATGCAACTGATGATGCCAATGCCGAGCTATTAAATAAGCTAAAACATCTTGATGTACGTGTGGAAACAGTCGAAACCAACAAAGGAGGAATTTGCAAGAAAAGTTTTTGGAAATCTTCAAAATTTAGAGCAGCATTAAATCATATTGGTTTATTAGTTGGACTATCAGTTTACTGTGGAGTTGGTGGCATGGTAAGTAGAAATAGACAAAAGAAAACTAAACTTTAATTTAAATAATTTATTTTATATAAATTCTGAAAAAGAAATTGCATTTATGCAAATATAAGTGTAGCAAAATTCTAGCACAAATGAAACAAAAAGTTAAATGGACATTGACATGAACTTAATATAAACACAATAATTTTTTTATATTTTTCTTTTATCAAATAACATGATCAGGAATATCTTAAAATGTTAAATTGTTACTTATGTAAATAAGAAAAAACGTCAAGAGAATTAAAAGAATTAAAAGAATTAAATTTTTTAATATTTTTTATAAAAAAAAATATTTCAGAATCTGACGAAAAATATCTCAGATTCTAAAAAAAATGATTCTTTTTAAAAAAATATCTGAGAATTTTTCAATTCGAAAAATGTCTCAGAATCAGAGAATTTTTTAAAATTCTTAAAATCTAAACAGTTTATTATACCAAAAAAATTTAAAAATTTGCGAAATTTTCTACACAAAAAATGTCTCAGAATCTAAGAAATTTTTTATACGAAAAATTTCTCAGAATCTGAGAAAACTTTTATATGAAAAATGTCTCAGAATATAAGAAATTTCTATACGAAAAATGTCTCACAATCTGAGGTTTTTTCTATACGAAAAATGTCTCACAATTTGAAGATTTTTCTACACGAAAAATGCCACAGAATCTGAGAATTTTTTTTATAAGAAAAATATCTTAGAATATAAGAAATTTTCTTTACAAATTATGTCTCAGAATCTGATAAATTTTTAATGCGAAAAATGTCTCAGAATTAGAGAATTTTTTTATACGGAAAATGTCTTAGAATCTGAGAAATTTTCTTAACAAAAAATGTCTTAGAATCTTAAAAATTTTATATTTTAAAATTGTCGAAGAATTTGAGAAATTTTCTATACTAAAAATATCTCAGAATCTAAGAAATTTTCTATACAAAAATGTTGTCGAATATGAAAAGTTTTCTATACGAAAAATGTCTCTGAATCTGAGAAATTTTCTATACGACAAATGTCTCAGAATCTGATAAATTTTCTACACGAAAAATATCTCAGAATCTGAGAAATTTTCTACACTACAAATGTCTCAGAGTCTGAGAAATTTTTTACACGAAAAATTTCTCAGAATCTGAGATATTTTCTGTACGCAAAGGGTCTCAGAATCTGAGAATTTTTCTATATGGAAAAATGTCTTAGAATCTGAAATTTTTTCTATATGGAAAAATTTTTCTATACGAAAAATGTCACAGAATCTGAGAAATTTTCTACACTAAAAATGTATCAGAATCTGAGAAAAAATGTCAGAATCTGAGCAATTTTCTGTACCCAAAAGGTCTCAGAATCTGAGAATTTTTCTGTATGGAAAAATGTCTCAGAATCTGAGAATTTTTCTGTATGGAATATGATATAATATGATATAAATTTAACCCTTTAACGACCAAACGATTTAAAACAAGTAAGAGTGTTAAATTCGGCTGTGCCGAATATTTTATACCCTCCAACATGTAAAAAAAATCGGGGGCGTATTTTTTTGGGAATGGGCTTCGGCGGGGGCAGTGGGGGACACCTCCCCCTCTCGAAAAATGTTTAATAATTTATTTGTTATGCTTTTTGCACTAAAGTAATAAAATTTTAACATTATAACTGAAGTTTTTATTTATTTCGGTTTGAGTCCATATTAATTATTTCTGAGAAATAATTATTTTTTGTTGTAAAATAAGAAAAACTGACAACAAATTGTACAACAAAAAATAATTATTTCTCAATTAGACTCAAACCGAAATAAATAAAAACTTCAGTTATAAAATATAAAGTCCAACATTTTATCATTATTTAAACTATGTTTTTATATCCACGCCCTAAAAAGGGGCGGTCCCAGTGCAGTACTCTGAACTTCTTCTTGCATAAATTTGTTTCATTTGTTTAAGAAAAAAAAAACACGTAAAAAAAATCGTGTTTTTCAGAGGTTAGTTTAGTTCCTTAAGGGGGAACTTTTCCCCTGGTCCGATTTTGCCCATTTACGAACTTAACCTGCCTAGGACCATAAGACATATTCGTGCCAAATCTCAGGAGGATAGCTGTTTTATTTTGGACTGCATCGTGCCATTTACAGACGGACTGACGGACATTCATAGAATGTCTTAGAATCGATCATATATCAATAATATATATACTTTATAGGGTCTCCGACCGATATTTCGATGCGTTACAAACGAAATGACAAAGTGAGTATTCCTCCATACTGTGGTTGGAGCGTTACACTCGGCTGTGCCGAATCTTTTATACCAGCCAAAATGTAAAAAACAATACAAAATAAAATCCAGGGGCGTCTTTGTTTTGGGGGGGTGGGGGGTGTGTAGGAGACTTTAAGGGGCACCTTCCCTTGCGATTTTGAACTTCTTCTGAGATCAAAATGTTGCATTTGCTTAGCAAAAGTACAAAAAACCCTTCAAAAAATGCGGTTTTTCTTAGTTCTCCAAGGGGGAACTTTTTTCCCCTTGGTCCGATTTTGTCCATTTCCGAACTTAACCTGTCTAGGAATATAAGACATATTTGTGCCAAACTTCGGAAGTCTAGCTCTTTTATTTTGGACTGTATCGTGTCCCCTACAGACGGACAGACGGACGGACGGACATCGCTAAAATGTCATATTGGTCCTAGACCAATATTTCGATGCGTTACACACAGAATGACAAGTGAGTATACACCCATACTGTGGTTGGAGGGTATAATCAAAACCTAAAATGGCGATTTATCCGCGGTAAAAAAAGTTTTACAATTCTTTATTTATATTTAGGCAAAGTGCGTTGGAATTACTGAAAAAATCATATAAAATCGTATCAATGTAAAAAAAAATTAGGTGATGCTTTTATAAAACAAGAAAATTTAATATGGTCCAAAAAATATAAAACCATCAAAATTTTTTAGCCCGCCTCTGATTTTTAGACTTGTGCTTAATCGTTCAATTAAGTGAGCGCTCATTTTCGTTCATTTCAGATAAAGGACCTAGTTCGTTCGTCTAGTTCAATCGCTCTTTCGGCTTGTTCGTTCAACAGTTCGTGAACGAATTTTGTGATCATGTCTATTGGTCTTTCATCTAGTTCAAACCGGTCAATTTTGGTTTTCACTCAACAGTTCGTGGTCGAATCATTTCGATCATGTCTTTTGTTTTGGTTTTCTTTCAAAAAATACAAAAATGTTGAATAAAAACATTTATTAAAAAAAAAACATACCATTTTTCTAAAAAAAAACATAAATGATGAGAAAGCGTACCAAAAGAGGAGAAAAAACTAACGCGTAATGACAAAATTAACAAGAAGAAAATTGAACGACCGAACTGAAAGATCAAAATGAAGTAATGACCAATTGAGCTGAATGAACGAAAATACCTAAAAGAGCTGACATGAACGAACTAGATAAACCGCTCAGTTAAGTGAATAGTTCAATTGAACTAGTTCGTTCGTGAACGACACAACTCTACTGATTTTATGTGTAATTAAATAAACTTAAAATATTTGCTGAATTAAAATAATTCTTTGTAATGCCTGTTTTATTTTTATTTAACTAATAAAATTTTTTCTTGCGTGTTGGTTTAATAAATTGCATTCTTTTTTTCAAAACTGGTTAAAATGTTTAAAAATTTAAATAGGGTTTCTTCTTTTAAAAACAGAAACAAAAACTTTCGAGGCATTTTAAAGAAAAAAGTTTAACTCGGCTTGGCCGACTCTTTGAATACCCTCCACATTAGCCAACTTTAATAAAAATTGAATATGAGCCTAAAAGCTTTTTTTGCAACATATTTTTAATAAAAATAAAATGAGAGTGACAATTTTGAGTGAGGAAAAAATATTGGGGACATTTTTTTTTATACCTTCCAACCACAGTATGGGGGTATACTCACTTTGTCATTCCGTGTGTAACACATCAAAATATCGGTCGGGGACCCTACAAAGTATATCGTGGAACTATATTCAATTTGAGCTATCTGCTCGGTTGACGAAAATGAGTTTTTGATGGAAAAATGTTCGCTGGCATAAGTGTCATCTATGGTATTAATTTCAGAACAAAAAAATTATTTTAAGACTATTTTATTCCAAAAATAGCATGAGCTATGTGAAACCATGTTTTTTTATAAATAAAAATTTGAGCTATCTACAGTTTAGTTTACTAGGGTAAACTTTTAAATTTAATTTTTTTTATATTATCACTTTTTATACGGTGTTTCCATCAATAAAAATAATGGAAGTTTTTTTTTTTTGAAAGTTTCAAATCCTTTCCGCGGTTAAAAACGCGGTTTTTGAACCATATTTCGATGCGGAGCAAAATCGGTTGAACTTTTTGCATATTTTATTTGTCCATTCGATTGTACAGCAAACACAAGTGTTATGACATTTTTCGCAAGCTTCATGAAGGTTCCAAATAATGGCGATAAAGCGCGATAAAATCGATGATTTAAAAAAAATTAAAAAGTATATTTTTTAGCACTTGTAACAGAAGGGCTTTAAAAACTGAGAAATATGGTACCAAATTCACATTTTTATCATAATCCGTTAAAGAGTTATAAAGCTTTAAAATCTATATTTAATGAGCTATCTGCTTAGGTTGATTAATTTCAAATAAAAAAGGTTGAGCTATCTGCTGTAACACAGCGAATAATACGAATTTTTACAAACAAAGCACGTATAAAATTTAGTAGTAATTATTAATTAATATTGTAAAAGATCGGCCGACAAAAAGTTTAAAAATACGCGAATGCGACGGTTTTTTTGCTCTCCTGAAAAGTAATGTTTTTTTAGATAGCTCAAATTGAATATAGTTTAACGATATATAATATTGATCCATTAGAATCTAAGACATTCTAGAGATGTCCGTCCGTCCGTCTGTAGAAATAACGATGCAGTCCAAACCAAAAGATCTAGACCCTTGAAATTGGGCAAGAATATCTCTTATGTTACTGGTAAGGTTAAGTTCGAAGATGGGCAAAATCGGACCAGGGGGAAAAAAGTTCCCCCTTGAAGAACTAAAACGACAACTGAAAGATACGAAATTTTTACGAGTTTTTTTTAATTTTTGCTCAACAAATGTAACATTTGTATGCCATATTATGTTCATAGACCTGCGCTTGGACCAAGGGGGTTAGAAATTAATTAAAAATGACGATAAAAATTTATTATTTAAGCGTAAATATTATAAACAAATAATTTGTAAACATATATAGCGGGGGGCAGGTGTCCCCCACAACTCCGCCGACCTTCCCCCACCAAAAAAAAAAATGACGCCCCTGGGATTTTTTTTAATTTTAAACGTTTTGGAGGGTATAAAAGATTCGGCACAGCCGAATTTAACACTCTTACTTGTTTGAGTTTACATTTGTTTTTCGAGTGTCAAATTTTTTTTGAGTGAAAAAAAAATCACAATGGATCAACTTTTGTGTCTTACCATTGCGTTATCACAAAATTACTTGTTAAACGCGTAAAGAAAAGGAAATTCTCATTTTGAGCATACGTCCATACATTTGCACTCATAACAATTTACCTGTTATACCGATTTTACTGAAATGTAATGCCAACCTTATTTAAACCTTGATGAATATATGGGCCAAGCATCAACATCATCCAGCTTCTCTTTCGAAAGTTATCGTGTTTTTAACAGATAGAAATACAAACGGACTTTGCTGGATCGCTTAAAAAACTTTCCATGTGTTGCAAACGTAAAGATAAATATTATTTTACCCCCTAACACAAAGTATGGTCTACAAAAGAAAACTGTCAAAGTATTTTAGTTAAAAATAAAAGTTTTTGCTTAAAATACCTAAGGATTTTTTAAGTGTCGCCAGTGAATTTAATTTAACTTATAAATTTTAAAAGAATCGTTTGATTTTTTTTTTATTTCCACCAGGGATTTAAAAAACTTTTTTAAGTTGTGGTAGTCAGCCAGTCAGTCAGTCAGTCAATCAAAAGAAATTTATTTCACTCGTAGTTGTAGCATTTCAATTTGTTTGGTTTGTTAAGTTTGCGTGTTGCACGTGTCAACACAAGGAAAACAACTGAATTTACCTATTGATTTTCCTGTAGACATAACGTTTTTTAACGGATTTATGGACTTTTTGGTTTTGCTGGTGATTTTCATATGTATAAATTTATTTGGCGTCATGTTAAAACATGCATATTTACTGTTAAATTAAAGTATTTGACCAGGTTAATAATGTATGTTGGCATATTTTCCTATATAATTTTTGGGGTCAACATTATTTGGCGTCTGATAGTAAGTTCCAAAAATTCTTATTACATTCTTGACATGTCAAATTAAATTAAGAGTTTATAGAAATAATTTGAGATGTGTATCCTACAAAATAAAATTAGAATAAATTTAAAAAACTGAATTTCATTACTAAAAAAAGAAAAATTGTAGAGAGTTAAGGGCTGTTCTGGGAAATTTGAAACCCTATTTAATATTTTTAGTCAAATTTTTTCTAGACATTTTTTTCCTTAATTCTAATTTAACGAGTTTTATTTTTGATATTGCGTAAAAAGTGTCAAACATAATAATGAATACTTTATTATGTTTTTAAAGATTTAAATCTAATCAACACCCCAAGAAAAGAAAACACACATTAGGCAACAAGGTCAAAAAAGGTTTTATTGTAGTTTTAAGTTGTTGGCCAAAATAAAATAATAAAAAAGCAATCTCATGCTTAAGCCTACTGAAATCACTTTATATTAAAGAACTAAAAAAAATACATTTTGTAAGAATAATGAAACAAAAAAAAAACAAGTAAACATTTTATAGTCGGGCCAGGACCGACTGCTAAATACCCTGCCATTTTTTGAGATCAATTGTGGCGGCCAGCGATCAAAAGTTTGGATTTTTAATTTAAAAAAAAAATTAATCAATTTATTACAATTTGAAATCCATGGGGAAAAAGCTTCCTCTTGAAGAACTAACCCAACCTTTTAAAAACACCCAGACGACTTACAAATTAAACTTTTTCAGTACGTCCCAAATTGAGAAAAAAATAATTAACGGAAAAAAACACATTTGATAAAAAAAAGTTTGATAAAAGAAAAGTTTTAATGAAATAAAAATTATTTGATAAAAAAAATATAAAATAAAAGTTAAAAAAAAAAAATGTTGATGAAAAAAAAAACTTTAGTGAAAAAAATGTTGATGAAAAAAAAAAGTTTGTAGAAAAATTTTGCTGAAAAAACAAGTTTGGTGAAAAAAAAAATAAGATTTTTTTTTTTATTTAACATGATAATGTTTTTAGCTGGTGTCTAATTTTAAAAATAATGCAGGACGCCACCTCAGTTTGACCATAAAAGCTACCGACTAAAAAAAAAAAGAAAATAAGAATTGTAAGCTGTTTAAATTTTTTTAAAAGCAATTTTTGTTTTTCATCAATTTTTTTTTGTTAAACAAAACTTTGTTGATTGATTTCATCAAAAAAAAAATTATCAAAAAATTTTTTTTTCATCAAAAACTTTTTTTTACCTGCTGGTTATAAAAACATAACATAATTATTTTTCCAAAAATTTTTTTTTTACCAATTTTTTTTTTCATTATTTTTTTTATCGACATTTTTTTTTTCATCAAAAAATTTTTTTCCACCATTTTATTTCATTAATTTTTTTTTCATCAAATATTTTATTTATTGAATTTTTAACATATAATTACAAATCATATACAATGACCATTGTCTCGTTGTAGCAAAACAGACCAATGCCTCCGGTGGGAATCGAACCCACGACCCCCAGACTCATAGACTAGCACGCTACCAACTAGCCTAGGCCCCCTATCATATATTTTTTTCCTCAAATTTTTTAAATTTTTTTCATCAAACACTTTTTTATTTACGAATTTTTTATATCAAAAAATTTTTTTTTCATCAATTTTTTTTTTTTCATCAAATTTTTTTTTTTATCAATATTTTTTTTCATAATTTTTTTTTATTTGCTTTAAACAGAATTTTTTTTGCCAAATTCGGATACTTGCAATATCCTCATGGTAGACTTGAGCGTATCAAGTCTGGATTTCTTACGAAAGTTAGGTAATTTTATTGGGAATTCGAATAAAAAATTATAAATAACTTTAACATACACTTTTTCAAAAAAGTCGGTTTTGAGGGCTTGGTCCAAAAAAAAAAAATGCCTATATCTCGAGAAGGCGATTTGATACAAGTTTTCTGATGACAGGTTCGTGTTAAGGAGGCAAAAAAAAAAACGTTAGAAAATGAACTTTAGAAGTCTGAGCGAAAACGTTAGAAAATGAACTTTAGAAGTCTGAGCGGATTTGTTCGTGATTCACGAGCGAGAGTGACTTAAACTCAATTTTACTTACATAATTGTGAGTGAGTATGATTTGGTAAAAATTTTGCGTGAGTGTGCGTGAGTAATAGGGCGCGCCCACAAAAGGGGCGGACTGATGAAGTTAAAGTCCTCTGTAATCATTAGGGCGTCCCGTTAAATTTAAATTTTCGAATTTCATGTCGTGGCCAAACGGTGGCCACGTTAGAGCTGATTGTGGAAAAATTTATGAAAAAATTTTGCAAGGTGATCTTCAGTCGGCAACCAGAGGTTAAAGTTGGAAAAAATGACGTATTTCAAACTAAATTCATGTCCGAATTTATTGACCAAATCCGGTTCAAAAATTCGGAAATTTGCCGCACACTATGGAAAAATATTTAAAAAATACCAAAACCGCAATTTTGCTCCACAGCTGCTTTTTTTTTAACATAAAAATGTTTTGTTTTTTATCCAAAATTGGTCTCAAAAGTAGGACAATGTTAAGTGTGTTATCTAAAAAATATTAAAAAAAAAATATAAAAACATGATTTTGGTCCAAAAATGCTGATCAGCATCTGTGGACCAAAATCGCTGATAAGCATATTTTTTAGATAACACTCTTAACATTTTCCAACTTTTGTTATCTAAAAAATATTAAAAAAATATACAAACGCGATTTTGGTTCGAAAGTGCTGCAACATCAACATGCAACAAAATCGCAGATCAGCATTTGTGCACCAAAATCGCAGATCCGCATTTTTAGGCCAAAATCGCGGTTTTATATATTTTTAATATTTTTTAGATAACACACTTAACATTTTCCAACTTTTGAGACCAATTTGGATAAAAATTTTTTTTTTATGTTAAAAAATCAGCATCTGTAGACCAAACTCACGGCTTTGGATTATTTCAAATGTTTTTCTAATAAAGTACGCAAAATTTCCGAATTTTTGAGCCGGATTTGGTTAAAAAATTCGGGCATAAATTTTGGAAGAAAATTGGAATTTTTTCCAATTTTGATCGTTGGTTGCCGACTGAAGATCACCTTGCAAATTTTTTTCATAAATTTTCCCACAATTAGCTCTAACCTGGCCATCGTATGGCAGGTATTACGACATGATATTCGAAAATTTAAATTTGACGGAACACCCTAATGAGTTCTCTTCCAATTTCTTTTAGTCCTGAAAAAAACAAAAAAAATTTGTAAAATTTAGCTAAACTTTAAATTTCAGAAAAAATAAAAAAAGATCGTAAAATTTTAAATATAAATTTTTTTAAATTGTTTTTGTATGAATAAGAGTTTCGTGAGAGTGAGTCAGTGTGAGTGTGAATAAAGCTTGTGTAAGTGCACGTGAGTGTTGTCTCAAATTTACTCACGTGGCTGTGAGTTTGAGTACAAAAAATATTCCCAGCAAAACTTTGGTAATGGGTAGTGATTATATAACACATTACCAGGTAATGTATATACCTTATTTGTAGCATTATTTTAGGATGTCTTACCAAACATTTCTTCCACAACGTATTATTTTCAAGTGAAAAATAATGCATTACTAATAATTTGCTACGTAATGCATGATTATTGAAAAAAATGTATTTCATATTTATTATTTCTAAACATTAAATCATGGATGACTTATATTTGGTTACATCATGTATTATTTCAAAGTTTGAAATAAAGCATTACTTATAATTGGATGCATAATGCATTACAATAACATAAAAAATAATTATTTTATAAAAAAATGCATAAGTTTAAACTAGAGATTGGGTCACGACAGGAAATTTTTAACGACACACACTCACGAGCATATTTTATCTACTTACACTCACTTAAATCACGTGAGTAAATTTAATACAAAATTACCTTTTCAATACTCATAACACCTTATATATTATCTTCTGGTATGCTATATTATATACCTTACTCGTAACCTATAAAATATCATATATTTTACACCTTACTCGTATTCTTCGTTATAAATTTATGACTTATTTTATACCTTACTGGTATTCTTTGTGATAATGTGGATGCATTACTTTGAGTCTCATCGCCTGTTAAAATCATCAATGCTGCAATGTATAAAATAAGAGATCCTATACCTTATTTTATACCTTATTTGGTAATCTAAGTTTTGCTGGGTTCTCGTGAGTCTGCGTGATTAGAAAATTTATATCGTTAACGTGAGTGACGGTGGAAGATATCCCCTAAAAATTAAAAAAAATATATTAAATTTTTCTTAAAAATAAGATAAACTAAAATAGCAAACCGAGTCTGCTAGACTAATATTGTAATGTTTTACAAACATAACGAAAAACAAATTTTTAGGTTCTTTCATTAAGTGTAGGGTACACTCAAAAAAAAAAGTTTGTAAAATTACAAGCAAAAGGTCTTGTAACTCTATTTTACTAATATTTTTGTCTTTTTACAAAAATTGTTGTATATTTAATAAAACGGAAACAACAGTTTGCTTTGTAATTTTACTAGTATATGTTGGTAAATTTATTTTACAAATTTTTTAGGTAAATTTACAAAAAGGTGAATTATTTTACAAATTAAAAAAATATTACAAGGTGTTTAGTTTTTTTACACAAGAAAACTGTTATTGCACAACAAAATTTTACTTGATGTTATTTAGTCTTTCTACCAAAAAAATGTGTTTTTACAAACATTTTTTTTTAAGATCTTTTACAAGGTTTTCAGTTTAAAATGTATGTATTGAAAAGTACAAAATTCCAATGTAATTTTACAAAAAAATAATTATTCAGCAATAGGATACGCAAAAATTTTCTAATTGTAAGTTAGATTTTTTTTGCGTTTTGGAGTAAAAAATTAAGTTAAAAATAATTTCCGGACAAAAACATTTTTCAACTAATTGTAAGCTTTAGCAAAAAAATTTAATTTTTACACCATTTTTTGGTAATTTGCGTTAAGTAAAATACCACAATTTTTATGTGTTTCTACTATATAATTGTTCTAGTATTTTTTTTTTTTGTATTTTTACCATTTTTTTTTTTGGTAATTTTACCATTTTTTTTGTATTTTTACCATTTTTTTGGTAATTTTACCATATTTTTTTGGTATTTTTTTTTTTTAATTTGACACCTAAAATGTCAATAAAAAGCTGCCAAATATGAAAAATTAAGTTTTTCTTATTTTAACAGGTACTTAAACATCCAGTCTACAATATCCAAAAAAAGATTTTCCGATTTTTTAAAAATACTTGTGAAAATAATTAAAAATTCAAAAAAAAATTGTTATTTTTTGACTAAATTTTCCTGAAAATATAAGAAATTTCTTGTGTAGCCTCCTTCGCAATTCTCATATGTTCTACACTGAGGGAAAAAATCGTAGTCAAATCAAAAATTTTCATACTCATTTTTAAAACCCTTAATTTTTTTAAAAAAATATTAATTATGAGGTTGAATTTTTTAAAATTTAATATGTTTCGGTCTCAATTTTAAAATGTTCCTTTTTTAAATTAAGTATTCATGAACTCCTTTTCATTTTATGGTGCCGCCATGTTGAAAATCATCATTTTGATTATAAACATTTTAAAAATGAGTTTTAAACAATTTTAACAATGACGCTTCAAAAAAATGTCAATTATATTAAAAAAGTATCGAGAGGTAACATTAGTAAAAAAAACTTAAAAAAAAAACAATAAATAAGTAATTTAAATAAAAACACTAACGAAATTTGTGTTAAATTAAAAATAAGTTTAAAAACATGAAACGAAAAGTTAAAAAAAAGTGAAAATTTTAAGAACGGTGAAAAGAGAAATAAAATGTAAAAAGTGGAAATTTATACGAAGTACCAGAGTCCAGGAGGGGATCAACAACTTTAAATGCCTTCCAGGAATATGTCCTTTACATTAAGTGAATTCTTTTTATATACCGTCGCTGCTCTTACGCAAATACCTGTGTGTTTTTCTTTTTTTTAAGCCTTAAAGATAAGCTAAATTGTGAACTTTTGGGTGATTTTAATAAGTCTCCTTAATGGAAATAGAATGCTGCAATATTATTAAAAAAATTTATAAATACGTATTACTTTATATCACCGCGAAAGGACAAAATTAAGCAAATTTGTGGGGCATCTTAAATTTTTTTTGAAAATTACATAAGTGTTTTCTTCTGAGCAGCGACGATATATTATTTATTAAGTACAAATGTACCTTTTTAATTAGTCTGTAGTAAAATAGAAAAATATACAAATAAAAAATTTTAATTGTTTTATTTCAAAAGAAAATTTCAGGAAATAAGTATAGAGAAAATTATATATTTATAATGATCAATCTTAAATTGAACATGACTGTCATTTTAATTTGATTATGGGCACCGTTGATTTGAACATAAAACATATTCAAATCACAGTTCTTTCACTTCATTTTTAAAATGTTGTTTGTTACTCAAGTCATATTAAAAGCGTCCATGAATATTTTCAAATTGAGAAAAAACAAACTTTGTTGACTTTCGTCACTGTTTTATTTTCAATATGAGATTGTTTTTGCTTGATTTGAGAATTTTTTTTTCTTAGTGTACTTAAGAAAAACGAAATGTGGAAAAAAATAAAAAAGTGCAGTGTTATACATAAAAAAGTTTGTTAAAAGTGGTCAAGTGAAAAAAAAAAAATCATATCAGGTTGTTGAAGTGCTACTCCAGCTGCCAAAGAAGGAAAAATAAGATGCAACAATGGAAAAACCCTTTAAATTTACAAAACAAATATGTAAATAAACCAAACTTTTTGTAAATTTATAAAACCAATATGAAAATTTAAAAAACAAAATTGTATACTTACGAAAAAAGTTGTAATTTTACAAAAATGAAGTAGAAAATACAAAAACAATTTTGAAAATTTACAAATTTTTTGGTTAAACTACTGTTTTTACGGCAAAAAAGCCGTAAAAAAACAAAAAAACTTGTAAATTTACAATTTTGGTTTTTGATTTTCTACTTTATTTTGTAAATTTACAAAAAAAAAAATGTAAATTTACATTTTCTTTTGTTAAATCAATTTACAAATTATCCCCGTAACATTACGGGGATTCTTGCTAGTACATATTTTACAAAACCTGCCCCGTAAAATCACGGAGATTTTATGTCATTTTACAAACTTTTTTTTTTGAGTGTATGAGAATGAAACTAAAACAATTTTTTCAAGACAATAATATCAAAGTCTACTAATTTAAGAACCCAAAAAAATAAAAGAAATTTATACAGAAAAACATTTGCAATAAATAAAGAAAACAAAGACAAAAAAGCACATTTTTTTTTATTGAAGGCTTAATAAAGAGACAAATTGCCTTTACGCACAAAATATAATTGATAAACAACAGTTAAAAGAAGAAGAAAACAATGACAACAATAAAAGGACTAATTTTAAAGACACGCAAACCCATAATTAAAATCCCAATAAAGATATAACGTATACGCTGGGTAGACTGTCAAAATACAGGGATGATATTAAAAGTTTACAATTATGTATTAAAAAAAAGTACTTTTTTTTAAAACGAAAATTGTGCCTATTTTAATCTAAGGATAGTGATTAAGTTTAAATTAACTTTTAATTAATTGCCTCAATTAAATATTTAATTCAATTTTTAAAAATTAAATTTATTAAAAATTTAATTTTGGTCTTAAATTAACTTTTATTGTTGAAATTATCTTTTAATTGACTTTAAATAAGTTTTCAATTAATTTTATTAATTGACCCAATTAAACAATTTCAATACACTGTTTATATGTAGGTTTTCACAGATGACAAATTTGTCCATTAGAAGAATTTCAATATTTTTGTAATTGAAATTTGTTTAGAAATAATCAAAGTTCAAAAAAATAATCAGAAATCACAGTACTTTTTTAATTTCCTCAAAAATGTACTTTTGTATTAATGTCATCATTCCTGTGGCAAAGGAAATCATTGACTACATTTGTTTCAAAAGTGATTAAAGTGTGTGATAAGACTCTACCACCCCCTCCTTCTCTTAAAAAATACGAAAAAACACTTTAATTGTCGTGTTGTATTATTAAACAATTATACGCCTAGTCTTTTATTACTCAATGTCTCATTATTTTTAGCACTCGGAGATGTTCTTTTTCTTTAGTAGACTTTTTCATTCATATCTTTATTACAAAATTTATACACGAAAGATACAAACAAAAAATCCCAAAGTAAATAACCAACCAACCCACCTAGTCAGTCTGACGGACGCCTTTTCCAGTGCAAATGCATTGATTTCTTTTTTTGCCTTTGGTGAACAGTGGTTTAAAAAAAGCAAAAAATTAGTTAAAACAAGTAGAAAAGTATAATTTGATTTATTGTTAGCTAAGTCCATGAAAATCCTCTACATTGACATTTCTTTAAAAATTATTTTGACTTGAAACAAAGACTATCAATACTTAAAGATATGTGAAGTCTCCCTTCTTCTGTTAAACCCTCTCTTAAATTCCCTTTGCTAAGTTCGCAATCGAACTGGACGTTTGATCAAACCAAAAAAAATCCCTTAAGTTCGATATAAAAAAAGAAAAAGTGTTGCAATTTGGCGATTTTCAGACTAAAGCTAGCGTTTTTTTTCATCTAGCTGTAAAAAAAGTTTTTTTTTGTGGATTATCGGGAAATCCAATGACTTTTTATTTGCTGAGAATTTGTTTTAAACACTTTTAAAGGTATTTCTTAAATAATATTACCATAATAATTATAAATTGATACATTTTTTCAAAATTTATTAAGCGCTTTTTCGATATAAAAAGTTAGCATTATTTGTCAAACCAACAATGTTAATTTAACATTATCGTATTTTCTTCGTCTTACAGTTTTCGTACCTTCTGTTATCAAGTTCCAAAATTTTAAGAGTGGGAGACAAAGAGCTTGTTTGAAATAAATTGTTTTGAGTCAAAAATATTTTTTAGTTATTTTTGAAAAATGTTCGTCTATCGGTCTGTCTGTGGAAAGCACACTGCAGTTCAAACCAAAAGAGCTGAACGACCGAACACGAATATGTCTTGTGTTTATAGGCTGGTCAAGTTCTTAATTGGTCAAAATCGGACCAGAAGGAAGAAGATTTTCCTTGAAGAACTAAACCAACCTCTGAAAAACACTAACTTGGACCCTGAGGACTTTAAAATTAAACTATTTCGATCCGCCACTTTTGTGGGCGTTGATAACTTTTTCTAAAAAACAAGTAAAAAAGTTAAATAAAACAAGTAAACAACCCGGTGAAAAATGTTCATATATGAATCATATGTGGTCCAAATATGGACATATGTGTTCATATATGTAAATATATGTTACACATGCGAAAATTGGCGGCATGTGTACATACACCAATACCCCGGTTTGCGTCGCTTCGGTTTGCGTCGTTTCGAAGTTGCGTCGTTTTCAAATTTCTGTGATTTCGAAGTTGCGTCGTTTTGGTCTCAGTTTGCGTCGCATAGCTTCGAAGTTGCGTCGCCAGAGCTTCGATTTGCGTCGAAAAGAAAAAGGTAATTCTTTAATATGAAAAAATAACGAAAAAAATATTGATAAAAATAATATTGATGGGAAAATAATATTGAGGAAAAAAATATTGATAAAAAAATTATGATGAAAAAAATATTGGTGAAAAAATATTGATGAAAAAAATATTGATGAAAAAAATATTGACAAAAAAAATATTGATAAGAAAATATTGATAAAAAAAAAAAGTGATGAAAAAAATATATTGTTGAAAAATATATAGATGAAAAAAATATTGATTAAAAAAATTGATGAAACATAATTATGTAAGGTTTTATTCACGAGCTGGTGAATTTATTTTTATTTACCACGAGGTGAATTATCATCCAAGATACAAACCCAATTTACTAAAAATTTTGGTTTTAAGAAAATGAAAACATTAATTATTTTTTTTTTTTTGTTAATCGTTAGCATTTATAGTCAAACTGAGGTGGCGTCCTGCAACTTTTTTTTAAAATTAAACACCAGCCTTGAAACATTATCATGTTAAAAAAATGTATTATCATAAAAACACTTTTATAGTAATGTTCAAATATCAACTAAAATTATATGATAAAAAAAGTAAACATTTTCTTTCACTTTGTTCGGAACTTTCCGATTTTCAAGTCAAAAAAGGACAAAATTCACGTCATAGAAATGATTAGGATTTGGGTGTATCATGATTGTTAAATATTTTTCTTTACGATGGATGAATAAATTTAAAAACCAGATTGTTTTTTAAGCAATTGTTCTTTAAGTTTGCAGAATTTAAATTTTCAAAATAACGAAAAAAAGTTTTCAAAGAAAATAAACGTTAAAAAATTCTCAAAAATTGTAGGAACATCGCATAAACATTGTTTAGATTGCATTTTATGGGAAAATGTTTAACAAAAAATACAAAATTCAAATTTTGGAAATATCTCAACCCGTTTTGGAGATATAGCCTGTCAATGTTTTTGCTTTACTTGAATATATCTCTAGGTGGGGCGCTTTAGAAATTTTTTTTAAAAATTAATATACTTCGTAAGTATAGGTCTACATTTTTTAAAATGTTTGGTTTGAAAATGTGCAGCCAATAAAAACTTGTAGCGAATGGGTTCATACCACTGTGCACCAGTTTCATATAGTCTGGTTATTATTATCCTCAACACATTTTTGTTATGTAAACAAATACACACACAGAGTAAAAGAAAGCTACAACGAAAGCCTTTTATTTATTATTTTAAGCTTCCTTTTTTTTAATTTTTTTTATTTGTTGTATGTACTACTTAATATGTATTATACACGGCTATAAATGCCGTCATTATAAATATTTGTAATACCAAGAACTACTACATTCATTCAACATTTTTTTGTGAATATTTTCTATGGCAGAAATTGTTGAAGACAGAAAAAAATATGCAGTAAATTTCTTGCGTTTATTTCTTTTTTTTCTTACACCATCATTATCATGCTGCTAAATTGTATATAGAAATTATAATTATTTTTATTTTTATTTTTCCATCAAACTGCATTAGAGGCAGACACCAGTTTCTGTTGGTTGCTTCCATACACATATGTTATTCTTGTATTTTTATTTATTTACTTTAGCTGTACTAGTTCTGTGGTTTTAACCTTGACCGCCTCAAAATTATTTTGAACTAAAAATGTATTTTCCTAGTTAGTGTGTTGTGTTTTTATTATTTTCTGTTATTTTTAATTATTTTTTTTTTTTTTTTCAATTTGTGTTGCCTGGTGCAATATGATATTGGAAGATTTTGGGTGTTGCACTGTGTAATTATATTATGTTTTATTTTTTTATTCACCAGCAGGTGAATTGTTACTAGGGTGTTCAATTAATCGGGTTTTTTTATTGTTCGATTAAACGATTAATCGAAATTTGCCATTTTTAAATTATTCGATTAAACGAATAATATTTTAAAATTGTTCGATTAATCGAATAATTACAAATTCAGAAATTTTCAAAATTACAAAATTTTTTTTTGAAAATTTTAGAAAAAATTTGTACTTGAGTAAATAAACAATATTGATTCCAATATTAAAACAAAGCAAAATTTAAGTGTTCTGCTAATTTGTTTGAGAAAAATAATTTTGGAGATTTGAACAATGTGCAGAATTCAAAAACAATGTTTTTCCAAATTTATATGGATTACCGATATCACAAAAAAAAAATTTATCTGAAATTTGGGAAAATCTTAAACAAAAACTCGGAACTTTGACCGATTTTAGCGCGGTCATACAGTTAACCGATTTGGCCCATAATTTGCCAGCGAAAATCCGAAAAAATTTAAAGTAAGGACCACTCAAGTAGACATGACTGCTTCTTTTTATACCCTCCACTCTAGTGATAGAGGGTATATATAAGTTTGTCATTCCGTTTGTAACACATCGAAATATTGGTCTAGGACCCCATAAAGTATATATATTCATGATCCTTGATCGATTTTAAGTCGATCTAGCGATGTCCGTCCGTCCGTCCGTCCGTCCGTCTGTCTGTCTGTCCGTTGAAAACACGCTAACTTTTGAAAGACTTTATGGAGGCTCCTGAAGTTTGACATATATGTTGGGTATTTACCGGGTCAGGTTGGTATTGCAATCCAGCCAAATCGGTCCAGTGGTTCAAAAGTTATGAGCAAAAGAGTAAATTTCGGCAAGGGAATTTTGCGAACTTACGAGATTAAAACCACTCTAACTCTCGAAAGACAATTCTGAGGGTGCTAAAACGTGTTACATATCTTTGTCGTTCCCCAAGTCTATTTGGTTTTGAATTTCAGCAAAATCGGTTCAGTGGTTCAAAAGTTATAAGCAAGGCTCTGTATTTCATATTTTTTGCACCTTAAACTGTTGAAAACTCGTTATAAAAGTTTTAAAAGCATGGTGAAATACCAGTTTTTTTTTTAAACTTGTTGTTGTTTGTTTTCCTGCCGTGGGGTGCAGTTTAGTTGTTAGACAAGTAAATATTTGTTATTGTTTTTGTTTTTGTAACTGTATGTAACGGTGTATAGTAAGTATTTTTGGAAAAAAATCAAATACATATGAGGGGCTCAAAGCACAAGGGGTTCAAGTGACTTTTTTAAAAAAATTGAGTTAACATATGGAATTAGTAGGTGAAGTTCACAGAAGTTCAGAGCACAAGAGGTGAATGTGAAATTCTTATCCGTTAGCGAGATATGGCGACCATTTCTAGCTCTTGTTACTAAAATACCTGTTTTGCTTGGAGCACAAGGGGTATATGAGCACTTAAACCCCTTGTGCTCCAAGCAATTATTAAAATTTAGTTTTTCACTTGGACAAGTGGTTGAATTCCGAGAAGTTCTTGTAGTAATAGTAATCAAATTTTGCAAGAGCATCTTCAGTCTGTAACCAGCGGTTAAAGTGTGAAAAAATGGCGATTTCCGACCAAAATTCATGTCCGAATTTTTTGACCAAATTGGGCTCAAAAATTAGGAATTTTTGCGTACATAATAGGAAAAATAAAAAAAAATCCAAAAAAAAAAAATATTGGTCCACAGATGCTGATTTTTAACATAAATATTATTTTTTTTATCCAAATTGGTCCCAAAAGTTGGAAAATGTAAAGCAAGTTATCTAAAAAATATTAAAAAAATATAAAAAACACGATTTTCGTTCAAAAATGCTGATCAAAGATTTTGATACACAGATGCTAATCAGCTTTTTTGGACCAAAATCGTGGGTTTATTTTTAAAATTTTTCACATAAAATACTCAACATTTTTCGACTTTTAAGACAAATTTGGTTAAAAATATTTTTTATGTTTATAAATCAGCATCTGTGGACCAAAATCGCAATTTTGAAATTTTTTAAATATTTTTCCCATAAAACGCGCAAAAGTTCCTTATTTTTGACCCAGATTTCGTTAAATATTTCAGATATAAATTTTGGTTCAAAAACGTAATTTTTTAAACTTTGACCGCTGGTTGCAGACTAAAAATGACCTTGCAAAAATTTTTCATAAATTTTCCCACAATTAGCTACTCCATGTCCATCGTTCGGCAGGTATCACGGCACGAAATTCGAAAGCTTAGATTTCAAGGGACGCCCCAATGAAGATGAAGATGTGCCCGATGATGTCATGGAATCTGATTATGACGACTAAAAAATTAAACAAAGAACCATTAAAGACTTTTGTAATAAAATGTGGTTTTCCTTTTACAAATAACTAACATTCTTTTCATAATTTAGAAATTTATAAAAAAAGTTAGAGCACAAGGGGTATAAGTGCCACTTACATACTTCAGAGGCAATTTTTGGGTACTTGTATTTGTGAAATATGGTATTTTTTTAACTTGTTAGATTAAAATATATCTCAGGATCTCTATTAACTAAAAAATAATATTCTAGATATCATCTAACATTTTTTACTGCAATTTAACTATAACCTCTTTTTTCCCATTATTAAATTTAAGGCACTTAAACCCCTTGTGCTCCAAGCAATTATTAAAATTTAACTTTTAAGACCAATTTGGTTAAAAATAATTTTTATGTTTGAAAATCAGCATCTGTGGACCAAAAGTGGAATTTTTAAAAAAATTTTCCCATAAAGTACTCAAATTCCTAATTTTTGAGCCAGATTTGGTTAAATAATTTTCGGCAGGTATTATGATACGAAATTCGAAAGTTTAGATTTGACGGGATGCCCTAATGAAGATGAAGATGAGCCCAATGATGTCATGGAATCTGATTATGACGACTAAAAAATTAAACAAAGAACCATTACAGATTTTCTTAATAAAATGTGGTTTTCCTTTTACGAATTTACAAATTTATAAAAAAAAAGTTAGAGCACAAGGGGTATAAGTGCGACTTACTTACTTCAGATGCAATTTTTGGGTGCAAAAGGGTGTAAAAGACGGTATTTTTTTAACTTGTTAGATTAAAATATATCTCAGGATCTCTATTAACTAAAAAATAATATTATAGATAGCATCTAACATTTTTTATTGCAATTTAACTTTAACCTCTTTTTTCTCATTATCAAATATAAGGCACTTGAACCCCTTGTGCTCTAACCCCCTCATATGTAGTTTGTTTTTGGTTTTTAAAGACGAGGGAAATATGTGAAATATGTTTTTTTAACATATACGTATAGGTATAAAACAAAAAAAATATTTTACAAAGTAATTTTGTTACTCAAACAAATAGTACACTAAAAAAAATATTTACACTCAAAAAAATTTTACACTCAAAAAATTTTTTTTTTTTTAATTTTTAATTTAATTATTTTTTTTTAATGAAATTCACACTCAAAAAAATGTTGACAGTCAAAAAAATTTTACACTCACAAAAAAATTTGATTGATTAAAAAAAGTTTTACTCAAAATAATATATTTCTAATAAAAATTTGTAATGCAATTTTTTTTAGAAAATTACTATCAGATAACATTGTGGAGGGTATTCATAGATTCGACCAAGTCGAATTTAATTTTTCTACTTGTTTTAATTCCAACGGCCATATACATTTAGTTTGTTTATTGGACTTAAAACTTTTTAAAAATTATACATTTTTCCAGAAAAACTATATATTATTATTATTCGATTAATCGACATTAATTCTTCGATTAATCCTTTAATCGAAATTACCAATTTTAAATTAATCGAACAATTATTCGTCTAAAATTGTTCGATTAATCGAACAAGAATTAATCGACTGAACACCCTAATTGTTACCCATACTCAATTCTAAATGAATTTTTGTTGCATATGTAAGTGGTATATAAAAATTTAAAATTTGGAAACAATCAGATCGGCGACACGTGTCGGAAATCGGTTAAAAATTTTATAAGTGGATTTTTTTTTTTTGTTTTTACAAAAAAATGTACTTGAAACTTACTTTTTCAAAAAGGTAAAAAAAGGTTTTTTTATTTTGAATTATATTTCTAACTAGCCAAAATACACTAAATCGAATGAAAATTACAAAGTTTTAAATACTTCCCCAGACCATAAGACCGTAATTTTTTTGCATGAGAAAAAAATTTTCTTTCCATTAATATTGCCCAATTTGTCTTAATTTTGTTTGATAACACAGTGCAACAACCTAAATCGGAATGGGATGAAACCAAAAGCAAATGAAAGTTGATATTTTCCATAGTAAACCCAACAAGTTTTTTTTAGTTTAGTGCTAGATTTTTTTACTTTTATTATAATTATAATAACAATTACTTGAAAATTGTATATCGTCACCTAAAATGCAAAAGGCTCTAACTAACAAAAAATTCAAAATCAGATTTTTTATTGGTTCTGAATTATTTTATCAACATACAGGTCTCCACAAAAAATTAGGGCTGCAAATTAAAAATTAACGATTTTATAGCTAAAATTAAAAAAACATGTGATTTGGGCAATCGCCAATGGACGTCACTATTAGTGTTTGGGAATTCCCGGACTTTTCAATTTCCCGGGAAACGGGAAAAAAATAATTTATTTCCCGGGATTCCCGGGAATCCCGGGAAATTTTCATTATTAATGTAAATCATGAAAAACATTAAAATTTGATTATCTTTTTATTAAAAACAGTTTTATTAGAGATAAACAATTAATTAAAACATAAAAAATCAAAACATAAAAGTTAAAAATCCTGAAATACAATAAAACAAAACAAAAAAAAATGCAACTTTTTCCTTCACAAAAAATCGCAAAAAATAGCTAAAAATCGCAAAAAAATTAAAACTGCGTTATTCGAGAAAAAATTAATATGGTTGGCAGCACTTTTAATATTTATTCTGGAAATGTTAATTCTAGGTTAAAAATTTTTATATTTTTTGGACAGTCTTAGCAAAATTATCATTAACCGCCCAGCAAAACTTAGATTACCAAATAAGGTATAAAATAAGGTATAGGATCTCTTATTTTATACATTGCAGCATTGATGATTTTAACAGGCGATGAGACTCAAAGTAATGCATCCACATTATCACAAAGAATACCAGTAAGGTATAAAATAAGTCATAAATTTATACGAAGAATACGGGCAAGGTGTAAAATATATGATATTTTGCAGGTTACGAGAAATTAAATAATATAGCAGAAGATAATATCGTCGAACTATATTCAATAAATGCCAACTCGAAAAAGCTTACTGTTCAGGAGAGCTAAAAAACTAGTTATTTCGCGTATTATTGCAAAAATAAACAATGTACCTTCCACAAGATGGTTTAAATATTCTAAACAATTTTTAACTATGCAAAAATTTTCATATTTTGCACTTGTTTGCATATTTTTCAGAGATGGCATTTATTACTATATCAAAAAACAAATATTTTTTTAGAGTTGGCATATTTTGTCGGAAAATAAAAATAAATTTTTTTTGGAAAAAATTTAAAAATTTTTTTTTTTTTGGTTTTTGTTATCCTTAGTACGGTAATTGCAAAAACTGAACAAAAAATTAAAAATCTTTGCATATTTTTAAAAGTTACTAGCTCCGAAAGCCTTTTAATCTCAGGGTGGTCAACTTTGGCACTCTGTAACTCACGCTGTATTGCAATAGGGTCACTCCAAACCAGCTATTTTGAAAGCTTATATCATTGACCTTATTTGCCCCGTTCATAATGTTTCAATCTGATAAATAGTTTGAAAGTTACATAAATATAAGGAATTTTTTTTTTTGCAAACACTATTTACCGATATTTTTAAAATGGCAATATCTCGAGAACCATTCATTAGATATCAGAATCTTTACAAGATTCGTGTTTAGCATGGCAAATGCAATAAGATATGTGGTCTATTTTTTTTAAATTTTTTTTAAAAATTTTTGGAAATTTACAATGGGAGTTGGCATTTATTTCCAACAAAAAAATATGTACTTTGAGTTAGCAGAATAACAAAAATGGATGTAAAACGACAACAAATTATTTTTTTGCTCTGAAATTTTTATGGCAGATAGGTATTACATAGGGGAGCTATTTGCCATCGGAAACTCATTTCCGTCAAATTTGAGTTGGCATATTTTGAATATAGGTTCACGATATATAAGGTGTTACGAGTAGTGAAAAAGTAATTTTGTATTAAATTTACTCACGTGATCGTAAGTGAGTGTAAGTAGATAAAATATGCTCGTGAGTGTGTGTCGTTAGAAATTTCCTGTTGTGAGCAAATCTCTAGTTTAAACTTATGCATTTTTTAATAAAATAATTATTTTTTATGTTAAAATAATTATTTTTTATGCATAATGCATTATGCATCAAATTATAAATAATGCATTATTTTAAACTTTCAAATAATACATAATGTAACCAAATATAAGTCATCCATGATTTAATGTTTAGAAATAATAAATATGAAATACATTTTTTCCAATAATCATGCATTACGTAGCAAATTATTAGTAATGCATTATTTTTCACTTTAAAATAATACGTTCTGGAACAAATGTTTGGTAAGACATCCTAAAATAATGCTACAAATAAGGTATATACATTACCTTGTAATGTGTTATATAATCACTACCCATTACCAAAGTTTTGCTGGGCGACGTACATTTTTTGACTTTTTAAGTTTTTTCATGATATTAACATACTTTTTACTCTTAGTCAGTTTTCCTATGACTATATATTTGCACTGTTCTTCCAAATAGAAAAAATACAAAAAATATCAAATGTAATTATACCTGTATGTAAAAAAAATGGTAAAAAATAAAGTAAAATAAACGTTTTTATGTAAAAAGGTTTATTTTACAAAATTCCCGGATTTCCCGGGAAATATTAAAAAAATTCCCGGGAATTCCCGTCAGTGTTTTCCCGGGAATTCCCGGGAAATCCGACCCGGGAATTCCCGGACCCCAAACACTAGTCACTATACAAAAAACTTTTTTATATTTTTTGATTTATTTTGATTCATATTTATTAAAAGAACGTCCTCAGAAAATTTTAGCCCAATTCATTAAAAAATAACAAACAAAATTTTTAAAAAAATTTAAAATATTATTCAATACTGTTTTTTACTTCTCCTGTAAAAATAATAAAATGTTAGTTAGGGCCTTGTGCATTTTAGGTGACGATATTTGGCGTATACATAATTTTGTAATTGCCTTAAAATAACAATCATACGTAATGGTGAACAGTGGTTTAATAATTTGGCTATTCAGTAAGTACCCAGGCAGAAACTGCCAACCGTTCCAAAGAAAAAGTCTCGGCAAAGCACTTTCTTTTTTGTGTAGAAGGTAGTATGAATTCGAAAAGTGCTTTCCAAACGCTTTGCCAATGCTTTTTTATTTAAATTCGTTCAAAGTATACATTTTTGATTAAAATTTATTAATTTTCATAACAATTGGAATATTTTTTATTTCCCTGCAGGATAAGTGGTCGGTCCTTGATAGTTCTCATGATATGTCACTCATACACAATGACCTACATATTACAAACTTAACACATTTTATATAAAAACACCTGTTTTTTTCGTGAGGAAGTGTTTCTTTCGTGAGGAAGTGTCTTAAACTCCGGATACATCACCCTTAAACTCCGGATACATACCCGTTTCGGTTCAATATACCACTTTTTTTCGGGACTTTTCCAAATTTTTTCCTAAAAGCATTTTTAATAAATTTTTCCGAGACTTAGAAAATTGTTCAAAGTTTGTTCAAAATGTATTTAATAAATTTCTTTATTCAAATAAACACCAAAAAAAATATGTGTCTTATGGACTTATGTATACAATTTAGATACGTCCCATTTTTTTGTTCTAAAAGTGCTATAATAGTACCACATTTTTTGTTTTTAAAGCGGTATGAATTGTCCTACTTTACGGGACCTGTAAACTAGGACAATTTAGTATACAAAAATTTTAAATGCATTAAAATCACCAACTTCAAATGCGTGTAAACAAAAATCTAGCACTGAACTAAAAAAAAGCCTTGTGGGTTTTGCTCCGTATGTCCGTCCGTCCGTCTGTATAAGACACGATGCAGTCCAAAATAAAAGTGATAGAATCGTCAAGTTTGGCAGGAATATGTGTTTTGGTCTTAGGCAGTTTAAGTTCGTCAATGGGCAAAATCGGACCAGGGGGGAAAAGTTCCCCATTGAAGAACTTAACTAACCTCTGAAAAACGTCATATTTTCACAGTTTTTTTGTATTTTTGTTGAGCAAATAAAACACTTTGATGTTAGAAAAAGTTCAAGGTCCTGCACTTGGACCCAGGAAATAAAAAAAAATCGTTTTTTTTGCCCGCCCCCTTTTGTGGGAATGGATATTAAAAATGTTTTTAAATAATGGTAAAATTGTATTACTTAAGCTCCAAATGCATAATAAATGAATTTTCAAATTCAAAAACCGCATGGATTTATGTGTCCCCCAATGACCCCCCCCCCAAAAGAAACGCCCCAGCAATTTATTTTTTTTTATATGTTGGAGGGTATTAAAGATTCGGCACAGCCGATTTTAACACTCTCACTTGTGTTTTCTTATATCACTTTTTCCAATTTTTAAAGTAAAGTAAAGTAAAATTGGGCGCATCCAAGTGGTAAAAACGAACATTGATTTGAAGAACAAATCTAATGTATATGTTTTCAGCTCCATATTTTTTAAGTGTATCCCAAATTTTATTCTAATTAGGTATAACATAATTATTTTGCACAAAATATAGAGAATAATTAAACTTACGAAGAATAATACATTGTTAACATACAAAATACACTAATAAGTTTGTGGGAAATCCTTTATTTTGTCATTGTTTCCGTTTGTTATTAAGTTTTCTCCCGCTCTCTATACAAAATAACATGACATTTTCATTAACCCCAAAAAGGAAGAAAAATAAGAAAAATGAATCTGCATTTACAAACACATGCGGACAGAATAAGAATACACATACATATGGGTCATTCCATGTCAAATTAGACACTTCAAAATTTTTTCAAAACATACCTTCGCCCTATCTCCACCCCCCAAAGCCCCTATTACACTAGATTTTTTTGTATATTATTTTTTATTAATTTATAGAATGAAAGAGCAAAAGAAAAAATGAAAAAGAAACATAAAATAAGCAAACGAATAGTGATGATTTCTTTCATTTAAAAAAAAAAACAAGCTAAATAAATAGCAAAAATCGTCAAAAGCAAAAAGTTGCTTCATTTAATAAAAAACTTAAAAATTGGTAACACTTAATATTATTAATGCGTAAATGTCAAAAAATATGTAAAATTTTTAAATTTTTTTTTGACATTTAGTCATTTTATAACCATTTTATTTTTTTAAAGTATGTACGTAAAAAATGGAATTTGTACCATTAATGAAGAAGTTATTAGTAAATAAAGTTTAAATAAACAAACAAGCTCCGTATTTTTTAAAGTTTAATATATTTTGAACGGGTCATCAAAAAAATCTGAAAATTTACCAGGAAGAAGTTTCCAAAGGTTACTTAAAACTTAAAAAAATTATGAAAATCTAAAAAAAAAAAATTTAAAGTGTTCGATTTGACATGGAATGCCCTATATATAATTTAGTATAAAATACTTTCGTTCTATTAAGTAAACAAATATCCTGTCATGTATGTTGACAGGCAGAACATGACATTATCAACTACCTTTTGCATAGACAATTTATTATTTCTGCTTTATTTAAATTATAATAATACAAAAAAAGAGGCTAAAAATAATATTTACTAAAATGGCAAAATATTTTCCTCTTAATTAAAAAAAATCTTTAAAATATATTAAAAAAAACTTTGATATTAGTTTTTTACTTTTTTCTTTTTCAAAAGTTCAAAAAAATCACTTTAAAATTATTTCCTGGAACAATTTGAGCTAAAACACTTCAATTCAACCGAGGAGTTGACCGCACCCCCTCCAAATTTAATGAAATTAAGTACTGATGTTCACTTTAACAAAAAAGAGATTTTGCCAATTTTTCAGGCTTCTGGTCATTCCAGTATTCGAGATATGCGGTCTCGAAAATTAACAAAATCGTATATATTTGACAAAAGTGTTCTGAGATAAATAAAGATAACTCGAAAAGTAATAACAATACAGGTATCTGTTAGGCTGCAAACAATAGGTAATGAAACAGCCTTTAAAATAGCATTCTCCAAGATTTTTTTTTTTAAAAGGTCAAAGGTCATTGGTTTTAATCTTAATTTTTGGAGAGCTATATCTCAAAAAACGATATTTTTAAAATTTTGGAAAAAATATATGTGATTAAGAATCATCTATACTACTTAAGTTTAAATTTTCAGGATGGAGACTTCATTGGAACTTTTTATATTAATAAAAACATTATGACAGGAAAGAAAAAGTGGTGTAATTTCCCTTAGAAAAAAAATATTTTTTTTTGTCTTTGAAATTCTGGTACCAAAATTAAATTTTCTGAATGTTTTTGACGTGCTGAGTCCAAATATGACCTTTGAACGGATCTATCGCTATTACTTTTCAAGATATATGCACCTAAATTTTCAAAAATAACACAGCAATAGCATTTTAGCAGTTTTCACATATTTATGTGCAGATATCTCGAAAACTAATAGCGATAGGCCAGTTCGGAGGTCATATTTGGACTCAGCACGTCAAAAACATTTAGAAAAATGAATTTTGGTACCAAAATTTCAAAGACACAAAAAAAATATTTTTTTCTAAGGGAAATTACACCACTTTTTCTTTCCTGTCATAACATTTCTATTAATATAAAAAGTTCCAATGAAGTCTCCATCCTGAAAATTTAAACTTAAGTAGTATAGATGATTCTTAATCACATATATTTTTTCCAAAATTTTAAAAATATCGTTTTTTGAGATATAGCTCTCCAAAAATTAAGGTTAAAACCAATGACCTTTGACCTTTTTCAAAAAAAATCTTGGGGAATGCCATTTTAAAGGCTGTCTTATTACCTATTATTTGTGACCTGACTGAGACGTGTATTGTAATTACTTTTCGAGTTATCTTTATTTATCTCAGAACACTTTTGTCAAATATATACGATTTTGCCAATTTTCAAGACCCCATATCTCGGGAAGAAAAAGTACCAGAAGTCCAAAATTTTGCCATTATGATTTTTTTGTAAGGGCCCAACAATATTCCAAGTTTCATCAAATTCGAAAGGGGTAAGGTCAAAAATGCTACTTTTTTCGGTTGAATTGAGGTGTTTCAACTCATTTACTTAATTAAATTCATTAATTTCCATATTTTTTTTTTCTCAAACAATCAACACTTTCATTCATTTCAAAATTAATAAAAAAAAAAAATCGCCAAAAATTCAATCAAATATTGAGTTTTAATTTAATTCGAACATTAACAAAAATAATAGGTGTGAATTTTTGTGGCTGAAAATTGATTTTATGTTAATATTCTTCAAAAAAAAAAATATTTAATTATTTTTTTTGCTATTTATTGTTAGCTAAAAATATATAAAACAAAAAAAAAACATAACAAGTTCAACCACCCACATTGTTGAAATTACTATTAAAACAATCATTTTCGTACAAGAAAAGTAATTAACAAATGAGTCAATAAAAACTAAATGCCAAACACATTAAATGCTAATAACCCAACAAACATCAATTCCAGCCTTTGAAAAAAAATCAAACTGGCACTAAATATCAAGGGTGTTTTTCAAATTGTTTTCAGTGACAAAAATTTAAACATTTAAACTAAATTTGAAACATGTTGGAAATATTTGTTTTTTCCAATGCTATTAATTCTTTTCAAAAAAATATAAACATCAAATTGATTTGTAATGTTTCTCAAACCTAATATCAAACATTGATTATGGGTGGAAATAATTTTGTTTTCAAATGTTGTTCAATTGCGAATTTCAAATTGTCAGAAAACTTAAAATTTTGTTTTAAAAATTAAGATGAAAAATATATGTATTTTTATGCATTTTTATGCATTATAAAAACTTGCATAAACGTTTAAAAAGTAAGTACACATGAGTTTATCAAAAAAAAGTTATACATTTAATAACGTATTTTCTTTTCTTTAAAGATTTCGAATTTTAAAGAGCAGACGGCTGAAGAAGAAGACCTGGAAGGAGACGACCTTAAAAATGGCATTCGATGTAATTTTTATATTAACAATTTTTAGTGCAAATAAATAGCAAATATTATTAAAATTCGTATTTACATTTTTTTTATAAAAAATAGTATTGAGGTGCATTTGAAAAATAATGTTAAATTATCATTATAAATAAGGCTGAGAATTCTTTGAAAACTACACTAAAATTCAATTAAATAGTAAGCATATTTTCAAGCTAAAAATATTTGTGTACATTGGAGAAACATTATACATTCAAAAAATCTCAAACTATATATCAAATCTAAATAAACTTGAAAATTTTACTTGAGAACTAACATGCCGTTTTCTTTGAGAATGCTATTGTTTTCACGTTGAGAACTATGTTATTCTCAACTCGTTTTCAAGGCTAAGGTTTAAATTTTAAACTTGCTATCAATATAATATTCAATGTATTTCAAAGGTAAATGTTTGTTGGGAAATGTTTGAAGAAATAGCAAAAAAAAAAAAAAAAACATGTTGAATATGATGTGGTTTCTTCTGTAAACCTTGGAGTCAATTTAGTTTTTTTTTTCTTGAGATTTTTCTAATTTTTTATTTGAATCATTATTTCCTGTCATTTGTGGAAACTATGACACTCTAAGGATCTTTAAGAGTAACAATGATAAATGACCTTATCCATGAGTGGATAAGAAAAACTATTGAGTAATTTAACAAAAATATATATAAAATTTTTTTGTGTAAAACCAGGGCTTCAATTTGCTTTTGCATTTTTGCATATTTTGGAAAATGCAGGATTATTGATTTCAAATGCATATTTTGGCATATTTTACCATACCCAGCAAAAACTTCCATAACCAAGTAATTAATTAGTAAAAGAAAAAAAGGACTACTGTTTTCATTTTCTTAAAAGCAAAAATTTTTGTAATAGTTCACCTCGTGGTGATTAAAAAAAATATTCACCAGCTGGTTAATAAAACGTTAAAAAATTATTTTTTATTTATATTTTTTTTATCAATACATATTTTTTTCAACATTTTTTTTTATCAATTTTATTTCCATCAATATTTTTTTAAACAGTATTTTTTTTTAATCAATATTTTTTTTCATCAATATTTTTTTCTCATCATTATTTTTTCAAAAATATTTTTTTCATCAATATTTTTTTTTTTATATCAATACTTTTTTCATCAATATTGTTTTCATCAATATTTTTTTTCATCATTTACAGTTTTTCATTTCGTGATCCTGTTTCCTTTTAAAAGGACTTCAAAGTTTTAGAGGACTAAATTTTATAAAAGATTTTTTTAATATTTGTACTTGTCCTAGGATGCCACTATTGACAGCAAATGAAAGAGAAAGATCTCCTCTAATTTTCATATTTTATTTTTTTTACATATCACGAAAAAGAAGGTAAGTTACGTCCTTTCAAAAATGTACCCTTTAATATCATTCAAAATTTTTAACAAAATATTTTGATAAAGTTTTGGATAAATTAGGGGAGATCTTCCTCTTTCATTTTCCGTCACCGGTGTCATCCTAGGACAAGTACAAATATTTCAAAAATATTTTACAAAATGTATCCTTTAAAACTTTGAAGTTCTTTTAAAAGGAAACAGGATCACGAAATGAAAAACTGTAAATGCAGTTTTACTCCATTTTATTTCTACTTTCAGACGTACTTATATCATCCGGTTAATGTTTAATATTGACTGTCGGACGGTGTTATATAAGGCTAGTTTTATTTAAAAAAAAAATAAATCCAACTTTATTTTATTTGATGTTTTTTCGTAAATAAACTACTTTTTGAGAAGAAAATATTAAAAAAAATAAATAATATTATCAAAATTATAATGTAAACCAAAAATTTCCAACCTTTTTTGAGTTTGATAAACATCCCTATTAATATTATAAATCTGAGTGTTGGTTTGTCTGTCTGTCTGTTCCGCAATCAGGGGAGAACGGCTGAACCGATTTTCATGAAATTTTCACCGCATATAGTACCAACCGCGGCGGAAACTATAGACCATAATAGAAAGCGATCTGACAAAGGGGCGCAAAATGCCACGCCCCTTTTTATTTTATGGAACTTTATTCTGCCGTTTCCTTAATCCCTATTAATATTATAAATCTGAGTGTTGGTTTGTCTGTCTGTCTGTTCCGCAATCAGGGGAGAACGGCTGAACCGATTTTCATGAAATTTTCACCACATATAGTACCAACCGTGGCGGGAACTATAGGCCATAAGAGAAAGCGATCTGACAAAGGGGCGTAAAATGCCACGCCCCTTTTTATTTTATGGAATTTTATTCTGTCGTTTCCTTAATAACGCATAAACGGCTGAACCAATTTCAATGAAATTTTCACCACAGATAGTACTAACCAAGACGGAAACTGTAGGCGATACAAGAGAGCGATCGGACAAAGGGGCGTTAAATGCCACGCCCCTTTTGAATTTATTGAAAGTTATATCTGCCTTTTCCTCAATATCGTTTAAAAGGCTGAACCGATTTTCATGAGGCCATAAGGGAAAGCGATCGGACAAAGGGGCGTAAAATGCCACGACCCTTTTTATTATATTGAACGGTATTCTGCATTTTTCTCAAAAACGCTTAAACGGCTGAAGCGATTTTCATGAAATTTTCACCACAGGTAGTGCTACCCAAGGCAGGCCATCAAAAAGAGCGATCGGACAAAGGGGCGTAAAATACCACGCCCTTTTTATTTTAAGACCAGCTGAACCCTACAATACCGCAATCACGTACAAACGACCTAAACGGATATTTTTTGTCTGTCTGCAATCAGGGGAAAACGGCTGAACCGATTTTGATGAAATTTTTACCACATATAGTACTAACCGAGGCATATAGGCCATAAGAGAGAGCGATCGGACAAAGGGGCGTAAAATTCCACGCCCCTTTTTATTTTATGGAACGTTGTTCTGCCTTTTCTGTATTAACGCATAAACGGCTGAACCGATTTTAATGAAATTTTTACCACAGGTAGTACTGCCAGAGGTAAAAATATGACCCCAAATTGTGGGCGATCAAACAAAATGGGTCTTAAATGCCACGCCCCTTTTTATTTTATGGAACGTTGTTCTGCCTTTTCCGTATTAACGCATAAACGGCTGAACCGATTTTAATGCAATTTTTACCACAGGTAGTACTCACCGAGGCGGAAACTATTAAACCACAATAGTGGGCGATGAAAAAAAGGGGGGCGTAAAACGCCACGCCCCTTTGTATTAAATTGAAGGATTTTTTCTGTCTTTTCGCAATCAGGCTTAAACGGCTGAACCGATATTCATTAAATTTTCACCACAGATAGTATTAACTGAGGCTAAAACTATGAGACACCATAGGGGGCGATCGAAAAATGGGGCGTCAAATGCCGAGCCCCTTTGTATTGCATTTAAATTTATTTCTGCCCGTTTTGTAATCACGCATGAACTGCTGAACCGATTTTATATTTTTATTTTTTTTTTACCACAGATAGTGCTGATCGAGGCAGAAACTATGACCCACAATACAGCGCTTTTGGACAAAGGGGCGGAAAATGACACGCCGTTTGTATTTTAATGAACGTTATTTCTGCTTTTTCCGCAATCACGCGTAAACAGCTGAACCCATTGTCAGCACAGATAGTATTAACCGAGGTGAAAACTATGAGATCGTGTTGGACAAAGGGGCCTATATTGACGCGCTCCTTTGTCCTACAATTAAATTTTTTTCTGCGTGTTCCGTAATCATGCTTAAATAACTAAACCGATTTTAATAAAACTTTCACCACAGACACCTGTCTGTTCCGCTATCAGATGAAAACGGCTGAACCGATTTTCATAAAATTATCACCAACGAAAGTGGTAACTGAGGCGGGAACTATAGTCTTCATCAACGGACGACCGACAAAGTGGGTATAAACTGCCACGTAGTTTTTAGCAAAAACTAATTAAAATATTTTGTTAAAAAAATTTAAATTTTTTACAGCCCAACAAAGTTTTTCGTTTACCATAAAATGATTTTTCAGTACACAGAAAATAATATGGAGGAAACTAATTTGAGTAATCACTTGTTTAAATTTAAAAACAAAAATTGAGTAATTTTTTAATTGACGCAATTAAAAATTTACTCAAAAATTTTAAAAACAATTTGAGTAAATAATAATTTAATAAAAATTTAATAGTTTTTTTATTTTTTTTATACCCTCCACTTAGTGATAGAGGGTATATATAAGTTTGTCATTCCGTTTGTAACTCATCGAAATATCGGTCTGGGACCCCATAAAGTATATATATTCATGATGCCCGATCGATTTTAAGACATTCTAGCGATGTCCGTCTGTCCGTCTGTCCGTCTGTCCGTCTGTCCGTCTGTCTGTGGAAAATGCTCTCGTGGACAAAATATTGCACAGAGATGACTGAAACTTAACATATATATTGGAAGTTCTCCCGAGAAGTTTGGTATTGCATTTGAGCGATATCGGTTCAGCGGTTCAAAAGTTATGAACGAAAATGTAAGCACACCTCAAAAATTTCAGTACATTCAACATAACCTAAAAATACAAAATGCTTTAATTCGGCTTCCGGTTGACATATGTGAACATAATTGAGCACCAAATGGTATTTAAACAAGTACAAACATACTTTTTGACAAAAAAAGAAAAAAATCGCGGATTTTTTTTTTACCAAAATTTTTTTTCGCGGAAATTTTTTTTCAAATTTTTTTTTTTTTTCAAAAGTAATTTCCTTTTAAATAAAGTTGTTTGCAATAATCTTTTTGAAATTGTGGAGGGTATCACTACATTCGGCAAGGCCGAATTTAACTTTTTTACTTGTTTTTAACTCTCATAGTTTTTTGAATTCTCGTTTAGTTTATAGTTTTTTGTGTATGTATAGTAGAGTGTCCCTTATTTTGGAAATGTTCGAAATGTTGAGACGGTACCCGCTCATTTTTTTCCTTTTGACTTAAAAATAACTCAGAAAAAATTTTACGTCCCTAGGACCACGCCTTCCCTACGCGACGGGGCCTTAAAGAGCGGGGCCTTAAAAATCATTTTTCCATACAAACCAAAAAAATTTTTTTTTGATTTTTAATTTTTTTGTTATTATTTATTATATTACTTGGTTTGCTTATTCACGACAAAAAATTTGATTTTGGTGGGATAAGTCTTTCAGCGCTAAAAAATTTTTAGCAAAAAAAAATTTTGAGCCGCCGGGGTCCTACAGTAAAAAATTTTTAAAAAATATTTTTTTTTAGTTTTGACCAGCAACGGTTTTAGCTGCTATGTTGCTTTAAATGATATATATTCCAAAAAAAAAATTATTCATATCTGTGACATCTTTATCTTTTTCGAAAAAAAATTTTGAGCCGTAGGGATCCTACGGTAAAAAATTTTTAAAAAATATTTTTTTTTAGTTTTGAAAAGTAACGGTTTTAGTTGTTATGTTGTTTTTAATGATATATATTCCAAAAAAAATATTTTTCATATTTGTGACATCTTTATCGTGTATCGAAATAAATCAACAATGCATTTTTTACCCTTTTTTAGAACACGATAAAGATGTCACAGATACAAAAAATATTTTTTTATGAATATATACCATTTAAAGCAACATAGCAGCTAAACCCGTTGCTGGTCAAAACTAAAAAAAAATATTTTTTAAAAATTTTTTACTGTAGGACCCCGGCGGCTCAAAATTTTTTTTTGCGAAAAATTTTTTAGCGCTGAAAGACTTATCCCACCAATATCAAATTTTTTGTCGTGAATAAGCAAACCAAGTTATATAATAAATAATAACAAAAAAATTAAAAATCAAAAAAAAATTTTTTTGGTTTGTATGGAAAAATGATTTTTAAGGCCCCGCTCTTTAAGGCCCCGTCGCGTAGGGAAGGCGTGGTCCTAGGGGCGTAAAATTTTTCCTGAGTTATTTTTAAGTCAAAAGGAAAAAAATGAGCGGGTACCGTCTCAAGATTTCCAACATTTCCAAAATAAGGGACACTCTAATGTATAGTATATGAAAGTTTGTAATCGTCTTTATAAAATTTTCCTATGTTTTTGAGACATAAATATGTTTGGTAAAGTTTGAAAGAACAAGTTTTTTGTTTTTTTTTTTTTGTAAAAAAATTAAAAACTTTTTTAAACTTAAAAAAAAAAAATAAATATATAAATTTTGAGTAAATTTTTAATTGTGTCAATTAAAAATTTACTCAAATTTTTTTTCAAACATTTAATAAATTTTTATTAAAAATTTACTCAATACTATTAAATCGTTTACTGATGCAAAATTGAGTAATTTTTTACTCAATAGTATTAAAAATTTACTCAAATATTTTTTTTATTTTTTTCTGTGCGATGTGCAAGTTTCAGGACAATCGGTGGGTGCCCTGTGAAAGACCTTCCTTGTTAGTGGGGTCCTCAACCGATATTTTAATTCGTTTTACATGGAATGGCAAATAAATACAACATTATTTTTTTCTAAAAACAAATCCTCAGCAAAACATTATCATGATTTAATGTTTTGGGCAAGAGTACAAAATTTGTAGGCATTTTTGTTATAAAATCGGATTACTCAATGACTATTTAGCTTATAACTGCCGAAATAACGGAACTTTACAAAGCAAATTGTTGTTTACTATAATTTTTTTTTTCAAATTTTCATTGTAAAATAAATACTGTCTATACCACACAGTAAAAAATCCATAGTATAAATTTAAACAAAAAAATTAACAAGGAAATACAAACTACTACAACAAACTAGACCAATTAAGAAAATGAAAAAAAAAAAAATATTTATGATACAAAATAAATCTTCATCACTCAACAATAAGATGAATTCAATCAAGGGGGAATACAATTTAGTAGTAGTTGCTCCCCCTCCAGCATATTATACGAGGTCTGGGAAATGCATAATTGCCAATATATGTGCGTAATTAACAACAGTCAAATGCCCATAAATACTCGTACAATATTATTTTAAATTTTCTAGCATTTCTAAAGAAAAATCAAAATGAAAAAGTTTTTTTATTATATTTTATTGATTGTAGTTTTTCCAATAAAAAGAAAAAAAAAACTTAAATAAATATTTTTGTTTGACCTAATTGGTATTAAGAGTTATTGATGTTTTATAAGATTTTTTTTTGAATGGCCATTTGTATTATCAATCTTGTGTCAAAATAAAAATATTTCAAGGGGAAACTTTTGATAGAAAAATATAAATAAACTTTATTTTTTTATGTTAATATTATTAACATGAGAAAATCTAACAAAAAATAAATTCTGTTTGCATGATTTATTTTTAATTTACATAAATATTTGGGTATAAATAATGGTAAATGGAAAGAAAATAGAACAAGTGATAGAAAAAATAATTATAACATTGATATTAAGAATTTTATTGACCCTGAAAGGAAAATTTAAAGAATTCAGGGGTCAATATTATAAAGTTATTTATTAGAATTTAAATATTAAATGCATTAAGTGTAAACTGAGGACTACTACAATTAAAACAAAATTCTATAAAATATTTATAATATTACACCGTCCGACAGCCAGTATTAAACATGAATCGGATGATATACGTCTGAAAGTAGATATCAAATGGAGTAAAACTGCATTTACAGTTTTTCATTTCGTAATCCTGTTTCCTTTTAAAAGGACTTCAAAGTTTTAAAGGTGGTATGATACTTGCTAGTTTCTGTATTGGATTTTTTTAGGATTGATCGAATGAAACAACAAATGCGAGAAAGAACAAGAAATACAATAAAATAAAAACGAAACAAAAAAAAAAACAATATTGCCAACTTTTATTTTCAAAATAACTCGCCCAAAATAGCTAAAAAACGCTCAAAACAAATGCAAAACCGCTTCATTCGAGCAAAAACTAATAAAATTGGCAGCACTGTTAACATTTTATTTCAAGTTGAAAATTTTTATATTTTTTTTGACAGTCACTGCAAAATTATCGATAACACACGTATATTTTTTGACGTTTGAAGTTTTTCATGATATTGTCATACTCTTTACACTTGGTCAGTTTTCCTATGAAAATATATTTGCACTGTTCTCCAAAATATAAAAAATACAAGAACTAGCAAGTATCATAAGACCTTAAGGGATTCATTTTGCAAAATATTTGTAATTGTCCTAGGATGACACTGGTGACGGCAGATGAAAGAGGAGGATTTCCCCTAATTTTGTATTTTTATATTTTGCCATATCAGGATAAAAGGCTTTTAATAAACCAATTTGAGAACTTTATCAAAATATTTTGTTGAAAATTTTGAATGATATTGAAGGACACATTTTCGAATGGACGTAACATACATACCTTTTTTTTCCTGATATGTAAAAATAATCAAATAGGGAAATTAGGGAGATCCTCCTCTTTCATTTGCTATCAAGAGTTTCAACGACTTTTTTAATTTTTGTCGGACGGTGTTATCTATTTTATATATGCGGTATTTGTTGTTAAATCGGACACTTTGAATTTTTTTTTAGATTTTCCCCATTTTTACAGTTTTTATTACCTTTCGAAAACTTCTTCGAAAATTCAATTTTTTTTAAGTGTAAATTTCATTCCATTCAAAACGAATTGAAATATCGGTTGAGGACTCATTTAAGTTTATACACTATTGATCCATTTCTAAGACAATCAAGCTATATACATCCGTCTGCGGAAAGCAAGATGCAGTCTAATTCGAAAGAGCTGCACACAGAAAATGGTTTCAGTTGCGGTAACTGAATTGTTTGCCAACTGAATTTTAGAAGTTCTGACAACTATCCTTATATTCAGTTGTCTCTACCTCTAAATGTCTATCACAAGAACCAAATAGTTAAGTATTTGATTTTGTATTGGTTAGAGTGATCGAATTTTATAAACAGAATACAGTCCCCACAACCGAATTTTTATTTTTAACTACACCGTTTCCAATTTTTATTTTTTTTAATATTTATTAATCAAAATTTTATTAAATAAAAATTTTACTAAACAATTTAAGTACATAATAATGAGCTTATCAATGAATATAAAAGATTATATGATGATTTTAAAAGAAAAGACATTTGAGGAGTATAGAATATTTTAAAACTGTTCCAGAATCTGTGAAAAATTTCTTCATATGTTTGAATGAAAATGTTCCAAAATTATAGCACTTTTCTATAAGAAAAAGATACAAGCCTTGCACAAAAGAAAAATGTATCTGAAAAAGAGATTTTTTCTAAGAAATTGTTTCTATAGAAAAAGTCTTAGAATCTTAGATATTTTTTCTACAAAAAAGTCTTAGAATTAAAGACATTTTTTCTATAGAAAAAGTCTCAGATTCTGAGATATTTTCCCTATAGGAAAATCTCAGTATCTGAGTATCTATTGAAAAAGTCTTAGAATATAAAACGTTTTTTCTATAGAGAAAGTCTCCGACTCTGAGATATTTTTTCTATAGAAAAAGTGACAACATCTGAGATATTTTTTCTATAGAAATAGTCTTTGAATTTGAGAATTTTTTTCTACAGAAAAAGTCTCAGAATATAAGACATTTTTTCTATAGAAAATTAATAAGAATCTGAGACATTTTTTTATATAAAAAAGTCTCAAAATCTGAGACATTTTATCTATAGAAAAAGTCTCGGAATCTGAGACATTTTCTTTTTAGAAAAAGTCTCAGAATCTTAGACATTTTTTCTATAGAAAAGGACTCAGAATCTGAGACATTTTTTTATAGAAAAAGTCTCAGAATCTGAGACATTTTTTTCTATTGAAAAAGTCATTTTTTCTATAGAAAAAGTCTCAGAATCTGAAACATTTTTTTTATAAAAAAATTTTCAGAATCTGAGACATTTTTTCTGTAAAAAAAGGCTCAGAATCTGAGATATTTTTTCTATAGAAAAAGTCTATAGAAAACTCTCAGAATCTGAGACATTTTTTCTATAGAAAAAGTCTCAAAATCTGAGACATTTTTTCTATAGAAAAAGTCTCAGAATCTAAGACATTTTTTCTATAGAAAAAGTCTCAGAATCTGAGACATTTTTTCTCTAGAAAAAGTCTCAGAATCTGAGATATTTTTTCTCTAGAAAAAGTCTCAGAATCTGAGACATTTTTTCTCTAGAAAAAGTCTCAGAATCTGATACATTTTTTCTATAGAAAAAGTCTCAGAATCAGAGACATTTTTTTCTATAGAAAAAGTCTCAGAATCAGAGACATTTTTTCTATAGAAAAAGTCTCGGAATCTGAGACATTTTTTCTATAGAAAAAGTCTCAGAATCTGAGACATTTTTTCTATAGAAAAAGTCTCAGAATCTGAGACATTTTTTCTATAGAAAAAGTTTCAGAATCTGAGAAAAAGTCTCAGAATCTGAGACAGAAAAAGTCTCAGAATCTGAGACATTTTTTCTATAGAAAAAGTCTCAGAATCTGAGACAATTTTTCTATAGAAAAAGTCTCAGAATCTGAGACATTTTTTCTATAGAAAAAGTCTCAGAATCTGAGACATTTTTTCTATAGAAAAAGTCTCAGAATCTGAGACATTTTTTCTATAGAAAAAGTCTCAGAATCTGAGACATTTTTTCTATAGAAAAAGTCTCAGAATCTGAGAAAAAGTCTCAGAATCTGAGACAGAAAAAGTCTCAGAATCTGAGACATTTTTTCTATAGAAAAAGTCTCAGAATCTGAGACATTTTTTCTATAGAAAAAGTCTCAGAATCTAAGACATTTTTTCTATAGAAAAAGTCTCAGAATCTGAGACATTTTTTCTCTAGAAAAAGTCTCAGAATCTGAGATATTTTTTCTCTAGAAAAAGTCTCAGAATCTGAGACATTTTTTCTCTAGAAAAAGTCTCAGAATCTGATACATTTTTTCTATAGAAAAAGTCTCAGAATCAGAGACATTTTTTTCTATAGAAAAAGTCTCAGAATCAGAGACATTTTTTCTATAGAAAAAGTCTCAGAATCTGAGACATTTTTTCTATAGAAAAAGTCTCAGAATCTGAGACATTTTTTCTATAGAAAAAGTCTCAGAATCTGAGACATTTTTTCTATAGAAAAAGTCTCAGAATCTGAGACATTTTTTCTATAGAAAAAGTCTCAGAATCTGAGAAAAAGTCTCAGAATCTGAGACAGAAAAAGTCTCAGAATCTGAGACATTTTTTCTATAGAAAAAGTCTCAGAATCTGAGACAATTTTTCTATAGAAAAAGTCTCAGAATCTGAGACATTTTTTCTATAGAAAAAGTCTCAGAATCTGAGACATTTTTTCTATAGAAAAAGTCTCAGAATCTGAGACATTTTTTCTATAGAAAAAGTCTCAGAATCTGAGAAAAAGTCTCAGAATCTGAGACAGAAAAAGTCTCAGAATCTGAGACATTTTTTCTATAGAAAAAGTCTCAGAATCTGAGACAATTTTTCTATAGAAAAAGTCTCAGAATCTGAGACATTTTTTCTATAGAAAAAGTCTCAGAATCTGAGACATTTTTTCTATAGAAAAAGTCTCAGAATCTGAGAAATTTTTTTATAGAAAAAGTCTCAGAATCTGAGACATTTTTTTCTATTGAAAAAGTCATTTTTTCTATAGAAAAAGTCTCAGAATCTGAAACATTTTTTTTATAAAAAAATTTTCAGAATCTGAGACATTTTTTCTGTAAAAAAAGGCTCAGAATCTGAGATATTTTTTCTATAGAAAAAGTCTATAGAAAACTCTCAGAATCTGAGACATTTTTTCTATAGAAAAAGTCTCAGAATCTGAGACATTTTTTCTATAGAAAAAGTCTCAGAATCTAAGACATTTTTTCTATAGAAAAAGTCTCAGAATCTGAGACATTTTTTCTCTAGAAAAAGTCTCAGAATCTGAGATATTTTTTCTCTAGAAAAAGTCTCAGAATCTGAGACATTTTTTCTCTAGAAAAAGTCTCAGAATCTGATACATTTTTTCTATAGAAAAAGTCTCAGAATCAGAGACATTTTTTTCTATAGAAAAAGTCTCAGAATCAGAGACATTTTTTCTATAGAAAAAGTCTCAGAATCTGAGACATTTTTTCTATAGAAAAAGTCTCAGAATCTGAGATATTTTTTCTATAGAAAAAGTCTCAGAAACTGAGACATTTTTTCTATAGAAAAAGTCTCAGAATCTGAGAATTTTTTTCTATAGAAAAAGTCTCAGAATCTGAGACATTTTTTCTATAGAAAAAGTCTCAGAATCTGAGACATTTTTTCTATAGAAAAAGTTTCAGGATCTGAGACATTTTTTCTATAGAAAAAGTCTCAGAATCTGAGACATTTTTTCTATAGAAAAAGTCTCAGAATCTGAGACATTTTTTCTATAGAAAAAGTCTCAGAATCAGAGACATTTTTTCTATAGAAAAAGTCTCAGAATCAGAGACATTTTTTCTATAGAAAAAGTCTCATAATCTGAGACATTTTTTCTATAGAAAAAGTCTCAGATTCTGAGACTTTGCTATAGAAAAATTACTAAGATTCTGAGCCTTTTTTTAGAAAAAATGTCACAGATTCTGAGACTTTCTATAGAAAAAATGTCTCAGATGCTGAACCTTTTTCTATAGAAAAAATCTCTCAGATTCTGAGCTTTTTTATAGAAAAATTCGATCAGATTCGGAGACTTTTTCTATAGAAAAAATGTCTCAGGTTCTGACTTTTTCTATAGAAAAAATATCTCAGATTCTGAGACTTTTTCTGTACAGGAAATGCTCTTTTTTGAAGACATTTTAAAGTTGTCTCACGTTTGCAGCTTCTGCCTGAGATATTTTTAAGTTAAATAGGTTGCCTTACGACTTACATTATGAGCTCATTTTTCTCTCAGATGGATCTAATATTTGTTTCGAAATAATTCTTAGATAAATTCTTCTCGAGACATAGAAACTTCATAAATTTTTTGCCATTTTACGTTTTTGATGCTGTACTTCTAAAATAAACTGAATGGTTTCATTGAATTTTTAGAATGTGTAACATTTTTACCTTTTTCACATTGCAATGCATTGCAATCTTTTTTATTTTAAGTCTTTTTTGTATTTTCCGAAAGGAAGAAACCGTAAATTTTCCCCGAAATCTGTATGTTTACCATTCTTCTTATTTATTTTCCGAAAGAAAAAAACCTTATTTCTGTAAATTTAAAGAAAAACCACTATTAATTTAACAGTTTCGGATCATAAATGTGCTTAAACTTACGGTTTTATTGGTTTTTAATTATATTTTTCTTATTAACAATATAAATGAATATTTTTTTTAAATAATTGCATTTTTTCTTTTATATATTTTTTTGACGTAAATTTTTTTTTTATTTTTTAAATACTTTTGTGACAACCAACAAATGGTTTTAGTAAATTTTTGTACCTTATTAAAGTCAGTTGGATCTACTGAAATCGTTATTAAAGTTTAAACTAGGCAGATATTGGTAGGAAGAAACGAATTTCTGTTGAGTTATTATATTTGCTTCTTACTAATTATAGTTGGTTCTACCAAAATCGATTCTAATTTTTAGTTTGACTATTAAAGTTTGATTTTGGTAGACATAACTAATTTTTTTATTGTTATCATATTATTTTAATAATACTTTGCCTCAGATTATTACTAAAATTGAAAATATGTTACGAATACAAACTTTTAGGAGTTGTAATATAAATAGTCAGATTGTAAAAGAATTTCAGCAGTAATAATCGTTTTCCAACCGATCTTTTCCCTGTGTGTGTAAATTTGGTAAATGAGTGCAGTAATTAAGTGCAAAAAGGGTTTTTTAGATTTTGGAGAGTATAAATGATTCGACACAGACGAAATTAACACTCTCACTTCCCCGCAAGCATTTCAAAACGAAGAAGATACGCTAGCGTATCGCCTGGAAGATAAATTGTATTGCGGGGGATATCTTCTTCGTATTGCGGAAGAAACACCCGTGAGTACAAATCGTGTCCCGAAAGCGATACGTCCAGGAGATACGAAGGCAATTATTCTGGAGGATAAATACGCAATATTGCCAGATAATCATTTGGAAGATAAATTGAAGATATCACTCAAATTTTACCTAGAAGATAAAAAGAAGATGTTGCCATTTTTTCTCATAGGAGATAAAAGTATGTTTATTATTTAAATTAAAGGAATTATTTTACAAACGATAGTGATGAATAGGGCAAGTACTTTCATGAAAATGCATATTTTTTCTCAGCATTTTAAAAATAACATAAATTAAATATCTATCCGAATCAATAAATTTGCAATAAAATGGCATTGATTTGTAGTTGCATATTTTTGCATATTTTCGTATAAATGCATATTTTTGCATATTTTCATATAAATTGGATTTTTTTTAAATTTCATCAATATTTTTTCAAAACTTCCTTAGGAAGATTCAAATCATATCCCCTATTGCTTATAGAAAAATGCATTTATTTATGAAAATCATATTCTGATGCATTTTCGAAAGACGATAGATTCTTGAAGTATAATTTTTAGATTCTGAGAAATGTTTTCTACTGAAAATGTTCCTATTTTGAGAGATTTTACAGGAAAATTGCGATTTTATTATTTTTTTACAGGAAAATTGCGATTTTATTTTGATTACATTTTGGGTGGGGCATTTTGAGTTAATTTTTTGACTTGAAAATCGGAAAATTCCAAAAAAGTGAAAAAAAAAAATTTTTAAAATAAATATTTTTTTTTTAGAATAAAGAACAAAAAGTATTGAAAAATAAATTGTTTTAGAAAAATATTGTATTTCAATGTTTTTTTTATAAAATTTTTTACTTCAGAAATATTTAGTGACTCAAAGAAAAAACTTCTCAAGTAAAAAATAATTCACTAATTAAAAATTGTTTCCACTCAATAAAATATTTTTAAGAATTGTCGAGGGCCTTAAAATATTTGACAAAGCCTAATTTATGTTGACAAATTATTTTTTTTTAGTAAAAACAATATTTTTAGATGCATATTTTTGAAGTTTTTAGTGCATATTTTGAGTTTTTAGACGCATATTATAGGCACATATTTTCGTTTTTTAGATGTATGAAAGTACTTGCCCTAGTGATGAAGGATAATTTATTCACTGTTTCCATGATCTTGAAATTGATTATATTCCTTAAAAACGGCACATTGAGTTGTTGAAAATTTGCAGGACCTATTGTAGTTAAAAAAATTATTAAACTTTGCAGATTCATGCTTACGTTGTTTGCGAATGCATTACTTACCTCTTATCACCAATTTTTTTAATTTTTTGTTGATTTATTACGAAAAAACAGTTAAAATCGAAATAAAAAATATTTTTGACAAATAAAATGTATTGATTTCGTATTTTTTACATCCGTATGATAAGAGGAAGATATCGTATATGTATCGCGCAGGAGAAAAATCACCTAGGGGATAAATTTTTGATAATTTGGCGATTTTGTCTACTTTATAAATGACAAAAAAATATTTATTTTTTAAAAATTGCCAAAATATCTTCGAAATGATAGAAGGAAGATTTTCAAAAATACTACTTTGATGAATTTTTATTACGATAAAAAGAAGATATTGCCGCAATTTCTTCCAGGGGATATTTCTTCCATATGCTTGCAGGGTTGTGTTTTGTACATTTGTTAAACAAATGGAACATTTTTATGTCAGAATTTTAGACTTGTAGAAAAAGTAGTTTTGGTGAAAAAAATAAGTAAAAAATGAAACGAAAATTTTTTTAAAAAAAAAAACAAAATTTCGACGAAAAAAAAATTTTGACGAAACAAATTTTTTTTTTTTTTAAAAATAGAAAAACAAATTTTGACGAAACAAAATTTAATGATAAAAACTTCATGAAAAAAAAAAAGTTTTTTTTGATGAAAAAAAAAATTTTCTTTGATGAAAAAAAAAATTTACAATAACGTTTTTGATAAAAAAAAAATTGATAAAAAAAAATATTGATGAAAAAATAAAAAAAATTTGGTGAAAAAAAATAAAAAATAAAAAAAAAATTTGATGAAAAAAAAAAAATTTTGATGAAAACAAAAAATTTTATGAAAAAAACAATTGATAAAGAAATAAATTTGATGGAAAAATAAAAAAATTTAATGAAAAAAAAAAATTGTTAACAAAAAATTTATGAAAAAATGGAAGACAAAATTTTTTTTTTGAAATATAATTATGTTAAGTTTTATGCACCATCTGGTGAAAAACGCGTTTATTCACCAGCAGTTGAGTTATTATCCAAGTTACAAATCGAAGCTGCAAACCTTTTTGATTTTAAGAAAATGAAAACACTAATTCTTATTTTCTTTTTTGTTAGTCGTTAGCTAATATAGTCAAACTGCGGTGGCGTCCTGCATCATTTTTAAAATTAGACACCTGCCTAAAAATATCATGTTAAAAATCCTAAAAAAATCTTAAAAAGTGTTTTAGTATGCGATTTTTAAGTTTTAAAATCTCATATTTAATAATGTATGTACTCTTTGATTTTTTTTAAATTTTTTGTGGAAAGTTTCTTTTGATTTTACAAATTTTTTGCCGAGTAGGATCGTGGGATAACAATTATTACTATTTTTTTTTTAATTTTTTTGCAAAAAATTTTATTGTAATTTATCAATATTAAAAAAATTTCTACTGCTTCATAAACATTTCTTCAAAACAAACTAATACTCTATCTCCATGGAGATAGAGTATTAGTTTGTTTTGAAGAAATGTTTATGAAGCAGTAGAAATTTTTTTAATATTGATAAATTACAATAAAATTTTTTGCAAAAAAATTAAAAAAAAAATAGTAATAATTGTTATCCCACGATCCTACTCGGCAAAAAATTTGTAAAATCAAAAGAAACTTTCCACAAAAAATTTAAAAAAAATCAAAGAGTACATACATTATTAAATATGAGATTTTAAAACTTAAAAATCGCATACTAAAACACTTTTTAAGATTTTTTTAGGATTTTTAACATGATATTTTTAGGCAGGTGTCTAATTTTAAAAATGATGCAGGACGCCACCGCAGTTTGACTATATTAGCTAACGACTAACAAAAAAGAAAATAAGAATTAGTGTTTTCATTTTCTTAAAATCAAAAAGGTTTGCAGCTTCGATTTGTAACTTGGATAATAACTCAACTGCTGGTGAATAAACGCGTTTTTCACCAGATGGTGCATAAAACTTAACATAATTATATTTCAAAAAAAAAATTTTGTCTTCCATTTTTTCATAAATTTTTTGTTAACAATTTTTTTTTTTCATTAAATTTTTTTATTTTTCCATCAAATTTATTTCTTTATCAATTGTTTTTTTCATAAAATTTTTTGTTTTCATCAAAATTTTTTTTTGATGAAATTACATTTGCAATTTCTAAGGGGGCACCGATACAAAAAGAAATTTTTAAAATCAGCTCCAACCACTCTAACTGCCCTGAGTGTCCCTAGAGCAGTTAAATGTTTGAACGACCCACAATATTTTTTTCAATCCAAAAATTTTCTCAGAACACACCTACCGTCTATCTTAAGGCGGTCCCCTTACAATTTTTTATATTTTTTTAAAAAATTTGTTTTATTTAATCAGCTTTTACCGTTCAATGGTGCTTCCTAGAGGGGCCATTAATGAGACCGACCCCAGTTTATTTTTACCCTCCAACATTTTTTCAAAACATACCTATGCTCACTCGCCACTCCCTAATAAAATTTGCTCCAACCGTTCAACTGTCCCAAGAGTGTGCCTAGAGGAGTCAAATGTATGACCGACCCCCAATAGTATTTGAACCTCAACATTTTAAGGGGACCCTTTACAATTAAAAAAAAATAATTTATTAAAAAAAAAAAAATTATAATAAATAAAAAAAAATTTCATCGGAACCACTTTAAGGGTTAAAGATAGAGGGCAGATGTGTTTTGAAAAAATGTTGAGGTGAAAAAACTATTGGGGGTCGGTCATACATTTGACTCCTCTAGGGGCACTCGTGGAACAGTTAGAGCGGTTGGAGCAAATTTTATAGAAATGTAATTTTGTATGCGAGCCCCCATAGGGAGTAGAGAAGATGCTGGGATGGAAAAAAATATTAAGGGTCGATCATATAGTTGACTCCTTAAAGAGCACTTTTGAGGAGGTTAGAGCTGTAGGGAGCTGTACGGGAGCCCCTTAAGGATTGGAGACGGAGCATAGGTATGTTTGCAAAAAAATGTACGGGGTAAAACTCATAGGGGTCGGTCTTGGATTTGATCCATCTAGGGGCAATTGCGGGGCGGTTTTGGGACTTTTTGTGGATTTTTTTTTAGTCAAAATTGACTAATTTTAAGGTACGGAGTGGTCTTCACTAGCTAATTAGGGTGCCCAAACACGTTCAGATTGTTTTGGTATTTTCGTAAGAGTTGTTCAGCTTGGCTTTGGCTACAATATTGTTAGGGAAAAATCAACAGTCCCTGTAAGTTATGCTGAAAAAAGTGAAAAAAACGATATTTTCCCCAAATTAAAAAAAAAAAAGTTCAGGAAAAATTTATTTTTTTAGCATAAAATGTTTTCAGAATTTGTTCAACGGACTATTAGCCACAACTCTGATTAAGCTGTTGCCCAACAAAAAAACTGATGACACCATATTTTGAGGGTCCCACTGCATTTCTGAATCTTTGGAGGCCTTTAAAAAGGAATTGGTCACCAAGCTGGAAAATCTGAATACAGGGTTTTAATACCACTTGGTGGTAAGTAGAATCGAACCTATATAGTCAAGTTTTTGTTGCACAGAGTAATCGTTATACCACGATCCTACTGGGCAAAAAATTAGTAGAATCGATAGAAGATTTTCACAAAAAAAAATCAAAAAAATCAAAGAGTACTTATTTTAAAAATGAGATTTAAATATTAAAACTTAAAAACCGCATACTAGAACACTTTTAAGAATATCACCGCTCTACAAATCTGAGGTTTGTCGCTGCGTTTTGGATGAAACTGAAAAAAGTTGATAGGGTTTGGTGCCCCGATTCCAAAACGGTCACTCAAATTTTTCTATCACGTCACAATTTTGAGAAAATCGCGGTTAAAGTGTCAAAAAATGCCCATTTTGACCATTTTTGAACGCCTATAAAATAAGATCCTGACATGCAAATGACTTGGTATCAAGCTCATTCGAAAGTGTGTAATTTTCTCTTTCAGACAAGATCAAATCTTCTTGCAATTTAATTTTCTAAAATTGTAAAAAAATCATTAACCGCAAGTGCTTTAAATCTAAAATTTACGTATGAATTTGTATGGAAATTTGTTAAAAAACACTGTGTAAATAAATTAAATATTGAAAAAATGGAAGGTTTTTTGCTAATGATTTTTTTACCATTTTAGAAAATTAAATTTTAGGAACATTTTATCTTGTCTTTAAGAGAAAATTACAGGCTTTCGAATGAGCTTGATATCAAGTCATTTGCATGTCAGGATCTTATTTTATAAGCTTTAAAAAAGGGCCAAAAAATGACGTTTTTCGGCACTTTAACCGCGAATTACTCAAAATCCTGACGTGATAGACAAATTTGGGCTCCGGATTTGGATTAAGCGCAACAGACACTATCCAAATCACGAATCAGAATCCAATACGCATTTTCTTGTTGAGCTGTGTATTTTATTATTTAAAAAAAAAAAAAAAAACGTAGAAAACAAAAATTAAAAACAATGGAATTTGGACCATTTCTAAAGAAGTAATGAGTAAAAAAAGCTTGAGTAAAGGAACAAACTACCAGTGTTTGAAAATTCGATATCTTTTAAATGGGGCATCAAAAAAATCTGAAAATTTACCACGAAGGAATTTTTGAAATGTACTAAAAACTGTATGAAAATTGGGAAAATCTAAAGTGTCCGATTTGACATGGAATGCCCCATATATAGATTTGTATACCCTTCATCAAAAAGTAAGGTTATATTAATTTTATCATTTTGTGTGTAACTCATCACAAATTCATTTTTGGTCTGCGATTACTAATTTCACCGATCCATAAATCACAATTTGTATACACCCAAACTATTTTATTTTTAAAAATTATTTTTAAGTTTTTTTTTTTTTTTTAAATGTTGCCTGCCATATGATAAAGTTATAATTAGTTCTGTCTACACCAATTGATGTCATTTATCTTTATTTGTTTTAACATAAAATATTATTTAAATTAAGTTGTAAAGTTTTTCACCAAAAAAAAAAAAACGATGTGTCTAAGGCAGTGGTGCGCACACACATACTATAACATTTATGCTTGTGTGTGTAGTAGCAAGAGAAAAATCAACAAATTTGCTCAAGCAACAGAATTGTATAGTGTACGTGGGTCGACTGCGCACAAGCAGCATTTTTTAGCCTATTCCCGCGGGAGTAGGAATTACAAAAATGTCCATCACTGGTCTAAGGGGAAATTTATCCTTTTTACTACACATATGAAATTTACCTGACTTTTCCAATGATATATAGTATAATAACATACATCACCCCCCAATACAAATCATGCTGTATAGCAAGCAGCACACTTATCCAATATTTAGAACAGGCACACACACACAACCATCCACCCACCATATACGACCTTTTAAATGCTCTCAAAAGCCACTTATCAATAGCATAAAAAATAAACGAAGAAGAAAAGTTTTTTTATTTGTAAACATTAGATCGGCACTTAATTTTAAAATTTTGATTTCAATTCGAGGTATAACTGAAAAGTTAATTGCGAAATGTTTTATTTGCAAAAGAAAATAGAGGAAAAAAATTTTTTTTTTAAATGAATATTGGTGAAAAATTTTGACAAAAGTAATTTTGAAAATTAAACTGGTTGAAAAAAAATTTGGTGAAATAAATTACACTATGCAAGAAAAAAAGACTTTGATATGGGTGTTCTGAAAAAATGTTAAGGTTCAAAAACTATTGGGGGTCGGTCATACATTTGACTTCTCTAGGGGTACTCTTGGGACAGTTAGAGTGCACAGTGGATCGAAAATCAAAAGTCCCGGTCAAAAGGTAGAAATAATCATCCAAGCTCATTGAAATTTGTGTCCCATATGGATTAAGGGCCGCTGAATTCAAGTTTGCTCTTAAAATTTTGAAATTTGTAATGGTTTACAAGATATTGGTATCTAAACGTTTCTATTTGTGAATTTTTTCAGTTTTTATATAATTTTTCATAGTAGATGTATAATTTATTTTTACTTGTTTATGCTAATATGATAATACACGGTGCCCTGGAATGGATTTAAATAAAATTTTGATGTTACTCCAATTTTTAAGCGGATTATGTTTTTGGACTATAAAAGAAAGAAAATGAGCCAAAAAAGAAAAAAAAGTACTGGGCGCTTTTTTTTTTGGCGGGCAAAAAGATGAATTTCAAAAAAACAAAAAAGAATTTATTCTTTCAAATGCATTAAAAATTTTTTATACAGATGTAAATTCGTCACATATTCACTTGTCAGTGAGATTTAAATATATATGTGATATATTTTTTCAGATATGAGACTTAAAAGAATAATTTCACTTTTTAGTGAGACTAAATGAAATTTCTTCTTTAATTTAATGAAAATTTTAACTCTAGCAGTTACATCACATTTAATATTGATCCTGTTTCTAGATTTTGAAGAGGGGAAGTTACCCCAACAATACAAACAAAATTTACAAAGGATTTTTGGCGAAATAAACAAAATTAAAAAAGGATATTAAGTCCATCCATAAGTTTCGCAATAAACAAATAGTCCAAACCACTTTCTGTATCTCTTTTTAAACTATTTACTTTATTTTACTCTTCCTTAGGCATTGCAAACACATTTTTAATGATGTTTACTATCGTTTTCTGATTTTTCTTAGTTTTGAAAAAACATTTTTAACAAAAAAGTATTAATTCTTTTAAAATTATATGACTCACTAAGGTCTAAACTGAGGCAACTTTGTGTTCTGCTATCCGTCTGAGTAGTACACTGAAAACTTTTAAGAACTTACATTTATAAATAATTTACAAGGACATATTTCATTTAGTTTCAATTAATAGTGAAATTATTCTTTTAAGTCTCATATCTGGAAAAATATGTTACATATATATCTAAATCTAACTCATAAGTAAATATGTGATGAATTTACATCCGCATATACAAATTTTAATGCATTTGAAAGAATAAATTCTATTTTGTTTTTTTGAAATTCATCTTTTTGCCCGCCAAAAAAAAAGCGCCTAGTACTTTTTTTTCTTTTTTGGCTCATTTTCTTTCTTTTATCTTCTAAAAACATAATCCACTTAAAAATTGGAGTAACACCAACATTTTATTTAAATTCTATCCAGGGCACCGTGAATAGGGACCTATTTTAAACCATTGCATGCTTGGTTTGCAAAAAAAATTGCGTGAAAAGCAAAATTCACAAAACGCGATATACCGCGAAAAATATAAATGAAAGGTTATACTGCTTTATATAAATTACACTCAGAAAATTATGTAAGTTACTACATGTAAGTTGTTTGTATATTTTACAGTAGTTAGTTGTTTTCAACTACAAAGTCAGTTGTTTTTGTATGAAAAATATCAAACAACTATTTCTGTTAGTTATTTTAAGTAGTTTTTTTGAATAACTAACAAAAAAGTACTGTGGTGTAGTAACAGTTATTTAAAGTAGTTAATTTTATTTTTTTTTTATCTCTGAAAAATTTTCAAATTTTTTTTCCAAAAAATAATAATAAATTTTCGTTTTTTTTTATTTTTCACAACTTAAAAAAAAAAAAAAAATATTGGAAAATATTTTGTCCTCAATTTTTTTTCTGAAAAATTAAAAAAAAAAAAATCCAAAAAATAAAAATAAAATTTCGTTTTTTTTTTATTTTTCACAACTTTAAAAAAAAAAATTTGGTCTTCAATTTTTTTTTTTTGAAAATTAAAAAAAACAAAATATTAAATTGATTATTTTATTTTTACTACATGTTAGTCGTTTTTACTACAAATGTTAGTAGTTTTTACTACATAAGTCAGTTATTTTTTTGTCAGTTGAAATAACTTACATTGTTAGTTGAATTAACTGACAAAAGTAGTTGACCCCAAAACAACTAACAAAGTAGTTATTTTAACTGACATTTTCAGTTAATTTTACTAACATAATTTTTTGAGTGTATAAATATCATCTGTTTTAATTATCTGACTAAGACTTTTTACAAATACGGCAAATAATACACTGAGAAAAATGACTCTGAAATTTTAACCGTCAAATATTTCGGCGGGATTAAAGAAAATGGGTATAAAACCCATATTGGAATTAAAGAGGACGTAACCCACTTTAGTTTTCTGTTCATACTTTTTTGAAAAAACTTGGGCAATTTTTTTTTTCTAACCTAAAAATTTTGTTTTTTCAGTGTAGAATTTTTATTACATATGAGTATTGATTAGAGATGGGCGCGTGAGTGATTTTTGACTCACACTCACTCACGCTCACGACAGGAATTTTTGAATCACGCACACTCACTCACTCACAACTGGAGAACAGTAGCAGCAGATAGAGAGATGTTCAGAGCAAGATTGGAGGCAGCCAAGACCCACCCCGGGTTGTAGCGCTAATGATGATGATGATGACACTCACTCACGAGCATATTTTTTCTACTCACACTCACTCACAATCACGTGAGTAAATTTAATACAACTCACACTCACGTGCACTCACGCAAGCTTCACTCACACTCACTTTGACTCACGCTCACGAAACTCTTATTTACACAAAGAAAATTTCAAAAACTAAAATTTCAAAAATCTTTCAAAATTTTCAGCAAAATTTACAGTTGATTGAAATTTTACATTTTTTTTTGCTTTTTTTCGGGACGAAATCGTAAGTTAAGCCAAGTTTTACAATTTTTTTGTTGCTTTTTTTGGTACCAAAGGAAATATGAAGAGAAAATAAATCACGCAAAAAAATCGATTCACGCACACTCACTCACCCAAAAATCTTACTCACGCACACTCACTCACGCAATTTTTTCCTCCACTCACACTCACTCACAATCACGTGAGTAAAATTGAATTCAGTCACACTCACGCGTGAATCGCGTGAATCACGTGAATCCACTCTAATCTGCTCATGTGCCCATCTCTAGTATTGATATTAAGTTTTCTTTGGTTTAACTTTTAGATTCAAAGCAGTTCTAAAAGAAAATTATAAAGGTATGCCTTAAATGACCGCGAATGTTGCTAAATTGCAAAAAGAAAAAATCGCCATTTTTGATTTTTTTGGAAAATTTTTTTTTTCGTTTTTGTCAAATTCGGAGTCAGAGGCCCCTAAAACATATAAAAAGACTTAATTATTAAAAAAAACAGCAAATAAAAAATGACCGGGTGTTTACTCTACACGATCCACTGTGGAGTGGTGGGAGCAAATTTTATAGAAATGTAATTTTGTATGGGAGCCACCATTTGGAGTAAAGATGAGGTGTAGGCATGTTCGGAAAAAAATTGAGGGGTAAAAATTAATAGAGGTCGTTCTCACATTTGAAAAAATATATGAATATACCATGGAAGCGGTAGGAGCTGATTTTATAAAATAAATTTATAAAGACACAAACTCCATCTATCACTAGGGATCGCCATAAGGGTTTGAGATAGACCGTGGGTATGTTCTGAGAAGATGTTGGAATGGGTAAAATATTAAGGGTCGAACATACATTTGACTCTTCTAGGGAACTTTTGAGGTATTTAGAGCTGTAGGAGCTTTTTTATAAAAATATAATCTTTGTATAGGAGCCCCCTTAAGGAGTTGAAACAGTGCTTAGGGGGAAAAACTAATGGAGCTCGGTCTTGCATTTTATCCCTCTAGGGGCTATTGCGGGGAGGGGCTTTCGTAGATTTTTTTTTGTCAAAATCTACCAATTTAAAGGTACGGTGTGGTCTTCATTAGCTAATTAGGGTGCCTAAACATGTTCAGATTGTATTGGTATGTTCATAAGAGCTGTTTAGCTTGGCCGTGGCTGCAATTTTGCTAAATATTTTTAGCTAAAAATCAACAGTTCCTGTAAGTCATGCTGAAAAAAGTAAAAAAACGATATTTTTTTCATATATTTTTTCATAAAAAGTTCAGGAAAAATTTTTTTTCAGCATAAAATGTTAATAAAAATTTCTTATGCAATAGCACCAACTCTGATCCAGCTGTTGGGCAAAAACTGATGGCACCATATTTTGAGGGTTCCACTGCTTTTCTGAATCATTGGGGGCCCATAAAAAAAAATGGTCATCAAACTGGACTACCTTTTGGTAATAGAATCGAACCTATATAGTCAAGATCTTGTGTTTTTTCACTGTTGCACAGTGTTATTGGCGAAAAAAAATATTTAGTGCTAAAAAATTTTAGCAAAAAAAAAAAAAATTGTGTGGAAATAAACGAGTTCTTGTTTTCGTACTATTACCATAAAATTACATGGTAAAACAAGTAAGAAAGTTTTAGTCGGTCAAGACCGACCATATGATACCCTACACCAGTGTTTTCCGGAAAATGGGTCCCAAGTCCAAACATGGACCGATTGGACCTAGCTTTTGTTAGATCTTTATTAAGTGTAGAAAACACACACAGATCAAATTTTAGTGGAATTGGTTTATTTTTTTGCCAATAGACCGATTAAAATATCGTTCGAAAATTTTATATAGGGGACTAAGTCCAAAAATGGTCCAAATGTATTCCGATTTCATTAAATTATCAACGTACACGTTTAACACCTACAAATAAAATTTTAATCAAATATTGCAATTTTTATCAATTTTGAGAAAATTATGTAAATATTGGGAGGGTGGTTTGTATGGGGACTACGAGACATTTGGTATGATGGTTTGTGCATATAAAATTTTATTGCCTGTTAAATTTCAAAACGATATCTATTATAATACGGTTATTAGAGGTATTTAAGCGAAATTCAAAGGGGGCGTTTGTATGGGAACTAGGTCTTAACAAGGGCCGATTTTCCCAATTTCAATAGGCTTTGTCCTTGGGCCAAAAGAAGCTTTAGTTTAAAATTTCAAGTCAATTGATAGAAAATTGCGACCTGTATCGTGCTTAAACCAATAGATGGACAGACGGACGGACGGACATCGCTAAATCGACTCAAAAAGTAATTCTGAGTCGATCGATATACTTAAAGGTATGTCTATGACCAATATTTCGGGTAGTTGCATCATCAGCACTAACTCATTATGCCCTGTTCCATAACAGAGTGGTGAAGGTACCAAATTAGTGATATTTTATAAAATTTGCTTAAATAGTACATTTTTATAAAAAACATTAAAAAAGTACTTTTTTATAAAAACTTCCAAAAATAGTATTTTTAAATAAAGGACTTTTCAAAAAAGTACCAAAGTAGTGCTTTTTGAAAAAAAAAAATACAATTAGTACTATTTAATAAAAAGTACAAAAATATTTCTTTCTTGAAAAAATTACTAGAATACTATATTAATAATTGTTTTTAAAAATAAGTGCAAAATAGTTTTAAAAAATACTACAAAAGTTATTTGTTATTTTCTGTAAGTACAGATGGAGCTCGGGCTCTAATTATATTTGTTATAAGGGTTCAAGTTGAAAAAATGCAGAGGAAAAATTAAATTTCTTAATATTATAGACATTTCTGGTATTCCCATACCGGTTTCAAACACTCCAGTTAGTCTTATCATCAGTAGGATTGTTTTTATACATTTGAATATTTATAGTTTCTACAGAATAAATTTTGACAGTTTCCAACACTACAATTCTATTTCTAACAAATTCAACCTCACTTCATACTTTCTTTCAACTTTTTTGTCTCATACATTATTTCGCAAGGGTTACAAACATAATATGGAATTCGTTTGGACTGCAGAGTGCTTTCCTCAGACTGGCGGCCGAACGGATATTTATAGAATGTCTTAGAATCGATTACTGATCAATAAAATTTGTATGGTTTCCTAGACCCATATTTCGATGCGTTACACACGAAAAGACAAAGTTAGTATACCCCCATACTGTAGTTGGAGGAGAGTATAAAAAAAAGTACAAAAAAGTACTTTTTTAATAAAAAGTACCAAAATGGAATTTTTTAAATATATACTAGTTTGGTATCAGCAATAGTTTTTAATTTGATGGTTTTGAAAATTAAAATATTAAAATTTTGTCAGTAAACGTGATTATAAAATTCATTCCAGGAAAAGCAAAAGTTCTTAAGAAATAATGTTAAATGAAAATTTTAAATTAAGCTTTCATAAGAAAAGTTCTAAAAAATTCAAAAACATTTTCCCAATTAAAAAATTCTTAAATCCAGACCAATTTAAAACAAAAAAATAGTTTCTAAAATATTTGTAATGTAGTAAAATTCTAAAATTCTGATACATTTTCCGAGAAAATTTGTTAAAAAATGTTTTCTTAAAACCCCACCAAAGAAAACAAATAAAAACCCCCCTTCTAAGCATATATGTCGTATTTATGTCTGGATATGTTTGTGGTAATAAAAAATTTAAGAAAGAAAAATTGTTTAGAGCTTTGTGTGTAAGAAAATATTTCAACCAAACCAAATATTTATAACAAAAACAAAAAGCGACAAATACATTATACACAACATAAAATCGTGGAAGGGTGTTAAGATTTATGGTCACACAAGTCTTTTCAAATACATGGTCATGAAGACAGACAAATTCAACACTACACACACACAGACACGTTCCAAAATGACATCTTAGAAATTGGAGTATGTCATTCACTTTAATAGTTTCTTAGATTTTTATTTTAGCTTTTTTTTAGGATTAATAAATATTTGGTTTAGTATGATTTTATTACACAGTCAACTGTGGTTAAGTGAATTAATGATAAAACCTGGGATTTGGTTTCCCTCCCTATGCCCGGGTATTTCGATTTTTTATAAAGCACTATACGTATTTAATGAAGTGTTTTATAAAAAAAATAATATTTTGGCTCTTGGGCACTTTTTTCGAACGTTTTATAAAAAAGTACTAATTTGGTACTTTTTGTAAAAAAGCACTAATTTGGTACTTTTTGTAAAAAAGCACTAATTTCGGACTTTTTGTAAAAAAGCACTAATTTGGGACTTTTAATCAAAAAGTAATATAAAAAAACATTAATTTATTACTTTTTATAAAAAAGCACTAATTTGGTACTTTTTTAAAAAAAGTAATATATTGGAACTTTTTACCAAAAAGCTTTTTTGTACAGTTTATAAAAAAGTACTAATTTAGTACTTTTTGTAAAAAAACACTAATTTGCGAATTTTAATTAAGAAGTAATATAAAAAGCACTAATTTGGTACTTTTTATAAAAAAAGCACTAATTTGGTACTTTTTTTAAAAGTGTAATATATTGGTACTTTTTATCAAAAAGTTTTTTTTATACATTTTATTAAAAAGTACTATTTTGATATTTCTTTATAAAAACGAAATATTTTGAAACTTTTTATGTAGTACTATACGGAGCATTCCATGTCAAATCGGACACTTTGAATAATTTTTTTTTAGATTTTTCCAATTTGTTTACTGTTTTTAATACCCTTCGAAAATTCCTTCGTGGTAAATTTTCAGATTTTTTTGATAACCCGTTCAAAAGATAAAGATTTTTTAAAAAAATTGGTAGTTTGTTCCATTACTCAAACTTCTTTTACTCATAACTTCTTCAATAATGGTCCAAATTGCAATTTTTTTAAATTTTTGTTTTTTACGTACACTCAAAATAATAACTCTGTTAAATACTCTGTAAAATTACTGTAATCTGAATTCGACAGATATTTGACAAAGTTATCTGCCGAAATACAGATTTTGAGAATATACTTTGTATTTTCTTGTGACTGAAACAAAATTTTATTTGTAATTTTACTTTGTAATCTTTAGTTGTTTGCTAAAATATAGATTTTAGAAAAATACATTGCTTTTTTCTCGTATTCAAATTACTAAATTTCATCTGTAATTTTATTTACCACCCTGTAATACAGTTTTCGAATAAAAATCTCTTCAAAAAACTTCCAAATATTTCTACCACTCTTTAAAAAGCGTCTTAAATTTCCCTAAAAGCTGGTAAATTTTACGAGGATGTCGTGTATAATTGGAGGTACTCGCAAAAAACTCGTAAATTTTACAAAAAAAGTTAATTTACAATTTGGAAGCATTAAAGCGGGCAAATTTTCACGATGGCATTTAAGCTATGTTTACACCATACCACTGAGTCATATGATTTTTATGAAAAAGCAATGTTTTTTTATAGCATAGTTATAGGCATGTAGTAAATATATGGTTGTTATTAAAAAGCGACAAAAAACTCTACATTTTGCTAAATTTATAAACAAATATAACAATTTATTTAATCTTAAGTTTATAAATTTATATGTAAAGTTTCTCGTCGCTTGTAAATAACAATCCTATATATCGTGAACCTATATTCAAAATATGCCAACTCAAATTTGACGGAAATGAGTTTCCGATGGCAAATAGCTCCCCTATGTAATACCTATCTGCCATAAAAATTTCAGAGCAAAAAAATAATTTGTTGTCGTTTTACATCCATTTTTGTTATTCTGCTAACTCAAAGTACATATTTTTTTGGTGGAAATAAATGCCAACTCCCATTGTAAATTTACAAAAATTTTTCAAAAATTTTTTTAAAAAAAAATAGACCACATATCTTATTGCATTTGCCATGCTAAACACGAATCTTGTAAAGATTTTGATATCTAATGACTGGTTCTCGAGATATTGCCATTTTGAAAATATCGGTAAATAGTGTTTGCAAAAAAAAAATTGCTTATATTTATGTAACTTTCAAACTATTTATCAGATTGAAACATTATGAATGGGGCAAATAAAGTCAATGATATAAGCTTTCAAAATAGCTAGTTTGGAGTGACCCTATTGCAATACAGCGTGAGTTACAGAATGCCAAAGTTGACCACCCTGAGATTAAAAGGCTTTCGGAGCTAGTAACTTTTAAAAATATGCAAAGATTTTTAATTTTTTGTTCAGTTTTTGCAATTACCGTACTAAGGATAACAAAAACAAAAAACAAAAAAATTTTAAAAATTTTTCCAAAAAAAAATGTATTTTTATTTTCCGACAAAATATGCCAACTCTAAAAAAATATTTGTTTTTTGATATAGTAATAAATGCCATCTCTGAAAAATACGCAAACAAGTGCAAAATATGAAAATTTTTGCATAGGTAAAAATTGTTTAGAATATTTAAACCATCTTGTGGAAGGTACATTGTTTATTTTTGCAATAATATGCGAAATAACTAGTTTTTTAGCTCTCCTGAACAGTAAGCTTTTTCGAGTTGGCATTTATTGAATATAGTTCGACGATATATATATTACATGCCTAAAACTATGCAATAAAAAAAATTTTGATTTTTCATGAAAATCATACGACTCGGTGGTATGGTGTAAACATAGCTTTACCAATTGTCAACACTACTTGCAATTAAGAAAGCAGAAATTGCTCAGAAATTAAATAGTGACCATTGGGTAAAAGCCATATCAAGCGCATTGATTTTTAAAATATATATAAGAAAGTCGAAGCATTCTTAAACGATATCCCATTAATTTTATAAAAGTGTTTATTGGAATGACCCCGCTTAAATGTGGTACTTAAAATGAGAAGTTTATGAAAAAAATCCTCAGAACATCTAGCGAGTTTATAAATAATTTCTACAAAGTTTAAAATTCGAGTGCGAAATATTAGGCGGGCGCATTTAAATGATGGCACTTGCCTTTATTTTGTGTCAAATTATTACTTATCCATGCCTCTTGGTAAAATTCTGGTCGCTTTCATAAACATTTTACAGATAATTCTGTAAATTTACAGTTTTTTTTTCATCAAAATCATTTTACAGAGTTTTCTTTGTAAAATAACAAAAAATCTTGCTGGTTGGAAATCTATGGTATTTTCTGCTGGCTCAGCAGAGTAAATCTGTATTTTAACAGAGTGATTATTTTGAGTGTATTTTTAATTAAAAATTCTTAAAAATGCTTTAGTAAGCGATTTTTAAGCTTTTAAATTTAAATCTCATTTTAAAAATGTGTGTACTTTTTGAATTTTTTGAAATTTTTTTGTGTAAAACTTCTATCGATTCTACAATTTTTTTGCCCAGTAGGAAAAAAAAAATTAAAACTTTTTTAAAAAATTTTATTGTTATTTTCCAATCATAAAATCATTTCTACTGCTCTAATGGTGCATCATAGTGGGGTCATTTGGAAGACCGACCCCTATTAATTTTTACGCCTAAGCATTTTTTCGGAACAAACGATTTCTCCAATTTCTAAGAAGGCTTCCATACAAAATTAATTTTTTTTAAATATTCTGCAACCGCTCCAACTGCCCTAAGAGTACCCTTAGAGCAATCAATGTATGACCGACCCACAATACATTTTTAGTCCAAACATTTTCTCTGTACACACCTACCCTCTATCTTTAAATCAGTGATACGCATTTTTGTAATTCCTATTCCCGCGGGAATAGGCGCTGCTTGTGCGCTGTCAACACACATACACTATAAAATTCTGTTGCTTAAGCAAATTTGTTGACTTTTCGCTTGCTACTACCCACACAAGCATAAATGTTATAGTATGTGTCTGCGTATCGCTGCTTTAAATCTTAAGGCGATCCACATAAATTTATTTTTTATTTTTTAAATTTTTTTTTTATTTAATCAGCTTCTTTCAGTCCAATGGTGCGTCCTATAGGGGTCATAATTGAGACCGACCCCCATTTAGTTTTATCCTCCAACATTTCTCAAAACATTCCTACGCCCTATCTCCACTACCTGGGTGGGTTTCCGTTCAGAATCTCATTTTTATAAAATTTAAAAAACCTGTAATTTGTATGGGAGGCAACTTAGGGAGTGGGACCGCTTAGAATTTAAGGATAAAGGAAAGTAGTGTTTAGAGAAAATGTTTGGATTAAAAAAATTTTGGGTCGCTCATACATTTGACTGAGGGGCACTCTTAGGGCAGTTAGAATTGTTAGAGAATGTTTTAAAAAATGTCATTTTGTATGGGAGCCACCTAAGAAATTGGAGATAGAGTATTAGTTTTTTTCTGAAAAAATGTTTGGACATAAAATCTAATGGGGTAGTGGTTGCTATTGACCTCTCTACGATGCACCAGTGGAGCAGTAGAAATTATTTTAAGATTGGAAAAAAATCAAGGATTACATACATTTTCAAAAATGAGATTTAAATTTTAAAACTTAAAAATCGCATTCAAAAACACTTTTAAGAATTTTTTAGGATTTGCTTTAAAAAGTTCGTGAAAAAAAACTAAAATAAAAAAAAAGGAATTTGGACTATTTTTGAAGAAGTTATGAGTAAAACAAGTTTTATTGAGTAAAGGAACAAACTACCAGTTTTTTAAAATTTAATGTCTTTTGAACGGGTCATTAACAAAAAATCTAAAAATTTACCACAAAGGTTTTTTCGAAGGGTACTAAACACTGTAAGCAAATTGGGAAAATTGAAAAAAAAATCTTAAAGTGTCCGTACTTTTTATAAAAAAACATAATTTTTGGTTCGTTGGTACTTTTTATTATATTTTATTATATTATATTATTATATTTTTCTAAAAAAGTAGGATTTTGGCACTTGTTTAAAAAAAATACTTATTTAGTACTTTTTTTTGAAAAATTACGTATTTAGTACTTTTTGTGAAAAATTACTTATTTAGTGTTTTTTTTATCAAATTGTACTGCTTTTGATACTTTTTATTAACAAGAAATAATTTGGTACCCATTATTAAACTGTATTATTTTGGTATTTTGTATAAAAAAGTACTATTTTGGAAGTTTTTATAAAGTACATATACGTACTTTTTATTTACTTCTATAAAAAGTGCTATCTTGGTACTTTTTATAAAAAAGTACTTTTTTGGTTCTTTGACACTTTTTATAAAAAAAAGTTCCAAAAAATATATTTTTATGTTTTGTCAGGGATTTTTCCCAACTTTAAAACTTGGTACCGATTTGTGCCAACACAATGTATTGTAAAGTTTCCCTCCTGCAAAGCCTACTGTAAAATAAAATATTTTATGATTTCTAGGGACATTCAAAAGAAAAATTATATAAAAATCTCACTATAATTTACCTAAAAAATATTGATACAGTTAATAATCGAGCTAAATAATCCAGAAAAAAAATATATGTGTAATCTAAACATATGCTACTTTCATTGTCTGAATTTTATGATGTGGAAAAATTGTATTTTGTGTGTGCCATAGTAAAAAATTTCCAAGTTAAATGTGTGATAAATCATATTAAAAAATTAATTCCATGAAATGAACTTTGTTTTTTTCTTCTTTTTCGTTGTATTTTTGTGCTTTTTAAGAATAAATGAATGAAACACATTTGATTTTATTTGATATTTTTTTTTTTTTTTTGGAAAATATTTTCAATTACCTCATTACTAAAAATACTTTATAGGCTTTGAGCATATAAAATTATTTTAGTTTTTTTTTCTTTAAATATAAAAATATATTTTTAATTTTATTTTTTTTTTATGATTTTTTAATACTATTTCACCCTCATTATATTGATATGAACATATGTTTTATATTAGAAAATCCGTTTAAAAAAATCACGCAGCAAAAAAGTGCTTAATTTTTTTTATAATGATCACTTATCATAATTTTTATAGCCCATTAATGCGTAAAATTAAACAAATTTAGTAAAGTGTTTTGATGGGATCATAAAAATCAGAAAACAATAATAAACACATTAAAAGTACCTACACGTACTGATAATTTAATTTTTCGATTTTTTTTGTTAAAAAAAAAAATATATATGAATTGACTTTATAGATTGATTGATGTGATGGTTTTAGTATATAAGAGAAGTACATTTAAAAATAAAAATTTTTTTAAAATACAATTTTTTTAATTTACTAATTTGTCAATAGATTGAGAGCACCTTCCCATCCCGATAAATATAACAAATGTTTCATTTGTTTAACAAAAATACAAAAAAAAACATGTAAAAAAGTGCCTGTTTTCAGAGGTTGGTTCAGTTCTTCAAGGGGGAACTTTTTTTCCCCTGAACCGATGTTGCCCGTTTACGAACTTAACCTGCCTAGGACCATAAGACACATTCATGCCAAATTTCAGGAGGCTAGCTCTGTTATTTTGGACTGCATCGTGCCATCTACAGACAGACGGACGGACGGACATTCACAGAATGTCTTAGAATCGATCATAGATTAATAATATATACACTTTATGGAGTCCCCGACCTATATTTCGATGCGTTCCAAACGGAATGACAAAGTGAGTATACCCCCATACTGTGGTTGGAGGGTATAAAAAGTACCAAAATAGTACGTTTTAAAAAACATTTTTTTATACAAGTTTCAAAATAGTGTTTTTTTTATAAAAAGTACTAAAAAAAATGTACAAAATAAAAGTACCAAATTAGTACATTTTATAAAAAGTATCTTTTCATAACAAGTTTGAAAAAAGAATTTTTTTAAAAGAGGTCAAAAATAGTACTTTCATACTACTAATTTAGTACTTTTATAATACTACTTTTAAATAATTCCAAAATATTACTTTATAACAAAAAGTACCAAAATAGTGTTAAAAAAAAAAAAAATGGTGCCAAAATGGAACTTTAAAAAAAAAAAATATTTATTTTGGTAATATTAAATAAAAAATACCAAAATAGTACTTTTTAATATAAAAAAATCAAAAAAGTACTTATTTTATAAAAAAGGGTCAACATAACACTTTTAATTGAAAAGTACAAAAAAACAAATTTTTAATAAAAATTACCAAAATAGTAATTTTTACAAATACAGGTACCAAAATAGTACTTTTTAATAAAAAGAACCAAAAAAGTTTTGCATGCATTTTTAATCCTAGTAGGCTAGCGCGGTAGACTATGAGTATGTGGGTCGTGGGTTCCATTCCCACTAGAGTTCATTGTTTCCAGTTCTCGGTAAGGTATAATAGGTACATATTATTTGTAATTATGTGGTAATTTAATAAATAAATAACTAAAACTTTCGAATAATTAAAAAAAAACATACTCTGTTCGGGGAAAATATAGGTGCATCCATCATCAGAAATTTACTTTTTTTCCACTTTTTATGAAAAGTACCAACACAGTACTTTTTAGTATTAGGTACCAAAATATTACTTTTAAATAAAAATAGTAATTTTAAGTAAAATTACATTACATGATGTTGGTAAATTGTACTTTTTATACAAAGTTTCAAAATGGGGATTTTTTTTATAAAAATAACTTTTTTGGTTCCAAACAATAATTTTAAATAGTACCAGCATAGAACTTTAAAATAAAAGTTTACTTGTTAATAAATGTACAAAATTAGTTATTTTTATAAAAAAAACATAACATTTACTCTTTTTACCTAACTTTCAATGTAAAGAAGTACCAAAAAAGTACTGAAAAAACACTTTTTAATGTAAAAACCTACCAAAATAAAACATTTTAATGGACAAGAAAATAGTACTTTTTAATATAAAGTACCAAAATAGTACTTTTTAATAAAATGAACCAAATAGCTTTTGTCTCTATTTCATATCATACTTTGGCAAAAAAATATCATACTTTGGGTGCATCCAAAAAAAAATATATATTTCTTAGTACTTTGTATATAAAGTACTTAGTACTTTGTATATAAAGTACCTATATAGTACTTTTTAATAATAAGTACCAAAATAATACTTTGTATTTAAAACAGTAGTTATAAATAAGGGTTACGTAGTACTAATAAAGCACATTTTAAACATTTACCATGGTAATACTTAGTAAAATATACTAAATCAGTACTAAAAAGTTCCAAACAAGTACTTTTTTTAAAAAAGAACCAAAAAAGTTCCGTAATAGTACTTTTAAAATATCATGTTAGAACATTTTGTAAAAAGTACCTTTTCATAACACGTTTCAAAAAAGCACTTTTTTAAAAAACTTTCTAAAAAGTACTTTGAAATACATAATACCAAAATATTATGTTTAAATTGTACCAAATTATTACTTTACAATAAAAAGTAATAAAATAGTAGATTTAAATTAAAAAAAGTATCAAAATAATACTTTTTTTTATAAAAAAAGGTTTTACAATAAAACTTTTAAATAAAAAATTACTAAAAACTAACTTTTTATTAGTATTTTGATACTTGTTTTCGAAAATCACTTTTTTTAAAAAGTACCTTTTTGAAAAACAAAATTTAAATTAAATACTTTGTAATAAAAAAAGTAATAATAAGTACCAAAATAGTATTTTTTAAAAAAAGTATCATAATAGTGCTTTTAAAAAAAGTACCAAAATAAAATACTTGTTAACAAAACGTACAATATGGTACTCTTAACCCATTTCTTACCGGAAATTCAAACGTTGTAATTTTTTTATGAAACTTTTAGAAATGATTTCTGTTTGCCTTCTTCTGAATAATAATTTCTTGTGAATAATAAATTTTCAATTTAATAAAGTTTTTTAGGAACGGCCCCTCCTGCCCTTATAAAGGGCTGGCTTCTGCAAATTTTTCAAAAACATATTTTTTCTTTAATGACAGATTAATAAAAATACACAAAATTGAATTATTTTTTAATATTTTGCATGTTTTGTATTTTCTTTAAAAAAATTTCTCAAGAAAAAAACTACAAAAATAGTACTTTTTAATAAAAAAAAGTACCAAAATTCCCGAGTAAAAATTTTTATATGATGCAATATATATTGATATGTAATACAATATATAATTAAACGCAATTTGATCCGAAAAATGGTGGATGTTTTTGCATTAAAAAAGTTTTTGAGTTTTCGAGTTTTGACCAGACATTGCCATATATTAGTGGATCTAATTAGATCTAATTGCATAAAAACATGTAAAATCCTGGTGTGTTTTGGTTTGGGTTGAGTTACACCACAGGTCAACGATACATTCACCAAACATATAATTTTCTTAAACAAAAAAATGTTCGGGTACGCTTCGAACCAGATAGGTGATATACATAACCCTAACAAGGAAATGTTTAGGAACATTTTAAAAAGTTTCTTATACTTTGCCTTAAAAACTTAGAAAATTGTTGGTTAAATTGAAACATATAGTGTTATATATGAAACAGAATAGGATATATATAATTTTATATTAAATTATACAGAAAAACAAATTTTGTATTGACCCTCATGTAATTTTATATAATTATATCAACCGTACACCTTTTAATCCGAATCATGATTCAATTATATATTACTACATATGACTGCATTAAAAAAATTTAGAAAATATCTCACGGATGTATAATCATATATAATTTATTATGTTTGTATCAAGTTATATATTGTAATATATGTTTATTTTTACTCGGGTTTTAAGAAAAAATATTAAAATAGTTTATTAAGGTACTTTTTTATACAATGAACCCTAATAATAGTGCTTTTTTAAAAAATTATTATATCAAATAGTACTATTTTGATTCTTTTTATAAAAAAGTACCAACATAATACCAAAAAAGTACTTTTAAATAAAAAGAAAGGTACCGGAGTACTACTTTAAATTGTACATTAAAAAAGTACCAAAATAGTATTTTTTAATAAAAAGTACCAAAATAGTAATTTTTGATAAAAAGTACCAAAATAAAACTTTTTAATAAAAACTACTATATAGTATTTTGATAAAAAGTACCAAAAAGACATAGTCCATTTTCGTAAATGGATCTATTTTGGACTTTTATTAAGAAGTACAATTTTGCATTCATTCCCAGCAAAATCTTCGCTTTTCAAGTAATTAACCTAAGGGGTTCGCAAAAATATGAGTAACTGGTTACCAAAGACTTGTTTTCCAAATCTGGTATAGTGCATTATACGGTCTTGATTGACCAAAATTTTCTTGCTGGTTATTTTTTTTTTACGTGGAAAAGTAATCTGTACAATTCGATATACATTTTTTAGATTCTTAGCATTTTATCATATTTGGGAACCACAAAAAACTTTTCATTTATTTTTTTCCAGGTTTAATTTATTTAAAATGTAAGAGCATAAAAAAACTAACTTTGAAAATTGATTTTTTATCTATTTGTTTAACATTTATGTTGTAATCCTTTTATTTTTCTCACGTTTATGTTCCAATTTCACACTTTCGGTTGATTTAACATCTACTCCAATCTACTTGAAATTCTTTTCAATTGCGCTAAAAACATTCTTATGATTTTTTTTTGTTGATTATCAACCAAATAAAGGGGGAGAATGTGTTTAATATCATCAAATATGTTGGGGCAAATAACTTGTTAAATGTTACTGGTCGATTTACTACTTACTTTGGATTTAGGAAAAACAAAATCAAATATTTTAAGAGTTTATTGTAGATTTTTTGTTGTCTTGTAGGATTATAACAATAAATTACCTAATGTTTTTTTTTTGGTTTGTATGATAATGACTTTTTCAGAATCTTTTTCTTGTCTTTTTGTAGGGTTTTTCTACAAAAAATTTTAAATTTACTTCAAACAAATGTGAAATTTTAAAATTTTTTGTAAAAAAAAACCTCTACGAAAAGACAAGAAAAAATTCTAAAAAAGACAACATCACATGGATATTAGCAATTATCTGAACAAACTTTTTGGCTGATAAAATTTTCTGCAAATATACAAAAACACATGATTAAATTTCGTAAGTGCATTAAAACAATTTTTTTTATTTAAATTATTCAAAATTAATAAAATTTCAACAATTTATCTTTAAACTTTTACCAATTCATTTAAAGATTTCTTTATTATATGTTGTTTATTAACGCAAATTGCGTTATTTGTATGTATTTTAATTTTTAACATAAACAACAATATTTTTGTTTTCAATCTTCAATGATATGCACTCTGAAAAAATAAAATCATAAATAGTTGCCAACCAATATTTTTGCATATTTATTTAAAATAAATTAAAAGTTAATAAATGAAATTCCTTTGAACCGTTTGGTTATTACTTTAAAAAATCATCAGCATAACAACGAATATTATTTTATAAAAATAAAAATAAAATCGTTTGTTATTAACAGAGAAACCAAAGGGGTACCAAGCGTTCCATGATTCCAATTTGCCCATTCACTAAAATAAAAATAACAAATATAATAAGAGCCAGAGCTCGAACTGTATATACAAACAAAAAGCACTTATAAAATTACTGACAAAATATGTCGCCATTAAGCACGTCTCCGAAAAAGAAAATGAAAATTCCTTCATTTGTGTCAGCAATTCCAGATCATGTTGGTAACCCTTGCGAAATAATGTAGGAGACAAGAAAGTTGAAAGAAAGTATGAGGGGTGGTTGAGATTTCTAGAAATAGAATTGTAGTGTTGGAAACTGCCAACATTTATTCTGTAGAATGGAAACAATTTCCATTAACAAGACAAACCTACATTTAAAATCCTACTGATGATAATAGTAACTGAAGTGTTTGAAACCGGTATGGGAATACCAAAAATGTCTATAATTTTTAGAAATTCAAATTTTCTTCTGAATTTTTTTCAAATTGTACCCATATAACAAATATAATTAGAGCCCGAGCTCGATACTTACAGAAAAAAACAAATAAAATTACTCACAAATATGGCGCCATTAAGCACGTCTCGAAACAGAAAGTGCAAATTCCTTCATTTTATGTATGCAATTAAAGATCATGTTGGTAACCCTTGCGAAATAATGTAAGAGCCAAAAAGTTGAAAGAAAGTATGAGGTGAGGTTGAGATTGCTAGAAATATAAATATAGTGTTGGAAACTGTCAGCATTTATTCTGTAGAAACTATAAATATTCACATATACAGTGGGCGACAATACATTGGAAACTTTTTTATAGTAGATGAAATTTGTTAAAAACAAAGTTAACAAAACTAAACGTTATAATTGTCAAACAAGTATTATAAAAATAAGTTATGTAGGTAATTTATCAAGCATTAATTTAAGCTTAATAGCGTCCAGATTGGGAAAATAATGAATGTGTTACGAGGGTCGATGTGGAAAATGAGAAAATTTATAGACATTTTTCAGAACATTTTTAAAAAACATTTCCGAGTCGATTTTTTCCAAGTTTAAACATTAGAAATTTAAAAAAAGGTCCAATAGTTTTTATTCAGTGATCAAATAATTTTTCCAACAACCCACACAAACAGTGAAATTTTTTAAGTACAGTAGCAAAAATCCACATTTTTTGACCTCCAATTCTTTTGACCACCAATTTTTTGTTAACAAAGAGAAATTAAAATTATCTTAATATATTCTTAGCATATACTTAAGTGTACTAAAATTAATAAACAGTAACATCTTTTCTTTGATTATAAAAAATTGGTGGTCAAAAGAATTGGAGGTCAAAAAATGTGGATTTTTGCTACTGTACTTAAAAAATTCCACTGTTTGTTTGGGTTGTTGGAAAAATTATTTGATCACTGAATAAAAACTATTGGACTTTTTTTTAAATTTCTAATGCTTTAACTTGGAAAAAATCGACTCGGAAATATTTTTTAAAAATGTTCTGAAAAATGTCTATAAATTTTTTAAATTTCCACATCGACCCTCGTAACACATTCATTATTTTCCCAATCTGGATGCTATTAAGCTTAAATTAAAGCTTGATAAATTACCTACATACTATTTTTTTATAATACTTGGTTGACAATTATAACGTTTAGTTTTGTTAACTTTGTCTTTAACAAATTTCATCTACTATAAAAAAAGTTTCCAATGTATTGTCGCCCACTGTATGTATAAATAAAAAATAATTTCCATTAACAAGACATACCGACATTTAAAATCCTACTGATGATAACACTACACTAAAAAAAAAAAAACTGTAAAGTTAGCAAAAAATTTAGTTAAATTTAACTAAAAAAGCACCTGATTTTGGGCCTACTAAATTTTTAATTAATTTAACTAAAAATATTTAGCTAACTTTTCGTAGAATGATTGTAGCAAAAAAACCGTAACTTTAACTAAAAATTTAGCTGAAATTTCGTAACGTTTTTATGTACATATATTAACAAAAAAATTAGTTGAATTCAGCTAAACTTTTTGTTAATTTTCGTTTATTTTTTATATATTTTATAAATTTTAAGTTTATTTTTTCTGTTTTTTCATCAGCTTAAGTAGAACTTATGAGATTTGCGTAGCAGGCTACACAAGAAATTTCACTTCACAAATTTGTTACGAAAAATCAGCAAATTAATTAGTAAAAATTCGTAAACTCAGTTTTGAAGTCAGCAAAAAAAATTAATTCAAAATTTGTTCAAAACCAGTATTTTCGTAAATTGAACTTAACTAAAAAAAGTAGTTAAAATGCTGATTTTAACTAAAAATTTGCTAAAAAGCCAGTAAACTTCAGTTAACAAAAAAAAATTTGTTAACTTTACAGTTTTATTTTTTTGAGTGTAACTGGAGTGTTTGAAACCGGTATGGGAATACCAGAAATGTCTATAATTTTTAGAAATTCAATTTTTCTTCTGCATTTTTTCAACTTGAACCCTTACTTTTTATTTTGTTTTGACAAACAACAAAGTTCTCAGTTATATTACTTTTAACTTTTGTAATATTTATTTTACAGATAATTAACAGAGTTTTCTGCTAAAATACTGATTTAGCAAAATACTTCGTATTTTTTGTAACCAATAAACTAACAATAAGTTTTATCTGTATTTTTAGTTATTACTTTTTTGTCTTAACTTCATATTTAAGAACATAGTACAGTGAGTTAATTTTTAAACATGATAATGCTTTTAGGCTGGTGTCTAATTATAAAAAAGTTGCAGGACGCCACCTCAGTTTGACTATATATGCTAACGCTTAACAAAAAAGAAAATAAGAATTACTGTTTTAATTTTTTTAAAACCAATATAATAAAAAAATATTCACCAGCTGGTAAATAAAACGTAACATTATTTTTCATCAATATTTTTTTAATCAATATTTTTTTAATCAATATTTTTTTTCATAAATTTTTTTTTCACAAATACTTTTTTTTTGCATCAACACTTTGTTTTAATCAATAATTTTTTCATCAATATTTTTTTCATAATTTTTTTTTTTTCATCAATATTTTTTACCACCAATATTTTTTCTTTTTTTTGCATCAACACTTTGTTTTAATCAATAATACCGCTCAACACTCATTTTCCGGTTTCAATTCTGATGATCAATTTTAGTAGTCTTTGATCTCTTGATTCCAAATCTGTTCTCCAAATTTTCCCATCACGTCTAGATTTTTAGTTATTCATGGTTGAAAATGTGAAAAATGGCGATTTTTACATTATTTGGAAGCCTGCACAACAGCCATTGAGATCTGGTATAATGCGCAATAATAGGATTTGGCTATGGTATCCAAAATCGAAAACAATTTTTTTCAAATTATTGTGTTTATGATATTGTCATAATAGAGTATTTTTAATTTATTGCTCTAATAATGTTACTCATCTCATAGTATATCTGTCCTGATCAGTTTCATCCCCACTAAGGAATCTTCAGCAGACTTTTGGAATCATCGTTGGTCAATCAAACATCAAACCAGACATAATATTTCATATATTTCACAAGTTAAATGAGAAATACTATTATGAGGGTCCAAAATCTGTTTTCCGACAAAAATAACTCTCGCTATTTTTTTAAAATTTACTTTAGTTTTTTGATATTTAAAAAAAAAAAAACTAACAAAATAAGTATTTTACAAATTTAAGTTTTCTGGGTCATTATTCGTATAAACCGAAAAATATCTTTAATGGTTTTAAAAGTCTATAAAAAAGAATGAACTTTTGCCCAAATTTTGAGCCCATCACAGTAAAGATTGATCAACCGGTTTACAGAGCTTCGAAGGATTTCATTCCTTAATTCGATTTGTCATTCTGAATGAAAATTTAGTGATTGCATTCCCCAATCACTTTTTAGTGAATTGAATGAATTCACTTTAGGCTCATTCGATTTATAAATATCGAATGCATTCGTTTTATTTTTCATTCGATTTTCAAAAATTGAATGCATTCGATTTTTTTTCATTCGACTTATAAAAATCGAATGCATTCACTTGCGAATGCATTCGATTTTCTTTTCATTCAATTTAAAAAATCGAATGGCTTATTCATTCATTGCATAAAAAACTTAAAAAAACTAACCAAGATAGAGCAAAACGGATCCAATTTTTTGTCCACAGTATCGCTAACACTCTTCACATTTTCACGTAAAGGCAGTTAAAATGTGCGTTTTTTAAATTTTCGGGAACACCAAAATTTTTGGATTCAAAATTAGAGCCTATTAGGGTCATCGTATGTAAAGAGAGTAGGCGATACTATGGACCAAAATTTGGATCCGTTTTGGTCTATATATTTAAAAAATCGATTGCATTCGCAGTAGAATGATAAAAAATCGAATGCATTCGATTTTTCTAAATCGAATGAACAAGAAATCGAATGCATTCATTTTTGTTCATTCAATCGAATGAATTCCAAGGACTGCATTCAATGTTGATTTATGAAACCGAATGCATTCACTGACTATGAAAATTGAATGGATTTTTTTGAGAATTCATTCGAAAAGGATTTCATTCTTCGAAGCTCTGCCGGTTTATTTGTTAGAGTCAGAGTAAGTATTATCTCACCATGAACAGCTCATTTCATCTCTTTCTTTTATCATTAACAGAAATTGATATTTTTGTGTTTGCTTCTTTTTTTCTTTGCTCTGAAATGATTGTGTTTCTTGTTTGCTCGTTTTGTGTTTTTTCGAAAAATGAATTTCATAGCAAAGCTCAACATCGTGATAATTCAAATGGTGTTCGGCAGTGATGCCAACTTTTTACAGGCAAAACGCGCAAAACAGTGACTCAAAAAGCGCTAAAAAGCGCTAAATTTGAATAAAGTAAAAAGCGTCAAAAAGCGCCAAAAAACTAAGTTTAATTTATCGGTTTTAATATAAATTTTTGTAAAATCATCAGGCCTATTCGCAGAATAAGTCTAAAAAATGGCTAAATATAATTTTCAAACTAATTTTTTTTTTCTGTTTTTATTATAAAAATCAAATTTTTTTTAAATTTCAACAAACTTTCACATTTCTATGGTTGTACTACAGCATCTACGTGAAAAATATGGATTTAAGACTGTTATTATGAAGTTTCTGTTGTAAAATGTACATTTTTTCATGTAGTGATTAGTTGTAGAAAGAAAGCGCCAAAGGCGCTAAATGAAAAAATGAAAACGCGCCAGTTTAGCGCCTTTTTTAAAAACGCGCTAGATTTAAAAAATGCGCTTTTTGGATGGTCAGAAAGCGCTAAATCTAGCGCGAAACGCGCTGAGTTGGCATCGCTGGTGTTCGGTTTTCTTTGAACAGAAAACGAGATGAGCTGAAATTGAAAATGAAAAATAAAATGAGCTGATAGATGAAACGAGATTGAGATGAAATGAGCTAGCAATGAGATCCCGCGAGATTGATATGAATTGAGCTATCAATGAGATCTCGCGAGATTTCATATCAAACAAAATCATATTTTTTTTTGTTTGCAAGCATTAATGGAATTGTGGTTGTTTATTGCTTATGATGTGTAGGGATATAAAAAAAGCAAAAGGCATGTTAATTCTAATAATGAATAAGAGTTTTTACAGAATTATTTATTAAAATAAATGCCGTTTAATGTTGAATTGTTTCTAACCATTTTTTTGTATTTTTTTTTCACGTAACACGTAAAACGGTGTTCGCATTAATTTTTAACTAGTTTAATTATTGGTTTTCGCCATACATTTAAAACGTCAAAATTAAATGGCGTTTAATTTTAACAGATAAAGTGTTTAAAATTGTATGGGGAAAGCACAAAATTAAACAGGTTTAAACGAAGGCGAATATGGTATAATAAGACAATAGTGGTGTTTTTGGTTAACTGTACATTAGGGTGGAGCAAATATAGCTTTCTTTCGATTTTCGAAAACGTCGGGGTCGGGAAAGTTGCCTTTTGTGGTCGATATTAACCCACAAAAATATTGGACCTATTGGGCAATGGTTTTGGTTTCGTTTTTTTTTTTTTACTTGAAAATCGGAAAATCCCGAACAAAGTGAAAAAAATGTTCGAACTTTTTTTTTTTTTTTGCTTTAATTATTAGTTTATATTTGGACATTACTGAAAAACTGTTTTGATGGTAAAAGAATTTTTTTTTTGTCAATAAAATTTTTTTTTTTTTTTTTTTTTTTTAATTTTCTAAAGATTAATTTCAAATTGCGGTAAAAAGGCCAACAACATAATACATTAAATAAAAATATACATCTTTTAAATACTGAGTTAATATTACGTTATATTTTCAGTTAAAAACTAATAAAAAATATTTTTTTTTTGCAAAACAAGAAACAAAAAAAATTTTACAGACCAAAAAAAAATTTTTTACCATAAAAACACTTTTTTAGTAATGTCTAAAAGTAAACTAATATTTTAAACAAAAAAAAAAGTTCGAATTTTTTTCACTTTGTTCGGGACTTTCCGATTTTCAAGTCAAAAAAGGTACCCAAAACCATTGCCTTACAGGTCCAATATTTTTGTGTGTTAATATCGACCCCAAAAGGCAACTTTCCCGACCCCGACGTTTTCGAAATTCGAAAAAAGCTATATTTGCTCCACCCTAATGTACAGTTAACCAAAAACACCACTATTGTCTTATTACGTGTTACGTACAAAAAAAAACAAAAAATGGTTAGACACAATTTAACATTAAACGGCATTTATTTTAATAAATAATTCTGTAAAAATTCTAATTCATTATTAGAATTTACTTGTCTTTTGATTTTTTTGTATGTATTCCTAGTAGGGATGCCAAACGGGAAATCCCGAATCCCGAAATCCCGGGATTTTTCGGGATTGGTAAATCCCGAATCCCGGGATTTATTTTTTTCAATCCCGGGATTTTTCGGGATTTTCCGGGATTGACAAATCCCGAAAAATCCCGGGATTTCGGGATTTTTTGTCAAATTTTGTAGCCAAAATATATTATTTTCACAGTGCTTATCCGGTGGTGACAAAATGGATATCGTTTGAAAGGTGTTTGAAATATCTTTCAAATAAGGCAAGTTGGGCTTAATTTCTCTTATTCTTTTGCAGTATAATTTAATTTTTAGGTCGTATTACTTAATATACAGAAGGGTGAATCAAATTTTCCTTTTTTTCAAATTTAAAAATCGTCGGAGTCAGGGTTTCTTTTTTTGACTTGAAAATCGAAAAATCCGAACAAATTGAAACATTTTTTACTTTGTTTGAAACTTTTCGATTTTCGTGTCTAAAAGGAACCCTACAGGTCCAAACCACAGACTAATACAGACCCGACATAAGTGACAGGTGTCAAAAAAGTATTCTTTAACCATATGGTTAATATTTTCAAATTATTCTACGAATTATGTTAGAAAGAGAAATCTGCTATAACGCGCCATAAGAAAAATGGATGCCAGATCGGTTTTTGTTGTTTCACTCACTCCTAAGTCGTAGAAAGTGTTGCCATGTTAGCGTAAAACGGACTAAAAACCGCTGTGTTTTCTCCTAAAATCGCTTAGTTTCCCCCCATTTTTTCTTATAAATCTCTACTGTCGAGTCTGTATATAGTCTGTGTCCAAACGATTTTGAAATTCGAACAAAGGAAATTTTTTTTAAACCCTAATATAGAGTTAGCTGCCGATGTATGCATATGACAACATTTTTAAGAAGCAGCTAGATTTTGCCGAGAGTTTAATTTATAAGGGAGCATTTAGTAATCCATTTGTAAAGTTTTTATTTAACAATTTTAGTTCGTAAATGAGTAAAAGAGAGAGGAGGGGAAAATTTCCCCATTAAATAACCAAAACAGTCTCTGAAAAGCCAAAATCTTTTACCAATTTGTACTTCTGTTAAGCAAATGTCACATTTTTAAGTTGCACCTAGCCATTTCGTTTTTCTCGTCCCGCCCCTTTTTGTGGGCGTAGATGTAAAAAATTATGTAAATAATGATAAAATTCTGTTACTTAAGCGTAATAAATGCATTTGTAAACATTTATCGTAAAGGGAAGGAAACTGTTAAAATGTGATTCGCCTACCAATAGGACAATTAATACAAATGTATCGGCGGAGGACATTCCCTCGCAATAAGTTGTAACAAATTTATAGATACAATATCATTATTAAAACAAATATTTTATATCCACGTCTACAAAAGAGGCCGACAGAAAAAAAAATAGTTTCTAATGTTTTGAATTCGACTGCATCGCGTCTTTCACAGACGAATATTGCTCGAATCTATTCAAATCGGTCATAGTTGTTCCAAAATTTTCGGTTTTTCTGTGCTAAATATCTAAAACTTTAAGATAATTATTCAATATTTATGAATTAATTAAATATTTAATTATAAAAAAATGTATTAAAAATATAACGTAAAAAAGTTTAATTTTAATAAATCCCGAAATCCCGAAAAATCCCGAAATCCCGAAAATTCCCGGGATCCCGAAAAATCCCGAAATCCCGAAAAATCCCGGGATCCCGGGATTAGGATTTTAAAATCCCGAATCCCGGGATTTGTAAATGTCAATCCCGTTTGGCATCCCTAATTCCTAGTAGGAATTTCCTACACATCATAAGCAATAAACAACCACATTTCCATTCATGCTTGCAAACAAAAAAAAAATATGATTTTGTTTGATATGAAATCTCGCGAGATCTCATTGATAGCTCAATTCATATCAATCTCGCGAGATCTCATTGCTAGCTCATTTCATCTCAATCTCGTTTCATCTATCAGCTCATTTTATTTTTCATTTTCAATTTCAGCTCATCTCGTTTTCTGTTCAAAGAAAACCATTTGAATTATCACGATGTTGAGCTTTGCTATGAAATTCATTTTTCGAAAAAACACAAAACGAGCAAACAAGAAACACAATCATTTCAGAGCAAAGAAAATGAAAACAAACAAAAAATTTTTTTCTCAATGAGATTGATAAAATTAAAATCACCATTTACTTACTCTGGTTAGAGACTTCTAAAAATGGTGCTTTTTATAATTTTTTTCACAGTATTTTTTAATACATGATTGGCCAATAATAGTGCAACAACTCCAATTTTTTTTTATTCTATTTTTGAGATCTTAGTTCATTACTACTCTAGCGATTTATACCAGATTTTTATTCCACACAATGGCTGCTGTACAGGCTTTCAAAAAAGGCAAAAATTGTGTTTTTTTCGCATTTTCATCAGCAAATAATTAAAATTCTAGACTTGATGGAAAAATTTGGAGCACAGATTTGGAATCAGCGAGTCAAAGTCTTTAGAAATTTTCTATCAAACTTCAAACCGGAGCCAAAAACCTTCGACTTGTTGAGCGGTGTAATTTTTTTTAATCAATAGCTTTTTCATCAATATTTTTTTTTTGTTTGTACGAAGGTATGATTGAATTAAATGGAGATGGTTTAGTCGGACATTTCGTTTGAAATTTGGAGCTGTATTATGTTGTGTATTTAGTACATGAATTCTCATCATGTCTACTTACATACGAATAGAAGACTTTATGTTTTTCCACTAACGATTGACAATTTGCTAAATTCTCTTGATAGTGGAATTTGACGAATTCCAAAACACGTGGCGTGTAAGTCTTGCAAAATACCAAACCAATAAATTTAAAACAAACAACTTTATAAAAAGTTTCTTGAAAATTGTTGCTTAGACAATATCTTCGCAAGGATTATTAAATGAAATATGACCTTAAGCTAGAATTATCTTTCTCTGAATTTTTATTTAGTTCGGTTTGAATATTATATATAATTATTCTGAGAAATAATTGTTGTACAATGAGAAAATCAGAAAAAAATCAAGTGACAACACTGGCTAAGTGGATGTGTCGACAGCATTCGGAAGATGCCACCCTTCCATCATCAGCACTCCTTCGATTGGCACACACTTAATGTGTGTCAGATTAAAACTAGCCATTTAAATGAAACTTTTGAACAAAATTAATAATTGGAATTACTCCTCTTTGTGTTGAATAACCCGTATTCACCATCATTCGTGTTGTATTCATTTGGCAGAAACTTAATCCATCTTAACTTTTAACAGAGTTGTATTTTTCCCATTGTTAACCCTTAGTAGGACATTTCAAGTCTTGAAGAATGTCTGTTAGGTTTGAATTTTTGTTTCATATTTCTAATTCTTAGAAATATTACTAAATTGCAATCTACCTTATGAGTTGTGTAGTAATTGTGTTTACCCGAGTAAAAAAAGAGTTATATAAAGCCGTGACAAATTAGATCCCAAATATGGTGGACACAATTGTTTAAAATATTATCTTCAGTTATCCTACAAGATCTGAACAGATAATGTTATATATAATATGATACGTAAAATGGGTATATCTAGTTTTATCAGTTTGGTCCGGACTGATACAATATAAAATAAATTGAGACTATAAGACATAAAAATATATGGTTAGATATGGCTCTACATAAAGAACATATTTTTGTATATAACATTACATAAAGTGCATATGATAATATATAATGCTATCCAACTTATATGACGTTGTAAGGAGCAATATCTGATCAGTTATAATGGTTTTAAATTATATTTAATCGTATCAGTTTTCTCCAACTGATATAATTATATAGACCCAATTCACGTATCACATTATATATGAGGTTATCCCGCTAGATCATAAAATATACCCGTAGATAATTATTAAAGTAATTGTATCCGCCATATTTGGGATATAATTAGTCATGAACTTTTTTTTTTTTTTTACTAGGGTATATATTGTTGGGCTGTATATTTTATAACTGAATTACTAATTAATAATTTTTATTACTTAAAAATTAAAACAGAATTTTAAACGTCCAAATTATACTTGTATTTTTTTTGAGAAAATGTTGAAAAAACATTTACGACGTGAAATTCGAAAATTTAAATTTGACGGGACGCCCTGCTGTGTAAGGTTGCGTCCCAGTCGCATCAAGTTCTTTTCAAAATGCTCAGTGGTGTAATTTTTTTTCATCAAAAAGTTTTTTTTATCGAATAAATTTAATGATCTCTAAATGTCATTTACGAGTTTGGATGACCAAAGAGCAGTGAAGATGAACTAATGTCTCTAGATTTAGGTGTTCTACAGTTGTCTTCATATATTCTGTGTACTACTTTGTACATTTAAAAATTCTTAAAAAAATTACGAGCAAATACATATTTTAAATAAGAAAATATTCTAGGTAATTGTGATTGATATGTGTGTATTAAACAAATATGCAAAAAAAAACTCCCATAAAAAATAACAACAAATATTTTGTTTATTTAAATAAATTGTGTATGTGGTTACCAAGAAAAAAATTTAATAAAAAACAAACATTTTTCATTTTGCAAAAAAATATAAAACAAATATGAAAAAATGAGAATTAATTGATTTTTTAGCACTGTACACAGTATTCTATACAAAACATTGGATCAGTAGAGCTTTTATTATAACTGATTTCCTTCCGGTTTATGTTGTATGTGGGAGGTTTATGCTTGTTTCAATTTCCAAATACAAATATTGCGTGTTATTTGTGGTATAGCAATAATAAAACCAAAACTGGCATAATTAAGTTTACTACTAACACTCAGACATTTATATTTTCTACTATGGAGAAAATCAAACACAGAAAAAAATATATTGAAAATTTGACATATGAAAATTTTAATTAAATAATAAAAAATTTAACAATTACTTTTTGTAATGGATGCAAATAAATAATAACACAGTGCAAAAATCAAAATCAGAATGGGACAAAATCAAAAGCAAAGTTGACATAAACCACCAACTTTAAATGCGTGTAAAAAAATCTAGCGCTGAACTAAAAAAAAAAACCCCTGATTAAAGTCATTTGAGCCAAATTCAAAGGGGACGTTTGTATGGAGGTTATGTCTAAACTTGGACCGTTTTTTTTTTCAATTTCAATATGATTTTTTCCAATTTCAATATATTGTCCACCGGTAAGGACAATTGCGACCTGTATCGTGTTTGTACCGTTTACATGAAAGTGCGGACGGACCGACATCGCTAAATCAACTCAAAGAGCGATTCTGAGTTGATTGGTATGATTGAAGGTAATATTTCGGGTATTTTCAAACATCAGCACAAATTCATTATATAACAAGTAAAAAAGTTATAGTCGGTCAAGACAAACATGGACCGATTGGATCTATCTTTCGTTAGATCTTTATTTAGTGTAGAAATCACACACAGAGCAAATTTTAGTGGAATTGGTTTATTTTTTTGCCAATAGAATATTTTTTGCCAACTGAATATCGGTCGAAATTTCTATATGGGGGACTTAGTCCAAAAATGGTCCAATTATTTCAGATTTGATTAGGTAACCAAAGTAGACGTTTTACACCTTCAAATAAAATTTTTATCAAATATTTCTATTTTTATGAATTTTTAGGGAATTGTGTGAATATCGGGAGGGTGGTTTGTATGGGGACTACGAGAAGGACTGACCCGATTCCTTTGCAATTTGGAATGATAATAAACATAATTCGTGCATACAAAATTTGGTTACCTGTTAAATTTCAAAGCGATTTCTATTTTAATACGGTTATTAGATCCATTTAAGCCTGATCCCAAGGGGGTGTTTGTATGGGGGATAGGTCTTAACATATTTTTTTTTCAATTTCAATAGGCTTCGTCTTTGGGATGCTTAAGTTTCAAATTTCAAGTCAAGACGGACGGACGGACATCGCTAAATCGACTCAAAAAGTAATTCGGAGTCGATATTTCGGGTAGTTACAAACATCAGCACAAACTCATTATACCCTGTGCAACAGAGTGGTGTAGGGTAAATTATACCCTGTATTACAAAGCAGTGTAGGGTATAACAACTGGGAGTGTAAAATCCGGCTGTACCGAATCTTTTATACCCTCGTGTTCAGAAATTAAAAAAAATAACAAAAAATTGACAGGGTTATTTTTGGGAAGGTCGTTGGGGGATGTGGGGGGGAGACTTATCCCCTTGCGGCAAATTTTATAAAACAATTTCATCATTATTTCAATAATTTTTTGCCACGCCCCAAAAAGAGGGCGTGCAGAAAAATTTAATTTTCTTATCCCCTGAGTCCAAGTGTTAAAAATTAAAAAAAATATTGGCGATTATTTGTGCGGGTGGGGGGTCGACAGAGGCCACTAGAATATCTTAGAATCGATCACTGATCAATAATATACTTTATGGGGTTCCAGACCGATAATTTGATGCGTTACACATGGAATGACAAAGTGAGTATACTCCCATAACGTAGCCACGCGTGGTTGGAGGGTATAAAAATGTTAGAGGTTAAGTTCTTAAACGGCAAAAATTTTTTCTTCTAGTCCGATTATGCCCATTTCCAAACTTAGTCAACATATGACCATAATAAATATTTGTTGCATACTTCAGGAACCTAGCTCTTTTAGCTTGGACTGCGTCGTGCTTTCTACAGACACCGAATAACCCCATTTCCCCCCATTCCCCCACACACCCCTCTTCAAGCAAGTTTAGGTTGTCTTGTCGGCAATGGCATTTCACTTCTCGTTATTTTGAACTTTAAAAATCGTTAACACGAAAATTCTAGCTGATCCTGTTTTCGAGTTATTGCTAAATAATTACACTGTTCGACAACAATAATCACCCAGTGAAATACCCAACTGATTCATATAGATTTTGCTCTCCTGAATCCAAATCTGCCTTCCATTTTTGTCTAGCACGTACCGTTTTTGAGATATTGGCTGTAAAAAAAGTCAAAAACCCAATAATTTCGCACTTTTGGTTGTCCACTGTTACAGATTCTTAAAAAAAAAGAACTTGATTTCACATGAAATGGACCTCCTGACTTCAAAACTGCAATCAAAACTTTTCTAGCATGTTCAGTTTTATTGGTTTTTTGACTTTTTAGCAGCGAATATCTCATAAACGGAATATGCTAGAAAAAATTGAATGACAGATTTGGATTCAGGAGAGCAAAATCTATTAGAATCAGTTGGATATTCCACTAGGAGGTTTTTGTTGTCGAACAGTGTATTTATTTAGCAATAACTCGAAAACAGGATGATTTTTAAAGTTCAAAATAAATATGAGTGAAATGCCATTAGCCGATTTTGTCACCATTTTAACACAACATAAATTGCTTTAAGAGGGATGAACCCCATACTGTGTTTGAAGGGTATAAAAATAATTTTAATGCTATTAAAATTTGCATTACAGAATGTTTAAATTTTTTTTTACTGAAAGAATTTTTTTCATTATACTTATGAAAATGTTCATACAATCTATGAAAAATTCGTTAGAAGTAAGTAAAGTTTTTTTTTTGTTGTATGAATTTTTTTTATAAAATTAATGAAAAACTTCATTGCAATAAAGAAAAGTTTCAAACATTTAATGAAAATAATTCATAAAAAAATTTGTAAAATAAGGGACTTTTTCATAAATGCAATGAAATTTTTCACAAATTATTATACCATAATGAAAAAATCATTAATCTCATAAAAAAAATCATTGGTTCATTATGAACAATTATTCTTTCTGTGTAACTTACGAAATAAAAGTTAGTTAAATCTGTTATTTAATATTTTGGTTTTGATTTCTTTTTTGGTTTATTTAAATTTAAAAGAAAGTAAAAAAAAATGTCGGATCCTACCCAACAAACATCAATTCCAGCCTTTGAAAAAAAATCAAACTGGCACTAAATATCAAGGGTGTTTTTCAAATTGTTTTCAGTGACAAAAATTTAAACATTTAAACTAAATTTGAAACATGTTGGAAATATTTGTTTTTTCCTATGCTATTAATTCTTTTCAAAAAAGTATAAACATCAAATTGATTTGTAATGTTTCTCAAACCTAATATCAAACATTGATTATGGGTGGAAATAATTTTGTTTTCAAATGTTGTTCAATTCCGAATTTCAAATTGTCAGAAAACTTAAAATTTTGTTTTAAAAATTAAGATGAAAAATATAGAAATTTTATGTATTTTTATGCATTTTTATGCATTATAAAAACTTGCATAAACGTTTAAAAAGTAAGTACACATGAGTTTATCAAAAAAAAGTTATACATTTAATAACGTCTTTTCTTTTCTTTAAAGATTTCGAATTTTAATGAGCAGACGGCTGAAGAAGAAGACCTGGAAGGAGACGACCTCAAAAATGGCATTCCATGTAATTTTTTTACTAACAATTTTTAGTGCAAATAAATAGCAAATATTATTAAAATTCGTATTTACAGTTTTTTTTAATAAAAAATAGTATTGAGGTTCATTTGAAAAATAATGTAAAATTAACATTATAAATAAGGCTGAGAAATCTTTGAAAACTACACTAAAATTCAATTAGATAGTAAGTATATTTTCAAGCTAAAAATATTTGTGTACATTGGAGAAACATTATACATTCAAAAAATCTCAAACTATATATCAAATCTAAATAAACTTGAAAATTTTACTTGAGAACTAACATGCCATTTTCTTTGAGAATGCTATTGTTTTCACGTTGAGAACTATGTTATTTTCAACTGGTTTTCAAGGCTAAGGTTTAAATTTTAAACTTGCTATCAATATAATATTCAATGTATTTCAAAGGTAAATGTTTGTTGGGTACTATAGTACTTTACACACATACATGAAGCCTTACCCATTTCCGTTTTACCACAATATATCCGTTTTTCATTTTTAATGTAATTTTTCATTATTTATAAATTTCAGTAAATTTTTGCTGTACATTTTGTCTGTGTCTAAGAAATTTTTGGCATGGCATGAATTTGTTTGTGAAAATTTTTGTAGGCCAATCAGTTAAGCATTATTGTAACGATTTTATTTTATTTCACTTTTTGGTTTTGTGGTCATATGTGAGGAGGTGGAAACGTTTAAGGTGTCATTTATTTTTTTTGTTTTATGTTTATTTTTTTTTTAATCCTGTAATGGGTTGGGTCATTCAGTCAGCCAGTCACTCACAATATAAACATTTTAATTCAAATGTGTCACATTGTTATATTGCGTGTGTGAAAATATTTCAGTTGCTATAAAATTAAAGATTTTTTTTTTTGGGAAATTGTGGCTTTTGGAAAAAATTATTTTAATGTTAAAAAAGAGAATAATGTTGTCAAAATTATGATAGGTTGAACATTAAAAATAAAGGAAGAATGTTAAAGACGATTTATAGATTTACAAATAGAACCTAAGAATTTTTCAAAACAAATAAGAAAATTATTCGGGAACATAATTTTATTTTAAGGTACTATTTAACTTTTATAAAAAAGACTAATTTGGCGTTTAATTTTATAAAAAAATATTATTTTGCATTTTTAATGCACTTATAAGGTAAATTTAATTAAAATTTTTTATCCTGGTACATACTTCGCGACCTTGGGACAACAAGGTTCTATCTGTGCCTATTTCTTTAAGCAAATAGAACCTTGTTGTTCTAAGGTCTCGACTTATATTTAAAATTACTATTTTAATAACTAAGTGCTGTTTTGGTACTTTTTATTGAAAAGTACCAAACTGTTTTAAAAAGGTACTTTGAAATAAAACTCCAAGAGAGTCCAATTTACAAAGTGAAACTTCTTTGGTATTTTTTATCAAAGTACTATTCTGGTACTTTTTTTTATTAATAAGTGATAATAAGGTACTTTTTGTCAAAAAGTACTATTTTGGAAATTTTTTTCAAAAAGTACTATTTTGGTACTTTTTTAAAATGCACTATTGTGGTACAATTTATTTATTTTTTATACCCTCCACTCTAGTGATAGAGGGTATATATAAGTTTGTAATTCCGTTTGTAACACATCGAAATATTGGTCTAGGACCCCATAAAGTATATATATTTATGATCCTCGATCGATTTTAAGTCGATCTAGCGATGTCCGTCTGTCTGTCCGTCTGTAGAAAACACGCTAACTTTTGAAAGACTTTACAGAGGCTACTGATGTTTGGCATGTTTGGCATATATGTTGGTCATGTACCTGTAGTGCGATTCAGTAACTTTTTTAACGAAATTATCGATATCGTTAACTAACGAGAATTGTCGTTTTAACGAATATGTGATTCTATAAATTTTTCAATTATCGACAAGAATTAACGACAAAAATAGTTAATTTGAAATTTTTTTATTTTGAAATTGTGTTGGGAACCGAAAATTTTCGTTAACTTTCACTTCAAAAAAATTTTTGTTGATAAGTTAACGATTTTCAATAACGACAAAATTCGGTAGAAAAAAGTTATAGAATTGCTTTCAAAGACAATTGTCGATAATTAACGATATTTGACAATATAACTACCGATTTTTGTCGTTAAAAAGTTAGTGAATTGCGCTACTGGTCAGGTTGGTATTGCAATCCAGCCAAATCCAGTAGTTCAAAAGCTATTAGGAAAAGAGTAAATTTCGGCAAGGGTTTTTGGGGTTTCGGCAAGGGGTACGAGATAAAAAGCACTCTAACTTTCGAAAGACAATAACGAGACTGCTGAAGCTTGGCATATATCTTTGACGTTCCCTAGATCTGTTTGGTATTTAATTTCAGCTCCATCGGTCTACACCATTTACAGATGTAATTCGAAAAAGATCAATTGTAATTCGAAAATTCTATTTGTAATTCGAAGATTCTATTTGTAATTCGAAGATTCCATTTGTAATTCGAAGATTTCATTTGTAATTCGAATACTCTAATTGTAATTCAAAGATTCCAATTGTAATTCGAATACTCCAGTTGTAATTCGTAAAAGATCAATTGTAATTCGTAAAAGATCAATTGTAATTCGTAAAAGATCAATTGTAATTCGAACAAGTAAGAAAGTTATAGTCGGTCAAGACCGACCATATGATACCCTACACCAGTGTTTTCCGGAAAATGGGTCCCAAGTCCAAACATGGACCGATTGTATCTGTCTTTTGTTAGATCTTTATTTAGTGTAGAAAACACACACAGATCAATTTTAAGTGGAATTGGTTAATTTTTTTTGTCAATATAACAATTTAACTGAATATCGGTCGAAATTTTTATATGGGGGACTAAGGCCAAAAATGGTCCAATTATATTCCGATTTGATAAGGTTGCTAAAGTACACGTTTAGCACCTAAAAATAATTTTTTTATCAAATATTTCCATTTTTATGAATTTTGAGGGAATTATGTGAATATCGGGAAGGTGGTTTGTATGGGGACTACCAGAAGGACTGACCCGATTCCTTTGAAATTTGGAATGGTGATTTGTGCATACAAAATTTGATTACTTGCTGAATTTCAAAGCAATATCTATTATAATACGGTTATTAGAGTCATTAAAGCCGAATCCAAAGGGGGCGTTTGTATGGGGGCTATGTCTTAACATGGACCGATTTTCTCCAATTTCAATAGGCTTCGTCCTTGGGCCAAAAGATGCTTAAGTTTCAAATTTCAGGTCAATTGATTAAAAATTGCGACCTGTATCGTGCTTAAACCGATAGATGGACAGACGGACGGACGGACGGACGGACGGACGGACAGACGGACGGACGGACGGACATCGCTAAATCGACTCAAAAAGTTATTCTGAGTCGATCGGTATACTTGAAGGTAGGTCTAGGACCAATATTTCGGGTAGTTACAAACATCAGCACAAACTCAATATACCCTGTACCACAGAGTGGTGTAGGGTATAAAAAGATCAATTGTAATTCCAAAAACATCAATTGTAATTCGTAAAAGATCAATTGTAATTCGAAAAAGATCAATTGTAATTCGTAAAAGATCAATTGTAATTCGAAAAAGATCAATTGTAATTCGAAGATTCTATTTGTAATTCGAAGATTCCATTTGTAATTCGAAGATTCCATTTGTAATTCGAAGATTCCATTTATAATTCGAATACTCCAATTGTAATTCGAAGATTCCTTTTGTAATTCGAAGATTCCAATTGTAATTCGTAAAAGATCAATTGTAATTCGTAAAAGATCAATTGAAATTCGTAAAAGATCAATTGTAATTCGTAAAAGATCAATTGTAATTCGAAAAAGATCAATTGTAATCAGTGTTGCCAGAACTTGGTTATCAAAAACGGCTAAATCCATTCGAAAAAACGGCTAAAAAATGGCTAAAAAAAGGCTAAAATATACATTTTACTTTTTAAGAAACACTTATGTAAATTCATATATTGTACCGTTTTTTATACATAAATTTAAATAAGGAGATCTTTTGTTGCTGTTGTGACATACTTTAGATAAAATGAAATAAGTTTTAAACACTTTTTTAATGATTTAATTTTTTATTATAAAATTTTTTATAAAATATATATATAAAAATTTTGACTCCAAAAAATGAATTTTAAGTAAAAAAACTTTTTTTTAGATATTATTGTTAAAAAAAAATTCAACACGTGAATAACAAATAGTATTAGAGGCCGTGATCGATCCTTACAAACATAAAAAGCAATAAATTCTTTATTTTTGTATAAAAAACACACCAAAAACTACTTTTTAACCAAAAACTCAAAAATGGCTAAAAAACTGCTAAAATAGTTTCGAAAATGTCTAAAAAAATGGCTAAGAGCTAAATGCCTTTTTCTCCGGCAAAACGAGTTCAAAAGGAGCTAAATCTAGCCGGAAAATGGCTAAAATGGCAACACTGATTGTAATTCGTAAAAGATCAATTGTAATTCGAAAAAGATCAATTGTAATTCGTAAAAGATCAATTGTAATTCGTAAAAGATCAATTGTAATTCGAAGATTCCATTTGTAATTCGTAAAAGATCAATTGTAATCAGTGTTGGCTACCGTTACCCTTTCAATACCGTTACCGATTAAAAACCCTTTAATATTGACTACCGTTACCGTTACCAATACCGAAATAAAAATTTTTAAATACCGTTACCGATAAAAAACCGTTACCTTTATTCGGATTTTTACCGGTATTATATCGGTTTTGTTTCGGTTGTATTAATATTACTTATTTTAATTTATTTTATGGATTAAAAACATAGTAAAATATTTCTAATATACGTAAAATAAAAAAACTAATTTTTGTTCTTTGCCAATCCAATCAATGATCACATTCGCAATTAACTAAATTCGAATATCTCTTGCACCTCATAGAGATTACATATAATTGATCAGTGATCGATTGTAAGCGATGTTCGTCTGTACGTCTGTAGAAGACACGATACAGTTCAAAATAAACGAGCTACCCTGCTGGTACGAATACGTCTTATTGCCATAGGCTGGTTGAGTTCCGAAATGGTCAATATAGGACCAGATAAAATTAAGTTCCCCCTGAAAAACAACCCCAGAAAACCATATTTTATTTGTTTTTTTTTGTCTATTTGTTTAGAAAATGAAACATTTTTATGCTGTTCCTTGACCAAGATAAAAAAATCGATTTTTTTCTGTCCGTCCCTTTTTGGGGCTTGTCTATAGAAAATAAAATATTGATAAAATTGTATTACACTTAGAAAATTATGTTAGTTACTACATGTTAGTTGTTTGTGTATATTACAATAGTTACTTAGTTGTTTTCAACTACAAAGTCAGTTTTTTTTGTATGAGAAATATTAAACAACTATTTCTGTTAGTTATTTTAAGTCGTTTTTTTGAACAACTTACAAAAAAGTACTGTAATGTAGTAACAGTTATTTAAAGTAGTTAATTTTATTTTTATTATCTATGAAAAATTTTCTAAGTTTTTGTCCAAAAAATAAAAATAAATTTTCGTTTTTTTGATTTTTCACAGATAAAAAAAACAAAAATAAAAAAAATTGGTCTTCAATTTTTTTTTTTAAAAATTTTTTGAAAAAAAAAATTATATATTGATTATTTTATTTTGACTACACTTTAGTTGTTTTGACTACAAATGTAAGTAGTTTTTACTACATAAGTCAGTTGTTTTTTGTCAGTTAAAATAACTAACATTGTTAGTTGATTTAACTGAAAAAGAAGTTGACCCCAAAACAACTTACAAAGTAGTTATTTCAACAGACATTTTCAGTTGATTTTACTAACATAATTTTTTGAGTGTATTTAAGCGTAAATATAATTAAAATGAATTTCTTAATTTCTATGGCGACTGGAAAGGTGTCCCTCCGATTCTTCCCATCCTCCCCCTTTAAAAAACATCCCCTGAAACACCCTTACCAAGTTTTTTTATCCCTGCCGATTTCTTTTTGAACAACAGGACAATTTTGATGTTCACGCTGTTTATTTGAAATCAGCAGATTTCTCTGTTAAAATCAGCAGATTTTTCTGCTATCTTGACGGCAGATTTCTCAAATGGCTTAAAATGCAGATTTCTCATATGGCTCAAAATGAAGATTCTTTTGCTTATTGGACAAAGGTGTCTCTGCCAACATGAGTTCGTATTTGTTGAATTGCAATATTACGTGAATGTTTTCATTAAATTCTGAGTTAATTCAGAGTATTTATTACTAGTAAAAATATAATAACGTATAGGAAATGTACTGAATTTAACAGTTTTTTAATATTTTTTAATTATTTTTTTATTTTTTACGTGTTTTTAACAAATTTATGACTTGGTAACATTTTATTCATAATACCGGTACGTACCGGTATTAATGTTTCGGTAACGGTTCACCGTTACCGAAATAATCGAAAATACCGTTACCTTTACCGTTACCGATATAAAAAATATGTAATACCAATACCGTTACCGATACCGTTATTCGTTTCGGTTGCCATCCCTGATTGTAATTCGTAAAAGATCAATTGTAATTCGAAAAAGATCAATTGTAATTCGAAAAAGATCAATTGTAATTCGTAAAAGATCAATTGTAATTCGTAAAAGATCAATTGTAATTCGAAAAAGATCAATTGTAATTCGAAAAAGATCAATTGTAATTCGTAAAAGATCAATTGTAATTCGAAAAAGATCAATTGTAATTCGTAAAAGATCAATTGTAATTCGAAAAAGATCAATTGTAATTCGTAAAAGATCAATTGTAATTCGTAAAAGATCAATTGTAATTCGAAGATTCCAATTGTAATTCCTAAATTATCAATGTAAATTCAGTTGATGTTTTTCGAATTACAATTGGAATCTTCGAATTACAATTGATCTTTTACGAATTACAATTGATCTTTTACGAATTACAATTGATCTTTTTCGAATTACAATTGATCTTTTACGAATTACAATTGATCTTTTCGAATTACAATTGATCTTTTACGAATTACAATTGATCTTTTTCGAATTACAATTGATATTTTACGAATTACAATTGATCTTTTACGAATTACAATTGATCTTTTACGAATTACAATTGATCTCTTTCGAATTACAATTAATCTTTTACGAATTACAATTATTCTTTTACGAATTACAATTGATCTTTTACGAATTACAAATGGAATCTTCGAATTACAATTGATCTTTTACGAATTACAATTGATCTTTTACGAATTACAATTGATCTTTTTCGAATTACAATTGATCTTTTACGAATTACAACTGATATTTTTCGAATTACAATTGATCTTTTTCGAATTACAATTGATCTTTTACGAATTACAATTGATCTTTTACGAATTACAATTGATCTTTTACGAATTACAACTGGAGTATTCGAATTACAATTGAAATATTCGAATTACAAATGGAATCTTCGAATTACAAATAGAATCTTCGAATTACAAATAGAATCTTCGAATTACAATTGATCTTTTTCGAATTACATCTGTAAATGGAGTAGTGGTTCAAAAGTTATTAGCAAAACCCTGAATTTAAGATTGGTTTCATCTAAAATGCCACGTGTTAAACAAGTTTAAAAAGCATTGGTGATAATGTTAATGCTTTTCAAACTTGTTTAGTTTTAAAGCAATGCTTTTTAAACTTGTTCAGTTTTATACTCAAAAAAAATTTAGTTTTTTTTTACAAAAATGACACTATTTTGTGTACATACGTACATAAGTACGCATTCACTCTGAAATATTTTTACAGTAAAAAAACATTGCACTCAAAAAAAATTTTACACTCAAAACAAAATTAGTTATTTTTATTTTTTTTAAATGACTCAAAATAAAATATTTCTAATCAAAATTGTTAATTTTTTTCACGTTAAAAAACTTGTTTAGTTTTAAAGCAATGCTTTTTAAACTTGTTTAGTTTTACACTCAAAAAAAAATTTTTTTTTTACAAAAACGACACTATTTTGTGTACATACGTACATAAGTACGCATTCACTTTGAAATATTTTTACAGTAAAAAAACATTACAGTCGAAAAAAATTTTACACTCAAAAAAAAAATATTTATTTTTTTTTTTTTTTTGAAATGACTCAAAATAAAATATTTTTAATCAAAATTATTAATTTTTTTTCACGTTAAAAAATGTACTATCCTTTAAAAAAGGCTTTGTGGAGGGTATTCATAAATTCGGCAAAGTCGAATTTAACTTTTCTACTTGTTTTTTTTTTTGTTTTTTTCCCCAACACTTATGAAATCAAAATAGTCCATTTTAAAAAATGGAACTTTTTTTGATTTTTTTTTTAAAGTACTATTTTGGTACTTTTTTTTATCAAAAAGTAGTAATAATGTACTTGTTGTCAAAAAAAAAACTATTTTGGACTTTTTATCAAAAATTCGTTTTATTTAAGATTTTCGTATTTAAGAACTTCGCAGAAATTGTTTTATTATAGTACTATTTTGGTACTTTTTTTATCAAAAATTATTAAAAAGGTACTTGTTGTAAAAAAAAACTATTTTGGTACTTCTTATCAAAAGGTACAATTTTGGTACTTTTTTCAAAATTTATTTTTTTGTCACTTTTATCAAAAAGCACTATTTTATACCTTTTTTAAAAAAAGGACTGTTGGTACTTTTGATAAAAAGTGATAGTTTAGTACTATTATTCAAATGTATTTTTATGGTACTGCCCAGCAAAATTTTCTGTTCCAAATAATCGGTTCTAAAACGCATCATATTACCCTGAAACCGATTCTATTTCACGTTCCAGAATCAATGATTTTTGTTTGAAATTGTCCCAAAAGCAATCGTTTTTTAAAGCAAGTAGTTTTTTTGAAAAATAATTTTACATAGAAAATTTTATTTTGATTACGGTAGAACATATTCAAGAATCTATTGTTATAGGAATTTGTTCCAAAAAAAATTTCCTGGGTGTTTTCAAAAATGTACTATTGTGGTACATATTTGTATTTGAGAGTACTAAGTATGTTGGTACTTTTTAGAAAAAATAATAATTTGGTGCTTTTGGTAAAAAAAATACAATTTTGGTACTTTATTAAAATGCACTATTATGGTACAAATTATTGATTATAACAAAGTAAAATTTTGGTACGAGTTATTAAAAGCACCAACATATTATATTGCACAATCTTAAAATTTTCTTATAGGAAAAATGGCCACAATTTAAAAAAAAATCGTTTTATTTAAGATTTTCGTACCTCTCTATAGGCAAAATATCTGATAATTTTTTTATAAAAAAAATATCGGAATTTGAGAATATCTATAGAAAAATGTCCCAGGAGAATTGTATAAAAATGGCTCACAAGGAAGGTCTTTCACAGGGCACCCACCGATTGTACTGAAACTTGAATATTGGAATGAGGGGAGAAAAATAAGAGTTATCTGTTTTTTTAGCTGCCCAGTCAGCACGTACATTAGGGTAGATCGAATTTGGCTTTTTGGCGAATTTCGTTCCGGCCACCGACAGATGTGTTGGAATAGACCTAAAAACAATGTGGTTAAATTTTCATGAAGATCGGTGGTCATCTTCCGCTGCCGAAATGACGTTGAAAATCCGCGATTTCTTAAAAAATAGTATTTATTTTAAAAAATTGCCAAAATTACAAAAATCAGTAAATCTTCTTTTTTATTTCAGTCAATCTTTTCAATTCGATCATATTTTCTTAGCAAAAAATTTCAGCTTAAAAGGACATTGTTAACCCCTCTAAAACGGTTGCCAAAAATGACCCATACATTTTGCACTAAACTCAAAACCACTAAATTTAAAATTTTTTTTTTTTATTTTAAGTTGCACAATCTAAAGTTTTTATTGCATTTATTTCAAGTATATATAAGTTCGTTTGACAATTTTTTTTTTTTTTTAAAATACGAGGTTCTTAAACATCGCGTTTAACGGTCTATTTCCAGGACATTTTAGGAAAATTGCACTTTTTTTTAAAAAACTCATCATTTTTAGTTAAAAACTTTTAATTTTACACTAGATTTATTATAAATTATAAAACTTAATATAGAAATGTTAGATTTTAAGAAATTCTTTAACCCTAAACAACTTTGTGCCCTAAATGACCCATGATGAACAAATGCATCTAGCAATAAACCGCTTTTGGTGGGCGACTTACCATTAGGAACATATTTTTTTAGTTAAAAATGGGAGCGTGAGTAAAGATGGGAGCGTGAGTAGAGACGAGAGCGTGAGTGAATTTGACCAACTCACGCTCACGAAGAAAAAAATTTCACGCAGGAAATTTTTTAAGTTTGCATACATTTTACGCAGTATTCACATGAGCGAAACATATTAAACTCGTTCACGCTCACGAAAACTCAACATAACTATATTTTGACGTGTTTTATTTTTCTGTCACCATAAAAATTTCACTCACGTTTACGAGTGAATCACATGAAATTTGTGCCACGTATGCATTTGTACAAATTATATTTTTAATGCAAAATAAAAAAGTGATCCATATATTTTATTTAAACAAGTTTATATATTATTTCCCGTTTAAATGCACCCACCCCGAAAGCATTATCCCCTTAAATGCCAGAATGCATTTATTCAGCAATATTCTTGTTTAAATGTGAATTACTTTTTCTGTCAAATATAAATAAATGGTTAATGGTGGGTACGGAAAAAGCTTGAGTAAGATTAAAATGTGACACTCATGTAACCCTGCGTAAAATGTATGCAAAGTTCAATAATTTTTTGTGTGAGAATTTTTTTCTGTACTCACACTCCCATTTTTAATTGAAAAAATATGTTCCCAATGGCTAGATGCATTTGTTCATCATGGGTCATTTTGGGCCCATAGCTGTGTAGGGTTAAAGAATTTCTTAAAATCCAACATTTTTATATTAAGTTTTATAATTTATAATAAATATAGTGCAAAATGAAAAGTTTTTAACTAAAAATTTTGATTTAAAAAAAAAAGTGCAATTTTCCCAAAATGTCCTGAAAACAGACCGTTACACGCGCTGTTTAAGAATCTCGTATTTTTTCAAAAAAAAATTTTGTCAAACGAACTTATATACATATACTTGAAATAAATGCAATAAAAACTTTAAATTGTGCAACTTACAATCAAAAATTTTTTTTTTTTTTAAATTTGGTGGTTTTGAGTTTAGGGCAAAATGTATGGGTCATTTTCGGCAACCGTTTTAGAGGGGTTAACAATGTCCTATTAAGCTGAAATTTTTTTCTAAGAAAATATGATCGAATTGAAAAGATTGACTGAAACAAAAAAGAAGATTAAGTGATTTTTATAATTTTGACAATTTTTTAAAATAAATACTATTTTTTAAGAAATCGCGGATTTTCAACGTCATTTCGGCAGCGGAAGATGACCACCGAGATGCATGAAAATTTAACCACATTGTTTTTAGGTCTATTCCAACACATCTGTCGGTGAGTCGGAACGAAATTCGCCAAAAAGCCAAATTCGATCCACCCTAACGTACATATACATATGAACCCTATATCACTATAGTGGAGTGGATTCCCATCTTTGTTATTGTTGAAGATCATCGATGTTTTAAATTTTTTGTCATCACATAATTTCATGTACAAATTACAAACATAAAAAAATAATAAAACTTCATTATCATTCATCGTAATGGATTGGGGGAAACCAAACAATGTGTCATTGTGTAAGTGTGAATTTTCCTTTCATACTATTTGATACACGTGCCAGCAACATCAGACATGTTGTGTTTACATTTTATGGGTTAACAGCTGGTGTTTTATTTATTTTTTTTGGCATACAAAAATATTAAAGTAATATAAACACACTCACACACACTTTGCACACAACTACAAACAAAGGCTCGCCTGTATTTTATTTTGGCATAAAAACAATAACAAGAACAACAACAGCATTCAAACACGAAATATTTTACACTTTCACACACGACGTCATTGTTGGTTGGTTATGAGTGTTTGTTTGAATGTGTCTGAGTGTGCGGAAAAATTGTTTACACGAATTTAATGTTTTGCGTGTTTTTTTTTTTTGTTGTTTTTTTTACTTTTGGAGAAACCAACACAACAAATTGGAGCTTCTCAAGAATAAAAGAAAATTTAAGTTCTTTAGTTGATGCGTTGACAACAAAGCGGACGGTTGTTTAAAATTATGAAATCATATTAAAAATGTGAAGTGGAAAATTAAAAAAAAATATAATTCAAAATATAAAAGAAGAAAATGTGCGTAAAATTTTTGAAAAAAAAAATATTTTAATATTTCTACAAAAAAATTAAAAGTGAAAAAAACATCAAAATATTACTCATACGCAGTGTAAAATTTAAAAATGATATAATTCAAAAATTACTCATACGTTATGTTGCATATCATTTTATAAATTAATATTACTCATTCGCTGTGTTACTTTCTCGTTCACGTACAAAGTTTAAAACATGTTTGCAACATTTAATTTTTAACTTCCAAAGTGATATTTTCATCTCAATTAGTTTTTTTAATTTATTAAATTGAACTTGGGAAAACTATACTTGTTTGTTCTATTGCAACAAGATGCTGCTGAAAGTTTTTCTTTTGTTTCAAAGTGTTAAAGCAATAATGAAAAATATGTTTATGACATGAATTGGAAAATTTGTATAATTAATAAAAAAAAAGTTTTATATTGTGTTTTATTAAAAGAATCAATTAAAATTAATTGAACAAAGTTAAAATTAAACGTGCGAAAATTATTTAAAATTAAAAAAAAAAAATTGAATGAAAAACTGCAAGAAAAAGAGAAAACTAATCTGTAAAAAAAACTACAAGAAATCTGCACAGAAAAAAAAGTTCATACTTGGAATTAATTTATTCATAAATATTATGAATCCAACATGACTTTTTTTTCCCAAACTTTTTTAATACTATTCATGAATTTGGTCATACATAGTATGAACAAATTCCTGTTGGATTTTTTATAGATTTGCTTTTATTTTTGCACTAAATGTACATTTTAATCAATAATAATAATACGTGGACAGTTAAATGGATGGATACCTGCGGTTTTATTAGTAAATAAACTATATTTCAAATTACATATATAAAATGTACATAATTTTTAAGAGAAACACAAAAAAGCGAATATTCTTGCTAAATTTCTTCTGAAAATAATTTTTAAATGATTGAAGAACCCGCTTCTATTTTGGTGGTACTGCTTGATGTGTTTTGAAGGTACTATCCGATGATATTTTTAAGAATTGTATTTGATATGTTGCATATAACAGATTCGGCAAAACTTCTGAAAAAATACATATTTGTGTTAAAAAAGATGCTGAATTTTATAAAAATAATAACAATCATATTTTACATACCTTTCTTTTGCCAAATATAGCATTTTGATGTCCAAATTATTATTTCCTCCAAACAAAATTTCTGACAATTGTTATTTTTTATTTCAAACTAATAGTACGTTCAGATTGGCCTCGAAACCCCGTTCAACGAGGTTTCGTGCCAAACCTCATTTGAAAATACGTATTTTCCCTCACAAATTTAAACCTTTTTGTAGTGAGGTTTCAACGAAAGTACGATCGAAACCTTATAATTTTCATATTTTTACCACAGTGCGGCAATGAGAAATAGAGAAAATGGGAAAATGCCAAATATAAAAATATAAAGAAATCAATTTATTTACAAAATTTCTGTGAAATATTTATTTATTTGAAATAAAAATAAAATTAAACAGTGTTAAAAAATAATTTCAGCATAATTAAATTAGTTAAAAATTAGTTAACAAAAATATTTTTTATGTGATGGTTTCCGAAACCTACATAATTGTCAAAATTGTTGTGTGTGAACAGGTGAGTTTTTAAAATGAAAATACGGGGTTTCAACGGGGTTTCGAGGCCAATCTGAACATAGTATAACTTCGATTTTTTTATTTTTTTAAAAACTGAAATTTAATTAATTTATTCATAAATAGTATAATTTTTTCATATATAGTATGAATTGAAAACAGTGAAAGCAATTCATACTATTTATGTACAAAATTTGTTCTGTGTGTACATTTTGCTAAAATTGAAAATATTGGAATTGAAAAAAATTTCTATAAAAAAAAAAACTCAGAAACTTAAAAATATATTTTAAGATCTGATTGTGAGAATATTTTCTGAGAATTTCTTATTCAATTTTTTAGATTTGTTTTAAAATTTTTCTTAATAAAATTAAATCTAATTTTTAAACTTTAGTTTGAATAAATAAGAATTGCTGTTTTCATTTATTAAAAAATAAAAAGGTTTTAAATTTGGATTTGTAACTTGGATAATAATTAACCTGCTGGTGAATAATATAAAGTTCACCAGCTGTTAAAAACATTGTGAAAAAATTATGTTTTTTTATTTTCTTCAACTTTTTTTCTTTCTATTACACCGTTCGACAGCCAATATTAAACATGAATCGGATGATATATGTCGGAAACATGAATCGGATGATATATGTCAGAAACATGAATCGGATGATATATGTCGGAAACATAAATCGGATGATATATGTCGGAAACTAGAGATCAAATGGAGTAAAACTGCATTTACAGTTTTCATTTCGTGATCCTGTTTCGTTTTAAAAGTACTTCAAAGTTTTAAGGGACACATTTTGTGAAATATTTTTGAAATATTTGTACTTGCCCAATGATGAAAAAATATTTTAAAAAACTTAATCCTCTAAAATTTTGATGTCCTTTTAATAGGAAACAGGATCACGGAAAAAAACTGTAAATGCAGTTTTACTACATTTAGTCTTTAGTTCCAAACGTATATTATCCATTTCATGTTTAACGACTTATCCAAATTTTTTTTCATCAACATTTTTTTAGATCAATTTTTTTATATTTTTTTAACAAAATTTTTTTTTAACAAAATTATTATTTTCATCAACATTTTTTTTTATCAAAATTTTTGTTAGCTATTTTTTTTTATCAAAAAAAAATTTTTTTAAAACTTTTTTTTAAAAAAAGTTTTTTATCAACAGTTTTTTTTAACGTCACATTATTTTTCACAAAACTTTTCATAGTTTTTTTTTATTAAAAGTTTTTGTTTCATCAAAATTTTTTTAATCAAATACAATTTTTTTTCATCGAAATTTTTTTTAATAGAAAACTTTATTTTATTAAATTTTTTTTTATAAAATTTTTTTTTTATCAACATTTTTTTTTTATCAACATTTTTTATTTAATTTTTTTTTTATCAAAAAATGTGTTTCTTAATTTTTTTAACAAAATAAATTTTACACCAAGTCAGAACTTCTTCTGACACAGAATTGTTTCATTTGTTTTTAAACCCTCTGTTTCTAAATTGCCGTTTCTCAGAGCTTGGCTTAGTTCTTCAAGGGAAAGCTTCTTCCCCCTGGCCGATTTCATTCAATTAAGAACTTTACTAGTCTATTAACGCAAGACATATTCGCGCCAAATTTCGGGAGTCTTGCTCTTAGGCTTTGGACTGCAGTGTGCTTTCACAAAATCACGAAAATCGCTAGAATGTCTTACAAGGGAAGTACTGCAACCGTTTTACACCGATTTGCCTGAAACATAAAATATATATAAAAGAGACAATTTAAAGCTCGGGGTGTCTCGTATTATCGGCCATATCAGTGTTTAAAAATTTCGTTACCCCCATATGAAACAGTGTAGACCTTTGGGAAAATTCCGATAACTCTCGAATATTGGAATAATAGGAAGATTTTTTCAGATTTAAATGGATATCATAGGTGTGTATATGTCTTCACATAAAAACCCCTAAAATTTGCACATTTTCGAAAAAAAAATATTTAACGAATCCGAATAGGATTCAAAAAACCTTTCTTCCCATATGAAAACATCATACAGTTTCTAAAAAAAAACAACAGTTATTGTCGGTCAAGACCGACCATATGATACACTACACCAGTGTTTTCCGGCAAATGGGTCCCAAGTCCAAACATGGACCGATTGGATCTATCTTTTGTTAGATCTTTCCTTAGTGTAGAAAACACACACAAATCAAATTTTAGTAGAATTGATTTATTTTTTTACCAATAGACCAAACTGAATATCGGTAAAAATTTTTATATGGGGGACTAAGTCCAAAAATGGTCCAATTATATTCAGATTTGTTTAGGTAACCGAAGTACACGTTTAACACCTTCAAAAAAAATTTTAATCAAATATTTCCATTTTAATGAATTTTGAGGGAATTATGTGAATATCGGGAGAGTGAATATCGGGTGGAGGGAAGGACTGACCCGATTCCTTTGAAATTTGGAATGATGATTTGTGCATACAAAATTTGATTACCTGTTAACTTTCAAACTTTCTATTGTAATACGGTTATTAGAGTCATTTAAGCCAATTTCAAAGGGGCGTCTTAACAAGGACCGATTTTTTACAATTTCAATACGATTCGTCCTTGGGCGGTGTTGCCATAAGATAATTTAAAAAAAAATGCTAAATGGCAAAAAAAAAAGTGCTAGATCTAGCACTAAAAGTGCTAAAATTGCATCACTGTCCTTGGGCCAAAATATGCCTAAGTTTTAAATCTCAAGTCAATTGATTGAAAATTGTGACCTGTATCGTGCTTAAATCATTAGATGGATATACGGACGGGCGGACAGACATCGTTAAATAAACTCAAAAAGTAAGCAAAGTGTTATTATCGAGTTACAAACCTTTTTGGTTTTAAGAAATTGAAAACAATCAGCCTCACCATAGGAAAATAAAATATATTTAAAATGAGCTTTTAATTTTATTTCCATACAAATTGTTTTTGTTTTTAAAATCGACTTTCAAAAAATGTATTGAAAATTTGAAATTTAAAATAAAACTTTTGTTAAAATAGACTTTTTGTTTTCTTGTGGTAAGGGCCAATAAATCCTATTTCAATTTTTTTAGTCAAACTGAGGTGGCACTTTTGAAATAGACGATTTTGACATCTATGAATTTCGATAAAAAAACCAACATAGATGTCATATGAATAAAAGCCGAACTTACAAGAATTTCTCCAAAAGAAAAAACACGTGTCGGCTTATAGAGATTATTATATTAAACTTAATAGAGATTATTATATATTAATTTGGGGGTCGTACGTATATAATTATCCGTACAAAATAACTCAACATGTACACATTTTCGACAAAAACCAACATAAAAAACCTTTGTATTCATACATAATGTTCAAGGATAGGACTTTCATGCAAATGCATGTTTTTTCCCTTTGGACATAGAACAGCATAAACAAGATATCTTTGCGAATCAAAGAATTTGCATTAAAGTGGCATCGATTCGTTAGTGCATATTTTGCTTAAAATGCATATTTTGCTATTATTTCGCTATAAATGCATATTTTTAGGTCATATTTTGCATAAATTTTAGTTTTTTTAAGCTATTTTTTTGTATTTTTTTTTTTGCTATTTTTAATTTTTTTTTATGATATTTTTTTGTATTAAAGTTAATTTTTTTTTTTATAATATTTTAAAAACATTTTATACACACTGTATATATGTATATCTAAGCATAAAATGCCAGACTGGATTCAAAAGTTATGTTTTTTATGTAAAAGTGAAAAAACAAGGTGATATTTAAGGTGTGAATATTTTAAGATTTTTAGTGCATATTTCAAGAATTTTTAGTGCATATTTTTGGCACCTAAAACATAGTTTTTTAGTGCATGAAGGTCCAGTCCCTGATAATGTTCATATAGTTCCTGTGGAAGAAATACGAAAAAACTCGAAAAAACTAAAAAATCCCATTTACACCCTCCCATTCCCATTTTTCATATACAAGTTACCAGATATAGAAAAAAAAAAATTCTTACGAAAAAATTTTTAGGCACTAAGAAATTTTTCCAATAATAAAATTATTTGAATTCAGAAAATCTATGTTTTTGGAATATTTTTTTTATAAAAAAATTTTAGATTCTGAGATCTTTTCAAATTCTTAAAAAAAATTTTATAGAGAAATTCTCAAATTCTATAGAAAAATTATCAGAATCGGAAACTATAGAAAAATTCTTAAATTATTTTTTTCTACAGAAATATAGTCAGATTCAAATACATTGTATTCCAAGATAATTTTCCGTCAAAGAAATTTTTACATTTTAAAGAACTATTTTGGTACTTTTATAAAAAAGTACTATTTTGGTAATATTTGTAAAAAAGTACCATTTTGAAGCAATTTATTAAAAATTCCTGTTTTTTATTTTCGATGTTCGGAATCTCCAACGAAACGTAGAAAAAAATTATGTCATAATCCCTTTATTTACATAAATAGAGTACGTGGCCTTGAGAAGCCCGTTTTAGAATTTTCTTAAAATCGTACCAATATAATAAGGAAAAGGTCGATAATAACAAAAATTAATACTGTTTTGATACTTTTTCTAAATTAAAACTAAAAAAAAAGTACAAAAGTCGTACTTTTAGAAGAAATATGTACCAGAATAGTACTTTTTAAAAAACTGTACCAAAATGGTGCATTTTAAAAAAAGTACCAAAATAATTACAATTATAATTAAGTACCAAAATAATAATTTTTAATAAAAAGGTCCGAAATAATGGGTTTCTTCTGATTTACTGAAATTTTTTGAAGACATTTTTCTAATGGAATTTATTTTTAATTAAAGTTACATACAGATCAAAAGTGTAAATAAAACAAATCATCCTATCAACTAAAACATATCAAATTAATTGAATAACATAAAAAATTTTATAAAAATCCCAAATGCAACATTTTAAAAGAACGCCATGTGTTCTAGTTAAAATTAAATCAATTAATAAAAAAAAAAAATTGCAAGTGTTGTTCAATATTCCATACACTCTCTTAAAATGCAATAAATTGCAACGTTGAAAAATAAAGTAAAGAAATTAATTAAAATCTAAAACTAAAATTGATTTGCATCAAAGAGAATATAGAATTTAAAGCAAAAAAAAATTAAAAAAAAATAAGTTTTCAAAAACTAAATTAAAATGGTTGAATTTGATGCACAAGATGATGTTAATACAGAACTATTACAAAAACTTAAACACTTAGATGTACGTGTTGAAAATGCTGAAAGTTCCACGGGTTTGTGTAAAACAGGCTGCTGGAAATCATTAAAATGGAAAGCCGCCTTAAATCATATCGGTCTCTTGGTATCATTATCAGTATATTGTGGTGTAGGTGGTTTGGTAAGTGTATTTGAATAAATTTATTTCAAATAATAAAAAAATAGTTTTATAAACCATAAATTAATTTAAAAAATTTAATGACTTTTCTTGCTAAAGCGGCTGTAAAAGAAATTAAAATTTTAAAAATTATTCTGCTATAAATAGTGTTTAGAGTATTTTTATAATCATAAAAAAAACTTTTTGGGAAAATTTTTGTTTATGGTCCATATTTTTAAAATTTTTGTACTAAAACAATTAAAAATTTTAAAAATAGTTTTTTCTATTTTTCATAAATCTTTTCTCTTTATATGTGAAAATTGTAATAAATTTTCAACTTTATGGCTGCATTTTGTTGTTTGTTGATTTTTGTTTGTGTAGTGGTAGTAAATGGCCTATATGCGTGTGCATATCATTCAACACAAATTTCAAATAAAAACAAAAATCTGGTAAAAAAATTTGTAACAAATCGGTTTTAGTATGATATATACAGACAATAACAATATTCATCATAATTAGCTAAAAGATTAAATTTTCAGACATGTGAGGAGTATACACTGAAAAAAACAAGACAAAATGTAATGTACCGACTCAAAAATTGATTCTGAGTCGAGCGGTATACTTAAAGGTGGGGCCAATACTTCGGGTAGTTACAAACATCAGCACAAACTCATTATACCCTGTACCACAGTGTGGTGTAGGGTATAAAAACAAGTAGAAAAGTTAAATTCGACTTGGCCGAATCTATGAATACCCTCCAAAATGCCTTTTTTCAGTGATAATAAATTTTCTAACGTGAAAAAATAAAAATTTTTAATTAGAAACATTTTTTTTTTCTTTAAAAAAACTTTTTTTAGTAATTTTTGAAAAAAAAAAAAAACAAGTAGAAAAGTTAAATTCGACTTTGCCGAATCTATGAATACCCTCCACAATGCATTTTTTTTAAAGGGTAGTACATTTTTTTACGTGAAAAATTAACAATTTTGATTAGAAATATTTTATTATGAGTAAAAAACTCTTTTTTTGTCATTTAAAAAAAAAAAAAAAAATTATTAATTTTTTTTTTGAGTGTAAAATTTTTTTTGAGTGTAATGTTTTTTTTACTGTAAAAATATTTCTGAGTGAATGTACGTACGTATGTACACAAAATATTGTCATTTTTGTAAAAAAAAACTAAATTTTTTTTATGTGTAAATTTTTTTTGAGTGTAAACTTTTTTTTGAGTGTAAAATTTTTTTTGAGTGTAAAATTTTTTTCGAGTGTAATTTTTAATTTACCAATGCTTTTAAAACTAAACAAGTTTAAAAAGCATTGCTTTAAAATTAAACAAGTTTGAAAAGCATTGTTTAGTTACCACCAATGCTTTTAAAACTTGTTAAAACACGTGGCATTTTAAATGAAACTAATCTGAAATTCAGGGTTTTGCTTATAACTTTTGAACCACTGGACCGATTGAGCTGAAATTTAACACCAAATAGACCCGGGGAACGGCAAAGATACATGCTAAGCTTCAGTAGTCTCATTATTGTCCTTCGAAAGTTATCGTGTTTTTCATCTCGTAAATTCGCGAAACACCCTTGCCGAAATTTTCTCTTTTGCTCATAACTTTTAACCACTGGACCGATTTGGCTGGATGCAATACCAACCTGATCAGGTAAATGACAAAAAAAAAATAAATAAAAATTTTAAAATGGAGATTTCAAAATAGTGTTGAAAAATGGAGGCATTTTTAGCATTAATTTAAATCATGTTAGCAAAACACAATATCAAAAATACTTGTCATCTAATAACATTTGAACTTGAAGAATAAAAAAATGTTATTACAGTAGAAAATTTCAATTTCAAAAATCGGATTGTATTGCTTAATCAAGTGGTCTGCAACACAATAGATGCCTGGGGAAGTTGTAATAACTTGGCTGATTTTCAACCGATTTCAGTTTTTGGTACCTTATTAGAGAGGCATTTTACTCCGTATTATAATTCTGTAACCACTTGAATTTAAACTTAACTTAAAATACCACAAAAATTGAAAAAAGTGAACCAAAATCATATTTTTCCTTGTAATCCGTTGTCTAAACTTCAAGGCCCCTGCGGAACGCCTTACCCATGTCCGATCGTTCTTAATTTTTGTGAGGCGTATTTTTACCTCGAAATGAATATATCTACGGTTAGTTAGGGTCAGTATCTACCAATTTAATTTTTTTGGAGCTCCATATAAAATAAATCAGAGTCAAAAAATAAAAGGTGCAATTTTCAAAATTTAAAAAAAAATAGAACAAATTGCGATCGCATCTTGAATTATGGCTTAAAAGTTGTGTAATTTAGAGTAGAACTTTTAACTGTTTAAAAAAAAAAAATTGAAAGTTTCGGACTTTTTCAAAAAGTCGATTTTAATTTTTAAACGTCAAAAAATAAGTGATAATTACTTCGAATAATTTTTTTATATTTTTTTTTAAAACTACATTTAAATATCAACAAAATGTTGTCCAACTTTTTTAAGATATCTATATTTTTAACTGGTCAAAATTTATTGAAAATTTTAATTTTTTAATTTTTTTTAAAAAATTGCCATTTTTAAAAATTGATTACTCAACACCATCTTGAAATAAAAGGCTGAAATTTGTTGTCCAAGTTGCATTTAATAAGTACTAAAACATATCCAAAAATAAAATAAATCGAAAGGGGTCGGGTCTAAAACTGAGTGATTTGGCTTGGAATGCCCCATATATACTTTATGGGGTCCCCGACCGATATTTTTATGCCCTACAAACGGAATGACAAAGTGAGTATACCCCCATACTGTGGTTGGAGGGTATAAAAAAACAAGTACGAAAATTATAATCGGTCAAGACCGACCATACAATACCCTACACTAGAGTTTCCCGGAAAGTGAGTCCTATGGACCGATTATATCTATATTTTGTCAAATCTTTTATAAGTGTAAAAAACACCCACAAATCAAATTTGAGTGAAATTGGCTTCAATTTGTTCACAATAGTCGCTTTAACTAAATATCGGGCGAAATTTCACACATGGGGCCTAGGTCCAAAACTGGTCCGATGATAATCAGATTTGATAAGGTTATTAAAGTACGTGTTTAACATACAAAAACACAATTTTAATTAAATATTTTAAATTTTCATGAAATTTGAGAGATTTATTGGAAATTCGGGAATTTGGGTTGTATGGGGGCTACAAGAAGAACTGGTCCGATTACTTAAAAATTCGGAATGGTTATTTGTGAAGAAAAAAACGTTTACCTGCCAAAAAAGATACCTGTTATAATACGGTTATTACAGTCATTTGAGCCAAAAGTAAAGAGGACCTTTATATATGGGCTAGGTCTAAATATGAACCGATTATTTCCAATTTCAATGGGCTTTTGGCCAAGAGAGACTTAAGTTTCAAATTTCAAGTCAATTGATTAAAAATTACAACCTGTATCGTGTTTACAACGTTTACATGGACAGACGGACAGACAGACAGACGGACATCGCTAAATCGACTCAAAAAGTGATTCTGAGTTGATCGGTATACTTAAAGGTGGGACCAATACTTAAAGGCTAGGACCAATACTTCGGATAGTTACAAACATCAGCATAAACTCATTATACCCTCACCACAGTGTGGTGTAGGGTAAATGCCCAACATATTTGCCAAACTTCAGAAGTCTCTGTAAAGTCTTTCAAAAGTTAGCGTGTTTCTACAGACGGACGGACGGACATCGTTAGATCGACTTAGAATTGATCAAGGATCATGAATATATATACTTTATGGGGTCCTACACCAATATTTCGAGGTGTTACACACGGAATGATAAACTTATATATACCCTCTATAACAGCGGTTACCAACCTTTTTGGCTCGCGTACCCCTAATTTTAAATTTTATTAGCCGCGTACCCCCTAACGAGTTTTTTGTTTTCGTTAAAATACTACATATAAATATTAGAGATTTTTTTTTTTATTTTTTGAAGGATTTAGGGGAGATCAAAACAATAGTTGTATTTTTTTGGAAAAATGTTCGCTCCTTGGGGTCGTTCAATGCATCTGGAAACACGGATTTTAAGATGATTTTTCTGCAGAGCAAAAACGGCTGAAAATATTTGCAAATCTGATTTGACCATTCGATTGTACTTAAAAAATTATAGCAACGGACGTTTTTTGAACTCTTAAAAAAAGTTCCAAAAACCCATCACGGGGGGCGGAAATATAATATTTTTAATTTTTTTTAATGTTTTTTTTTTTAATGCGAGGGCAGATTAATAATTCTGCGACTTCTCGAATGAAACACCCTCGTATATACAATGAAAGGGCATTTTTAGCCGTCTCAAAAATGTCCAAAAACACGTTTTATAAGAACTTTTGCATAAATTTTCTCAAAAACCTGACATCATAGAAAAATTTGGGAACCATATTCGGAATCAGCATCGAATGGTTAATCGAAAAAAATGGCCAGATCTCAAAATATCATCCAAAAATATTGCAAAAATGCTCACTAAATTGCAAAAAATACCTTTTTTGTGAACTTTGACCTCAACTTTCTTAAAAACCTGACGTTATGGAAAACTTTGGAAGCCAGATGCGGAACCAGCATTGAAAGGTTAATCTAAAACGATTGTCCAAATTACTAAAATTGTGCGTACCCCCGCGGACATTTTCGCGTACCCCCTAGTGGTACGCGTACCATAGGTTGGTAACCGCTGCTCTATAACTTTTGTTTTATCACTAGATATAAAAACAAAAGTGGCCGGATTTTTTATAAATTGACTTTTTTAAAAAATGAAAAATTTCAGAACGGTTTCTGAAAATTTTCAAAAAAAAAAAATTTAGTCGATAGCCCACACAAAACTATACAAGAATGTAAATTTTTAAGATTGTGGTGCATTCCGTTTTAATTTGATAAATATTTAAACAAGGCAACTCGACACAAATTTGACTATTTTTCCAATATTTAACCACGCCTCCTATGCCCAGTTTTAGAAAATTTGATAAACCAAAAACGCAGTTTTCTTTGTTCCATATAGGGCTATTCATACAACCTATTCCGAAATTTACGGTACACTTGTTTTTTTTTTCGTTGGACATTTGGTGTGGAATGCCTCTTATATAGTTTCTTCATACAAATAATATTATTTTTTTTATATCGCAAATTTTTTATAAAACACTGTCCCAAAAAAAAAAACGGTACTCAATTTTATGTAAAAAATGCTATATTTTCGATTTATTGCATTTGCATCAAAATTCCATTTAAAAAAAAAAATATTTTTTTGAAGCAAATTTTTTTTATAGAAAAATTTTCAGAATCTGAGACATTTTTTCTATAGAAAAATCCTAAGAATCTGAGTAATTTTTTCTATAGAAAAATTCTCAGAATCTGATAATTTTTTTTTAATTCTCAGAATCTGACAAATTTCTTTTATATAAAAATATTACACCATTTTCCTCTAAAAATGGTGTAGATCATGCAGCATTAAGAAACTATTAAAAAAAATGTCCTTGCAGCCAGTAGCGCTTTAACCCTTAGGGCACACTGGGCACGTGCCCAGGGCCCCGACCTCAGGGGGGCCCCCAGAAGTAGAAAGTATAACATATTCGCTTACAAAAAAAAAAAAAATTATACAAATTTATGCAATAACACTTACAAGGGAAGTCTCCCTGGTGTCACCCTCCGATCTTCATGAAATTTGGATATGTTGTTATGAACGAAAATTAATTCGACACGTAATTTTTTTTAGCGGCCCAAACCATTTTTAGGGGGGTCGATTTGTATGGGGGGAAATTGACCTGTTTCAGTTTTTTACGATTTACGCATATTTAAACAAAATTAATATGTGTGGTATCAGATTAAAGGTATTAAAAATACCTATCTCGTGGTGCTAACAACGGGCCAAAGAAGATGATATTTTTCGACTTATTAACAAAAATGTCCTAAAATTTTGGTATTTTACTCAATATGACGAAAAGTTGTGCATATTTGGACACGTTCTTCGCACACGTAGATAGGTTTTTTAACGACCTTTCATTTGGTATGTAACATAATATAGGAGATAAACGAAAAAACTGAAAAATGGCAATGTCTTCCCCCCTCCTTTTTACCTACTTACTAAATATGAATTTGGGCCGCTGAAAAAAAATACGTGTCCCTTTATTTTTTCTGCTCTACAAAATAAAACCAATTCCATAAAGATCCGCTGATGACACTATGGAGACTTCCCTTGTTAGTCGGTTGAGTTAACAATAAGGCTGAGTATAATTTTTAATTTTATTTTTTTGTTTTTTTTTTTTTTTGTGTAGGTTCCATTTCTTAAAACAGTTAATAACATGAACTGAATTTGTACCAATTAACTATAATAAATATAAATTTAAAAGCTTTTTCTTGTCATTCGATTTTAATTTTTTGTTTTCCAGTGGGGCCCCCAAATACTTGTGTGCCCAGGGCCCCCGGCATACCTTAACCCGGGCCTGCTTGCAGCATAAAAATAATAGTGGAATAAAGTATTACAAAGTTTTAACATAACCATGGCAATTATTTTTCTTTTTAAAATATAAAATATAAAATATACTTCAAAAATTGCATTTGCATTTAAAAAAAAAAATATATTTTTTTTGAATGCAAATTTTAGAAAAATTTTTATAATCTGAGACAATTTTTTATAGAAAAATTCTAAAAATCTGAGTCATTTTTTCTATAGAAAAATTCTCAGAATCTGATACTTTTTTTTTTTTGAAAAATTCTCAGAATCAAACACATTTCTTTTATATAAAAATATTACAGAATATTTTACACCATTTTCCTCTGAAAATGATGTAGATCATGCAGCATTATGAAACTATTAAAAAAATTTCCTTGCAGCATAAAAATAATAAAGGAATAAAGTATTATAGGGTTTTAACATAACCATGGCAATTACTTTTCTTTTTAACAATGTAAAGAATTAATTCATTCAAATTTTATTTTTCGTTGAACAAGATTAATTTTACTAATTAAAAGTTACATGAAATAATTTTTTGTTTCGTGACCACAGATGACTGAAATCTTTGACACAGAACAACTCAAATTATTTTTGATAATAACATGTTTTTTTTTTTGATCCGAATACAGTTTTAAAAACTTATTTTGCACGTTAAAATTGTTATATAATTGACTGACAAAAAAATAAAATTAAATATTGTATGCAGGTCATGTTTAAATTTTAAATAATAATATTCACGTTAAATAAAATAAAATAAAATAAACATGCTATTTTTAAGGACAACACTTTGATGTGAAACAAGTACATTTGGTTTTTCAAACATGTCAATTGACGTACAATGAATGAATAAATGTACAAAGTAATAAAATTGTAACAATTATAAATAATATGCAGCTGAAATAATCGCAAACAAATTAAGGTCAATTGTAAAAATTACAATTAGGAAATATAATTATAAGAATATTGATTAAATAAGGGCACACTGATACAAATTTACTTCATTGGGATGAAATGTTTCATCGGTTTTTGGCAAACTGAAAAAATTTAAAATTTTTGGGACAGGGTTTTTTATATTTTTTGTGATTATTTAAAAAAAAAAACTTATAAGGTATTCCACACCAAATGTCCCGCTACAGAAAAACATGTGTCCCGCGAATTTCTGAATAGGTTGTTTGGATAGCCCTATATGGAACTAAAAAAATTGAGTTTTTGATTTTTAAATTTTTCCAAAACTGGGCTTACGAGGCGTGGTCAAATAATGGAAAAATGGTCAAATTTGTGTCAAATTGCCGTGTTTAAATATTTACTAAACTAAAACAAAATGCACCACAATCTCAAAAATTTACATTCCGGTACAGTTTTGTATGGGCTATCGACTAATTTTTTATTTTTTTTTTGAAAATTTCAGAACCTGTTCTTAAATTTTCCATTTTTAAAAAAGTAAATTTATTAAAAATCCGGTCACTTTAAAAAAAAAACAATAAATTAAAGTTAAGATGTTTGTCTATCCACACAAAAAATATCAGACATGTGTTTTTTGTTTTTTTCGAAAAAATCGCATTTGAATATTAAATTTTATAACAATTTTGTAATTTGCTTGTATTTTCTTGTTTTAACTTGGCGAATGAGTATTAAATATTTGCCTAATGTTACTCATGCTAAATGTTGAAACAAGAAAATACAACCAAATTTCTAAATTGCTATGAAATTCAAAATTCAAATGAGATTTTTTCGAAAAAAAACAAATAAACTTTAAAAAAAAATGTTTACAAAAAAAGTAGCCGAATTTTTAATAAATTGACATTTTTAAGAAATGGAAAATTTCAGAACAGGTTCTGAAAATTTTCCAAAAAAAAAATTTTGTCGATAGTTCATACAAAACTATACAAGAATGTAAATTTTTGAGATTGTGGTGCATTCCGTTTTAATTTGATAAATATTTAAACAAGGCAACTGTGCTCAACTTTTACCACTGTTCCAATATTTGACCACGCCTCCTAAGCTCAGTTTTTGAAAAATTTAAAAACCAAAAACGAAATTTTCTTAGTACCATATAGGGCTATCCATAGAACCTATTCAGAAATGTACGGTAAACATGTTTTTTTTTTCGTGGATATTTGGCGTGGAATGCCTCATATATTAGTTTGTCATTCCGTTTGTAACACATTGAAATATTGGTCAGGACCTCATAAAGTATATGGGGCATTCCATGTCAAATCGGACACTTTGAATTTTTTTTTTTTTTTTAGATTTTCCCAATTTGTTCACAGTTTTTAGTACCCTTCGAAAGCTCCTTCGTGGTAAATTTTCAGATTTTTTTGATGACCCGTTCAAAAGATATTGAATTTTTAAAAGTTGGTAGTTTGTTCCTTTACTCAAATTTCTTTTACACATAACTTTTTCAATAATGATTCAAATTGCAATTTTGTTTTTAAAAATTTTTGTTTTTTTACGTACTTTAAAAAAACCCAAAAAAATTCTTAAAAGTGCTCTAGTATGTGATTTTTAAGTTTTAAAATGTAATCTCATTTTTGAAAATGTATGTAGTCTTTGATTTTTATGAAATTTTTTTGTGTAAAACTTCTATCGATTCTACAAATTTTTTGCCCAGTAGGATCGTGGGATAATGATTATTACTATTTTTTAAAAATTTTTGAAAAAATTTTGTTGTTATTTTCCAATCTTAAAATCATTTCTTCTGCTCTAATGGTGCGTCATAGAGGGGTCATTTCCAAGACCGATCCCCATTAATTTTTACGTCTTAACATTTCCTCAGAACAATCTAATACTCTATCTCCAATTTCCAAGGGGGCTCCCATACAAAATGAAATTTTTTTTAATTATCTCCAACCGCTCTAACTGCCCTAAGAGTGCCCTTAGAGCAATAAAATGTATGACCGACCCACAATATTTTTTTATTCCAAACATTTTCTCTGAATACACCTACCCTCTATTTTTAGCTATTAAGGGGGTCCCCATGCAGTTTTTTTATTTTTTGTAAATTTGTTTTATTTAATCAGCTTGTACTGGTCCAATGGTGCGTCTGAGAGGGGTCATTAGTGAGACCGACCCCCATTTATTTTTACCCTCCAACATTTTTGTAAAACATACGTACGCCCTATCTAGCGATATCCGTCCATTCTTCTGTCTGTCCGTCTGTCTGTTTTTTGAAAACTCGCTAACTTTTGAAAAGTTTTAATGGAGGCTCCTGAAGTTTGGGATAGATGTTGGTCATTTACCTGGTCAGTTTGGTATTGAAATTCAGCCAAATCGGTCTAGTGGTTAAAAAGTTTAATAAATGAAAACGATAATTCTTATTTCCTTTTTTGTTAGGTACCATTCTAAAAGGAAAAAACACGCATACTGATATGTTTTCTGAGCGTCAGGATGGAAGGTTAACTAAAAATTCCTACTTCGTGCAATCTGGTTGTAAGACTCCTATTTTCGATATATGCTGGATTTCACTTACAATATTGGATTACCCCTTTTACTTTTCATAAAGTATAAAATTCTTAATTTAAACATAATTTTCCACACCTAACAAGTACAAAAATAATACGCCTGAGGTAGTCGTATATAACACCTTTTGGGCACCCTGTATTGAAAAAAGTTTCTTATTATTCATTATACAAAAAAGCTCATATATTTAGCTATAAAATCTCTAAGCATAGTTTTCGGATCGGACCAATAGTTTAGAAGATATGATTTTTTTTCCTGCCAGATTGGTGTTTTCCCCCACTGTGCGTCCGAGGACTCTTTTATGAGTCATGTCGAAGTACAAATGTACGCTGAGGTGGTGTCCTGCATCTATTTTAAAATTAGAAACCAGTCTTAAAAGATTATTAAAAAAATTTGCTAAAAAATTTGTTGATAAAAAAAGTTTTTAAAGAAACAAAAAAAGAAATTAGGGGGAAAAATTTTTTATGAAATAAAAATGTTTAATATAAAAATGTTTTTCATCGAAAAAAATCTAGAAAATTAAGAGAAATTAACAAAATATCTAAAACATTTAAAAAAATTGTGTAGAGTATTTTAGATTCGGAAAATCCGAATATAGAACTAACAAGGGAAGTCTCCCTGGTGTCACCCTCCGATCTTCATGAAATTTGGATATGTTGTTAAGAACGAAAATTAATTCGACACGTATTTTTTTATAGCGGCCCAAACTCATTTTTTAGGGGGGTCGTTTTGTATGGGGGGAAATTGACCTTTTTCAGTTTTTTTCGATTTACGCCTATTTAGACAAAATTAATATAGGCATGTGTAGTATCAGATTAAAGGTATTAAAAATACCTATCTCTTGGTGCTAATAACGGGCTAAAGAAGTTAATATTTTTCGACTTATTAACAAAAATGTCCTAAAATTTTATTATTTTGCTCAATATGACGAAAAGTTGTGCATGTTTGGACACGTTCTTAGCACACGTATATAGGTTTTCCAAAGACCTTTCATTTGGTGTGTAACATGACTAGGTTTCTTTGCATAGTATAGGAGATAAACGAAAAAAACTGAAAAATGGACTTGTCTTCCCCCCTCCTTTTTACCACCTAAATATGAATTTGGGCCGCTAAAAAAAAATACGTGTCCCTTTATTTTTTCTGCTCTACAAAATAAAACTAATTCCATAAAGATCCGCGGGTGACACTAGGGAGACTTCCCTTGTAAGTATAAGTTTTGTATGCAGTTGCAAAACTATTCCCTAAATTCTTTATGATCCATAAGAAAATTACATTTGATGAGTATGCATGCACATTCCAATTGAATTATGTTTGAGGGTATAAAAACTATACAAAATATAAAATATTATTGTTTTAATATCCCTGGAAATGACAACAAATGTTACAACAATTTTTGCAGCTGTTTCATAAGAAAAAGTTGAAGCAGATTATATGATGTTTTTTTAGAAGAGTAACAAAAACTGAAAGGAAATGCATAGTATTGTGATATTCAACTATATAAGAAAAAGCAGTAGAGTAGTTGATCTTCTAACGGCCCTTAAAAAAATACTTGAGATTTAAAAGGACACAGGATGAAATCTTCATAACGCTTTTGCTCAATCAACATTTATTTAATGTTATATTATATAAAAATAAGAATTTAATAGTATTAAGTAAAAAATTATTTAATTTTACACCAATAAAGAAATTAGATAGTGTTGATTAAAATTTTAATTGAATCAAATAACTTTTTACTAAATATTATAAAAGTTAAAAAAAAATAAATCAATATTTTTTTTTCTCAATAATATTAATTTATTTAATATATTTTTTACGTTTTTATTAATTTCACGATATCTTCGCAAATTTGTGTACCCCAAAAAAATATGTGTTCCTTTAAAAAAAATCTCTTTTATATAGAACATCTTATTTTTTCTTTCATATATTTACGAAATTTGAAAACACATTTATTATACCCCCTTTACTTTTCCATAAATTTTTAAAATTTATCTAAAGATTAAACTTCAATTAAAATTGTTAATTTAGTTAATCCTAACGCCCTTTTAAAATTAATCGCCTTGTAAGCAGGCATTCTTAAGCATTTGAAGTAAGAAAATTTTATATGGTAATGCTATGCTAAGCATATCACTTCTTTTAAAATACAAAACATTGAAAAAAAACATGAATAAACTTGCATTAGTAAAGATATCACGTAAGCAAACATAATACCAGATAACAAAGTGTCAATATACAAGTACAAAACTCATACAGACATACAAGTAAAGTTTTAAAATAACCCAGCAAAAATTATTGCTGAGTTAGAGGCAGCACTTACTAAAGAACCTAATTCAGGCATGATTTTTCTCGACAATGTCACACTTTAAGTAGAGATGGGCACGTGAGTGAATTTTTGACTTTTATTTAGTCACGCAAGAAAAATTAAAATCTGCTCATATTTTTTAATTTGTTCTGTGTGTATTGTATGCACTTTCGAAAGATCTAACCAAATATAGAATCAATCAAAACAATTTTTAGACTGCAAGGCAAATCTAAAACATTTTTTAACATGATAATGCTTTTAGGCTGGTGTCTAATTTTAAAATAGTTGCAGAACAAAAAAGAAAATACGAATTACTGTTTTCATTTTCTTAAAACCAAAAATTTTAGTAACTTGAGTTTGTAACTTGGATAATAATTCACCTCGTGGTGAATAGAATTTTTTTTAATCAATATTTTTTTTTATTAATATTTTATTCAACAATTGCTGTGTTTTTCAGTAAATGGATTTATTTTCGGATTAATCTTATTTCGTTTAAAATAATTATTTTAACATACCAAAACAAATTAGAAATATTTTTTTCCGTAATCTACGATTAATTAGCAATTATAATCCGAAAAAATAATAAAAAAATTTATAAAATTAAAATAGTTATAAATTTTAGGATTTAATAGGTCCACTTTGGATTAATTTTGATTTATTTATAACTTTTTTCATATTCTAAATTTTTAAAATTATTTTTTCGGATTAGAATTGCTAATTTATCGTAGATTACGAAAAAAAAACATTCCAAATTTGTTTTTGTACGTTAAAATATTTTTTTTAAACAAAATAAGATTAATCTGAAAATAAATCTACTTTTTGAAAAACATGGTTATTTTTTTTAGTTCCTAAAATATAATTTGAAAATGATTATCTGCCTAATCGGGTCTTTAAAACCACTCCTACAATTTTTTCTAAGCCAAGAAATTCATTACCTTTTTTGCAGGGCTATATATTTGAAGCGAGACGAAATATAACAATGATCTTAAATTTGGGCAGTTCATTACATTTTTTTCGAGCTATATATTTAAAGCGAGACGAAATATAACACTGATCTTATATTGGGGCCACCAACGCGGACCGGGCCAGCTAGTATTTTTTATAAATTTTTTTCATCAATATTTTCTTATTTTTTTATCAATATTTTTTCATACATTTTTTCATCAATATTTTTTTTCATCATTATTTTTTTTCATCAATATTTTTTTCATCAATATTTTTTTTATAAATATTTTTTTTTCATCAATAATTTTTTCATCAATATTTTTTTTCATCAATATATTTTTTTTAATCAATATTTTTTCATCAATATATTTTTTTTTTTTTCATAAATATTTTTTTATATATTTTGAGGATGTTTATTCTGGCTCGAGGTCATTATTTTCTTTACTAATTAAAACCATGATATTCTCATAGCATAATTTTCAAGAAAATTATTTTTTTTTTTTTTTTGTTTTAAATTTATTTATGTTGGTAATTTTTGCAAGACTTAATCGACACGTGTTTGGGAATTTGTCAAGATTCCATTGTCAAGATTATTTAGCAAAAATAGAAACGATTTACTACAAAGAAGCAAACGAGTCTAATGACAAATTTTTTTTTTATACATATTTTGTTCAATCAAATTTTTTTTGTTTTTATCAAAAATTTCTGATCAACATTTTTTACACCCTCCAATTACAGTATGGGGGTATACTCACTTTGTCATTCCGTGTGTAACGCATCGAAATATAGGTCGGGGACCCCATAAAGTATATATATCATTGATCAGTGATCGATTCTAAGACATTCTAGCGATGTCTGTCCGTCTGTAGTTAACACGATGCAGTCCAAAATTGAAGAGCTACCCCTCTCAAGTTTGGCACAAATATGTCTTATGGGCCTAGGCAGGATAATTTCGGAAATGGGCCAAATTGGATCAGGGGGAAAAGTTCCTCCTTGAAGAACTAGACCAACCTCTTAAAAATACCACTTGATTACATTTTTATACCCTACACTACACTGTGGTACAGGTTTGTGCTGATGTTTGTAACAATCCGAAGTATTGGTCCTAGACCCACTTTTAAGTATACCGATCGACTTAGAATCACTTTTTGAGTCGATTTAGTGATGTCCGTCCGTCCGTCTGTCCATCCGTCTGTCCATGTAAACGGTGTAAACACGATACAGGTCACAATTTTTAATTAATTGACCTAAAATTTAAAACTTAAGCCTCTTTTGGCCCAAGGACGAAGCCTATTGAAATTGAAAAATCGGTCCATATTTAGACCTAGCCCCCATTCAAAGGTCCTCTTTAGTTTTGACTAAAATTACTCTAATAGCCGCAGTATCCTTTCGAAATTTCGCAGGTAATCATGTTTCGTCCACACAAATCACCATTCCGAATTTAAAAAAAAACGGACCAGTTCTTCTTGTAGCCCCCATAAATACCACCTTCCCGATTTTCACATAAATCTCTAAAATTTCATGAAAATAGAAAATATTTAATTAATATTCAGTTTGTGTATGTGTGTGTACTTTGATAATGTTATCAAATCTGATTATCATCGGACCATTTTTGGACTTAGGTCCCATGTGAAAATTTCGCTCGATATTCAGTTGAAGCGGTTTCTTGTCAGCAAAAAGAAGCCTATTCCACTCAAATTCGATTAGTGAGTGCTTTTTACACTTATTAAAGATTTGACAAAATATATATCTAATCAGTCCATGTTTGAACTTTGGGCCCATTTTCCGGGAAACTTTGGTGTAGGGTATTATATAATTTTCTTACTTGTATTTTTTTGCGTTTTTGTTTAACAAATGCAGCATTTTTATGCTATAAGAAGTTCAAAGTCCTGCATTTTATCCTGGAGAATTAGAAAATGTCGTTTTTTTTTGCTCCGTTTCCCTTTTATGGGCGTGGAAATTTTTTTTTTTTTAATAATGATAAACTTGTATTTCTTTAGTGCAAAAAGCATAAGAAAGAATTTTTAAACAAATATTCGAAAGAAAACGCCCCTGCAATTTTTTTATACCCTCCACTCTAGTGATAGAGGGTATATATAAGTTTGTCATTCCGTTTGTAACACCTCGAAATATTGGTCTAGGACCTCATAAAGTATATATATTCATGATCCTCGATCGATTTTAAGATGATCTAGCGATGTCCGACCGTCCGTCTGTCCGTCCGTCCGTCCGTCTGTCTGTCTGTTGAAAACACGCTAACTTTTGAAAGACTTTACGGAGGCTCCTGAAGTTTGGCATATATGTTGGCCATTTACCTGGTTAGGTTGGTATTGCGATGCAGCGAAATCAGTCAAGTGGTTCAAAAGTTATAGGTAAAAGATTGAATTTCCGCAATCGTTTTTCGCGAATTTACGAGATAAAAAATACGCAAACTTTCGAACGATTCTGAGGGTGCTTAAGCTTGGCATATATATTTGTCGTTCCCATGGCCTGGTTCGTGTTGAATTTCAGCCAAATCGGTCCAGTGTTTCAAAAGTTATTGATAACCCTTGAATTCCAGAATGGTTTCACCTTAAATTCACGTGTTGCAAAAACCGAGCTTTAAAAAAAACAAACTTTAAAAAATTGGTAAGCCACAAAATTACTTTACAAAGTATTTTTTGTCACTCAGAAATATTTTCACACTAAAAAAAATTTACATTCGAAAAAAGTTTTACACTCAAAAAAAAAATTAGTAATTTTTCTTTTTTTACAAAAATGACAAAAAAAAGTTTTGTACTCAAAATAAACAATTTCTAATCAAAACTGTAAACTATTTTTACGTTAACAAATATACTATCCTTTAAAAAGGGCATTGTAGAGGGTATTCAAAGATTTGCCCAAGTTAAATTTAACTTTTCTACTTGTTCTTCCTTTCCTTTTTCCCCTTATTTTATTGATTTAATATTCGTTTTGGTGGTGGGGGAAATTTAACCACTTTCCTCCTCCCCAGGATCCATCAATGTTCTGGACCGAATATATTTGTTTACTTATTAATTTTGCTCTTCGGTTTTTGCAGGCTATCTTCAAAAATAGAAGTTCTGCTTCCAAAATATCCATTTATTTTTTTTGCTTGGTTGCAAACACAAAAATTTTCTAATAAAAACATTAAAACTACTTTGTATAACTAAGTTATTTGAAGGAGGATTTAAAGTTATTACACAAAATAAATATAAAAAAATTAAAAACTTTATATTGTTTAAAGGATTAAAATTTAGTAAAACCAAATGAAAATATTTGTCTAACAAAGTTTTCTGAAAAGCAAGTGTTAAGTTTTTTTTTTATTATTTTGGTCATTTGCAATAGCACCATCTATATTTATTGTTTTTTTGGTTTCAAATGGGCCAAGGCTATAGAATTTTACTAAATTTGTTGTTATTAAGTAAGTAATACATGCTATTGTTAAACTAACCCATACTAACATCTCTCTATATTTGTCAATGTTATACGATACTTTTAGTCACAAAAAAGCCATATGTCAAATGCTGAATGCGTAACACCCCGTATTAGGATCATAAAACATTTTGTGAAATTGTTGGTTGACTAGGAATGTATTCTTTGTTAAACACAAGGGAAACATGACTCAAAATCTGGGATTGTGTTGCAAGAAAATTGTTTTAGAATGAAATGGAAAAATGGACATGTGAATTTTTATTTTTAAAATTGTTTCAGTACATGACAATTTTTCAGAATACATATAAAAATTTTTTGATAAAAAAAATAAAATCTTAAATTTGAGAACTTTTGAAAAATTTATTAGAATTTCAGAATTCTTTTGTACAAAAAACGGTTTTTAATCTTATAACTTTTTAATAATTTTGGTGGCTGTTTCTTTTTTTTCTTAAAAAACTTAAAAGGAAGTGATTATTCTTTAATAATTCACCTTTGGAATACTTCCTTTTACATTATGTTGTTAACAGCAATAAGTCAATATAAATCAAATGCATAAACAGGCGCCAGTAAATTGTACACTTTGAATTTGTGTTATAAATAACAATACGAGCTAGTATAACAAATTTGTATGAATACAATACATATTTAAATCAATTTAAACAAATGCATGTTAAATAATGATTTGCAAGAAATAAACAGCGTAAAAACATAAATGCGTGTTATAAATCTATATATTAAATATTTGGTTTTTGTTATTTATAAAGCAAAAAAAAAGTAGTTATATAAAAAGTTTTAACAAAACCATGTAGAATTTATAACACAGTACATATAAGTAGTATGCAAACAGGGATGTATTCAATACCGTAAATATGCTTCTTTTTGATTTCCCCATGTACGAATTGTAATTTATTTCATTGTGTTTTGAAAAAAAAAAAAACAAGTAGAAAAGTTAAATTCGACTTTGCCGAATCTATGAATACCCTCCACAATGTATTTTTTAAGATAGTAAATTTTTACGTGAAAAAATTAACAATTTTAAATAGAAATATTTTATTTTGAGTAAAAAACTCTTTTTTTTTTTGTCATTTTCAAAAAAAAAAAATACAAATTTTTTTTTGAGTGTAAAATTTTTTTCGAGTGTAATGTTTTTTTTACTGTAAAAATATTTCTGAGTGAATTGTGTACGTATGTACACAAAATATTGTAATTTTTGAAAAAAAAAACAAATTTTTTTTTGAGTGTATAATTTTTTTGAGTGTAAATCTTTTTTGAGTGCAATTTTTAAGTTACCAATACTTTTAAAACTAAACAAGTTTAAAAAGCATTGCTTTAAAACTAAACAAGTTTGGAAAGCATTGTGAAGTTACCACCAATGCTTTTAAAACTTGTTTATTAACACGTGGCATTTAAGATGAAACCAATCTGAAATTCAGGGTTTTGCTTATAACTTTTGAACTACTTGACCGATTGATCTGAAATTTAATACCAAATAGACCTGGAAAACAGCAAAGATACATGTCAAGTTTCAGCAGTCTCAGTATTGTCTTTTGAAAGTTATCGTATTTTTTATCTCGTAAATTCACGAAATTTACTCTTTTGCTCAAAACTTTTGAACCACTCGACCGATTTGGCTGGATTGCAATACCAACCTGAGCAGGTAAGTGACCAACATATATGCCAAACTTTAGTAGCCTCTCTAAAGTCTTTCAAAAGTTAGCGTGTTTTCTACGGACGGACAGACAGACGGACGGACATCGCTAGATCGACTTAAAATCGATCGAGGATCATGAATATATATACTTTATGGGGTCCTAGACCAATATTTCGATGTTTTACAAACGGAATGACAAACTTATATTTATATACCCTCTATCACTAGAGTGGAGGGTATAAAAATGAAAGCAAAACAAGTAAACCAAACAATAGCATTTTTTGGTAAAAAAAATAGTTTTATTAATTTTAAAGAAAATTTTGAGTGGAAATTTAAAAGATGTTTACCATTTACAACAATTCTTATCATATAATATTTTTTTATATTTTTTTCACCAGCTAGTGAATAAAACGTAATATAATTATTTGTTATTAACATTTTTTTTACAATTTTTTCCCCAGTAAAATTAGTTTTTTTGGTCAAAACTTTTTTTTATCAAAACTTTTTTTTTATCAGACATTTTTTTTCATCATTTTTTTTATTATTTTTTCATAAATTTTCATCAATTTTTTTTTTTTTTTTCATAAATTTTTTTTTTTCATCAAACTTTTTTTTTCATTATTTTTTTTATATCAATTTTTTTTTATCAAATTTCAATCAATTTTTTTATCAATTTTTTTTTCGTAAATTTTTTTTATCAATTTTTTTTCATCAAATTTTTCATTATCAATTTTTTTCTCACCAAATTTTTTTTTTTTCATATTTTTTTCATCAATTTTTTTGTACATCAAAAATTTTTCTTTTCATCAAAAAAATTCACCAAAAATATTTTTTCACCAAAAATTTTGGGTTCAATCAATTTTTTGTTTTTCCTGGAAAAAAAATTCATTTTTTTACCAAAACTACTTTTTCACAAAGTTTAAGTTTTACTCTCCAAAATGTAAAAACACTTTTTTGCATTTATTTTTGCACTCACTTACGAAATGTACAGCTCTTTTGGTTTTTTAATGGGGTCCTCGACTGATATTTCGTTTTGCATGGAATAGCAAAGTAATATAACCATTATTTTTTCTAAAAAAAACTTTGGCAAGTATACCCAAATCTTCCGCAAAACATTATCATGATTTAATGTTTTGGGCAAGAGTACAAAATTCGCAGGCATTTTTAAGTCAAAAATGGAACCCAAAGACATTGCTCTACTGATCCAATATTTGTTTGTGTAATTACTGACCCTAAGAGGCAATCAAGACGATTTTCATATTCGAAAAAAAGTTAAATTTGCTTCACCCCATTGTTTATGTGAAACGTTAAAAGTTACACCGTGTGTTGTCACCAATACTTGTACACATTTAATACAACCCTGAGTGCATACTACTTATGTACTGTGATTTATATTTAAAACAACACACATGATTATAATGTGAAACTTAATGCAAAAAAAGCACGTGAGTATGTATAGAAGTGGAAAATTGGAAATCCGCGTGTCCTTAAACCATACACATACTCATATCTTATCCACTATACCTTCGTTTGTCCCTTATGCCACATACTTAACATACATATCTATTTATGTATGTAAAATCCCTTATGGCAAAAAGGCAAAAAGGCACACTACCAAAAGAACGTCAACTTACTGAACGAGTAAATAACTTGAATATTATTATCTTATTCGAAATCCTATTAAAAATACACATCAAAATTTATACCAAATTACTGTTTTGAGGAACACAAAAACAAACAAAAGATGGAAATTAGGCATTAGCCTCTCCTTGCTATAATCGTATCCTTGTCAAACAAGCACACAACAAAACAATGATATAATACACAGTGGGACTTATTATTGTTCAAAAAATAACAACGACAAGTTCTTCAGAATTTAATAATCTACAAATGAAAAAATTTCACCAATATCGGTTTAGTAGACCTCCCCCCAGATTTTTTGAATTTTTTGGTATTTTTTTTTAATAGAAAAACCCAGACCTATTCCTGAAGCGTTCCCTTTAACATGCGTCAAGGTGTCCTAGAAACGAATTCCCCCGACACATCTGAAATGTGCCGTGTACCATGCTAGGGCACATGGCACATGTGTCGTGTGCAATGCTATGTGCACATGACACTTTTCTAAATGTGATGTGCGGCACATGTATATTAAATTCCTTACCCCGAGCGAAACATTATCATGATTTAATGTTTTAGGCAAGAGTACAAAATTTGCAGGCATTTTTTGTTAACCCCACTGTGTCACAAATACATATCAATGTAACTTATTTATATAACATTTTTATTAAATATTTTTTTTAAAGAAAACTTTAATAGTAGTATATCTTTTCTGATTTTCTTTTTTTCCTCATCGTTATTATAATATTATATTTTATGGTAATTACTACTTAATTCCTTTAAAAAAATTATTATGGTTTTTTACAATTATTTTTGACTGTTATTTTGTCATTGGAGTACTATTATTTGTGTGTATGCGTGTCTGTTTTTATTGTTATTGCAAATTATCTGTAATGGTTTTTCATTATTTTCAAGATAGTATCTTTGGAGCCAATTTACAAAAAAAAACTTATAATAATGTTTATATTGTCTATTAAAAAAATAAACATAATTTTCTTATTTTACCTAAAGATTGGTTTTTGTCCTCTGAACAAACCTAAATAGAATCTTGAACAAATTTGTATGTTTGTGGTAAATACAGACAACTGAATCATATTTATTTACTATTTAGGGGATAATAAACATTTTTGTACCCTACATGGCTCTGTAGTTGATTCAGGGGTGTAATGAGTATGTGCTGATATTTGTAACTACCAGAAAGACTATTTACTATTAAGCTATTTTCGTCCGTCTTTTCAAGCATAAGGCGTAAACTAGGGCTGTCAATCCCGAAATCCCGGGATTTTTGAGCTCAAATCCCGGGATTTTTGAAATATTAAAAATGATTGAGAATTTATTTTTAAAAATACAACCACAACTAACCATTAAGCCACAGACACGGAGCCCTTTGACCAAAGTTTGCAGGTTTTGGCGAACATTTTCTAAAAACCGAAACTTTGATCGATGGGTAAATTTAATCGGATTGGCCTCAAATTTGTACCAAATAAGTTTCAAAATTGTTCAAAATTGAAAGAAAAAATTTTTTTATACAAAAAAATTAAAGTCTAATGTATTATATTTATACCTTTCTCCATTAAATGATTTTATTATTTTAAATTTTATTTAAATTAGTTTTAAAGTTATACACTGCAACAACTAAAATCGGAATGAGATGAAACCAAAAGCAAATAAAAGTTGTAATTTTCCATAACAAACCCCTCAAAACTTTTTTAGCTCATTGCTAAATATTTAATAATAATAATTACTTGAAAGCTGCATAAGTGGCGTATACTTAATTTTTTAATAACAATCAGAATAATAATAAATAATTTGTTTTAATAATTTCGTTGTAGCGAAATCGACCCAAGGTAGCCCCCTTAATATGCACAATAAAATTGAAGGGCTTACTGCAAGAACTTGATAAGCAACATTTTATTTTTTCGTGTTTTTCGCCTTCTGCTGATGGTCCACTGACAGATTTTTGGCAGAAGTCTTGCTTTAACCCTTCGTGCAAGTATATTGAGAATAAAAGTTCTGCAAAAGTTATATTTTCTGCATTATTTTAAAAGTTTTAAGGCAAAAACCACCATAAAATTAAATGTTGCTTATTGAGTTTTTACAATAAGCCCTTCAATTGAAACATAAAGAGTCTACTATTTTTTTATTTTTATAATCAAAGAAATTTAATCCCAAAAAATCCCGAAATCCCGAAAAATCCCGGGATCCCGAAAAATCCCGTAATCTCGAAAAATCCCGGGATCCCGGGATTTCGATTTTCAAATCCCGAATCCCGGGATTTTAAAAAACCGATCCCGTCTGACAGCCCCAGCGTAAACACAATAAACATCAGAGTAGTTAAGAAAAATTGCTGAAATTTAAAATTGGAAAAAAATGGCCAATGTTTAGACTCAGTCCCCATTCAAAAGTTTTCTTATATTTTTTCTTTAATTTTTTATTTTATTTCGTGGCTCAAAACGCATTAAAAGTGTTGTCGGAAAATTTTTACCTAATTTTGGTGTCTTCGGGACTAAAAATGTTTTACAAATTTTGCATCACTTCGAAAAATTTTTAAATTTCGAAATCTAAAAAATATAAAATAAAAGCTAGCTGGTAAATAAACATTAAATCCTGATAATGTTTTGCTAAAGATATTGCACAGAAAAAAAAAAAAAAAAAAATTTGAGTAAATTTTTAATACTATTGAGTAAAAATTTACTCAATTTTCCACCAGTAAACGATTTAATAGTATTGAGTAAACTTTTAATAAAAAATTATTAAATTCTTAATAAAAAATTTGAGTAAATTATTAATTCACACAATTAAATCTTTACTTAAAATTTTTTAATATTTTTAAGTAACTTTTTAATTGTGTCAAGTAAAAATTTACTCAAAATGTATCAAATTATTTTTTTAAAAAGTTTAAAAAGTTTTTAACTTTTTTTTACAAAAAAATTGCTTTTACAAACTTTACCAAATATACTTATGTCTTCAAGACAAAGTAAAATTTTATAAAGATGATTTCAAACTTTCATATACATATACAAAAAACAATAAACTAAATGAGAATTCAAAACACCAAGAGAAAAAAAAAAATATTAAATTTGTATTAAATTATTTACTCAAATTTTATTTTCAATTTTTGAGTAAATTTTTAATTGCGTCAATTAAAAAATTACTCAAATTTGTTTTAAAAAATTAAACAAGTGATTACTCAAATTTGTTTCCTCCATATTTTTTTCTGTGTGGTGTACTTGTCAAAAAAAAAATTGTTAAGGAAAAATAATGTTCATTCAATTGTCATTCCATACACTACGAATTGAAATAACGGTCGAGGGCCAAATTAGATTTATATATTTATTATTGAATCATGATGGCGATATCCATTCGACATTCTGTGGAAAGCAAGATGCACCACAAACCAAAAGAGCTGTAGATTTGGTAAATGACGAAATCTTTTCTGAGACATTTTAGCGATATTCGTCTGTCGGTCCGTCTGTGGTAAGCACACTGCAGTCCAAATCAAAAAAGCTAGAAAAAATCCCAAAATTTGGCATAGGCTGGATAGGTTCTTAAATGGAGTTCTTCTTCGGACCAGGGGGAAGAAGTTTGCTTTCTTAGAACTAAACCAGCCCCTGAAAAACGCCAACTTGGACCCAGAATACTTAATAATTTAACTTGTTCAGTCCGCCCCTTTTGTGAACGTGGATATTAATAAAAGCAACAAAATTATATTTCTTAAAGGCTTTATTCATAATACTTAAAGTATACTTAAAGTAGGTTTATTTGACAATTATTCATGCAACATCAATCAAATAAACCTACTTTAGATTTAATTTACTCAATATGAATAACCCAGTAAGTCTTTTTACATTTTGGAGGGTATAAAAGATTCGGCACAGATGCTCTCACTAGATTTCTGTACTCTTGTTAAACAATTAAGACATTTTTATGTTAGAAGAAGTTCAAAATTAAGTGAAAAAATAATTTTAATTAACAAAAAAAATACAGTCCAAAACAAAAGAGCTATACTCCTGAAGCTCGGCACGATTATGTCTTATGGTCATAGGCTGGTTAGGTTCAATGACAAAATCGGACGGGGGAAAAATATTTTCCCTTAAAGAACTAAAACACCACCAGAAAAACACAATTATTTACAAGTTTTTTTTTTAATAATTGTTAAACAAATGATATATTTTCATTCTATATGAAGTTCATTTACCTGCATTGCACTATGGTCCCAAATCATTTTTTTTGGCATAAATTCAAAAAATGAAGCAAGGTCACTTGGAATAATTCTGGGATGAATTTTATCACTTAGCGCAATCAAAAATCGATTGTCAAAAAAAAAAAAAAAAATTTTTTTTTAATTTTTTTTTTTTTATTTTTTTTTAATTTTTTTTTTTAATTTTTTTTTTTTAATTTTTTTTTTAAATTTTTTTTTGTGGAAAAAAAACTTTTGTTTTTAAAAAAATATATTTTTCTTAATTAATTAGCTTTACGGAAGGTAAAAAAAATTATAAAAAAAAATAATTTTAAAACGTGTCACGCAAAAAACAGCAAATTTGGCCGAAATTTGTGCTAAACTAAAATGGAAATTGTGGGAGTTTGCCAAAAAATGCTGGCAAGATGTAAATTTTAATATTAAATATACAATATTGAAAACACTTTCACGTTTAAAGGCTCATGCAAGTTCGTGCCCAAACACAACTTTTTGTCCACGAAAGATATATTTTGGCTTCAAAATCCTCATAATCAAAACACCCAAGAATAACGCCAAGGATGCATTAACTCTAAAATAGGAATTTTAAACAAGAACCAGTATCCTTAGGTTTCAATTTGTCCCTTTAGCCTCTTTATAATTTAACTTTTTCCCATTTACCGTTTGTATAAGTGTAATATTGATTTCACTCCGGTTTTATTATACGTCTTAAAACTTACAACTTTGAAAGCCTAGCAAACTGACAGTATTGGCACCAAATTTTTTTCATTATACTTTCTTGATAGCTTATAGTGTTGACATTGAGGAAATGTATAAGCTTTTGAAAATTTGTTAAATTTTATTTTTTTAATTTCTGCCAAAATAAATGGATTTGGAACCATAGTGCATTGGACCAATATGATTAGGAAATGCTTATTTTCGGCCCGAACCCTTTTAAGGGCGTTGTTATAGAAAATAATAACAAATAATGATTAATGTTTTTTAGGCGTAAATACCGTAAAAATGAATTTGCAAACATTTATTAAGAGGAAAAAGGTGGCCTTTAACGTTCCCCTCCGACACCCACCAACTTAAAATCATTGATGTGAACAAAAAAGTTCATAAAATATGGCAAAAATTAGCTAAAACTAAAATTTTATACAAAATATGACCCAAAAATATGCATTTCGAGCAGAATACCAGAAAAATATGCAAAAATATGCACTATCCGCAAAATATGCAATAATATGCTCTTAGAAATCGATGCCATTTTTAAGCAAATTATTTGATTTGCAAAGATATTTGTTTTGTTCTAAAACTAATGGGAAATATGCATTTGCATGAAAGTCCTCTCCTTGGTCCATTACCTTATGAAGTCAAACTGAGGTGTCCTGCATCACTTTTAAAATTATACAAAAGTGCAAAAACAAGTGAGAGTCTTAAATTCGTCTGTGCCGAATCTTTTTTACCCTCTAAAATGTAAAAAAGAACCTTTTGCACTAAATTAATAAAATTTTTCGGTTTGTATTTTCCACACAAAAAGAACAGACCAAGTTAGCATTTTTCAGAGGTTGGTTTAGTTCTGCAAAGGGAAGCTTCTTCCCCTGGTCCGATTTCATCTATTTAAAAACTTATCCAGCTTATGTACACAATACATACACGTGCCAAATATCGGAAGTCTGGCTCTTTTGGTTTGGACTGCAGTGTGCTTTCACGGACGGACCGACAGACGATCTTATTCAATCTTACCACCAGTTTCTGTAACACCAACGCCATTCGTCTGCGAAGAATTTGCATGTATTTTGTTTTTGTTCCAATAACAAAATACACACAAATTCGTCACGAACGAATGACGTTCGTGTTACAGAAACTGGGTCTTAATCTTTTACAATGTAAAAATGCCATGCAAAATTTACATATTACAATAGATTCTGTTTTTATTAAATGTTTAACTGTATTAACAATGAAATTAATTATATTGATTATTTGCTTTTTCTATGTGTTTAAACATCTTTCCTCATGATTTTAACTTTATATTGACGTAATCAATCTAAAGAAAACAGGAAGAATAAAGAACATAAATAATTCCTAAGTATTCAAAATACATTTAATAACAGTTTAACTTTAAAAAAATTTAATTAATTTTTCGACATGTTAGAGAAAACAAATAAATGAACAATTTTGTAAAATAAAAAAACTATAAAATCAAATTAAACAAATGTTTTTGTTATTTTGTTGAAAAACAAATTTAAAAAAAATATCAAAATCAGAACCACTTACATTACAGCAATGATCATTATGATAATTATGATCATAATTATGACGATAATTACAAAGATGATCATATTGATAAAGATGGTATTGATGGGCATATGTTAATACACTCATTATTTAGCTCATAAATTATTTTATTAGTTGATTTATGAATTATTTTGATTTTTAATATAAAAAAAGAAAATATTTGTTTTACTGTTTAAAAGAAAAATATTTTGATTTTTTGAACATGAAACATTTTGTTATAATTTAGGCGCCAGAGATAAATCACAATTAGAGCGTCCAAAAAAAGATATTGATGAAAAAAAATATATCGTCGAACTATATTCAATAAATGCCAACTCGAAAAAGCTTACTGTTCAGGAGAGCTAAAAAACTAGTTATTTCGCATATTATTGCAAAAATAAACAATGTACCTTCCATAAAATGGTTTAAATATTCTAAATAATTTATACCGATGCAAAAAATTTCATATTTTGCACTGGTTTGCGTATTTTTTTGAGATGGCATTTATTACTATATCAAAAAACAAATATTTTTTTAGAGTTGGCATATTTTGTCGGAAAATAAAAAAACATTTTTTTTGGAAAAATTTTTAAAATTTTTTTTTTTTTGGTTTTTGTTATCCTTAGTACGGTAATTGCAAAAACTGAACAAAAAATTAAAAATCTTTGCATATTTTTAAAAGTTACTAGCTCCGAAAGCCTTTTAATCTCAGGGTGGTCAACTTTGGCACTCTGTAACTCACGCTGTATTGCAATAGGGTCACTCCAAACTAGCTATTTTGAAAGCTTATATCATTGACTTTATTTGTCCCATTCATAATGTTTCAATCAGATAAATAGTTTGAAAGTTACATAAATATAAGCAATTTTTTTTTTTGCAAACACTATTTACCGATATTTTCAAAATGGCAATATCTCGAGAACCAGTCATTAGATATCAAAATCTTTACAAGATTCGTGTTTAGCATGGCAAATGCAATAAGATATGTGGTCTATTTTTTTTTTTTTAAAATTTTGAAATTTTTTTGGAAATTTACAATGGGAGTTGGCATTTATTTTCACCAAAAAAATATGTACTTTGAGTTAGCAGAATAACAAAAATGGATGTAAAACGACAACAAATTATTTTTTTGCTCTGAAATTTTTATGGCAGATAGGTATTACATAGAGGAGCTATTTGCCATCGGAAACTCATTTCCGTCAAATTTGAGTTGGCATATTTTGAATATAGGTTCACGATATATGAAAAAAAAAAAATTATGAAAAAAAATTGATGAAAAAAAAATATTGATGAAAAAAAATATTGATGGAAAAAAATATTGATGGAAAAAAATATCGATGAAAAAAAAATATTGATAAAAAGAATATATTGATGAAAAAAAATATTGATGAAAAAAAATATTGACGGAAAAAAATATTGATGAAAAAAAAATTGATAAAAAATATTGATGAAAAAAATGTTGATAAAAAAAATATTGATGAAAAAAAATATTGACAAAAAAATATTGATGAAAAAAATATTGATTAAAACAAATATTGATAAAAAAATATTGATAAAAAATAATTATTTGATTTTTTCTGTAAGCACGGGCTCTAATTAGATTTGTTATAAGGGTTCAAGTTGAAAAAATGCAGAAGAAAAATTAAATTTCTAAAAATTATAGACATTTCTGGTACTTCCTATACCGGTTTCAAACACCCCAGTTAGTGTCATCATCAGTAGGATTTTAAATGTCGGTTTGTCTTGTTAATGAAAACTGTTTTTTATATATGTGAATATTTATAGTTTCTACAGAATAAATTTTGACAGTTTCCAACACTACAATTCTATTTCTAGCAATCTCAACCTAACTTCATACTTTCCTTCAACTTTTTTGTCTCTTACATTATTTCGCAAGGGTTACCAACATAATGCATAACGTAATTATGTTACGTTTTATTCATCAGCGGGTGAATGTTTTTTTATTCACCACGAGGTGAATTATTATCCAAGTTATAAACCCAAGTAACTGAAATTTTTGGTTTTAAGAAAATGAAAATATTAATTCTTATTTGCTTTTTTGCTAATCGTTAGCTTATATAGTTAAACTGAGGTGGTCTACTGTAACTTTTTTAAAATTATACTAAAAACTTTATCTAGTTAAAACATTATCATGTTAAAAAAATTGCCAAAAATTTTTGTAACAAGTCCAATTTCCATTTTACCTAGTTTTGGGATGGGTGATTTCGGATAAAGAAACTTTTTCCTGCAGTGATGTTTTCTAGAAAACTTATCAGCCGCGACGGTTTTTTTTTGCTTCCCAATTGTGATTAATCTTCCCGCCACCAGCTGTATTATATTTTTAATTTTAAAGTAAATATTTTCTACATTTTTGTATGACTTTTTGATTTATGTGTATTTTTTTGATAAATTGTTTATAATTTTATTGAGGTTTTGGAATTAGTATTATACAAATTGTTAGCTACTTTATTTATATTTGTTTGTTGTACTCCACTTATCGAATTTGTCACAGGACACGTGCAACACGCATTATATTTACTTTTCTTTTGTTATTTTTAAAGTGTTTTATAAGTACTTTTTTTATGATTAAGACCAATAGCATTGTAACACAGAAAAAAATAAAAAATAACTTTAAGTAAATTGTTAATAGTATTGAGTAAAAAGTTATTCAATTTCGCACTTAATTATGTTGTGTTAACTTTCAATAAAAATGTATTAAATGTTTACCAAAAAATTTGGGTAAATTTTAATTGGCACAATTAAAACTTTAATCAAAATTTTTCGTTTTTTTTAAGTAATTTTTTAATTGTGTCAAGTAAAAATTTACTCAAAATGGACCAATTTCTTTTTTTAAAAAGTTTAAAAGAGATTCTATTTTTTTTTACAAAAAATCGTGTTTCTTCAAACTTTACCAAATATATTTATGTCTTAAAGACATAGAAAAATTTCATAAAGATAATAACAAACTTTTACATAAATACATACACACGCAAAAAACTATAAACTAAATGAGAATTTAAAAAACATTAAAAAAAAATGTATTTTAAATTATTTTTGACTAAATTTTTAATTGAGTCAATAAAAAATTACTTAATTTTTTTTTAATTTAAACAACTGATTACTTAAATTTATTATTCCAATATTATTTTCTGTGTAGTAACAATGTAAGTATCATAAAAACGTTTAAAACCCATTTATTATAATCAAAGATGAATTTAAAATTTTAGTTCAATGCAAATAATGTTAAGAGATTGAATTGGGGTAATACTTACTCGCATAGTTTGCTATTATATAGTACATTCAGACTGACTTTGAAACCTCGTTGAAAATACGTATTTTTATTTTCAAAACTCAGCCGTTCACACCTGAAAAATTTTACACTTATCACGTTTTCAAAATTTTCCGAACAAAATTCGCGACTATACCGGCTTAAAAAACACACAATTAATTAATTTACGGGATATTTTAAATTAATTTATTAAAATCTTTTGTTTATTGTTGTTTTTTATTCAAATATTTAAATATTTTCAATTTTTTTATTTTTGACACTTTCTTTAATTTATTTTCTTGTATTATAACAGTTGTAAAAAAAAGGAGAACTATGAAATTTAAAAGGTTTCGATCGTACATTCGTTGAAACCTCGATACAAAAAGGTTTCAATTTGTGTGGGAAAATACGTATTTTCAAATGAGGTTTGGCTCGAAACCTCGTTAAACGGGGTTTCGACGCCAATGTGAATGCACTAATACACACTCTACACAAAAAAATGAGTAAAGTTTCAATATGTACTTAGTATTAAGTAAAAAATTACTCAATTTTGCCCCAGTAAACAATTATATAGTATTGCGTAAACTTTTAATAAAAATTCTATCATTCCGAAGTCACCTGTCTCGTGGCTGGTACTCACATGACTGGTGAGTAGTTCATACATTTTGCAAATTTCAAAAATGCCTAAGAAACTGAGCATATGTCTCACTAAAGTGTCTTAAAATGCTTGTCACATGACTGGTGAGTAGTTCATACATTTTGCAAATTTCAGATGCCTAAGTCCCCAAAAAAATTTATCACAAATTTTCTAAGTCCCAGAAATCACACGTGAGTGTGAGTGATATCCATTTCAATCAAGTGGTTGTGAGTGAGTGTGAGTTTAAAAAAACTGCGCCAGTGATTAGTGATTGAGTCAAATTTTTGCATGAGTGAGTTTTTCATCAAATTTTTTTTTTTCATTAATTTTTTCATTAATTTTTTCATCAATTTTTTTTTCATTAAAAATTTTTTTTTTATCAATTTTTATTTTTTTATAAAATTTTTTTTTTTCATCAAAATTTTTTTTCATAATTTTTTTATAATTTTTTTTTTCATTAATTTTTTTTCATCAATTTTTTTTTTTAATCGAAATTTTCTTTTCATAATTTTTTTTTTTAATATATTTTTTTCATCAATTTTTTTTCATCAAATTTTTTTATCAAATTTTTTATTATCAATTTTTTCTCACCAAAAAATTTTTTTTTCATATTTTTTTCATCACAAAATTTTTCTTTTCATCAAAAAAATTCATCAAAAACTTTTTTGCATCAAAATTTTTTTTCACCAAAAATTTTGGGTTCATTAAATTTTTTTAACATAATTTTGTTTTTTGTGAAAAAAAATATTTTTTTTTTAAAACTACTTTTTTACCAAGTCTAAGCTTTTCGCGTAAAAATGTTCCATATGTTTATCAAATGTACATAAAACAGGTGAGATTGTTATATTCTTTGGTGCCGAATCTTTTATACACCCAAAAAAAAACGTGGGTATTTAATACAAAAAATTTAACTAAATTTTAGTTCAAAAGGAGCTAGTGCAGAAATTGGTAACCAATACTAAAATTTTTTACTAAATTTATTGAAAACCAGTAAAAATTACTAATTTTAGTACTTTGAATATACTAAAAATAGTAAATAATTAGTAGATTTTTGTACAAAATCACTTACTAAACCTTTTACTGTAGAATTATTTTGAGTGTACTCTCCAAAATGTAAAAACACTTTTTTGCACTTATTTTTGCACTCACTTACGAAATGTACAGCTCTTTTGGTTTTTTAATGGGGTCCTCGACTGATATTTCAATTCGTTTTGCATGGAATAGCAAAGTAATATACAGGGAAACAAAAAATATGCAGTATCATGTTTTTTCCTGTGCATTTTATTGATAAACGGGTCAGGTATTTATCCGTTTCAGAAGTTTTTAAGATATCTGGCATCGATTTGTTAGAGCATATTTTTGCATATTTTAGCCGTAAGAGCATATTTTTGCATATTTTAGGTTTAAGAGCATATTTTAGCATAAGAGCATATTTTCAATTTTTAGAGCATTTTTTCACTTTTTAGAGCATTTTTTTAAATTTTTAGAGAATTTTTTTTTTTCAATTTTTAGAGCATTATTTTCCAATTTTTTTCTGACGACATTTATTTTTAAATTTTTTATCCAACAAGGATGTTTTTTTTAACAATTACGGAATGTGACGATTGATTCCTCTTTGGTCTGTTCTTGCTTCATATCGGTATATGAAACTATGTTTCAACTTGGTAGAAAATATTAAGCCAAATATTTTTGTAGAACATATTTAACCCTCTAACTACCGCACATAGCGGTATTTTGAAGGTCTATTCTCTAACAAATTCTAAAAAACACCGCAAAAATGGGGACACAATTTTTTTTAAGAGCATATTTTTATTGTTTTTAGAGCATATTTTCCGTTTTTAAGGGCATATTTTAAGCGCATAAAACGTGTTTTTTAGAGCATATTTTTGGTTTCCCTGGTAATATAACATTATTTTTTCTAAAAAAACTTTGCTTTGGCAAGTACACCCAAATCTTCCGCAAAACATTATCATGATTTAATGTTTTGGGCAAGAGTACAAAATTCGCAGGCATTTTTTAACTTAAAGTCGAAAATATGCACAAAATGTGCCTTTAAAACCAAAATATGCAAAAATATGCATTTTCACCAAAATATGCAAAAACAAATATTTTAGACTATCGACAAAAAAACTTGCATTTGCATGGAAATCATGTCCCTTCTTATAACATATCACTCGTGTCCCTTGGGAACTCAACCCGTCCCGGTTCAATAGTTATTTTCGGGACTTCTCTTAAATTTGTCAAAAAAACTAAATTTCTAAAAGCATTTTTTATGAAATGTGAGTGAGGATTTAAAACTTACAAGCATTTTAAGGATTTTTAAAAATTTACATTTTTCCTAAAATCATTTTTAATAAACTTGTTTACTCCAAAACGCAAAATTAAATGTTGAAAAAAAATGTGTGAGGAACTTGGAAAATTTAAAAACAAAAAGGTCGGGACTTATTGTTAGACAATTTTTCAAAATTTTTCCAATATTTTTTTATTTTTTTTATCAAAACGCAAATGCAAAAAAACGAGAAAAAAATATTTGGGACTTAAAAAATTTTGAAATATCCTATTTTTTGTTTTAAAAGTGCTTTAATAGTGTTAAATTATTTTGGTTTGAAATTCTTTTATTGTTGAATTAGTGACCATTTGTTCACAAAACAAATCCTTATAAAAAAGACAATCCTCTCAGCAGTTAAAAAAAATATTTTTATCCTTTGTCACACCTGTCAATTTACCAACGTATTTAAAAATATTTATTATTTTGTTTTCGGTTGCATTATTGTCTACCATAAATTATTGTTTTCATTATAACGATACAAATTATCTGATTGATTTTTCGTTTTTTAACGACAGAAGGAAGCACAGCAGTAATCTGAAAATACAACAAACAAGCCCCGTAAAAATAACGTTTTTACAACAATTCTTAAAGGTGTTGGAAACATTCAAAGTTTTATATTTTTACAGTTAAATTGCTATAAAACAAGCGTAAATTGCTTTTTGGTGTTTTGTTAAACAATCATTTGGATTTAATTTTTTTTTTGCCTAACAAGATTTTGATTTGAGTTGTTTTACACCCCAAAAAAATGAAAAACAAATTAACAAAAACTTTTGTTGTTCAGGTTTTACCCAAAATAAAGTTGGTTCTTATTCCCCCTCTAAAATGTATTTAACAAGTTTATTTAGGAGAACGAAAGAAAGAAGAAAAACTAGGTTAACTATTACCATAAAAACAACATTGATTTTCTTCTTGTTTTCTTACAAGGGAAGTGTCTCAACCCTTATGAACCGATTTGCATCAAACTTAAAATATGAAGGATTCTTCGTCCACCGGGGCACCCCTCTCTCCAAAATTGGTATGGGTTTAACATTTTTTAAAAAAAATTCAAAACTACTTAAAAATATTTTGAATGCCGAGTGGCGGTTTTTGAATTTCAATATGGTGGATCCAATATGGCGCCTACATTTTTTTAAAACATTACAGATTCCCTTAAAACTCTTTATACACGGGTTTTTGTGGTCGCTAAAGAAGAATCTGAAGTTGGAATTTTAGAATTCAAAATGGCGGATTCAACATATATAAAAAAGACAATTCTAAGGTTGGGGTGTCTTAGCTTATCTACCATATCGTAGATGGGGTTCAAAAAATAGGTGAAAAATAGCGAAAAAATGCCTGTGAATTTTGAACTTCTGCCCAAAACATTAAATCATGATAATGTTTTGCGGAAAATTTGGTAGTACTTGCCAAAGCTAAGTTTTTTTTAGAAAAAATAATGTTATATTACTTTGCTATTCCATGCAAGACGAATTGAAATATAAGTCGAGGACCCCATTATAAAACCAAAAGAGCTGTACATTTGGTAAGTGAGTGCAAAAATAAGTGCAAAAAAGTTTTTTTACATTTTGGAGAGTATAAAAGATTTGGCACCGAAGAATATAACACTCTCACTTGTTTTATGAACATTTAATAAACAAATGGAACATTTTTATGTGAAAAGCTTGGAATTGGTGAAAAAGTAGTTTTGGTAAAAAAAAATATTTTTCACAAAAAAAAAATAATGATAAAAAAATCTAATGAACACAAAATTTTTGGTGCGAAAAAATTTTTGATAAAAAAAGTTTTTGATGATTTTTTTTTGATAAGAAGAAAAATTTTTTTTTGGTGAGAAAAAAATTGATAATAAAAAATTTTATGTAATAAATTTCATAAAAAAATTTAATGAAAAAAAAATTTTTTTTTATTGTTTGAATATCACATTTCTTGGCGCAGCCCCAAAGCTGGATACAATACGTCCATGTTGGCTTTATCGTTTGATTATATAAAAGCAGTTTATTGTTGAGAGATACTGGAGAGTTACGGCTAAGTAACCAATATAAGTGTTTAAACTTTAGTTTCATTTCTTGTGATTTTTTCTTAACATGTTCTTTCCATTTTATTTTTGAAAAAAAAAAAATTATGAAAAAAAAAAATTTATTGAAAAAAAAAATTATGAACAAAAAAATTATGAAAACAAAAAAAACGTTGATGAAAAAAAAATATGAAAAAAAAATGTGATGAAAAAAAAATTATATGAAAAAAAAAAAATTTTTATGAAAACAAAAAAAAAAATTGTGAAAAAAAATTGATGAAAAAAAAAATTGATGGAAAAAAAAAATTGATGAAAAAGATAAAATTTGTTGAAAAAAAAATTGATGAAAAAAATATTTATGGAAAAATTGATAAAAAACCAAAAAAATTTATGAAAAAAAAAATTTGATAAAATAAAAAATTTATAAAATAAAAAAAATAAAAATATGGAAAAAATAAGTTCGAAGAAAAAAAAAATATGATGAAAAAAAACATTGATAAAAAAATTTTATGAAAAAAAAAATTTGATGAAAAACAAAAAAATTTGATAAAAAAAAATTTTTTTTTGTTGAAAAATAATTATGTTACTTTTTATTCACCAGCTGGTGAAAAACGGGTTTATTCACCACTGGGTGAATTATTATCCAAGACACCCCAACTTTAAAATCGTCTCATTTACATAAATTTTAAGTTTCGGGGAAATCGGGTCATAAGGGTTGAGATACTTCCCTTGTTAGTTAGTCTTGGCTTATTATCCTTTTTTATATATTTTTGTACTGTATGTAACTAGGGGTAACTATGAGGACAATAATAAGGAAAAGAATGAAAAATAATACAAGTAGCTATTCTTTTATAAATTGTATACAAAAAAAACTGCAATGACTTACTAATTGGCTTGTTTAACAATCAAATAACAACAAGAACAATAACAGCAAAAATAACAAAATTGAAGAAAGTGAGTAAGTCCTAAGGTATGGTTGGGGCCAGATTTTAAAAGAATGAATTCTTATAGAAATAAATAGATATTTATAATAAATAGGCTGCATTTTACAGTCAGTACTTAAGTTCAGGTAGATACACTAAAAATGTCTGTGAATTTTGTACTCTTGCACAAATATTTAATCATGATAATGTGTTGCTGAGGATTTGGGTGTACATACCAAATCAAAGTTTTTTAGAAAAAATAAATATACATGCGTACTTCTGTCTGTGATCGGCTGTTGAAAAAAGTAAACAGATCATACACCCAAAAAAAAAACGTGGTTATTCAATACTAAAAATTTAACTAATTTTAGTCCAAAAGGACCTAGTGCAGAAATTGGTAACCAATACTAAAATTTTTAACTAATATTAGTCAAAATCAGTAAAAATTACTAATGTTAGTACTTTGAAGATACTAAAATTAGTAACCAATTAGTAGATTTTGGTACAATATCACTTACTAAACCTTTTACTGTAGAATTATTTTGAGTGTATTTAAAATATTTCGGCCATATTGCTAGAAGGGAGGGAACGATGGAAAGACTGCTGGTTGATGGCAAAGTAGAGGGAAGTAGAGGGAGAGGAAGATCACCAACACGGTGGTGCGACCAACTTAAGCCTTTAATAGGAACCACTTTAAGTGAAGCCCTGCACTTGGCTGAAGACAGAGAAGTCTGGAGAGACAACATATTACTTTCAAATTTATAATTATAGTTGAATTTTTATTTTTTTTGTATTTCACATTATTTATTTTTATATGAATGTATATATTATGTTTATTATGTCACTATGCTCTGACAAGAGCGATGGAATAAAGAGAGAGACTTCTGTCTGTGGAAAGCCAGATGCAGTCCAAAAATAAATGTAAATTTGGTGAGTGTATTACTTAAGTGCGAAAAATGTTTTCGCATTTTGGAGGGTAAAAAAGATTCGGCACAGACCAATTTAACATTCCCCAGCAAAACTTTGGTAATGGGTAGTGATTATATAACACATTACCAGGTAATGTATATACCTTATTTGTAGCATTATTTTAGGATGTCTTACCAAACATTTCTTCCACAACGTATTATTTTAAAGTGAAAAATAATGCATTACTAATAATTTGCTACGTAATGCATGATTATTGGAAAAAATGTATTTCATATTTATTATTTCTAAACATTAAATCATGGATGACTTATATTTGGTTACATTATGTATTATTTGAAAGTTTGAAATAATGCATTATTTATAATTGGATGCATAATGCATTACAATAACATAAAAAATAATTATTTTATAAAAAAATGCATAAGTTTAAACTAGAGATGGTCTCACGACAGGAAATTTCTAACGACACACACTCACGAGCATATTTTATCTACTTACACTCACTTACAATCACGTGAGTTAATTTAATACAAAATTACTTTTTCACTGCTCGTAACACCTTATATATTATCTTCTGGTATGCTATATTATTTCATTTCTTGTAACCTATAAAATATCATATATTTTACACCTTACTCGTATTCTTCGTTATAAATTTATGACTTATTTTATACCTTACTGGTATTCTTTGTGATAATGTGGATGCATTACTTTGAGTCTCATCGCCTGTTAAAATCATCAATGCTGCAATGTATAAAATAAGAGATCCTATACCTTATTTTATACCTTATTTGGTAATCTAAGTTTTGCTGGGTCTCACTTGTTTTTTGTACATTTGTTTAACAAATGGAACATTTTTATGTCAGAAGTTTAGACTTGATAAAAAAGTAGTTTTGATGAAAAATAAATTTTGATGAATGAAAAATTTTGGTGAAAAAAAAGATTTTGATGAAGAAACAAAATTTTTGATGAAAAAATAAAATATGAAAAAAAATTTTTTTGATGATGAAAAAAAAAATTTTTGATTAAAGAAAATTAATTAATTAAAAAAAAATTATGAAAAAATAGTTTTTGATGAAAAAAATGCATGAAAAAAATTTTTGATAAAAAAAAATATTAAAAAAAAAATTTTATAGGGTCCTAGACCGATATTTCAATGCGTTACATACGGAATGACAAAGTGAGTATACCCCCATACTGTGGTTGGAGGGTATAAAAAGGAAAAAGAAAAAGTGAAAGAAAAAAGAAAGGAAGGGAAAGAAAAAGGGAGGAAGGGAGAGGAAACAAGTGAGAGTGTTAAATTCGGCTGTGCCGAATCTTTAATACCCTCCAACATATAAAAAAAATAAAAAAAATAGGCTCTTTTTGAGCTTAAGTTATACAATTTTGTCATTATTTAAATATATTTTTAATATCCACGTCCACAAAAGGGGGACGTTTTTTAATTCCTAGGCCCAAGTGAAGGACGTTGAACTTTTTTTGACATCAAATTGTTTCACTTGCTTAACAAAAATACAAAAACACCTGTGAAAATATGGCGTTTTTCAGAGGTTAGTTAAGTTCTTTAAGGGGGAATTTTTTTTCCCCTGGTCCGATTTTGCCCATTTACGAACTTAAACTGCCTAGAACCAAAAGACATATTCCTGCCGAACTTAACGAGTCTAGTTCTTTTATTTTAGACTGCATCGTGTCTTATACAGACGGACGATACCCCCATACTGTAGTTGGAGGGTATAAAAAAGGAAAGTGAAAAAGAAATGATCTGAGATTTTCTCTATATGAGAGAAATTTTAAAATTTTTCTATAGGAAAAATTTGAAGAAAAAAAATCTATGGTAATAATTAACAAATTTTTCTATAGAAACAACCTTAGAATTTTTCTATTGGAAATATGCGAGAATTTTTTTTATAGAAATTCTTCTATGAAAATATCTAAGAATCTTTTTCTATATGAAAAAATCTCGGAATATTAAAAATTTGGGAATTTTTCGAGACGAAAAATTTGTGAATTTTTTCTCTCTTTTCTCTTTATTGGCTCGACAGTCCTAGTTGGACCTTGGCCTCTCTCAGTATCTGCTTCCAGTTGTCACGGTCTCTCGCTTTGATTGACCAATTAGTAATATTAAGCAATTTTGCATCTTCGTTTACGGTATTTTTCCATGTTCTTTTGGGACGTCCTTGTATTCGTGGGGTATATAGGTTTCCAGAAAATATTTTTTTTGCTATTTCTCCTTCGTCCATTCTCACAACGTGTCCTGCCCACTGTAATCTTTGTATTCTAATTTTTTAATCTTTGTATTCTGAATTTTTTATTAAGGAAAAATTTTTAAATTTTTTTATAGGAATAATTTGCGATATTTTTCAGAATTTTTTAGGAAAACCTGAAAATTTTTTTATAAAAAAATCTGATAATTTTTTTATAGAAAACATCTGTCAATTTTTCTACAGGATAAATCTGAGATATTTTTTATATGAAAAATTTGAGAATTTCTTATTACTTACACTCAAAAAAAACCTTGTCCCATTTTACCAATATTTAACAGTTTTCCTTGTTTTTTAGGAAAAAATGTTCGATCGAAATTTAATTTTTTTTTTTTTTTGTAATTTTACAATTTTTGTGTAATTTTTTTTACAAATTTCCAAATTTATTTTACAAAAAAATCTAGTAAGTTCACGAGATTTTGTTTTATTGCGTTTTATTGGTAATTGTATTGGTAAAAATCTTGTAAAATTAAAAAAAAGCTCGTAATTTTTACTAGGAATTCTCGTAAAATAGGAGGTAGCAAAAAATCTAGTAAAGTCGCGAAACCTCCTTGCTAGTTTTATCGCGTCAACAAATTTGTAAATTTACAATTTTTTTTAGTAAGAAACTTGTAAAATTACAAAATTATTGCTAAAAAGCTTCTAAAATTACAAGGAATTGTTGTCAAATAGGAGGTAGCAAAAAAAAAAGTTAAAAAGTCGATAAAAAGTTTTTGATGAAATAAAGTTTTTAATGAAAACAGATTATTGATGAAAAAAATATTTGCTAAAAAAAAATATTTTGATGAAAACAAAAAAAAAAATGTTTGAACAAAATATTGATAAAAAAAATATTGATGAAAAAAAAAATATTTATAAAAAAAATATTGATGAAAAAAAAAATATTGTTAAAAAAATATTGATGAAAAGAAATATTAATGAAAAAAATATTGATGAAAAAAATATTGATGAAAAAAATATTGATGAAAAAAAAAATATTGATTAAAAAAAATATTAGGCTAGTTTTTTGCGCTTTTGGATTATCTTTATCCATATTTTTAGTTCATGTGACACAGCCCAGGCGGCTCTAAGTTATATTCTGTTGACTACGTAAATGTCTGTTGACTATTTTTTTTTTGGACCGCATAAAAATTTCGTTCGATATTCAGTTAAATCGGTCTATTGGCAACAAAAATTAAAAAAATTTTTCTTTCACACTTTTCTCAATTCAAAAACCATATATAACAAATCAAAAAATTATAATACATAATTATAATTAGAGCCTGAGCTCGACTGTCTTTACAGAAAAACAATAATTTGAAAATAACGACTATAAGTCGCCCTAAGTGGCAATCAGTATCTTTGGAAAAATGGCAACACCTAACATTTGTGTCTAAAAATATAGACCATGTCTGGCAATGTTTGCAAAAATAAGTACTTAGATCAGAATTGATGAAGGAGAGGAAGAAGAATAATGATTACTAAAAATAAGTTTGTTTACAAAAATTACAATAACAAACTCTTCTGTAAGAAAAAAACAACAGTAACAACTACACTCGAATTGAAAAAATCAGATTTAGTTGATACTTGCTTAACAGCCTACTTGGCGTATCGGTCTAGAGTGATTGTACGTTACAAGCAGTTAATAGCAAAGTATTACAGATGATGATGAGTTCAATCCTTGTCGGCTGCGATCTGTAAATAATTTTCACATATAGAGTTTTATTGACTATTAACTAAATAAATTGACATTAAAAGTTTTTCTGAAGATTATTATAACTGGATAATATGAAACTAGTAAGAAACAAACCAGGATGTTTAAATTTTTAGAAAAATTAAAAAAAAATTTCTTTCACACTTTTCTCAATTCAAAAACCATATATAACAAATCAAAAAATTAGAATACATAATTATAATTAGAGCCTGAGCTCGACTGTCTTTACAGAAAAACAATAATTTGAAAAACCAGCATATTTCAATTAAATTTCATTTAATAAAAGCCAATTGAGTCGAATGATTTTCGACATTTTAGAAACATTTAGAAAATCATAGATAAAATGATTTTTCTTTGCGCCTAAAAGTATGCACTCCCTTTTTACACAAAACACCAAAAACCGTTTGCTCAGTGGTAAAGTCAGAATTGGTCTTTAATGTTATAAAATATTCTTCCAAATTAATTATTTCAAAACTCTGTTTAGAATCATTTAAATACTTTGACAACATGTTGCGTGTTAAGAATAATTCTTAAGGTTATTTGTATGAAATGGCATTTACAATTGTTATACATACATTTACATCTACAATTGTCATAGAATACAAAAGTAATGGAATGGTAAATTTATGCAGTAATAAATGCAAATATTTATACAAAAAGCATCTTTATTTCTATACAAACAAGCAGTTGTATTAGTAGGGGTGTTGTGTGCATGTGAATACCTCCTATACATATATTTATATAACTTAAGGATATGAAATAATTACTGTTATCTTTCGATGGTCTTAAGAATGAGTTTGTTGTGTGAGAATAATTTAGATTTAATTGTGCTAGTTGAGATAGTATAAGTAGTGTTGAATTACACAGAAAAATATCTGCGACTTAAATTAATAACAAAAAAACAGTAAATGGAAAAAATTATCGTAGTAAGCAGTTTTGATAAAAAAGATTGGCAACAAATACAATTTTTGTCGAAAAAAAAAATCTCCTTCATAAAAAAATTTCGCCGAAAAAAAATGTTGTTTTATAAAAAATTGTTCTACTGATTTAAATACCATTCTGAATATTTAAGTCCGTTCACATTTTCTCGGTCTTCTTAAACGACTATAATTTTTGCTACTACATAGAAAGAATAGTTGTTCACAATGTATTTTTTCATTAGATCAATAATTTTTTCATAATGGTTATGACTTCTTTCATAAAATGAAATGAAAAGTTTCATTGCATTTATGAAAATAATCATGAATTCTATAAATTTTCTTTTCCATGAAACTTTTTCATTAAATGTTCCCCTGTTTTTTTTAGAATCCGAGTATAGGGTTTTACTTATCTTTTGGTATTAATATCGAACCTGTATGGTCAAGTCTGCGTGTTTTCAAAAAGTTTTTATTTGTTGCTCAAATTAATTTACTTTATCATGAACACAAGCGTTAATATTTATTATTTAAAAAAAAATCTTTATTAAAAAAAACTTTCGTAGATACATTTTCTTTCGTTACCTTAATAAATATGAAATGTCTAAATAATATGTTAAACTTTGAACTGTAAATGTGTTAATAATAAAATGTATATGGTTATGATATGTAGTATGCCTAAAAAATTATTGACCAAATAGACGTCTTATACAATACAGCAACCGACAATAACAATAAATATTAACAATACACTTCAGACTTTTATTACGCGATTTAGTTAAGGAGTCGAAAATAATTTTTTATTTTTTTTGTTTATTTAATTAATTATAAATACTTTGAAGGTCCCTGACATTTGTGATTTGGGGGCAAAATTACAATTAACGAGGAACAAATTCATCAAAAAAAAAATTTTGTGAAAAAAAATTTTTTGATGAAAAAAATTTTTAAAAAACAATTTCAAAAAGATTATTGCAAAAAACTTTATTTAAAATGAAATTACTTTAAAAAAAAAAATGTTTGAAAAAAAATTTCTGCGAAAAAAATTTTGGTAAAAAAAAATCCGCGATTTTTTTTCCTTTTTTGTCAAAAAATATCTGCGTACTTGTTTAAATGTTCAATTATGTTCACATATATCAACCAGTAGCCGAATTAAAGCATTTTGTATTTTTAGGTTATGTTGAATGTACTGAAATTTTTGAGGTGTCCTTACATTTTCGTTCATAACTTTTGAACCTCTGAACCGATATCGCTCAAATGCAATACCAAACTTCTCGGGAGAACTTCCAATAAATATGTTATAGTTTCAGTCATCTCTGTGTAATATTTTGTCCGTGATCACCATTTCCACAGATCACCATTTCCGTGATCACCATTTCACCTAGAATGTCTTAAAATCGATCGGGGATCATGAATATATATACTTTATGGGGTCCCAGACCGATATTTCGATGCGTTACAAACGGAATGACAAAGTTATATATACCCTCTATCACTAGAATGGAGGGTATAAAAACGTTGGATGAAAAATTATAATGTTACATTTTATTTACCAGCTGGTGGAAAGTGTTTTTATTCACCAGCAGGTGAATTATTATCCAAGTTACAGTCCAAGCTACAAAACTTTTTGGGCGGCGTAGACTTAAAAACATAACATGTTAACCTTTGTCGCGTGCAGGCGCGGATCCACTGCTTTAGAACCTGAAAATTTCTTGAAGAGACATTTTTTAAAATATCAAACATTTAAGTTTTTTTTATTATAGGAATATATTTTTTAAATTTTAAAATGTTTCTATTGAAAAAATCATAATAAACAAGAGTTGAACACTAAAAAACCTTAACCTGACCTGAAGTTCCCAACAAAAAAAATGTTTGAGCAAAAAAAAAAATTCCGCCCCCCCCCCAAACCCAAGAGCTGGATCCGCGCTTGGTCGCGTGGGTCTAGATGCCCCTGCCGAGGGTATGAAAGATTCAGCACAACTCTCACATGCTTCTTTTAAGAAAATATTCTTGATTATTTTCCAGGTACAATAAGTATTAAGTGTAAAAAAAAAAATTAATAGGGTGGTAAACAAATATAAAATAATCTGCCTCGATATAAAAAAAAAAACAAGAATTAAGAAGAATAAGATGTTGAAGTGGAACAAATATAAAATAATATAAATATTCTTTATTTATAGATAGTTAATAAAAGAGCCAAGTCAACAAAAACTTATTGTTAGCAATAATTTTATAACAGAAAGGAAAAGTAAAGACCCAAACTAAAAAAAAATCAAATATATTTTAATAAAAACAACAAAATATGTTTAAGAAAAACAAAAAGTTAAAAAAATAAATTGCACAACGATTTTTTAAAAACTTGAATTGTGTTTTAAAATTACCAAACAAAAAAATAATAAAACTTAAAAAAAAAAAATAATTTATAAAAAAAAAAAAAAAAAAATCAACACACTAGCAGAGCAAGGTTTCGATCCTCGGACCTCTGGGTTATGGGCCCAGCACGCTTCCACTGCGCCACTCTGCTTGTTGTAATGTTGCTGACAAATGTACTATAACAACATGACGGCTTTTATAGTAACACACACACAATAATTCCAAGAGTGTGTGTCATATCGTTGAATCACTGGCAACATGAAGGGGAAGTTTGCTTGTGTGTTTTATTTTTTCCACTTTTATAATCAACATGTTGATTTGCTTGTTAATACAACATGTTTCCGAATGTTTTTATTAAGCAACATGTTTATATTATGCTCAAACTGTTGAGTGAGATATGTAAATTTATTATTCATAATTTTTAGTAAAATAAAAACAACAAATTTATTGATTTATGGGGCTATTCTAAAATTTTATTATTATAATAAGTGCTATTATTAGCAACCCAGAATTTTATTATAGATACCAAAAATTTCAACTCTAAAAAAAGCTTTATCAACTTTTTGTTGTTCTAAAACAATTTAATTTGAAATTTGAATTTAGACAACAAAATTTTATAAGCACAATAGCTGTATGGGTAGGTGGGTGGTTTTGATATTTTGTTAGTTTTGGAGGCATGGGTTCAAATCCCACCCATTTCTAACAAATATTTTTTTTGCCAATTTTTATTTTTTTTTATTACAAATATTATAATGCAGTTTTTTTTAATTTTTAAATTTTCTGAAATTATTATTATTGTATGGTTTTAATTGGCTATTTCTCTCGCAAAAAAAACATTATAATTGTCTTTAGAGGAAAAAAAATAATATTTTTTTTAACTACACTTTTTTGCATGCAAAAAAATTGCAATAATTTTTGTAATAATATGTTTCTTATTTTTGACTACAATAATGCGTATTTTGACAAATTGCGAAAAAAATACGGAATTTTGACGAAAACAAAATGTTGGTTTCTTGTTATAAATGAAAAAAATATTGTTATAGATGACAAAACTTGTTATAGACTGAAAAGTACATAACAATATTTTGTCATCTATAACAATATTTTGTTCATTTATAACAAGAAACCAACATTTTGTTTTCGTCAAAATTCCGTATTTTTTCGCAATTTGTCAAAATACGCATTATTGTAGTCAAAAATAAGAAACATATTATTACAAAAATTATTGCAATTTTTTTTGCATGCAAAAAAGTGTAGTTAAAAAAAATATTATTTTTTTTTTCTCTAAAGACAATTATAATGTTTTTTGCGAGAGAAATAGCCAATTAAAACCATACAATAATAATAATTTCAGAAAAAAAAGATGCAAAAATCAATTTTTTTTGCATCTTTTAAAAATTGCGAAATTTAAAAATTAAAAAAACTGCAACATAATATTTGAAATAAAAAAAAATAAAAATTGGCAAAAAAAAAATATTTGTTAGAAATGGGTGGGATTTGAACCCATGCCCCCAAAAATAACAAAATATCAAAACCACCCACCTACCCATACAGCTATTGTGCTTATAAAATTTAATTGTCTAAATTCAAATTTCAAATTAAATTGTTTTAGTACAACAAAAAGTTGATAAAGCTTTTTTTAGAGTTGAAATTTTTGGTATCTATAATAAAATTCTGGGTTGCTAATAATAGCACTTATTATAATAATAAAATTTTAGAATAGCCCCATTAATAATTTTTAAACAAAAAAAAATGGGTTAAATAATTTATGATTTAAAAAACACAAAAAAAAAATATTTTTTTTTTCAAATTAGGTTCGCCGCAAATATGATTAAAATTATTAAGCGGTAAATTCATAAATTGTGTATTATTGTTAAATCATCATTTACACCTCATTTTGTGGCTATTATTATATAAAGAGGCCATAAATTAATTTTTTTTACAAGATCTCAAGGGACCTTATAAATGTTTATGTTAATTACACAAAAGAAAATGTCTGTAGTTCATTATTCGCAGAAAACAGAAAAAAAAAAAATAAGAATTAACACACAAGAGAGTTAATGAAAATATTTACAAACTTTTTTTTTAATATTTTTGGTTAAGTTTTGCAATGAAATCATTAACCCATTTCATACCACTGTTCGATTTTTCAAAAATTATAAAAAAAAAAAATTTTTAATTTTTTCCGACTCTGAGTAAAATTTAATGTTTCTAAAATGTTATTTTTAATGTGATACTCAAAAATAAAAGATTGTTTAATTAACTAAGCAATTAGTTAAATTAACTTATGAACACTAGGGATATAACCATTTGCATATTTTTGAAAATATCAAAAAGGGCCTATCATAGTGAGAAAGTACATAGAAAATCAATAAGAAATGCGTCCTCTTTTTTTCGCGAATGTTAAAAAAGGTTCGGCACCGATCGCGATGAAGTTTTTGCTAATATTTTTTTTCAAATATTTATTCAACCCATGTTTCAAATGTTAAAAATCATACTGCTAATTTTTCTAGTTTTATTTTTGTTGTAAAACGACGAAAATCAAAATAACGTTGAAAGGGACGGATTCCCACCATAAAACATACAAAAATTAAAATTTGAGGTGTTTTAGAAATTGCAATCGGTGCCGAAGGTTTTTGGACCAAAATGACCCCGGATACCGTTTTTTGTTATCAGTATAACATTGCCCATACCGTTATGATAGGTTCTTATTTTGGTTATACCCCTAATGAACACGTTATTGTAAGCCTGCAAACTTTTTAGTTAATTTAACTAAAAATATTTAGTAATTTGTAAAAAAATATTGATGAAAAAAAATTTACATAAAAAATAATGATGAAAACAAGTATTGATGAAAAAAAATATCGATGAAAAAAATAGTGATTAAAAAAATATTGATGGAAAAAAATATTGATGAAAAAAAAAATATTGATGAGAAAAAAATACCTAATTGATGAAAAAGAATATTGATTCAAAGAAATTAATTATTAAAAGCAAGTAAGAGTGTTAAATTCGGCTGTGCCGAATCTTTTATACCCTCCAACATAAAAAAAAATTTAAAAAAAGTGCAGGGCGTTTTATTTTTTTTTTGGGGGGGGTCAGGGGGTCGCTAGTAGTAATTAAGGGGGCAAATTTTCCCTCGAATATGTGTTTAAAAATTCATTCTTATGCTTTTTGCACTAAAGAAATACAAGATTATCATTATTTAAAAAAAAATGTTTTATTCCACGCCCATAAAAGGGGGGGCGGTTCGAAAAAACGACATTTTCTAATTCTCTGGGTCCAAATGCAGGACTTTGAACTTTTTGTATTTGTTAAACCAAAACACAAAAAATCATGTAAAAATATGGTATTTTTCAGAGGTTCCCAGCAAAACTTTGGTAATGGGTGGTGATTATATAACACATTACCAGGTAATGTATATAACTTATTTGTAGCATTAGTTTATGATGTCTTACCAAACATTTGTTCCACAACGTATTATTTGAATGTAAAAAATAATGCATTACTAATAATTTGCTACGTAATGCATGATTATTAGAAAAAATGTATTTCATATTTATTATTTCTACACTCAAAATAATCACTCTGTTAAATTACAGAGATACTCTGCTGAGCCAGCAGAAAATACCATAGATTTCCAACCAGCAAGATTTTTTGTTATTTTACGAAGAAAACTCTGTAAAATGATTTCGATAAAAAAACTGTAGATTTATAGAATTATCTGTAAAATGTCGATGAAAGCGACCACAATTTTACCAGGAAGCATGGATAGTAATAACTTGACACAAAATAAAGTCAAATGCTATAATTTAAACGCGCCCGTTTAAATGTTTCGCACGCGAATATTTAACTTTGTAGAAATTATTTATAAACTCGCTGGATGTTCTCACGGTTTTTTTTAATAAACTTCTCATCTTCAGTTCCACATTTGAGCGGGGTCATTCCAGTAAACACTTTTATAAAATTAAAGGGAAATCGTTTAAGAATGCCTTGACTTTATTGTATATCTTTTAAATGCGCTTGATATGGCTTTTACACAATGGTCCCTATTTGATTCCTGATAAATTTCTCCTTCCTTAATGTGCAAGTTGTTTTGACAATTGGGAAATGCCATCATGTAAATTTGCCCGTTTTAATGCTTCCAAATTGTAAATTAACTTTTTTTTTGTGAAAATTACGAGTTCCTTCAATTTTGCACTACACCTCGTAAAATTTAGCATATTTTATTGCATTTTAAGAAGTTTTTTAAAGAGGGGTTGAAATACTTGGACGTTTTTTAAAGAGATTTTAATTTGAAAACTGTATTACAGAGTAATAGTAAAATTACAGATGAAATTTAGTATTTTGGTTACGAGAAAAAAACAAATTATTTTTCTAAAATCTCTATTTTAACAAAAAAAGCCTTATTTATTATCTTTAAAATAGAGATTACAAAGAAAAAAGTAAAATTACAGATACAATTTTGTTTTTCGGTCACAAGAAAATACAAAGTATTTTCTTTAAATCTGTATTTCGGCAGATAACTGTGTCAAATATCTGTCGAATTGAGATTACAGTCATTTTACAGAGTATTTAACAGAGTAATTATTTTGAGTGTAAACATTAAATCATGGATGACTTATATTTGGTTACATCATGTATTATTTCAAAGTTTGAAATAATGCATTATTTATAATTGGATGTATCCCAATTAGAAATATTGTCTTTAATACAATGTCAGTAATGATTCATCAGGTAGAAGTCAGCAAGTGAACACATTGTACTAAAGACAACTTAAGGACATGTCATAATTTTTGTCGGAGCACCCCAAGTTCTATAAATGTACTGACTTGTCATATAAGTTGTCTTATCAATTTAGAAAAATCATGTCTTTAATGCTGACAATTACATAGCAAATCCGACCAATCACTAAAATTTTTTTTTCCGATGTAAGATCGATGTAATTTTGTTAAATCCTTTAAAACTCTTTTAATTTTTCTTGTAATTAAAAAAATAAAATTGAATTGGTCTTAAACAAGGACCGGAAAACGTTTTATTTTTTTGTTTTCATCAAAATATTTATTTTTGAAGTTCAAAATATTTTCTAATTTGTTCAAAAAAATAAAATAAATATTTTTGTTTTAAAAATAAATATCCATCATGATGAAAATCAAAAAATATCCATTGCGATAAATATCACAAAGGAGGAAAATATTTAAAAATAAAAATTATAAAAATTTTTTTTTTCATCTTTTGTTTATTTTCAAATCAAATATTTTAAATGCAATTTTTATAAAAATTCAAACTCAAAATATATATGGGGCATTCCATGCCAAATCACTCACTTTTAGGCCCGACCCCCTTCGATTAATTTTATTTTTGGATATGTTTTAGTACGTATTAAATGCAACTTGCAGCCAAATTTTCAGCCTTTTATACCAAGGTGGTGTTGAGTAATCAATTTTTCAAAATGGCGATTTTTTCCAAAAAATGAAAAAATTTAAATTTTCAATCAATTTTGACCAGTAAAAAATATAGATATTTTAAAAAAAGTTGGACAACGTTTTGTTGGTATTTAAATGTAGTTTTAGAAAAAAAATGTGAAAAAATTATTCGAAGTAATTATCACTTATTTTTTGACGTTTAAAAATTAAAATCGACTTTTTGAAAAAGTCCGAAACCTTCGATTTTTTTGTAAAAAACTAAAAGAATTCTACTCTAAATTATGCAACTTTTAAGCCATAACTCGAGATGTGATCACAATTCTTTCTATTTTTTTTTTAATTTTTAAAATTGCACCTTTTATGTTTTGGCTCTGATTTATTTTATATGGAGCTCCAAAAAAAAAAAAAATGGTAGATACTGACCCTAACTTACCCTAAATATATTCATTTGGAGGTAAATATACGTCTCACAAAAATTTTGGACGATCGGACATGTGTAAGGCGCTTAGCATGGTCCTTGAAGTTTAAAAAACGGATTACAAGGAAAAATATGATTTTTTTTCTGTTTTCGCAATTTCTTTGGTATTTTAAGTTAAGTTTTAATTCAAGTGATTACAGAATTATGATGTGGAGTAAAATGCCTTTCTAATAAGGTACTAAAAACTAAAATCGGTTGAAAATCAGCCAAGTTATTACAACTTCCCCAGGCATCTAGCGTGTGCCATACAACTTGATTAAAAAATACGAGGCCCTTTTTTTAAATTTATTGAAATTTTCTACTGTAATAACATTTTTTCATTATTCATGTTTCAGTGTAATATTTTTTTGACTTTTCCAAATTTTAAAACAAAAAAAATATTTTTTTTTTTTAAATAGAGATTTCAAAAGGGTGTGGAAAATGCAGGCATTTTTAGCACTAATTTAAAAAATGTTAGCAAAACACAATATGAAAAATACTTGTCATCTAATAACATTTGAACTTGAAGAATAAAAAAATGTTATTACAGTAGAAAATTTCAATGAATTTAAAAAATCGGATTGTATTGATTAATCAAGTTGTCTGCCACACGTTAGATGCCTGGGGAAGTTGTAATAACTTGGCTGATTTTAAACCGATTTCGGTTTTTATGACCTTAATAGAGAGACATTTTACTCTACATTTCAATTCTGTAACCATTTGAATTCAAAATTAACTTAAAATACCAAAAAAATTAAGAAAACAGAAAAAAATGCATATTTTCCCTTGTAATCCGATTATCAAACTTCAAAGCCGATGCGGCACGCCTTACCCATGTCCGATCATCCTAAAATTTTCTGAAACGTATTTTTACACCCAAGTTAATATATCTAGGGGAAGTTACGGTCAATATTTACCAAATTATTTTTTTTTGGAGCACCATATAAAATAAACCAGAGTCAAAAAAAAAAAAGTGCAATTTTCAAAATTTGAATAAAAATAGAACGAATTACGATCACATCTCGAATTATGACTTAAAAGTTGCGTAATTTAGAGTAGAATTTTTTGACATTTTTAAAAAAAAATCGAAGGTTTCGGACTTTTTCAAAAAGTCGATTTTAATTTTTATACGATAAAAAACAAGTGATAGTTACTTCGAATAATTTTTCATATTTTTTTTTCTAAAACTACATTTAACTACCAACAAAATGTTGTCCATCTTTTTTTAATATATCTATATTTTTTACTGGTCAAAATTGATTGAAAATTTAAATTTTTTCATTTTTTGGAAAAAATCGCCATTTTGAAAAATTGATTACTCAACACCACCTTGGTATAAAAGGCTGAAAATTTGCCTGGAAGTTGCATTTAATACGTACTAAAACATATCCAAAAATAAAATTAATCGAAGGGGGTCGGGCCTAAAAGTGAGTGATTTGGCATGGAATGCCCCATATATACCACAACCGTCAATAATGGTTAATAAAACCTCCAATTTTTTGAATTAAGGAAATCTGCAAGCGCAATTGTGAAGACAAGACCTTGAACTTTCCTAGCGCAAAGTTTAAGGCGCAGATCTCTGTATCTGTTATAATTACAGAGGGTAAAAGTTGAAAGATTTTGAAAAATGGCTAGAAAATATCCATAATTTTTTCCTTCTTTTCCTATTTCTTTTCATTTGTCCATATTTTTATATCACTACTGACCCCTTCTATAAAATGCAAAATACTGAAATCTTATTCCATTATTCCAATAATAGAAGCTGCTCAAAATTTAAAAGAAAAAAACGTTTTTCTTCTAAAATACAAATTTTTCGCGAGGCACATTCGCTGCTTTATTTTGAAATATGGCGGACTGTTGGTCAAACTAAGTTTTTGTGACTTTAGGTCACAAAGTCAAAGGCAGTTTAAAATCAATTGCAAAAAATGTATGGCATTTTTGAAAATTGTGCAAAATTTTTAGATCTTGTTCCTTTTTTTTCACCTTCAAATTAAATGCATAAAACTACGTGTCTTAATATGTACTTAGAACCGATTTGTGTTTTTAATTTGGTTTTGGTCATTGTGATCGAAAAGCGCGATGTATTTATATAAACTTATTTTGATCTAGTACATCCAAGGCTTTGCACGAAACCGGTCGAAATTGTTTATAAATGAAAAGCCACTTGATGTGTTATCATAAAATCAGAGACGGATTCAAAAATGTTAATGATTATGGATTTGTTGGACCAAATACAATTTTCTTCTATGTACAATGATGCAAACGTTATGTTTGCCAGTTTCGCAATCACGATAAAACGGCAAACAGATAGTGATAACCGAGGGCGAAACTAAAAGCCAAAAAATATCACAATTGGACAAAGTGGCTAAAAATTTCACGCCCTATTGTACATAAATGTACACATAAATCTTAATTTTTTACAACATATCACTTTTTTTATAAAAATTATTAAGTTATTCTTCAACTATTTTCTGTTTTAATTTTTTTATTAAACTATTTTCATCCGATGAAAAAAATAAAAAAAGATGAAAATAATTTTAAACTTTCCTGATAAATATCACAAAAGATTTTTTCAAATTTTTATTTTGAACAATAAAAATTATTTTCAACTTTGATTAAAATAAAAAACTCCGATTGGATTTTTATTTTTTTATTGAACACAAGTGTTTGTTTTTTTTAAAGAAAAATAAAAAAAGATAGTTTTAAAAGTATTAAAATCGGGTCCCTGGTCTTAAAACAATAAAAAAATAAAAAAAAATCCGCGACCGAGGATTCAACCGAGGCCAAAAATCTACAACACGTAAGCTGTCGAACCTGCTAGACAACTAGGCCAACCACAACTTAAAATTGTTTGTATTAAAACATATTTTGAAATCATAATATTTTCAAATTTGTCAAAAACAAAATAAATTGAATATATCGTCACCTTAATTGTAAAGGGCTCCTGCAATATTTTTTTTGTAAATATTTTTTTGTTTCGTATAAATAATATCAAAAACAACTAAGATACGCTTAAATAACTCTAACAAAATCTTGTTAAATAGGATGAAACCAAATTCCAATTAATATTTAAAAAAATGTTATATTTGAGGTAGAAAAATTCATATTGTAGCATTTTTCAATTCAGGTGGCGAAATATATATAACAGGACAATTCAAATAAAAAATTAATTTAAATTTGTTTTTAAATAAACACATTTATTATCAAAGTTTGGCTGAAGGGGTAAGGTGCTAGACCAGTGAACAGAAGGTTCTGAGTTCGCGGACCAAGTAAGGCAGATCAAAATAGTAAGTTTTAAAAAACTAAATTTAAGAAATGGACAGATAAAAATAGTAAGTAGGGTAAATTAAAAGACGTGATTATAATAAATTTAAAATTTTTGCACGATCTCAGACGTACTATGTACATGTCATAATGTAGTCAGCACTATTGACTACCTGAATACTTGTCGGCGATGAATTTTGACAAAATACTTGAAAAAGTCAGGAGGTGTCATGAGGTTTTTTGTATGGTCAGAGATTTTTCAGTCAGCAGGTACACTGACATTGTCATGAGGAAGTCTTTGAGATGTCTTAACGACATTTCTAATTGGGATAATGTATTACAATAACATAAAAAATAAATATTTTATAAAAAAATGCATAAGTTTAAACCAGTGTTCGAAAAAAAACAGTACGTTATTTAACGTTCCGTTCCAAGAACACATTCACTAAAAAGTTTTTTAGTGGTTGTGAAGGTGTTCGCAAACAGAATTCCGAACGTTATGCCTGCGAGTTGAAGAACAGAAACTTTACGATAACGTACCGAACTAGGTTAGAAACAAAATAAAGTTCTTTTAGTGTTCTGTTTGCGAACTTTTGAGATTTTTTTTTTTTAATTTAAAATGGCTATATCTCGAAAACTAAGCAAGATAGAGCAAAACGGAGCACATTTTTGGTTCTTGGGATCTCCATAGTATCTACACATGGGTGGACCCCATTGGGTCCTTATTTTGAATCTAAAAAAGTTAGCATTCCGGGAAATTTAAAAATGCACATATCTCGCTAAATACTGCCGACACGATGAAAAGTCTAAAAGCATTTTTGTGGATCTTGTCTCGTAGTACATGACCGCTTTTAGACTTTATGTCGTGTCGGCAGTATTTAGCGAGATATTTGCATTTTTAAATTTCCCGGAATGCTAACTTTTTTAGATTCAAAATAAGGACCCAATGGGGTCCACCCATGTGTAGAGGCCTAGCGATACTATGAAGATCCCAAGAACCAAAAATGTGCTCCGTTTTGCTCTATCTTGCTTAGTTTTCTAGATATCGCCATTTTAAATTTAAGAAATGTCTCAAAAGTTCGCAAACAGAACACTAAAAGAACTTTATTTTGTTTCTAACCTAGTTCGGTACGTTATCGTAAAGTTTCTGTTCTTCAACTCACAGGCATAACGTTCGGAATTCTGTTTGCGAACACTTTCACAACCACTAAAAAACTTTTTAGTGAATGTGTTCTTGGAACGGTACGTTTCGATAACGTACGGTCGCTCCATAGTTCTGTACAGAACACTTACGTACCGTACGTTAGAGTTTTTTTTCAAACTCTGGTTTAAACTAGAGATGGGCACACGACTGGAATTTTTTAAAGACTCACACTCACTCAGGAGTATATTTTATCTCGCTTACAATCACGTGAGTAAATTTAATACAAAATTACGTTTTCACTACTCGTAACACCTTATGTATTATCTTCTGGTATGCTATATTATTTCATTTCTCGTAACCTATAAAATATCATATAGTTTACACCTTATTCGTATTCTTCGTTATAAATTTATGACTTATTTTATACCTTACTGGTATTCTTTGTGATAATGTGGATGCATTACTTTGAGTCTCATCGCCTGTTAAAATCATCAATGCTGCAATGTATAAAATAAGAGATCTTATATCTTATTTTATACCTTATTTGGTAATCTAAGTTTTGCTGGGTTGGTTTAGTTCTTCAAGGGGGAACTTTTTTCCCCCTGGTCCGATTTTGCTCATTTACGAACTTAACCTGCCTATGAACATAAGACATATTCGTGCCAAATGTCGGGAATCTAACTTCTTTATTTTGGACTGCATCGTGTCAACTACAGACGGACGGACAGACGGACAGAAGGACAGACGGACGGACATCGCTAGAATGTCTTAAGCCATAATTAGTTTAGAAGTGTAGTAGTGAAGTAGTGAGGTAGAGCCTTATGTGATTTTCAATAAGAAAAAAGAGTGTATATAATTTTAAAATTTGTGTGCTCTTCATACGCATTGAATTTTTCCATAAGACTAAAAAGTAGAGAGACGTAAACAAAATCTGCAGAGAATAGAATTTCTCTACCTCGCTCTACTTTTTATGCTTATGTCAAAATTCAATGTGTATGAAGAACACACAAATTTAAAAAATTTCTACACTCTTTTTTCTTATTGAAAATCACATAAGGCTCTACCTCACTACTTCACTACCACACTTCCAAACTAACTATAGCTTTAGAATCGATCACTGATCATAAATATAAATACTTTTTGGGGTCCTGACCGATATTTTGATGTGTTACACACGGAATGACAAAGTGAGTATACCCCCATACTGTATTTGGAGGGTATAAAAATGTTGATAAAAAAAATATTGATTAAAAAATGTACACAGAAAAAAATATGGAGGAAACAAATTTGAGTAATCACTTGTTTAAATTTCAAAACAAAAATTGAGAAATTTTTTAATTGACGCAATTAAAAATTTACTCAAAAATTTTAAAAACAATTTAAGTAAATAATTTAATAAAAATTTAATAGTTTTTTTTTAATTTTTTTAAACTCTCATAGTTTTTTGAATTCTCGTTTAGTTTATAGTTTTTTGTGTATGTATATGAAAGTTTGTAATCGTCTTTACAAAATTTTCCTATGTTTTCCTATGGAGTATACTCCAAAAGCCTGTGCAAAAAAAGTAGTGTAATTAAAAGATCTTTGAATCCCAATAGAGGTGAGGTATCTGCAACAGACGAAAAGTTCAAGGGATTGCTCATAAGAATCACCAAAATTGAAGTTTCGGATTAGTAATCTTTGAAACAATTTTTCGTGAGTTTTTAGTGAAAATAATAAGTGAAAAAATGCAATAAAAAAAGAATTTCATATTCCAAGAAATTCTCTAAAATAAAAAAATATCTAAGAAACTTGGAATTTTTCCATGGTTTCCATGTCTGAGAATCTGAGACTTTTTCTGTAGAAAAAATGTCTCAGAATCTGATACCTTTTCTATAGGGAAAATTACTCAAAATCCGAGACCTTTTCGATGGAATAGTGTCTCAGAATTTAAGACTTTTTCTATAGGAAAAATGTTTTAGAATCTGAGATTTTTACTTTAAGAAAATTGTCTCAAAATCTCAGAATCTAAGACTTTTTCTATAGGAAAAATGTCTTAGAATCTGTGACTTTTTCTATATGAAAAATGTCTCAAGAACTGAGACGTTTTCTATAGAAAAAATGTCGCAGAATCTGAGACTTTTTCTATAAGAATTTAAACATTTTTTTATAGGAAATATGTTTAGATTCTGATACTTTTGCTATAGAAATAATATCTCAAAACTGAGACTTTTTCTATAGGAAAAAAAATATAGGACTGAGAATTTTTCTATAGGAAAAATGTCAGAAAAATTTTCAGATTCAAGTCCATATATTTTATAAAAAAATCCCGCTGAAATTCAGAAAAATATTTGTAAGAGAAAAAGTCACAGATTCAAATATATTTTTTTCTTATAGAAAAAGTCTTAGATTCTTAGATATTTTCCAGTAGAAAAAGGTCTCAGATCCTGAGACATGTTTTCTATAGAAAAAGTCTTAGATTCTGAAACATCTTTCCTATAGAAAAAGTCTCAGATTATGACAAATCGAATGCCAGCTACCTAAAAAAAACGTTTAAGACAAAAAATAAATGTGAGATTACCTTATCCCCATGGACATAATTCTAGTCCTCATAATAGAAATGAAGGTCCTCATAATATAAATGAAGGTCCTCATAATAGAAATGAAGGTCCTCATAATAGAAATGAAGGTCCTCATAATAGAAATGAAGGTTTTCGATAAATTACGAATATAAACAGACATTTTTAAATACATTCGCTTATAGTAGTGCATCTAGTATGCACTACCGCGAAGCAGACAGAAAAAACTATAAATTATCAAACACCAAAACGAAAATTTGAATGACAAAATAAAAAAAATATATTTTTAATTCAATATTCTGTTTTTTGTGAACGGATGTGTACGCATGTGCAAAAGAGACAACCAAAGTTTCGACTACACACTATTTAGAAATTAAAACTGTAGTATTATTTGTGTGCTTACGAGGAACACTTCCTTCATACAAACCTTTCAGGCATAAAGAATTTAGTGATGGAGCAACGATTTCTGAGCATCCAATATGCTTACAAAAATGCACCTAGTAAGCTTCTAAGGTATGATTGCATTACAATTTTATTGCGCTGAAATAAGCGCTCGGAAGAAATGCGCTTATTTCAGTGGGACATTGCGACCAAATATCATGCCATACGTAAGCAGGTTTGTAAGGGAATGCCAACTCAACATTCCCTTACAAATCTGCTCACGGCGAAGCAGTAGTTTTTGGTGGGTTAGGTTGTAAGTGGCTGCTGACGTTTTACGTCAACACACGTAGACTCTGAGGTCCATTTTGGTGGGTTATTACCGAACAAGTTTCAGCCATAGTCTCAACAGGGAATTAACATAATTTTTCATTTTATCCACTCTAGTGATAGAGGGTATATATAAGTTTGTCATTCCGTTTGTAACACATCGAAATATTGGTCTAGGACCCCATAAAGTGTATATATTCATGATCGTCGATCGATTTTAAGTCGATCTAGCGATGTTCGTCCGTCCGTCCGTCTTCCTGTCTGTCTGCCTGTCTGTCCGTCCGTAGAAAACACGCTAACTTTTGAAAGACTTTACAAAGGTTACTATATTGCAATCCAGCCAAATCAGTCCAGTGGTTCGAAAGTTATGAGCAAAATAGTAAATTTAGGCAAGGGTTTTTCGTGAATTTACGAGAGAAAAAGCACGATAACTTTCAAAAGACAATAATGAGACTCCCTAAACGCAACACGTATCTTTTCCGTTCCCCAGGTCTGTTTGGCCAAAACTAAAATAAACAAAATTATTAAAAAAAGCGAATGCACTATTGTATTAAGTATGACTTGCTGCACCTTGTCTGTAATTTTTGTAAAAATCGGTACACCCATTCTCTTGGAATGATCCATCAAAGATAAAATATGTATGCTTAAATCTCCATATACCGTAATCAAAAAAGCTAGCAAATTTATACATTATTAAGATGGGACCTTGTTTTTTTTTTTTTGGATTAATTTATTTGACAAAGGGAAGTACAACATGTAAATGGGTATGATCAGCTCTTTTTCCCTATTTTTTTTTTATGATTTTTGATATTTTTATATAAATTTTGAAAAATTGTTCCATTTGATATAGTTGTTCCAAAATGTTCCGCGACATAATCCAAAAGTTAGGATGCCAAAATGTTCGTTGCAAAGACTAACAAGACATCCGACTCATTTTGTTTTGCTGTCAGAAGACCTAACTCTTTGTATGTATTGGAGTTAGGACCTCTTTAGTATGTGTGTACCTAACTTTATTCACCACCGACCAAAAATATATTCACCATACACAGAGTTACTTTTTGTTATCAATATTTTTTTGGTTTTGGAATTTTTTCGTAACAAAAAGTGAAAAAACATAATTAAACATTAAACACAACTATTAAAATTAAAATGAATGCATATTTGCAATTAAAATTAAAGAAAAGACAAATATAATTATAAAAATTATAGTATTGCGTATCAACTCTGAATTCGTTTTTGAAATTTACCACCCTATTTCACCACTAATAATGACAATGTCAATATTATATTTTTGTTTATTTTTATTAAATATTTTTTATCATTGGAAAAAAACCAAAAAATAAAATTTAATTAAACAACTTAATTAAGAAAAAGTTTAAGATTTTAATAAATTTTATTATAAAAAAAACCCACTGATATTTTTCCTATATAAAGTTTTTCTTCCACATTTTGCCCATCGATAAAGGCGGAGATTCTGAGTATTCCTTTTCATTAGGAAAAGTTTTGGTTTCTATAAAATTGTTCCTGTACAAAAAGTCTCATATTCGTTTATTTTTTTGAAGAAAGTTTTCCATCAAAGGACTAAATTGAAAGTGTTCTTTATAAAGAAAGTCCTTCGAATGTTGGGTTATTCAATAGAAAAACGTCCTTTCAATCTGAAGCAGTTTCAATAGGAAGACTTTTTTTTTCTAGAAATATTTCTGAAACATTATTTTATAAAAAAGGTTTCACATTCTGAGACATTTTTCTGATAGAAAAAGTCTCAGATTCTGAGATATTTTTCTGATAGAAAAAGTTTCAGATTCTAAGACATTTTTCTTATAGAAAAAGTCTGAGATTCTGAGACATTTTTCTTAAAGAAAAAGTCTTAGATTCTGAGACATTTTTCTTATAGAAAATGTCAGATTCTGAGACATTTTTCTAATAGAAAAAGTCTCAGAGATTATTCTTATGAAATCTCGAAAGATATATCTATGAAATCTAATGACTTCAAATTTTAAAACTTCTTTAAAGTTTGTTTCTAAAGAATAAAAAACTCAGTTTAATAGTTTATAAAAAACGAATGGGTATTTTTATTGCAATATTTGGGATTTTTTCTATATAACTATAAATACATATATTCAGAATCTAATGTTTTTTTTCTATTTAAAAAAACATTTTTCCTATAGAAAAAGGCTACCAATACCAACTTCAATGACCGTTACGATGAAATCTGCAAAATTGGCCATTAAAGGTATCGAATTTCTATTAAAGGTATCTCAGATTCTGCGTCACTTTTTTATAGAAAAAGTCTCAGATTTTGAGACATTTTTTCTACAGAAAAAGTCTCACAATCAGATTCTGAGAATTTTTTCCTGTAGAGAAAGTCTCAGATTCTGAGACATTTTTCTATAGAAAAAGTCTCAGATTCTGAGACATTTTTCCTATAGAAAAAGTCTCAGATTCTGAGACATTTTTCCTATAGAACATTTTTAATATAGATAAATCTCAGAATCTGAGACATTTTTCCTTTAGAAAATGTCCCAGATTCTGCCACATTTTTCCCAAAGAAAAAGTCTCGGACTCTAAGACGTTTTTCCTATAGACAAAGTCTCAGATTCTGAAACATTTTTCTTATAGAAAAACTCTCAGATTCTAAGACATTTTTCCTGTAAAAAAAGTCTCAGATTCTGAGACATTTCTCCTACAGAAAAAGTCTCAGATTCCGAGACATTTTTCCTATAGAAAAAGTATCACATTCTGAGACATTTTTCCTATAGAAAAAGTATCACATTCTGAGACATTTTTCCTATAGAAAAAGTCTCACATTCTGAGACAATTTTCCTATAGAAAAAGTCTCACATTCTGAGACATTTTTCCTATAGAAAATATCACATTCTGAGACATTTTTCCTATAAAAAAAGTATCTGATTCTGAGACATTTTCCCTATAGAAAAAGTCTCAGATTCTGAGACATTTTCCCTGTAGAAAAAGTCTCAAATTGTGAGACATTTTCCCTATAGAAATAGTCTTAGATTCTGAGACATTTTTCCTATAGAAAAAGTCTCAGATTCTGAGCCATTTTTCCTATAGAAAATGTTACAGATTCTGAGACATTTTTCCTATAGAAAAAGTCTCAGATTCTGAGTCTCAGATTCTGAGACATTTTTCTTATAAAAAAGTCTCAGATTCTGAGAGATTTTTCTTATAAAAAAAGTATCAGATTCTGAGACATTTTCCCTATAGAAAAAGTCTCAGATTCTGAGACATTTTTCCTATAGAAAAAGTCTCAGATTCTGAGACATTTTGCCTATAGAAAATGTCCCAGATTCTGACACATTTTTCCTATACAAAAAGTCTCAAATTCTGAGACATTTTTCCTATAGAAAATATCCCAGATTCTGACACATTTTTCCTATAGAAAAAGTCTCAGATTCTGAGACATTTTTCCTATAGAAAAAGTCTCAGATTGAGACATTTTCCCTATAGAAAAAGTCTCAGATTGTGAGACATTTTCCCTATAGAAAAAGTCTCAGATTCTGAGACATTTTTCCTATAGAAAAAGTTTCAGATTCTGAGACATTTTTCCTATATAAAGTCTCAGATTCTGAGACATTTTTCCTATAGAAAAAGTCTCAGATTCTGAGACATTTTTCCTATAGAAAGTCTCAGATTCTGAGACATTTTTCCTAAAGAAAATGTCTCAGATCTCGGGGAATTTTCCTAAAGAAAATGTCACAGATCCTGAGACATTGTTCCTATAGAATGTCTTATTTTCTTGTAGAAAGTCTCAGATTGCAAGACATTTTTCGTATAAAAAACATTTTCTACAGAGCCTTTTTCATACTTTTCCCGAAAAGCGGGTACAACCAAACGCGTTTGCAAAAACTGATGCGACCACAGGAAACGCGTTTCCTTGCCATAAAGTTTGCATTGGGTGTGGAAAACCAGAAATCCACAGAAAACTACATAGGCAACTGGAAGATACAAGAGAAACACCGATAAATATTACAATCTACACCACAACAAACTAAAAAATTAAGTAATAACTACCTTTAGCAACATAATTTAACATGAACAATATTCATTGCAAATGTATTTTCATCCCCTCTTTATAACAGAAATCTGTAAAAAAACAAATGGGAGTTTGTACGATTTTGACCTTAAATAATACAATTTATTAATTTAAAACCAAAATGTATATTAGATTTTCATTTACTTACCAAGTTTCTTTTGCAAAAAAACAAAAATCATCCAGAAATTCGATATTTTATTAAAAAAATTAATAAAAAATTTTTTTGTTTATATTTTGATTACAAATGTCATATTTTTTTTATTTCACCACGCTTTCACAAGTGTGTTGAATACACAGTACCTGTATGTGTGAATTAATTTATTGAGGTTATGTAGAGTCGGAGGTCTTGTTAGTCTTTGGTTCGTTGGTTTACTAGCTTTCAGACTGACCTGCCCGCTTTTGCCCGTTTTTTCATCTGCGTATATAATATCAATAGAAAGGGAGATGAACAAGTCTAAAGTTGTTAAAATGAGCCTTTTTTATTGAATTAAATTAATTTTATGAATTAACAATTTTCAAGTTTTTCCTAAAGTACATACATAGTGTTTTTTTTATATTAATACGGGATAAAATGAAACCCGGTTACCCAAAAACCCGAATACAAAAAAAAACCGGTTACGAGAAAAATCCGGTTACACGAAAAATATTTTTTTTATCGTATTAAAATTTGTTTTTAATACATTGAAAAAAAAAATAATTACCCGGTTAGGCGGTCCTGACAGCTTTTTGAAAGAGTGTGGAACTTTTGATAACGATGAGTTAAAAAAAGTGTTTTTTTAAACGGGTTTTCAAAAAAAATATTCTTTTTCTAATTTTTTTCTAAATTTTATTTCCATTACATTTTTTAAAAAGGGCACAAGCTGGGAACTATTATGGAAAGTGTGGATAGGAAGAATAATTCTGGCCCAGAGAGTTTTTTGAAAGGGCGTGGAACTTTTGATAACGATGAGTTTAAAAAAGGGGTTTAAATAAAAAAATATTTTATTTTTTCAAATTTTTAATATTTCAATAACATTTGCCTAAACGGGCACAAGCGGCCAACATTTTTAGATAGAAGGGATAAAATGGAAAATTTTGGCCCAGACAGTTTTTTGAAAGGGAGTGGAACTTTTGATAACGATGGGCTTAAAAACGGGGTTTACAAAAAAAAAATCAGATTTTTATAAACTCTTATTTCAATTAAATTTTTGAAATCGGGCACAAGCGGGAAATTTTTTTGGAAAGTGCAAATAAAAAGGATAATTCTGGCCCAAACAGTTTTTTGAAAGGGCGTGGAACTTTTGTTCACAATGAGTTTTAAAAAAAGGGGGTTTTCACAAACATTTTTTTATTTTTTTTTAATTTTTGGTATTTTAATCCCATTTGTGTAAACGGGCACAAGCGGGTAAGTTTTTTGTAAGGTGGGGTTAAAAAGGCTAATTCTGGCCCAGACAGTTTTTTGAAAGAGCGTGGAACTTTTGATGAGTTTAAAAAGGGGGGTTTCAGAAAAAAAAACTAATTTTTTTCAATTTTTTATTAGCCCTTATTAGAAGTAATTTTTTATACCCTCCAACTACAGTATGGGGGTATACTCACTTTGTCATTCCGTATGTAACGCATCGAAATATCGGTCGGGGACCCCATAAAGTATATATATTATTGATCAGTGATCGATTCTAAGACATTCTAGCGATGTCCGTCCGTCCGTCCGTCTGTCTGTCCGTCCGTCTGTAGTTAACACGATGCAGTCCAAAATAAAAGAGCTAGATCCCTCAAGTTTGGCATAAATATGTCTTATGATCCTAGGCAGGTTAAGTTCGGAAATGGGCCAAATCGGACTAGGGGGAAAAAAGTTCCCCCTTGAAGAACTAAACCAACCTCTTAAAAATGCTATTTTTTTTTGCGTTTTTTTGTATTTTTGTGAACCAAATGAGACATTTTTATGTTCGTAGACGTTTAAGGTCCTGCGCTTGAACCCAGGAGACTAAAAAATATCGCTTTTTTTTGCCCCGCCCCTCTTTTAAGGGCGTGGATAAAAAAATAATTTAAATAATTATAAAACTATAGTACTTAAGTGCACAAAGCAGACAAAAATGAGCTTGTAAACATATACCGTGAGGGCCAAGGAGTCACCCCAGCTAACCGACCCCTCCCCCAACCTTGCCCCCCCCCCCTTAAAACAACGCCCCTGTCAAATTTTTTTTTTTTTTATTTTTTTACATGTTGGAGGGTATAATAGATTCGGCACAGCCGAATTTAACACTCTCACTTGTTTTTTTTGAAAACGGGCACAGACGAGTAACTTTTTGGAAAGTGCTGATAAAAAGGGTAATTCTGGCCTAGACAGTTTTTTGAATGGGCATGGAACTTTTGATGACGATAACTTTAAAAAGGGGGTTTTTAAAAAAAGACAAATTTTTTCCAATTTTTTATAAACTTGTTTCAATTTAATTTTTGAAAACGGGCACAAGCGGAAAAGTTTTTTGGAAAGTGGGGATAAAAAGGATAATTCTGGCTCAGACATTTTTTTGAAAGAGCGTGGAACTTTTGATGAGTTTAAAAAGGGAGTTTTCAGAAAAAAAAAATTCCAATTTTTTATTAGCCCTTATTAGAAGTAAATTTTTGAAAACGGGCAAAGGCGGGCAACTTTTTTGGAAAGTGCTGATAAAAAGGGTAATTCTGGCCCAGACAGTTTTCTGAAAGGGCGTGGAACTTTTTATGACGATGAGTTTATAAAGAGGGTTTTCAAAAAAAATGTTTTTTCAATTTTTTATAAGCTCATTTTTCAATTCAATTGTTGAAAACGGGCACAAGCAGGTAACTTTTTTGGAAAGTGCTGATACAAAGGATAATTCTGGTCCAGACAGTTTTTTGAAAGGCCGTGGAACTTTCCATAACGATGAGTTCTTAAAAGGCGGTTTTCAAAAATGAAATAATTTGTTTCCTTTTTTTATAAATTTTATTTAAATTCCATTTTTGAAAACGGGCACAAGCGGGCAACTTTTTTGGAAAGTGTGGATAGAAAGGATAATTCTGGCCCAGACAGTTTTTTAAAAGGGCGTGGAACTTTTGATAACGATGAGTATAAAAAGGGGGTTTTCAAAACAAAAACAATTTTTTTTTTCAATTTTTTATAAACTTTTTTTCAATTATATATCGGAAAAAGGTATATTCACGTGATTTAAATGAAAATCATTCACGCTCCCGCGTGAATCACGTTATTTTTAAACTTTTTTTCAATTCAATTTTTAAAAACTTTTATATCACGTGATTTAAGTGAAAATCACTCACTCTCACGCGTGAATCACGTTGTTTTTTGAGTCACGCAAATCACGGGACCAGAGACCATCTCCAATTCAAAAACATAAACAAAAGACAAGTTTCTCTTCATTTGTTTCATCTATAACATCTGTAAATTTTATTAAAAATTAAGTGTCCAACCTGAAACAGTTTCCTTGTAGGTCCGATTCCAAAAAGTTTCAAGTCACTTATTTATTACCCTAATATAGGCCTTTATTCTGAATTTCAACAAAATCGATTAACATTTAAGACCTGTAGAGACTTTTGGCCAAAAAACCTACCATCTCGGCCCAGTGTGCAGTGGTTCAAAAGTTATAAGCAAATCCCTGAATTTTAGATTGATTTCATCTTAAATGCCACGTGTTAAACAAGTTTTAAAAGCATTGGTGGTAACTTAACAATGCTTTTCAAACTTGTTAGTTTTAAAGCAATTCTTTTTAAACTTGTTTAGTTTTAAAAGCATTGGTAATTTAAAAATTACACTCGAAAAAAAATTTTACATTAAAAAAAAACTTTCCCTGAAAAAAAATTTTACACTCAAAAAAAAATTTAGTTTTTTTTACAAAAATTACAATATTATGTGCATTCACTTAGAAATATTTTTACAGTAAAAAAACATTACACTCAAAAAAAATTTACACTCAAAAAAAATTAGTAATTTTTCTTTTTTTTTTAAATGACAAAAAAAGAGTTTCTTACTCAAAATAAAATATTTCTAATCAAAATTGTTAATTTTTTTTACGTTAAAAATGTACTACCCTTTAAAAAGGCATTGTGGAGGGTATTCATAGATTCGGCAAAGTCGAATTTAACTTTTTTTACTTGTTTTTTAATTTCAATTTGGGGTCAATTTCATTATTCAAAAAAATTAAAATTATTTCATATAAAAATTTTACCCTTTTTTCATTTTTGTTTTAGGGTCATTTTGCACTGGGGCCATTTTTCATGGTGCCATTGCTTAAATCGAATCAATTTTTTTTAATCAAAATCATAATTTTAAGTTTGATAAATATGACTAAAAAAATGTAAAATATGTTTTAAATTTGAAATTTATATATTTTAGACATTCATTATGAATTTGTCAACACACTTAAGTGAAATGTTTTCTTCTTTTTTTTATACACCCACAAAAAAGTCTATTCAAACTTGTATCTATATAAAATAAAAACCACCAGTAAATCAGTCAACATACTTAAGTTAATAAATTTTTAGTTTTTATGATTTTTTAATATTTAAAATTAGTAGAATTCTAGGAAAAAAAATAAAAATCTCTAAAATATGAGTAATCAAAGAAAATATGTACTCGCATAAATCATAGGCCCATACAGATGAAGACAATTTTCAAACAAATGTCAAAATTAATGACATGTGTAATTTAATTTAAAGCCCTTTAATGTGACATTAGATGACTCAATGTTTGTTATAAACAAATATTTTGTTATTTGTAGTTGGTAAAATAAATAATTAAACAAAATGTTTAAATTTTGTAAAGCCACTTGTTGTTGAAAATTATGGTGATTGACATTTCACAAATCGCAGATTTTTCTATTTTGTATTTTAGGTGTGAATTATAAACATTTGGGGGGATTTGTACTCAAAATTATTTTTCCAACAGTTTTTGGTTAGCCCGTAGTGTGTTTAATATACATTTCAATTTGGCCTTTAGCCAAAATAATTAAATAAAAATTAGTATTTAGGAAATGAAAAAAAAAAAAATACGTTGAAATTAACCAAAAGAAAGATAAATGAAATGATCTATAGACTTTGACAAGTTATAACAAAACAAAATTTGCATAATGCCAAAATATTGTTGTTGACATGTTTGTTGACAATCCGTGCTAAAATTGTGACATTTAGCAAATTATTTAATAAAGATTAAAATTAATGAAAAAAAAATATTAACGCGATGAATTTTTAAATTTGTTAAATAGCCCAGTAAAATAAGGTGAAAAATTGCAATCTGTGGAATATAAGATGGATCTCTGAAAAATTGCTTTGTACAAAGGGAATTCGACCGATTCATAGATTTGATGGATCGATTCAAATCCCGTGATATAATAGAAAAAAAATGTTGAAAAAAAAAAAATATTGATGAAAAAAAAATATTGATAAAAAAAATAAAATCGATGAAAAAAAAATTTTTATGAAATAAAATTTTTTGAAAAAAATATGTAAAAAATGTTGATAACAAAAAAATTATGAAAAAAATTGATGAACTGCAATTCTTATTTTCTTTTTTTTTAGTCAGTAGCTTATATAGTCAAATTTTTGATGAAAAAAATTTCTATTGATGAAAAATGTTGATAACAAAAAAATTATGAAAAAAATTGATGAACTGCAATTCTTATTTTCTTTTTTTTAGTCAGTAGCTTATATAGTCAAATTTTTGATGAAAAAAAAAAATTATGAAAAAAAATTTACGTTACGTTTTATTCACCACCTAACTGGTGAACAGTTTTTTAACATGATAATGCTTTTAGCAAGGTTGGTTACCGAAACGAATAACGGTAAGGGTAATGGTAATGGTATCTAATTTTTATTTATTTCGGTATAGGTAACGGTAAGTGTTCAAAAATGAACATGTGTTTTAATCTAAAATATTTCATAAACATTTTATTTATCCTATTTATGGATTTTCTTAGTGATAAGGATTTTCCTATCATTAAAGACAAGATGTGCTATTTTAGAACAGCCATTAAACTCATGTTTAATGACTGTTTTTCCCAAGCAATAAAATCTGTGTGTGTGATAAGTTTGTGTTATCACATGTTCCATGCAGGGGTTGCTTGTGCGCAGAGGTAGAATCACTAGTTCTAGGTTAGTTTTAAGATTATTGTAGTTAGTTCTTAAGGTTTTAATTTTAACAAGTAGAAAAGTTAAATTCGACTTTGCCGAATCTTTGAATACCCTCCACAATGCATTTTTTAAAGGGTAGTACATTTTTTAACGTGAAAAAGTTTTGATTAGAAATATTTTATTTTGAGTAAAAATTTTTTTTGTCATTTTTTAAAAAAAAAAGAAAAATTACAATTTTTTTTTTTTTTGAGTGTAAAATTTTTTTCGAGTGTAACGTATTTTTTATTTTGAGTAAAAATTTTTTTTTGTTATTTAAAAAAAAAAAGAAAAATGACAATTTTTTTTTTTTGAGTGTAAAATTTTTTTCGAGTGTAATGTTTTTTGTACTGTAAAAATATTTCTGAGTGAATACACGTACGTATGTACACAAAATATTGTCATTTTTGTAAAAAAAAAAACTAATTTTTTTTTGTGTAAATTTTTTTTGAGTGTAAAATTTTTTTTGAGTGTAAAATTTTTTCCGAGTGTAATTTCTAAGTTACCAATGCTTTTAAAACTAAACAAGTTTAAAAAGCATTGCTTTAAAATTAAACAAGTTTGAAAAGCATTGTTTAGTTACCACCAATGCTTTTAAAACTTGTTAAAACACGTGGCATTTTAGATGCAATTAATCTGAAATTGAGGGTTTTGCTTATAACTTTTGAACCACTGGACCGATTGAGCTGAAATTTAATACCAAATAGACTCGGGGAACGGCAAAGATACATGCCAAGCTTCAGTAGTCTTATTATTGTCTTTCGAAAGTTATCGTGTTTTTCATCTCGTAAATTCGCGAAACACCCTTGCCGAAATTTACTCTTTTGCTCATAACTTTTGAACCACAGGACCGATTTGGCTGGATTGCAATACCAACCTGACCAGGTAAATGACAAACATATATGCCAAACTTCAGTAGCCTCTGTAAAGTCTTTCAAAAGTTAGCGTGTTTTCTACGGACGGACAGACAGACAGACAGACAGACAGACGGACGGACGGACGGACGGACGGACGGACATCGCTAGATCGACTTAAAATCGATCGAGGATCATAAATATATATACTTTATGGGGTCCTAGACCAATATTTCGATGTGTTACAAACGGAATGACAAACTTATATATACCCTCTATCACTAGAGTGGAGGGTATAATAAACAATTTAGTATCTCAAAAATACTCAAACGAGCATCATACAAATGCTCTTCTTCTAGAAACGTCTTTTTATTTATTTAGAAATACGTTTTTAGACAGTAAGGGTTTTCAAATCGTTTCGGTAACGGTATGTACCGGTACCAAAAGAACCATACCGGTACGTACCGGTTTATTAATTAAGTTAAAAATTTGAAAAAAAAAACATAAAACTGAAAGCTAAAAATATTTCGTATACTCAAAAAACAGTATATATTTGATTTGGACAATATTATTGTCATTAATTTTATGATAATTTGCAAATTATAAATTTAAAATATGTTAGAAATTTTATTTTATTTTTTTTTTGTTCTTTAAAAATACATAAAAAAGGTAAAATTTGGGATACCGGCACAATACCGGTATCTTCTTATAATTATAACGGTAAGGGTATGGGTATTTCAAAAATATTTTTAACCGGTATCGGTAACGGTATTCAATTTGAAAGGGCTTTGAATCGGAAACGGTATTAAAAGGGTAACGGTAACCAACCATGGTTTTTAGGCTGGTGTCTAATTTTAAAAATGACGCAGGACGCCACCTCAAGTTGACTATATAGGCTACCGACTAACAAAAAAGAAAATAAGAATTACTCTTTTTATTCCTTAAAACCAAAAAGGTTTGTAACTTCGATTTGTAACTTGGATAATAATTCACCTGTTGTTGAATAAACCCGTTTTCCACCAGCTGGTGCATAAAAAGTAACATAATGATTTTTTAACCAAAAAATTTTGTTTTCATCAAATTTTTTATTTTTTTTTTTCGTTAATTTTTTTTTTTCATTAATTTTTTTAATTAATTTTTTTTAATAAATTTTTTTTCATCATTTTTTCATAAATCTTTTTTTGTCTCATCAATTTTTTTGCATCAAAAAATTTTTTTTTCATAAATTTTTATACCCTACACCACTCTGTGGTACAGGGTAAAATGAGTTTGTGCTGGTGTTTGTAACTACCCGAAACATTGGTCCAAGCCCTACCTTCAAGCATACCGATCGACTCAGAATTACTTTTTGAGTCCATTGAGTTCCATTCCATCCGTCCGTCTGTCCATCTATCGGTTTAAGCACGATACAGGTCCCAATTTTCAATCAATTGACTTGAAATTTGAAACTTAAGCGTCTTTTGGCCGAAGCCCATTGAAATTGAAGAAAATCGGTCAATGTTAAGACCTAGCCCCCATACAAACGCCCCCTTTGGATTCGGCTTATATTGTAATAGATATCGCCTTGAAATTTATCAGGTATTCAAATTTTGTATGCACGAATTATCATTCCAAATTTCAAAGGAATCGGGTCAGTCCTTCTGGTAGTCCCATTACAAACCAACCTCCCAATATTCACATAATTCCCTCAAAACTCATAAAAATGGAAATATTTGATAAAAATTTTATTTTTAGGTGTTAAACGTGTACTTTAGTAACCTAATCAAATCGGAATATAATTGGACCATTTTTGGACTTGGTACCCCATATACAAATTTTGACCGATATTCAGTTAAATCTGTCTATTGACAAAAACATAAACCAATTCCACAAAATTTTGATCTGTGTGTGTTTTCTACACTAAATAAAGATCTAACAAAAGACAGATCCAATCGGTCCATGTGGGACCCATTTTCCGGAAAACACTGGTGTAGGGTATCATATGGTCGGTCTTGACCGACTATAAATTTCTTACTTGTTTTTGTTTTCATTAAATTTTTTTTTATAAATTTTTTTGTTTTCATCAAAAAAAATTTTTTTTCGATTTTTTTCATTAAATTTTTTTTCAGCAAAAATTTTGTTTCCTATAAATTTTTTTTTATGAAACAAAAAAAATCTTTTTATTACAAAAACTACTTTTTCATCACGTCTATACTTTTGACATAAAAATGTTCCATTTGTTTAACAGATGTACAAAAAACAAGTGGGAGTGTTAAATTCTTGAAACAATTGAAGGTCTTAGGGCCTCAACCAAACCAAGACAGTTTGAAAGTACTTGTGTGTAGTAGTAAAACCCCCAATGGGTTTTGACCTGTAACGTCTCAAAAAAAAAATTATTAAACGCGAATATCTCGCAAACGATTTTATACGAAATCAAGTCCTATTTTTGGAAGAATCTGTAACAGTGGACCACCAAAATTGCAAACTTGTTGGTTTTTTGACTTTTTAACTGCGAATATTTTGAAAACGGTGCGTGCTAGAAAAAATTTAATGGCAGATTTGGAATCAGTTGTCAAACAGTGTAATTAGCACACTCAAAAAAATACGATAGTAGATTTACTAATTTTTTTTTGCTAACGCTAGTTAGCTAACTTTTAGCAAATTTTAAGTTGAGATTAGCATGTTAGCAAAAAATTCTTGTAAACTTCATTTAGCACATTAGCAATTTTAAACAAACTTTGAACTAATTTCTTTTGCTAAATTTGAAATTGAGTTGACTACATTTTTACAAGATTTTTTGCTAATATTAGCAAAATAAATGGTAAATTTTTTTTTATTTTCAGAAAACTTAAAATGGCGCTATCTCGGAAACTTAGCCAGATAGAGCAAAATGGAGGCCATTTTTGGTTCTTAGAATCTCCATAATATCGCCGGTCCTCTTCACATGTGTGGACCAAAATGGGCCCTAAATTTGGATCCAAAAAAGTTAGCATTCCCAAAAATTTTAAAATGCTCATATACTAAGTTCAAAAAAAAAAATATTTAGTTAACTAATTATTGGCAAAACATTTTTGCTAACTTTAGCAAAAAAATTGTGGGTTCAAAATCAGCAAATTTTCTTGTAGGTTTACAAGCTTTTTTTTGCTAACATTACAGTTTTTTTTTTTTTGAGTGTACCTTGCTTAGTTTTTGAGATACGGTAATAAAGGGTCTTATAGGGTTTTGAGAATCTTAAAAACTGGATAACTCAAAAACTATTAATCGGAGGGCTTTCGGGTATTTTCCAGAAGTTCTACAAGTCAAGAGCTACAAAAATGCTGTTGGACCTTTTCTCGTGTTGGCAGCATTTACCGAGATATGTGCATATATAAAATCTCGGGAATTTCAAATTTTATAAAAGATCTATAGATCTTAAATTAGGATGCAGATATGCAGATCTAGGCTATTCCATATTTTTCTTTGTAGTCTTTCTTTTGAAAATTTCATCCCTTTCGCTCTATCTCGCTTAGTTTTCGAGATATCGCCATTTACTGAATTCTAAGAAGTTATTAACTAAATTCTAAGAAGTATACTTCCTCAATTCAAAGAAGAGAAATACGATGATGTTTTTTTTTAGTAAATTTTAACTAAACTTGAACTAAATTGTTTTTAAAGAAATATGCTTAAAAATAAAGATACGTTTCTTAGATTTGTGGAAAATTTCTTTGGCAGTAGTAGGCGCCCCAGTATGCTAGTTGGTAGCGTGCTAGCCTATGAGTCTGGGGGTCGTGGGTTCGATTCCCACCAGAGGCCTTTGTCTGTTTCGCTACAACGAGACGAAGGTCATTGTTACTAGTTTCTCGGTTAGGTAAAATTAGTATATGATTCTTTGGCAGTAAGAATTGTTTTCCTAATATTATAAAATTCCATTTAAAGAAAACTATGAACTAATTATAAAGGTTGTATGATACTTGCTAGTTTCTGTATTGGATTTTTTAGGATTACTCGAATGAAACAACAAATTCGAGAAAGAACAAGAAATACTATAAATAAAAACAAAACAAAAAAAAAACAATATTGCCAACTTTTATTTTCAAAATAACTCGCCCAAAATAGCTAAAAAACGCCCAAAACAAATGTAAAACTGCTTCATTCGAGAAAAAACTAATAAAATTGGCAACACTGTTAACATTTTATTCTGGAAATGTCAATTTCAAGTTGAAAACTTTTATATTTTTTTTGACAGTCACTGCAAAATTATCGATAACACACATATATTTTTTGACGTTTGAAGTTTTTTTATGATACAGTCATACTCTTTATACTTGGTCAGTTTTCCCATGAAAATATATTTGCACTGTTCTCCAAAATATAAAAAATACAAAAACTAGCAAGTATCATAAGACCTTAAGTAAATGAACTAAAATTTTTTTTTTAGTTAGATTTAACTAAATTTTAGGAAAATTCATGATAAGTTTTCAAAGACATTTTTTCCTTAATTTTAGTTATGTCTTTTTTTTCAGTGTAGCGGAAATTGTTTTCTATTTTTTTTTTACAAATTTTGGAAAAAAAATTTGAAATTACAGTAGGTTATTTCCATTTTTTTGTAATTAGATTTAAATTTAAATTGGAAAATAAGTTTTAAATATATAAACCCTTTATTTAAATCACCTGTTTTGAAGATTATATTCATAATAAGGAAATACATACCTACATATAAATTTAAATACACTTAATTTTAATAAAATTGTATTACGACAATAAAAATCTTTAAGTATTTATATTCTCTCTAGAAAACGTGAACACAATTTTATTTTTAAATTATTATTAATGTTTTTCTTTTGTTGTTTGACATTTACTGGAAAATTTTAATTTAATTTAAAAAATATAAAAAAAAACAAGTAAGAAAATTATAGTCGGTCAAGACCGACCATATAATACCCTACACCAGAGTTTCCCGGAAAATGGGTCCCAAGTTCAAACATGGACTGATTAGATCTATATTTTGCCAAATCTTTAATAAGTGTAAAAAGCACTCACTAATCAAATTTGAGTGGAATAGGCTTCTTTTTGTTGACAATAAATCGCTTCAACTGAATATCGGGGGAAATTTCCACATGGGACCTAAGTCCAAAAATGGTCCGATGATAATCAGATTTGATAAGGTTATTAAAGAACGCGTTTAACATACACAAACAGAATTTAATTAAAAATTTTCTATTTTCATGAAATTTGAGAGATTTATGTGAAAATCGGGAAGGTAGTTTGTATGGGGGCTACAAGAAGAACTGGTCCGATTTCTTTAAAATTCGGAATGTTGATTTGTGTGGATAAAACATGATTACCTGGCAAATTTCGAAAAGATACCTATTAAAATGCGGCTATTAGAGTCATTTGAGCCAAAACTAAAGAGGACCTTTGTATGGGGGCTAGGTCTAAATATGGACCGATTTTTTCCAATTTCAATAGGCTTCGTCCTTGGGCCAAAAGAGGCTTAAGTTTCTAATTTCAAGTCAATTGATTAAGAATTGCGACCTGTATCGTGTTTACACCGTTTACATGGACAGACAGACGGACGGACGGACGGACATCGCTAAATCGACTCAAAAAGTGATTCTAAGTCGATCGGTATACTTAAATGTGGGTCTAGGACCAATATTTCGGGTAGTTACAAACATCAGCACAAACTCATTATACCCTGTACCACAGTGTGGTGTAGGGAATAATGAATTCACTTAACAAGCACAAATAAGAAAGAAAGATATTTTTGGAATTTCAACCTCAATTTTATACAGAAGACACATTTTACATGTCATTTTAAATCAACCTGGTCTAGTCAAGTATGACATATTTCTTCGTGTTTGCTGTAAAGAATAAATCGAATGAAATAGAAAGAAAACAGTTTTAATTTCATATCACTGACCTAACGAAAAAAAAAATTAAGGTAATGAGAAAATATTTTAAAAGAATTCATTAAAAGGAATTCATTAATTACAAAAACTAATTAATTAAAATATTTCATTACATTGAAAAAAAAATCTTTATGAAAAACTTCATTAATACGATGACACGTTTCAATTAACTGTATTTAAAGCTTCATTAATATTACGACAAAGTTAAGTTGCACGAAATATTATGAAATACTTATTAAATATCTATCTGTTCCTTTACTAAAAATTCCAGTCGGAATTTTTTTATATTGTAAATATTTACTTTTGAAATGATTTTTAGACAAAAACGGCACCCTTACATAATTCAAGTGCAAACATTTTTATCTATAAAGTAAACAATACTGTATATGTATATGGGGCATTCCATGTCAAATCGGGCACTTTGAAAAAAAATTTTTTTAGATTTTCCCAATTTGTTAACAGTTTTTATTACCCTTCGAAAACTCCTTCGTGGTAAATTTTTAGATTTTTTTGATGACCCGTTCAAAAGATATCGAATTTTTAAAAATTGTTAGTTTGTTCCTTACTCAAACTTCTTTTACTCATAACTTCTTCAATAATGGTCCAAATTTCAAATTTTTTTTTTTCCAAAATTTTGGTTTTTTTACGTACTTTTAAAAAAAAATCCCAAAAAATTCTTAAAAGCGCTCTAGTATGCGATTTTAAAATTTAAAATTTAAATCTCATTTTTGAAAATGTTTGTACTCTTCGATTTTTTTGAATTTTTTTTTGTGTAAAACATCTATCGATTCTACAAATTTTTTGCCCAGGAGGATAGTGGGATAACGATTATTACTATTTTTTAAAATTTTTTGAAAAAAATTTATTGTAATTTTCCAATCATAAAAGCATTTCTACTGCTCCAATGGTGCGTCATAGAGGGGTCCTTTATAAGACCGACCCCCATTAATTTTTTCGTCTTAACATTTCTTTGGAACAAACTAATACCCTATCTCCAATTTCTAAGGGGGCTCCCACACAAAACGACATTTTTTACAAATTTTCTCCAACAGCTCTAACTGCCCTAATAGTGCTCTTAGAGCAACAAAATGTATGACTGACCCACAATATTTTTTTAGTCCAAACATTTTCTCTGAAAAAAAAAATAGGAAATTTGGACCATTATTGAAGAAGTTATGAGTAAAAGAAATTTGAGTAAAGGAACAACCCAGTTGGCAACGTCCTCGAGCCATCCTCAGTGACGGAGCGATGACATGTCAGGGTCACACCTGACATCCACAAGACATCTCTATGTACTGGGTTGAGGACAGTTTCATACAAATTTTCAAAATGTCCTCACTCAAAGTCAGCAGTGGTCAGGGCTGACCTTCTGGGGACATGTCACCTAAGACTTCTTTGGGGAAATGTCTGACATAGGTCATGCGAATTTATAAAAAATTTTCGTATTTCCTTTAGTTTTTACTTTTATTCATTTTCCTTTATAAATTATCTTTCTCATATTTAGAAAAAACTTTTCGCTTTTTTTAGTCCAAACTGGATTTGAACCTGGAACCTCCAGTTTATTAGTCCCACACGTAACCACTTGTTCCAAACTTTATTTTTAAAATTGTTTGTCTATTTATTACTTTTATTCTACTTGTTAGATTCTGATTTTATTTTAATTAAGTCGATAATATTGCCATCTTTTTCTTGGAAATTAAAGAGTTGCCCAGATTTAAAATTCTAATTTAATATACTGCTATTCTGAAGATATTTCCTTTTAGACGTCTTAGAGGAATTGTCCACACTCTTAAAGCAAACATTCAGTGCTGACAATGTTAGGACATGTCATCAAGGATTGCCTATGATTTGTCGGAACCTGAAGACATTTCCTCAAGGAATCACTGTGGAAATTTCCTCAGTGACACATTTTCCAACTGGGAAACTACCAATTTTTAAAAATTCGATATCTTTTGAACGGGTCATAAAAAAAATCTGAAAATTTACCACGAAGGAGTTTTCGAAGGGTACTAAAATCTGTAAACAAATTGGAAAAATCTGAAAAAAAATTTTCAAAGTGTCCGATTTGACATGGAATGCCCCATATGTATGTTTACATATGTATTTTAATCCGATTCAAACAACCCACAATGTAATCAATCATTTTGTTTTTGAAAATTGATTTAATTTTCATTCGAAATGATGCAATTTCAAATTTTTCGTATAATGATTACTTAAATTAAACATATAAAGAGATATTGAAATGCAAACATAGATGGGAATTTTTCATTACCATTGAAATTTAATTACCATTGGTTCATATCAATGGTAATGAAAATATTTTCATTACCATTTAATGGTAATTAAATTTTTTTAATTGAAAAAATAATTACTAATGGTAATGAAATGCACCAATTGTTGAAAAACACCAATTATAATTAGTTTCAAAACCATTGGTTTGCACATTTTTGTTTTTTTGAAAAGTTAAAAATTTAAACATCAAAGTATGTTTTTCAAAAAAATATGAAAATGTCAAAGACAAAAAACAAAACGCAAATAAAAATTTCAAATATTGTGTTATACAAAAGGCAATCAACGTGTGTTTGGTTTATAAAATGTGGAAAACTAATACACAATATAACAAAAAACAGCAGATATTTCCAAATATTAACGATTTTGACAATATTGTAACGACTTTTACTAATGGCAATTATTTTTTTTAAGTGATGCCATACTAATGATAATTATTTGTTTTTTAATTTTCATTAGTAATTAAATTGATTAGTAATTTAATTGGTACAATTGATACAACCAATGGTAATGAAAAAAATTTCATTACCATTGACATCAATTAAATGGTAATTAAACCATCAATTAATTGGTCCCTTTAATTAATTAGTCCCATCTATGAATGCAAAGGCCAAAATGATGAAATGATTTTTCCCATTTCCAAATTAGTATTGTTTAATATTAATATTATACTATATTGATTTTTAATTACATTAATTTTTTCGTTTTTTTTTTTTTTGTATTATTTCAGATATTTCGCCAACTGGAGAGGCCAGCTGAAGTTGAACGTTTACAAGAATTAAAAACAGTTGTTAAAACACAACGAGAAAAATTTATAAGTGTGATATTAAATAATACGGATGTTAATAATTTAGATCAATTATTACAATTTGAATTAGCGAAATATGAAGCGGTAAGTTTTAAAAATTTACTTTTGATTAAATTTTAAAAAATGTTGCTGAAAAATCAGAAAATTACTGATTTTTAATACCGTTTAACGGGTGGTACCAGTGGAAAAATCTATTATTTATTTTATTTTATTGGTTCTTTATTTGTAAGTAGCCAATTAAAGGTAGAAACAGAACAAGCACGGCACGGGGGACGGTTGCCGTTGCCGGAGAATATAGGCCCAAAACAATGACGGGGGACGGCGACGGCAAAAAATGTCATTTGTTGGTTCAGTGGTGTCAACTTTTACTAAAATTAGAGTAATTTTACGGGAAAAAATCGCTAGTCATATAGTCAATGTGATTAAGTTGGCACTACTGTACGTTTGTAACACCATTGTGAATGAAAAAATTAAAAATTGTTGTGAAAATGGGGCAACCCTGGAGTGTGAGAGGGAGAGAGATTGAGAGAACCCGGAGATAAAATAAAATAAGTTTTAATTTTTTGTCGTGCCGGTCACGGTTTTTAACTGTCAAATCGTATGGAAAAAGTCGTGCCGGGCTTGTTCTGTTCATACCTTAACACTGGTCTTCTAATCTAAAACTTTTCCACGAAATTCAGCAAATACCAATTGTAATTCAGAAAAAAACATTTGAAATTCAGAAATTTCAATTGAGTTCAAATCCTTAAGTGTTAAAATAAATGAAATTGAAAAATTAATGAAAAAATGTCTGCGAAGTTTGTTTTCATGAACAAACCATTGAACCATTTCATAAGCAAAATTTTTCTTGAAAAAATAACGCTATATTAATTTGTCAGTCCTTGCAAAACGCATTGAAATACCCTGTCGAGGACCCTATTACAGAGGTTGACGAAAGTTGAACTTTTTCAATTTGCCTGACTTATATGGACTTTGGTGTGCTGATTCCGAATCTGTTTCCCAATTTGCTCCATCAGCTCTCGTTCTCGAGCAAATCGCTAGTAAAGAGTCAAAAACGTACGTTTTTTACCAACTTTGCAAGGCTATAATAAACACGAACTTAACTATATTGGGTGCGAGGATTCCAAAACTGGTATTAACTTATTTCTGACAGCTCTAGTTTTCGAGCTATAACCCAAATAATTTTCGAAAAATCGTTCTCATCATTCCAACCAAACCACTTGTCTGAGTGACTTCATATTTATGTCATATTATGATTTGTTTTCGAGAATTGTTCTTAGTAGGGTCAAAATGTGTTCAAAACCCCTTTGCAAATGTCTGAGGTTGCTTAGTAGATGCTAATAAAAAGATAAAAATTTTCAATTGTATAATTAAAAAAAAATATGTTATTTCGTTGCTTCATAACTCGAAAATTTAAACTTGCATGAGAAAACTAATAGCATTTTTGAAATCCGCGTGTCCTATTTAGTCTAAATCGTGTCCTCAAACTCTGGCACAGTAATAAACGTGCTTAGATTTAAAAAGGGCATGAATAAAAATTTTTTTAAATTTATTTTAGCGATATCTCAAAAACTAAATATGACTCAAAAAAAGGAAGAGCATTTTTGGAATCAGCATAGTCAGCATACCTTAAATCGTCATACACTTTTTGGATGCAAGGCCAGTGTTGGACTCACAAATATGCCAAAAATATCCTATTTTCAAACTTTCCTTAGGCCATATCTCGAAAACTAGAGCTGACCCAAAAAAAACGCTAGCCAGATTTGAAATCAGCGTACCCCAATTACCCATAATTAGCTATTAGAACCCGGGCAAAAAAAAAGTGTTGCCCTGTGTTATATTTGTATATTATTGATCCTTAAAGATTTTTAAGACATTTTAGTAATATCAATCTGTTTGTCTGTGTTTGTAGATAAAAAAGTTTTTGATGAAAAAAAGTTTAATCTATCTTTCGTTAGATCTTTAATAAGTGTAGAAAACACACACAAACAAAAATTGATTGAAAATTGCTTATTTTTGTTGCTAATAGATCTATTTTACTAAATATCGGCCAAAAATGGTCCAATTATATTCAGAATTAAAAAGGCCACAAAAGTACACGTTTAACACCTACAAACAAAATTTGTATCAAATATTTCCAATTTTCATGAATTTTGAGAGTTTTCTAATATCAGGAGTGTGGTTTGTATGGGGACTACAAGAAGAACTGGACCGATTCCTTTAAAATTTGGAATAGTAATTTGTGAATACAAAATATGTTTCGTTTACCTGACAAGTTTCGAGAGGATACCTATTATAATACTTTTTAAAAGGTCGTTTGTATGGGGGCTAGGTCTAAACATGGACCGATATTTTCCAATTGCAATAGTTCGTCCTTGGGGCAAAGGAAGCTTAAGTTTCGGACATCGCTAAATCGTCTCGGAAAGTGATTCTGAATTGATCAGTTTACTTAAAGGTGGGTCTAGGACCAATATTTCGGATAGTTACAAACATCAGCACAAACTCATTATACCCTGTACCACAGAGTGGTGTAGGGTATAAAAATTGATTGAACAAAGTACGTATAAATTAATAAAAAATATTGATGAAAAAAAAAATATTGATAAAAAAAAATATTAATGAAAAAAAATATTAATGAAAAAAAATATTGATGAAAAAAAAATATTGATGAAAAACATCTTGATGAGAAAAAAATATTGATAAAAAAAAACAGAATTTTTGATGAACACAAAAAAAGCATTTGAAAATATGTATGAAAAATTTTTTTTTGATGAAAAAAAATATTCATTAAAAAAATTGATGGAAAAAAAATTTTTGACAAAAAAAAAATTGTTGATGAAAAAAAGATTTTGATAAAAAAAGTTGATGAAAATAAATATTTATGAAAAAATTTTTGATAATTTTTTATTTTTTTTAATTGATGAAAGATAATTGCGTTACTTTTTATTCACCAGCTGTTGAATAATTTTTTTATTCACCACGAGGTGAATTATAATCCAAGTAACAAACCTAAGTTACTAAAATATTTGATTTTAAGAAAATGAAAGCAGTAATTCTTATTTTCTTTTTTGTTTATCGTTAGCTTATAAAATCCAACTGAGGTGGCGTCCTGTAACTTTTTTAAAAACATTATCATGTTAAAAAAACTGACGAAAAAAGTATTTAGGGTCCACACATGTGAAGAGGACCGGCGATACTATGGAGACCCCGAGAACCAAAAATTTCCTCCATTTTGCTCTATCTGGCTTAGTTTCCGAGATAGCGCCATTTTAAGTTTTCTGAAAATAAAAAAAAAAATTGCCATTTATTTTTGCTAATATTAGCAAAAAAGCTTGTAAAATTTTTTTTAAATTTAGCAAAAAAAGTTAGTTCAAATTTTGTTTAAAATTGCTAATGCGCTAAATGAAGTTTGCAAGATATTTTTGCTAACGTGCTTATCTCAACTAAAAATTTGCTAAAAGTTAGCTAACCAGCATTAGCAAAAAAAATTTAGTAAATCTACTAATGTATTATTTTGAGTGTAAAATAGGGTTTTTTTAAACATTTGATGCCCTCTCGGTTCTAGAACGCAACATATTACCGTGCAAACGATTCTACAGAATCGATGATTTAATATTCCTAGGGCGCAAAAAAATTTTCAAATTTTTACAGCAAAATTTTATTTGGATTAAAAACTTTTTTTAGTCATTTTTGTAAAAAAAATTTGAGTGAATTTTTTTTTGAGTTTATAAAACCGGAATGACAAACTCATTCCCCAGGAAAATTTTTTGGAGCAAATTCCTGGTTCAATAAATTCTTGAATATATTCTACGGTAATCATAACAAAATTTTTGATGTAAAATTATTTTTCAAAAAACTACTTGCTCTAAAAAACGATTACTTTTGGGACAATTTTAAACAAAAATCATTGATTCTGGAATGTTAAGTAGAACCGGTTGCAGGGTAATATGATGCGTTCTGGAATCGATTATTTGGAACAGAAAATTTTGCTGGGTTATTATATTGTTTTTCCGTTTAAAACAATTAGTTCCAAAACCCAGTATATTATCTTGAAATCGATTATACTTATCGTTCCAGAATCAATGATTTTTTTAAATTGTCCCAAAAAGCAATCGTTTTTTAACGCAAGAAGTTTTCTAAAAGATTATTTTACATTAAAAATTTAGTTGTGAACTGCTTGAGTCGGCATTGAAGAGACAATTTATTTTGTTAATTTATAAAATATCTCAAAATAAGAAAGTTTTAATATGGGAAAAAATTCTCAGAATCTAAAAACTTTATTTTCTGAATCCAATTTTTGCAAGAAATGCCTCAGAATATCATTTCTTTAAAAAAAATTGTTTTTCCACAAAAAATAGTTGATAGAAAGAAATTGATTTTTTCTAAGGTTTAGCTATGAGTTTTTAAAAATAAGTGATAAAAATTAAACAAAAAGTGCAATTTATAATAAAATATGCAAAAATATGCATTTATACCAAAATATGCAAAAATATGCAACTACAAATCGATGCCAATTTATTGCAAATTTCTTGATTCGGATATTTAGTTTGTTGTATAATCAAAATGCCGAGTAAAAACATGCATTTTCATGAAAATACTTGCCCTATTGATCAGTGATCGATTTTAAGACATTCTAGCGATGTCCGTCTGTCTGTGGAAATGGCGATCACGGTCAAATTATTACACGGTAATGACTGAAACTTAACATATTTTCTTGTTTTTGCCCCAAGAAGTTTGGTATTGCATTTGAGCGATGTCGGTTAAGTTATGAACGAAAATGTAAGGACACCTCAAAAATTTTGGTACATTCAACATAACCTGAAAATACAAAAAGCTTTAATTAGACTGCTGGTTGGCATATGTAAACAGAACTGAACACCAAATGGTATTTAAATAAGTACGAAAATAATTTTTGACAAAAAAAAAATGCGGATTTTTTATTTAACAAAATTATTTCCGCGGGATTTTTTTTCAAAAAAAAAATTCTTAAAAGTAATTTCCTTTTAAATAATGATTTTTACAACAATCTTTTTATTAAATTGTGAAGGGTATCAATACATTCGGCAAGGCCGAATTTAACTTTTTACTTGTTTTTATTATTTTAGGTTAAATATTTCTTTTCCCGATATTAAAAAAATAATACTACTGATTGTATAACTTTTTTATTAAAAAAAAAATTAAAAAAAAAATAAACATATGCGTAGGCCGGGAATCGAACCCGGATCAACTGCTTGGAAGGCAACTATGCTGACCATTACACCACCAACGCCGTGATTACTCTGTATGCTAAAACAAGGTTTTCTTCTTTAAACTAGTTTTTTCACTCTCATTATTTTTAAACAAAAAAGGGGTGGCTAATATTAAATTTTGCAACATTCAAACACTTCATCTTTATAGTATCAGCTGCTTATCTTATTTTTTTATGTTTGCTTATACTTCTCCAGCCTGTTTATTTCATTTTGTTAGATTATCCAAAAAATTTAAAATGTTGTAGCATTTGTTGTTGTTATACCCTACACTAACTACTGTGTTATACAGGTTATTATGAGTATGTGCTGATGTTTGTAACTGCACGAAATATTTTTACTGCCCCCCATTTTTTTGTATGGCAAAAAAGATTTTCTTTCGATTTTAATGGTCCGGGAAGATTTTTATTCCACTAGGCCTTAAACTTATGTGGCACAAATTTGAGGCAAATCGTTTAAAACTAACTTGAAGCGCCCGGCGATCAAACTTTTGGATTTTTGAAAATTTAAAAAAAATATTAAAAATAAAAAAAAAACTATGTCTTGCGATCCAACATATTTTTAAATTTTGATGAGCTGAACACGAATATCAAAAATCGGTGGAACGGTTTTTGAGATATCGCTATTTGCAATTTTGAAAAAATTACGGGTTTTTCCTATGTTCAAGAATTAAAAAAAAAAATTTTTAAAACTTCTTTTCCTTGAGCCTTTATAGAGCTTGAGACAAGATTTCATTAGTTTGAGCCAAACCCTAACTCGTGGCGAAAACCGATCAAAGTTTAAGATTTTTGGAAAACTTCCACCAATGTTTTAAATTTTGAAAAATAAAAACAAATAAAAACAAGTAAGAAAATTATAGTCTGTCCAGACCGACCATATAATACCCTACCCCAGAGTTTTCCGGAAAATGGGTCCCATGGACGGATAAGATCTATATTTTGTCAAACCTTTAATAAGTGTAAAAAAACGCTCACAAATCAAATTTGAGTGAAAATGGCTTCTATTTGTTGGCAATAAACTGCTTAAATTGAATATCGGGCAAAACTTTCACAAGGGGCCTAAGTCCAAAACTGGTCCGATAATTACCAGATTTGATAAGGATATTTAAGTACTTGTTTAACATACCCAAACAAAATTTTAATTAAATATTTTCTGTTTTCATGAAATTTGAGAGATTTATGTGAAAATCGGGAAGGTGGTTTGTATAGGGGCTACAAGAAGATCTGGTTCGATTTCTTTAAAACTCGGAATGATGATTTGTGAAGACAAAACTCGTTTACCTGCCAAATTTCGAAAAGATAGCTATTATAATACTGGTATTAGATTCATTTGAGCCAAAATTAAAAAGGATCTTTGTATGGGGGCTAGGTCTAAATATGGACCGATTGTTTTCAATTTCAATAGGCTTCGTCCTTGGGCCAAGAGAGGCTTATGTTTTAAATTTCAAGTCAATTGATTAAAAATTGCGACCTGTATCGTGTTTACACCGTTTACATGGACAGACAGACGGAGAGATAGACGGACATCGCTAAATAGACTCAAAAAGTAATTCTGAGTCGATCGGTATGCTTAAAGGTAGGTCAATGACCAATATTTTGGGCAGTTACAAACCTCAGCACAAACTCATTATACCCTGTACCACAGAGTGGTGTAGTGTAAAATATCTTTCGGTTTACTTTTTGTTTGGAAAAATCAAAAGTTGAAAAAAAATGTCACTCTTACCTAGGGTTGCCATCCGTCCTCTTTTCCCCGGACACCGTCCTCTTTTTTAGGGCGTCCGGGGCAGTCCTACTTCTTTTTTAGAAAGTGTCCGGGGTTGTCCTACTTTTTGCACTTTTCCCCATAACTTTTTTTTATTACTTCTTAACGTTTGAATTATTGCATTGTTGTATTTTTGCTTATTAGTAATGTCAACTTTTTGAGAACAAAACTCGCATATAATAAAAAAAAAACACTTAAAAACTCGTATATTTCGAGTAAAAAAGCACTTTATGTAGAGCGAAAATAACTACGTTGACATCACTTATTACACCGTCCGACAATAATGAAAAAAGTCGTTGAACGCGAATTGGATAACATACGTTTGAAACTACAGACTAAATGTAGTAAAACAGCATTTACAATTTTCAAATTCGTGATACTGTTTTCTTTTAAAAGGACTTCAAAGTTTTAGAGGATTAAATTTTATAAAATATTTTTTTAATATGTTTACTTGTCCTAGGATGCCACTATTGACAGCAAATGAAAGAGGAGGATCTCCCTTAATTTGCCTACTTTATTATTTTTACATATCAGGAAAAAGGAGGTAAGTTACGTCCTTTCAAAAATGTATTTAATATCATTCAACTTTTTAACAAAATATTTTGATAAAGTTTTCAAATGACTTTATTCACATCCTTTTATCCTGATATGGCAAAATAGAAAACTCAGGGGAGATCTTCCTCTTTCATTTTCCGTCACCAGTGTCAACCTAGGACAAGTACAAATATTTTAAGAATATTTTACAAAATGCATCCTTTAAAACTTTGAAGTCCTTTTAAAAGGAAACAGGATCACGAAATGAAAAACTGTAAATGCAGTTTTACTCCATTTCATCTCTACTTTCAGACGTATATCATCCAGTTCATGTTTAATATTGGCTGTCGGGTGGTGTTATCAGCTGTTGTGTGTCTTAAAGTTTGCTCTCCGAAAAAAAATTTATCTATCAAAAATTTCCATTTAAAAATTTTCTAAATGATTTCAAGCAGATTCCTTTTGAATTTCCCGAAATTGTATATCAGAAATTCACAATTGTAATTCAAAAGTTTCCATTTGTATTTTAAAATTTTCTAAATGCTTTTTAAAAATTCCATTTCATAAATTTCCTATTGTATTTCAAAAATTTCCATTTTTATTTCAAAATATTCTAAATGCTTTTCAAAAAATTCCAATTAAGTATATGTAAATCAAAAATTTCCATATGTATTTCAAAATTTTTCAAATGATTTTCAGAAGATTTTGATACACAAATGAAATTTTTTGAAAAGCATTTACATAATTTTTTAATCAAAATGGAAGTTTTTGAAATACAATTAAAATATCTGAATTTATTTAAATTGAAAAGTAATGTTCTTAAAATTATTTAAAACATTTGGATATAAAAATGGAAATTTTTGAAAAACAAATAAAATTTTTTGAAATGCATTTAGAAAATTTTGAAATACCCAGCAAAAAAGGGCGGAGTACTTTTATTTGGAGTGCTTTAAAACTACAACAAATGTAATGAAATACAACAAAAATAACAAAAAACACAAGAAAAAAATGCAAAGGCATTCTTTTCTACACCATAAAAAGTTGTTATTCAGCACTTAACTCATTACCTTCCGCGACACTCCCATACAAAAGTAAGTAGATATTCAGTAGATAAGAAGTACTTCGAGCTTTCAAACAACTTCCAACTACTTCCCTGAAGTAGTTCTTATCTACTGAATATCTACTTACAATTGTATGAAGGTGTCGCGATAGGTAATGAGTAAAGAGCTGAATATCTATGGATTCTGGAGTAGAAAAAAATTTTTGTGTGTTTTTTGTTATCTTTTTTGTATTGAATTACATTTGTTATAGTTTTAAAGCACTCCACTGGGAAGTCGTAATGACTTTTTTTTGCGGGTACAAATAGAAAACTCTGATATACATTGAACATTTTTGACTTATATTTAGAATTTTTTTAAATATAACTGGAAATTTTTTAATTATAAATAGATATTTCCAAAATATAATTGAATGGATATTTCCAAAATATTGAAATATAATTGGAAATATATTTTTCTTAGTGAAAAAAAAATTGTTTATTCTTAATAAAAAATATTTTTTTTTGCATATTGTATGGCGTTGTTAACTTTTTTTAAATTAATTTATTAAAAAAAAACTGTCCTCTTTTTTGGGTCAAATGTCCTCCTTTTTTGAGGCTGACGTCCTCTTTTTCTCAAAATGCAAATGGCAACCCTACTCTTACCCCAACCTTCGACTCAGAGTCACTTTTTATACCCTCCAACCACAGTATAGGGGTATACTCACTTTGTCATTTCATGTGTAACGCATCGAAATATCGGTCTAAGACCCCATAAAGTATATATTTTATTGATCAGTGCTCGATTCTAAGACATTTTAGCGATGTTCGTCCGTCTGTAGAGGTCACGATACAGTCGAAAATAAAAAACTAGACCTCCAAAGTTTGGCACGTATATGTCTTATATTCCTAGGCAGGTTAAGTTCGGAAATGGGCAACATCGGACCAAGGGGAAAAAAGTTCCCCCTTGGAGAACTAAACCAACCTAAGAAAAACTGCATTTTTTGCAGGGTTTTTTGTACTTTTGCTAAGCAAATACAACTTTCTTATCTCAGAAGAAGTTCAAAATCACAAGGTGAAGGTGCCCCCTAACGTCTCCCACCAACCCCCCCCCCCCCCTCCTCCCAAAAAAAAGACGCCCCTGATTTTTTTTCATATTGTTTTTTTTACATTTTGGAGGGTGTAGAAGATTCGGCACAGCCGAATGTAACACTCTCACTTGTTTTTTTGTCGATTTAGCAACGTTGAGGTGACATGACATAATACCCACGGACATAATCCCCATTTCCGTTATGGGGATTATGAACAATCACTTTTTGGTATTTCCCCATTGGGATTGTGACCGTTTTGGAAACGATCATAGTCCCCACAACCATTATGGGGATTATGACCGTAATGAATTCGGTCATAATCCCCATTTCCGTTAGGGGGTAATGTCCGTGGGGATTATGTCCTGGCACCCAATGTTGGGACGTCTATTTTTGTAAACACAATGCAGGTTACAATTATCAACAGTTTTACTGTAATATAAAATTTTTTCTTTACCCAAGAACATATTTTCCCAAAATATTGGTCCTAGACCAATCGATTCTGAATCACTTTTTGAGTCGATTTGATTAAAATTTGGATTAAATTCCCCTAATAGCCGTACAAAGTAGGTATCCTTTTGAAATTTGACAGTTAGAAGTATTTTATACACATTAATCATTATTTTGAATTTTAACGGACAATTTTTACTGATTGTTCCCATAGAAATGACATATTTTGAAAACGGAAGATATTTGACAAAAATTGTGTTTTCCGATGTTTAACCTGTACTTTGGTGCCTTTAGTTAATATGTTTATAACCAGACCATTCTTGCCCTTAGTCCCCTATAAAAATTTCGCCCGATATTTCGGTAAATCGGTCTATTGGCCACAAATACCAGCCGATTTCAATCAAATTTGGTTTGCGTGCGTTTTCTACACTAAAAAAATGCCTTACCAAATATAGATGCAATAGATCCATGATTGAACTTAGGACCCATTTTCCGGAGAAAACTGGTGTAGGGTATTCTATGTTCAGTCTCGACCGACTATAATTTTTTTCTTTTGTTACATTCAATAAACTTCTAAGTTTATGATTTGTATGAGGATCATAAAACAAATAAATTTTTGTTTGTTCCCGCATTTAAAAGTTAATAACATTTTAATAGCTAAAGTAATTTATTGTAGTAGTATTATCGTCTTTTAGATTATTAGTATGGTGTCATGTTTTTATGTTCTAGTGGGTGGTAGAATATGCTTTTAATTTATCTTCAACAACCATTTAATTTGTTACTCAATTAATTAGAGGATTAAGTTTCTGAAAGGAGTGAGTTAATGTTTAAATTGTTTTATATTTTTAATGGTTAAACGAATTTGAGGAGCAGTTTTAAATTAAATCGAAACTAACAATAAGCGAAATATGTCACTAAAACAAATTAAAGAATCCCTACCCTTATTTTTAAGTTTGTTGAAATTTCAAAGGTGTCATATTTTGCCCCTAAAATAGTATTAGTTCAGATGATACGAAAAGTACCAAAAATACCATTTTTAAAAGTATTTTTATTGAAATTTCAAAGGTGCCATATTTTGCCCTTAAAATTGTAACTTTCAAAAATGTACAACTTTCAGAATATTTTTTTCCGCAAGAGGATCCTATAATCCAAATTTCAAGTCTCTCCATTAAAAAAAATATAACTGAAATTTAAAAAAAAAATTCCACCAAAAAAGTTCATGAATTTTCCTAAAATGTAGTAAAATTTTACTAAAATAGGGGAAATTTTCGTAACAAACTTCAGTTCATATACTCATATATAGTTCATAGTTTGCTTTAAATGGAGTTCTCAAATATATGAAAAATATTCTTACCGCGAACGAGATTTTTCCCAAATCTATTACAAATAAGTGCATAATATTCTTCTTTTAATTATTTTTTTCCTCAGTTTTAGTATAAAACTCAAAATGGCAATATCTCGAAAACTAAGCCAAATTAAGCGAAACGGATAAAATACCCACTACAAAATATGGAATCGCCTATCTTACATATCATGGAGTTCGAATCCAATGGAGTCTGGACCCAATATGTTTTTCAAATGTGTATGAATTAAATTGGAATAAAATTAATCCCATTTTTTTACATATTTTTAGGAAATTAAATATTTTAACTGTTTTGTTTTTTTTTTTAAAAAACATAAACTAAATCGAAAGAAAACAAGTAAAACAAGTGAGAGTGTTAAATTCGGCCGTGCCGAATCTGTTATACCCTCCAACACGTTAATAAAAAGAAACAGGGGCGTCCTTTTTTTTGGTGGGGAGGGGGGGGGGGGTTTCCGTGGTGGGAGACAACCTTTCTGGATCCAGCTACAGGACTTTAAACTTCTTCTGACATAAAAAATGTTTCGTTTGCTAAGCAAAAGTACAAAAAATCTATAAAAAATGGCGTTTTTTCAGAGGTTGGTTTAGTTCTTAAAGCTAAGTACTCTGTTCGATTTCACGGGAAAAAATCTGTCAAACTCCATATAAAAAAAATAAATTTTGGCAACGCGAGGAATTAAAGGGAAATTTTTAAAAAAGTTTTCACGCATTTTTATTATACAAGACAATTTAAATTGCCGTGAAAAAGTGACATTTCAGTTTTGTTATGATCGTTTCTTTCTTATAATTGTCAAAAGTTGTTGATTTTTAAATGTTTTATTGCGATTTGAGGCGTTTAAAGTTTATGTCAAATTTTCACCGTAAGAAACAGAGTACTTAGCTTAAAGGGGGAACTTTTTCCCCCGGGGTCCGATTTTGCCTATCTCCGAACTTAACCAGCCTATGACCATAAGACATATTTGTGCCAAGCTTCAGGAGTCTATCCCTTTTATTTTGGACTGTATCGTGTCCTTCACGGACGGACGGACAGACGGACATCGGTAGAATGTCTTAGAATCGATCACTGATCAATAATATATATACATTATGGGATTAAAGACGACCAAGACTACACTAGTGGTTTCCGGAAAATAGATCCCAAGTCCGAACATGGACCGATTGGATCTATCTTTTGCTAGATCTTTTATTAGTGTAGAAACTACACACAAACTAAAATTGAACGAAATTTATTTATATTTGTTGTTATAGACCGATTTAACTGAATATCGGTCAAAATTTTTTATATGGGGACTAAGTCCAAAAATGGTCCAATTATAGTCAGATTCGATAAGGTTATCAAAGTACACGTTTAACACCTACAAACAAAATTTCAATCAAATAATTAATTTTTCATAAGTTTTTGTGAATGTCGGGAGAGTGGTTTTTATGGGGCTACATATGGAACTTGTCCGATTCCTTTAAAATTTTTAGTGATTTGTGAATAGAAAACATGTTTACCTTTCCAACTTTGAAAAGATGCCTATTATAAAACGGTTAATAGAGTCATTCAAGCCAAATCAAAATGACAGGTTTGCATTGGCGTTCTGTCACAATATGGAAAATTTTTTTTTTAATTTCAAAAGGCTTCGCCCTTAAGCAAAAAAAATGGAAATTAAAAACAAGTAAGAAAATTATAGTCGGTCAAGACCGACCCCATATAATACCCTACACCAGAGTTTCCCGGAAAATGGGCCCCAAGTTCAAACATGGACTGATTAGATCTATATTTTGTCAAACCTTTAATAAGTGTAAAAAACACCCACAAATCAAATTTGAGTGAAATAGGCTTCTTTTTGTTAACAATAAACCGCTTTAACTGAATATCGGTTGAAATTTTCACATGGGGCCTATAAGTCCAAAATTGGTCCGATGATAATCAGATTTGATAAGGTTATTAAAGTACGCGTTTAACATACACAAACAGAATTTTAATTGAATATTTTCTATTTTCATAAAATTTGAAAGATTTATGTGAAAATCGGGAAGGTGGTTTGTATGAGGGCTACAAGAAGATCTGATCCGACTTCTTTAAAATTCGGAATGGTAATTTGTGTTGATGAAACATGATTACCTACCAAATTTCGAAAAGATACCTATTATAATGCGGTTATTAGAGTCATTTGAGACAAAACTAAAGATGACCTTTGTATGGGGGCTAGGTCTAAATATGGACCGATTTTTTCCAAATTTTAAGTCAATTGATTAAAACTTACGACCTCTATCGTGCTTACAACGTTTACATTGATAGACAGACGGACGGACATCGCTAAATCGACTCAAAAAGTGAATCTGAGTCGATCGGTATACTTAAAAGTGGGTCTAGAACCAATATTTCGGGTAGTTACAAACTTCAGCACAAACTCATTATACCCTGCACTACAGTGTGGTGTAGTGTATAAAAGGCTCGTCTCCAAAGGCGTGGCTTACAATTAGAGATGACACGTTCACAAATTTAAAATGTTGTTCGCGCACAATCACGCTCGAAGTTTTTTTATACCCTCCACTTAGTAATAGAGGGTATATATATATAAGTTTGTCATTCCGTTTGTAACTCATCGAAATATCGGTCTGGGACCCCATAAAGTATATATATTCATGATGCCCGATCGATTTTAAGACATTCTAGCGATGTCCGTCTGTCTGTCTGTGGAAAATGATATCACGGGCAAAATATTGCACAGAGATGACTGAAACTTAACATATTTATTGGAAGTTCTTCCGAGAAGTTTGGTATTGCATTTGAGCGATATCGGTTTAGCGGTTCAAAAGTTATGAACGAAAATGTAAGAACACCTCAAAAATTTCAGTAATGGTAATTTTGTACTGGTAATGCCAGTACAAATCTGTTTTCAGATTAACTAAACCAAGTTTAACTGAGATCTCTAAAACTCACCCTAATTGTTTTTTTACTAATAGCTAAACTTAATCTCACAATTCTTTTTATACTTATTACATTTTAGACCGTACAAGAAGCTGCCTCTGGTGGATTACTAATCCAAGCCGATAGAGATTTTCCCGAACCCTATGAGCGTTGGAGTATAATGCAGGCAGTATTCTTTTCATCTACAGTTCTAACAACAATAGGTTATGGCAATATTGTACCGGTAACAATAGGCGGAAGAGCATTTTGTATATGCTTCGCATTAATAGGCATTCCCTTTACGCTTACTGTGATAGCGGATTGGGGCCGTTTATTTGCGACAGCAGTATCAGTGCTAGGCAAGCATATGCCAAGTAAGTGGAAATTTGTAATTCATTAAAAACTGTTAAAAAATTAATTGGCATTACAAAAATTATAAAATCTTTCTAAATTTTTCTATTTTTCCAGAAACTCCAAAATTTAGTAATTTTATTGGCAAAACCTGGTTTTATGCCTTATCGGCGGTATTATTTCTTTGTGTTTACCTGGGTATAGGTGCTGGTTTATTACTATTATGGGAGGATGATTGGACATTTTTTGATGGTTTTTATTTTTGTTTTATTACAATGACAACAATTGGCTTTGGAGATTTAGTACCAAGTAGGATTTTTTAAATTTATTTTAATTAGTCAACAAATTTGTTAAAAAAACAAAAACTTTTAACTTTAATTTTGTAGAAAAACCAAATTATATGCTTTTATGTACTTTATATATTCTAATTGGTTTGGCTTTAACTTCTACTATTATTGAGTTAGTACGACGTCAATATGCCACTAGTTGGGCCAAATTACAAGTAAGTTTTAAATGTTATTTTTTTTTTCATATAACTTTTTGCAAACCATTAAAACTGCTTTTCAGTTGTGCGTTTCAATTAATGAACAAACATTTATAAGAGACAAAAAAAAACTTTATTCTTATTTCAAACAGGAACTTTCCGGTCCTATGGCGGAAACTTTAAGACGTTTAGGCGAGACTGCTGGCACTGGTCTGGATTATGCAACACTACAAAAAGTGTTAACGGTATGTAACCATAAATCATTGTTATATAAATTAAAAAGAAAAACTTTATTTTTAGTTACAGTATACTGTTACTATAGGATATTTTTACGAAAAACAAGGTTAAATTCGTGTTTTCCAATACATTGGATACCCTCCGAAATGTAAAAAAGATTATAGGAAAAACTTTATTTAAAAAAAAATTGTTGTAAAAAACAATTTTGTTAAAAAGTGGTTTGGTGAAAAAAAAAATAAATAAAATTGTTTGATAAAAAACAAAATTTTGATGAAAAAAAAAACTAAAAAAAAATGCCTGCGAATTTTGTACTCTTGCCCAAAACATTAAATCATGATAATGTTTTGCCATAGAGTAAAAATAGTAAGAGGATTAATGGGTGAAAAACCTTTCCTTTTCGAAATTTGATTTTTAGCCGTAAACTCTGATTATCTCGGGAGTGAAAACCAGAATACACACAAAAGGAAATCGAAGAAAAAAGGGGAAAAAACGAATACATTCAAAAGGAATTAAAGGAAAAAACGAATACATTCAAAAGGAACCGAAGAAAAAAAGATAAATAAACGAATACATTCAAAAGGAACTGAAGAAAAAAGTTTTCTTCCTTGAGATAATCGGAGTTCATAACAAGGTTTTCACAATACTTTCTCCCATTAAGACTCTTACTATTTTTACTCTATGGTTTTGCGGAAGATTTTGGTGTACTTGCCAAAGCAAAGTTTTTTTAGAAAAAATAATGTTATATTACTTTGCTATTCCATGCAAAACGAATTGAAATATCAGTCGAGGACCGAATTAAAAAACCAAAAGAGCTGTACATTTCGTAAATGAGTGCAAAAATAAGTGCAAAAAAGTGTTTTTACATTTTGGAGAGTATAAAAGATTCGGCACCAGAGCATATAACACTCTCACTTGTTTTATGTACATTTGACAAACAAATGGAAAATTTTTATGCGAAAAGCTAAGATTTGGTGAAAAAGTAGTTTTGGTAAAAAAAAATATTTTTTTCACGAAAAACAAAATTTTGTTAAAAAAAAATTAATGAACCCAAAATTTTTGGTGAAAAAATTTGATGAAAAAACGTTTTTGATTTTTTTTTTTATAAAAAAAAAATATTTTGATGTAAAAAAATATTGATGAAAAAAAATATGAAGAAAAAACATTTTGATGAAAAAAAATTGATAAAAAAAAAAAATTGATAAAAAAAAATGATGAAAAAAAAAGTTTGATGAAAAAAACTATTTTATGGAAAAAAATTTTGATGAAAAAAAAAAATTATGAAAAAAACAAGTGAGAGTGTTACATTCGGCTGTGCCAAATCTTTTATACCCTCCAAACAATATAAAAAAAAATCCAGGGGCGTCTTTTTTGTGGGGGGGCGGGGTTGGTGGGAGACGGTAGGGGGCACCTTCCCTTTGCGATTTTGAACTTCTTTTGAGATAAAAATGTTGCACTTGCTTAGCAAAAGTACAAAAAACCCTGCAAAAAATTATTTTTTTCTTAGGTTGGTTTAGTTCTCCAAGTGGGAATTTTTTCCGCCTTGGTCCGATTTTGTCCATTTCCGAACTTAACCTGCCTAGGAATAGAAGACATATTCGTGTCAAACTTCAGAAGTCTAGCTTTTTTAATTTGGACTTTATCGTGTCCTCTACAGACGGACGGACTGACGGACGGACATCGCTAGAATGTCCAAGAACAGTCTAAGAACTGGACTGTATCGTGTCCTCTACAGACGGACAGAAGGACGGACGGACATCGCTAGAATGTCTAAGAATCGATCACTGATCAATAAAATATATACTTTATGGAGTCCTAGACCAATATTTCGATGCGTTACACACGGAATGACAAAGTGAGTATACCCCCATACTGTGGTTGGAGGGTATAAAAATTTGATGGAAAAAAAATTGATGAAAAAAAAAAATTTATGAAAAAAAAATTTTTTGTTGAAAAATAATTATGTTACTTTTTATTCACCAGCTGGTGAAAAACGGGTTTATTCACCACAAGGTGAATTATTATCCAAGTTACAAACCCAAGCTTTAAAAATGTTTGGTTTTAAGAAAATGAAAATAGTAATTCTTGTTTTCTTTTTCGTTAATTGTTAGCTTATATAGTCAATCTGAGGTGGCGTCCTGCAACTTTTTTAAAATTAGACACCAGCCTAAAAACATTACTATGTTAAAAAAATTAAATAAAATTGTTTGACGAAAAAAAAAGTTTTTGATGTAAAAAATTTTTGTTTTTATAAAAAAAATTTTTGGTGAAAAAAAATTTAAAAAAACATTTTTTGATGAAAAACATAATTTTGATGAAAAACAAACTTTTTTATTAAGAAATATTTTTTACGAAAAAAAATTTTTGTGTAAAAAAAAAAATGATGAAAAAAAAATTTTAATAAAAAAAATTATATAAAAAAAAATTGACGAAATTTTTAGAATTTTTCTATGGAAAATATCTGAGAATTTTTCTATAGAAGAAATTTTTTATAGAAATTCTTCTATGAAAAATGTATTAAAATGTTTCTAAAGGAAAAATGTCTCGAAATGTTAGAATTTCCTAAATCAAACAAGTCTCGGAATATTAAAATTTTTATTTAGAAAAAATACGAGAATTTTCCAGACAAGAGATTTAGGAATTTTTCTATAGGAAAGGTTTGTGTATTTTTATAGGAAAAAAAATTTAGAATTTTCCTATAAAAAAAAAATTACGAAATTTTCTGTAGGAAAAATTTTATAATTTTTATAAGGAAAATTTTACAGTTTTAACATGATAATGTTTTTAGGCTGGTGTCTAATTTTTAAAAAAGTTGCAGCACGCCACCTCAGTTTGACAATTTAAGCTAAGAATTAACGAAAAAGAAAACAAGAATTACTATTTTCATTTTTGTAACTTTTTGTTTTTAATCTGGATAATAATTCACCTCGTGGTGAATAAAACCGTTTTTCACCAGCTGGTGAATAAAAAGTAACATAATTATTTTTACACAAAAAAAAAAAAATTTCATCAAACTTTTTTTTTTCATCAAATTTTTTTTTCAACCATTTTTTTCCATCAAATTTTTTTTTTTCATCCCGAGTAAAAATTTTCTGGTCTAATCATATATAATTTGATACAATCTTATATGAGTTAATATGCTTCCGTATAAATTTATATAAAATTGTATCTATCACTTTGATACGGTTGATCCACTTTATATGGTTAGATATTGCTCCATATATGATTAGATTCGTATTTTGGTTTTGCTCATCAAATTATATAAAAATTTATATTATAAGATCAATTTGATCTAATTAGATTTGACCAAATTCAGGATCAAATTGTATCAATTTTTATATTTTTTGATCTAAAGTAATACAATTAGATATTATTTGATACAACCATTTTACGGATCAAATTAGATCTATTCAGTAAAATTAGCATAATATTTTTACTAGGGATCACATTTTTTTTTCATCAATTTTTTTTTTTTTCATCAAACTTTTTATTTCATCAAGTTTTTTTTCATAAATTTTTTTTTTTATCAAACTTTTTTTTATCATCATTTTTTTTTTATCAAAATTTTGTTTTTCATCAATTTTTTTTTCATCAAATTCTTTTTTATCAAATTTTTTTTTCATCAATTTTTTTTTTCATCAATTTTTTTTTTCATCAAAATTTTTTTTTTTCATAAATTTTTTTTTTTCATTATTTTTTTTTTCATAAATTTTTTTTTTCATCAAAATTTTTTTTTCTCATATTTTTTTCATCAATTTTTTTTCATCAAATTTTTTTATAAAATTTTTTATTACCAATTTTTTTCTCACCAAAAAATTTTTTTTTTTTATATTTTTTTTTATTAATTTTTTTTTTACATCAAAAAATTTTTCGTTTTACCAAAAAAAATCATCAAAAACTTTTGGTTCATTCAATTTTTTTTAACATAATTTCGTTTTTCGTGAAAAAAAAAAATATTTTTTTTACCCAAACTACTTTTTCACCAAGTCTAAGCTTTTCGCATAAAAATTTTCCATTTGTTTATCAAATGTACATAAAACAAGTGAGAGTGGTATATTCTTTGGTGCCGAATCTTTTATACTCTTCAAAATATAAAAACACTGTTTTGCACTTAATTTTGCACTCACTTACGAAATGTGCAGCTCTTTTGTTTTTTTAATGGAGTCCTCGACTGATATTTCAATTCGTTTTGCATGGAATAGCAAAGTAATATAACATTATTTTTTCTAAAAAAAACTTTGCTTTGGCAAGTACACCCAAATCTTCCGCAAAACATTATCATGATTTAACGTTTTGGACAGTGAGGCTCCCGGGCAAGTGTAGTGTTTTCCAGGCCGAAGTTCTTGCAATTGACAAAGCCGTGCAGATGGTTATGACAAAGGACCAAGTCCTTGCGCCATTAACATTTATGTGGATAGCCTTGCAGCTCTGAAAGCCTTAGGATCGAATACTGTAAAATCGAGAATTGTTAGTAACTGTATTATACAGTCCCTTCATCGAATCAGTCAGCACACAGTTTAGCTAATCTGGGTCCCTGGACATAATGGGGTCGATGGTAACGAATTAGCTGACGAATGTGCAAGAAATGGCTCTGAGTCGGTGGGGGAACGTGTCGAACCTAATATCTCGATTGCTATAGTGGAGTTGATGAACGAAATTGATAGGATATCGGAAAATAGGATGAAGGATAGGTGGATATCACTGACCACGTGCAGGATATCTCGAACCATGTGGCCACTGCCGGATCCTAAGAGGACAAAAAGTCTTTTTACCTTTGGCAAATGGACGGTTAGCCTACTAGTAGGAGTAGACACTAGGGTGGCTCGTTTTTGGGCTTTTCTCTCTGATCAAATTCTAATACCCGCCAAAAGTGTCGGTCCCCTAAGGGTAACTCACATGCAAAATATCACCCCGATCGGAGTTTATCTTCTGTCTCCACTTTGAGCCTCAAAATTGGGGTTTTTGGAAAAAAGGACTTTTTTAAAAAAAATAAAAATTTAAGTTTTTTTATTAAAATAATGAAAAAAAATTTTTTGTATAATATTTGATCATAAATACTTAAATATGAAATTTAAAGATTTTACGGTATCATTAACCCGTTCAAACTTGATACCAAAAAATTGGCATGATTTTGGGGGCGTTCTCAAAACACCTTTTTTCAAAATTTGAAAATTTTATTAAAAAAAAATTTTAAATATAACATTTTTTCTTTCTGAATTCATTAAGAACACCTTGGAGAAGAAAAATGTGAAATATGGCGGATATCCGTCGAGCCACTTTTTGGGAATCGCATGGGGAAGTTAGCGGATTTCAAGGAAATGTTGGTTTTATCAATAATTTGGATTAATAAAATCTTATAAATTTCATTTTTGGGCAAATAAACTGTTTTTTGGTGTCGTGGGATTCTATTAGATAACTTTAAGTCTGTCATAAAATCTTACCGATCTAGGACGTCTTTAACCCACATTGGCTGGGGGTCAAAAATGACCCCCGCAAGAAATTTAAAGTTTAGAGCTTAAATTTTGTGCTATAAACAAGTATAAAACGGCTTTTGTGTGTTTTACCTCAACTATTATTTCGTATTAATAAATTATCTTTAAAAAAATCGTTAACCCTTCTTGGTAGGGGGTCAAAAATGACCCATTCAATAAAAAGTATATATTTTTTATAGAAAATTAATTTGTGGCAGTCTATTAGATAACTTTAAATCAGCCCTAAAATTTCACCTGTTTAAGATATCTTTAACCCACATTGGTCAGGGGTCAAAAATGACCCCGGCAAAAACTTTTCGGCATAGTGCTTGAATTTTTTGATATCAACAAAATTTATATTTTTTATTGAATGGGGATTTTTGACCCCCTACCAAACAGGGTTAACGATTTTTTTAAAGATAATATATTAATACGAAATAGTAGTTGAGGTAAAACACACAAAAGCCGTTTTATACTTGTTTATAGCACAAAATTTAAGCTCTAAACTTCAAATTTCTTGCGGGGGTCATTTTTGACCCCCAGCCAATATAGGTTAAAGACGTCCTAGATCGGTATAATTTCATGACAGACTTAAAGTTATCTCATAGAATGCCACGACACCAAAAAACAGTTAATTTGCCCAAAAATGAAATTTATAAGATATTATTAATCCAAATTATTGATAAAACCAACATTTCCTTGAAATCCGCTAACTTCCCCCCGCGATTCCCAAAAAGTGGTTCGACGGATATCCGCCATATTTCACATTTTTCTTCTCCAAGGTGTTCTTAATGAATTCAGAAAGAAAAAATGGTATATTTAAAATTTTTTTTTAATAAAATTTTCAAATTTTGAAAAAAGGTGTTTTGAGAACGCCCCCAAAATCATGACATTTTTTTGGTATCAAGTTTGAACGGGTTAATGATACCGTAAAATCTTTAAATTTCATATTTAAGTATTTATGATCAAATATTATACAAAAAAAAATTTTTCATTATTTTAATAAAAAAACTTAAATTTTTATTTATTTTTTTTTAAAAAGTCCTTTTTTTCAAAAACCCCAATTTTGAGGCTCAAAGTGGAGACAGAAGATAAACTCCGATCGGGGTGATATTTTGCATGTGAGTTACCCTTAGGGGACCGACACTTTTGGCGGGTATTAGAATTTGATCAGAGAGAAAAGCCCAAAAACGAGCCACCCTAGTAGACACTAGGGTGGCCTAGTGTCTAAAAAACTTTTCGGCATGGTGCTTAAATTTTTTGATATCAACAAAATTTATATTTTTTATTGAATGGGTCATTTTTGACCCCCTACCAAGAAGGGTTAACGATTTTTTTAAAGATAATATATTAATATGAAATAATAGTTAGGGTAAAAAACACAAAAGCCGTTTTATACTTGTTAATAGCACAAAATTTAAGCTCTAAACTTCAAATTTCCTGCGGGGGTCATTTTTGACCCCCAGCCAATGTGGGTTAAAGACGTCCTAGATCGGTAAGATTTCATGACAGACTTAAAGTTATCTAATGGAATGCCACGACACCAAAAAAAAGTTAATTTGCCCAAAAATGAAATTTATAAGATTTTATTAATCCAAATTATTGATAAAACCAACAATTTCTTGAAATCCGCTAACTTCCCCCGTGATTCCCAAAAAGTGGATAGACGGATATCCGCCATATTTCACATTTTTCTTCTCCAAGGTGTTCTTAATGAATTCAGAAAGAAAAAATGGTATATTTAAAATTTTTTTTTAATAAAATTTTCAAATTTTGAAAAAGGGTGTTTTGAGAACGCCCCCAAAATCATGCCATTTTTTTGGTATCAAGTTTGAACGGGTTAATGATACCGTAAAATCTTTAAATTTCATATTTAAGTATTTACGATCAAATATTTTACAAAAAAAAAATTTTAATTATTTTAATAAAAAAACTTAAATTTTTTTATTTTTTTGTAAAAAAAGTCCTTTTTTGCAAAAACGCCAATTTTGAGGCTCAAAGTGGAGACAGAAGATAAACTCCGATCGGAGTGATATTTTGCACGTGAGTTACCCTTAGGGGACCGACACTTTTGGCGGGTATTAGAATTTGATCAGAGAGAAAAGCCCAAAAACGAGCGAGTAGACACTGTATAATCGGCCGAATAGCCGCTCGTATTAGAATTCATGATAGGGACTTTTGAAGAACTTGTGGGGAAGTGGAGGAGGAGGAGTCAGTGAAGCACTTGTTGTGCGAGTGTCCGGGACTGACACTCGCTTAAAATACTTAAGACGTCGTCTTAAGTATTTGGTACAACCATTTTTTGATGACCGGGATTGCCTAAGCAGTGTCCCACGGACATCTCTAGCGGAATATCTTAGGGAATCGGGGTGGTTTGAAAGGTAGAAATTTTTGTATATCAGGGGGGAGTAGGGAAACAACTTTAAGGGAATCACAATGGGCCTTATGGCCTCCGAGTGAATTCGCCAAATTGGCGAACGCCCATCCAACCTAACCTAACGTTTTGGACAAGAGTACAAAATTCGCAGGCATTTTACACTCTTTCTCAACATTTATGTTTTTTTACAAAATTACATCTATATTTTTTAGAAATATCGTCTATTTTCCATGTAGTAGTCTCTACACCCATTCATACCCTGCAAGCATTTCGAAACGAAGAAGATACGTTAGCGTATCGCCTGGAAGATAAATTGTATTGCGGGGGATATCTTGTTCCTATTGCGGAAGAAACACCTGTGAGTAGAAATCGTGTCCCGAAAGCGATACGTCCAAGAGATACGAAAGCAATTCTTCTGGAGGATAAAAACGCAATATTGCCAGATAATCATTTGGAAGATAACTTGAAGATATCACTCAAATTTTACCTAGAAGATAAAAAGAAGATGCTCCCATTTTTTCTCATAGGAGATAAAGATATGTTTATTATTCAAAATAAAAAAGATATTTTACAAACAAAAGCGTTGAATGATAATTTATTGACTATATGTATATTGCCATGATCTTGAAAATTGAGTATCTTCTTCAAATATGGCACATTGAGTTGTTGATAATTTGCTGGACCTAATGGAGTTAAAAAAAGTTATTAAATTTTTGCAGATTAAAGCGTTTTTGTTTGCGAATTCATTACTAACACCAATTTTTATGATTTTTTGTTGATTTATTCCGAAAAAACAATGAAAAAACAATGAAAATCGAAATTAAAAATATTTTTGACAACAAATAAAATGTATTGATTTCGTATTTTTTACATCCGTATGATAAGAGGAAGATATCGCATATGTATCGCGCAGGTGAAAAATCACTTAGGTGATAATTTTTTGATAATTTGGTGATTTTGTCTACTTTATAAATGACAAAAAAAATGTTTTTTTTTTTAAATTGCTAAAATATCCTCGAAATGATAAAAGGAAGATTTTCAAAAATACTACTTTGATGAATTTTTATTACGATAAAAAGAAGATATTGCCGCAATTTCTTCCAGGGGATATTTCTTCCAAATACTTGCAGGGTACTTTGATGAATTTTTATTACGATATAAAGAAGATATTGCCGCAATTTCTTCTAGGAGATATTTCTTCCAAATGCTTGCTGGGTAATGTTTTTATTCAAAATTTTTGTAGTTGTGAATGAAAACCAAAACAAAATGATTCCTTCAAATACGGTTGAACTACAACAAAAATTGACCGATTAAACTAGATGAACGAAAAGACATGATCAAAATGATTCGTTCACGAAGTGTTGAACAAAAACAACAAATGACCGATTGAACTAGATGAACGAACTAGGCCTTTTATCTGAAATTAACGAAAATGAGCGCTCACTCAATTGAACGATTAAGCACAAGTCTAATATTTTGATAAGTTACAAATGGAATATCAAACTTATATATAACCTCTATCATTTAGTAACGTTTTCCTTCACTTTGACGTTTTCAGTTATCTAATTTTTAAAAATTTTTTTAGTAATTATTTTTTTAAATTTTAACAAATTTAATAGATTTTTTTTGCTGTCGTAACCGTTTGTTTTTTTGTAGGTTAAATGGAAATTAGTAATTTAATTTTATATAAATAATAAATTTTCCTTATTATCAAATCTATAACTTTTTTTTTATATTTTCAGCTTTCAATGCCGAAATGGAATTCATCGCGAAAAGATCCAAATAATGCAGATATTGCTGCTTTAGAAGCTATTACGAATGCTATATTAAAAGAGGTTAAAGAAGCTCAAAATAATAAACCAAAAGTTTTACAAATTGTTATTTATGAGTCTTCGGTGTAGTTTAAAAATGTTAGGTTAATCTTAGTTTAAAATTAAACATATTATACGTAAATTAAAAAAAATTAAATAAATTATAATATAATATTTATTTTTAGTAGTTAGTTAGTTCAATTCTATTTAATTGTATTTAAAATTTAGGAACATTTTAGAGATCGATTATGAATATTTTGTAAACCACACAAAATTTCAATTTTTAAATTGAAAACTATAAATTTTAAAATTTTGTGGCAGTTATAAAAATTATAAAAATCGGATCTTTTAAGGCATTCTCACTTAATTATAAAAAAATATCTCGATATCAGTAAAAATATCTCTTTAATTCAATTATATCATTAAGTATAAACTTAAGTTTAATTTAAAATAAATTGCTTAAAGTGCCAGATACTCAGCTGGTAATGTAACGTAACTAGCAGTTAGATGACTTTTATTTTCACTAAAGATGTTTATTTGGTCAGTAATCGTTTGCAGTTTATTGCGTTACTGTACCACTTGAGTATTTAGGCCTTAACTATTTATTTTATGTATTAAAATAAAATGCCTACAAAAACCTGCCTTTATGTAAGTAGTTTAATTTATTTTTTTTTATTAATTTTAAATAATTTAAGCTGATCATATTTATATAAATTAACTTCCATTTATGTAGAATTTAATTATCATATTGTATAAAATTTAATTTAAAAAAAACAAGTCTTCGAAATGAATTGAAAAATTATTAATTTTTCAATTACAATACTTTAAAAATGTCGATATATTTAAGTAATGGAAAGTAATTTTAATTGAAATCTTTAAAAAGATTTTATTGCTTTTAAAAAAAATGGTCTTCGTAATTTTATGTTTTAATTTGTAAATTATGTGTATAAATAAAAAGACTTATTGTAAGTTAATTTCCAAATATTTAAAGTTTTTTTTTTAATTCTTTTAATTCCAATTTGATAAATGGTAATGTATACTCATTATTTTGTAGCTTACATATGAATAAGTCCTCTTTTTATAACAAATCAAGTAATTTGGGTCGAACTTTCTGAAAAAAATTAACTTTTGGAAATTTTAATTTAAAATTTTACTTAAGTACTTTTTCTATTCCCTTATATGAAACTTAAAAAAACACGAAATGGAGAATGTAGGATCATCCAACGAAAAAAACATTCTGGCAAAGTAGAAAGTTTCAATTCTAAAGTGGACTCTGTTGGTACTTTTTTGATCTCCTGAAATAATGTTCATAAAAACTTGAATGTTGAAATGTTGGATCCTCCATCGGAACAAAACATTCCAAAAAAAAAAAAATTTTGGAATTTCTGATTCTAAGAGGATAAAAAGGGGAGAAAATTGTGCTTACGTACTTTTTCGATTTTCTAAAATTATGGTGTTATAAAACTCGAAATTTGGAATTAGGATCCTCCCACAAAAAAAATTAAAAAAAGTTTCGGTTGTAACAAAAAGGGGATACACATGGAAAATTTTTACTTATTACACCGTCCGACAAAAATTGAAAAAAAAAGTTGAACACGAACTGGATATACGTTTGAAACTAGAGACTAAATGAAGTAAAACTGCATTTATAGTTTTTCATTTTGTGATACTGTTTCCTTTTAAAAGGACTTCAAAGTTTTAGAGGATTAAATTTTATAGAGATTTATATATTTTTTTAGTATTTATACTTGTCCTAGCATGCCACTTGTGATATCAGGAAAAAGGAGGTAAGTTGCAATCTTTTAAAACATTATCCTTCAACATCATTCAAAATTTTCAACAAAATATTTTGATAAAGTTTTCAAAGGATTTTATTCACATTCTTTTGTCTTAATATGGCAAAATAAAAAAATGAAAAAATTAGGAGAGATCCTCCTATTTCATTTGCCATCACCAGTGGCTTCCTAGGACAAGTACAAATATTTCAAAAATAAAAATTTACAAAATGTATCCTTTAAAACTTTGAAGTCATTTTAAAAGGAAACTATTTTCTATTTTCATGAAATTTTAGAGATTTATGTGAATATTGGAAGGGTGGTTTGTATGGGGGCTACGACGTGAAATTTTTTTTTTTTGATTAGAAATATTTTATTTTGTATTAAAAAAAAACTTTTTTTTAGTAATTTTTGAAAAAAAATTATTTACTAAATTTTTTTTTTGAGTGTAAAATTTTGTTTGAGATTAAAATTTTGTTAGAGTGTATTTTTATTTTAGTGTAAAAATATTTTTAAGTGACAAAAATACGTTGTAAAATATTTTTGTGACTTTTCAATGTTTTTAAAACATGTTTAACAGGTTTTCAAAACGTGAATTTAAGGTGAAGCTAATCTGAAATTCACGGTCTTGCTAATAACTTTTGAAATACTAAACCGATTTTTCTGAATAAAGAATAATTTAAACAATAAAATTTGAATAATCTTCGAGCCCTTATATCGGGATTTTGGATTTTGAGTGAATAAATATTTCAGTGAAAAAAGAAATTGGAATAAAAATGAGTTTGAGTGAAAAAACATATAGAGAAAAAAAATATGGAGTAAAAAAAGTTAAATACGAAAAATTTGAGTAAAAAGTATCATTCCATATTGTTCCCTGCTCAATTCCATTTCGTTCCCCGTTCTAAAATTTTAAATTTTAAAATATGTCCTTCTCTTGGGTGTTATTTCAGGGGCTTTTAGTTTAATAGTTAGATAGGTAAAAATAACCATTTGCACCCTTTTCCACTTAAAATTTAATTTTCCAAAAACTGTTTTTTTTGTGTTTTATCTAAAATATCAAGTTTCTGAACCATTATTTCAAGAAGTATAAGAATAACCAATTTTTACACTTTTTCATTATTATAGGAACAAAAACAAAAGTACCAAAAGTACCCTTTCTTACCCCCGTTAGAAACGGAATTTCCAAAAAGAACCTCTTCCAGAATGATTTTTTCTTCACCAAAGGATCTTCTTTTCCATATATCAATTTTCTAGGATCATTGTTTTAGCAAATTTTAAAAGTAAAAACAGTATTTCACATTCCTAATTTTAAGTTTATAGAACCATTACGTCAAAAAATATCAAATGTACCGAAAATACACTAAGAAGGGACATTTTAAAAACGTATTTTCCTAGAATTTTTTTTACCGAATTCTCCTACATTACAAATTTTAAGATTCTGGGAAACATAAAAAGTTTCTATTAATATAATTTCAAGAAATAAAAAAGTACAAAAATTTTACTTCCGGTACTTTTAATAAAAGGTACTTTTTATAAAAGGTACTTTTTTAAAAAAGGTACTTTTTTAGAAAAGGTACTTTTTTAAAAAAGGTACTTTTTTAAAAAGGTACTTTTTGTAAAATGTACTTTTTATTAAAGGTACTTTTTATAAAATGTACTTTTTATAAAAGTTACTTTTTATAAAAGGTACTTCTTATAAAAGGTACTTTTTATAAAAGGTACTTTTTATAAAAGGTACTTTTTATAAAAGGTACTTTTTATAAAAGGTACTTTTTATAAAAGGTACTTTTTATAAAAGGTACTTTTTATAAAAGGTACTTTTTATAAAAGGTACTTTTTATAAAAGGTACTTTTTATAAAAGGTACTTTTTATAAAAGATACTTTTAATAAAAGATACTTTTTATAAAAGGTACTTATTATAAAAGGTACGTTTTATAAAAGGTACTTTTTATAAAAGGTACTTTTTATAAAAGGTACTTTTTATAAAAGGTACTTTTTATAAAAGGTACTTTTTATAAAAGGTACTTTTTATAAAAGGTACTTTAATAAAAGATACTTTTTATAAAGGGTACTTTTTATAAAAGAAAGAATTTTCAGAAAGTACTCGTTCCAGAATGTTTTATTTCACTAAAGGATCCTACATTCCAAATTTTAAGTTTGAATGACCAATATTTCAGTAAATAAAAAAAATTTACCAAAAGTACACTTTTTTACCCATTTTACCCCCGTAGGATCAACATTGGCAAAAACCCAGCCTTAGTGAATCTCTTTTTCGGAAGATGAACCTGCATTGCAAATTTCGAGTTTCTATTACCATTATTTAAGCAAATATAAAAGGTATAAAAAGTAGAGTTTTTTACCCTTTTACCCCCTTAGAATCATCATTAGCAAAATTCCAACCTTAGCGGATCTATATTTCGGGAGCTGAACTTACATTCCAAATTTCAAGTTTCTAGAACCATTATTAAAGGAAATAAAAAAGGTACCAAAAGTACAGTTTTTTACCCTTTTTACCCCCTTAGAATCAACATTGGCAAAAGTCCAGCCGTACTGGACCTATATTCCGGGAAGTGAACATACAGTCCAATTTTCAAGTCTATATGACCATTATTTCAGTAGATATAAAAAGCACCAAAAGTACAGTTTTTTACCCCCTTAGAATCAAAATTGGCAAAAATCCAGCCTTAGTGGATCTATATTCCGGGAGGTGAACCTACAGTCCAATTTTCAAGTCTCTAGCTTCAGCGGTTTGGGCTGGGCGATGATGAGTCAGTCAGTCAGTCACATTACTCTTTTATATGTATATGAGCAATTGTCATTAACTTTTAATATTTAAGAAAAAAAAAATTGCGATTTTTTTTTCGTGGCACATTGATAAGACTTTGTAGGTAAATAACATTATAAATAAGTAATTCAAATTCGTCCGCGTGCATTAATTTGAGCGATCGCACCCAAAACTATGGCGGTTTAAAGTTAAAATTTTTAAAAAAATTGTCAAAATTACATTTTTTATCCGAAGTTAACCAAACGTACCATTTTGTATTATGCTTACCCAGAGCTACAATACATATTCAAACATGCATAAAATCTTTGCTAAATATCGAGATATTTGCATTTAACCAATTTTTTTCGGCACATTTTCCAATATTTTGGAAATAAAAATGTTTCCAGCGGTTTTATTTTTTTTTAGAAAAATATTACCAAATGCATTAACAAAATCTCAACAAATTCTTAGTTAACACCATTATTCTATCTCTAATAGGAAAGAAACAGCAGTGGTTTAAAGGGAACATTTTTGAAAAAAAAAAATTTAATAATTTTGAAATTTTTTTTTTTTTTTAATATTAAATGTCTGATTTTACAGTGTTGTCCTTCACTGAATATTGAAACTATTCAAAGTATGATTAATAATGCTAATATTAAGGTTCCCGAGTAAAAATAAACATATATAACAATATATAACTTGATACAAACATAATAAATTATATATGATTATACATCCCGTGAGGTATTTTCTAATTTTTTTAAATGCAGTCATATGTTGTAATATATAATTTAATCATTATTCGGATTAAAAGGTATACGGTTGATATAAATATATGAAATAATATTAGGGCCAATACAAAATTTGTTTTTCTGTATAATTTAATATAAAATTATATATAGCTTATTCTGTTCCATATATAAATGTTTCCAATTAAATGTTTCCAATTAACCAAAAATGTTCTAAGTTTTTTAAGCAAAGTATAAGAAACTTTTAAAATGTTCCTAAACATTTCCTTGTTAGGGTTATGTATATCACCTATCTGGTTCGAAGCGTACCCAAACATTTTTTTTGTTTTTGAAAATTATATGTTTGGTGAATGTATCGTTGACCTGTGGTGTAACTCACCCAAACCAAAACACACCAAGACTTTTTTATGTTTTTATGCAATTAGATCTAATTGGATCCAATGAAATATGGCAATGTCTGGTCAAAACTCGGATCAAATCGAATCATATTTTATACAAGTTGATCTTTTTTAATGCAAAAACATCCACCATTATTCGGATTAAATTGCGTATAAATATATATTGTGTTATATATCATTATGTATTGCATCATATAAAAATTTTTACTTGGGTTATTACGAAATATTTTAACGTTATTACTAATTTTATCAAGGTTATAAAAAATTTTAGCGATTTTTCGTGATTTTCGGACTAATTTTGAAATATTATTTGAATAAGACATGTCAAAATCTATCAAAATACATTTCTTTTTTACTTTATTTAAGTAATGTAAGATTTTATGTAACCATTAAATTTAAAGGTATCAGAAATTTAAAACCACCGAAAAACCGCTTAAACGTTAAATTTTTTCGGGTGCGAATTAATTGAAGATAGAAAATTAAAAAGACTACCAAACGCGCCTTTCACCGACTAATTTCTATAAGCGGCCTGGATGTGCCTTACAAAAAAGTGAAAACTGAAAAACACCGCGGAATTCGCCAATATTAACTTTTGATCAATGTTGCTTTCCATGATTTATTATATTTGCATATACCATTGTTTCTATATGTTCAACTTTCAGCCATGCCCATTTGGCTGTCAAATAATGCAAAACTTAAATATCGAAATTTTGCAAAAAATTTAAAAAGTTCGTAAAATTTTTGCAATTGAATATTTTTTGGGTGCGTTTGTAAATCAAGTGGGAAATGGTGGATTATAAAGTTCACAAAGCATTCGGAACCATTCTGAATAAAACTGGAAGTGTGCCTCGCAAAAAACAGACTTTTTAAAAAATTCACGTTTTTTCTTCCCATCTTTGGAGAGCTTCGTAACCATTGCGAGCACATCACTCGAATCAGTCTCAGATTGTGCATATTTACAAGGGCTTTTACCGTGTGTATTGTAATTTTAAAATTACAGTTTGCACCAAAAGCTACATTCAAAAAACCTCGAAAAATGGAAAATTGAAAAAAATTGGTATCAAAGATTTAGGTCCATGTAACTTTTTTCTTATTGATGGCACATCCACTGAACCTACACCAAATAATTTCCCAAGTCTACTGATTAAACGGTATTAAATTTGGAGCAATAGCTTTAACGCACCCAACAATATGGAACTTTGAACGAAAAATTTCATGAGAGTATCAAGCGATTTTTTTACATTTTTCAACTTTGCACGTTCCTTACCATGAGATAATGAGACTATTTGCGCTGTGCCTTTGCAGAATTACTCATTATGGTTCCCTTAACATATCTACATTCACAGGTACCACCTAGCTTACAAATAAAAATGTTATTGCGAAATTAGTAAAATATCACAAGCGTTAAAAGTTAATGACAAAAGTCCATATATAGATAGATATCTTAATATTGAAAAAAATTGTTTGGATAAAACTTTATCAGTTCTAAAAATAGATTTTATTGTTCGGATAAAATTATATATAGTTCTAAAAATTGATTTTTTTCGAATGAAATTTGATCTAAAGTTTTTTGTAATTTTTGGGATGAAATTGTATCCGTCCGGTTAAAACTGATCTAATCTCAGCGATCCATTTTTCGGATCAGTGCTGATCTTTCAAATCTAGGATCTAACCACAGATCTGGAATAATATAAGAACATATATTGCTCCGTATAGAAATTTTTTATCGGGTACATTATAAATTTTAAAAATATGCATGAAAAAAAAAATTTTTAATTTTTTTCCCGGATAGGGTTTCAGAAAAAGAGGTTTATGCGGAAGGTTTTTGTTTCGAAATGTCCCAAGTAAAGTGGATTCGATATCAGTACGTCACTGGCCATTACGTAGGGATAAGGCCGAAATTTGGTTATACCCCTTATGTACATATTTGGTTTTCTAATCTCGATCTTATTTAGGTGGACGTCCTCTATAAATTTTCATCGCAATCTGAGGATTGGAAATCTGCAGCCTTAAAAAATTGTATGTAATTTTTCTCCTTCCTGGATAAAAATGACATTGAAATCATAATATTGCTATGATATTACCATAACATATCTAGATTATTATCTTTGTTTAAATAAATAAAAAAAATATTTTAAATAAAAATAAATAAATACATTATAATTTTAATTACATCTATTAAGTTTACATCAAAAATTAACAATATTTTAATGAGATGAATAACCTAAGGTTAAGAGCAAAACATCTGTTGTTTGTATCTTGATCTAGTTTTAAATTGTTATTAACCAAAATCCAGAAAAAATATTCCATAAACAATGAAGAAACATTAATATTGACATAATAAACATTTCAAGAAAAATTAAAGCCAATCTCAATTTTATTTTTTGCTAAGCCAAAATTGCAGTGTCGAAGTCAGGTTTGCGTTAAATTGAAAATATAATAAAAAATTACTCAAGTCTATAAATCATAGACTAACAAAAGCAAAGCTTGATAGAAGAAAGAAAGACGGACAGACATTACAATTAATATACATGAGTATTTGTATTATGATGTATTCATTTTACACACAAACCTCAATACTGAAAGGCCTACAATTGAAACCCGATTGTTAGTTGGGGTACTTTATACTAAAAATAAATGAATCAATGAATGAATGACTGACTGCAGGCATGCATGAATGTGTGTAGTTTTTCAACAAAAATCCAGGGACTAACGAAATTAAGCAAACACAGCAGGCAGGCTATAAAAGTAAGTTGCATTTGGATGCACGTTCACAGTTTTGAACGTGAACGTGCTATTTAAACTTAACGCTGATTTCGGAAAAACTAAAAAAGATAATAACGGAAAGAAAAGTGTTTGAAAAACTAGTGGAAAATAACCACTACAACAAATAAACACCTAAAATTTGTGATATAATCAAAAATAATAAAAAAACTATCTTTTGTGGATAGTTTTAAATTAATTTTGTTGGTGTTGTAATTTAAAAAAAAAAAATCATATAACTCTAAAAAAATGGCTTTGGAATTATTAAAAGATCCTAAAATTATATCGCCAAGTAGTGTTTTCTATTTTTTATTACTTCCAACGGTATTACTGTGGCTTCTTTATTGGCGTTTATCCCGACGACATTTATATGAATTGGCTAGCAGATTACCAGGACCCAAAGGATTACCAATAGTGGGTCATTTATTTGATGTTGTGGGACCAGCTTCGTGTATGTGAAAAAAAAATAAATTAAATTTTTAAAGTGAATTTAAGAAAAAAAATTAAAAAAAACAAGTAGAAAAGTTAAATTCGACTTGCAGAATCTATGAATACCCTCCACAATGCATTTTTTAAAGGATAGTACATTTTTTAACGTGAAAAAATTAACAATTTTAACTAGAAATATTTTATGTTGAGTAAAAAACTCTTTTTTTGGCATTAAAAAAAATTACTAATTTTATTTTTTGAGTGTAAAATTTTTTTTCGAGTGTAATGTTTTTTTTTACTGTAAAAATATTTCTGAGTGAATGCACGTACGTATGTACACAAAATATTGTAATTTTTGTAAAAAAAAAATAATTTTTTTTTGAGTGTAAAATTTTTTGAGTGTAAAATTTTTTTTTAGTGTAAAATTTTTTTCGAGTGTAATTTTTAAACTAATGCTTTAAAAACTAAACAAGTTTAAAAAGCATTGCTTTAAAACAAAACAAGTTTGAAAAGCATTGTTAAGTTACCACCAGGGACAGGACCTTCATGCACTGAAAAACTATGTTTTAGGCGCGTAAAATATGCACTAAAAAGTCTTAAAATATGCACTAAAAATCTTAAAATATGCACTAAAAATCATAAATATCCACTTATTTTTTTACTTTTATTAAAAAAAAAAAAAAAAATTAAAATTTGAATTCAGTCTGGCATTTTAAGCTAAGATATACATACATACAATGTGTATAAAATGTTATTAAAAAATAATAATTATCTAACAAAATTTAAAAATTGCTTTAATGCAAAAAAAAAAAAATATAAAATAAAAAATCTTAAAAATAGCTAAAATACTAAAAAATAGTTAAAAAACTAAAATTTGTACAAAATATGACCTAAAAATATGCATTTGTAGCGAAATAATAGCAAAATATGCAAAAATATGCATTTTAAGCAAAATATGCAAAAATATGCACTACACTGAAAAAAATACCTTTACTGAAATTAAATAAACACTGTTATTAATTTAAGTAAACAAATTTTTTTGAATTTACTTCAACTTATCTTAATATAAGGTGGTGTTACTTAAAACAAAGCAAATAAACTTGAATGTAGTACATGCACATACTTAAAAAAGCACAAGAGATTTCCTTAATTTGTTTTTTTAAATTAAGTTAAATATTCTTTACATTTATGGCGAATTGATTACATTTAAGAAAAAAAGCGTTTATTAAAAAATTTTGTTTTACTTAAAAGAAAAAAATTTAAATTGTGTGCAAAAAAAATAAATAAGTACGTAACTTACTTAAAAATAGTATAGGCATTTTCAAGACATTAAATCAAATAAGTACTATTCTTTAATTCCAAAACGCATTTTCTTTAATTTAATCAATTTTTGTTTTAATCTAAGAAAAAAGTAATCTTTATTTTATTGATTTCATTGACTTTATTTGAATCCATAACTTCATCAGTTTAAGAAAGAATTTACTTAAGTTAAGGAAAAAATACTTTAGGTATTTTGGGGACCCCATCTGGGGGCCCCATCTGGAGACCCCGTGAGACCCTAACTTTAAATCCAAATTTCGATTTTCGCGGAATTTTCAAATGCCTATAACTCTGCAAATATTGCAGATACGAAAAAAATTCTAAAGGCATTTTTGTAGTCCTTAACTTGTGGAATAAGACCGCCGAAGACCCGATAGCCCTCCGAGTTATAGTTTTCGAGTTATTTCATAATAAAATTTCTCAAGACCCCATTCCCATATCTCGAAAACTAAGCAAGATAGAGCGATTCTGACCAAAATTTTGGATCAAAATCAATAGTGACCCTATAATAGTGTACGCAAATACTCATGGGCGGACCCCATATATTTGGGGCCCGTAGGGTCCTCACATTGGGACTCCATAGGGTCCACAGAATCCGTAAGTTTAAGGAAATTTTTACTTATTTTAAAAAAATATTATTCCTCTGGATAAAAACAATTAAACTTATATTAAGTACAATTTTACTTACTTTTAAGATATATTTAAGTAAATGCATTACTATGTTTTAGGAAAAATATACTTGGAAGAAGAATTAATATCTTTGGAGCCCTCGCATACCCTTCTTTTTTTAAATTTAGTTCAACATGCTTTAAAAATGGTAAAAAAAATTTTCAGTGTAACGAATCGATGCCATTTTAAAGCAAATTCTTTGATTCGCAAGATATCTTGTTTATGCTGTTCTATGACCAAAGGGAAGAAACATGCATTTGCATGAAAGTCCTCTCCTTGGTTACCACCAATGCTTTTAAAACCTGTTTAAACACGTGGCATTTAAGATGAAACTAATCTGAAATTCAGGGTTTTGCTTATAACTTTTGAACCACTGGACCGATTGAGCTGAAATTTAATACCAAACAGACCTAGGGAACGGCAAAGCTTCAGCAGTCTCATTATTGTCTTTCGAAAGTTATCGTGTTTTTTATCTCGTAAATTCGCGAAACACCCTTGCCGAAATTTACTCTTTTGCTCATAACTTTTGAACCACTGGACCGATTTGGATGGATTGCAATACCAACCTGACCAGGTAAATGACCAACATGTATGCCAAACTTCAGTAGCCTCTGTAAAGTCTTGCAAAAGTTAGCGTGTTTTCTACGGACAGACAGACGGACGGACGGACAAACATCGCTAGATCGACTTAAAATCGATCGAGCATCATGAATATATATACAGTAGGGCGTTTCATCAAAAACTTTTTTTTGGATTTTTGCAACTCTTGAAGCGGAATATGAATTCTTATGGCCTAAAAGATTTTTGAGATTTTTTTCAGATTTTTGGAATGTCGGGATCAACTCGCTCAAATCGATTTTATTAAAAAAATGAGGTTATGAAACATAATTTTTTTTATTTTTTGTTCTCTGGTGCCTTTTTTAACAAAACCGGATGTAATACTTCTTAATGTTGCTAGCCTCCTAAAAAAAAATATTCGCGGTCAAAATAATAACTTCAAGGGTCACTAAGATGACCTTTAAAGTAAAAATTCAGAATTTCCCGAGTTCCAACCTTAATAATTTGAGAAATATACAATATATGAACGTAATGATGAATCAGTTAGATAGGTCTTTTTAATACCTTTAATTTAAAACCAAAATGGCATTTGTCACTTTAGTAGAAATATTAAAAAACTAAGATAAACTCATTTTTTCCCCCATTTTACAGAAAATCGAAGGGAATCCATTAGTAGTTTTTTTGTAAAATTGAAATAATAAACTTAAAAGAAGTTTTTTTGATTGCAATTAGTGTTTCCAAACCGGAAACCCGGGTTTTTGTCAAACCGGTTTTTTTGACAAAAAACCGGTTTTTTGGTTAACCGGCTTGGAAACACTAACTACAATCTATAAAAAGCCTTTAAAAGTTATTATTTTAACTTTACAAAAAAAAACTACCTAATGCACCAGTTCAATTTTCGATAAAATGGGGGAGAAAATGAGTTTTTCCCAGTTTTTTATTTTTTTTAACATTTGTACAAAAGTGACAATAGTCAGATTGGTTTTAAATGAAAGGTGTTTTAAAGACCTATCTAACGGATTCAACGTGACGTTTATACTTAGCTTATTTCTCGAATTATTGAGGTTAAAACACGGGAAATTCTGAATTTTTACTTTTAAGGTCATCTTAGTGACCCTTGAACTTATAATTTTGACCGCGAATATTTTTTTTTAGGAGGCTAGCAACATTAAGAAGTATTATATCCGGTTTTGTTAAAAAAAGACACCAGAGAACAAAAAATAAAAAAAATTATGTTTCATAACCTCAATTTTTTGATAAAATCGATTTGAGCGAGTTGATCCCGACATTCCAAAAATCTGAAAAAAATCTCAAAAATCTTTTAGGCCATAAGAATTCATATTCCGCTTCAAGAGTTGCAAAAATCCAAAAAAGAGTTTTTGATGAAACGCCCTAATATACAGTGACTCAAAGTAATAATGGAACAGCATATATTTGATAGCAGTTCTTTAAAGGAAAAGTTATCAATACTTGACCTGATTATTATCAATCGACTATTTTTGAAAAAAGTGCTACAAAAGAAATTTTCCAAGCTTTAATTTAAGCTTGATAGCGTCCAGATTGAGCAAATATAAAAAGAGATACGAGGGTCGCACTGGAAAATGAAATTATTTGTAGATATTTTTTTGAAATTTTTTTTTAAATATTTCTAAGTCGATTTTTCCCAAGTTCAAACATTAAAAATTTAAAAAAATATTCAATAATTTTTTTTTAGTCATCAGCTTGTTTTTCCAACCACCCAAACAAAATATGAAATTTCTTAAATACAGTAGAAGAAATCCGCATTTTTTTACCTCCAACTCTTTCGACCACCAATTTGTTGTAAACAAAGAAAATATTTTACTGTTTATTAATTTGAGTACACCTAAGTGTATAGTGATAAGATTTTAGAATAATTAAAATTTTTCTGTCCCGACTAAAAATAAATATACAGGTCCATATATAATTTGAAATTGAGCCATATATAATTTAATATGGCCCAACACGTATTTGGATAAAATAAGATAATGAAATTGGTGGATCAAAATAGCTCAAAATTTGTTATATTAGATTAAATATGATCGTTTTTGATCCGAATATTGGGTTTATCTAATTTGATATAATTGTATATAATTTTATATCATAAGATAAAATATGTAGAATTTTGCAAAAAATATTTTTTTTATCTCATAATTTTCAAATTTATCCAAATTTTTTTTCGGAAAATGCAAAAAAAAAATTGTAAAAAAAATGTGTCCGGGACTTAGAAATTTAAAAAAAAAATCGAAATTTAAAAAAAAATTTCTTAAAACTTTGTTAATAAATTTTTACTTCAAAACGCAAAAAATGTACCAAAAATGTTTTTTATCCAGGACTTAGAAAATTCTACAAAACTTTTTCAGGACTTCTAAAATTTTTCAAAAATTTGGCTAAATTTTTTTTTGTTTAAATCATTTTTAATGAAATTCGTAACTCCAAAACGCAAAAATTATTTGTGTCTGGAAATTTTAAAAAATTTTCTCGGGACTTAGAAAACTTTTTTCCCCCGATTCGGGACCATATATATATGAGGTCAGACATGGAGTTGTATATCATATATTTATTCATCTAATCTTGTTTGAGGTCATTCATGGAGTCATATAAAATATTATATAGAATATCTAATTTAATCAAGCTTTATATATTGTATGTGGAGCAACACATGATTCGATATCCTTTTATATGGCACCATATTTAATTTTTGGTGTAAAACTTAATACAAGATACATTTACATATAATTATGTAAAGTATTGTGTATGGCCATATATAAATATATTAAATAATATGTTACCATATCTAAACTTTTTTAGTCGGGGTGTTTACAAAAAATTGGTGGTCAAACGAGTTGGAGGTCAAAAAATGCGGATTTCTTCCACTGTATTTAAAAAATTTCATTTTTTGTTTGGATTTTTGGAAAAACTAGCTGATAACTAAATAAAAATTATTGGATAATTTTTTAAATTTAATGTTTGAACTTGGGAAAAATCGACTTAGAATATTTTTTAAAAAATTTCAAAAAAACATATAAAAATAATTTCAATTTCCAGTGTGACCCTCGTATCTCATTTAATATTTGCTCAATCTGGACGCTATCAAGCTTAAATTAAAGCTTGGAAAATTTCCTGTATAGCACTTTTTTCAAAAATAGTTGATTGATAATAATCAGGTTTAGTATAGATAACTTTTCCTTTAAAGAACTGCTTAAAAATATATGCTGTTCCATTATTACTTTGAGTCACTGTACTTTATGGGGTCCTAGACCAATATTTCGATGTGTTACAAACGGAATAACAAACTTATATATACCCTCTATCACTAGAGTGGAGGGTATAAAAATAAGGAAATTTACCTTCTTTAAAGAACTTGATGTAAAAAAAAAACTTTGGAAGAAAAAGGGTGTCGGTCGATCCGAAATCACCTATTCCGTGACTGGTAAAAACGTGACATATAAACTGTCTCAAAAATACTAATCTCGTGACCGGGGACAATTGGATGTATAAATATTTTCTTAGTTCCAAAAAAAAATTTTAAAAACTTTTCATTCAAATGATTTTAAAACAAAAAAAAATTCGAGAGAAATTATGAAATCTTTCTTTAGTTCAAAATAATTTTCGGAACATCGAAATTTATTTTTACCATTTCTAATGATTTTTAACTACAAAGTTTACAATCTAGCTATATCCATTCGTCCGTCCGCCTGCCTGTGAAAAGTAAAATGCAAGCTGTAAATTTGATCAAATTTAATCTTAGACATTCCAGCAATGTTAGCCTGTGGAAAGAGCCAGACTCCCGAAATTTGTCAGAAATATATTCTGTATTTATAGGCTGGTAAAGGTCTTAAGTGGACGAAATCCGACCATTATTTTCTCTTCATATTTCCTTTTATAATAAAATTTTAATTTTGCTTAAAATTTTGTTAGATTTTTAAAATTTTTATTTTTAAAATTTTTTTGTATAAATAAATGTTTCGTGAGTGTGAGTCAACATGCGCGTGAGTTGTATTACATTTACTCACGTGATTGTAAATGAGTGCGAGTAAAAAAAATATGCTCGTGCGTGAGTGTGCGTTATTCCTGTCGTGAGCGTGAGTGAGTGTGAGTCAAAATTTACTAACGCGCTCATCTCTAGTTGAAATATGTATGCTTCTACTTTGAAAAACTAAACTAACTTCTGAAAAACGCCAACTTGGACCTAGAGAACTTCAAAATTTAACTTCTTCAGTCCGCACTTTATTGGATTTGGATATAAAAAATGATAAAATTGTTTTTCTTAATGCAAAAGATTTTTTTACATTTTACACAAATAGAACATTTTTATGTCAGAAGAAATTAAGATTTGATGAAAAAAAAATTAAGAAAAATTATAAAAAAAAAAAATTTGGCTGAAAAAAAATTTTTGATCGAAAAATTTTTTAATAAAAAAAAAAAAAATAAATAAAAAAAAATTATGAAAAGCGTGAAAATCAGAACGATTTTTCATTTACAAAAACCAAAAAATTTACAAACTTTCTATTTTTTTTTTTTTGTAAAAAAAACATGGTTTTTAAGAAAAACCGTTTCAATACCGGTACGTACCGATACCGAATGAAAAGGTTTTTGGATACCGATATCCGATACCAAAACTGAGTTTCGGTATTGGTATTGGTACCGGTATTCAATTTTAAGAGTTTTGAAACGGATAACGGTATTGAAAAGGTATCGATTGCCAACATTGAAAAATACACAAAAACTTTAAATGCTTAAAAATCACCAACTTGTAAAAAAGTGTGAAATAAATCTAAAGCTGAACTAAAAAAAACCTTGAGGATTTTGTTATGTAAAATGTCAACTTTCATTTGCTTTTGGTTTCATCCCATTCCGATTCGGAATTGTAATTATTGTTTTGAATTATTGTTTTGAAAAAGATTATTTGAGGTCCCATTTCTTTACTAATCATTACGACGATATTAAGTCCATATTAATTATTTCTGAGAAATAATAATTTTTGACACTACACTAAATTTATTTGTCATTAAAATTAATAATTCTCAAAATTTTTTAATTAATTTAGATATTTACAAAAATAGTTTGTGTCCTGAATAACTTAGAAAATTTTTCAAGATTTGTAAAACTTTTTTCCAAAAAGCATTTTAATATTATTTAAATGATTTTTTACTCCAAATCTCAAAAAAAAAATAACAAAGAAATTTTGTGTCTGAAACTTACAAAGTTTTTCGGAAATTCCTTGTCAATTTTTTTTTCTAAAAGTTTCATTAAACTTTTTTAATACAATGGAATGTTGTGTCGGGACTGTTCGGGACTTAGAAAATTTTTTAAAATTTACGAAATTTTTTTTAAGAAATTCTTAATCCAAAACGCAAAAAAAAAAATCTAAAAACTAATAACTTTCCATTCGCAATCCATATAAAAAAACCATAATTTCGTTTAGTTTCAAAATTTATTTTTAGTTCGTCTTACCAAAATAATTATTAAAAAATAAAATTTATTTATTTTTTTCAGCTGTTTTTAAAACTGTTATACGTAAAAGTGCTGAATTTCCACATGTTGCTAAAATGTGGATTGGTCCAAAATTGGTAATATTCATTTATGATCCCAGAGATGTAGAAATTTTACTTAGCAGTCAAGTTTACATAGATAAAGCATCCGAATATAAATTTTTTAAACCTTGGCTAGGTGATGGTCTTTTAATTAGTACAGGTAAGTTTTAAATATGAAAAACAAACATCATAATAAATTAAAATGTTAATAAATAAAACAAAAATGCGTAAATTATGAACACAATAAAAAAACCACAAGTAAAAAATATAATTCAACAAATATCAAAATTAAAAAAATTTAAAAGAAAATAAATTTTCGCGTAAATGTATCGAAACACATGAGTAGGGCAACCATAAAATAGGAATTAAATAAATCAGAAAAAAGTGTCACAATCTAAAGAGAATGCTAGTATTTTCTTTTAAAGGAAAAAAGAATGCGATTGACTTTCGAAATACCGGTCCAGAATCGGACGAGGGGGAGTAAAGTTTCCCCTTAAAGAGCTAAAACAATTTTTGAAGACTCCTAAAATGTGTAATGCAAAACTATCTTTTGAAATAAAAAAAAATCAGCACTTGCTCTTTTTTGGTTGGCCTACACATGAGTCACAGATAACGTGCCAGCAATTAATAAAACATTTATTTAATGTGACATTTAAAAGAAAACATACATTTTTTACCGAAACGAAAATAAAATTAAACATTTAAATAGAAAAGAAAATTTGATGCGTAACATAAATATTTTTCAGTGTAGGTGTCGTTTGGGGCAAATGAACATGCTTAAAGCATGTTACCAGATGTTAATGACCGATACTTAAGGAAATAGTCAACGCATACAATTAGGGTGTTCACACTATGCTGTAATATGCTATGACATTAAGATTTATAACAAAATCAATATGAAATACTTTTTGATGATGGCACACTCAAAAAAAAAAAAACTTTGTCAAATTACTAGAAAAAGTCTCGCAATCCCATTTTACCAATATTTTCCTTCACTCAAAAAAAAAGTGAACTAAAATCTGGGAAAATTAACTCAATTTTGAGAAAAAGAGGGAATGATTTGGCTCCAAAGATTTTTTGTATTGGTTTTAGTTCTTAATTTTCCCAAAAATAAGGAAAACAAAGTTATTTAATTTTAAGCCAATTTTAACTAGAAAATGGGAAAAATTATACTTCACATTTTAGAAATAGATTGGGTCTAGACCCTGGACCCATTGGTTCGGACCCCATTTAACTCGAGACCTCGTTGGGTTCTTTAAGGGTCCCCATAGATTTTGAACCAAAACTTGTGTCCGTTTCGCTCTAACTTGCGTAGTTTTTGAGATACGGTAATAAGGGGCCTGATAGGGTCTTGAGAATCTTAAAAACCGGATAACTCAAAAACTATTAATCGGAGGGCTTTCGGGTATTTTGCGGAAGTGTTCTACGAGCTACAAAAATGCCGTTGGACCTTTTCTCGTGTCGGCAGTATTTACCGAGATATGTGCATATATAAAATCTCGGGAATTTAAAATTTTAGATCTAAAATTAGGGTCTTGAGACCCCGACAGATATGCAGAGCTAGGCTATTCCATATTTTTTTTTTTTTTTGTAGTCTTTCTTTTGAAAATTTCGCTCTATCTCGCTTAGTTTTCGAGATATCGCCATTTTGAATTTTTAACTAAATTCTCAGAAGTCATTAACTAAATTCTAAGAAGTACACTTCCTCAATTCAAAGAAGAGAAATACGATGATGTTTTTTTTAGTAAACTTTAACTAAACTTGAACTAAATTGTTTTTTAAGAAATATGTCTTAAAAATAAAGATACGATTCTTAGATTTGTGGAAAATTTCTTTGGCAGTAAGAATTTTTTTCCTAATATTAAAAAAATCCATTTAAAGAAAACTATGACCTAATTATAAGTAAATGAACTAATTTTTTTCCTCATAGTTAAGAAAATTTCTTATTTGTAAATAAATTTTCAAAGACATTTTCAAAGACATTTTGTCCTTAATTTTAGTTATGTCTTTTTTGCAGTGTTGTCTTTAACAAAAAATTTTCGATTAAAATTTACATTTTTTTTGTAGTTTTACAATTTTTTTTGTAATTGTACAATATTTTTTGGTAATTTTACAAATTTCAAAAAAAAAAAAATTACACCATTTCCAATTGTATTTCAAAATTTATCAATTGTATTTCAAAAAGTATCAATTGTATTTCAGAAATTTTCGTAAAATAGGAGGTGGCAAAAAATCTAGTAAAGTCACGAAACCTCCTTTTAAGATTTATCGCTTCAATTGTAAATTTAAAATTTTATTGGTAAAAAGCCTGTAAAATTACAAAATTATTGGTAAAAAACTTGTAAAATTACAAGGAATTCATGTCAAATAGGAGGAAGCAAAAAATAAAACTAAATTTTTTTCGAGTGCATGTGTCACTGTTGCCAATTTGGAAGGTTTCCAGCTAAATCTAGTGCTTTTTAATATGCTCTCGACTTTTCGCGGCTACCGTGTAAAATGTGATAGAGCGGTTAAATGTTATTTTAGATTCAAAATGTACGAATTTTATTGGCTTTTATGGAACCAAAAATATTCTCTACAATTTTGTTTTTTATACCCTCCACTTATCGTGTACTCAAATTTTCTTAAATTTTTCTGTTTTTAAATTTTTTTCTGAGGTTTGCGTTAAATTTTTTTTCCTAATTTTTCAACATTTTTCCGATATTTTCTGATTCATTTTTATTTAAAAATAAAAAATTGTTTTATTTGACCTTTAAAATATTATATTTTGAGTAATTTTTCTTTACTAATTACACGATGATATTCTCATTGAATAATTTTCAAGAAAATAATTTTTCTGTTTAAAATTTATTTATGTTGGTAATTTTTTTCACCTACAATGGGATAGGTTTTTTAAATCAATTGGTTTGGAATAATAACAATAAAATTTAAATAACCCTTTTTAGTCCGGAATCATGGTAGTTCCAGAGATAATTTTTTTGTTCACAATTTCCTAGCCTTTATAAAGTTAAGCCCTTATAAATTTAAAAAAATCGGGTGCAAAATATTTTAAAATATTTGTGGAAAAGAAAGTTTGAAAAAAAAAAAATTGAATGAAAAATTATTTAACAAAACAAATTTAGAATGAAAAAATTTTGAGTAAAAAAAATTGAGTGAATAAAAAATTTGGAGTAAAAAAATTTCAAAAAAAAAATCAATCCATTTCGTTTCCCGTTCCATTGAATTTCATAACACATTCTATTCTATTTCGTTCTTACAAGGAAAGTATATCAACCCTTATGAACCGATTTGCCTGAAACTTAAAATATATATAAAAGAGGCGATTTTGAGATTGGAGTGTCTCGGCCATATCAGTGTTTAAAAATTTCTTTGTCCCCTTATGAAACAATGTGGACCTTCGGGAAAATTTCGATAACTCCTGAACTAACAGGAATATCGTCTAGAGCAAAAATACGTGTCGACTTAAATTTAATAATAATTATTTCGTATTCATATGGATATCGTAGGTCCATGTCTTCATATAAATCCCCCCAAAATTTAAACATTTTCACAGAAAAAGTATTTAACGAAGCCGAATTTTTTCAAGTTTATGCCACCATTGGATATGCATTAAAAAAATCTTTCTTCTCATATGTAAACATCATATAGTTTCTTAAAATGAAATAACTGAAAAATCCAAAAAACAATTTTTTTGCCATCTTTCGACACATGTTTTGAACCCCTAAATCCCCGACATGGCCATAAGCCGAGACTCCCCAGCCTTAGAATTGTCTCTTTTATATATATTTTGAGTTTCATGGAAATCGGTTCATATGGGTTGAGATACTTCCCTTGTTAGTTCCATTTCGATTCTTTCCATGTAGGTTGCATTCCTGTCCAAATTTCTCTATCGTGTAAACATGCCTTACGACTATTTCTATAGGAAAAATGTATTATAATCTAAGGATTTTTCAATACGAAAAATATCAATTTATTAGTAAGAAAACAATTAAGAAAATTAGAATCGGTCAAGACCGACCATACCTTACACCCGTGATTCCCTGAAAACGGGCCCAAGTCTAAACATAAACCGATTGAATCTATGTTTTGTTGGATCTTTAGTTACTGTAGCAAACACACAAAAAAACAAATTTGAGTGAAATAGGCTTCTTTTTGTTGTCAATTGACCGGTTTAACTGAACATCGGGCAAAATCTGTATATGGGGACATAGTCCAAAAATGATCCAATTGAAGGGCTTACTGCAAGAACTTGATAAGCAACATTTTATTTTTTAGTGTTTTTCGCCTTCTGCTGATGTTCCATTGAGAGATTTTTGGCAGAAGTCTTGCTTCAACCCTTCGTACAAGTATATTGAGAATAAAAGTTCTGCAAAAGTTTTATTTTCTACATTATTTTGAAAGTTTTAAAGTAAAACCACCATAAAATGAAATGTTGCTTATCGAGTTCAAATAATATTTTAATCAAATATTTAATTTTTTCATAAAATTTTAAGAGATTTATGTCAATATAGGGGGAGGGTAGTTGTATAGGGACTACAAGTAGACCTGGTCCGACCTGGTTCCCTTCAAATTTAAAATGATGATTTATGAATACGGTTATTAGAGCCATTTGAGCCAAATTCAAAGAGGCGATCGAATGGGAGCTAGGTCTAAACACTGGCCGATTTTTTTCAATTTGAATAGGCTTCGTCCTTGAGTCCAGAGAAGCATAAATTTAATTAAAATTTTTAAGCCAATCGAATAAAAATTGAGACCTTTATCATGCGTACAACCTTTACATGAACAGACGGACGGACGGACATCGCTAAATCGATTCAAAAAGTGATTCTGAGTCGATCGGTGTGCTTGAAGGTAGGGTAGGACCAATATTTGGGGTAGTTGCAAACATCAGCACAAAGTCTCTAAATCCAAGATAATTTCTATAAGGCAGTTCAGAATCTGAAATTTTGTCTAAATAAAAATGTCTCGAAACTTTTTCTATAAAAAAACATCTCAGAATTTGAACTGAAACTTTTATAGAAAAAATTGTATGAAACTTGTATGTTTCAGAATCTGAAAAATGTTCTGTAGGCTAATTGTTTTTTTTTTTTGTCTTCTTATTTTTTTTTTTTCCTAAATTTATAACAATAAATAAAACTGAATTATTTAACCATTTGTTGTATTCATATTTAAATATCTAAATTATATTAGAACTATAATCTAATAACTTGCGCTTTCATTATATTTTTTTTTGCAGGTCATAAATGGCGTTCTCATCGCAAATTGATAGCACCCACATTCCATTTAAATGTTCTGAAGAGTTTCATTGATCTATTCAATGAAAATTCACGCAATGTTGTGCGTAAACTTCAGGCAGAGGGTGGTAAAACTTTCGATTGTCATGATTATATGAGCGAAGCAACTGTTGAAATTTTATTGGGTAAGTAAAATGAAAAAAATAAATAATAGTAATAAATTGTTATAACAATACAACATTGTATTTGAATAGATTTAAAACACGGTCCGACAGCCAATATTAAACATGAACCGGATAATATGAGTTTGATAATATGGATCAAATGGAGTAAAACTGCATTTACAGTTTTTCATTTCGTGATCCTGTTTCCTTTTAAAATGAACTTTAAAGTTTCATATTTATAATATTACTATTGGTAGCAAATGAAAGACGAGAATCTTCGCTAAAATTTCCCCGTTTTTATTTTGTCATATCAGGAAAAAACATGTAAATAATGTCCTTTCAAAACTTTATCCAAAAATTTTGTTAAACAATTTTAAATGATATTGAAGGATACATTTTTGAAAGGACATATTGACCTCCTTTTTTCCTGATATGGCAAAATAAAAAATTGAAAAATTAGCGGGGATCCTCCGCTTTCCTTTTCCATCCATAGTGGCTTTATAACACAAGTAAAAATATTTATGAAAATATTTTACAAAAATGTAATCCTCTTCAATTTTAAAGTTCTTTTAAAAGCAAACAGGATCACCAAATGAAAAACTGTAAATGCAGTTTTAATACATTTAATCTCTAGTTTCAAACGGATATTATCCAGTTCGTGTTTCACTACTTTTTTTTGTCGAACTGTGTAATATGAATATAATAAATGTTTAACAAAAGAAAATTTAGTTTTTTGGGTTAATGTCTTAATTATTTCCTTTGCTGGGTAAACATTAATTTACTGTTATAATAATGATATTGAACAATAATTTCACGCCATTTGCCAAATCATTTCCCATTTTGTAGATTCAAATTTACACACACTTTTTCAATTTGTATATTAAAATATTGCATAATTTAAATAAGTTTATTATTATTAATATGCTGTAAACATTTAACACTTTAAAGCTTCATTAACAATAAAAATATATGTTAATGACATTGTCCGTTATTAAAGATTTATTTTTGTAAAATTATTTCCTAATATTGATAATTTGCCAAATGATTTTGAGAGTTTTTTCTTGCCAAAACAAAATGCAATAAAAAATTGCGTTTTACATCCTTTTAATAAAAAAATATTCGTATATAATTTACATAATTCACACATATTGTCAATAAAAACTGCAATAATGTTTATCAGTATCAAGTAATTTGCAGTCATTTCTACTGTGTTCAACAACACTTTAGATTGTATTTTATTTTTTAGACAATTGTTTAAAACTTACAACTGCCAATATTTTTTTTTGTGTCATTAAGTGAGTAATGCCGCCTCTATTCAAATACTACAACATTATGTTACCACTGGTAGTAATCACCCATCCAGCAAGAATTGCATAACTCGAAAAGTAGTGGCTATAGAAAAATGCAACTATTAATTTCTTTTTTACAGCGTTAAGACTACACCTAAAGTCTATTACCGTTAATCTTACTAATTTTCAATAACGTTACAAATAACGAAATCGTTTCGGTAACCAACCTTGATTTTTAGTACACTTAAAATATCATGCATATTTTAAGTGCACTTAAAATATAATGCAACTTATTAAAATAATGCATGTTGGGAAAAAATTTTATAAAATTTACTTCATTAGATTTCGTAGTTTCATTAAAAAATTTCATCAAATTACGATTTAAAAACATGTGGGTTTTTGACATCTGTCATAAGTGTCGGGTCTGTTTATTCTGTAGTAAAACCCGCAAAATGTAGACAAACACCAGCTGACCATAGCCACACGAATTTATTTTGTGATTTTTTTCAGATTTTTTGTACGAAGTATAAAATTAAACGTAAATGATTTAATGAACATTTTCATTAATTTCACTTTTAGAAGATTAGGATCTATGGGGGCAACCCAATGCTGTTATGTTTTTATGATAGATCAAATTCAAGGTCAAATTCGGATTCAGAGGGCAAAAAAGCTTTAAAATTATGGTACGCGACCACACATGATGTTTGTTTCATTTTTTTTTTGTTGCCTGGGCGATTTCATACAAAATCTTTTTATTTTCTTTTTTAGAAAAATTATCACAACTATGTCAATTTTTATCCGTATACGTTAGTGTCCCTTATTTCGGAAATGTTGGAAATGTTGAGACGGTGCCCGCTAATTTGTTTCCATTTGACTTAAAAATAACTCAGGAAAAATGTTACGCCCCTACGACCACGCCTTCCCTAAAAATAATTTTTCCATACAAACCAAAAAAATTTTTTTTGATTATAAATTTTTTTGTTATTAATTATTATATTACTTAGTTAGCATATTCACGACAAAAAATTTGATTTTGGTGGGATGAGGCTTTCAGCTCTAAAAGAGCCGTTGGGGTCCTACGGTAAAAAATTTTTAAAAAATATTTTTTTTTAGTTTTGATTTTTTTTCCTCAGTAATTTTTAAGTCAAAAGGAAAAAAATGAGCGGGTACCGCCTAACCATTTCCAACATTTCCAAAATAAGGGACACTCTAGTATACGTGTATTTGTTCCATGTTTTTAATTTTAAAGTCATAGCGTTTTTGTCTTTTATAGTTTACCTTATATGGCAATTCAGACCAATTTAAGGTTGGAGAAAAACTTTGTTGTGCGTAAACAGTCACAGACTCAATTCCGTTCGGAAGTGGTTCACTCGTGAAACGCAAAGCAAATATTTTTTTTCGGAATGAAACCACTTTCAGCAATTCAATTCCACTTTGATTTTTGAAAGTGATTTCATTCCCAAAAAAATATTTGTTTGGCGTTTTACGAGTAACCCCTTTTTTCAAATCCGATCGAAATTGAGTCTGTGACATACCCCTAAATAAAATTTCAGTGACGGTTACATGTGACTTACCAAAATTGGTATTAAGGCAAATTTTCACTTATGGGTGTATGATACTTGCTTGTTTTTGGTAACTAGTTCCTAACTTTATTAGGGGCTTTCTATGGAAATTTCGATAACTTTAACCCACATGGATTTATCGTAATTCCCATAGAAAACCCCTAATAAAGTAAGCAACTAGTTACTTGTAAAAAGCAATTATCATACGCTCATTACCAACCACTATTCCACATTTAATGAATGGATATTTTCATACATTTTATGAAAAACTTCATAAAACGTTTCAAACAAGTTCTAATATTTTCATTATTTATATGCAAGTTTTCATTGAAAGGAACTTCAATGACACCAGTTTCATTAATCAAATGAAACCTGTCTTCGGTTGAAAACGTGAGTCATTTTTCATTAAGGTTATGCCAATTTTCATTAATTTCACGAAGCTATTTTTTTCAGTGTAAATAGAGTTAATCTTAATCTTAATCCGGTCTGCAAAAAACAAGCCTATTGTTGAAAAAATCAACACATATCTTTCTTATATGTATAGACCAATTCACACACATGCAAAGCTCTATCCTTCTTCTATCCAAAACAGTTAAAAAAATTTAAAATCGTTTAAAAAGTTTCTTAGTTATACGTGGTTTAGTGATAAAAGTACCAAGAAACGTTTTTTGACAATAACTTTAAAATTTGAGGGTGTCTGGCAAGTTTTATGGACATTAGGGGTATAACCAAAATAGGAACCTATCATAACCGTATGGGAAATTTTATACTGATAACAAAAAACGTTATCCGGGGACATTTTGGTCCAAAAATCTTCGGCACCGATTGCAATTTCTAAAACACCATAAATTTACATTTTTTTATGTTTCATGGTGGGACTCCTTCCCATCCACCGTTTTTTGGATTTTTGTCGTTTTACAACAAAAATAAAACAATAACAAATTTGTAAAATGGTTTTCGACACTAGAAATACGGGTTTTCCGAATAATAAAAAAAAATATTAGCGAAAACTTCATCGCGATCGGTGCCGAACCTTTTTTAACATTCGCGAAAAAAATAATACACATTTCTTCTTGATTTTTCATGTACTTTCTCAATATGATAGGTCCTTTTTGATATTTGCAAAAAAACCCAAATGGTTATATCCCTAATGGACATATTTGTGACCTATTCGACGAGACCTACAACCTTCACTAACTCATTTGAAAATTATATTCGATTTTGTATTTTTTGTAGCACAGTGTAATTTATTTATACCAAAAATTAAAATGATTCTTAGTAACAAGGGAAGTATCTCAACCCTTATGAACCGATTTGCCTGAAACTTAAAATATATATAAAAGAGACGATTTTAAGGTTGGGGTGTCTCGGCTTATCGACCATATCAGAGTTTTAAAATTTCGTTGTCCCCTTATGAAACAAAGTGGACCTTCGGGAAAATTTCGATAACTCCTGAACTAATAGGAATATCCTCTAGGGCAAAAATACGTGTCGACTTAAATTTAATAAAGATTATTTCGTATTCATATTGTCATCGTAGGTATATGTCTTCATATAAATACCCCCCAAAATTTACATATTTTCGTAAAAAAAGTATTTAAGAAAGACGAACTTTAACAAGGTTATGCCACCGTTGGATAGGCATTAAAAAAACCTTTCTTCTCATATGTAAACATCATATAGTTTCTTAGAAAAAAATGGCTGAAAAATCCAAAAAACGTTTTTTTCGCTATTTTTTTACCCATGTTTTGAACCCTTAAATCCCCGATATGGCCGATAAGCCAAGACACCCCAACCTTAGAATTGTCCCTTTTATATATATTTTACGTTTCATGCAAATCGGTTCATATGGGTTGAGATACTTCCCTTGTAAGACTTTTTATCAGAAATTTTTGTTCGTGGAATAATTTAACAGAATCTAAGAATTTATCCAAGATTTTTTTTTGGAAATCTGACAATTTTTTTAAAAGAAAAATGTTTTTAGATCTTTTTGATCATTTTTTTTTTTTGGACTTTCGAGAATTTAAAAATTTTTTCATTAGAAAAATTCTTTGAATTTAATCATTTTTATACATTAAAAAAAAACCTTGTAAAAAGCCTATTGAAATTTTAACAATTCTACCATTCTACCAATATTTAACAAATTTCCTTGTTTTTTAACCAAAAATGTTTTAACTAAATTTTTTGTCATTTAGTTTTAGAAAATAACAGAAATCAGTAGATTATTTTGATAATTTTACAGAAACTTTTAGTTATTTTAAAAAATGTTTGCCGATTCGTATTATTCACAAAGAAAAATTTTAAAATCCTCAAACATTTTCTTTTTCTAATTTTTGTAAAAAAAATTTTTGTGAAAAAAATTTAAATTTACACCTTTTTTCCCCTTATTATACCCCTGCATAAGCATAAGCCATTATAAAAAAAAAAAGGACAGAAAGTGCAAAATTTTCCAGAAAAGAAAACGCCAATAGTTTTTAGTAAATTTACAAGCGTTTTTAATGTAAAAGAAAATTCGTGTCAACTAAAACTTTTTCTTAAGTAGTCTAAACACTTTATAACTAGTAGTATTACTTTTTAATATACACTCAAAAAATAAGTATATAAAATAATTTTTTTGATTTTTTTATAAAAGTTTTTATTAGAAAACTTTAAGTTTAATTTATTGTTTGAGTCAGATTATTAGTTAAAGCCATTTTATAAAATCTCAAATTTTGTACAGTTATTAAAATATTTTTGGTTGGTAGCTTTAAAAGTGAGTAAAAAATGTTTTACACATTATTGGCAGATTTTTTTGTACAAATTGGTTAACCTATTTTTTGACCATTAATTTAAGAAAGTTTAGTAATTTTACTGCAATTTTAGAATTAGTCAATTTTATTGTAACACTCAAAAGAAAAACTCTGTCGAAAAATCTGTAAAACAATCAGCAGATTTTTTTGCTAAAATTAATTTTTTAACTAAACTATCTGTCATTCAGTTAAAGACAATAACAGAACTTTTTCTGTAATTTTACTGAATTAAAGAAATAAATATTGTGCAAATTATTTTCTAATTTTATATTTTTTTACCTAAATAAATTTATCTGAAATCAACAGATTTTTCTGCTAAAATGAACAGATTTTTCTGCTGTTTAAACAGCAAGCCGTACCTAGCAATCTATCTGCAGATTTCTCACAATTCTAAAAATGACTGAAATGCAGTCATTTGTTGATTGGACAGAGGTTCATTTTGTGTATACAAACTTTTTTGCTTACCCGGCTAAAAATGAATTGTATATGAGCATATATGAACACATCTGACCATACTTCATTAATTCGGAAACATATATGATCATATATTAACATATATTAAAATTGGTGCTTATTCAATATATGACCATGTATGGAAGAACATATGATAATATGCGATCATATATTGGTCCATCCTTAACATAAATTATCATATATAATCGTACATGCGTTTGAACACTTTATTTTTAGCCGGGTATTCAATTCTTTTTTAACTGAGTGTATATTTTTCTTTCTTTTTTTTAAGTCATTGGGGCTTGACTATTTTTTTTTTGTCCATTGAGGATCTACGTCATGACAACTACAAGTTGTTTTATTTGTTTTTCTCTTCTTTTTTTGCCTGAATTCGCACGTTAGTTACTGGCACATGCATGTGGCTGATAATCAGGTTTCTTGGTTAGATGGTTAAATGCTTTTGGTCTTTGTAGGCCAAAGAAATGAATAGTTTACCATTTGTTTTTAGTTGGACATCAAGAAAAATATAAGTATTATGCAATATAAATGTATATTAATTTTTTTTGTATATTGCATTTTGAATATAGTAGTTAGATTAGTTTGAGGAAGTAAGATAGTTGGAGAGGTCAAAATGATATGTGTACTAGGATGACACGAAAAACTACTTTTGACGAGTGTCATCTAAATATTTTTTTTTTTGTTTTATTCTGAAACTCTAAATTTTATCCAAATGGGGCCACTTTAACCCGTGTCGTTAAGGGGTCATAGTTGGGTATTGAAAATATTGTTTTCATAAAATTTTTGAATTATTTTCACAAAGTTATTTTTTGAAGCAGAACAATGTCAGATCAAATTAATTTTTTTTTTAATAAAAAAGCTGATCAAGTACTAAAATAATTTAAAAAAATCGATTTATTTTCATTGTAGTTAAAGTTTTTGCTTTAAAAGACCTTCTTTTAACCTCCCAAAGACATGGATAAAAAGTTTTCATACACTGAAAAAAAGACATAACTAAAATTAAGGAAAAAATATCTTTGAAAATTTATCATGAATTTTCCTAAAATTTAGTAAAATTTAACTAAAAAATGAGAAATTTTCTTAAAAATTCCATTTCTTTAAATGGAATTTTTAAATATTGGGAAAAAAATTCTTACTGCCAAAGAAATTTTCTACAAATCTAGGAAACGTATCTTTATTTTTAAGACATATTTCTTAAAAAACAATTTAGTTCAAGTTTAGTTAAAATTTACTAAAAAAAATATCCTCGTATTTCTCTTCTTTGAATTGAGGAAGTGTATTTCTTAGAATTTAGTTAATAACTTCTGAAAATTTAGTAAATAACTTCTTAGAATTTAGTTAAAAATTCAAAATGGCGATATCTCAAAACTAAGCGAGATAGAGCGAAACGGACGAAATTTTCAAAAGAAAGACTACAAAGTAAAATATGGAATAGCCTAGCTCTGCATATCTGTCGGGGTCTCAAGACCCTAAATTTAGATCTAAAATTGGAAATTCTCGAGATTTTATATATGCACATATCTCGGTAAATACTGCCAACACGAGAAAAAGTCCAACAGCATTTTTGTAGCTCTTGACTCGTAGAACACTTCCGCAAAATACCTGAAAGCCCTCCGATTAATAGTTTTTGAGTTATCCGGTTTTTAAGATTCTCCTGACCATTTCAGACCCCTTATTACCGTATCTCAAAATCTAAGCAAGTTAGAGCGAAACGAACACAAATTTTGGGTCAAAATCTATGGGGACCCTTAAATGACCGAAGTCTTAAGTTATCAAGGGGCTGGACCCATGGGGTCCGAACCCATGGGTCCAGGGTCTAGACTAGTGCCCCCCATTTCCCGGTTCTCGGTATTCCCGGGAATACCGGTATTCCCGGTTCTGGAACCGGTTTCCCGGTTCTAGATATATTCCCGGGAATACCGGTATTCCCGGTTCTGATCCTGGTACCGGTTCTCAAAAACCAAAAAAATACTATACGATAATACACTATTTAATCAGTATTTCAGTAATATTTAGTTGTGTTTGTAAAATTATTTAAAAATCATGCAACAATTTTTTCGAAAATTAAAAAAATAAAATGGAAATGGTGTTATTCACATGTTTTGTATTTTTTTTGGTAAAAGCAAAGAAAAAATTTTAATTGTACAAAAGTTTACAAAATATTCATACCGGTAGTCCCGGGAATACCGTCAGAACCGGAACCCGGAATACCGGTATTCCCGGGAATACCGGGAATGAATTAGGAACCGGGAAACCGGTACCATTTCCCGGTAATACCGAGAACCGGGAATCCCGGTATTCCCGGTACTACGGTACTGACCGTAGGCACTAGTCTAGACCCAATCCCAATTTTAAAATGTGAATGAACTAAAGTGTAATATAATTTTTCCCATTTTCTAGTTAAAATTGGCTTAAAATTAACTAACTTTGTTTTCCTTATTCTTGGGAAAATTATGAACTAAAACCAAGAAAAAAAATCTTTGGAGCCAAATCATTCCCTCTTTTTCTTAAAATTAAGTTAATTTTCCCAGATTTTAGTTCACTTTTTTTTGAGTGTATCTAGATACAACTTAAAATATATAAATTTTACACTAGAAGAAAAATTATTTGCCCACCCATATTATCATTCAAAAATTTAATTATTATTTATATAATATCCTTCAAATTCATAAAAGTAACAAGAGGTTTATAAAAGGTTTATAAAGAAAATTTTGTATGGAAATTCGACTAATAAACCTGTTATTAAACGCTTTTGTTTTTTATGAATTTGGGCGTATAACTTTAAACTTAAACAAGTAAGAAAATTATAGTCGGTCAAGACCGACCATATAATACCCTACACCAAGGTTTTCCGGAAAATGGGTCCCATGGATCGATTAGATCTATATGTTGTAAAACCTTTAATAAGTGAAGAAAACACTCACAAATCAAATTTGAGTGAAATAGGCTTCTATTTGTTGACAATAAACCGCTTTAACTGAATATCGGGCGAAATTTTCACAAGGGGCCTGAGTCCAAAACTGGTCCGATGATTATCAGGTTTGTTAAGGTTATTTAAGTACGCGTTTAACATACACAAACAAAATTTTAATTAAATATTTTCTATTTTCATGAAATTTGAGACATTTATGTGAAAATCGGGAAGGTGGTTTGTATGGGGCTACAAGAAGAACTGGTCCGATTTCTTTGAAATTCGGAATGATGATATGTGAAGACAAAACATGTTTACCATCCAAATTTCAAAGCGATACCTTCTAAAATACGGTTAGTAGAGTCATTTGAGCCAAAACTAAAGAGGACCTTTGTATGGGGGCTAGGTCTAAATATGGACCGATTTTTTCCAATTTCAATAGGATTCGTCCTTGGGCCAAGAGAGTTTCAAATTTCAAGTCAATTGATTAAAAATTGCGACCTGTATCGTGTTTACACCGTTTACATGGACAGACAGACAGACGGACGGACAGACGGACGGACGGACGGACATCGCTAAATCGACTCAAAAAGTGATTCTGAGTCGATCGGTATACTTAAAGGTGGGTCTAGGACCAATATTTCGGGTAGTTACAAACATCAGCACAAACTCATTATACCCTGTACCACAGTGTGGTGTAGGGTATAAAAATAATACCTTTTCATCGTTTATTTGTTTTACTAGTCATGCCACTTTTACTTTTATTATAAAATTCAATTGCACGAAAATAAGCCGGCCTACAATTTAAGAAAACCAGAAAGTTTTCCATCCAAATTACACTCTATACATATATTGCATACTGAGGTGATGTAATTTAAAAATTACGAAAAAAAATATCATTTGTATATTAAGAAAAAAATGTAAAAAATATTAAGCAATCCAAAAAAAACACATGATTGGTTTCTAAGAAATAGTTTAAATTTATTACAAGAAATTGAAAATTTGTAAGGTTTCAAATAAAATTAAAAAAAAAACAATACAAAAAAATTGTTTTAACAATTTTAACATGAAAATGTTTTCCTCGTACTACAAGTAGCATAGGAAACAGTCGTGATCAAACAAGAGACTATAAAATTTTCTTCTTCGAATTCTCAATGAGGATAGAGTTTAATATGTATAAATATTTTTGTTTGCACACTAGCGATTTGTCATTTAAATTCCCTATGATACTTTTAGTAAAGGGTTTTTATATTTGCTAAATAGTCTTGACAATGGAATCTGACAAATTTCGAAACACGTGTCGGCTTATTCTTGAAAAAATTATATCGAGCTAGAATAAACCCACTCAAAATATAAAATTTTAAAAGTCGAATAAAACAACTTGATCATATTATTATTTTTTCATTGTAATTTTTTTTTTTTTTTGTTTTCATCAAAAATTTAATTTTTTCATTCAAAATAGTTTTAAAATGATAATGTTTTTGGGCTGGTGTTTAATTTTAAAAATGGTGCAGGTCGCTACCTCAGCACTGTTGCCAAGTTGGAGGTTTTCCCGCTAAATCTAGCGCTTTTTGTTTGGATTTAGCGGGAAAAAATTGGTTTTAGCGGGAACGGTACTTTAGCGGGAAAATCTAGCGCTTTTTGTTTGGATTTAGTGGGAAAAATTTAGAGATTTTTTTCCAATTTTTCTTTTTTTTTAATCAAAAACGCCAAGTTTGTCGAATTTTAGCGTTTTTTTTTTTTGTAACTTAGCGGGAGAATTTTATATTTTCCCGCTTAATTTTTTTTCAGTGAAAAGACAATTTTCGTAGAAAAAATAATTTGGATTTTTTTTTAATTTAAATTTAAAAAAAATGACAAGTTTTTCGGTTTTTAGCGCTTTTTTTTTGTAATGTAAATGTAATTGTAAAGAAATGTAGTTTTTCATCATTTTTTGTTTTTTTTAATCAAATTTTACTTTTTTCATAATTTTTTTTTTTCATCAATACATTCTTTTTTTCATAATTTATTTTTTTCATAATTTTTTTTATCAAAAACTTTTTTGTCAAATTTGTTTTTTTTCAAAAACATTTTTTTCATCAAATTTTTTTTCATCAAAATTTTTTTTTTCATAAATTTTTTCGTTTTTTCATCAACATATTTTTTTGAAAATTAAAAAGAAAAAAGTTAAAAAATATGTCTTGCCATGCACGGCCGTGGCGCACATTGGTTGAAGAGTGTCCGAAATTCATTATTTTCATGTTCACCGATTTGGATAATTTTTTGGTATTTTGTTGTCAGATACCTGAATATTATGATTCCGTAATATTAGGCTGATATATTTATTATTTGTTTGGAGAGACACGCTCAAAGTTCATATATGTTCGCTTGTTTAAAGTGGCATGCAAATTTACTGTATATTCAATCTTTTGTTACAATCATAGTAAACTTATCATTTGACTTCCCAGCAGAAATTTTTGCTGAACGTTCAGCAGCTTTTGGAAGGGGAACTTGAGTAAAGGAGCGCATCCAATTGCGCTGAATTCATGCATGATTCTCTAAGGCGATGTCCCACTTTAGAGCGCTAGTTGGATACACAGAACCAGCGCTCTTTAGATGCACTGAAATCACGTGTCTTTAGAGCGCTGATTTAAGCAGAATAAAGATGCTGTAAATTCATGTATCTTTTTAGCGCTGATTTAAGAAGATTAAAGATGCAGTGAATTCATGAATCTTTGTAGAGCTGATTTAAGCAGAATAAAGATGCTGTAAATTCATGTATCTTTTTAGCGCTGATTTTGTAATAAAATTTGTATTTTCTAAAATTAAAGTTCTAAAATTAAAATGTAAAAATGAGATAAAAAACAAAAAATTTACCAATAAATGAAAAAATATTCAAAAGAAGTTATAACAAATGTATCTTAGTTTTTCTGTTTTTTCGTGATTAGAGTTTGTGTTTAATCCAAATCGGTTTATTCATCGAAATAACAAATAAGCATTGGCTGTTTTTTTGTTGGCCTATTTATCATCATTTAAAATGTGTTAAAGGCCTCTGTTATGTCTTTCAAAACTTTTCAAATCACATTATATTTTCCGAATCACATGAAATCGAGTTTGGTATTTGTTTACGGGTTCATTCAAAGTCAGACAAGGAAAAACAATAAAATTTAAAATTCGTTATTGATAAAATTCAATTTTGAATTTTTCAAAAAATTCAAGAAAGAATTTTAAATATAATTCTTAAAAATTTTATTTTAAATTCTTAGAAGAAATAAAATTCAAAAAAACTTTATTTAAAATTTTTTAAAGAATTTTATTAATAAAAAAAAAGAATTTTATTTCCATAATAACAAATATATTTTGAACAAATAAATATTCAAACCAAAAGTAAAATAAAATTAAACCAAAAATAAAATTCAAACCAAAAATAAAATTCTTTTTTTTTGAGAATTTTGTTTTTGGAAATAATAAAATTCAAATGTTTTTGAGAATTTTATTTAAACAAAAATTTTATTTCAAATACCTTATGAATTTTAAATAAAATTCGAATTTTTTCCTTGTCTGTTCAAAGTTTAAATCAAATAACCAGGGAAACCAAAAATATGCAGTATCATGTTTTTTCCTGTGCATTTTATTGATAAATGGGTAAGGTATTTATCCGTTTCAGAAGTTTTTAAGAAATCTGGCATCGATTTGTTAGAGCATATTTTTGCATATTTTAGCCTTAAGAGCATATTTTTGCATATTTTAGGTTTAAGAGCATATTTTAGCATAAAAGCATATTTTTAGAGCATATTTTCAACTTTTAGAGTATTTTTCCACTTTTTAGAGCATATTCTTACATTTTTAGAGCATTTTTTTAAAATTTTTAGATCATTCTTTTCCATTTTTTTTATGACAACATTCATTTTTACATTTTTTATCCAACAAGGATGTTTTTTTTTCAACAATTACGGAATTGTGACGATTGATTCCCCTTTGGCCTGTTCTTGCTTCATATTGGTATATGAAACTATGTTTTCTTTAGATTCAGCAACTTGGTAGAAAATATTAAGGCAAATATTTTTGTAGGACATATTTAACCTTCTAACTATCGCACATAATGCAATTTGGAGGGTCTATTCTCTAACAAATTGTAAAAAACACCTCAAAAAAGGGGACATAATTTTTTTTAAGAGCATATTTTTATTGTTTTTAGAGCATATTTTCCGTTTTTAACGGCATTTTTTAAGCGCATAAAACGTGTTTTTTAGAGCATATTTTTGGTTTCCCTGCAAATAACTAAAATTTAAAAAAATATAACAAAAAAATTCATTCGTTTTACTTTACAAAACTTTATTTATGTGAAACAAAATGAAAAAAAAAAATCGGAAGTGAACATCAAAAAAATATCGGAAATTTTCATTTTCACATTTTTTATGGGATTTTTTTTGGGAACAGCGGTCAAAGATGCTATGAATGAAGCGCTCTTTGCAGCGCTGATTAATGCGCAATAATGATGCAGTCAAATCATGCGTCTTTGTCTAAAACTCATGTTTTTTTATTCAAAAAGTGTTAAAAATATTAAAAAGGAAAGCAAGTGTGAAATTTTATCAAAAAATAATTACACATTATAAGTTTTATATAAAAAATCTTAAAAAAAAATTAAAATTTTTTCCCCTTCCTTTTACTGCATCCCTAAGAGCGCTCTTTGGATGCGCTACGGTATGCTATAAACAGATGCTGTGTCGCCAAAATCTCGATTTATTTCTGCTGGGTTTGTTGTATATTTTCGTAAATGACAATTGTCATGGATGAGTAAAAAGTGCCATATAAAAAATTTCGTAGAACAAAATATAAACAACATCAAAATTTCAATGTTCATCAACTTCAGTGGACTGCATCTTTTTAGCGCTGTGGAGCACTGTTTAACGAAAGATGTCAAATTACAGCTTGAAGTCTCAGCTAAAAGTTAAAAAAAATTCAGCTGCTCCTAAAGTTAAAAAAAATTCAGCTGCTCCTACCTGCTCCTTTCCAAAAAAAAACACTAAAAACTATAAAATAATAAAGTAACAAAACATGAATTTTCGTTTATGCTTCAGAGACTCTGATTTTTATACCCTCCAACCACAGTATGGGGGTATACTCATAATAAAATAATGATCCATGATAGAATCTAAGACATTCTAGCGATGTCCGTCCGTCCGTCTGTAGAAATAACGATGCAGTCCAAACAAAAAGAGCTAGACCCCTGAAATTGGGCAAGAATATCTCTTATGTTACTGGTAAGGTAAGATCGGAGATGAGCAAAATCGGAACAGGGGGAAAAAAATTCCCCTTGAAGAACTAAAACGACCCCTGAAAAATACGATATTTTTACGAGTATTTTTTTAATTTTTGATCAACAAATGTAACATTTGTACGCCAAATTATGTTCATAGACCTGCGTTTGGACCAAGAGGGTTAGAAAATTAGATTTTTTCAGGCCGCCGCCTTTTGGGGGCATGGTTATAGAAATTAATTAAAAATAACGATAAAAATTAATTATTTAATCGCAAATATAATAAACAAATAATTTGTAAACAAATATAGCGGGGATACAGGTGTCCCCCACCAACTCCGTCGACCCCCCCCCCACCAAAAAAATGACGCCCCTGCGCTTTATTTTTTTATTTTTAACGTGTTGGAGACAGGGATGTTAATGTTGGTACAATTGTACTTTTTTTGGTACATTTTGATCTTCAAAAGTACCGTGGTACTACCGCGACTCATTTGGTACAATTTAAAAATTTCCAATTTCTTTATAACTCATCGAAATATCGGTAAAAGACCCCAGCTTTTTTTTCTTTACTTTAAGAAATTGCTCACAAAGGTACTAATGCTAGACCGATTTTAAGCCCTTGTTTTGAAACAGATTAAAGTTGTTTTCAAATGAAATGTTTCTAAATTTTGTTTACAAAAAAAAGAAAAGGTATCAGAATTAAACACTTGATAAAAAAAATTACTCACTTTTATCGAACAAAAAGTTTCAGAATTTTCCACGGAAGTATCAGTAGTTATTTCATCTTTAAAAGATTTCTGAGATATTGATGCATTTTTCGTGTTTACGCACTCAGATACATTTTTCCTGTCGAAAATTCTTAGGCCTTTATTCAAAATACTTAAAGTGTACTTAAAGTAGGTTTATTTGACAAATATTCATGCAATATCAGTCAAATAAACCTACATTAGATTTAATTTACTCATTTTGAATAGCCCAGTTAGTGTTTTTCCTATAGATCAGTGTTGCCACTTTCTGGATAATTATCTAAAAGTGGGACAATTTCAAAATCCTTGGACAATTTTTGGATAATGAAATGTAATTTGTGTAATTTTTGTGTAATTTTACCTCAATAAATTTAATTTTTAATTTTTTTATCATTAATCGAAATTTTCGGCTTAAAAAAATCATGAAAAGTATATCAAATTTAGAAGTTTTGATCACCAATTACAAGATAATAAATGGCGAACTAGCATTTTTGGACCATTAAAACCTAAATTTTCTTCATGTCGAAAAATTATGGCCTTACATTTTTTTAAATTAAAAATTGTTCTGGGAAATCACTATTCCCAAATCCGAAAATTGTTATTCAATATCTTTTAATATTACCATATAGGGAGGACACTTCCCCTAATATTATAACAATTATACCATTATTTAAATAATTTTTTATATCCAATATTCATGGTGATTTCTTTTCTGAAAATAAATGTTTGCCTTTTTAGGGTAGACATTTTTAAAATGTTTAACTCACACCTTCAAAAACTTGCATTTTATTTGACTGGAATAGAACACAACATCCAGAAATACTCTGCCCTGTATTTTTTAACAGCTGTTTTGAGAAAACAACACAGAAAAAGTCAGCTGTTGTATAAGGCAATTTCAACCCCGTGATTTTTACGGGGTAAAAAGTGCAACTTTTTTGCACTTTATAGGGCAGACATTTTAAAAAAAGAACACGATATTCTTTATAAGGGTTGACATTTTTTAGAAAAGAACACAAAAACATAATTTTCGGGGCGAAATGCAAAAAAAAGGCACATTTTTTGCCAGAAAAGAAAACACCATCAGTTAAACCGAATTTACACTCATTTCTTTCAGTTTTTATGAATTTAAAAAAATGGTACCGTGAGGGTCCAAAAAGTACAATTTTTTTTTGAAAGTTGGTACAAAATTGAAAACCTCATTTAACATCCCTGGTTGGAGAATATAAAAGATTCGGCACAGCCGAATTTAACACTGTTACTTGTTTCTATTTGTTTTTTCTATGGGAGGTGGACGTAAAAGTGGGAGGATTAGGTATATATTTTCAGGAGCCCATTCTACAATTATAATATTTATTTTTTGTGAAAATTGAGTTGATGCATTAAAAATCAAGGGACTTATGCCACTTTTTCATTACAAGTTGTATGGGAAGTGGGCGTAAAAGTGGGCGGATATTTTTCAAATTTCACACAAATGATTCTGAGTGTTTAAAAATGATATGTGCCAAAAAACAATGCCGTAGGTCAAAATTTAATTTTCACTTTGTATGGGAGGTGGGCGGATCATTTTGATTTTTGCATTTTTTTCTTGATTCAAACAAAAAATGCCTATGTGCCAAGTTTCATTGTCCTTCGACAACTTCTTCTATTTTTAGCCGCTCGTTCTATGAACATCAACCAATGTGTGGCGCCCTTCGATCAAAGTTTTGTTTTTTTTACAAAATGTTCATTAAAAATTCAGAGTTTTGATCGAAGGTCGCCATGTGTCTAAATGGTCGGATTAGGCTCAAATTAAGTTTAAATGACAGTTTGTCTCAAGCTCTATAAACTAGTCAATGGAAACAAAATTTTGAAATTTGTTTGAAAAAACCGCCATTTTTAAATTTTTTAACAAATTTCAAATGGCGATATCTCGAAAGCCGCTAACCGATTTTAGATATATTTTCATATTCGTATCAGCATGCCAAAATTAATAAAAATAATGTGTAGCAAGGCATATTTTTTTTTTTTTTTTTTTCAAAAATCCAAAATTTTGGTGGAAAGTTTTCAAAAATCCAAAACTTTGACCGAAGGACGCAACGGGTTAAAATAATCGGATTTGGCTCAAATTAATTTTAAATGAAAGATTGTCTCAAGCTCTTTGAACGGCTTAAGTGAAAGAAATTTTTAGATTTTTTTTTTTTTTAATTTTTCAAATTTCAAATAGCAATATCTCAAAAACCTTTTGACTGATTTTAAAATTTTTTTGATATTCGTGTTTAGCGCATCAAAATTAAATACATTTTTTTTTAAATTTTCAAAAAAAATTTTAAATTTTAAAATTTTTTTTAAATTTAAAAAAAAAAAATAATTTTAAAAACTTTAATAATAAAATAATAGGACTGGGAGAATAAAAATTTGCCAGGACGTTCAAAATCGTAAGAGAAACTTTCTAAAAAGGGTACCTTTTAGGAATTCCAATTTTAAAAGGGTAAAAATTTGTTCATTGGTACTTTTCATATCTCTTGAAATAATGGTTTTAGAAACCTGGAATTTGGAATGTAGAATCATCCAGTGAAAAAAAAAAACATTCTGACAAAAGTACTTTTTAGAAAGTTTCGATTGTAAGAGGATAAAAAAAAGTGTACTTTTTTCGATCTCCAAAAAAAACTTAAGGAAATTTCTGATACTAAACTTAAAAAAAATTTTACTCCAAATTTATTTCACCGTCCTTTTAAAAATTAAACTTCTTAAGGTTAACTTTTTATTTCTTTTTTTTTTTTAGAAACTGCTATGGGTGTTTCAAGGAAAACCCAGGATAAATCTGGCTATGAATATGCACTGGCAGTTATGAAAATGTGTGATATCTTACATATGAGACATCGTAGTTTATTTTTAAGAAATGAATTCTTATTCACTCTAACCAAATACTATAAGGATCAGGGGAAACTTTTAAATATTATACATGGTCTAACGAAAAAAGTTATAAAAAATAAAAAAGAAGCCTTTACCAAGGGTACCAGAGGTTCGTTGGCTCAATATGAATGGACCAAAGATGGTGAATTGATAACCGATAGTTTAAAATCGAATGGTGTAACAGCTACAAAATCTGAAAAAGTGACATCTGTCGAAGGTTTATCGTTTGGTCAATCTGAAGGTTTAAAAGACGATTTAGATGTCGATGATGATGTGGGTGAAAAGAAAAGATTGGCCTTCTTGGATTTACTATTGGAAAGTGCACAAAATGGTGCCACTTTTACGGATACAGAAATTAAAGAACAAGTTGATACGATAATGTTTGAAGGTCATGATACCACAGCGGCGGGTTCCTCTTTCTTTCTCTCACTAATGGGTATACATCAGAATATACAAGATCGAGTTATTGCCGAATTAGATGAAATATTTCAAGGTTCCGATAGAGCCTGTACATTTCAAGATACATTGGAAATGAAATATTTAGAAAGATGTTTAATGGAAACATTAAGAATGTACCCACCAGTACCACTTATAGCCAGAGAATTACAAGAAGATTTAAAATTAATATCAAATAATTATATTATACCCAAAGGTGCTACAATAACAGTGGCCACAATAAAATTACATCGCAATCCTTTGGTCTATAAAAATCCAAATATTTTTGATCCGGATAATTTTCTACCAGAAAATCAAGCTAAACGTCATTATTATGCATTTGTACCATTTTCGGCCGGTCCAAGAAGTTGTGTGGGTAAGTTTTTCGTAAAAAAAAAATCAGAACAAATCAGAAAATTGTCGGGAATTTAAAAAAAAAGATTAAAAATTAAAAAAAAGGAAATATTTTAAGAAAAAATGTGTATATGAACAAATTAGAAAAACTCGGTAATTAAAAAAAAATTAAAAGCAAAAAAATTAAAAAATAAATTTTTAAAAATCTTAAAAAAATCAGAAAAACTAAGACGACACGATATGTACATTAGAGTTCGTTTGCTGACTATGTCATTTCATCTGTTTATCGGGTATCATAATTTTTTTGAAGGATTTAGGGGAACGAAAAACAATGCCGGTATTTTTTTGGAAAAATTTTCGCTCCTTGCAGTGGTTCAACGCATCTGAAAACGCGGATTTTGAGCTTATTTTTCTGCAAAGAATAAACGTCTGAATATATTGCAAATTTGATTTCAACAGTCGATTCTACAGCAAAAATATCCACAATGAAAGTTTTTTGAACTCTTAAAAAAAGTTCCAAAAACCCACAGCAGAGGGCGGAAATATCGATTTTTTTTTAATTTAAATTATTTTTTTAGTCGTGCACGATGAAGAGGCAGTTTTTGCTAAGAAAATTGGTGCAAAAAGCACATTTTTATCAAAAATGTCTCTGACCCTGAAACTTTTTCTATACGAAAAATGTCTTAGAATCAGAAACTTATTGTATACGAAAAATGTCTAAAAATCTGAAACTTTATTTATACGAGAAATATCTCGGAACTTGAAATCTTTTCTATACGAAAAATATCTCAGAATCTGAAACTTTTTCTACACGAAAATTGTCCCGGAATCTGAGAATTTTACTATACGAAAAATGTCTCATAATCATAGAATATTTTTATAACAAAAATGTTTCAGTATTTGAGACTTTTTTATACGAAAAACGTCTCAGAATCTGAAACTTCTTCAATAAGAAAATTTCTCGGAATCTGAGACTTTATCTATACGAAAAATATCTCAGAATCTGAAACTTTTTCTATATGAAACATGTGTCAGAATCTAAAACTTTTTCTAGGTAAAACATGTCTCAGAATCTTAGACTTTTTTTATACGAAAAACGTTTTTGAATCTGAAACTTTTTTTATACGAAAAATATCTCGTACACTCAAAAAAGTATGTCGGTAAAATCAACTATAAAAGACAGTTGTTTTGACTACATTTTGTTGTTGAAAAGGCGTCCACTACATATAACGGTAAAAACAACTGAACATGTTGTTGTTTTTAACTATTGATTTTCAACTACAAAATGTAGTAAAAACTACTACAAAAGACGGTATACAGTTGTTTTTACTACACTTGCCTGAAATTTTATTTAAAAAATTTCTTAAACGTTTAAATGATTGATATTTATTTATTTAAAAAGCAATACATTTCAGTTGGTTGTATAGAATTTCGACATGAAATTAAAATTTTTTGGTGTATTTATCTGGAATTATAGAAGAAAAAAATTATATTAATAAAATGTTAAACAAAATAAATTGATTGTATTTACCTTTGTTTTTTTAATAGTTCATTTCAAATTTTATGAATTTATGTGAGCGCTATATTATACACACTTGTAATCTCATATATCCACTTATTTTCTTTCGCTCAAGAATATTTTTCCAACAACATATTTTTTGTTATAATTATATTTAATAAATTGTAATTTATTTAGATATTATTTATTTGGTATAAAAATAATTCCTTCCGCATCCCGCACGACCAACTCGTTCGACACATTCGTTTGCAATAAAAATTTCTAGAAAAAAACGAGTTTTTAGAAAAAAACTAAAAACAACTACACAAATCAACTATTGCTACAGTGTAGTATATTTTTTGTATTTATTTTTTGAAACTACTACAAAAAAAAGTTGTTTGAGATTTTTTCATACAAAAACGACCGAAATTGTAGTTAAAAACAACAGCTACTACTTACTACACAAACGACCGTCATGTAGTAACTGCAATAATTTTCTGAGTGTAATCTGAGACTTTTTCTATACAAAAACTCTCTCAGAATCTCAGACTTTTTCTATACGAAAAATATCTCGGAATCTGAAACTTTTTCTATACGAAAAATATCTCGGAATCTGACATTTTTTCTATATAAAAAAATGTCTATGAATCTGAAAATTTTTCAATATAAAAAATGTCTCGGAATCCGAAACTTTTTCTATGCGAAACATGTCACAGAGTCTGAGATTTTTTCTATACGGAAACTCTCTTAGAATTTGAGACATTTTCTTTACGGAAAATGTCTCAGAATCTGAGACTTTTTCTATACGAAAAATGTCTCAGAGTCTGAGACTTTTTCTATACAAAAAACTCTCTTAGAGATGTATAAGAAAAATTTGTTGACGTATGATGGAAGTGATGAGTGCTAATCTAGACCGGGTGTAACAAAAGATGGATCCAATCGGTCCATGTTTGGACTTGGGACCCATTTTCAGGCAAACACTGGTGTATGGCATTAGTCGGTCTTGACCATAGAAAAAAATAGAAATGAAACAGAGTCGTATTTCTCTTGAATAAGTATTAGTGACAGCACATTATGTAACTTTTGACGTTTAACAAAAACAATGCAAGATAGAGGAGAACAACAACAAATCAAACAACAAAAGAAAAAAAAAATTTTAAACTATCAATAGTGCGTATTATCTTTAAAAAAACGTTGAATAAAGCAAAATAAATAATAAATTTAATTAAATGAAAGACAAATTCCATTTTTTACAAACAAAGAATCTAATTTGATATTAAATACGTGTGAGATGAGGAAGAACAAGCATTTTGCCACCATATTGGAAAATACATCAAATACAACACTGCGTACCTTCTAATCTTTTCTATGGTCTTGACTGTCTATAATTTTTTGACTTGTTTTATTACTTCTTTAACACATGTTATACGGAAAGGAATGAAACTTACATGAAACGAAATGAAATGGAACAGGGAAAGAAATAGAATAGAACGGGGAACGGAATTTTTCTTTTTTCAATTAATATTTTTTACTCAGAATTTATTTTATCATACATAGTGTAGGGCAGCGGTTACCATCCTTTTTGGCTCGCGTACCCCTAATTTTAAATTTTATCAGCCTCGTACCCCCTAACGAGTTTTTTGATTTCGTTAAAAAACTTCACATATAAATATTACAGTTAATTTTGAAATTTTCGATCTGCGGGTATTATAATTTTTTTGAAGGGTTTAGGGGGATCAAAACAATATTGGTATTTTTTTGGGGTGGTTCAATGCATCTGAAAACACGGATTTTGAACTGATTTTTCTGCAGAGCAAAAACGGCTGAAAATATTGCAAATCTGATTTCACCAGTCGATTCCACCCAAAAAATTAAAACAACGGACGTGTTTCCAAAAACCCATCACAGGGGTCGAATATATATATATATTTTTAATTTTTTTAAACGTTTTTTTTTTTAAACGAGGGCAGTTCAATAATTGAAAGGGCATTTTGAGCATCAAAAAGTGATACCAAAATATCACAACCGGTATCAAAAATGCTTTTTTTGAGAACTTTGACATGAATTATCTCAAAAACCTGGGGGCTAATCACGTAAAGCGAAAACGATTGACGATTGATAAACGACATCAAAATACATATCGTTTTGAATGGAAATTCAAAAGTTTTTCTTTATTACATTATTAAAGATGTTGCTTAATCCAAAAACAATAAAAAAATATGGAAACATTTGGTTTAGTTTAGGAGCAACAAGACTCTTAAAATCGACAATAATCAACTGTCGCTTTATGTGATCTCTATCCTGACATCATAGAAAAATTTGGGAACCATATTCGGAATCAGCATCGAAAGGTTAATCGAAAACAAGTGGTCAGATCTCAAAATATCATACAAAAATTCTCTCTAAATTGCACAAAAATATGTTTTTTGTAAACTTTGACCTCAACTATCTTAAAAACCAGACGTTATATAAATCTTTGGAAACCAGATGCGGAACCAGGATTGAAAGGTTAATCTAAAACTAATGTCCAAATTACTAAAATTTTGCGTACCCCCTAGTGGTACGCATACCATAGGTTGGTAACCGCTAGTGTAGGGTATAAAAATCAGAAAAATTCGGAAAATATTGAAAAGATTTCAGAAAAATTTTTAAAAATTACAAAAAATTAAAAAAAAAAAAAAAAAAACTTAAAATAATTGGGGAACTAAAAATATTAGAAAAATTCTGGAAAAATAAGCAAATATTAGAAAAATAAGCCAATATTAGAAAAATTAAAAAAAAATCTTTAAAATTCAGAAAAAGAATAAGAATAAAGAAAAAAAATCAGAAAAAGATTTAAGAAATCTAAAGAAAAGTGTGGAAGTCATTTTTGATTCGGCCCAGCTAAAATATTTTTTTTTTTCTAAATTCTAATTTATTTCTATTTTTCTTGCAGGTCGTAAATATGCCATGTTAAAATTGAAAATTCTTCTATCCACCATTATGAGAAATTATCGCATTTATTCGGATATGACTGAAGATGAATTTAAATTGCAAGCTGATATTATTTTAAAACGTGAAGAAGGTTTTCGCATCCGTTTAAAACCTCGTCAACCGGTAGTTCGTGCAAAATCATGTCCTTCAACTACCACCACCAACAACAGTACCGCTAATGCATCTAATATTTCTACTCCCATTAGTTCTACTCTTTAATTTTAATTTTTTTTTTCTTTATTTAAAATTTATAATTTTTACTTTTTTTTTTTATTTTTCTACTTAATTTTGTAAAATTTTATGTTTTTGTAATTGTTTTTATTTTAGTTATGCATTTATTTAAGATTCATTGAATGATGGGTATAAAAATCATATTAAATTAGTTATTGGATTATAAGTTTATATAAATATGTATGTATTTAGTTAATAAAAATATAAAAATAAACCACAAATTAACTAATATTTTAAAAATTATTTAAACATAATAATAGGGAAATTATTCAAAAATTAAAAACATAACATTTCAGAATCTAGGAACTTCTCGATAGGATAATTACTGCAGAATTTATAAAATTATCCAAAAGAAAACATCTGCTTAAAATTTGAGAAGTTTTCTGTATTTGTTTTAGAAAAAAAAAATATCATTATCCAGGAGTTTTAAAAAAAAATTTCAACTCGGAATAATCTCTTAAAAATGTAAGAATTTTTCTATATAGAAAAATGTCTTAGAATCTGAAAATTTTTAATTTTTTTCCAAATCTATGAATTTTCTATGAGGATCTCAGAATGTTTTGATATAAAAAAATGTCTGGGAATTTTCACTTCTTACAGAATCTGAGAATTTTCTATATGGAAAATGTCTCAAAATCAGAGAATTTTTCTAATCGAAAAATGTCTCAGAATCTGAGAATTTTTCTATATGGAAAATTGTCTCAGAGTCTAAGAATTTTTTTCTATACGGAAAAATGTCTCAGAATCAGAGATTTTTTTTTTTATAAAAAATTTCTTAGAATAAATTAAAATTCTTTGAGCTCGAGGCCAGTTTTTTACTTGTAAATAAATATTTTTTTATTTCATTCCAATATTTCGATTCTTTTTTATCATCAGGGGATTTAGTAAATTTTTATGCACACAAAAACTTGAAAATATGTTGCGAACGTATCGACATCCAAAATTGCACTAATTTTGATTTATTTAAATTAGAAAGGTCGAATAATAACAACTTTAACTAAATTTCTCAGAATCTAAGAATTTTTCTATATGGAAAAACGATTCAGAATCTGAGAATTTTTCTATATGGAAAAATGTCTTAGATATGAGAAGTTTTTTATACGAAAAATGTCTTAGAATCTAAAAATGTCTCAGAATTTAAAAATTTTTCTATACGGAAAATGTCTCAGAATCAGAATCGAAAAATGTTTCTATACGGAAAAATTTCTCAGAATCTGATAATCTTTTTTTATAGAAAAATTTCTCAGCATCTATGAATTTCTCTATATGGAAAAATGTCTCAGAATCTGAGAATTTTTCTATATGGCAAAATGTCTCAGAATCTAAGAATTTTTCTATATGGAAAAATGTCTCAGAATCTGAGATTTTTTCTATATAGGAGAAATGTTTTTTATAAGAAAAAATGTCTCAGAATCTGAGAATTTTTCTATACGGAAAAATCTCAGAATTTTAGAATTTTTCTGTACGAAACAAATGTCTCAGAATATAAGAATTTTCCAAACTGAAAAATGTTTTCTATATGGAAAAATGTCTCAGAATCTAAGAATTTTTCTACATAGAAAAATGTCTCAGAATATGAGAATTTTTCTATATGGAAAAATGTCTCAGAATCTGAAAATTTTTCTATGTGGAAAAATGTCTCAGAATCTGAGAATTTTTATATCAGGAGAAAAATGCCTCAGAATCTGAGAATTTTTCTATATGGAAAAATGTCTCAGAATCTGAGAATTTTTCTATAGGAAATATGTCTCAGAATCTAAGAATTTTTCTATATGGAAAAATGTCTCAGAATCTGAGATTTTTTCTATATGGAAAAATTTCTCACAATCTCAGTATTTTTCCATATGGAAAAATGTCTCAGAATCTGAGATTTTTTCTATATGGAAAAATTTCTCACAATCTCAGTATTTTTCTATATGGAAAAATGTCTCAGAATCTGAGAATTTTTTCTATATGGAAAAATGTATCAGAATCTAAGAATTTTTCTACATGGAAAAATGTCTCAGAAAATGAGAATTTTACTATATGGAAAAATGTCTCAGAATCTGAAAATTTTTCTATGTGGAAAAATGTCTTAGAATCTGTCTCAGAAACTGACAATTTTTTAATATGGAAAAATGTTTCAGAATCTAAGAATTTTTCTATATGGAAAAAGGTCTCACAATCTGAGAATTTTTCTATACGGAAAAAGGTCTCAGAATCTGAGAAGTTTTCTTTACGAAACATTTTCTGAGAATCGGAGAATTTTTCTATACGGAAAAAGATGGAAAAATGTCTCAGAATCTGAGATTTTTTCTATATGGAAAAATTTCTCACAATCTCAGTATTTTTCCATATGGAAAAATGTCTCAGAATCTGAGATTTTTTCTATATGGAAAAATTTCTCACAATCTCAGTATTTTTCTATATGGAAAAATGTCTCAGAATCTGAAAATTTTTCTATGTGGAAAAATGTCTCAGAATCTGAGAATTTTTCTATCTGGAAAAATGCCTCAGAATTTGAGAATTTTTCTATATGGAAAAATGTCTCAGAAGCGGAGAATTTTTCTATAGGAAATATGTCTCAGAATCTAAGAATTTTTCTATATGGAAAAATGTCTCAGAATCTGAGATTTTTTCTATATGGAAAAATTTCTCACAATTTCAGTATTTTTCTATATGGAAAAATGTATCAGAATCTGAGAATTTTTTCTACATGGAAAAATGTCTCAGAATCTAAGAATTTTTCTACATGGAAAAATGTCTCAGAATATGAGAATTTTTCCATATGGAAAAATGTCTCAGAATCTGAAAATTTTTCTTTGTGGAAAAATGTCTCAGAATCTGAGAATTTTTCTATATTGAAAAATTTCTCAGAATCTGAGAATTTTTCTATATGGAAAAATGTCTCAGAATCTGAGAATTTTTCTATATGGAAAAATGTCTTAGAATCTGTCTCAGAAACTGACAATTTTTTAATATGGAAAAATGTTTCAGAATCTAAGAATTTTTCTATATGGAAAAAGGTCTCACAATCTGAGAATTTTTCTATACGGAAAAAGGTCTCAGAATCTGAGAAGTTTTCTTTACGAAACATTTTCTGAGAATCGGAAAATTTTTCTATACGGAAAAAGATCTGAGAAGTTTTCTATACGGAAAATTTTCTAAGAACCGGAGAATTTTTCTATACGGAAAAACGTTTCAGAATCGAAAAATTTTTCTATACGGAAAAATGCCTAAGATTCCATACGGAAAATCTCTCAAAATCTAAGAATTTTTCTATATTGAAAAATTTCTCAGAATCTGAGAATTTTTTTATATGGAAAACTGTCTCAAAATCTGCCAGATTTTTATAAGAAAAAATGTCTCAGAATCTGGCAATTTTTCTTTACGGAAAAATCTCAGAACTAGAAAAATTTCTCAGATTCCAAAAATGTTTCATTATGGAAAAATGCCTCAGAATCCGAGAATTTTTCTATTGGAAAAATGTCTTAGAATCTGAGAATTTTTCTATATGGAAAAAAGTCTCAGAATTTGAAAATTTTACCATATGGAAAAATCAGAATCTGAGAATTTTTCTGTATTGAAAAATGTCTCAGAATCTGAGAATCTGAGAATTTTTCTATATGGAAAAATGTCTCAGAATCTGAGAATTTTTCTATACGGAAAAAATGACTCAGAATCTGAGAATTTTTTTGTATGGAAAATGTCTCAGAATCTTAGAAAAATGTCTTAAGAGTCTGAGAATTTTTCTATATGGATAAATTTCTCAGAATCTGAGAGTTTTTCTACATGGAAAAATGTCTCAGAATCTGAGAATTTTCCTATGTGGCAAAATGTCTCAGAATCTAAGAATTTTTTACATAGAAAACTTGTTCTATATCGAAAACTGTCTCAGTGTCTAAGAATTTTTCTATAAAAAAAGGTCTCAAAATTTAACAATTTTTCTATTCGAAAAATATCTCAGATTTCAAGAATTTTTCTAAACAGAAAATTTTCTTAGAACTACAGTTTTTCTATACTCAAAAATGTGTCAGAATATGAAAATTTTTCTGTAGAAAAAATGTCCCAGAATCTAAATTTGTCTATTCGCAAAAATGTATTAGTCTAAAAATTTTTCTATACGGAAAAATGTCTCGTAATCAAATCATTTTTTATACAAAAAGAATTACTCTCTTTAAAATCGTTTTTAGTTTTTCATGATTTTTTATTATCAAAAAGCCAAAAAAAATGCTTAAAATTGCACAATTATAAATTATATAAACAGAAACAATTACAATATGGAATAATTTAAAATTTTAATTTAAAACAAAAAAAAAACTAAATGCACTTTATTACACTTTCACATGGATTTCATTTGAGCCATTAAATCATCTAAATTAACATCAGCCGCTGTAGGAACTGTTTCAGCTGATAAGCTCTCATCTTTAATAGGAACCTCATAAGCCAAACGTAAACCAGTATTAACCAAAGCTTCTTGAGGTTTAGCACTATCATCCTGGGGTTGAGAATCATCGACCAATTCAATACCCCATTGATTATCATCATGTAATGGTTGTTCATCTTCCACTACAACTTCCTCTACTATGGGTTTAGGTCTAGCCTGATAATCTTTTTGTCTGGCCAAACAATGGCGATCATCACATTGTGTATTGGGTTTTAGAGACATTTTTGGAAAGAAATCATTCATGGCATTATAACCCAAATAGTCAGAGACTTCACCAAAATTGAGTAGATATTTTAGAGTATTTTGTACCAACATGCCAGCAGTTATACCCATAGTAGTGGGTAAAGATGCAGCACATACTCCCTCCCTCTTTAAAGTACGCTCGTCTATGTTTTCAGCTACCACTAGCGGAGGAGCACAGGCAAAACAGGCCGTATCACCAGGACGAATAAATTGTATATGACCAGAGACAGCATTTTCCGAAACACCAGATTCGAACCAATTTAAGGAAAGTTCATTGCAGGCCGTATTAATAGCCATGCGAGCTTCAAAATTATCTACACAACTTAATACTAGATCAACAGGTTGTCCCGCTTGTAAACCTCCATGAGCAATAGTATCTAAAAATTTATCAAATGATTCCACGGTGGTTATATTGTAATTATGTGTTTCAATTGTTACATCTGGATTGATAAATGTTAAAGTTTTAGCTGCAGCTTCTACCTTTGAGAGACCGGCCTGATCGGGTGTAAAGAACAAACGATTCATATTGGCCAATTCAACTTTGTCATAATCGAAGAGTATCAATTTTCCAACACCACAACGCGTTAACATGTCAGCGGTAACACTGCCTACGCCACCTACACCTACAACTGCTACAGTCTTGTCCCTTATACGTTCATATTCCTTTACAATACCCATACGCTGCAAAGCCATTAGGCGACTATATGGATTGGAGTCTACTACTTCAGCAGACATTTTATCAATACGCTGCCTGGCCGCCTGTGTATCATTTCGCTGTTGTTCTAATTCATGCTTCAATTCAGCTATTTTAGCTTGTAGTTCTTCAATAGCAGACATTTTTTGTTAAAACAATTTTTATATTTTTTCCAAAAAAGAAATTTGCTAATTGTCTTCGTGTCACTTTCAAAACAAAAAATAATTATGCTTCTTCCTTATTATTTCATTCACAACTAAATGTTAAACTGTCACTTTGGTGTAGATTTTCACATATAGATGTCACTTTGCGGCAGTGAATGCATAGTTGCATTTTGATGTATTTTAACTGTTATAATTTAGCAAATACTAAATCCATCTTGCCGTTAAATTCAAAAGCTATGTAAGCTGTTCAGTTTTTACGTGAAAACAGGAGGCTACTCACGTAAAACGTATACGATTGACGATGCATAAACGTCATCAAAATACATATCGTTTTGAAGGAAAATCCAGAAACACTAAAAAATATGGAAACATATTTTTTGTTTAAAGCTCTAAAAATCGACGGTCAACTATCGTTCTGTGATTACGGTCCCGGGTTAGCGCCTCAAAATAAATGTATGTCAAGCTTCAAAAATAATATTTTTGAGTTTTCAAGACTTTTTCTGTGAACCTGAATTTATTAATTTTATTCTGGAACCAGGTTTCTCTTAAGTTTAATCCCGATAGGTTTCGCTGTGTTCGCAATATTCAAATTTTTGGTATTTATGGTACGATTTGGCTCAAATTCCTGACAAAATTTGGACCTGATATGTGGAACTGTTGTTGTCACATTTCCATTTTATCTATATTATAGTACAATTTGGCTAAAATTCACAAGATATATTTGTTAAACCAAAATAAGTTTCCTCATAAAATTTGGACCTGGTAGATGGCGCTGGGGTGAAGTTATTACCAAAATTCTTTATTTCAGTGAAATTTTACGGCACTTCAGAATGATTCGTCATGAGAAAATTAGTATGTATAAATGGACCTTATAGATGTCCCCGGGGAGAAGCTATTTAGATATTCATGCCAACCTGAACAACGCCGGGCGCTTTAGCTAGTTTGTTATAAATTTTTTGGCATGAACAAATTAATAAATATGTCGTATCGCAAATGTTATTGACACTAATAAATACAGTAGCCCGATTTAAAATTCAGAGTTTTTGTTGTTTTTCTGTGAAATGAAGTACATACAAATTTATTTAACAAACTAATAAATTCTAAATTAGCTGGTAGTAATTTCTTTACTTTCAGGCTTTTTAAAATGTGTAGTCTTTCCAGTATTTTTAGCAAATATCTCTCCTAATTCCTTTTCGCTTAAGGTTTTTTGATGAAACCTTTGCATATGATTAGCGAATCTAAAATTAAATTCATTAAACTATTTTAAATATTCTGTAAATCAATATTAACTGACCTTAATCTTCTTTCAAAACCAATACCGGGACATAATTCACATTTATAAGGCATGCCAGTATGTTTAAATAAATGAGCTTTTAATTTATTGCGATTATCATAAACAGCTTCACAATATGTACATGGATGTGTTACACCTTCATGTTTTTGCAGGTGATATGTTAATCTTACTTTGATGGCAAAACGTTTATCACACAAGTGGCAAGCATACGGCAATTCACCAGTATGTGTACGCATATGAATTTGAAGTTCCACTTTACGTGGGTAGGCTTTATCACATTGATCACATTTAAAGGGGCGTTCTTTATGTAGTCTTTTGTGAGCTGAGAGATTTGAATGACCGCTAAATGAATTACCACATACTTTACATACATATTTGGATCCAGCGATATCAGTTTTTTTCTCCTCCTTCTCCTCATGTTCTTCTAAAACTGAAAATTGTGGAGACTTAAGGCGTCGCAAATTACGTAGTCTTTTGTGAGCTGATTTGCATTTATTTTTATGTTCTGCATTATGAGATTCCCTTACATGATCTTCCAAGTCTTTAAATTCCGAAAAATCTTCTTCACATTGTGCGCATTCATAAATTATGGGATGTATAGAATTGGTCGGTGTTGAGGGATTACACATTTCGTTGTGTTTTAATAATTCTTCACCATTGTTAAATGATTGATCTTAAATGTATAAAAGTAAATGCAACACATTAACACTATCAAGAAAAAAATGTCCGATTATAAGGCCTATAATTAGTTTTGCTGAACATTGAGAAACAGGGAGGTTAATTTCAGTCCTTTATTTTAAACCATGGGTCATAAATATTGCGGCACCTCTAAAATACATAAAAATATCTACATTTTCTGCAAAATATGTACATTTCGGATAACATTTAAACATAACGCCCAGCAATCTAAATTACGAATTTTTGAAAACATAAAAAAATTTGCTAAATAATTACACTGTTCGACAAAAAGAAACTCCCAGTGAAATATCCAACTGATTTTTATAGATTTTTCTCTCGTGATTTCAAATCTGTTATCTAAATATTTCTGGCACGTACCGTTTTTGAGATATTCGCTTTCAAAAAGTCAAAAAATCAATAAAAGTTTTATTTATTTAACTTATGTTATACAGAAATGAATAAAACCTACAAGAAACTAATGTAAATAAAAAATAGAATTGAAGGGTAAAAGAAATGGAACTAAGCAGGGAACGGCATGGAATCATTTTTTTTACTTAACACTTTTTTAACACAAATTTTTTTAACAGAATTTTTTTTACTCAAAATATTTTATCACTCAAAATTTTTTTTACTCAATATTTTTCAAAGTATGACACATCGAGCTACAGTTACCTTTCTCAAAATAATCCGTTATAATAAAATGCAGTTTTTATTAATTTTTACCTAAAAATTAAATTACACGTGATAGTCATTTTAAATTAAAAACTAAATATTTTTTACAATTTAAATTTTTTTAATTCCTCTTCACAATTATTGAAGGAAACTAAATTTCTACACCATTTACAGATTTTATTTGAAAAAGATCAATAGTAGTTTGAAAAAGATCAATTAAAATACTAAATACATCAATTGTATTTCAAAAAGGATCAATTTTAATTCGATAAAAATCCATTGTAATTCAAAAAAATTACAATGGATCTTTATTGAATTACAATTGTTCCTTTTTGAATTAAAATTGATCTTTTGAAGATTGCAATTGTAGTTCGAAAAATATCAACTGAATTTTAATTGATATTTTTCGAATTACAATTGAAATCTTCAAATTGCAATTGATCTTTTTCGAATTACAATTGATCTATTTCAATTTACAATTGATCTGTTTCAATTTACAATTGATCTATTTCAATTTACAATTGATCTGTTTCGATTTTCAATTGGAGTCTTCAAATTACAATTGATATTTTGCGAATTTCGATTGAAGGGCTTATTGTAAAAACTTGATATTTTCTTTTTTTTTTGTGTATTACAGATGTTATTCGAAAAAGATCAATAGCAATTCGATAAAGATCAATTAAAATACTAAAAAAATAAATTTTTATTCAAAAAGGATCAATTGTAATTCGAAAAAGATAAATTGTAATTAAAAAATGGTCAATAGTAATTTGAAGATTTCAATTGTAGTTCGGAAAATATTAACTGAATTTCAATTGTTCTTTTTCGAATTACAATTGGAATCATCAAATTGCAATTTATCTTTATCGATTTACAATTGATCTTTTTCAATTTACAATTGGTCTATTTCAATTTGCAATTTGTGGGACTCCTGTATTTATGAAGTCCAATCTCTGTTATTTTATAGAAAATACTTTGTTACTTTTATTTAAATTTTATGAAACTATTTATCTTTGATTTTAAATTTGTTTATAAATTGAAAGTAGAAAATAAATAAAATCAGAATACTTTGAAATACAAAAAGACACACATCGTCTTATTGGCGCCCAACATAAAAAATTTTATAAACAATTTTTTTCGTGTTTGCTGCATCCTTGTTTTCGAGGATATTTTTTTTAATTGTTTTCTGCTGTTACAAAATCCTGGATTACCGGAAAAATTCGGTGTCGTCTTATTGGCGCCCAACGCAAAATTTAAAAAGGAAAATCATTTTCAAATTTTCCTGCTGCATCCTTGTCGTCGAGGATATTCCTGCATTACAAATTCCTGGTTTACCGGAAAAATTCTGTGCCGCCTTATTGGCGCCCAACATAAAAGTTAAAGAAAAATAAATATTGTTCCCGCATTTGCTGGCTGGCGAAATTATTGAAACATAAAAGAAAAACTAAAAATATTTTTCGTGTATTTCCTGCCGTGTTGGCTGTCGAAGATATTAAAATATTTCCATCCGTATCCTGGTTATCCAGCGTTTATAATTAAAGTATCCAGTCCGGACTCGTTAAAAATTTCTGGATTATCTCTCGTATCCTTGATGCTAAAAATAATATATTTTCTACAAATTCATGCCGTATCCGGGTTGCCGTAAAATTACCTGAAAATTTCAAGAGTTATTTGATCCAGTCTCATCCTGGCCGTATTTACAAATATTCCTGGATTGCCAGAAGATTGTAATTTTATTGAATTCAGCCGCATCTTGGACTAATTAATACAAGCTTGGTTAACCAGCTAATTCATCAAAATTTTTATCCTGTTTTGTTATCCGGTCTACAAATTCCTGGCTCACCGGAAAATTGCACATCCTGGTCATCCAGTCGCCTTACAAATTCCTGGCTCACCGGAAAATTTCATATCCTGGTTATCCAGCGTAATCATCAACATTTCAATACTGTTTTAATATCCGGTCGTTTCCTGGCTCAAAACAGTATCCCATTTTTATCCAGTGTGGTTCTCCAGTATCCTGGTATGCTTTCTTATTATCCAGTGGTTTTCCTGGTTTGTTTAATTTTATCCGGTTTGGTTATCCAGTAAATACATCCAGGGTTCTTAGTCAATATATCCAGTGGTTCTATCCTGGTTTGACATTATTATACATTTGTTTGGTCAACACCGTTCTGCACTTGTTGTTTCCGGTTTGGATACCCAGTATCCGGGACTAACGTTTCCAGTGCGGTTATCCATTTGTATCCAGTGCAACGTTTCATCATTGTTTTGTATATATATCCAGCGTGGTTATCCGGTATCCTGGGATTTCGTTTGCTGTATCCGGTTTGGTTACCCAGTTTTCGGATTTTTTGCATTTGAATCTTAGTTTTAACCGATTTTTATTATAATGCATCGCGTGGATATTTATATTCATCCAGCCGTAGAAGGTGGTAGTAACCCAGGTAACCCTGTGACTGCCCTTCTGATCTTTTTACTTCTTTTTGTTTTTCTTCTGTCACTCCTTAGGCTTAAGCCGGTTTGCCGGGAGAGTTAATAAGGATGACCGAAGAATTTTGATAAAAATATTTATTTTTTAATTTTACTATTTGTTTTGCCCAGGTACCCTGTGACTACCCTTCTGGTTTATTATTATTTTAATCTCTTCTGTCAATCTTTTGACTTTAGCCGGTTTCCCGGGTGAGTTATAAAAGAGTGACCAAAGAGTTTTGATAAAAAAATTTTATTTTTTAATTTTGAAATTTTGTTTATACTGGTTTTATCCAGGGCGAGTGCGCAACCCCTTGCGAAATTTGTATGCATTATAATTCAGATCGTGTTAACCATCTAGTTTTTAAAGTTATATAATGTAAATTAGTATTTGGGTTTTGTTTTGCATAAAGCTAAAACTTGTCTTGGACTTTAAAGTTTTAACTTTATGAGGGGGAGTATGTGGGACTCCTGTATTTATGAAGTCCCATCTCTGTTATTTTATAGAAAATACTTTGTTACTTTTATTTAAATTTTATGAAACTATTTATCTTTGATTTTAAATTTGTTTATAAATTGAAAGTTGAAAATAAATAAAATCAGAATACTTTGAAATACAAAAAGACACACATCGTCTTATTAATTGATTTATTTTCGAATTTCAATTAAAGGGCTTATTGTAAAAACTTGATATTTTATTATTTGGTGTATTTCGCCTTTATTAAGTGTTTTATTGATAGATATTTCGTATTAAAGTTATACAAAAGTCCAATTTGCTTTGTTATTTCTAAACTTTGAAGGTAAAAACCACCAAAATATAAAAAGTAGCTTATTGAGTTATTATCAATTGATCTTTTTTGAATTATATTATATTTTTTTTTTACAATTTATTTTTTTCGAACTACAATTGGTCTTTTTCAAATTAAAATTTACCTTTTTCGAATTCCAATTAATCTTTTTCGAATTACACTCAGTTACCAAAATATACATACGGTAAATAAAATGATGTTTTCTTTGACAAACGTATCAATTTTTGACATTTTTACAGATGAAATTAATTTGTAGCTACGTAAATAGAATTTCGACTACATTAAACAAAATATTTTTGCAATTGCATCCAAAGAACATCGAAAAAACCTCTAAAATGCATATAAGCAAAGTTACATAAATATACATACGCCGATTTTATTTCAATGTACCGTCATTGCAATCGCTCGGAGTTTGATGAAATCACATATTCTAATATAGCCGTATTGCTAGCTTCTAAAAATTTCAAAGGTACGCAATTTGTGTGCTAAAACTAGCCACCAATTGGCCAAAACGAATATTATTTTAAGGATGCTTACAGATTAGTCTTAAAATTGCCTTATAATGTCTAATATCTGACAGAAGTTGTTCAAACAGTATATTAAAACAACAAACAACTCAAATTATCATCAAAAACTTTAATGATAATGGTTATTGTACGCCCAAACCACTAAAAGATCATCCTTCAGAGCATAGCATAAGGATGAAAAAGGCTGGTATTTGGACCACAAACAAAAATCAATAAAAATGTATGGTCCTTATTATTAAGGGAATATTGCCTGATCATGTTGTGGTGGTACGGTATCAAAAAGTTTACTGGCGTCTTCACAAAATGAGTGCAAAGTTAGACTTGCTAAAAGTAGGGTATTTTAACACTGAAAAAGAGTGCTTTTTAGTAACTCTAACTTTGCACTCGTTTTGTGAAGACGCCTGTAAACTTTTTGGTACCGTACCACCACAACATTATCTGGTATTATTCCCTTAATAATACGGACCATGCATTTTCATTGATTTTTGCTCGTGGTCCAAGTAACAGTCATATTCATCCTGATGCTATGCTCTGAAGGATGATCTTTTAGTGGTTTGCGTTTAAAATAACCATTCTCATTATAGTTTTTGATGATAATTTGAGTTGTTTGTTGTTTTAACATACTGCTTGAACAATTTCTGTAAGATACTGGACATTATAAGGCGATTTTAAGACAAATCTCTAAGCATCTTTAAAATTATATTCGTTTTGGCCAATTGAGGGCTAGTTTTAGCACACAAATTGCGTATCTGCGAAATTTTTAGAAGCTAGCAATACAGCTATATTAGAATATGTGATTTCATCAAACTCCAAGCGATTGCAAAGACGGTACATTGAAATAAAATCGGCGTATGTATATTTATGTAACTTTGCTTATTTGCGTTTTAGAGGTTTTTTCGATGTTCTTTGGATGCAACTGCAAAAAGATTTTATTAAATGTAGTCGAAATGCTATTTACAGGGCTACTAATTAATTTCACCTGTAAAAATGTCAAAAATTGTCACGTATGGCAAAGAAAACATCATATTATTGACCGTATGTATACTTTGGTAACTGTGTGTAAAATTAATCTTTTTCGAATTGCAATTGACCCTTTTCGAATTAAAACTGATGTTTTACGTATTACAATTGGAATCTTAAAATTACAATTGATCTTTTTCGAATTACAATAGATCTGTTTCGAATTATAATTGATCTTTTTCGAATTACAATTGATTTTCCTCGAATAACAATTGATATATTGAGAATTACAATTGATATTTTTCGAATTACAAGTAAAATCTTCAAATTACAACTGAAATTTTCGAATTACAAACGGAATCTTCGAACGACAAGCAGAATCTTCGAATTACAAATGAAATTTTCGAATTACAAAATGGAATCTTCGAATAACAAGTAGAATCTTCGAATAACATCTGTAAATTGTCATTTTAAATTCCAATTTATTGTGACTTTCTCCTTTTCATAAAAAAAAATATTTTTTTTATTTTGTATAATGATTACAATACCGAACTTTAGGGAAGAACTACTTCTGTTTCCATAAAAATATCTGAACTCAATACAACAGATTTCTCCTCTATAATATCCTCGACAACATTTTCGTTTTCTTCAATATCACTTGGTTCAATTGTTTCATTAATCTGTTTAATTTTAACACTTTTACCAGTGTTTTGTTGAAACATTTCATTAAGAGATTCCTCAGACATTGTGGCATGATGAACACGATTTAAATGTCGTTTAAAACTAAAAACCAAGAAGAAACAAAAACTAAATAAATACCAAGTTTTTAATAAAAAATATGTCATCATATACTTACACAATCCGTGTAGCAAATCCATGATCATCACACAATTCACAACGGTACGGCATACCGGTATGCTTAAACGAATGGGCTTTTAACTTTTGTCTCGAATTAAATTCAGACCCACATTCTTTACACTGATGTTTGATGCCATAATGTTTCTGAAGATGATAGGTTAGTCTTACTTTAATCGCAAAACGTTTGTCACACAGATGACAAGCATATGGTAGCTCTCCGGTATGTGATCTTAGATGAACATTTAAATCAAATTGTCGGGCGTATTTTTTATCACAATGTGGACACTGTATATTCTTTTCCAGGTGCAATTTCATATGATTGACCAATTGATTTTTTAATTTAAACGCATTACCGCATATATTACAGATATTATCACGCTCTTTATGTGCTTGCTTTCGATGTGTTTCAAGTAAAAGTTCTGAAACATATTGACGTCCACAATCACCACAAACAAATAATAAATCCAAGCCTTCTCCGTCATGTATTTTTTCATGTTGATGTAAAGATTTGCTATTTTTAAATTCGCGAGCTAAGATTGATTTAAATATATTATTTTTGTTTTACTTTAGTTGCTTATCTTTAAAATTCAGCAAATGAAAAGATTTTGGTATTTAAAAAATTCTCCTATTCAAGTAACGAAATAAATAATGATAGTAGTCACGTCAGAATTTTTTAGCCCTTGCAACAGTGCAAGATTGCAACTTTTTTTTAAAAAACCCATTAAATCACCTTTTTAACTTTTCTTTTACATTCTACATGATGTGCTGTTGCAAATAAAGTATCTCATTTTATTTCAACTTTAAATATAATTGCTATAATTTCCAAAATAACAAGCAAAAAAAGTTGCAATTTTAACAATTCGCATTTTTGCAAGACTAAAATTGCTGACGTGAATTCCATTAATGTTTAACCACAGTTAAAACAAGTATAAAAAGTTAAACTCGACTTGGCCAAATCCATGAATACCCTCCACAATTCCCGAAATATTTTTTAGTGATATTTTTTAACGTAAAAAAAATTTACAAAAAAGTAAAAAAATGTTTAGTCATTTTTGTAAAAAAAAAAATTTTGAGTGTAAAAAATGTTTTGAGTCTAAAAATTTTTTTGAGTGTAAAAATTTCTTTGGCTATTTAACTTCTAGAATTTTAAGCGTTAACACTACCGTGAACTTTGTATGGTAATAGGCCTAGTGATAGGGTTTTATAAATCGAAAGTCGACTTTTGATTTAGATTTTTTTCAACCTTCTCGATTTTTTCGATTTCTTTTAATTTTTTTAACCTTTATTCCTTTTGGTAACCAACCTTAATAAAAATAATACAACCAAAAAATAGCACCAACACAAACTTTTTTTTCTTCTTCTAACTTTCGAAGTGTTTTTTTGGACATTGAGAGGGCTTTTAATAATGTAGAATCTATTGCAATTAGGAACGCTTTACAGAAAACTGGTGTCGATAATCCAGTTGACGATTGGTTAATGGAAATGTTGATAAATAGGCACATTTGTTCAGAAATGGGCAGCACGAAGTTACATGCTGTAGCAACTAGGGGCACACCTCAGGGGGGTGTCATTTCTCCTTTGTTGTGGTTACTGGTAGTGAATGAGATTCTCGATTCACTTAATGCAAAGGGTGTAACCGTTGTTGCTTATGCGGACGATCTTGTAGTTTTATCGTCAGGTAAATACCTGGACACAATATCGGATATCTTGGACGATTCTTTGAAAACTTTGTCTTCATGGGCTAGGAGTTGTGGTTTGAATGTGAACGCAACAAAAACTGAGTTGTTCTCTTTACAAGAAAACGGAAAAATAGAAAATTTTAATACTCCGAAAATCGATGGAACGGCGCTGGTTTTATCACCGTCAGCAAAATTCTTGGGGGTCAGACTGGACTCTAAGCTAAATTGTAATGAAAATCTTAAGGAAAGAACAAGGAAAGCGTATGCGGCGCTTTACTCATGCCGAAAAATTATAGTTGGGAAATGGGGTATGAAACCCAAACTTTTTCACTGGTTGTACACTGCAGTTGTTCGACCTGTGGCAACATATGGTTGTCATGTTTGGTGGCCAGTGGTTCAAATAGGGGTACATGCGAACAGATGTACTAAAGTAAATAGATCAGCTTTATTGAGTTTGACAGGTGCAATGCGTTCAAACTCTACAGCATCCCTAGAGATTCTTTTAGGTATTACGCCATTGGATCTCCATGTTATGGAGACGGCGGCCATAACACTCACTAGATTGCATCAACTTGGGTGTTTACGAAATCGAACAGTTCGGCATACTGAGATTCTGGGTGGTCTGGTTTCGAATCTTAACACGGACTATAAGACTCCGGTTAACATAGTCGAATGACAAATAGACGTGCTGTTTCCATCGCTTGATGACTGGATGATGGATAATGTTGATTTCTCTCAGATAAACGTTTTTACGGATGGTTCAAAAACCGAGACAGGCACAGGAAGTGGTGTGCACTAACTCTGAATTAAGTATTGATGAATCTTTCCGCTTGCAGAATGATTGCAGCATTTTTCAGGCGGAGATCTTTGCGATCGCCAAGGCAGCGGAGCTAATCTCGATGAGGCCAATGTTCTCCAGCGATATTGCTTTCTTCATCGACAGCCAAGCGGCTTTAAAGGCGTTAACTAAGGATAATATCAACTCCAAAGTAGTCAGCCGCTGCCACAGAGAACTACAAGTTCTCAGGGAGCAGCATAATATACGACTGTATTGGGTACCTGGTCACAAGGATATTAGAGGTAATGAGAAAGCGGATGTGCTTGCGAAGGCAGGCGCAAGCCTTCCACATGAGATCGCCGTTGAGGGAGTGTTTCCACCACTCTCCCTTACTTTTCATAATATTAAGCTGGATACTAGAAACAAGTGCATAAATAGAAGGACGATATCAAATGATAGCATACAAACGAAAATGCTATGGGACGAAAAATCGCAGGGTAACAGCAAAATTCTTCTGGATATGGACAGAAGACAGATAAGATCAATAATAAACCTTATAACGGGGCATAATAAACTCGCGAAACACATGGTAAGAATGCCATCATTAGCATTTAGAAGATTTAAATGTTTAGGTTCTTATGTCTTTCATGATATTCAGGACCTTCGAGGTATAAACCCTTGGCTACTCATGTCATTCATACAAGCGTCAAAGTGGGAAACGTAAAAATGCGTTTTCTTGGGTAAGAACAAAATTGAATGGAGAGAAGGAAGGAAACAATAGCAGGAATCATAATAGGCCAAAATTGGCCTCTATGGATGTCATTCCAAACAAAATTTTTATTTTTTTGGGGATTGGCGTCATCCTAATTAACCTAACCTAACCTTTACTTACAAAAAAAAATAGACTTTACAAAAAGTAAGTCGGCTTTTTAGAAATTGAGAAAAATAGAAAATTTGACTTTTTGTTGCGACTTTATAACCATAAGAGTGCGTTTGGTACATAAAAAACAATGAAATTGGTAAATAAAGAACTATGAAGATTTTTTTTTACTTTTTCGCGGATGCTAAAAAATTTCACGCACTAAACGCGATCAAGTTCAAAATATAATTCTTGTATTTTTTTTTAAATCACCAATTTTTCTATGCTTCCGCTTATATCGCCCGAAACTAAAATTTAAGGTTGGCGGGGAAGGTACCCACCTTTTCAACAAATAAAATTACCAAATATTTAGAAAATTTAAGCAATATTTAAGTGGAACGTGCTATTAATGTGGAGCAGGGGGTTTTATTGGCATTATCATTTATTGCCAATGTCAAAAATTTCATTGGCAATAAAAGCTAATACTTTTTTAGCATGAGCATTAGTTCCAACTAATGCCAATGAAAATTCAATGCCAATTAAAAATTCAAATGTATAGAATTTACCATTGAATAAGACAATTTTTAAATAAAAAAATACTACTATTAATTGTTGCATTTTGTTGGTATTCAAAATCGAATGAATTCCTGGCTGGAATCAATGTTAAATATTTAATAATACTGGATTTTAAAACCATAATAAATAAAAAAAAATAATACTTACGACAAGAGGAACATAAATATTTTTTTGTTTCTTTTTGAACTTCCTTTTCCTTTTCTTTATCTTTACGTTTATGTAGTTCCATGTGTTTGGCTAAATTTTTTCTCTGAAACACTCTTTTACAAATTTCACATTGTACTGCATATTCAACAGTTTCCACTAAAGCCGTGTTGGTTATTGACACCTCTTCATACTCAACTTTTATGTCTTGTGAATTTTGTTCCTGCAATCTTTGATGACAAGTTGTATGATGACTTTCCAATATTTCTAATGTTTCAAATACTTTTGAACATTCATAACATTCCCATGTTTCAGAGGATGTTTCTTCACAAATGGTCGAGCCATTGCAATGAAATGTTTGTATATGTTCTAACAAATTTTCGACAACTATATTCGAACAGAATTTACAAGTTGTAGAAGTTGCGTACTTGTCATGAGCTATTACTTCATGCTCATAAAGACTCATTTCTGTATCAAATTGTTGCTTACATTCTAAACAATCATGATGGATTTGGTATGCTGGCTGAGTAGGCACTGATTGCGAATTAAGAAGATCTGTATCGGAGGTGTGTCTTTTTTCTCGGTGTTTCTTTAAGGCTGTACGGCATCTAAATTCCGTAGTACATTGAAGACATTTATGCGGTCTTAATTGTTTGTGCATATTCATATGACCCTCGTATGAAACATCACCACGTAGTATAAGTTTACATTCACCGCATTTCCATTTTGGTGGTTTAAAATCATGATCCAATATTTCTGTTGAATCAAATTCTATTAAATAGTCATCATCATTCTCATCTTCAGGATAATATTCTTCATCAATAATTTGGTTTTGATTTTGAAAAACAATAGCATTTTTTTGTGTAGCTGCTACATGAGCTAATTCAACTAATAGGTCTCCATTTTGAAGGCATTTTTTTTCTTGACCATTAGACCCAACCTTCTCAATTTCTAGAATTTCTTCCACTATATGAATTTCTTCGCCGTCATGAATTTCCTTAAATTAAACAAAAAAATAATCTTTAAGTTAAAAAAAATGACGTCGTTACTCTACTAAAATAACGTTAGTTTTGGCATGCTTAAAACCAATATAAAAACATTTGCGAAATCTTTGAAAATGAAAAACGAATATAAAAACATTTGCGAAATCATTGAAAATCAAGGTTGAATTATCAAAAAATGTTATGTTAGTTTTTGGAAAAGATAATTTAATTAATTTAACTAATTGTAAGTTATATAATACCTCATTTGAAAGGTATTTAATAGTGCCCCCCATTATTCCCGGTTCTGATCCTGGTAGCGGTTCTCAAAATACAAAAAATTACTATACTATAAAATATTTAAATTACACTATTTAATCAGCATTTCAGAAATATTTAGTCGTGTTTGTAAAATTACACAGTGCAACAGCCCAATTAGGGCCTCAACCAAACCAAGATCGTTTGAAAGTACTTATGTGTATTAGTAAATACCCCAAAGGGTTTAGCACTGTAACGTCTCAAATTTTTTTTATAGCCCACTGAATTTTTCAAAGGCGTGGGAAAAAAGTGGAAAAAATTATGTTAATGTTCTTTTGAGCTTGAAATAGTGTTTGGATGTCTTCAATAGAATTTTATGGGGAACTTTTTTCTAGAGTACGCTAATCTTTTATCTCCCATTTTAATGGATCATTTAAGTACTTTTTTTAAAAAATGGTTCAAAAGTATACTAAGACTTGCGTTTAAAGGGTTAAAATGTTCTACGAATATGTTCAGTATCAAATTTCACTAGGGGTTTCCGAAGGCAGAAAGTTCGACCGGTATAAAATAAATACATAAAAAAGGTTAATTGTAAAGTATCATTACCCAGCAAGCAAGCAGACTCAATTTAGACTCTAAAATGGAATCCAAAAATATAACCAAAATTTCAAATTTTTGTATGAAAGTGGTTCATCCAAAAGAGCCCTCTTCTTAGAGTGGCTTAGTAAAATTAGTGTATTTGGTGAAATTTCCCTAATGAATTTGAGTCGTTTTTGAGTCCATTTGGAGTGTAAAAAAAAATTGTTTGGAGCCGTTTTGGTGCCCATTTTTTTTTTTTGTTTTGTATCGCTAATCCTTTAATTTTATTAAATAAAAAGATCACTTTATAGATATTTTTCTCATTTGTACATACATACATTTTATTTAACGTTTAAAATTACAAAAAGAAAAAAATTTTAATTATAAAACTGGCCACAAAGAAGAATTCATCATCTTGAAGGAACACTTTATTTAGGATCTTCCAAATTAATCACTCGGTTTGGCAGGTTCTGTCTTTGATGTGTATGTATATAATCCAAAAACCACAATAAATAACGCGGTATTTAGTTGTAACGGCATTGTTTTAATGTTTTTGTGTATTAAAAGAAAATTGTTGACAAATAAAAATAATTTTGAAATATTTAAATTTTTTGTTCACTCCAAAAAGACTATTTTTTTGGAGCAATTTTGGAATGTTCAAAAAAATAATCAAATTTCCCAAGTTTTTGGATTCATTTTGGAGCCAACATTTTTATATAACAATTTCCCTTACATTTTTAAGTCTTTTTGGACTCATTTTAGATTGTTCTTTTTCACTTCAAAAATAGAGTGTTTTATGAGAAATAAAATGTAAAACTCAAAAAAAAAAATTTCCTATTTGAATCATTTTTTATTCCAAAATGTGTGGGCTCCAAAAACAATACTTTTTTAAATTCATTAAGGAGTCATAAATTTGGAGGGTATTTTTTTATATTTTTTCCTATATTTGTTAGTTACAATTGTATACAATTTCTGGCAAAAATATAAAAAAATTAATGACACTTTAGAATTTATCTTTTTTCTGCATTTTTCTTATACCTTTCTGCTTTCAGTAACCTCTAGTGAAATTATGTAGATGCTGAACATATTCGTAGAACATTTTAACCCTTTAAACGCAAATCTTAGTATACTTTTGAGCCATTTCTTAAAAAAGTACTTAAATGACCAATAAATACGGCAGATAGAGGGTTAATATATTCTAGAAAAAAATTCCCCATCAAATTCTATTGAAGACATCCGAACACTATTTTAAGCTCATAAGAACAGTTACATTATTTTTTTCGACTTTTTTCAAACGCCTTTAAAAAAAAAATGAAAAATTAAGTGGGCTATAAAAAAAATTTGAGACGTTACAGAGCAAAACCCATTGGTGGTTTTGCTACTAAACACAAGTACTTTCAAACTGTTTTGGTTCGGTTGAGGCCCTAAGAAATGACCCTTCAATTGTGTCACAGTCAGACCTTTGAAGAATTAATTCACTTTTTGATTTGATTCGCAAAAAGATTAATTCATATTAATAAATCAAGGAATTAATTCTTTCAACTATTTGTTGAAAGAATTAACTATTTTTTTGTTTAATTCCTTGTTTAAATAATGAATTGATTCACTTGATTCAAATCAAACAAGAATTAATTCACTTGATTCAAATCAATTTGATTCAAATCAATTGATTCAAATCAATTTGATTCAAATCAATTGATTCAAATCAATTTGATTCAAATCAATTGATTCAAATCAAAAATGTTTTGAATCAGTTGATTTAAACATTTTTTTCTTAAATCAAAGTATTTACTTTACACACGCACACACATACTATAACATTTATGCTTGTGCGGTAGTAGCAAGCAAAAAGTCAAAGCAACAGAATTTAATAGTGTACATTTTATTGGCAGCGCACAAGTTGCATTTTTTAGCCTATGCCCGCATGCATAGGAATCACAAAAATACAAGACATTGCTTTAATATAACATTTATTAATTTGCACATATATATTAAGGGTGGGATAATGCACGACTTTTCGATATAATGGAAATGTATGTGTATAATAAAAATATTAATCATTAATTGTTTTTGTGTTAAATTTAAAGTTATTTTTATGCTGAAGAGCCAAATTCGTTATTGACTAAAGTAGAGATAGGCGCGTGAGTGGATTTTGACTCACTCACTCACGCAAAAAATAATCGGATCACTCACTAATCACTCACGCAATATTTTTTTACTCACGCTCACTCACTATTCACGTGAGTAATAAAAAACTTACTCACACTCACGCGTGGCTCACGCCAGATTCAATCACGCTCACGCGTGACTCACGCAAAATCCACTCACGCAATAAAATTTTCTTACCAAAAAAATTTTTCACGAAAACTTAAAAAAAATTGGGCAAATCAAAAAATCTAATCACGCAAACTCACGCAAAAAATAAATGACTCACTCACTAATCACTCACTCAGTTTTTTTTTCAAATCACGCTCACTCACAAGCACGTGATTGAAATGAAAATCACTCACGCGTGATTCACGTGAATCAAGCAAATCACGTGACCAGCGCCCAACTCTAGACTAAAGGTACACATTTAATAAAACTGTACAATTTGGAGTGTTGTTTATTGATGGCGTTTGTTTAAAATTGACGATATTCCAATGACTTTAACGCAATCAGACATGATAAGATTTTTATAATGTGCATTTTTAGTGTTTGATTTAAGTGAAAAAAGTTTAAATCAAGTTGATTCAAACCAAAAGTGATTTGAATCAGTTGATTTAAATCAAAAGTGATTTGAATCACTTTGATTTGAATCAATTGATTCAAATCAAAATGTATTAATTCAATTTAATCAAATCAAGGAATTAATTCTTTGCAATGAAATTAAGTGAATTAAATAATGAATTAATTCTTTTCGATTTATAGAAACAGGGAATTAATTCAATTATTTTAAATCAGATTTAAGAAATTGAATTAGGGAATTAAATCTTCAAAGGTCTGGTCACAGTGTTATTTAAAATCATGTAACTATTTTTTTTTTTTAAATTCGAAAAAAATGGAAATGGTGTTTTTCGTATGTTTTGTATGTTTTTTGGTAAAATCGAAGAAAAAATTTTAATTGTACAAAATTTTACAAAATATACATACCGGTAGTCTCGGGAATACCGGTAATACCGTCAGAACCGGAACCAGGAATACCGGTATTCCCGGGAACAATTAAAGAACCGGGAAACCGATACCATTTCCCGTATTTAATCATCCTTTTTAATAATAGCTTGATCGAGTAAATAGTATTTGAAAGTTTTTTTTTTATTTTAAAGCCACTTTTTTTTTTTTTTGTTTTGTTTCCCATAGAAAAACTTTTCTATAGAAAAAAATTTTATTTGTACAAAAAAATTTAATTACATTTCAATTTCGGCCTCAGCGCCCTATAGGCATTATTGAGGCAAGTTGGCATAATAATTCATTAGAGGTATTCAGAGTCTTGTTGCCAGGCCTGGCAATGTAGCAAAAGAGTACTTCCATCAAAAAATACATGTATTTTGAAAGGTAATTTTAAAAAGTGCTCTTTTACCACCAGTGCCAGGGCTGGCAAGTAAGACTCTAAATTCCTCTATTGTTAAGAGTACAAATAATTTTTTTACTTAAGTTAAAAGATTATAAAATTTTTATAAATATAAAAAAAAAACAGGTTTAAACAAAATTATTACAAAAGCGTTCCTAAGTTGTTTAATAAATGTTGTTTGCAAGATGATTTAAATAATGAAACTCGATTAATTGATTTAAAATCAACAGGTAAATTATTAAATTTTACAGCACCTACGTAATCAATGCGTTGCTTGGTCGATTCTAACCTGCATCTAGGAATTATTAAATTTGTTCTATTTCGGGTGTTAAAATTAAATATTTGTTGAGAAAATGTTAAGCTTTGGTGAGCAATATGGTTAATGCATTTAAAAACAAACATTAAAACCTGAAATTCGTGCAATCCATAGATTGGTAATATTGTTTTGCTTTTATCCTTAAACAATGTAACAGTTGAAAACAACATTGGTAACTTTAAATTCCGCCCCTTCCAAGTATAGCACGTCTTCAAAGGTTTAAGCTCCACATTTGATATCTTACAATTCAAAGATCAAGGTTATATTTTTTCTATTTAAAACAAATTTAATATGTATAAGGCATCCCTTAATTTTTTCGGGATACAGTGGAGTCTCTAGAGATTTTTCTAATTTTTCTACTCAGAGAAAAAATAATAAAAATCGGTATATAATGCGATATGCTCAAAAATTCACATCTAGTGAGTGCCGTAAAATGTTTCCTAATAAATGAAAATCAGTGGTCGAAACAAATGCCACTGTAGTTGTGCTATATTGTATTATACATTACCTCGACTACAAGATTATCTTGATAGTATGAATCTTGTTCCAAGATTTCTTCTAGAACACATTCTTGACTGTCATTTGCACCATCTTCAATTCGTGAAAAATATTCATTTTCTAAATGTTGCAAATTTTTCATTTCATCATCACCATCACCGCAGGCAATTTCAGAATCTTCGTCAAACCGTATTTGTGGTTTCTGGGATTTTAGTTGTATTCTCAGTTGTTCATCTGACTTTCGCGTAGTGCAACCAAATTGTATTATAGATCTTACTTTATTAAAACATTCGCAACATATTTCTTGTGGTAAATTATCATTTTCTTCAATTTCTACATCAGCTATTTGGCGTAAAAACTCTGCATATGTTGGACCACCTCTATATTCTTGATGAATACTACAGAAAAACCTTGAATCAGTTTTCAAACAACACCGACAAAGATGCTTCATTATTGAATTTTAAATACAAATTTATTTTATTGTTTAAATATTTTTTGGACAAAAATTTGTGTGGAATCTCATATGTTTACTTTGGAATTTCAGCTTGTCAATAGTGTTGTAAAAATACTGAGTACTTGATTCATGGAAATTTTCGGGTACTCAAAACTAAAAGGTACACAAAAAAAAAATACACGCAAAAAAAAATACACGGATTGAGCAATACTATCAGCAAAAAAATCTGTGTCGGAATTTCTTTCGATAATTTTTTTTTACAAGTAATTTGCGTAATGGTGCAAGTTATTTGGTTATTTTACATACAAAATTAATTATGTTATACCCTATTCACACTAACAGTTTTTAGCAATTATTTTTAGCATTTTCTGTCAATATACTGTAATAGCATAAAGAAAAATAAAAATATTGCTGCGGTTTAAAACTGTAATACGCATTCATTTAAACTAGTTTAATTATGTGTTTTCCCATACAATTTAAACACTTTATCTGTCAAAATAAAACGAATATCAATTTTGACGTTTAAATTGTATGTGGAAAACTAATAATTAAACTAGTTAAAAATGAATGCGAACACCGTTTAAGTGTGAATAGGGTATTACTTTAACATCGACAAGCATAATTTTATACGGAGTTCACACTAGAGAATTTGTACTCGTTTAAGCCACTTGTTTAAAAAAGTAAACAAAATCGTTCACACTACATTTTGCTCGTTTAACGCTGATGGCTTTATTCATAATACTTAAAGTGTACTTAAAGTAGGTTTATTTGACAAATATTCATGCAATATCAGTCAAATAAACCTAAATTAGATTTAATTTACTCATTATGAATAGCCCAGTGAGTGTTTAACGTTTGTAAACAAACGCACATAACCTAATTTTGAAAAAAATTGCAAAAATATTTCTAAAATCCTTTTAAACTTTGGCGGAAGACAAGATATTTAATTTTTTTATAACATTTACATAACACCACTACACGGAACAACTTTTTATTGACTAATTCCAAGTTAATAGGAAGATTTTTCTGTTTTTTGTTCCGGACCTGTCCGAAGCTGTTTGCATATTTATACTTCGATGGAAGGCACAATTCACTATTAGAGCAGCTTTTCCAATATAATTATAAATAAAACACACACTTTTTTCTGATTTTTCAGTAGTTTTTATTAGTTTTTTAAATATTTATAATTTCTCAATTTTTCAATGCTAAGAAAATGGCAGACAGATACAAAAGCTGGTTGCTATGAAATCTTTTTTTTTTGGCATAGAATAAAGAAAAATTAAAAGGAAATATACCGAACCCTGCCTTTGAAATGTTTAGCGAAATGTTCAACAGGGAAACAAGTCGAATTTGATTGTTTAGCTGAACAACCAAATGTATGCACGCAAAAAAAAATCTGTGTCAGATTGAGCAATCCTACTTGGTAAAACTTTTTTCATACCAAAAAAATTTTTTTAACAAATTTTTGCTAAAATTATGCTTGTCGATGTTAAAGTAACATAATTCGTTTTTTATGTAAAATAACCAAGTAGCTTGCACAATAACGCAAATTACTTGCACAAAAATTTATCGAAAGAAAACAACAAAAAAAAAGAAACAAACACAGACCGCCATATTCATTTTGTATTTTTGTGTGCGTGCTTCGTTGATTTTTTGTGTTATAAAAACGTAAAAAGGAAATTGATAAATAAAATTAAAATAAATTAATAAATAAAAATAAATAATTAGTTTTTTAAAAGATAAATAAATGTAAGATAAAAAAATGCTAAAGTTAATTTTGCTGTCATAACTTAAAACACCATTCATGTAGCAAAACCAATGGAGTCCCAGACGTATGTTTCGATGAATTACAAATGGAATGATAAAGTGAGTATACCCCCATTCCGAAGACACCAATAAGGTTGAAAAGATTTTTAGTTCAAAATTAGTGTTTGGTAATAATTTTCTATTTTTACAGGGTACTGGTAAATAAATTTTTGAGGATATGGCGAATCCTTTACTACAATAAAGAGCGTAGGCACCAGTCCTCCCTTTAGTTATAAAATTAAAACCTAAAAACTCATTTATATAGCAAAGCCAATGGAGTCCAGACCTGTTTTGATGAGTTACAAATGGAATCACAAAGTAAGTGTTCCTCCTAACCAAAAGACCAATGGGGTTTACTAGTTTTTTAAATTAAAAGTTTATGTTTTGTAATAATTTTTTATTTTTACAGGATGCTTTTAAATAAATTCGTGAAGCTATAGCGGATCCTTCACTTCAAGAAAAAGCGTAGGCAGCAGTCACTGGAGAAAATTGTACATAAAGGGTCAGTTGGTCGGTGGTAAATAAAATCCTACACAACATTTATTATATTAATATGGATTTATTCTGTGAAAATTTTAAATTCAACAAATATACAAATTTTTACAAAAATTTTATAGAAAATTTATTTTAGCATAAATGTGGTAATTTTTAGCATTATTTTTAGTCACCTTTTCTAATAATTTTGGTATATTTCACCATATTTATTTTGGTATATTTTACCAAGTTTTTGCTTAAATAGCATTAGCATTTTCTTCAAAATTTTTTACATAAGTGTTTTGGCTAAATTACGAAAACTACTTCGTCGGTTGTAGTTTTAGCATATTTTTGGTAAAATTATGCCAGATTTTTGCTCACTCCGACACAGATTTTTTTTTGCGTGTGGGGAAACAAGTCAAATTTTGCTCGTTTAGCGCTTAAACACTCATGAGATGTTTAAAGTCGCTAGTGTGAACTCCATATTAGCAAAAAATTGGTAAAAGTCTATCCACTCCATATAAACATTTTAAGGTGCATACAGACGACGCAATATTATGTACAATATTCAATTATATTGATGGTGTGTGGGTAAGATTGACCATTGTACAATCGTCAATATTACCCACACACCTTCAATATAATTGAATATTGTACATAATATTGCGTCGTATGTAGGTACCTTTATACCATATTCGCATTCATTTAAACTAGTTTAATTATGTGTTTTCCCCATACAATTTAAACACTTCATCTGTCAAAATAAAACGAAGTTCAATTTTGACGTTTAAATTGTATGGGGAAAACCAATAATTAAACTAGTTCAAAATGAATGCGAACACCGTTTTACACCAAGTAGGATTGCTCAATCTGACACAGATTTTTTTTGTGTGTATGATCGAAATCTCGTTTGAACGAGGTTTCACCTCAGGTGTAAATAAGCCTTATACCACAGACTAATACAGACTCGACATAAGTGACAGGTGTCAAAAAAGTATTCTTTAACCATATGGTTAATATTTTCAAATTATTCTACGAATTAGGTTAGAAAGAGAAAACTGATATAACGCGCCCTAAGAATTAACAACAAACGATAATAATATATTGAAATTATATTCATTAATTATACATATAACTGTTTATAATGTCCAAGAATTGTTTAAAGATAAAAATAGCACGATTTTTTTTGGTATTATTTACATTTTAGTAATAAACAATGTTGCCAATATTAATAAATTGCTTTAAAAACGCTGAACATTCAAAAATACTCAATTCAACCCCTGGAATTCCGCTCGTTTTAAATCGTTTTAATTTTAAAACGAGCTAAAAACATTTTTATTTTGACATATTACAACAAAAAAATGTATGGTAAAACGAGTCATAAAAATGGTTTTTAAGCATAAAACGAAAAATGTTGCTAAAAATGGTTTTTAAGTGTAAGTGAGAACAGGGTATTAATTCCATTTTCCCAAAAATGGTCTTCGGGTCACACCAATATCCAAGCGACCATATATTGAGTAAACGAATGTTATCGATTATTAAACTAAAAATAAGTTATCGCATATAATTCCTATCGCTAGTACCCAAGCCGCCAAACCGATTGAAAAATGTAAAATAACTGTTTTTTGTGCAACCATAAACTTTTAATTTTCGTTTCGCAATGGAGGAAGTACAGAAATGCCGTATCTGTTTGGAAACAAAAAAGTCTGATGAGGATTTCGTTTGGCTTTATGATGATCATAAAGGTTTGCCATATGCCGATCTTGTAAACTCAATATCAGATATAGAAGTAAAAATGGACGATGGACTACCTCAGGAAATATGTTTGGATTGTTCTGGTGAACTTCGTGGCATAATTCAAACTGGTTTAAATATTATCAATTCAGATAAACAATTGCGTAAAGGCAACAAAAAACAAAAGCGTTTTAATCCATATGCATTTTTTTAAATGAAATTATTTTGACTATTATGTTAACCAATAAATATAGTTAAAAGCTTTTAATAAACCACAACATATAACTAATTTATTCTTGTTTAGGAAATGTTCTGAATCAGAATTTTTCTACAGATAGGAAAAATATCTCGGAATTTTTCAATAGAAAAAATTTGTCAGAATCTTAGGATTTTTCTATAGGAAAAATGTCTCAGAATCTGAGAATTTTTCTATAGGAAAAATGTCTCAGAATCTGAGAATTTTTCTATAGGAAAAATGTCTCAGAATCTGAGAATTTTTCTATAGAAAAAATGTCTCAGAATCTGAGAATTTTTCTATAGGAAAAATGTCTCAGAATCTGAGAATTTTTCTATAGGAAAAATGTCTCAGAATCTGAGAATTTTTCTATAGGAAAAATGTCTCAGAATCTGAGAATTTTTCTATAGGAAAAATGTCTCAGAATCTGAGAATTTTTCTATAGGAAAAATGTCTCAGAATCTGAGAATTTTTCTATAGGAAAAATGTCTCAGAATCTGAGAATTTTTCTATAGGAAAAATGTCTCAGATTCTGAGAATTTTTCTATAGGAAAAATGTCTCAGAATCTGAGAATTTTTCTATAGGAAAAATGTCTCAGAATCTGAGAATTTTTTTATAGGAAAAATGTCTCAGAATCTGAGAATTTTTCTATAGGAAAAATGTCTCAGAATCTGAGAATTTTTCTATAGGAAAAATGTCTCAGAATCTGAGAATTTTTCTATAGGAAAAATGTCTCAGAATCTGAGAATTTTTCTATAGGAAAAATGTCTCAGAATCTGAGAATTTTTCTATGGGAAAAATGTCTCAGAATCTGAAAATTTTTCTATAGGAAAAATGTCTCAGAATCTGAGAATTTTTCTATAGGAAAAATGTCTCAGAATCTGAGAATTTTTCTATAGGAAAAATGTCTCAGAATCTGAGAATTTTTCTATAGGAAAAATGTCTCAGAATTTTTCTATAGGAAAAATGTCTCAGAATCTGAGAATTTTTCTATAGGAAAAATGTCTTAGAATCTGAGAATTTTTCTATAGGAAAAATGTCTCAGAATCTGAGAATTTTTCTATAGGAAAAATGTCTTAGAATCTGAGAATTTTTCTATAGGAAAAATGTCTCAGAATCTGAGAATTTTTCTATAGGAAAAATGTCTCAGAATCTGAGAATTTTTCTATAGGAAAAATGTCTCAGAATCTGAGAATTTTTCTACAGGAAAAATGTCTCAGAATCTGAGAATTTTTCTATAGGAAAAATGTCTCAGAATCTGAGAATTTTTCTATAGGAAAAATGTCTCAGAATCTGAGAATTTTTCTATGGGAAAAATGTCTCAGAATCTGAGAATTTTTCTATAGGAAAAATGTCTCAGAATCTGAGAATTTTTCTATAGGAAAAATGAATCTGAGAATTTTTCTATAGGAAAAATGTCTCAGAATCTGAGAATTTTTCTATAGGAAAAATGTCTCAGAATCTGAGAATTTTTCTATAGGAAAAATGTCTCAGAATCTGAGAATTTTTCTATAGGAAAAATGTCTCAGAATCTGAGAATTTTTCTATAGGAAAAATGTCTCAGAATCTGAGAATTTTTCTATAGGAAAAATGTCTCAGAATCTGAGAATTTTTCTATAGGAAAAATGTCTCAGAATCTGAGAATTTTTCTATAGGAAAAATGTCTCAGAATCTGAGAATTTTTCTATAGGAAAAATGTCTCAGAATCTGAGAATTTTTCTATAGGAAAAATGTCTCAGAATCTGAGAATTTTTCTATAGGAAAAATGTCTCAGAATCTGAGAATTTTTCTATAGGAAAAATGTCTCAGAATCTGAGAATTTTTCTATAGGAAAAATGTCTCAGAATCTGAGAATTTTTCTATAGGAAAAATGTCTCAGAATCTGAGAATTTTTCTATAGGAAAAATGTCTCAGAATCTGAGAATTTTTCTATAGGAAAAATGTCTCAGAATCTGAGAATTTTTCTATAGGAAAAATGTCTCAGAATCTGAGAATTTTTCTATAGGAAAAATGTCTCAGAATCTGAGAATTTTTCTATAGGAAAAATGTCTCAGAATCTGAGAATTTTTCTATAGGAAAAATGTCTCAGAATCTGAGAATTTTTCTATAGGAAAAATGTCTCAGAATCTGAGAATTTTTCTATAGGAAAAATGTCTCAGAATCTGAGAATTTTTCTATAGGAAAAATGTCTCGGAATCTGAGAATTTTTCTATAGGAAAAATGTCTCAGAATCTGAGAATGCATTAGAATGGTTCTACTAATCTCTTGGATGTCGCGATCTACCATTAAAGAAGCATCGATATAGATATCCCCCAAAAGTAAAAACAACGTTTTGTTTAATTTCCAACTTTATTATACATTTTTGTGGTTGAAATTATTGATAATGGTTAAAGGATTCCTACGCTTCACTATTTGATGATGAATTTTTGGACTTTAACTCATTTTTAAATAGTTCATTTGATTCGTTAATATCCAAACCTAATTGAATTATGCGACCAATTTCAGAATAACATTCAGCACATAGTTTTTGAGGCAAACCATCATCCTTTCCAATCCGAACTTGTGTAAATTTTTGTACAAATTCTGCAAACGTTTTCCCTCCTTCATATTTTCCATGAATGGTACGAAAAGATCTGGAAGATTTTCTTAAACAAAAACGGCACTGATTTCCCATTTTGTTCTTAAATTTTTTAAGAATTTAAAAGTGTTTCAGCAAGATAAATTCAATTTGCTATCGCCTGCTTGGTTTTTAGAGATGAGATAAATTTGAAATAATGGGTAGCCGATATTAAAATTGCTAATGTACACTGTTGCCATATTTGACGATTTTTCTACATTTTGACGATTTTTACTCCCCAAAATGCTAATTGACGATTTTTGCCCAAAAAATTACGAATTTTTAATACTACAAAAATTTTACAATTTTGTATATACGAAAAAAAAAAATCTGTGTCGGAGTGACTAAAAATCTGGCATAAATTAACAAAAAATATGCCTTAGCCAAAACGCTTATTTAAAAAATTTTGAAGAAAATGCTTATGTTATTTAAGCAAAAACTTGGTAAAATATACCAAAAGAAAAATGGTAAAATATACAAAAAAAAAATATGTTCGTACTTGTTTAAATACCATTTGGTGTTCAAATATGCCAAGCAGCAGCCGAATTAAAGCATTTTGTATTTTCAAGTTATGTTGAATGTACTAAAATGTTTAAGGTGTCCTTACATTTTTGTTCATAACTTTTGAACCGCTGCACCGATATTGCTCAAATGCAATACCAAACTTCTCGAGAGAACTTCCAATAAATATGTTAAGTTTCAGTCGTCTTCGTGTAATATTTTGGCATACTCACTTTGTCATTGATTTGGTTTAATTAACGCCTTAAGTGCCAAAACACGGTTTTAAAATTTTTTGTCATTATTTTTTTTCAAATTGGATCAAGTAAAATTTGTTAAAAATTAATTGTAATTCGTAAAAGATCAATTGTAATCCATTGAAGATCAATTTAAATTCTAATTAAAAAATTTAAACTACACGCAAAAAAAAAATCTGTGTAAGATTGAGCAATCCTACTTGGTAAAACTTTTTTCATACCAAAAAAAAAATTTTACCAAATTTTTGCTAATATTATGCTTGTCGATGTTAAAGTAACATAATTCATTTTTTATGTAAAATAACCAAGTAGCTTGCCCAATAACGCAAATTACCTGCACAAAAATTTATCGAAAGAAAACAACAAAAAAACAAATACTGACCGCCATTTTCATTTTGTATTTTTGTGTGCGTGCGTTGTTCGTTTATTTTTTGTGTTATAAAAACGTAAAAAGGAAATTGATATATAAAATAAAAATAAATTAATACATAAATAAAAATAAATAATTAGTTTTCTAAAAGATAAATAAATGTAAAATAAAAGAATGTTAAAGTTAATTTTGCTTTCATCACTTAAAACACCATTCAATAAGAAAAAACAATGGAGTCCCAGACGTATGTTTCGATGAATAACAAATGGAATGATTAAGTGAATATACCCGCATTCCGAAGACACCAATAAGGTTTAATAGATGTTAAGTTAAAAATTAGTGTTTGGTAATAATTTTATATTTTTACAGGGTACTGCTAAATAAATTTTTGAAGCTATGGAGAATCCTTCACTACAATAAAGAGCGTGGACACCAATCCTGCCTTTAGTTATAAAATTAAAACCCAAAGCCAAGGGAGTCCATACCTGTTACAAATGGAATGACAAAGTAAGTGTTCCTCCTTACCAAGAGACCAATGGGGTTAACCAATTTTTTAAATTAAAAATTTATGTTTTGTAATAATTTTCTATTTTTACAGGATGCTTTTAAATAAATTCGTGAAGCTATAGCGGATCCTTTACTTCAAGAAGAAGCGTAGGCAGCAGTCACTCGAGAAAATTGTACAAAAAGGGTCAGTTGGTCGGTGGTAAATTAAATCCTACACAACATTTATTATATTAATATGGATTTATTCTGTGAAAATTTTAAATTCAACAAATATAAAAATTTTTACAAAAATTTATTGAAAATTTATTTTAGCATAAATGTGGTAATTTTTAGCATTATTTTTAGTCAGCTTTTCAAATAATTTTGGTATATTTCACCATATTTCTTTTGGTATATTTTACCAAGTTTTTGCTTAAATAGCATTAGCATTTTCTTCAAAATTTTTTACATAAGTGTTTTGGCTAAATTACGAAAACTACTTCGTCGGTTGTAGTTTTAGCATATTTTTGGTAAAATTATGCCAGATTTTTGCTCACTCCGACACAAGTTTTTTTTTGCGTGTAGTATCAATTAAAATTTTAAAAAGATCAATATAAATTCAACAAAGATCAATTGAAATTCCAAAAGGATCGAAAAATATCAAGGTTGGCAATCGAAACGAATAACGGTATCGATATCGGTATTGGTATCGTTTTCTTATTTATTTCGGTATCGGTTACGGTATTTGAGTTGAATCGGTTACGGTATTACCGATACCGAAACGTCAATACCGGTACGTACCGGTATTATCGAAAAAATGGTAAAAAAAATAAAAAAACGTATAAAAACTTTAAAAAAATTTGTAAAAACTAGTAAAATAATATGGACTATTAACTGAATAAATTTGACATTAAAAGTTTTTCTGATGATTATAATAACTGGATTATATGAAACTAGTAAAAAACGAACCAGGATGTCTTAAATTTTTAGAAAAATAAATTTTTCTTTCACACCTTTCTCAATTCAAACCATATATAACATGATTAAAAAATTATAATACATAATTATAATTAGAGCCTGAGCTCAACTGTCTTTACAGAAAAACAAAAAGTAAAATGAAATTCGACTTGGACGAATCCATCAATACCCTCCACAATGCCCTTCTAAAGTGATAGTAAATTTTCTAACGTAAATAAAATTAACAATTTTGATAAGAAATATTTTGAGTAAAAACTTTTTTTAGTCATTTTTGAAAAAAAAAAAAAAAATTGGCATCATTTTTTTTTTTGAGTGAAAATTTTTTTCGAGTGTAAGTTTTTTTTTTATTTTAGTATAAAAATTTTTGTGAGTGACAAGAATACTTTGTAAAATATTTTTCTGACTCATCAATTTTTTTAAAGCTGGTTTAACGGTTTTTTCAACAAGTGAATTTAAGATGAAACCAATCTGAAATTCACGGTTTTCTTAATAATTTTTGAACCACTGGACCGATTTGGCTGAAATCCAATACGAACCAGGCCAGGGTAACGGCAAATATATATGTCAAGCTTCAGCATCCTCAGGATTGCCTTTCGAAAGTTAGGATGCCTTTCGAAAGTTAGCGTGTTTCTTATCTCGAAAATTCACGAAAAACCGTTGCAGAAATTCAGTATTTTGCTCATAATTTTTGAAGCACTCTACCGCTTCTACTGGACATTTTCCTATGTCTTTAGTACATAAATATAAGGCCGTATAGATTTTTACCTTTCTTTTTAGTTTGAGTTGAAAAGGGTCCAATAAGTTTCTATTGGGTGTCAAAATGACTCCATAAATATATTATAAATATATTTCCCTCCCTCATCACGGTTAAAGTAAGAACCCCAACAAATTACATATTTCATTTTTTTTGTAGGCAAAGTTTTTTTGTTGGTGTTATCTATTTGGAAAAATAGGTATTCCCTGTCTAGACAAGATCACATTCAAAAATATTGCAAACAATTTTTTTCGCGAATTATGGGATCTTTATGGACGATCTACGAGTTAAGCCACTTCAAAAAATTATACTATGGTGGAAAACCTCCTGCTAGTATTCCAAATATCTTCCCCGAGGTCCTGTAAATATCAAAAAATCCTTGGACACCCACATCACGGATTAAATAAAAATCCCCAAAAAACTATACTATACAAAAGGGTCCCAGAAAGTTTCTATTGGGAGTCAAAATGAATCCATAAAAATTTCGTGAAAATCAACAATTTTCTTTTGCTCTCGCATCGCGGTTGAAGTATGGCTTTTTTGAAATTTTTATTTAATTCACGATGTGGGTGCCAAAAGATTTTTTTGATTTTTATGAGACTTCGGTGAGGCATTTGGAGTACGATTTTTCATTTACAAAAAAACATGGTTTTTAAGAAAAACCGTTTCAATACCGGTACGTACCGATACCGAAGGAAAAGGTTTTTGGATACCGGTATCCGATACCAAAACTGAGTTTCGGTATTGGTACCGGTATTCAATTTAAAGAGTTTTGAAACGGATTACGGTATTGAAAAGTTATCGATTGCCAACATTGAAAAATATCAATAAATATTTGAAAAATATCAATTGAAATTCGCAAAAGATTAATTGTAATTCTTAAAATATCAATTATTTTCGTTAAAGATAAATTAAAAAAAAATTAATTATAAAAATTCAATTGAAATTCAGTTAATATACATACATATCATACTTGGGACCTGGCATTACTTTTGTATGAAAAAACAATGCCAATGCTTGCTATTTCATTTGCATTTTACATGAAACAAAACTAATGCCCCAATGCTTAGGTCCCAAGTATGATACATATACAGACGATTTCATCGACATTTTTTGACTATTTTTTTAAGCATTTTAATTAAATGCGTTTTTTTGTCATTTTCTAACTTTATTAAAAATTTCTCATACAATTCCTATATATAGAAATATTTTAAAATGTATTATCTAAATACTACAAATACTATCCTACCAACTATCATATCAAAAATCCTGATTTTGCCTTTTATTGAATAGCAATTTTTTTAACCAGAGCAGCCTCTACAACCACAATGAACACATTCAACGATACGTCCTTCTTCTAGTTTCGACTTTGGTACACGGCAAATACAGTTAGTACCAAAATTCGTATCACGGGTTTGGATACAACGAAGACAACATAGATTTTCATAACCTGATTTCTTCCATTTGGCAATTAGATTGGCATCAGCAATTTTTTCTTTGAGACAATAATCATACAACTCACGACTAATGGCTTTGCGTCGATAAAATAAATCATATATATAACGAGATTTTTGGTGATGAATTTTAAAAATGGGCCATAACGATTCTGTGATGCGTTTACCTTCATGGGGTTCAGTTTCAGCTGAAATTAAAATAGATTTTATTTTAAAATACGTGTTATTTAAATGTTTTAGTTTTTTGAGATTCTGATGATTTAAATTAAATAGTTTAAGGCTGGATTACTCAATGCTCCGTTATAAAATAACTCTCCGTTAAATTTAAGTTTTTCATACAAATATTGACATAAGGCTCCGTTAAATCGGCAGTTAGCAGCTAACTTTTCATTGAGTAATCCGCCCTAAACAGCAAATTTACTAAAAAAAAACAATTGTCAGTTGAAATCTTTTATACATTCTAATCATACTTGGGACCTAAGCATTGAGGCATTAGTTGTTTCCATGTAAAATGCCAATGAATTTTTTGTTTTTTCATACAAAAGTAATGACAGGTCCCAAGTATGATAATGTTTTAGCGTTTTTTGGAGGTATTTTAACCCTTAATATCCTGACTTTTTTCTGAGCCGAAAAAAATATACATACATATGTTATAAAACTCGCAATTCTAAACAACTTTTGTTCTCCGACTTTGTTTATAGGTTACATTTACCTGAACTATATGAAGAAAACCTGGTTGGACTCTTGCGAATCAACCAGGCACCGGAGATCAAATGTTTTGGTTTTTTTGAGGTTGGGACACTCTGATGAGCATACGGGTGTCATAAAAAGGTGCTTGAAGGTGGTTAAAGGCAAAGAGTATATTAAGAAAGAGATGGCAGTGGAGACTTATTAAATTTTTGGAGAAAACTCAAATCTCGGACCAACATTTTTTGTCACAAAATGTTCTAAAATACGACAGTATTAGTGATTCTTATTTGATTTTGTTATTATTCAAATTTAAATATGTGATAGTATTAGTGAAATTTTTGTATACAAATAAAAAATGTTGGTCCAATTTTCGAGCCCACAAAAAAGCCAAGTGAACAACTTTATAACTTTTAGCTGCTGCATACCCATTGGTTAAAGGCGAAAATGTTAGATATTGTATCAATAAACATAGTTTAAGTCATAGAAGGAAGTTTCAACAAAATTTGTTTAACAAAGTTACCGATTTTTTTGGTTGGTTCCTTGCGGAACCAGTAGGATATTAAGGGATAAATATTTTCTTATATCTTGAGTTATGTATAGTGTTTGGGGTCCGGGAGTTCCGGGGTCGGATTTCCCGGAAATTCCCGGGAAAACTCTGACGGGAATTCCCGGTATTTTTTTTTTGTTTTTCCCGGGAAAACTCTGACGGGAATTCACGGTATTTTTTTTTTTTGTTTTTCCCGGGAATTTTATAAAATTAATCTTTTTACATAAAAACGCTTATTTTAATTTAATTTTTAATATATTGTACAAGAAAACTTTTTTTTTTTAAATAATTTTTACTAAAATTCTTTACTCCAAAACGCAAAACAAATACTGTGTCCGGGCTTTAGAGATTTTTAAAAAAGTTTTTTGGGACTAAAAGTTTGTAATGAATTTTTCGCTGAAAAAGTACAAACAAATGTTGTTCTGGAACCTAAAAAATTTTAAAACATTTTTCGGTACTTGGAAATTTTATAAATTTAAATTTTTTTTTTCCTAAAAGCATTTTAATAAAAAATGTTTACTCTAAAACGCAAAAAAATTGCAAAAAAATTTTGTGTCCGGGACTGTCAAAGAAAATTTTCAATTTGTGCAAAAAATGTTTTTTTAGAATCATAACATATTAGTGAAATTCTTTACACCAAAACAAAGACACTATACACGACGTTTCATACGGGAATTTGAAAAAACACGCTGAAAATAACAAACGGCATAACGTTTTTTGATTAAAAAGTTCATAGTTCGAAAATATCGAATGTGTCTTTCGACATTTTTTTTTTTTTGTAAAATAGAAAATTATGGCCACCAGTGTTTTGGAAGGCGTGCTGTCCACAATATAAATTTATTTACAAGTAAAAAAGTTAAATTCGGCCTTGCCGAATGTAGTGATACCCTCCACAATTTCAAAAAGATTATTGCAAAAAACTTTATTTGAAAGGAAATTACTTTTGAAAAAAAAAAAAAATTTGAAAAAAAAATTTCCGCGAAAAAAAATTTTGGTAAAAAAAAAAAAAAAAATCCGCGATTTTTTTCTTTTTTTGTCAAAAAATATGTTCGTACTTGTTTAAATACCATTTGGTGTTCAATTATGTTCACATATGTCAACCAGAAGCCGAATTAGAGCATTTTGTATTTTTAGGTTATGTTGAATGTACTGAAATTTTTGAGGTGTGCTTACATTTTCGTTCATAACTTTTGAACCGCTGAACCGATATCGCTCAAATGCAATACCAAACTTCTCGGGAGAACTTCCAATATATATTTTAAGTTTCAGTCATCTCTGTGCAATATTTTGTCCGCGAGAGCATTTTCCACAGACAGACGGACAGACGGACATCGCTAGAATGTCTTAAAATCGATCGGGCATCATGAATATATATACTTTATGGGGTCCCAGACCGATATTTCGATGAGTTACAAACGGAATGACAAACTTATATATACCCTCTATCACTAAGTGGAGGGTATAAAAAAGTAATAGGATGGGAAGAGATTTTTCGTATGTGTTCCCATTGCAGTGGGTTTAGAAAATTTTAAAATAAAAATGATATACATAAAAATGAAAGTTGCAACTGAAAATTTCAGAAACACAAAAAAAAAATTAGAACTTTAATTGGAAGTTTTTATAAAGCATTCGGCAACTTTTTAAATGAAAGTGGAAATTTTTGAAATACAAAAGGAATTTTCGTAAAAGCATTTAGAAAATTTTTAAATGCAAATTTGTAATTATTAGAGGAACTTTTTTCCTGTCCATAAGAATTATTTGTGTCAAATAGCATAGGGTATCTCTTATATTTTGTGATGTCCTCTACAGACGAACGGATCGATGTCTTAATGTACCTACAGACAATGAAATATTATTATGGATCAATCGCATACATACTTTATGTGGTACTAGACACATATTTCGATGCGTAACACAACGAATGCCAAAGTAATTACATTGTGGTTGGAAGGTATATAAATAATAAAATAAAGATTCGGGGACCTTGGGCGCCTCTGGGCTAAAAAACCGTTGAACCAAAAATGCTTTACTGCGTAGATGCCGTCAGTAGGACTTAGGAAATAAAAAAATGTATGGATTCAAACCAAACGGCTTTTGTTAAAAAGTCTTTCTGAGTAGAATACAAAGCCAGACTTGGAAAATACAGACTTTGGATTTTTTTTTTTTAATTTGAAAAAAACCAAGTGATTTTTCTACTTTAATGGAGATAGCGAGAACCACGATACGTTTGATCCAGAAGGGGCCCACGGTCTAGCCCCCTTAAACTTAATTACGTTTTTTTTTAGGTGTTCCGTTGTCTCTAGTCAAACTATTTATTTATTTTATTTTTAAATAAAGATAGCTTGGTGTACCAAAACCGAACTTCAGTTGAAATGATCTGTTTATAATAACCTGTTTGTAATATTTGCACTATGCAGAACACCGATATTTATAAATGAATTAAAATACTTTGTATGGATTGGTATGGATGCTAACTAAACTTATTCCAAAGACAGAATACATACCCTCACGCATTTTTTGTTCCAACTCCTCTAATGTAGGTTCTATTAATTCCCAACCATCTGGTGGTGGTTTTCGTGATCTTCTTACTTTTGGCATTTTTATAAACTTGTTTTAAAATAATTGAAATTCAATTTTTATTGTTTTTTTTTTTTTTTTTTTTGATGATTTGGAATTACTCCATACCCCTCTAAAAAATTAAAGGAATTTTTATTGTTTAATTTCTTAAAATTTTCGGAACAAGTCTAGTTGGCAGACATTGCTCCTTCTTTTTTTTTTTTTCTTTTTTTTCAGAAATAGGGATGAAATAGGTGAGTCCAAAAAAAAAAACATTTGTCGGAGGCCCATGGTTTCCGAGTTATGGGCCTCCAAAGATTGGAGCTATAATTGGAAATATCTTATGAAATAATGGTCCGATCTGGTCGAAATTGGTTTCATTCGAAAGCTTATTGAAATACCTTTAATATGACATTTAAAAAAATTGGATCCATTAACCCATTGGGGAGCAACGGCAAATATTAGATTTTTAAACTGGACTTTTTGCAGTAAAATAATTTTATTTCAAAATTATGCCTTATTAACCTATATATTTATGGAACTAGGATTAAAGCTTAGATATTAAGCTTTAATTTGACATTTTGTTCGACCCATTAACCCTTATAGAACCGGAGATATCAAATGTTGAACATTGATAATTTATGTATTTTTTTTAATATTATTTTGATTTAAGTGTTGAAAAAGTTTCATTTTTAAAAATCACTCATGTTGCTTAAAAAACAGCTTGTTTTCATTTCTAAGCGTTTATATTTGATGAAAAGTTTACATCATTAAGCTGAAATTTGTAGGAAATTGGGCAACTCTGTTAATTTGTTTCACTTATTGCCGTTTTTACGAGTATATTAAGCGAATTCTGTAAATTTGCTGGACAATTATATGATCCCATGAATCCGTGCACCGAATGTCATACTCTTCGAGAATTAGCCGAAAAAGATCCATTGGAACTAGACCCTGGTGATGAGAATTTATTTGACTCTTCCCTATCATATTCAACAAGCCAAGAAAATGAAGATCATATTGAAGAAGATATAATTTTAATAGATCCTCTAATATAGTATTAAAACATTATAGGAAATAATGTTTAGAAAAAATAATGCCATTATTTGGAAAAAAAATCGCGCGAGCTTGCGAGCGCGGCGAAAATCAGCCATATCTGGAAAGAAAAAAAAAAAAAAATCGCGCGATTTTTTTTTTTTTTTCTTTCCAGATATGGCTGATTTTCGCCTTTTTGGGATTTTGAAAATATGGCATTATTTTTTTAAGAAATCTTTCCGATTTTCTACCTGCAAATATATAGTATAAGGTCATTAAATGTGAAAAAATGAAGTACAAATAAAAAAAATAAATTTTATCAATGTTTAACATTTGATATCTCCGGTTCTATAAGGGTTAACGGATCGAACTTAATGTCAAATTAAAGCTTAAACTCTAAGCTTTAAGCTTGGTTGCATAAATATATAGGTTAATAATGGATAATTTTGAAATAAAATTATTTTACTGCAAAATGGCCACTTAAAAAATCTAAAATTTGGTGTTGCACCCCAATGGGTTAATGGATCCAATTTTTGTAAATGTCATATGAAAGGTATTTCAATAAGCTTTCGAATGAAACCAATCTCGACCAGATCGGACCATTATTTCAGAAGATATATCCAATTATAGTTCCAAACTTTGGAGGCCCATAACTCGGGAACCATGGGGCGCCGACTATTTTTTTTTTTTTTTTGGACTCAAAATTAAAAGATCTATCTGTAGTATTTTTCTTTTTTGGATCAGTGCAATGTCTGCCAACTAGACTTTAGCCAAATTTTCTCTAAACAATGCGTCTTTTCTTAAATACCAGCTGTTTTTAAATGACTTTAGTGATGTGTTCAAAACGATAATTTGCCGATATATTGAGAGAGAAACGGTTATTTCCTAAACTTGGCACAACTTTTTAGCCGCCCGCAGACACAACACATGTTGGATGACTTGCCAGCACAGACCATATAGACATGCGCCACGCATGATTATTTGGGTACTTTCAATATGGACGCATACAAACCACAGTACAGACTACACACAAAAAAATATAAAAAAATTGTGTCCGTTTTGGGGATAATACAACCTATAAAGTGGTTTTGGATAATTTACCTAAGTTTTTTAGAGCAAAAACTTTGGTAAGTTATCTAAAACCACTTTATAGGTTGTAATTAAACTAAAAACTGGCAGAATTTTTTTTTGTGTGTAGTATGCAAACAATGGTGCTTATTGCGTACTTTTCAATATGGTGGTATGGTTTTTAGTACAGAATTATCATCGTTGCCTAGTGTAAGTGTGCCTGTACGTGTGAGCTTTTGTGCATGTATTTGTGTTGTTTGTTTACGTTTTGTATGAAACGTCAAAAGAAACACCATACCACCATTTTGGAAAGTACACAATTAGCACCATTGTTTGCATACTAGTCTGTACTGTGGTCTAAAATACGTGTGCCTGTACCAGGGAACCAAGCCGATCGGCTCAAAATCGGCGGCGCGCCGCCGCCGACCCATTTTTGACATCTTACGCCGCCGCCGATTTTGTCGGCTCCCATCGGCTTAAACCAAGCCGCCGAATCAATCGACTCCGTCAAATCAATCGGCGCGGTGACATTTTTTTTTTTACATTTTAAGGTGCATATTCTGTTCGTGTTCACATGAAAAAAAACTGCATACGAAAAAATATTTTTGCAACGCGGCTATATTGTGGGGAAATTCTTTAAACTGATTTTAAGAATATAAAATCGCAATAATTATGCAATAAAATGGACATTTAAGATTTGTTATGATTGTTTCTTTTTTCTAATATTTTAAAGTTCTCGTTTTTAATAGTTTTTATTACGATTTTAGGCTTAGCCTTTACTATAGGTACCTACAGACGACGCAATATTATGTACAATATTCAATTATATTGATGGTGTGTGGGTAATATTGACGATTGTACAATGGTCAATCTTACCCACACACGATCAATATAATTGAATATTGTACATAATATTGCGTCGTCTGTATGCACCTTATGTGATTTTGCATTGAACAAAACAAAATCATCTTAAATTGTACTATCATAAAAAAAACATAAAATCATCTCAACTTATCATTATAAAGGCCTATTCACACCTGAGTTGAAATATCGTTTAAACGAGATTTCGATCATATGGTCTGTATCATATCATACACAACCATATGATCGAAATCTCGTTCAAACGAGATTTCACCTTATTTGTGAATTGGGTATAAGTTCTTGTTGTGAGACCGTAGCCTTATACCCCGCTCTCACTTACAGGAGGGTATTCATTAGGGTGGTTCTTAAAAACAAAAAGTTGGATTTCTGCACGAGACGCCCCCTCAGTTTATTAAGATTAATGAAAATGTTATACCAAAATTTTTTTAAAATTTTCGAAAAGGTTCTTAAGGTCGCACCGGGTTCTTGAAGTTCGGGTCCTGGAGCAAAATATACCTTTTTTAAAAAAAATAAATAAATAAATCATTAGGAAGCCGGTTTTGTTTAACAATTGACCCTAAGTATTTAATTAAAAATTTATAGATTTTTCGGACATAGTTAACCCTTTACTACCAAAAAATTTCCTTTTTTTAAGATCATGCCCAAAGATACAATTTCATGGTTTTAAAAATTGTATTCCCATAAATTTAAAATCTTTAAGTTTTATTGTTCAATTTTATTAAATACATCTGGGAGAATCAATGTTCAATTTTGGGTATTTTTCGCTCTTTCCATTTATCACATGTATCGACTTAACTTTAGCGATTTTCAAGAAAATGCGTTTTTTCAACCATTATTGTTTATTTTTTTGCTTTGACCAAGATTTTGGGAAAAAAATAACTAAAATTGAAATGAATATTGTTCAATTTGACCTTAATTACACGGTTTTCAAATGCTACTAGTCCATGGGTTTTTAACCCATGTTGGCCGACGGCCAAGTGGCCAAAAACCAAAATTTAATTTTATTACAAAAAATTATTGAAAGTAATTAATACAAAGTTTTATTTAATCATAAAAGCTAAGCAATTAATTATTTTTACTCATAAAATCATTAACCCTTGTTTACCAAAGGTTAAAATACCCATTTTTTTTGTCTGCGCGACAATAGACGGCATTTGGCTTGGCGACCAAATAAGCCTTGATGGTCTTTGGTAGACACGGGTTTATGATTTTCTGTGTAAAAATAATTCAATACTAAGCTTTTATGATTAAATAAAACTTTGTATTAGTTACTATCAATAAGTTTTTGTAATAAAGACAAATTTCGGTTTTTAGCCACTTGGCCGTCGGTAAACTTGGGTTAAAAAAGTCCTGTGGGGGTGTTCTGTAATTTATGCGAAAAGTTTTCGCATCGAAAAGTATGAAACAAAAAATTACATCGTTTCTCGATTCTGGAAAAAAAGTTGTTTCTGTATATCAATGCGAAAACGACAGCATTTTTATTGGAATATTCCAAATCAGCTGTCAAAAAGGTAAATAAGGCGAGAAAATAATAAAAATCACAACAAAAAAAACTCAATTTCTCATTTTTTTTAAACAACACTCTTAACATTGGCAAACAAAAATGAAATAATAAATTAACTTAATGAAAATAATGTGTAGTATATCAGTTATAATATTAGTTGATAGTATATTCTTGAAAAATATTGTTTTTCATTTATTATAACTCAAAAGTTGATTAATTTACGAAATATCGCACCATTTTTAAATGTGAGTGATTTTGACACTTCAACTTCAAAAGTTTTCGATCAATTGGTTTACAGAAACAGTTTTTATCTCATCTTTCCAATAATTTTGAAAAAAATCATATTTGACAGAAAGTTTCCGCATAACAAAATTACAGAAACAGTCGAATACGAAAAGTCAGGTTTTGTGCCGATTCACGATGTTTCTGTTTCGTTTTTCATGTTTCATGTGAGAAATCTTTCGATTCGAGAGTAATAGAACACCGCTACTGGACTAGTAAAATTTGAAATCTGTGTAATAATGGTAAATTGAAACAATATTCAATTGAACTTTAGTTAATTGTTGCCCAAATTTTGGTCAAAGCAAAAAAATACACAATAATGGTTGAAAAAACGCATTTTCTTGAAAATCGCTAAAAATTAAATCGCTACATGCGCTAAATGGAAAGAGCGAAAAATACCCAAAATTGAACGTTAATTATGCAAGATGTATTCAACAAAATTGAGCAATAGAACTTGGAGACATTTAAATTTATGGGAATAAAATTTAAAAATCCATGAAATTGTGTCTTTGGGCGTGATCTCAAAAAAACTAAATTTTTTTGACCTTACGTAGTAAAGGGTTAACTATGTCCGAAAAATCTATAAATTTTTAATTAAATACTAAGGGTCAATTGTTAATCAAAACCGGTTTCATAATGATTTATTTATTTTTTTTTTACAATTTTTTTTTTTTTAAAGGTCTATTTTGCTCCAGGGCCTGAACTTCAAGAGCCCGGTGCGACCTTAAAAACATTCATGAATCTTAATAAACTGAGGGGGCGTCCGGTGCAGAAATCCAACTTTTGTTTTTTAAAACCACCCTAGTATTCATAGATTCGGCAAAGTCAAATTTAACTTTTCTACTTGTTTTATGTATTACTGACTACTAATCTCAAAAAAAAAAATTTCAAAAAATGTTTTCACGGATTCAGTAATTTAAAAAAAAAATAGCTTTTTCTGTCAATTTTTCTTATATATCGCGTTGTATATATCCGATCTACTCGCAATTGAAACCATTGTAAAGAGAATCATACTTGCAACAAATCGTACAAACATTATTTTCCAATCAACACATTAAATAACGTGGAATTTGCATACATAAATGCATTATGAATATATGAATTTGATTGAAACCGCAACAAAAAAATTTGTTATGGTTATTTTAAGCCTGACCCTTAACTAAGATAACAAAGTCGGTATGATGAAAATCTATGGGTTATCACCAAAGTTATGACTTATTATATGAAAATACACACAAAAAACACTATGGTATTTAACCAAGTTTTTTTTTTATTCTTCTATTTTAAATACAAAAAAAAATAAGGAAATTTTTATGCGTAGTTTCAAAAAAATCATTTTAACTTTGGTGATTGCCCATAGATTTTTATGAAACCCATTTTGTTATATTTGTATAGGTTCAGGCTTTTAAGGTAAATAAAAAAACTTGTTAATTTACAAAGATTCGTTAAAAAATAAAAAATGAGTTTTTTGATCAGCAAATGAATTCTTTTGATAAAAAAATGTATTTTTACAATATATTTGTCTATCGGGCGTAAACTTTTGAACTGATGGGAAAGTAACGTGTGTAAAGTTTGTTGCAAATTTGATTAACTTTAATTTGGTTTTTATCACGAGTAGATCGGAGGTACATTACTCAAGATATAGGGGAAACAGTGAAAATAACTCCAAAAACCGCAAAAAAAAATTATTAGAAATATTTTTTTCGATAAAATTTTTAAGTTTAGCGGTCAAAAAAAAATATGTAGACATAGTTATTGCGCATTATCGTTGTAAACTAGAGTAATTGAAAAAAATCATTGTTTGTTAATTTAATAAAAGAAAAAAAATCTGGCACTTTTTTTTTGGTCTGTAGAGCATTTTAGCACTTTTTTTCTGCCATTTTTTTTCAAAATTCAGTTATGGCAACACTGGGTCTGGTATACATATTTAAATATGCTTTCCAATGTTTAAACGTTAATAACTCCGGTCATATAAGGGTTGAATGGTCAAATGAAGGCTAAAATTAAAGCTTAATATCTAGGCTATAAACCTAGTTATAAAAATAAATACATTAATAATGCATAATTTTACAATTTTGAGCATTTTCTTCAAAAACTTCGTAAAAAATCTAAAATTTAGGTTTATGCCAAAATGGGTTAATGAATCCAATTTTTTTAGTCTGATTAGAACACGATAAAGATGTCACAGATGCAAATAATATTTTTTTATGAATATACATATATCATTTAAAGCAACATAGCAACTATAACCGTTGCTTGTCAAAACTACAAAAAAATATTTTTTAAAAATTTTTTACCATAGGACCCCTGCGGCTCTAAATTTTTTTCTTAGAAAAATTTTTTAGAGCTGAAAGCCTTATCCCACCAAAATCAAATTTTTTGTCATGAATAAGCTAACCAAGTAATATAATAATTAATAACAAAAAAATTAAAAATAAAAAAAAAAAAATGGTTTGGTTTGTATGGAAAAATGATTTTTTAGGTACCGCTCTTTAAGGCCCCGTCGCGTAGGGAAGGCGTGGTCGTAGGGGCGTAAAATTTTTCATCAGTTATTCTTAAGTCAAAAGGAAAAAAATGAGCGGGTACCGTCTCCAACATTTCCAAAATAAGGGGCACTCTAATATATATGGGGCATTCGAGGCCAAATCACTCACTTTTAGACCCGACCCCTTTCAATTTATTTTATTTTTGGATATGTTTTAGTAAGTACTTATTAAATGCAACTTGGACACCAATTTTCAGCCTTTTATTCCAAGATGGTGTTGAGTAATCAATTTTTCAAAATGGCGATTTTTTCAAAAAAATTAAAAAATTTAAAGTTTCAATTAATTTTGACCAGTTAAAAATATAGATATCTTAAAAAAAGTTGGACAACGTTTTGTTAGTATTTAAATGTAGTTTTAGAAAAAAAAATATTACAAAATTATTCTATGTAATTGTCACTAATTTTTTAACGTTTTAAAATTACAATCGACTTTTTGAAAAAGTCCGAAACCTCCGATTTTTTTTTGAGAAATCTAAAAATTCTACCCTAAATTACGCAACTTTTAAGCCATAATTTGAGATGTGATCGCAATTCTTTTTTTTTTAATTTTTAATATTGCACCTTTTATTTTTTTAACTCTGATTTATTTTATACTAGCAGAGTACCCGGCGTTGCCCGAGGAATAAAAATTCGAAATTTTAATCAATAATTATGAAATTTGTGTTAATTTTTTTTTCTAAGAACAATTAAAAAAATCTATTTTTATTGAACAAAATTGAAACATTGAAGAAAATTGTTTTCCCCAAAATCGAATGTTAAAAATTTTATTAATCTTTGTAAAGGAATCAAAGTATTTTGATTTGGATTGGATATTTTATTTTAATAAAAATTTATTTCCACGGTTAATATTTTTCAGAACAGAAAATATTTTTATTATTTTGAACATAAGTAGTAAAGATTTTTCAAAAGGGAAAGTCTCAAATCCTTAAAATATTTCTATTATCAAAGAAAAATTTTAACACGGAATGTGTTAAACTGAGACTTGTCAAGTTGACCCCAGTGTTTTTGTTAACTTGACCCTACGTATGTGGATCATTCTCCCATCAGACCTTTAAGTTATCTGGAAGGGGAAAAGTAAAAAAAACAAAATATTGTTATGTATTCATTTCTGAATTATTTTGATTTAATGCCTTTTAATTCAAAAACTCCCATGATATTTAGTTGTCCAAACCCAATGGTTCTTTTTGGTCTATAAATCTTATGTTTAAACTTTTAGACAAATCTGACAAAATTAACCTGTGCCTTTGGGTGGTTAAATTTTTGGCCCAAAAAAAAAATTTTGCCATACAAACTAATTTTTTTTTTTCAACTTTTTAATTTATTTATTTTTTTTAATAATGCTTTACTTGATTAAGCTTAATAATGACTAAAAATTTCATTTTGGAGGGATAACCCATTCCTCTTCAAAATTTGCTTCGAAAAAAAATGTAGGTTGTTGGAGTCCTACTCTAAGAATTTTTAATTTTTTTTTTCTTAATTTTGACTTGAAAGGATTTTAGCTGAGATGTTTTCACATAAAAATATTATTCTTATCTGTGGCATTTTTATCGTGTTCTTAAATGTATAAAAAAATTATGAAAAATGCGTTTACACTTTTTTCAAATTTTATGTATTGTCAAAAAAAATTAATTTTGTAGATAGCCTGGCAAATTATCGTTCGTTTTGGTGTAAAAGCTATATGTTAAAATTTTTAGCCAAATCGGACAATTTTAACCCGTGCCTCTAGGTGGTTTAAATTTTTTGTGAAAATAAAAAAAAAATTTAGAGTTAAACTTTTGCACTTCAGCGGCACATGTTAAAATTGTCCGATTTGGCTAAAAACTTAAATATAGAGTTCTTAGGCAAAAAGCAACCATAATTTGCCCAGCATTTGACGAAATTCGACAAAAGCCATTTTTTGTGATAATAAAATGTGAGAAAGGTAAAAAGTGAATTTTTTGCTATATTTTAGAACGTGATAAAGACGTTACAGAAAGAAATAAGATTTTTGTGTTGATATGTATCATTAAGAGCAACATCTCAAAGAAAAATTCTTTCGAGTCAAAAGTTTTGACTCAAAACTAAATAATTTTTTTTTTAATTTTTTAGAGTATGACTGCAACGGCCCTAAATTTTTTTTCGGAGTCAATTTTGAAGCGTTTATTTCACGAAAATTAAAGTAAAGTAAAATAGTAATTAAAAAAAAAATAAAAAATCGAAAAAAAATGTTGTTTGGTTTGTATGGAAAAAACGGTCTAGTTTTGTCCGATTTGGCTAAAAATTTTAACATAGAGTTTTTAGACCAAAACTAACCATAATTTGCCCGGCGATCGACAAAATTCGAAAAAAGTCATTGTTCGTGCCACCCTAATATACATAAATGGAATATCGGTAGTCAAAATTGAATTCGATCGACATAACTGGTTTTAAACTGAAAACTTTTTTATTAAACGTTTGGCTGTAAAACATCAATTTACAGTTAATTCTCTTCTTCCAAAAAATCTTCTTCCAAAAAGTTGTCCCTAACATTCGGTTTTTTAAATGTTCAATACGTAAATAAATTCTTTCGAATAGTGTTTTTTATTTTAAATTTGAAATATCGAACCGTGAGTTTGATAATATATGAGGTACAGATCCCCGAACAGTGATAAAACTGAATGCCCAAGGCGTGTTAATGAACTAATTTAAAAAACTGAAAAGGCTAAGTTGTTTGTTAAAAAAAGAGCTTTCCAATAGTGCCATTCACATTAAAATCTGACTTATTGTGTCTTTTTAAAAGCGGAAAAACTGATTTTTTTTTCATATTTTGGCATTTTCAAAAGTCCCTCTTAAACGATATCAAAACATTCTATAGCCTATAATCTTAGTTGGAATGAAAGCTTTATTATGGTTTTTATCTCATCAAAATCGGTTCAGTAGTTTCTTCAAACACCGGTGACAAAGAAAATTTTCGCGAAAAGTGCGTTTTATAATATAGTATAGATATAGATATAGATAAGGTACAGATCCCCGAACATTGGTAAAATTAAATGGCCAAGGCGTGTTAATGGACTTATTTAAAAAACTGAAAAAGCTAAGTTGTTTGTTAAAAAAAGAGCTTTCCAATGGTGCCATTCACATTAAAATCTGGCTTATTGTGTCTTTTTAAAAGCGGAAAAACTGATTTTTTTTTCATATTTTGGCATTTTCGAAAGTCCCCTTTAACCAATATCAAAACGTTCTATAGCCTATAATCTAAGTTGAAATGAAAGCTTTATTATGGTTTTTATCCGATCAAAATCGGTTCAGTAGTTTCTTCAAACACCGGTAACAAAGAAAATTTTCGCGAAAAGTGCGTTTTATAATATAGTATAGATAAGGTACAGATCCCCGAACATTGGTAAAATTAAATGGCCAAGGCGTGTTAATGGACTTATTTAAAAAACTGAAAAGGCTAAGTTGTTTGTTAAAAAAAGAGCTTTGCAATGGTGCCATTCACATTAAAATCTGGCTTATTGTGTCTTTTTAAAAGCGGAAAAACTGATTTTTTTTTCATATTTTGGCATTTTCGAAAGTCCCCTTTAACCGATATCAAAACGTTCTATAGCCTATAATCTAAGGTGAAATGAAAGCTTTATTATGGTTTTTATCCGATCAAAATCGGTTCAGTAGTTTCTTCAAACACCGGTGACAAAGAAAATTTTCGCGAAAAGTGCGTTTTATAATATAGTATAGACTAGCAGAGTACCCGGCGTTGCCCGAGGAATAAAAATTCGAAATTTTAATCAATAATTATGAAATTTGTGTTAATTTTTTTTTTCTAAGAACAATATTTTTTTATAAAAAGAAAACTAAAAAAAAATTAAAAAAATCTATTTTTATTGAACAAAATTAAAACATTGAAGAAAATAGTTTTCCCCAAAATCGAATGTTAAAAATTTTATTAATCTTTGTAAAGGAATCAAAGTATTTTGATTTGGATTGGATATTTTATTTTAATAAAAATTTATTTCCACGGTTAATATTTTTCAGAACAGAAAATATTTTTATTATTTTGAACATAAGTAGTAAAGATACTGTTCATAGTGAAAAAAGTCTCATAATTTTTCAAAAGGGAAAGTCTCAAATCCTTAAAATATTTCTATTATCAAAGAAAAATTTTAACACGGAATGTGTTAAACTGAGATTTGTCAAGTTGACCCCAGTGTTTTTGTTAACTTGACCCTATGTATGTGGATCATTCTCCCATCAGACCTTTAAGTCATCAGGAAGGGGAAAAGTAAAAAAACAAAATATTGTTATGTATTCATGTCTGAATTATTTTGATTTAATGCCTTTTAATTAAAACCCCCATGATATTTAGTTGTCCAAACCCAATGGTTCTTTTTGGTCTATAAATCTTATGTTTAAATTTTTAGCCAAATCTGACAAAATTAACCTGTGCCTTTGGGTGGTTAAATTTTTGGCCCAAAAAAAAAAAAAATTTTTTGCCATACAAACTAAATTTTTTTTTTCAACTTTTTAATTTATTTATTTTTTTTAATAATGCTTTACTTGATTAAGCTTAATAATGACTAAAAATTTCATTTTGGAGGGATAACCCCTTCCGCTTCAAAATTTGCTTCGAAAAAAAATGTAGGTTGTTGGAGTCATACTCTAAGAATTTTTATTTTTTTTTTTTCTTAATTTTGACTTGAAAGGATTTTAGCTGAGATGTATTCACATAAAAATATTATATCTGTGGCATCTTTATCGTATTCTTAAATGTATAAAAAAATCATAAAATATGCGTTTACACTTTTTTCAAATTTTATGTATTGTCAAAAAAAAAAAAAAATTGTAGATTGCCTGGCAAATTATCGTTCGTTTTGGTGTAAAAGCTATATGTTAAAATTTTTAGCCAAATCGGACAATTTTAACCCGTGCCTCTGGGTGGTTTAAATTTTTTGTGAAAATAAAAAAAATAAAAATTAGGGTTAAACTTTTACACTTCAGCGGCACATGTTAAAATTGTCAGATTTGGCTAAAAACTTAAATATAGAGTTCTTAGGCAAAAAGCAACCATAATTTGCCCAGCATTTAACGAAATTCGACAAAAGCCATTTTTTGTGATAATAAAATGTGAGAAAGGTAAAATGTGAATTTTTTGCTATATTTTAGAACGTGATAAAGACGTTACAGAAAGAAATAAGATTTTTGTGTTGATATGTATCATTAAGAGCAACATCTCAAAGAAAAATTCTTTCGAGTCAAAAGTTTTGACTCAAAACTAAATAATTTTTTTTTTAATTTTTTGGAGTATGACTGCAACGGCCCTAAATTTTTTTTCGGAGTCAATTTTGAAGCGTTTATTCCACGAAAATTAAAGTAAAATAATAATTAAAAAATAAAAAAACGAAAAAAATGTTGTTTGGTTTGTATGGAAAAAACGGTCTAGTTTTGTCCGCTTTGGCTAAAAATTTAAACAAAGAGTTTTTAGACCAAAACGAACCATAATTTGCCCGGCGATCGACAAAATTCGAAAAAAGTCATTGTTCGTGCCACCCTAATATACACAAATGGATTATCGGTAGTCAAAATTGAATTCGATCGACATAACTGGTTTTAAACTGAAAACTTTTTTATTCAACGTTTGGCTGTAAAAACATCAATTTACAGTTAATTCTAAATCTTCTTCCAAAAAGTTGTCCCTAACATTCGGTTTTTTTAAATGTTGAATAGTGTTTTTTATTTTAAATTTGAAATATCGAACCGTGAGTTTTATAGTATATGAGGTACAGATCCCCGAACAGTGATAAAACTGAATGCCCAAGGTGTGTTAATGATTTAATTTAAAAAAACTGAAAAGCCTAAGTTGTTTGTTAAAAAAAGAGCTTTCCAATGGTGCCATTCACATTAAAATCTGACTTATTGTGTCTTTTTAAAAGCGGAAAAACTGATTTTTTTTTTCATATTTTGGCATTTTCAAAAGTCCCTCTTAACCGATATCAAAACATTCTATAGCCTATAATCTAAGTTGGAATGAAAGCTTTATTATGGTTTTTATCTGATCAAAATCGGTTCAGTAGTTTCTTCAAACACCGGTGACAAAGAAAATTTTTGCGAAAAGTGCGTTTTATAATATAGTATAGATAGTATAGAATAGTATAGATAGATAGATGAGATACAGATCCCCGAACAGTGATAAAACTGAATGCCCAAGGCGTGTTAATGAACTAATTTAAAAAACTGAAAAGGCTAAGTTGTTTGTTAAAAAAAGAGCTTTCCAATGGTGCTATTCACATTAAAATCTGAGTTATTGTGTCTTTTTAAAAGCGGAAAAACTGATTTTTTTTCATATTTTCACATTTTTGAAAGTCCCCCTTAACCGATATCAAAACATTCTATAGCCTATAATCTAAGTTGGAATGAAAGCTTTATTATGGTTTTTATCTGATCAAAATCGGTTCAGTAGTTTCTTCAAACACCGGTGACAAAGAAAATTTTTGCGAAAAGTGCGTTTTATAATATAGTATAGATAGTATAGAATAGTATAGATAGATAGATGAGATACAGATCCCCGAACAGTGATAAAACTGAATGCCCAAGGCGTGTTAATGAACTAATTTAAAAAACTGAAAAGGCTAAGTTGTTTGTTAAAAAAAGAGCTTTCCAATGGTGCTATTCACATTAAAATCTGAGTTATTGTGTCTTTTTAAAAGCGGAAAAACTGATTTTTTTTTCATATTTTCACATTTTTGAAAGTCCCCCTTAACCGATATCAAAACATTCTATAGCCTATAATCTAAGTTGGAATGAAAGCTTTATTATGGTTTTTATCTGATCAAAATCGGTTCAGTAGTTTCTTCAAACACCGGTGACAAAGAAAATTTTTGCGAAAAGTGCGTTTTATAATATAGTATAGATGGTGCTCCAAAAAAATAAAATTGGTAGATACTGCCCCTTACTTAGCCTAAGTATATTCATTTGGAGCTAAAAATACGTCTGACAAAAGTTAAGGACGATCGGACATGGATAAGACTTTCCGCATGGGCCTTGAATTTTTAAACACGGATTACAAGGAAAAATAGGATTTTTTTTCTGTTTTCGCAATTTTATTGGTACTTTAAGTTAAATTTTAATTAAAGTTACATAATTATGATATAGAGTAAAATGCCTTTCTAATAAGGTACCAAAAACTAAAATTGGCTGAAAATCAGCCAAGTTATGACAACTTCCCCAGGCATCTAATATGTGGCAGACCACTTGATTAAGCAATACAATCCGATTTTTGAAATTTATTGAAATTTTCTACTGTAATAACATTTTTTTATTCTTCAAGTTCAAATGTTATTAGATGACAAGTATTTTTGGTATTGTGTTTTGCTAACATGATTTAAATTAATGCTAAAAATGCCTCCATTTTCAACACTATTTTGAAATCTCCATTTTAAAATTTTTATTTATTTTTGATTTTTAAATTTGGAAAAACAAAAAAAATATTACACTGAAACATTAATAATAAAAAAATGTTATTAAAGTAGATAATTTCAATAAATTTAAAAAATGGGACTCGAATTCATAAATCAAGTGGTGTGACACACATTAGATGCCTGAGGAAGTTGTAATAACTTGGCTGATTTTTAACCGATTTTAGTACCTTATTAGAAAGGCATTTTACTCCACATCATAGTTCTGTAACCACTAGAATTTATACTTAATTCAAAATACCAAAAAAAATTGGGAAAACAGAAAAAAAAATCATATTTTTCCTTGTAATCCGTTTTTTAAATTTCAAGGACCATGCTGAACGCCTTACCCATGTCCGATCGTCCTTAATTTTTGTGAGACGTATCTTTACCTCCAAATGAATATATCTTGGGTGAGTTAGGGTCAGTATTTAGCAATTTATTTTTTTTGGAGCACCACATAAAATAAATCAGAGCAAAAAAAAAGGTGCAATTTTAAAAATTTAAAAAAAATAGAAAGAATTGTGATCACATCTCGAATTAAAGCTTAAAAGTTGCGTAATTTAGAGTAGAATTTTTAGAGTTTTTTACAAAAAAATCGAAGGTTTCGGAGTTTTTCAAAAAGTAGATTTTAATTTTTAAACGTCAAAAAATAAGTGATAATTACTTCGAATAATTTGTACATATTTTTTCTTAAACTACATTTAAATACCAACAAAACGTTGTCCAACTTTTTTTAATATATCTATATTTTTTAATGGTCAAAATTAATTAAAAATTAAAATTTTTAAATTTTTTTTAAGAAAATCGCCATTTTGAAAAATTGATTACTCAAAACCATCTTGGAATAAAAGGGGTCGGGTCTAAAAGTGAGTGATTTGGCCTGGAATGTCCCATATACTTTATGGCAATGGAACCTTCGATTCTCGCCCCACTGGGTAAGTACAGGGTATAAAAACGAGATATTCATAAGAGATGTTTTTTCACAAGGTTTAATTTAAAATATTGCAACAGATTTGTGACCGGTACAAAATTTAATGAGAATTGTAATCAACTTACAAGCGAAAACATAATTTTCTTTATTTTAATTCTTTTCTTTATTTTAATTCTGATGCACAATAAAACTGGCAAAAAAAATGCAAATTTTGATTGTATCATTACAAAAACCAAACACAAACTCGCAAAAATACAACCCTACAACGAAAAAAAATGAAAAGGCAAATGAGCCGATGAATGAGCCGCCGCCGACCGAAAAGTACAAAAGCCGCCGCCGGCAAGCAAAATTAGTCGCGCCGCCGCCGCCGAAAATTTCGTGTCGGCTTGGTTGCCTGGCCTGTACGTGTGAGATTTTGCATCTGTATATGCGTTGTTTGTTTATGTTTTGAATAAAACGTCAAAAGTTACATGCGTGTGCTCTCACTTTTACAAACAAATGTGTGAAACTTTGATTCACACCTATAGGTGGGTAAGTTGCTCGGTTTTCACGTGAAAATCTGTCAAACTCCATATAAAAAAAACATAAATTTCACACTAGCTTTACAAAAGCGTAAAAATTTCGCTGAAGAGGTATTCTGTTCACTGGTGAAAAACCGGCAAAATAACCCGGTATATGTTGCATCAATACGCAACAACACTATAAGCAAAATTTTTTTAAATTGTACAGACCATTTAAAAAGCGGTGAAATTTAACATTCAGAAATAAAATGAAGTAATTATAAGTGTTTGGCACTGTAAACATTAATTATATCACATAAATAGACAAAAATTATCAACAAAATTTTAATTGAAGGTATTTTATGTATGCTGATGCGCAAAACATAACCAAACAAATGACTGTCAAATTTTCACTACAAATTAATTGATGTTTCGAAACATTTTTTTTCACCGGTGAACAACTTACTTAGCTTATGTGTCTCTTGTTGTGCCAACAACAAAATACATGTGGAAATTTCGCTGTCTGCTGCTTGCTGCTGTATTGTGAAGAGACTTATAGGAGTAATTACATTCGTCATCCAACAAGTCATCCAACTTTTTTGAAATGTATGGGCGCCTTTAACTGTCACGATGACATTTCTTTTCGATAAAATCTGTGGTGGTCGAATATTTTTCTCTCAGTTTGTATTTTTCGTTCTCTTGAAATTAAGTATTGCAAAATAAAAAATATTAAAAACTGGTTAATTTGTAAAAAAAAAATCCAATTTAAAATGTAAATAATTTATTAAAAGTTTAAAAAGGTGTTAAATTTGTAAACAGCTTAAAAAGTGCATAAAAATATTAAAAACGATATTAGCAAAGAAACCGAAAACAAATAAAAATGAATGCAAATAAATTGTGCTACGCAATTAAAAAAACAACAATTACTTAAAATTTAATGTAGACAGTAGACAATGGAGGCGCTCCACTAAAAAAAGAAAATTCCAAAAAAGTGAAATTTTAGTTTAATTTCTGAAATATGTAATTACTTTTTTAAATTTAAGCATATCTTTTTTTAATTTTTTGCATAAAATATAATTAAAATTTTGTGTATTCTTGTGTATTCTAATAGTTTCCCTTTTCTTCTATTTCCCTCTTGGAACAAGCAAACAAACACACACACCTAATTTTATTTTTTGGTCAGACAAAAATAGTCACACAGAAATTGGTGACTGAAAGATAATTTGGGTGGTTATTAAATTTTTTTACAAGAATTGTTTTTGTTTAAGAGATAATTTATTTTTCTAAATAAATTTTACATTAGTTTAAAAAAAAAATCTAGATGATAATCCATTATTATATTTTCTTTGCGATTTGATTGACGGGAAATGCATCCCACTTTATTTCATTACATTGTTTTTTTTTTTTATTAAGTGGTTGTGGTTTTTTGTTGTCTTGTTTTTTATTAAATAATATGTGTTGGTACCCTATATTGGTAATATCTAATTCAATCATGCTGTTTGTATCATTATTAAAAAAAGATTTCTATCTTAAAGAATTTTAAAATGTCATTGGCAATATGGATTTGTCTATTAATGAATGAGTGGATAGATTTCCTAACCAATTTAACCTAATTTTAGGGGACCATTGCCCTCGTCCGACAATTGCCCTTTGTGTTTCAACTCCCTTTACAGATGTAATTCGAAAAAGATAATATCAACTGTTATTCGAAATTTTGAATTACAATTGATTTTTTAGAATTACAATCGATTTTTCGATCTTTTTCGAATGTCAATTGATGTTTTTTGAATAAAAATTAATCTTTTTCGAGTTAAATTTAATCTTTTACGAAAAACAATTCGTTGGCAGACGTTTAAGAAGGCCTATTTACAAGATTTTTAGTTTTTTTTAACCTATGCCTTTATGGTTCTATGTTTCATATATACAAGCCCGTGAAGCCTTTTCGAGATTTTTTAAAACTGCACGAAGTCCTACGTTCAGTTTTGAAAGCCAGTCAACGAAATGATCTTTTACAAATTACAATTAATCTTTTTCGAATTACAATTGATCCTTTTCGAATTACAATTGATATATTTCGAATTACAACTGATCTTTTACCAACCATGTATAATTAATCGTTTTTGATTAACAATTTAAATCTTCGGATTACAGATCTTTTACCAACCATTTATAATTAATCGTTTTTGAATAACAATTTAAATCTTCGCATTACATATGGAATATTTGAATTACCAGTGAAATCTTTAAATTACAATTGGAATTTTCAAATTACAAATAGAATCTCTAATTACAATTATTTTTTTTTCGAATTCCATCTGTATAAAATCAAAGAGTTAACGTAGATAAATGGTCCCAGAAGTGTCCATTAAGTACTATGGCGGGGGGAAACCCATTGAAAAAAAGGCAAAATTCTAAAAATAACGCAGCAAAAATAGCTAAAAATCTTTTTTGATCTTTTTTTTACCAACCATGTATAATTAATCGTTTTTGAATAACAATTTAAATCTTCGCATTACAAATGGAATATTTGAATTACCAGTGAAATCTTTAAATTACAATTGGAATTTTCAAATTACAAATAGAATCTCTAATTACAATTAATTTTTTTTCGAATTCCATCTGTATAAAATCAAAGAGTTAACGTAGTTAAATGGTCCCAGATGTGCCCATTGAGTCCCAGCAAAAAATAAACGAAGTGGTTCAAAAAGAATTAGTAGTTTCACTACATACAAAGTAGCGATAGGTGCAGAACTTCATATTCCGTAGGAAGTACTTTTAAAATCACTTCCAAAAATGCTACAAAATAACAATAAAAACATCTTTTAGCAGTTCTTTGCTTAATGATTTTGAAGTACCTCTTTCATATGTTCTTAGGAATTAAATCAAATCAAATTAAATCAAAGCACCATAACATATGAACTTCTTTTTCAACTGAAACACTTAGAATGGGGGTGACACACGAAGTATGCCATTTTTTCTACGTCCAGCTTCGAAAAGATTTAGTTTTTGCAAAAATGGTGAACAAATTTTGTAATGGCATTTCATTTCTCTTTATTTAGAGCTTAAAAAATCGAAAAGACGAAAATCGATTATTAATCAATTTTTCACATTTCATAAAAGCTATTTGACGTTGAACTACCATTCTATATCTTATATCGAAAAAAGTTGGTCATAAATTAAATAAATACATTTACAAACTATTAGTAAAGATTGTTTAAGCTTTTTAGAAAATTGAGGTCTAGGCTTGTAGTCAGAACAAACTGGTGAATCGATTCGCCGTGAATTTTTATAGTTTTGTGATGTTTATAATTACTCCTTTTTTAATTCGAAGTATATACGTTTGATTACACAGGGCAACACTTTTTTTTGCCGCAGGGCAACACATTTTTTTGCGATTTGCTCGCGAACGCGAGCTGATGGAAACAATTGGATAACAGATTCGGAATCAGCACACTAAAATCCATATAAATCAGCTGTCAAAGGTCAGGCAAATTGAAAAAGTTCAAATTTTGTGAACCTGTGTTATCAATGAAATTAATTTTTCTATCACGTAAGGTTTTTAAGATATTCGCGTTTGAATATTGAAATATTTGGGTCTCCTCTGTAACGTATTCTTAAGTTGCTCAAACACAATAGTACTCGATTTAGTTAAAATAAGACATCTTTATCCAAATCTGGTATCCAAATTTTTCTATCGCGTACTGTTTTTGAAATATTGGCGTTTGAAAAACTCAAACTCCACTGTTGCACTTTTATATTCTTTATAAATCACACTAAAATTTTCAAACGCGAATATCTCAAAAACAGAACATGCCTAAAAAATTTGGATTGCAGTTTTGGAATCAGGAAGTCCATTTTATATGAAATCAAATCCTTTTTGGTGGGAGCAACGTAAGAATACGTAACAGTGGACCCCTAAAAGTGCTAAAATATTGTTTATTTTTTTTTTTACTTTTTAACAGCGAATATCTCAAAACGGTACTTGCTAGAAAAATTTGGACGGTAGATTTGGAAGCAGGAGACCAAAATCTACAAGGACCAGTTAGAAATTTCACTGGGAGGTTTTTGCTGTCGAACAGTGTTTTTAGTGTAAATATTACAAAAAAAAAATACTCTTTCAATCAATCTAACAAAAAGAAGTGAAAAAAGAACTTCTAATTTAGAAGTTCTAAATCACCAAATAAAAATGACATAATCACACCCAAAATGTCAAGAAATATGTACTTCTAAAGAAGTGATGAAAAAAGCGCTTCCAAAAAGTCAAGTTATATTAACATCCGGATCACTACTTCAGAAGTTGTGATAAAAATGTTAATATATATGTACATAATAAACACTAGTGATATATGTTATACTTAAGTGTCAATCTTTCGCCACTGAAAAGTGGCGAAAAAAAGAACATACTTTGTGTGTCACGCCCATATTAAATTCATCAATGTTTCAGTTGAAGAAGAAGCACATCTGGTTCATAAGTTGTGGTGAATTTTGTAGTGAATGGTAAGCTCTTTTTTTGCTGGGGTACTATGCCATTGAAAAAAAGGCAAACTTCTAAAAATAACGCAGCAAAAATTGCTAAAAATTTAAATTGGCAATGTTATGGCAGTCGAATTATTTGTATAATTTTGGTCTTGTCACTTTTATTTTTCTTCTCGTGATAAAAAATTACAAATTAATTTATTAAGCTTTTTTAACTTTATTTTATCAATATTTAAATTATTTTTTATATCCACTCTCACAAAAGGGGGAGAGCCAAAAAAAAAAAAAAAAAACAGAGCGACGTAGAGTATCAAATTGTCGATCTTGACTCATATTAAAAATGTTATTGGGTTAATTTGCAAATTTAATTTACATTTATTTTCATTTATTTCAATATTTTTGAGTTTAAATTGTTTCCCTTCTTTTAAACTTGGAACAATTTTAATTATTGCAAAATTTTTTGTTTATATATATTTTTTTGCAAAATACATATCGCTTATTTACTTGTATTGTGTCATAACTCAAAATATTTGATTTTGCTGAAAATGCGTTTAAAGTTCACATTTCAAAATGGGTTTCTATTGAAAAATGCCGGTACATAAAAAATTTGATAATGGCATGTTATCTTCTCAAACGGTGAGTTTAAAAGATATTAATACAAAGTTTTGACACAGTATAAAGCATAAAAATCACGTTTTTTCAGTTATGACACTATACAAGTAAATGAGCGATATATAAATAAAGGGGTGTAAATATTAAATAACTTTTTAAATTTAATTGAATTAAAATAATCTTTTGTGCATGTATTTAAGGAAAAAATCCATTTATCATAACAGAATTTGTTAGTTTTTTTACAAACATTTTTTTTAAATGTTTTCCCGTGTTTTAAATTTTTTTTTCTATTTGCTTAACTTATTTTAAATGGCTGACCACATTTAGTAAACAAATAGTCTGGTGTATTTTATATATTTTTGATTTTCAATAAAACAAATATTTAAGTATAAACAGTGTGAATCAATACTATAGCACCAAAACAGAATTTTTTAAAAAAACTAATAATATTCAAAAAATTAAATCTTCAAAACGAAAAATTGAGAATTTACCCATTAATGCCTAACACCCGATTCCGTGGTCCAATTTTGACAAAATTATACACAGTTTGTTTTTAGGGCATTTATATTGACGTGTTATGTTTTTTATCTGTCGCACACGAATCTGTGGCTCTTTGGTAGTTTTCTAACAAATTAAGGTGTGTTTTAGTGCCCATTTCCCGGACAAAAGAGCTAAAAGAGCGGATATAAACGAACTAGTTCATAAATATGAATTTGGGGGTCGTACGTACACGCAAAAAAATATTTTGCCAAGCGCTTGGGAGGAATCACGTTAAACAATATTTTTTCGTATATTATGCAAAAACTAATAACATTTTACCAAGCGTTTGCTTGTTTTATCTTAAATTTAGTAAAATTATGCAAGCTCATGAGAAATTTCTTGAAACGTTTGCAAAGTTAGGTATAATTATGCAACCGCTTGGTAAAATATTATTAGTTCTCGCATAATATATGCAAAAATTTTGTTTAATGTGATTCCTCCCAAGCGCTTGGTAAAATATTTTTTTGCGTGTACATATATACTTCTTCATATAAAGTAGCTCCACATTTACACGTTTTTGACAAAAACCAACTTAAAAATGAATAATTTTGCAAATTCCTACACACCATTGGATAGGCCATAAAAAACCTTTCCATCCATATATAATGTTCATATAGTTCTTTTGGAAGAAATACGAATAAAATAGAAAAACCGAAAAAATCCGTTTTTCACCCTCCCTTTACGATAGCCGATAAAAAAAGCCGGTAAATCTTAGATTTTGTTCATCTATAACATATTAATAGCGCAAGACAATCGGAGTGTAAGCTATGTGATGACTTCCTTGTTAGTGATAGAGGGTATATTCAAGTTTGTCATTCCGTTTGTAACTCATCGAAATATCGTCTGGGAACCCATAAAGAATATATGTTATTGATCAGTGATCCATTTTACGACATTCTAGCGATGCCCGTCTGTCTGTCTGTGGAAATGGCGATCACGGTCAAAAATTACACGGAGATGACTAAAACTTAACATGTTTACTTGTTGTTGCCCCGAGAAGTTTGGTAATGCATTTGACCGATATCGGTTCAGCGGTTTAAAAGTTGTGAACAAAAATGTAAGGACACCTCAATAATGTTTGTACATTCAACATAACCTAAAAATAAAAAATTCTTTAATTCGGCTGCTGATTGACATATATGTACAGAATTGAATACCAAATGGTATTTTAACAAGAACATATTTTTTTTTACAAAAAAAGAAAAAAATCGCGGATTTTTTTAACAATTTTTTTTCGCGAAATTTTTTTCTCAACAGTAATTTGTTTTAAAAAAAATGTTTGCAATAATCTTTTTTACATTATGGAGGGTATCAGTACATTTGGCAAGGCCGACTTTTTTACTTGTTTATGTTAAAATTTAATTAAAAATACATTTAAAAAAATAAAGTTTTTTAATTTGCATAAATTTTTTTTTTTTAGAAATAAAATGTTTTAAAAAAAAAATAAATATGGGGCATGACGCACTCTCACGAATTAATTAATGAATTAAATATTTTTTCTCATTCTGATGGTAATTTGAATCAGTTTTCAAAATCACGAAAATTTTACGTAACTGACGAGCATCTTAAGAATAAGTGGTAAGGAAATTATGCAAGGAAATATATTCTTAACTATTCCATAAAATTCAAGTACATACTCGAAAATATCGAATAATTAGAAAAATAAAACGCTTTTTCAAATAACTCGAAAACTTCCTCTTTTAAAAATCCGGTTTAAAAAGGCAGTTTTCGAATAATTTGAAGACTGGTTTTGACACATTTCAACAAAACTCACAAAATTACTAATTTTTTGCATGTAAATTTATTAATAACATCCTAAAAAACAAATATTTGCAAAAGTAGGTATATTAAGAGTTTTGCGTATTTCCAGGAATTTGGATTTTTAACATTAATGGAATTCACGTAAGAATTCCATTAATGACATTCTTGCGAAATTGCGCAATGTCAAAATTGCAACTTTGTTTGCTTGTTTCTTTGTGAATAGAAGCAACTGTATTACTATTAAAATAAATTGCGAATCTTTTCTTGCAACGACGCAGCATATAAAAGGTAATAGAAAAATAAAAATTTTATTAAACATTTTTTTTAATAAGTTGCAATAATACACTGTTGCAAGGGTCAACAATTCAACGACCGTAGAGGCCGCCGCGCTTATAAGGATACCAAAAAGTTGTGGAAGGTGGCCAAATTCTGGCTGCCAAATTTGGCTTCCAAATTTCGTGAAGAGCAAATCAACGTTTACTACGTAAAATGTTGGGCAGAATGGTACGAAATACCCGCTACTACTTAAAAAAGCTCTTTTTTTAGAAAAATTAAAAAAAAAAAACGTCAGAAAAATATCAGAAACAATTAAAAATTAAAAAAAAAATAATAAAATAAAAAAAAAAAATATTTTAATTTGTGAAAAAAAATTGATTTTATTTCAAATAAAATAAATACAACAAAATTCTGATTTTGTTGTTTTTATTATTTTTTCATAATAACGGTGTTTTTTTATATAAAAAACAAAAAAAAATTTAAAAAAACTGAAAAATGTACTAAATATTAAAAAAATGTACTAAATGTTCACACGGTAGGGTCCAACATTTTACGTGGTAAGCGTTGATTTGCTCTCCATGAAATTTGGAAGCCAAAATTGGCAGCCAGAATTTGGCCACCTTCCACAACTTTTTGTTATCCTTATAAGCGCAGCGGCCTCTACCGTCGTTGAACAATTTCTGAAGTGAATACCTGATTATTTTTTTATATTCTTAACAAAAAAATAATAAAAAACCATAAAGCAATGATTTTAAAGTTTTAATTTAGGAATATAAGTTTTTCAACACATTTCCTAATAAAAAACGCAATTAACGAAGTGACTGATAAAAACTATAAATATTTCCGTTTGTTACGCGCGGGTTCATTGAAAATATACAATTTTCCGTTAAAGATTTGAAAATGCGCAAATGAGGGTTGAAAAGGCATAAGATTAAATTTCGGCTAGCTCTACCATATGTGGCGTGGTTCTTGACCCAGATTCATCGCCGCGTAATCATAGTAATAAATGCCATGCCATGTAAACATGGGCCACTAAAGTTAAATGAGCTTATAAAAGCGCTAATTAAAATGAATGAGTCATATGTCATACTACCAAGTGTAGGGTGACTTGATGTAAGTGTCACAAAGAGTGCAAATTATCTGGCCTCTTGCCCATTGTGCGGTAATCATGAACACTCTTATTCATTTTGCGATTACCCCATTACGTTATTTTATCACTGTTTATCATACCTACTCTTACGTTCGCTTTCATTTCTCAATAAGAAAAGGAGTTAGCAATTCATGTTTATAATGTAATGTTTATTTAAAATTCAATAATGACAAACATGAAATAATTGGGTCTTAAAATATTCAATTTTAACATGGGTATAATAATTTTGTTTAATAAAAAAAAAATTATGTAGGGTGTAAATAACAGTTTTAAAAATTATTTATATATGTCTATGTAAAATAACTACAGTCGAACCCGGTTATAACGAACTCCGAGGGACCAGTAAAAATAGTTCGTTATAAGCGAAGTTCGCTATAAGCGGGGTATATATTTTCTCAACCTAGTTTTATTTCCAAAAAAATAGATCCAATTTGGTTTTACTTGATGTTTTTTTCGTAAATAAACTACTTTTTGAGAAGAAATCATTAAAAATATAAATAAATTTGATCAAAATTATAATATAAATCAAAAAATTCTAACCTTTTGTTAGTTTGATAAAAATGATTCCGACACATTAAAAAATATTTATGAGAGTTCGTTATAAAAGGGTAAATATACATGAAATTGTGTTCTTGGGACCATAGTAAGCAGTTCGTTTTAACCGAGGATTCGTTATACCCGAGTTCGTTATAAAAGAAGTATTTTGTGTGAAAATTGATGCTAAAACGTCGGGACGTTAGAATTAGTTCGTTATAACCGAGAATTCGTTATAACCGAGTTCGTTATAACCGAGTTTGACTGTATAACTATTCTACTTTTAATTTCATTTCTACTTACTACCTTATTTCTTATTTTTAACTTAGCCTTAGATTTTTTTATGTAGTTGAATTCTCTCCTCTTCTTTTCTGCATGTCAAACTTCCTTCTTTCTTTACTAAGCTTTTTCTCTTCTTGTAGTTTTTAAAATAATTTTAATTTGTTGTTGTAATTTGTATAGAATGTTTTGTGTAATGTTCAGAGAACGAAGCCGACATGAAATTGTCGGCGGCGGCGGCTTAGCAAAAAATCGATCGGCGGCGGCTCTTAGCCGGCTGTAGCCGATGAAAGGCATATGTGATGATCCACCATCGATCTAAAGACGATCTAGCGATGTCTGTTGAATACATGCTTTCTTTCGAAAGACATGATGAATGCTGCTGAAGATTTTCAGTATATTTGCAACTATCCTTGACAGATTGCTATTAAATGCCATCGAAATCGTTCCAGTTTTTCACAAGTTAAGATAAAAAAAAACGTGAATTTCAGATTTTGTTTCCCTTAAATTCACGCGAAGAAATACACGTAAAATACGCTTCGAACAACATTTGTAAACTAAAAAAGTATTATATTTGACTTTTTGAACAACTGTTCACAAACAAAAAAAAAACACTATTAAAAAATGTACGCACAATTTTTTTTTACAAAAATTAAAAAAAAAATAATTAACTAAAACTATTTTTATTTTTGTAAAAATTTTTAAGCCGAAATAAGCCGAGCAAACCGGCGGCGGCTGGAGTACCCAAAAAAACATCGGCGGCGGCTAAGTCGCGGCTGTTAGCCGATCGGCTTCGTTCTCTGGTAATGTTGTATTTTTTTTTTAATGTCTTTGAAAATCGTTTAATTTTAACATTTTAATTTATTAAAGAAAATTTTCTATTTGTTAACGTTTATATGTATAATGAATGTTTTTGTAATTTGGAGGGTTTCACCACTTTAACATTTTAGAATATTTTTGTAAATTGTCTGTTTGTTAACATTTATAAATGCTTTTGTATTTTAAGGGTCGTTTGATTTGTTAACATTTTTATAATAAAAGTTCTTGTAGTTTTAAGGTTTTTAGCACGTTAGCATTTTAAGAATTAAAGTTTTTATAGTTTTAACGTTGATGTTGTAGTTTGTAGTTTTCTTAGATTTTTAATTTGTAATTTGTAGTTTTATTGTTTTTTTTAATGCCACTGAATTCATTTTTATGTTTTTGTTTTAAAAAAAAATATTTGATTATGATCATTACGATTAACATTGATCATTTAATTTTTTAACGATTCAAACAAATATTTATTTGTTAAATTTATGGAAAAAATTGGTGTCCATCATAATTAACTTTATATTTTAAAGTTCTTTTATTTTATTTTTTTCGTTTGGCACGTGTAACAATTAAATAAAACTTTTAGTAAAACATCCCGACTGTTCCATCAATCGACCGCACTTTAGAAAAGTCAAACCACATGTGTCATTTTAATTTTCTGCCAATTACTAGCCCACCTACTGGTATAGACATTTATGTGTCCTAACGGTATTTTGAACAGCTCATTTTAAGGAGAACGTATGTACGTCACGGTTGGGAAATGTGGCACAATAGTGCCATTTTTGGCACTATTGAATGGTCAGTGGCCCCACAAAAAACCGTTTTGGCCCTTTTTCATTCTCTCCAAATATTGTCCAAATTTGTTAAAAATAAATTTAAAAAAAAAATTAAATTTATTTTTTTCTAAAAAAAAAAAAAAATATGTTTTTTTTTATAATTTTTACTATAATTTAATTAATTTCAAAAACACCAAAAAGTACCAATTTGTCCCTTTTAAGAATCCTACCTTTTATTGCAACGATATAAGTTTTTGTTTTCTTTAAAGTTATCAATTTAAAGTGAGTGGTTATAAATGTGTTCAATGAGTTTTCTGTCAAAATTTTCAGTTAAAAAAAGCAATAAGAAAACTATTCATTGCCGTTGTAAAAAGTGCTGTAAAAATAACCTTATTGTCATTGTTTTATGTTAAAATGAAATAAAAATGTACAAATTTTTAAATAAGTAAGTTGGATAATAAATTCGTAAATTAAGAACAAGCTATTTCATAGTTTTTTTATTTTTTCTAGAGAAAAATCTTCTGATGAAAGTGCTTCACAAGCAACTTCAAAACCAAAAGCTGAAAGAAAATTTAAAACGGACTGGACAAAGACGTATCCATGGCTTAGAGAACACAAAACTGGGAAAAGATGTTTTTTATGTGATACAAACATATCTGGAAGCCAATATCACCTACAAAGACATGCTGAAACAGAAACTCACAAAAAATTAGAAGCTGAAGCAAAATGCAACCCAAAAATTAACAACTTTATAACACAAATAACAGCTACGGATTCAATAAATTACAAGGCTAAAAACTTGGAAATAATGTTAACAAACTTTGCGGCCGAGCACAATCTTGCATTTTCTGTATTGGACCATTTAAATAATGTATTAAAAATAGTATAACTGATTCAAATATTGTAAAGACGTTTAATATAAATCGGAAAAAGGGAACAAAAATAATAACCGACTGTGTTGGTCCCTCAAATACAAAACAAATTGCCAGTATATGCAAAACACAATATTTTTCAATAATCGTTGACGAGAGTAATGACTGCACCGTTTCGAAAAATTTAGCAATTTTAATAAGAATTTAAGTTGGTAAGTGTGTTGACCGATTTTTAGAGTTGGTTCAAGTACCTGACGGCTCTGCCAAATCTATTTTTAACGCTATAAAAAAAGTGTTAGATGAAAACGAAATTCCCTTTGATAATTTAATTGGATTTGGTGCGGATAACTGTTCGGTTATGATGGGAAGCTCTAATGGTGTTCAGGCGTTGCTAAAAGGAGTGCAGCCAGCATTATATGTGAGCGGATGTATATGCTACAATTTAAATTTGGCTTCCCAACATGCTGCCGAGGCTTTACCCAAAACAATTGACGACCTTATAAGAGGTATCAACCATTTTTTTTTGCAACAGCTCTTCCCGAAAGGAAGATTTTACAAAGTTCCAAAAATATTTTAACTCTGAGGAACATGCAATCTTAAAATATGCACCAACTAGATGGCTGTCGCGTCAAGCAGCTATTGATAGAATAATTGAACAGTGGGAAGCCCTTACATACTATTTTACTCTTTCAAATTTTGAATCGAAGTACTCGGAAAAAACTAATTTCATATTGAACAACTTGAACAGCCATATAATGAAACTATACTTTTTATTTCTTTCATATGTGCTAAAAATTATAAACGATATTAACATAGAAATGCAAAGCGAAGATACACGAGTTCACGTAATAATGGAAAGACTATCATTACTTTTTAGACAGCTGGCCAGAAATTTTATAAGCAAACGTTATATTGACGATCTAGAAATAGAAAATATAAACTTCAACAGTCATCAATTACCGACCCAGGAAATTTATTGTGGCGCAGCTGTTGAACTACTTATAGTGTCAAAATCAATTCCAGTTGAAGAAGTCATACAATTTAAAGAAAATGTGAAATGCTTTTACATAAAATTCTTAGAATATATATAAAAGAAATATAATTATCAGGATTATTATCTTAATTGGTTTCCAAAATTTTCTGCTAAACATGTTTTAAGTGGAGACACAAATAGTATTGTGCCATTTGTATTAAAATTATTTCCAAATGAAATTGGTAACATTGAAAAAATTAACAGTGAGTACAGAGCGATATCGGAAATGCCTGAGTTAAAAAAATATATGGATTTTAATATATGTGAATTTTGGAAAGAGATTTCGACCATCAAAAATTGTTTAAATGAACCTTTATTTACAAATGTTTATAGAGTAGTACAAGGAATTCTTTCAATACCACACTCTTCAGCAAGCGTAGAAAGAGCCTTTTCTGTCCAAAACTTAATTAAAACCAAGCTTAGAAATAGATTACAAGTAAAAACACTATCATCTCTTATTCAAGCAAAAGATTTAATGAAGTCTAACTCCAAAGTTTGTTATGAAAAAGATGTTGTTCAATTAGTTTCGCAGAAAAATATTACAAACTCCGAAATAGAAAATGAGGCTTTATTAGACTAAAGTATGTAAGAAAAAATTACATATCAAATATGTATATTATTTAATTTACTAATCGTAACTGAATGAAAAATGCTGTTAATTTTATAAAACTTAATTTTTATTATTACTTTTGGACTGAATTGTATCTTTGTGTTAAGTAAAAACTTAAAAAACAAATAAAATTTTATTTACTTTATAATTTTTTTTTTTTTTTTTATTTAATTTATAAAAAAAAAATTGGCCCTTTTCAACCCATTTTGGCCCTTTTTAGCCTTCAACTTGGCACTAATTGAAAATTCTCAAATACCAACACTGATGTACGTAGGAGAATTATAATAAAAGAGAATTGATAACTGATCTCTAAAAAGTTATCGATTATGAAGTGTCAAAGTGGCAACACTAAGAGAAAAAAGGGTGCAAAATTATTTGCAATTATACACTAAAAAAAAAATTTATCGTTATTGTGAAATATTTTCAAATATTATTTCCATGAACAAATAAATTTAACGGAAAATAAACTACAACAACATATTTTCAAAATTTTCAAATGATAATTTTGCCGTTACTTTCAAATTTTAAATTTTTAACGGAAATTGTAAAATTATGATTTTAAATCCCTAACACGTTCTTTTTGGACTTCAGCAAAACCGATTTTTATTTATTTTTATATCCCCTGCATTTTTTTGTGTAGTACAGTGTAAATTAAGCTGGATTTTTTTGTAAACTAGGATAAATTATCCCTTACATACCGATTTTTTTATATGAGAACCCCTGCATTTTTTGGTGTAGCACAGTGTAATTTAAGCTGGATTCTTTTTTCTAACTTGGATAAATTATCCCATACAAATTTGTAGAGTCCGACCAAATATTTGGTATCGGTTTCGGCCGAATATTGGGGTTTCGGCCTTTTTCTGTATTCAGCAAAGTTGTGGTCGAATATTAGCCGAAACCGAAACTTTTTGGTATTTTTTTTGTTTAATAAATACAACCATTCTTATGATTTAAAAACATTAATTTGTGTGTTTTTTTCTTTGAAGCAATCATAATATTTTTTTTCACAACTGGCGATCATTTTTTTAGTTTCGGTTTTGTTTCGGCCGAATATTGCTTTTTCAGCCGAATATTTGGTTCGGCCTCGAAAAAGTGGTATCGATCGGACTCTACAAAATTGACTGTCAAATTCATATGGGACAATTTAAAGCGTAGGCAAAAAAGTCAAGCTTTACTCAATTTAAATGGGATTGAACAAAAATGAAATCTAGACAAATTACACAGGGTAACACTTTTTTTTGCCCGGGTTCTGATAGCAAATTATGGGTAATTGGGGTACGCTGATTTCAAATCTGGCTACCGTTTTTTTGGGTCAGCTCTAGATTTCTAGATATAGCCTACGGAAACTTTGAAAATAGGCTATTTTCGGCATATTTGTGAGTCCATATTTATCAACACTTGTCTTGCATTAAAAAAGTGTATGACAATTTAAGGTATGTTGACTATGCTGATTCCAAAACTGCTCTTCCTTTTTTTGAGTCATCTTTAGTTTTTGAGATATCGCTAAAATAAACTTTAAGCAATTTTCCTTCAGGCCATTTTTTAATCTAAGCACGTTTATCACTGTGCCAGAGTTTGAGGACACGATTTAGACTAAATAGGGCACGCGGACTTCAAAAATGCTATTAGTTTTCTCCTGCAGGCTTAAGTTTTCGAGTTATGAAGCAACGAAATAACATATTTTTGTTAATCATATAATTGAAAAATTGTATCTTTTTATTAGCATTTACTAAGCAACCTCAGACATTTGCAAAGGGTTTGTCAACTCATTTTGACCTTACTATAAACAATTCTCGAAAAGAAATTAAAACATGACATAAATATGAAGTCAATCAGACAAGTAGTTTTGATGGAATGATGAGAATGAATTTTCGAAATTTACTTGCGATATAACTCGAAAACTAAAGCTGTCAGAAATAAGTTAATAAAAGTTTTGGAATCCTTGCATCTAATATAGTTAAGTTCGTGGTTAAAACGGAGGCTCTAAAATTAGTGTTAGCAATTATAGCCTTGCAAAGTTGGTAAAAAACGCACGTTTTTGACTCTTTACCAGCGATTTGCTCGCGAACGCGAGCTGATGGAACAAATTGGAAAACAGATTCGGAATCAGCACACCAAAGTCCATATAAATCAGTTGTCAAAGTTCAGGCAAATTGAAAAAGTACAACTTTTGTCAACCTGTGTTATCATTTAAAATTTCTTTTTTAATTCTAGATATCGTTCTGAATTTTTTTTTGTGATTTGTTTGCTATAGTATTGTCTGACACTGTATTTTCATTTTGTTTGGCATGTATGTGTAATGTTTAAAATTTGTACATATTTAATTTCATCTACGATAAGATATGTACATTTGTATGTACTACTACAATATTATTATTGTACATGACATTTAAAATGATGGGAAGTATTTTGTTTGAGAAGTTGTTAATTGTTATTTATTGATGTTTTGTACATATATGGATTATAACTGTTTTAAGTATAAGGGTTTTTTATTTTCCGAACTTTTTCATTTCCCGAATAAAGGAAATTAAAAACTTAAGGGCGTTTTCTTAACAAAAAAAAAACGAGTGGGCCTCAATGGTCAAGACTAGTGCCCCCCATTTCCCGGTTCTCGGTATTCCCGGGAATACCGGTATTCCCGGTTCTGGAACCGGTTTCCCGGTTCTAGATATATTCCCGGGAATACCGGTGTTCCCGGTTCTGATCCTGGTACCGGTTCTCAAAAACCAAAATAATACTATACCATAAAATATTTAAATTACACTTTTTAATCAGTATTTCAGTAATATTTAGTTGTGTTTGTAAAATTATTTAAAAATCATGTAACTATTTTTTCTTAAATTAAAAAAATAAAATGTAAACGGTGTTTTTCATATGATTTGTATTTTTTTTGGTAAAAGCAAAGAAAAAATTTGAATTGTACAAAATTTTACAAAATCTACATACCGGTAGTCCCGGGAATACCGTCAGAACCGGAACCGGGAATACCGGGAATGAATTAAGAACCGGGAAACCGGTACCATTTCCCGGTAATACCGAGAACCGGGAATACCGGTATTCCCGGTACTACGGTACTGACCGTAGGCACTAGTCAAGACCAAACATGGGAATTTTTAATTGGCTATGAAATTTCATTGACATTTGTTGGAACTAATGCCATTGTTAAAATAAGCATTAGCATTTATTGCCAATGTACATAGTTTTTTGACATTGGCATTATTTTTACTAATGCCAATGAAACCGCACAAATGCCTAAAAAACTACTTACAATTTAAAAAAAAAAATCAGTTGTTTACAATAAATATATTATTTTTTTTAAACATAAATTGGCGATACCTCAAAAACTAAGCAAAGAAAAAAAATGTGGCTCTTTGGATTTCTATATGTGCAGACCATAGGGGTGAAACGAACAAGTTTCGAATATGTGTATGTATTAGTGACGGCACGCGCGTGTAACTTTTGACGTTTCATACAAAACGTAAACAAACAACGAAAATACAGATGCAAAAGCTCACACGTACAGGCACACGTATTCTAGGCAGAGAAGTAAATTTAGTAGTATTTTGTATGCGTCCATATTGAAAGTACCAAAATAAGCACTCGTGTTGCATGTCTATATGGTCTGTGGTGCAGACCCAATGGGTCTTAACCACAGTACAGACTAGTATGCAAACACTGGTGCTAATTGCGTACTTTCCAATATGGTGGTATGGTTTTTAGTACAGAATGATCATCGCTGCCTAGTATATGTGTGCCTGTACGTGTGAGCTTTTGTGCATGTATTTATGATGTTTGTTTACGTTTTGTATGAAACGTCAAAAGTTACACCGTGTGCTGTCACTAATACTAACACCCATCAGATGCAACTCTGTGATACTACTACTCATGTACTGTGGTCTTAACTTCGAATCGAAAGAAGTTGGCATTCCCTAAAATATAAAAATGCACAAACATATCTCGCTTAATGCTGCCGACATGGCAAAAATCATTTTTCTACCCCAAATTGTAAGGTGTTATTTTAGTTTGTTATAAAATTAAGGTGATTTCATGCTTCGCTTGTTAACAGGAATTTTTTTGTAATATCTAAAAATAAATATCTACTAGTTTATATTTATTTAAGTTTATATAGTAAACAAATAATAGTACGTTCACTTTGAAACCCTTTTTAACGAGGTTTAGTGACAAACCTCTTTTAAAAATGCGTATTTCCTATACAAATTGAAACCTTTTTGTAATGAGGTTTCAACAAAAGTAGTATTGAGACCTAAATTTCATACTTCTACACTTTTTTAAAACTGTTAGAAGAATAGAAAATCAAGAAAAGCAAGTGTCAAAAATACAAAAATATAAAATTATTTAAATATTTTCATAAAAATAAAAAAAATTGCGCTTTTTCAATTTTTTTTTCCTAATAGTACGTTCAGATTGGCCTTGAAACCCACTTTAACGAGGTTTCGTGCCAAACCTTATTTGAAAATACATTTTTTCCCTCACAAATTTAAACCTTTTTGTAGTGAGGTTTCAACGAAAGTACGATCGAAACCTTATAATTTTCATATTTTTACACACAAAAATTTTTTTTCCATGAACGATTTTCATAATATTTATGCACAAATTCATACAATTTATTACTTTTTCATAATATGTATTTATAAACTTTTTCATAGTATTTATGAATAAATCATAATATGTGAAATTTAGGAATTTTTAACATTTTTCATAAATACTATGAAAAAATTTATAAATATTATGAAAAAGTAATAAATTGTATGAATTTGTTCATAAATACTATGAAAATCGTTCATGGAAAAAAAATTTTTGTGTGTACGTATTTTTACCACAGTGCGACAATGAGAAATAGAGAAAATGGGAAAATGCCAAATATAAAAATACAGTCAAACCCGGTATGATTCGCCAAAGTTGGTACCGTCGCTGCCAACTTTATTCCAACGTTGGCCCGTTTGTATTTTTCTGCCTAAGTAGTATTAAAGAAGTTTTAAAGAATTCACTCAAAATATTTTTGTGGTCGGGACTTAAAAAATTTAAAATTTTTTTTTCGAACTTCGAAAAATTGTCAAAAAACTTTTTTTAAATCAAACTGGAAAAAATTGTGCCTTGAAAATTTTGAGTGATTTAAAACCATTTAATTTTTCGAACAATCATAAATTTTGCTATACCAATAATGCAAAATCCCTTTTTTATACCCGCCACTCTAGTGATGGAGGGTACAAATGAGTTTGTCATTCCGTGTGTAACACCTCGAAATATTGTACTAGGACCCCATAATTCTTAGTCGATCTAACGATGTCCGTCCGTCTGTCTGTCCGTCTGTAAAAAACACGCTAACTTTTGAAAGACTTTAGGAGGCTCCTGAAGTTTGGCATATATGTTGGGCATTTACCTGGTCAGGTTGGTATTGCAATCCAGCGAAATCGGTCCAGTGGTTCAAAAGTTATCAGCAAAAGACTGAATTTCGGCAAGGGGTTTTCGTGAATTTACGAGATAAAACACACGCTTACTTTCGAAAGGCAATTCTGAGGATGCTGAAGCTTGGCATATATATTTGTCGTTCCCTTGGCCCGATTCGTGTTGAATTTCAGCGAAATCGGTCCAGTAGTTCAAAAGTTAATAGCAAAATTTCACATTAGTTCCACTTTAAATTCATGAGTTAAAAACCCGTTAAACATGTTTTAAAAACATTGGTAAGTCACAAAAATATTTTACAACGTATTTTTGTCACTCAAAAATATTTTTACACTCAAAAAAAATTTTACAATCAAAAAAATTTCACACTCAAAAAAAATTGTACACTCAAAAAAAAATTTAGTAAATTATTTTTATTTCAAAAATTTCTTAAAAAAAGTTTTTTTTTTACAAAAAATAAAAACTACCCGGTGAAAAATATTCGTATATGGAAACGTATACGAGGATATATGGCTACATATGAGGAGTCGCAGAACAAAACGTACTTTTTCGCATATTGAAATTTTTTGGGAAATTGAGGTTTATTTATTTCGCCCATTTAAAAAACTGCATGAACCTGAATATGGTAACAAGTTTTTTGCTTATCAAGTGATGCATCAAACTGCCATAAGTCACCTCATTAGATGTTAAGGATGCTTAATATAAAACCACTTTTACTTTGGAAAAAGTACGTTTTGTTAAAAAATAATGAAAAAAGTACGTTTTGTTTAAAAATAATTGAAAAACGACGTTTTGATGTGCGTATTTTTTTAGACGATACTATTTTGATCGAGTGTTTTTAAAATGTTTTTATTTATTAAAAACTACAAAAGAGCCTCATTGGCCCATATTTAGATACGTTACACACGAATTGGCAAAGTTAATGTACCCCCATACTGTGGTTGTGGGGTGTAAATAGATCAATAACAAGAATAAGGGGGAAATCCTTCACTGGCCTGCAAGAAGGCCTCGAAATGGCATATTATAAAATTATGAAAAATCTTGCATATGAAATACAATGAAAAAAGTACGTTTTGATAAAAAATTAACAAAAAATTACGTTTTGTTACACACCAATTTTTAAGGAATCCATTTTCTTGATGAAAAACAAAAATAATTCACGCTATGGAAATTTTTTCTGATAGATTTCGAACCAAATAATATAAAAAGAACAAAAAATCAATTTGTAAAAAAATGCGAAAAAGTACGTTTTGTTCTGCGACTCCTCATATATGAAGATATTTAGGTAGGAAGATTTAGGTACGAATTTTCTATCGGATGCACAGCATGCTTACCAGCAGGGTAAATCCATAGAGACTGCGCTTCATTCACTTGTACAGAAGGTAGAAGCATCCCTGGAGTATAAGGAATTTGCTCTTGCAGCATTTCTGGATATAGAAGGGGCTTTTAACAATGTAAATACGGAAACGATCGTTGATGCTTTGAACAAGGCTTCAACTAACAGCTGTTTGAGTAAATGGATAGAGCAAATGCTTTCATGTCGGGAAATAACGGCCGAATGGGGTCATGCAAAAACATCCCGTTACGCTACTAGAGGAACACCACAAGGTGGGGTTCTGTCACCACTGCTCTGGCTTCTGGTGTTGGACCCCATTTTAAAGGAACTAAAGACTTTAGGAACCACAACAATAGCATACGCTGATGATGTGGTTATTCTATCATGTGGCAAATATCTGGATACTATATCCGAGATTTTAGAGGGCTCACTTAAGGCTATGTGGAAGTGGGCTTCAGGAAATGGACTTAATGTCAACCCGCAGAAAACGGAAATGGTCCTTTTTACTAGAAAATACAAAATCCCAGAATTTAGAAGGGTTCGAGTGGGAGGAGTTGAAATTCCAATATCACCGCATGCCAAATTTCTTGGAGTGTTCTTGGACAGTAAGCTGTTCTGGAACAAGAACTCTGAAGAAAGGGTAAAAAAGGCAAACAACGCGTATTACGCGTGTAAGAAAATGTTCGGCAGTACCTGGGGTCTAGAACCTAAAGTCACTTACTGGATTTATACTTCAATCGTAAGACCAATCTTACTCTATGGAGTTTTAGTCTGGCATAAGGCACTCGAAAAGGATGTGACGCTTAAAATGTTTCAGAAGCTTCAACGGCAAATGGGACGGAGTATCACTGGCGCTTTGAGAACAACATCAGCCGACTCTATCGACACTTTATTGCACTTATTACCAATTGATCTCTTTGCTAAGGGCGAGGCTTACAAGGCTTGCCTCAGACTCAAAGAGTCAAATTGGTTCAAGTATCGCAACTTTGGACACAGTAACATTGCTAATATGGACCGTATTGACTCTGATTACACAGTGCCCAAACTAGTTTTCGACCGGAAATATGAAGTCAGATTTCCGGATCGAGAATTCTGGTCGATCTGGCAGGGCCCTCCTGCGAACTCAATAAATATCTTTACTGATGGATCGAAGCAATCGCATGGTGTGGGAGCTGGTTTCACAATATTGGAACTAGACCAACACTTATCTTTTAAATTACCCGCAGACTCGAGTATCTTTCAGGCTGAGATAGCTGCTATATCAAAAGCTGTGGAATTTATGGCAAAGGAAAAAGGTGCAACCCTTAATTTCTACGTGGATAGTCAAGCTGCTCTAAAAGCACTCTTGAGCTACCAAATTAAATCGAAAACGGTTTTAAAGTGTTACGAGAATTTAAAACAACTTTGCTTGAATAATGAAGTTACCTTATTATGGGTACCAGGGCACGAAGGAATAGAAGGAAACGAGAAAGCAGATGAACTCGCGAAACTTGGAGCAGATGGCATAGGTACCACCATAATGCTTTCACCGCCACTCCAGCATTACAAACTAAAACGAAATACCCTTACTGTCGCCAAGGCAAATCGAAGATGGAAGGAACTTAGGACAAGTCGTATAAGCAGAATTTTATGGCCACGCTATGATTTAGGAAGAACAAAATTCTTACTAACACTTACGAGAATAGAATGTCGTATGTTGACAGGTCTAATAACGGGACACTGTCTTGTCGGAAAACATGCCAAGAACATGAATCTTATTACGGACGCAAGCTGTAAAAGGTGCGAGACACCAGACGTCGAGGAGACCATTGAACACATCCTGTGTCACTGCCCGGCTTTGGCACGAACTCGACTATCAATTATGGGAAGTTCACAGTTCGAGACTTTGGAGGAAATTACGAGGATAGACCTGAAGAGTTTGAAACAGTTCGCGATGAAGGTCAATGTATTTAGTTTACATCGATAAGCGGAAAGAGTTTTGTGGTATCGCTATGGACCAACTGGTCTATGCGGAGTGCCCATCTGGCACCGCCACCCTAACCTAACCTAACCTAAGATATATGAACCATATATGGACACATACATATGTACATATATGAACATATTTGTAGGCATACAGAATCATGTATGAATCATATACGTCCATATACGTAAAGTGAACCCATATGTAAATATATGGCATACATGTACATATATGAACATATTTGTGAGCATATATGATCATATATGCTTCATATATGTACATATGGGTTCACTTTACGTATATGCCCGAGTAAAAAAAAGTTATATGACGCAATATTTAATTATATATGAACAGATATGCTTTTATGTAAATCCATATTAATTTTGATCCGAAAATTGGCGGATCGAATATTATACGATTATATCAAATTCTATTATTTTTGATAAAATAATATCAAATTTGATTAAGTTTGATCCCAAAAATGGGTCTATCTAATTGTATTAAATCATATCTTATCTGTTAAAATTAGATAAATTTTTATATAATTGGATGAAATCTGGTAAAATTTTTTGGAATTTTAAACGTGAAATTAGAAATTATTTTATCAGATTGGATACATTATCAATTAGAAGAGTTTTAATTGCATTCTTCGGAATTTTTTCGGGAATTAGCATATTATTAAAAATTTTTAATTTTTTTCTAAAATCATTTATAAGGGATTTAAATTTTCCAAAAAAATGTTTGTGTCTTAGAAAATTTAAAAACATTTTTTCGAAACTCAAAAACTTTAAAAAAAAATTAAATTTCTCATAAAAACATTTTCAATGATTTTTTTACTTCAAAAAAATTGGAAAAAAATTTTGTGTCCGGGACTTTGGAAAATTTTTATAAAATTTTTTAGGACTTGAATTTTTTTTTTTATTATTGTCCGGGACTTAGAAAATTTTGAAAAATTTTTTCGGGATATAATTATAAATAAAATCATATATCTTTTTATCTGCCATATCTAAAAATTCCCGACCTTATATGTCATATCAAATTTCATATAGATCAGTATATAAATAGATATGAATATGTATGTTATCATATTAAAAAACCATGAAAAATACAATGCTATATATAAACTTGTATGTCCATATCAAAGTTCATGCATAACCATATATAAATATAAATAACTATATAATAGCATATATGATTATATCAGATCTTTTTTACTCGGGTGGACGTATATGATTCATACATAATTATGTATGCTCACACATATGTTCATATATGTACATTAGACCGACTCACCTTATATGGGCAAAAAAAAAGTTCAAGTTGTACCCCCCTCAAAATTAACTTTGACATGTTTTATGAAGATTCCCAAAATATTTGGGCTCTAGCGATAATCTCCCGTGAGCTAAACCGCGTCAAAAAAGGGTCCAAAAATGGTATTTTTCATGAATAAAAAAATCAGTAAATTTTTTTTTGTCCAATGAATGACCAAATATAATAGATATTTAGGAATTCTTTGATTCTGCATTAAAACATTTTAAAAATCCAACCACAGACTCGAGATAACGAGATGTTTACGTCAGTTTTTTGATGCTTTTCAATTCGATTTTAATGAGAACTTAAATAACTTTGGTATTTTTTGTCCGATTTTCACTTATAATACATCGTTAGAAAGGTGTTGACCACCGCTTGGGATTTTAGTCAAGAATTAACCCTTAACTGCACTGACTAACTTTTTTATAACATTTACATCGACATCATTTAAAACCGTTTTATAACCACAAAAAGCATATCTTTGTGCAGGAAACACGTTTAATTAATATATTTGGCCGCAATTAATTTAACCCATGCATGATCAAAATATTTTGGCAAACATTTTTAAAAAAGTTTTTGCGGAAATTATTGAAAGCTAGTTGTAATACTTTAAAAAAATAAAATTAAATAAGGTTTTGTTTATTTTAGTCAAAAATTAACCCTTAACTGCACTGTCTTAATTTTTTATAACATTTACTTCGACATCATTAAAAACATATTATATAACCACAAAAAACATATCTTTGTGCAGGAAACACGTTTAATTATTATATTTGGCCACAATTAATTTAACCCATGCATGATCAAAATATTTTGGCAAACATTTTTAAAAAAGTTTTTGCGGAAATTATTGAAAGCTAGTTGTAATACTTTAAAAAAAAAATATAATTAAAAAAGGTTTTTGTTTATCTAGACGTCCTTATTAATATCAAATAATTATTACGTGTACCACATTCCCGGTCAAATTTTTTTTCGAAATTTGTATGTGCAAATTAATTTTAAAAATAATATATAAACAAATTTTGGTCTTAATCGCATATATTCGTGCAAAAAACGCAAAAATCTTTTTTATTTTATTTTTTTAAAGTATTTCTGCTAGCTTTCAATAATTTCCGCAAAAACTTTTTTAAAAATTTTTGCCAAAATATTTTGGTCATGCATGGGTTAAATTAATTGTGGCCAAATATATTAACTAACGTGTTTCCTGCACAAAGAAATGCTTTTTGCGGTTATAAAATGTCTTTTTAATGATGTCGAAGTAAATGTACAGTTAAGGGTTAATTTTTGACTAAAATCCCAAGCGGTGGTCAACACCTTTCTAACGATGTATTAGAAGTGAAAATCGGACAAAAAATAACATAGTTATTTAAGTTTTCAGTAAAATCGAATTGAAAAGCATCAAAAAACTGACATAAACATCTCTTTATCTCGAGTCTGTGGTTAGATTTTTAAAATGTTTTAATGCAGAATCAAAGAATTCCTAAATATCTATTATATTTGGTCATTCATTGGACAAAAAAAAATTTGCTGGATTTTATATTCATGAAAAATACCATTTTTGGACCGTTTTTTGACGCGGTTTAGCTCACGGGAGATTATCGCTAGAGCCCAAATATTTTGGGAATATTCATAAAACATGTCAAAGTTAATTTTGAGGGGGGTACATCATTAACTTTTTTTTTTGAGTCACTCTAATGTACATATGTGTCCATATAGGGTTCATATATGGTCATACATATATCTTCATATATGTAGCCATATATCCTCGTGTATGTTTCCATATACGAACATTTTTCACCGGGTAATCAAAAATGTTTTTTTTTTCACGTTAGAAAATTTACTGCCACTTAAAAAGGGCATTGTGGAGGGTATTCAAAGATTTGGCCAAGTCGAATTTAACTTTTCTACTTGTTGAATTTTTATTAATGCACTAAAAGCATGTATTGAAATAAAAATATATTGTAAAAACTCGATAAGCAACATTTCACTTTATGCTGGTTTTTGCCTTAAAACTTTTTAAAAAAAGTAGAAAATATAACTTTTGAAGAACTTTTATTCTCAATATACATTGTACGAAGTAGGGTTATATAGTCGCAACAAAAAGTCGACTTTTCGACTTTTTTCAATTTCTGAAAAGTCGATTTTTCGACTTTTCGACTTTTTTCAAATTTTAAAAAGTCGACTTTTCGACAATTCGACTTTTTAAAAAGTCGACTTTTCGACTTTTTTCGACTTATCGACTTTTTTCGACTTTCTTCGACTTTTTAACGTTTTTCGACCTTTTCCAACTTTCAAAAAGTCGATTTTTTTGTAAATAAAAGTTTAGTTTTGACTTGTTGTAAGCATTTAGGTGCTATTTTTTTTGGTTGTATTTTATTTATCAAAAAAAGTCGAAGAAATCGAAAATGTGGAAAAGGTTAAAAAATCGAAAGCAAAAGAGTCAACTTTCGATTTATAGAACCCTGTCATTGAGTTGTTTACAATAATCAAAAACATTGGTAAATATTGCACTTAACACTTTCTAACTCATAAATTTGGCATTCCCGAGTAAAAAGGAATTTATATAAATGTATATTATCTTATATGTTTTCATAAAACCATATACAACTATATGAGTCAAAGTATAAAATTATATCTCACTTTGAAATTTTCCAATTTTTTTAAATGATGTCATATAAAATCATATCTAATTATATTGTTCATAATATATTAATATAAATGGTACCCGAGTAAAAATAATTTAATATGATCTTATATGTTTTTATATAGTCATATTATTTGATATATGATCATGTGTGACACTATGTATTGCAAGATAAATTTATATAATAAATTTTGATGTGGGATTTTTTTAAGATATCGCCATACATAACTATATGTTGTAACATCTGGTCCCATGCATCATTTAAAATTTCTAAGTGTTTTATATAAAATTTTATATGCCTCTATTATTTTTTAATTTTTTTAAGTGTTTTCCAAGAACATATTTTTATCGCAAATATTTTCAAAGTGTTTTATATAAAATTTCATATGACTTCATATTATTTTATTTTTCTAAGATTTTTCCAAGCACCACTTTTTTATCACGAATATTTTCTAAGTGTTTTATATACAATTTTATATGACTCCATCTTTTAAATTTTTTCTAAGTTTTTTTCAAGGAACATTTTTTTTATCGCAAATATTTTATAAGTGTTTTATATAAAATTTAATATAACTCCATTTTTTTCAAATATTTCTAAGTTTTTTCCAAACAAATTTATTTTCTAAGTGTTTTATATAAAATTTAACATGACTCCATTTTTTGAAATTTTTCTAAGTTTTTTCAAAGAACAACTTATTTTTATTATTTTAATTTTTCAACTTTTTATTAAAAACTAAAAAAAACATCCGATTTATAAAATTGTATAAATTTTAATATAATTGGATATAACTTTATATCATTGGATTAGACCAAAACTCGTATCAAAGTCGATATAAAGTTATATAAACTGATATTTTTAGATATTATTCGATCAAATCTTATGAAACCATTTTTCGTATAAGATTATATCAATTTTTTTACTCGGGTAGATGTAATCATACGTTGCACATAAAACTTAATCCGATTTCATACATTATTATACGTGATTTTTTATCTAATTATGTATAGGACTCTACTAAACAAAAAATCCAGTATCAATTTATGTATAATTATATATGACTAATATAATACCATTTAAAATTATATATGGTTCCATACTAAAAAAATTTCCAACAAAAATAATAGATATAATTATATGTGTCTTAAACGATAACATATCTGTGTTTGTATGGTACTATATATACGCAAATTTCATCTAAACTCAATATATATTTATAAATGGTCGCATATGTAATGGAATATATATTTTGATATAATCATGTATAAAAAAAATTTTTTTTTGACCAAACAACTAGCCATATATAATTATATATGCCAGTATTTCAAAATTTATTTTTGTGTGTCAACATATATGGTTATACAAAACTTTTTATTGTATCATATAAGATTACATATGATTTTTGGAAACCCGAGTTCGATTCCCGGCCCAGTCGAGAAAAAAAAAGTTTTTTTTTTATTTTTTTAAATAGAAAACACTTTTTTATTGCGTTTAATTTTTTTAGAACTAAAAAATTTTCATTTTTGGAATTTTTGCAATCATTTTAAAAAAAATATTTTTCTTTTATACAGTTATATATAACTATATTTGATTTATCATAAAATTACCCGAGTAAAAAAGATTATATATGTTTATATTTAATTATATAAAGACATCATATATATTCATATAGAATTTGATGCGAAAAATGAGTCGATAAAACCATATAAAGTTGCATTAAATTTGATATAATTTGATGTGATTTTAATATAATTTTATGTGATTTGATGCGAAAATTGGCCCCTTTTTTAGAAAAATTTATGCAATTATATATAATTAAATAAAAAAAAATCCAAAAAAAATCCCCAAAAAAAAATTATATTAAATTATATATAAAGAACTTAGATTTTTTTCATAAATTTTGCATTATATATAATAACATATAAAATTTTTAAAACAAATGTTTAAGGTTTAGGTTTGGAACTTAAAAAAAAAAAAAATTTTCTGGACTTAAAAAAATTTTCAAAAGTTATATCAAATTATATATAAAGGACTTAGATTTTTTTTTTAATTTTACTCATATAAGATTACATATGATTCAGAAAAAAGTTGCATAAAGTTTTATATAAAATTTCTTCAAATATTTTGTTATATTAAATTATATAAAAAAACAGACAGAATTTTATATTTCATATGTAATTATATAAACTAACTTTAATCATATGTTATTATGTATAACTTAACATTTTTTTTTTATATAATTTTATATAAGAAAAAAATACGAAGTGTAAATATATATAATCTTATATGATAGCAAAACAATTTACGTATAAATTTATCAAATAATATATGTTTATATAAAAATAAGTAAAATTATATATAATCTTTTTTACTCGGGTATCTATAATTTTTGGGAACCCGAGTTCGATTCCAGAAAAAAATATTTTTTTTTAATTTTTTTTAAATAGAAAACACTTTTTTATTGCACTTATTTTTTTTTAGAACTAAAAATTTTTCTTTTTTTGAATTTTTGCAATCATTTTTAAAAAATTATATTCCCGAGTAAAAAAGATTATATATGTTTATATTTAATTATATAAAGACATCATATATATTCATATAGAATTTGATGCGAAAAATGAGTCGATAAAACCATATAAAGTTGCATTAAATTTGATATAATTTGATGTGATTTTAATATAATTTTATATGATTTGATGCGAAAATTGGCCCCTTTTTTAGAAAAATTTATGCAATTATATATAATTAAATAAAAAAAAAATCCAAAAAAACCCAAAAAAAAAAATTATATTAAATTATATATAAAGAACTTAGATTTTTTTTTCATAAATTTTGCATTATATATAATAACTAGGGTTCGGACTTTTATGCAGTTAAAATCGTGTTTTATGCGCATAAAACATGCACCAAAAATAGAAAAATATGCGGTAAAAATGTAAAAAATATGCAATTAAAATTTTTTTTAAAACATTTATTAATGATAAAAAAAAGAAATAAATAACCAGAAAAACAAAAAAGAACATAAAAATCTTAAAAATTCAGTCTAATAAATGAAAATAAGGTACAATAAACACAAAAGTTGAAGTTAAAATAAAGTAAAACACAAAATTGTAAAAGTCATACATAGAAAAAAAATTTTTTTGAGTAAATTTGTAATACTATTGAGTAAAAAATTACTCAATTTCGCACCACTAAACGATTTAAAAGTATTGAGTAAACTTTTAATAAAAAATTATTAATGCCCTGATTCAGTATGTCGTACAAAGTGAGTGACTAGAAATTTTGTATGTAAAACAAAAACAAATTTGAGCTCTTTGTTTTTGTTTTACGTACAAATTTTGTAGTCACTCACTTCGACCGAGATAGCGAATCGCACAGTAAATGTATACCAAAAATTTTGAGTTAATTTTTAATTGACACAATTAAAACTTTACTCAAAACTTTTAGTTTTTATTTGTGCCAAGTAAAAATTTACTCAAAGTTTATCAATTTTTTTTTTTTGAAATACTAAGAAAGTTTCACATTTTTGCTTACAAAAAAAATATTTTTTTAATCTTTTACCAAAAATATTTATGTCTTCAAGACATAGAAAATTTCATTGAGATGATTTCAACTAACTTTAATTCACATAAACAAAAAACTATAAACTAAATGAGAATTCAAAAAAACTAAGAGAAAAAAATAAAATTTAAAAAAAAATTATAAAAATTTTATTAAATTATTTACTAAAATTTGTTTAAAAACTGTTAGGTAAATTTTTAATTGCGTCAATTAAAAAAATTTCAAAATATGCGACAAAAATATGTAATATCAGCAATATATGCAAAAATATGCATTAAAAGCAAAATATGCAAAAATATGCACTAACAAATCAATGCCATTTTACTGCAAATTTCTTAATTCGCAAAGATATTTAGTTTTTGTTGCTCTCAGACTGACGACAACAAATATGCATTTGCATAAAAATCCGAACCCTAATAATAACATATAAAATTTTTAAAACAAATGTTTAAGGTTTAGGTTTGGAACTTAAAAAAAAAAATTCTGGACTTAGAAAAATTTTCAAAAGTTATATCAAATTATATATAAAGGACTTAGATTTTTTTTTAATTTTACTCATATAAGATTACATATGATTCAGAAAAAAGTTGCATAAAGTTTTATATAAAATGTCTTCAAATATTTTTTTATATTAAATTATATAAAAAAACAGACAGAATTTTATATTTCATATGTAATTATATAAACTAACTTTAATCATATGTTATTATGTATAACTTAACATTTTCTTTTATATAATTTTATATAAGAAAAAAATACGAAGTGCAAATATATATAATCTTATATGATAGCAAAACAATTTACGTATAAATTTATCAAATAATATATGTTTATATAAAAATAAGTAAAATTATATATAATCTTTTTTACTCGGGTTGCTGTTATATAGTTATATATAACTATATTTAATTTATTATAAAATTATCTATCATTTTTGGGAACCCGAGTTCGATTCCAGAAAAAAATATATTTTTTTAATTTTTTTTTAAATGGAAAACACTTTTTTATTGCATTTGTTTTTTTAGAACTTAAAAAATTTTACTTTTTGAATTTTTGCAATCATTTTTAAAAAATTATATTGCATTTATATAGTTAATAATAGCTATATTTGGTTTAAATTATCAAATTATCAATGATTTTTGGAACCCGTATTTAAAAACTAATTCTGATTTCCTGATTCCCCGAGTAAAAAAGATTATATATAATTTTACTTATTTTTATATAAACATATATTATTTCATAAATTTATACGTAAATTGTTTTGCTATCATATAAGATTATATATATTTACACTTCGTATCTTTTTCTTATATAAAATTATATAAAAGAAAATGTTAAGTTATACATAATAACATATGATTAGAGTGAGTTTATATAATTACATATGAAATATAAAAATTTGTCTGTTTGTTTTATATAATTTAATATAACAAAATATTTGAAGACATTTTATATAAAACTTTATGCAACTTTTTTCTGAATCATATGTATTCTTATATGAGTAAAATTAAAAAAGAAAATCTAAGTCCTTTATATTTAATTTGATATAACTTTTGAAAATTTTTCTAAGTCCAGAAAATTTTTTTTTTTTTGAAGTTCCAAAACTAAACCTTAAACATTTTTTTTTTTAAATTTTATATGTTATTATATATAATGCAAAATTAATAAAAAAAAATCTAAGTTCTTTATATATAATTTAATATAATTTTTTTTTTTGGATTTTTTTTATTAAAAAAAAAATTTTTTTTGGATTTTTTTTATTTAATTATATATAATTGCATAAATTTTTCTAAAAAGGGGCCAATTTTCGCATCAAATCATATAAAATTATATTAAAATCACATCAAATTATATCAAATTTAATTCAACTTTATATGATTTTATCGACTAATTTTTCGCATCAAATTCTATATGAATATATATGATGTCTTTATATAATTAAATATAAACATATATAATCTTTTTTACTCGGGTCCATGAAAAATTTCAAATTTATAAGCCAAAGTCTTATTTCACTTTGGAAGCCTATGACTTGGAAATAAGGCATACCGCTACATTAAAATTATTGTTTAAGCTTACCATGGAAGCCCCTAATAGCGCTGTACGTCATTCCAATTTTTTTTTTTTTTGCAAATTTTATCAAAAATTTTCTAAGTCTTTTTGAAAATTGTGTACAAGTGAATAACATATTTAATTGGATATTATCATATATTACTATATGTTAGATCAATTTGATATAATTAGATACGATCAATTTATTTAAAACCAAGTCTTTTAAAGTTGTTATTTGCTAACAACGTCCGCTGGTCTAGAGGGTAGAGATTGAGATTACAAAACGGAAGACTTGTGGTTCTAATCCCCGTCCGTTCGAAGTTTTTTTTTTTTTATTTATTTTCAGTTTGACATTATTATATCTAAAAATAAATCTAAAAACAGAAACATTTTTTGGATAAAAATGTATCCAATAATTTTTTTATAAAATCAAGATATTAGATATTATAAGATAACTTTGGCGCGGCCAAATTTCGGATGAAATTACATTATATAATATCCAATTTAATATAAAATCATGATATTGGATATTTTAAGATAACTTTGGCGCGGCCAATTTCCGGATGAAATTACATCATATTATATCATATTTAATACAAAATCATGATAATAGATAATTTGGGATAACTTTGGCGCGACCAATTTCCGGATGACATCACATACAATCAAATATTAAACTGTAACTTCATATATTATATGATGTTATGAGATAACTTTGGCGCGGCCAATTTTCGGATGAAATTTAGCAAAATCAGATCCAATAAATTATATATAATTTTATAAGATAACATGTTTTACCATACAATTTTTTTTTACTCGGGTTGACATTTTTGCTTCACAAAATACATGGAAATACCAATAGCTTCAGTTGTTATTAAACTCGATCCGATCGGATCTCATTTGAAATTTTTTTCAGAAGAAAGAAACTATTTTCATCTGGCAAAAGTAAAAAACAAAAAAAAATACAAATGGAATTCACGTCAGAAATTTTAGTCTTGCAAAATTGCGCAATGTCAAAATTGCAACTTTTTTTGCTTGTTTCTTTATGAATAAAAGCAATTGTATTTATATTAAAATAAATTGCAAATATTTTCTTGAAACTACGCATCATATAAAAGGTAATAGAAAAATAAAAATTTTATTAAAAATTTTTTTAAAAAAAAATGTTGCAATATTGCACTGTTGCAAGGGTCAAAAAATTCTGAAGTGAATATCCTGACAAATTTCGAAAAAAGTCGAAAAAGTCGAAAGCAAAAGTCGACTTTTCGACTTTTTTGTTCTTGTTCGACTTTTCGATTTATTCATACAAAAAGCAGGCTTTAAAAACTGCGAATAACTATCGTAGTTTGTAGTTTAGTTTATTTTTACTACACGAACATTGCAGTAGCTTGAGAAAAACTAACTGCACAATTTTTTTTTTGCACACAAAGTGTAGTTTTAGTTTTTGTTGAACTACCAGTTATTCCTATTGCTACTGCTCACATAGGCAACAAAAAACAAAACTACACAAGCAGCGGAAGTTAAAAAGTTGAATGTTGTGCTGACCTCCACTAGTAGTTTTTACTTCGTGAAAATAGTGCACAACTTCGTAAAAGATTATAAACTGTTAGTCATTCGTTTATTGACTACCCAACAGCTAAACATATAACTACATTGGGACTGTTTAATTGAATTTGTTTGACAAAAATAACATGATTTGTATAAAATTTTTAAAAACGAAATGACGCGAAAATAAATTAATGGACGTATATTTTTTTTATTATTTTTATAAAGAAAAAATTAAATAAATTCAGCAAAATTAAAAGAATCAATTCTAAACTGAAAATAGAAAAACGCATTTAAAGGTTTTAAAACAATACGGATTTTTATTTCATTTAATATTTTAATATATTAACAAAATTAAATGTTTTTGCACGTTCTTCACAGTATCATAAAAGAAAACTTTGTGTTATTTTTTTTCTTAAAATTTTTTTGCCACTACCGATTTGGTAAACACGTGTTAAAAAGGATATTTGGATTTTCCGCAAATGATATGAATGGCATAGAGGTACATTAAAGTATGTGAAAAAGAAATTTACCTGTGTTTTCACGCGTTGAAGTAGATGTATCGCAGTATAGGCTGCAAATACAATATTTGCAAATAAACAAAAAAGGTTTAATTTTTTAAACCTGTTTTTGTACATATATGTGGCAGATGGACGGACATATCATTGAAAATATGTGTATAGCTGTGTAGATCACTTAGGTAAAATTATAATAAAATTCACTGGAAAAAAATGAAAAAAACATTTTTTCGTTTCTAATTTAATATAACTGTGAATAATGTTAAAAACAATCATAATGAATACCAACTTATAACTTTTTCTAAGACAAAAAAAATCAACTAATATTAAGTAATAAAAATAGATTTGATTCAATACTATTTCAATTGAAAATGGATACCTTACACTTTATTTCAAAACTAAAAATTTAATGAATACATTCTTTGTATAGAAGACCTGGGTTTGTTTATTTAAATGCCCTTTTAGTTTTAGATTATTTGTTTATTTCCAGTTATGAATCATTAAAAGATTTTTTAATTAAATATTTGTTAAATTCAATTTGTTTAATCAAAATGTTTGTATTTCAAATAATGTGGTGATTAATACCCGCATTGTGCGGTCTAATTTGTTAACTTAATCTACAAAACGTTCTTTTCTAAAATTCCATTTAAAGAATTAATTGACCTGAATTAATTCAATAATTAAAATTTATGAAATAAAAATTATAATGTTGAAATAAATTTTCGAAGGTCAGTCTGAAAAAATTAAACAAAAATTAAATTCAATTTTTAATTTCAAGTTTTTGTATATAATAAAAATTATATACTGCAAAAATAAAGTAATTTATAAAATAAAAGTTTATAAAAAATATTTTTTTTAAATACGTTCAAAAAGACTAATAATTTCAAAACAAATTTTAATAAATATGGTAAACATTGATAAAAATACCAAACAATTTATTTTTCTTTTGTATACTGAAAAAATTCTAACAACTCAAAACAATACACATTTCTTTTGTGTCGCCTGAAGTCATTGTTAAGTTTTTTTTTAAGACAACAACAACAAAAAATCTCGTTATCTTCGTTTCACTAATAGTTATTGCTTCGTGTTTCTTGAGAATGACTACAGGCTTGTGTATTGTTTTCAACTGCTTGCTTTTTTCCAAAATTTAAAACTACAACAAAACTATCAACTGAAGAATTTAACAATTTCAAAAAAAAAACTACTGCTATAACTACACTACCAAAATGTGCGTGTAGTAGTAGCAGTAGCAAGTAACGACTCTGAGTTTTGTTCATTTTTAAAACTACACTATTCGTTGATTTCAGTTACTACTGCTTCTGGCAGTTTAGTTATTCTAACCCTGACAAAAAGTCGATTAATCGACTTTTTGACTATAGAACCCTAGTACGAAGGGTTAAAGCAAGACTTCTGCCAAAAATCTGTCAGTGAAACATCAGCAGAAGGCAAAAAACACCAAAAAATAAAATGTTGCTTATCAAGTTCTTGCAATAAGCCCTTCATATTATTATTATATTATTTTAAGGGGACGTTGTACGGGGGCTAGGTCTAATCATGGACTATTTTTTTCCAATTTCAAAAGAAGCTGAAATTTCAAATTTCCGCCAAATATATTGATAATTGCGACCTGTATCGTGTATACAACGTTTATATGGACAGACGAACGGACTGACGGACATTGCAAAATCTACTCAAAAAGTGATTCCGAGTTGATCGGTATACTTGAATGCAAAATAATTGCGACTTGTATCGTGTATACAACGTTTATATGGACAGACTGACGGACTGACGGACATCGCAAAGACTACTCAAAGTGATTCCGATCGGTATACTTGAATATGGGTCTAGAACCAATATTTCGGGTAGTTACAAACATTAGCACAAACTCATTATACTCTGTACCGCATAGAGGTTTAGGTTATAAATATACGTTTTATTTAAAAAACTAGTAGTTAAATAAAAAATGCAACTTATACCAATTTTAACTACGTCACAACTACTTGTTAGCGACTTGCACAATTCTCTTATTATTACAATTTTCTTTTTTTTTTTAATATACTTTTGTTTGTCCGATAACACATCCCATAATAAAACCATACATACACTTTTCATTCAAGTTCAAGTATATACAAATATTCAATAACTAATTTTTACATGTGTTCCTCCTCTTACTTTATCATTTCAGTAGTCTTGCAATATTTAATTTTTAAAACAAGGCAAATTTATTAAAATTATAACGACAAAAGAAATCACACCGACTTAAAAATTACTAAAATATACTGAAATATACAACGGTTGGTCTACACAATGGAATCGAATACGGAAGGAAATCTCTTAGAGATAATGGATTTAGCACGTACTCTGCGACAAGAACAATTGTTTATACAACAAGAGCAGGCAACATTTTCACAATTGACAGAAGCTTTAGCGGACAATTCAGCATCAATAACAAAAGTAAGTATTTTAGGAGTCAGGGTCATACACTGAAAAAAATTTATGTGTTTGATGATTTAAAAAAGAAGTTATTTTAGTACTTTTTAAAAAAAGTACTTTAAGTACTATTTTAGTGATCTTTTTTTTTTTTTTGGAAAAATGCTAGTTTTTTAGTACTTTTCCAGTACTTTTTATAAAAAAAGTTCTAATTTAGTACTTTTTTTTAATTAAGAACATACATATCGTTCGTTTTTTTAAGTTCTATTAGTGTACATTTTATAAAAACTCCTATTTTGTACTTTAAATAAAAATTTAATATTTAGGTACTTTTTATTAAAATTTACTTTTCTTACAATGTATTGTTTTGGTTTGTATAGAAATGATTTCTAAACAGGCTTTTAAGGTCAGTTTACTTACTAAATGTAAATTAAAGACATTATTTATTCATTTTCTGTCGGTCGCTTCGTTGGCATTTTTCCAGCATCTTCAACTTAAAATTAAAAAGTACCTAAAAGTTAAATTTTGGAACTTTTTTTGTGCAGTATCTGAATATTAATTGATATTTTCCGATTTTTTTAATATTTTTTGAATTTCAATTTTGAAACATTCTACATATTAATTGATATTTTCTAGTCTTCATATGATATTTTCCAAATTTCAATTTATATATTTCCAATTTATAATTGGAAAAGGTGTAGTTCATATACTTGTTATAGTTATTGTTTACTATTTTATTTTTCTTATTAACTTTTTTTATTTATCTTGATACAGTTGGCTTATATATGTGCCCAACAAAGACGAAATGTAAATGATTTGATTGTTTCACGTCCAGACTTGGGTCCCTCTTTGTGTTGTCGTCGTGCAAATAATTATGAAAATGCAAAATTTATTGATTCTAAAAAAGTACTGGATTATGAGGTATGTAAAAAAAGAATTAAAATTAAAATTTTCTTTTGTTTATAAATTTACAATAATTATTTTTTTCTTTTTAGCATGCAATTGCCTATGAAGAACTTTTTAATTATCTCTATAGATCTCCGTATGTATTGGCTCTATCCTTAGCGACCGGAGATAGATTGCAAGAAATAAATCCGTTCCATATGAACATTGTCACACAAACAATAAGTACTGGTCTCTTTGGCAATGCCATTAATACAAAAGATGTTGAAGTGGTTTTGAAACTTCTAAGGGAGTTAATAGAAATACAAATTATTGTTAGTGATAATCCTCGTAGATTATTAAGAGCGAATACTTCAACATTTGCACGACTTTATCATCGTTTAAATGAATCGATGTTTTCGGCAAAAATATTTTTAACAGCAGCTTTATTTCAGCCTGTAATGAGTGTACTGAGCGAAACAGACACAATGTTAGATGTTGATCCAAAAAAAGTAGTACAAAGTTTTAGCAAAAAGGAAAGAATAAGAAGGTAAATTAATTGCAGTATATTTATTTGTTTTTTTTTTTTGAAAAACAAAGTTAAAAGTAAATGCTTTTCATTTGATTTTTTCTGTAAGTACAGATCGAGCACGGGCTCTAATTATATTGTTATAAGGGTTCAAGTTGAAAAAATGCAGAAGAAAAATTGAATTTCTAAAAATTATAGACATTTCTGGTATTTCCTATACCGGTTTCAAACACCCCAGTTAGTGTCATCATCAGTAGGATTTTAAATGTCGGTTTGTCTTGTTATAAATGCTTGTTGTAAATGCTTTTCTTTTTAGCACTTTTTAAAAAATACTATTTTGTACTTTTTATAAAGTAATTAGTAATTTTTATAAAAAAGTACTATTTTTGTACTTTTTATAAAGTAATTATAAATTTTTTTAAAAAAGTACTATTTTTGGTATTTTTTTTAAAGGTACCATTTTGTTGTTTTTCATATTCTAAAAATAAATACTATTTTGTACTTTTTATAAAGTAATTAGTAATTTTTATAAAAAAGTACTATTTTTGTACTTTTTATAAAGTAATTATAAATTTTTTTAAAAAAAGTACTATTTTTGGTATTTTTTTAAAGGTACCATTTTGTTGTTTTTCATATAATTTAAGTACTTTTTATAAAAAAACTATTGTTGTGGCACTTAAAAAAACTATTTCAGGGAATTATTTTAGTATTTTTAACAAGTACTATTTTGATTCTTTTTTTAAAAAGGTACTATTTTGATTCTTTTTATAAAAAAGTATTACTTTGGTACTTTTTCAAAAAAAGTACTATTTGAGTACTATTTATCAAAAAGTACTATTTTAGTCTTTTAAAAAAAGTACAATTTTGGTACTTTTTATAAAAAAGTGATATTTTTATCCTGCTTATAAAGTAAAACGTTTTTTTAAAAGGTACTATTTATATTTAGCACTTTTTAAAGTATTATTTTGCACTTTTTAAAGAATAGTACTTCTTAGTACTTATTCTAAAAAATACATTTTTGAAAAGTCAAACGCAAATTAAAATTTATTTATTTTTATTTTTTCTCTAAAAAAATTTTAGTGTAGTTTGATTAAAGAGTAATTTTAGTATTTTTTTATAAAAAAATGCTTTTTTAATACTTTTTTCTTTAAAAATAATATTTTTATATTTTTTATGAAAAAGTACTATTCATAAAAAATTAGTATTTGGTTCTTCTTATAAAAAAATATTTTTTTAGTACTTTTTGTGAAAAAGTAGTATTTTAGTACATTTTATTAAAATAATTTTTTCTGTGAAAATTAATATTTTGATAATTTTTAAAAAAATTAAAAACTATTTTGGTGCTTTTTATAAAAAAGTATTATTAAGGTACTTTCTATAAAAATGTATTATTAAGGTACTTTTTATAAAAAAGTACTTGTTAAAACACTTTTTGCTAGTTTTTGTAATAGAGTTCTAATTAAGTAAAAAAAAGTACTATTTTCGTTGTTTTTTTTAGATTTTATTTGGGTACTTTTGACTAAAATCCACTAGTTTGGTAATTTAATAAAAAATACTATATTGGTACTTTTTATTAAAATGTACTATTGTTATACTTTCTTTTTACAAAGTATTATTCTGGTACCTTTTATTACAAAGTTCTTATTTGGCACTTTTAATTAAAAATTTATTTTTATAAAAATTTAAATTTCTTTTTATAAAAATTTAATTTTTTTTTGGCAACACTGAATTTCTTTTCAATTCAAACATTCACTTTAATTACAGATTTGGTCCAGAAAATTCGACAACATATAAGGAAAACATTGACAGATTCCACATAGAAACAATAAATCAATTATATAAACTGGCCAAAACATTTATTGATAACTTACTCTACAATTGGTCTCTATTCCCGTCCACACTGCGATGGTTAGTGCAAACTATGTGTCACCAATTGAAGCAGGCTCATCAATTTTCAGATAAAATTATCAATGAAATTGTAACCGATATGGTTTTTACACATTTTATTTGTCCCGCTATTGTAAGTCCAGATGTTGTGGGTATTACCGATGCACCAATATCTGAACAAGTACGTTTTAATCTCATGCAAATTGGACAAATTATACAAATGATGGCCTTAGCTAAACATGATGAAATAGATGCTAAGTTTTCAGAATTATATGCTAAATTTGAGGCAAATAATGTTACAAAGTTAATTGACTTACTGCTGGTAACACAATCCGGCGAAGATGTGGTAGCTATATTGGCACAACAGAGTGATTTTGAAAGAACACATTTATTGACAACACAAAGAGAATTGAATTATTTTACGGATTTTTTTAGAATTCTAACTGCATCAGATGAATATCAAGTATCTGAAGAGGAAAAGGAAAAAATAAAGAAAATATTAAAACATTTGCCAGAAAATCCTAATGCTGCTGCTGTTAATGGTAATGCTGAAGGTAACAATAATACTGGCACAAATGATAGTCCTGCCAAGGAAAAAAATTCTAAACAGTCTTTAAAAAATTTAAGTAAAGCTACCAAAAGTAAAATAGCTAAGAGTATGAGTTTTTCCCAAGCTAATGGTAGTCATCAACCTTCTACTGAGGAAATAAATGGTCTGGCGGCTAATAGTAATCATAATACAAGCTTAAATGCTGCTAATGGTTTGGAAAATTCTTCATCTCATAATAGTTCCCACCATTCATCACCGGCAAGATCTCTAGCTCCGGAAATTGAAAATGAACCTGTCCTGATATTTAATATTTATAATGGTGTCGAAAATAAACTACAACCTCTATCGGAGGAGGAAGTATTAAAAATGAATAGCATTGGCCAGGATATAACTAATGGAGATTTAGTTGGTGCTGACAACTACCAGCAAGAATCTACTGTTGATAAATCTTCTGTAGTTAATGGTTTCGATGGTATCGATGGCATGTCTGATGTCTTAAGGCCATTACATAATAAAACTACAAGATTTTCGTTATCCCATGATGATGCATCCATAGGCAACTCGGATAATTTAGAGGCTGTTAGTGAAGTGCCTTCAAATCATTCAGTAACTAGCTCTTTAGAGTTGGAAGAAAATGCTGAAAACGATAATCTTTCTGATATGGTATCAGCTAATGTTTCCGAAAGAGGCACACCAAATATCAGTGGTCGCGATACCCCATCATCGCAGGTAACTGATGGTGAATCTTTAAATAATGCTTTGCCCACGCCACAAATGCAAAAACTGATTTCCAAAGCTCGTTCAGATATTGAGGATAAATTTTGTAAATTTGAAATAAAAAAATTTGAGGTTGACGAAACTGTTTCCATTATATCTGATACTTGGTCTACCGATGTCTTAGCCAGTGATTCCGAGACGGTAGATGTAACTGAACGAGAACGTGAGCGCAATTTCTCGACACCATTAATACCAGCTGCAGTAGTGTTGCCAGGCGATAATAACTTTGATGTTTTGTCCGGGGCGGGTGGCATGCGTTCTGGTGGTTATTTAGATGCCTCCGATCAAAGATCAGAATCTAATTGGAGTACTGATGTTTTGGCTTCGGACTCAGAAAAATTAAATGAAGTAGATACAGACGATAATGTTAGTATCACAGCTAGATCAGATATATTAGATTCAAGTGCTAGATCCGAAAGAGAAAGAAACCAATTGGCAGCTGCTATATCATCAGCACCATTACAACGTCATCAAAGGCCATCCAATAATCCGCATTATCCAGCATCATCGGTATCACGTAATAATCGTAGTTTTAGACCTCCCGCGTCCGCTTCAGTCGGCGGTGTTCAAGGAGTTCATAAACTACCAACCATAGCTAAAGTACCCTCCTCTGGTAGTGTTGATGATTTTGTTCATGGTAGTGGCGGTAGCAGTGGTGGTAATGCTAGTGATCGTTCACAAGAGGATTCAGCATTTTATGATGCCATTAATTCATATGATGATAATTCTGCTTCAGTTACTCAAAATAATCATCATCATCACTACCGAGATGGTTCTTCGTTGGCTAGAAGTTCAGTAAGAATGACCAATCAACTTGAAGATACATTTCAGCAAAATTATAAATCAATAACGGATGAAGAAGAAAAAGATTCATTTCATCTTCATGCCGGCACCTCATCTTCAGGAGCTTTGCGAATGCGAAGACAAGCTTCGGCCGATAGTAGTATATCAAATCAAAGTTTAAATCTTGAAGAACAGCAAGGTGCTGTAGGCAAATTACCGTCCCCATTTGCAGCTAATCGCAAAAAACGTCATCCAAGTAATGTTAGCAATGAATCAAAAGATCTCATTGATTTTTCCGATTTTTGTGATGATAAAGATTTAACACCACCTTCAATAGCTCCACCAGAGCCGCCGATACTTGAGTTATTCCATGATGACTTGTCTGTAGAACATCGTGACCGATCTACCTTACAAAGATCCTCAGACATTGATGGTCGCCGGAATGGTATAATGGCTTTAAAAGGTGGTCGAGAAAGTTCTGATAATAACACTAATTCAACACCATCCCTAAGAAGACATCAATCTTTAAACTATGAAAATCATGAAATAATGTTGAATATTGTTCCTAAAAGAATCTCGGCAATGGCAAATCTTTCACCACAAACAGATGATAATAAAACCCAACAACAACAGCAGCCGCTGCAGCAAGAGGAGGAGATATTATTCTTAGCTAGTAAAACATCAGAATTGAACTTAAATGATCATGCAAATGATACCGCCGATAATAGTGGTGGTGATCCTTCACGTAATACACCCACAAATCAAACAGCATCATCAGCAAGCATTATGGTATCTTCTTCTACCGCAACAACTTCGCAAACACAGAAGCCTACAAAATCAACCGGAGCAATACCGAAAAGTATTAGTTTTGATGCTTCAGCTGATAAAGCTCATCATGAACCATCTACATCAGCCTCGATTAGACCAAATAGAAATTCATCACGTTTTCATGCCGACCCTCTCAGTGCCAATGGTCCTTCCACCTCCTCCAATTTAACCACCCCCAATGCCTCCGCTAATAATTCTGGTATTTTTAATAAATTAAAACAGGGAATCTTTAAACATCGTCGTGGTCATAAATCTAGACATCATACTACGGCAAATTGTGATGATATTTCACAAAGTTCTCGTAGTGTGTCCTTTTCAAATAATACTTCAGAGGTTTCATTGGATTTACTTAGTGCCAACATGCCACACTGTTCTAGTTCTATGGTAGCAACTCAGGAACGTGGAGTAGGCTATTATGATATCAGTGAAGATATATTAGCTAAATATAGACGTAAAGTTAGTACATCAAGTGAAGCGACAAATTCTTCGACGGGAGCCGGAGCTGTCGGTGGTATAGCCACAAACGGAATTGATAAAGTGACGAATGGATTACAAAGGTAAGTAAATAGGAAACAAAGTTTAATAGTTAATTTATTAATTTTTACATTTTATTTTAGCAATAACCAACATTCTTCTATCCATGACAAAACTTTGGCTTTTAATATTATCAAGAAAAAGATTCGTACTGTACTTTCTAAGACTGATTTGCATTCAGGAGATTTTAGACACACAACAGTAAGTTTAAAACACGATTTTACAAATCTCTTTTTTTTATTATTTTTTTTGGTTTTTAGCATACCAATACATCTCCTCTTCTAACATATCTACAAATTCAATTGGCTCAAGCTATAAATCTACAAAATTTCCAACAAATATCTTATGTGTCGGAAGCCATACGTTGCATATCTCAATTAGATGTGGCCCAGCATACCCAACTAATGGAAGAATTACAAAATGATATACAGAAAAGGCAAAACTATTTACAATATTTAATGCGCTATCGTCAAAATCTTTTAATGATGATGGAAAATATCGAACAATATGAATCTAGATTGAGAAATGAAAGTTCAACATGTAATCGTTATTTAATGGCCGTCTGTATGCGTTTATTTTTTGAAAAAAGACAAGATAAAATCGAAACATTCCAAGAAGATTTTGCTCGTCTCACAATGTCAGATGATAAAATCGATTTGATAGAAGAATTTTTAGATGGCCTTATGGAAGAATTGCTAACAGCCGGCGGTATTTTACATGGTATGCCAGAATGGCAAACACTAGAGGCTCGTATGTCTTTGGAAAGAATATTATTACAAAGTATGTATCAACAGGTTATGTTTCCCAATGAAGATGCTGATTTATCGAGAGATACGTAAGACTTTTTTTATTATGATAGTGTCTGTTTAACTTATTTTAAGCTAACTTCTTTTTACTTGTTTACTATTTTTACAGAGTATTATCGGAACATATAAGAAAATTGGCAAATGTTATAACACCATCCCATCCAGCTCTGTGTATACCCCAAATGTTTTTATCAGAAGCGCCATGGAGTTTTGCTCAGCAACAATTGTCATTTATATCGGCCTATAAAACTCCTCGTGAAAAATTGCGATGTGTTATAAGGTAAGCCAGTTTGTTTTAGGGAAATTTCCCTAGCGTCACCCTCCGATCTCCATGATTTTTATTTTGTAGAGCAGGAAAAATTAAGGGATAGGTTTTTTTTAGTGATAACGAGGCAATATTAGCTTATATTCACATATTATACGAAAACAGTAGTATTTTCGTTCTTAATGTTCCTTTCTTTATGATATCGTTTTTGCTATCACTAATGCCAGCCATAACGTTAGTAAAATTGCCATTTTCCAAAATTTATCGATAACGATCAGTTTGATATGAAAATGTGGTATCGTTTTCGCTATCTAAATTTCCAGGAATGACGATAGCAAAATCGCCTAAAACTCGAAAATGGAATCATAATTTTACTTTATGGTAATACCGTATGGTAATACTATTTTCGCTACCACTTATCGTTATTTGGTTTATTGGATAAGGAGTTGTGAGAATGAGGGGGACAAATGGTAATTTGTCATGTTTTACATTTATGTATCTCCTTTTATGCAGAGGAAGCCTTAAAAAAAAAAGTTGTCTGTCGATCCGAAATCCCGAAATATCGCTGAATGGTTTAAAATGTTTATCACGTGATAGGTGAAAAAAATACTTATACCTTGACCGGAGACAATGAGACATATCAAAATTTTCTGAGTTCCGAAAAAAAAATCTTAAAACACTAGGCCGAATTTAGCTTTTTTACTTGTTTTCAGAGCTTCGAAGAATGAAATCCTTTTCGAATGAATTCCCAAAAAAAAATCCATTCAATTTTCATAGTCAGTGAATGCATTCGATTTCATAAATCAACATTGAATGCAGTCCTTGGAATTCATTCGATCGAATGGAAAAAAATGAATGCATTCGATTTCTTGTTCATTCGATTTAGGAAAATCGAATGCATTCGATTTTTTATCATTCTACTGCGAATGCAATCGATTTTTTAAATAGATAGACCAAAACGGAGCCAATCTTTGGTCCATAGTATCGCCGACTCTCTTTACATACGATGACCCTAATGGGCTCTAATTTTGAATCCAAAAAAATGGTGTTCCCGAAAATTTAAAAAATGCACATATTAACTGCCGAAACGACAAAAAGTGTGAAGAGTGTTGGCGATACTATGGACAAAAAAATTGGCTGCGTTTTGCTCTATCTTGCTCAAAGAGTATAAAGAGATGGCAGTGGAGACTTATTCAATTTTTGGAGAAATCTCAAATCTCGGACCAACATTTTTTGTCACAAAATGTTCTAAAATGCGACAGTATTAGTGATTCATATTAGATTTTCTTATTATTCCAATTTAAATATGTGATAGTATTAGTGAAATTTTTGTATACAAATAGAAAATGTTGGTCCAATTTTTGAGCCCACAAAAAAGCCAAATTGAATGAAAAGAAAATCGATTGCGTTCGCAAGTGAATGCATTCGATTTTTAAAAGTCGAATGAAAAAAAAAATCGAATGCATTCGATTTTTGAAAGTCGAATGAAAAATAAATCGAATGCATTCGATATTTATAAATCGAATGAGTCTAAAGCATAGAAAAAATAGAATAGGTTTTTACTGACAGCACATTATGTAACTTTTGACGTTTAATAAAAACAATGCAAGATAAAGGAGAACAACAACAAAGCAAACAACAAAAGAGAAAAAAAAATTTTAAACTATCAATAGTGCGTATTATCTTAAAAAAAACGTTGAATACAGCAAAATAAATTTAATTAAATGAAAGACAAATTCATTTTTTATAAACAAAGAATCTAATTTGATATTAAATACGTGTGAGATGAGGATGAACAAGCTTTTTGCCACCATATTGGAAAATACATCAAATACAACACTGCGTACCTTCTAATCTTTTCTATGGTCTAAAGTAAATTCATTCAATTCGCTAAAATGTGATTGGGAAATGCAGTCACTAAATTTTCATTCAGAATGCCAAATCGAATTAAGGAATGAAATCCTTCGAAGCTCTGCTTGTTTTGTGTTAATTTTGACCTTAAAAGGCAACTGTTCCTTCCCGACTTTAAGCATACTTGATCCACCCTTTTATATAAACAAACAAATTTATTTAAAACTATTTTTTTTTTCTATTTTTTATTCCAGATGCATTTCCAGTATAATGAGTTTGTTACACATGTCCAGTGGTAGAATACCAGCTGCTGATGATATTTTACCAGTTTTAATATATGTTGTAATTATGGTATGTACCATAAAAGTATTTTTCCTGCAATTTGTTTTTTCATCTCATCTAATTACAGGCTAATCCTCCTTATTTATTATCTACTGTTGAGTATATAACATGTTTTATTGGTGAAAAACTAGATGGCGAAGAACAATTTTATTGGACCTTATTTGGATCGGTAGTGAAATTTATAAAAACTATGGATTATTTAGATCAATGAATTTTTGACTAAACTAAAGAAAAATCACCTTTAAAATTACAACAGCGGCCAACAGTGTAACAAATTTCACTTATTACCAGTGTAATTAATTTTTTCCATGACATTTTTCAATATAACGTGGGCTTATATTCAAAACTTGTTATCTGCATAATAAATATTTTTTAGGAGATCAAAACGAACTGTTATTTTTCAAGCAAGTTTAGGTTTTGTAAAAATTGTGACAAAATCAAATTCTATCGAAAACTCTCTTTTGAAAATATTTCAGATGGAAAGTTTTGAATATAAGCCCTTGATATATATTTTTTTTTCATTTGTCCTTAAATTTATGTATTAGTTACTTTTTTCAACAAAAACGAATGTGTATATTATAATTGTTCTTTATATTAATTTTTAAATGTTTTTTTTTTTCTTATTTTTATCATCATTATCTTAATTATCTATTATTATTAATATATATTGATTTGAATAATTTTTTTATTGTTGTTATGGTCTTTGTATAATTTAGTATCGTATATTTATCTTTTGTTTGTAAGTGAAAAAAAGTTATATTATTGATAAAACAAAAAAGAAAAAAAAAAAACTCCCCCAATATTTATAAGCAATATATATTTAAATTTCTTTTGGAACAAATTATCTTAAGCATTAAAAAAAAAACTATAACCAAATCAAATGATACAAATATCTCCCTTTTTACTATATGCATGTTGAACAAAATGGTTACCTCCTATTCCTCCAAATTATTGATACATTTACATACAATATACATATATATCCCTATAACTGCTATTAATGTATTTACAATACAATATTTTTATTCAAACATTTATAAATATATACTCTACCTACAATAATATTGAATAATATCAAATATTTTTCGATATAATATTATGTATAACTAAACAACAACAAAAAAAAAGAAAAAACTACGAATATCCTCCCATACATTATTATTAATGATCTATAATTCAATAAACATCTATAAATGATTAACTTATTTGCTTTATTATGTAAAATTTTAAAAATTAAAAAAATGTATTAAATTGAAATCAATAAAAGCATAGTTAAACGATGCCAAGTAATTAATGTTGTTCTATTTGTTTTTTTTTTTAACAATTATTTTTAGACAAATCGCATTTTTAAAATTATTGCCTCCCATTACCCGGTATTCCCGGGAAAACCAGTATTCAAGATTCTATTACCGGTTGCCTTGTATTTCTGGTTTTGATTCTGGTACCGGTTCTCAAAAAAATACTGTAACATAAAATGTTAAAATTTATTAATTACACCATTTTATTCATTATTTTAGAAATATTTAGTTTTTTTAAAATTATTTAAAAATCATGAAATATTTTTTTTTTCTAAAAAAATGATAATAGTGTATTTAAAAAAATATTTATTTTGTATTTTTTTTTTGTAAAAATAAAGAAAAAAATTTAATTTGTACAAAAATTTACATAATGTAATACCGGTAGTCCCGGGAATACCGTCAGAACCGGAACTGGGAATACCGGTATTCCCGGGAATTATTCAAGAACCGGGAAACCGGTACCAATTCCCGGTAATTCTGGGAACCGAGAATACCGAGATTTCCGGTACTACGGTAATGGCTGTAGACTCTTTTTTATCTACACCATTTCGAGTGCTAAAAAAGTTAGAACGCTATCCTGAGATTTTCAGATTTTTTTTTCTGATTTGTTATCAACCCTGCATACAAAGTGATCGGTCCTTGTTGAGTCACGTGTCATGTCACACTAGACTGGCATTTTTTTGTTTTTCTTTCGATTTTGAACGTCCGGAAAATTTTTATTCACCTAGGCCTAAATTAACCCGTGGCTTTTTGGAAATTAAAAAATAAATAAATAAAATGAAATAGATCTTGCGAAATGCATCATATTTATTAAATGTGATGTGCTGAACAGGGCTGCCAGACTTGGGGATTTATCCCCAAAGTTGGGGATTTCCCTAGAGAAAAAAGGACAAAAAATTTCATTTGGGGATTGGGGATTTTTATGGGGATTTCAAAAATTATTTTGGGGACATTCAAAATTGTATCTATTTGATACAACAAGCTAAATTTAATATAATCAACGATTTTTAACAAAATTTTTTTGAAAAAAAAAACTCTTTAGTACAAGACAGGGATGTTAAATGGGGATTTCAATTTTGTACCAACTTTCAAAAAAATTGTACTTTTTGGACCCTCACGGTACTATTCTTTTAATTAATAAAAACATTACTAAAACAAATGAGAGTGTTAATTCGGCTGTACTGAATCATGAATACCCCATTTTACAGGAGTGTTTTTGAACAATTTCTTGAAAACTATTCTGTAGAAAAATGTCTCATCCGATACTTTATCTATAGGAAAAATTCTCAAAATTCTAGAATTTTTCGATAGGAAAAATGTATTTGACTAGGGAGTAGCTAAAACCTTATGAATCGATTTGCATGAAATATATGAAAGAAAACATTCTAAGGTTGTGGTGTCTCGGCTTATCGGCCATATTGGGGATTTAGGGTATCAAAAAATGGATAAAAAAATGCCGAACATTTTTTTTTTTGATTTTTTAGGCACTTTTTTTTAAGAAACTTTATGATGTTTTCATATGAGAAGAAAGTTTTTTTTTAATGTTTATCCAACGTTCGCATAACCTTGAAAAAATTCAACTTCTTTAATTATTTTTTTCATGAAAATGTGTAAATTTTGGTGGATATTTATGTAAAGACATAGACCAACGATATCCACAAAAATACGAAACAATCTCTTTTTAATTTAAGTCTATACGTATTTTTGCTCTAAACAATATTCCATTTAGTTCGGGAGCTATCGAAATTTTCCCGAAGGTCCACGTTGTTTCATAAAGGGCCGATAAGCCGAAACACACCAACCGTAAAATCGTCTCATTTATATAAATTTTAAGTATCAAGCAAATCGGCTTATAATGGTTGAGAAACTTCACTTGTGAGTGTCTAAACACGAAAAATGTATCGAAATCGGAGAATTCTTCTACAAATTAAAGAAGAAATTTTTGTAAACATATTTTAGAAAAATTTAATTTGAAAACTACTTTAAACTGTTTTAAAACAAGGGGTAAAAACTAAAAAAGAGTCTCATTGATGGTGTAAATCAGTCTAGCATTAGTACCCTTGTGAGCATTTTTTTTTAATAAAGAAAAATAGCTGGCGTCTTTTACCGATATTTCGATGAGTTATAAAGAAATAAATTGGAAATTTTAAAATTGTACCAAATGAGTCGCGGTAGTACCACGGTACTTTTGAAGGTTGAAATGTACCAAAAAAAGTACAATTGTACCAACTTTAACATCCCTGGTACAAGATTACGAAGCGCATTCAGTAAAACGTGCATTTATCGGCTGAAAAATGTATATTAACATTGTCAAAACCCGTTAATTACCTCGTTAGGGGATTTTTTAAATTAAAATCTACAAAATAAAATTAAAACATAACCATCCATTTTTTTTTAAATTAACAAAAAAATGTTTGTGTGATTAAAAAATACTATTTTTTTCTTGCTTGGGGATATTTTGTTTTATTTTTGGGGACAACGGAAAAAAGTACCTTGCAACGCTGGTGCTGAACACGAATATAAAAAAAATAAAATCAAACGGTTTTCGAGAAATCGCTATTCGAAATATGCAAAAAATAGGTTTTTTCCTATGTTCAAGAAATTTAAAAAAAAAAATCTCAAAAAACTTAATTTCAGCCAAATTCGATATTTTTAACCTGTTGCGCCCTTCTATCAAAGTTTTGGATTTTGTGGAAAAATTTCACGAAAATTTTTAATTTAAAATTTCTTTCCCTTGACACTTTTATAAGGAAAGTTTATTTAAACTTAATTTCATCCAAATTCGATAATTTTAACCTGTTGCGCCCTTCGGTAAAAGTTTTGGATTTTGTGGAAAAGTTTCCACGAAAATTTTGGATTTTTCAAAAATGAAAAAATATAAACAATTATCTTGCAATACAAGATAATTGTAAATCCAAAAAATTTCTGAAATCGGTCTTGAGGTTTTTGAGATATCGCCATTTGAAATTTGTCAAAAAATTTCCAAAAATGGCGGTTTTTAGATTTAATTTGAGCCAAATCGAAACCTTCTAATCCATGGGCGCCCTTTGATCAAAGTTTAGAGTTTTTGGTGAAAACTTAAAAAAAAAAACCAAAACGTTTTATATTTATTGTTGACCTGTGTTGATTAATTGTGTTGTTGGTTTAGATAGGCTTAAGGTCCTCCAAAAACAAAAAAAAATCAGATTTTTTTTTATTATTATTTTAATTTTATTATTTTCTTCTTCCAATATTTCAACCAACGTCGTTGGTCATCCTCAGGGATCTACAAAATACATTAATAAATACATACATTTTTAACACTTAAATTTATAACATAACAAACAATTTTTAATTTATGATCACATACATTTAAACCACTGGAATATTAAAATTATTAAGCCTAACTAAACCAACAACAAAAAACCAAAACTTTAATCGAAGCGCCACGGGTTGAGATTATCGTATTAAGCTCAAATTAATTTTAAATCAAAGTCTGTCTTAAGCCTGTGAAAGGATGAAGGGAAAGAAATATTAGAAATTTAAAAAAAAATTCTTGCACTTAGGAAAAAAAACGCCATTTTTTACACATTTCAAATTGCGATTTCTCGAAAACAGTTCGATCGATTCATTTTTTTTTTTTTAATTTTCAAAAAATCAAAACCTTTGATCTCCTATCGCCACGGTTTAGCTTAATCCGATTGGCCTCGAATTTTTACCACATACCTTTTAAGTCTAGTAGTAAACAAATTTTCCCAGACAAAAGTTGAAGATAAAATGTCTCTCTAATGTCACATGGATCCAAACAACCTATTACAAAATTGACACCTTCCATATAAAAAAACCTGTCAATTTTGTGAAGAAATGTCGCAACCACGGATACATCACTTGTGACATCCCACTCGAATTGCCCCTTAAGAGCCCGACAGTTCGACGTATCGTATCGTGGTTTAGTGCTAGGAAATATTAAGTATTGTCATATTAAGAAGTATAGGCTAAATTTAAGTATTTTTGTGTTTTTTTTTAATTGTACCTTGGACTTTATTTAGAATTTTGATGTTTCCAGTTAGAAAAACACGTATTTTTGAGACAGCTTAATGATAATATTATTCACTTGTCACGTGATAAGCATTTTAAGCCATATCTGTAGTCTCGTTTTTACCACTCACAGGATAGGTAATTTAGAAAAAGGTTTAATATATTGGGCAAAACAAAAAAAAAAATATTTTATTAACATTTATAATATTAAACATAATATAAAAAAATTTTATTTAATGATATTTAAATTTAAAACCTTATAAAATATATTTTGTAAAATATTTATAACAAATCAGTTCATTACATGGTACATCTCTTGCTGCCGTAATCGTTATTCAAAGCCATGTAGTTAGTTTTAATTTATTTTTACATATTTACTTCATATTTTGACATATCAACATCAGTGCCATTCATCAAGAATGCATTAATGTACATTTGTGATAAAACGAAGATATCATGATTTTTAAGAAATTCATAATCTTCAATCTCTAAAGGACATTTTTTAATATCGACAAAACAATGAGTGGCAGACGATGCTAGGGCTGTACATGAACTGTACGGTGTAGATGCATCAATAATCTCACCTTTACCAGCTTTTATAACATTTTTTAATGGTTCAATATTACGACCTGATATACGTAATATAGCTTTAATGCCAGTAAATGCACCATTTCTGTTGCCACAAACATCCGGTGATAATTGTTTCCGCCAACGATGTGCTGCAGATGCAATAACTTGTTCATCTGGTGCTAATTGTGGTAGATTAAGAGCTTTACAATTGCCCCATTCATACAGTTCCTCGTCAATGAAGACATCTTTAGCAAAACATTCTTCAATATATTTAATGCTTAAAATCCATTTGCCGGATGATATGCAACCGAGCATTTTTTCACCACGATTTGGTTTTTCACAAATGAAATGAGTACATTCGGGATCAAAGTTTACTAAATTTTCACAAACCTAAAAAAAAAAATTATAATTTTAAATTCGGAATTGTTAATATCAACGGAATGAAAATTCACTAAAGTCGTTTCTAAAATAGGAACATTTTAAGAAAACCGGTAGGACTCTTAACCCATTTCTTACCAGTTGAACGTTTAAATTTCTGGCAAGAAATGGGTTAAAAAAAAACTAGTATAAATTAAACTTTTTTTTTAAAAGTAAATAATACATTTGCATATTTTATTTTCGTTTAAAAACATACCTCTCCTTCCAATTGCAAAATTTTACCAATGACATCATCTCTAACTTCTTCATTCGAACAGGAAATACTAAATCTTGGTGTTCCCTTATATTGCATAGAAGGTACTAAAACCTTTGAACGTCTCTGGGCACTAAATTCAGCTGGATCACGCCATCCCACTAAGTCTTGAGTGTGCAACTGTTCCGATTCAAATGGTTGAACATAATGAGCTTCAGTTTCCATAGATTCAGCAGCTGGTTGATTGTCAATTTGCTGTCGGGTACGTTTTAAACTTTGACGTCTTGAATCGCAGTTACGTAAATATTCAGTGATTTGTTTAATTTCCGGTGAGGCAGCAGCTGTAACTGAAGGTCTTTTTGCGGCAATTGCAGAATTGGTTGTAACATTATCAGCTAAATTTGTATCTTCAAAACTAATTTTATCAAAATTTATAGTTGATTTTCCCACCAACGAAGCTCTTTGTCCCATACCAACACTAGGCGAGGAAGAAGGAGATGAGTGCGATGTACTGCGTCTTGTCATTGAACCATTAGGACTTTGAGTGTTGGGTACAAAAGTATCCGATTTTCTTGTTTCATTTGTTTGTAGAGTAAATGAATTATTAGTGGTGGTATTATTATTAGGAAAATTATGAGTAAATATATTTCTTGGCGCTATTGTGTTGGCTTTTGTAGCTTTTAATAAGGGTGTCGTATTGTTATCAAAAACTTTTCTGGTCACTGATGTATTATTAGAAGATTTCCTGCCTGATGAAGTTCCAGGTTGTTCATCATCTTCATCACCATCACTATATGGTATACCCATAGCTTTACATGTTGCCCTCATAACTCTTTTACGTATTTCATCTATTGGTGTATCCGGTTTCATTTTTTTAGTTGGCAAACGCCAACGTCTTTCAAATTCATCAGCCATACGTTTTTCAAATTCTGGTGTAGTACAAAAGTCGGGAATACCTTTAGGTGTAGGTATTTTGCGATTAATTGGAGTACAAGCTTGTCTACGTATACGTTCCAATTCAGGAGTTTGGTTATTTTTCATTTCATTGATTACCTCTCTTAAACACTCACGTTCCTCTTCGTTTTCGATTTCCGATAAAATGCGTTCCATAAAATCAAAATTATAAGAAGCTTTAGTATAATTATTAACAGGTGTGTGAGGAGATTCTGGAGCCGGACTGTTAGAATTTGATAATGATTGTCTGGTAGTTCTACCAGGACCCGCCAATTCGGAGACTCTTTTATTTCTCAGCGGAGTAAACGTATCCGGTGTAGTTGCATTATTTTCTAATACATTTTCCACAGCATCAACATCCATGCTGATATTAGTGGTAACTGGAGTTGTGGGAGTCTGCTTATTATTATCATTTTTCGTTGTATTACGTTCCCGAAGTGTTGGTGAGATGGGAAAATCATCAGGGCTGTCGCCAACTAAATATGAACTGTATGAAACTTTCTTACCCTCAGTAGCACATTGCAATAACCACTCGGACGTTACAACTGGATAACGCCATTTTATAGCACCATCATATTTTGATCCTTCAGCAGATGGACAAATTAAGAGTGGTTTTTCTCTTTTCACAAATGTTTTATTGACATTTGCTCCCAACAATTGAGCAAGAGAATCGATAAAATCTCTTTCAAGTAGAGAATAAATGGAGACAACAATAGTCATACCTACCAGAGGCTTAGAGTCAGCAGTATGTGGTATATGTTTATGATAATATTCAATGGGTACTAGTTTATTAGCTTTCATACAACTTTCCTAAAAAAATTAAATTAAAAAAGACATTTTTAATCAAAATTTTACAGCATTAACAAAAATATGTATAACACCTCATTTTCAGAAAAATTCAAGGGTTTTTCGATATTTTTTTTCTAGGAAAAAAAGGAAAGCGGTGGCAAGCAGGTGTAGCGTGGTACCGTACCTTTGCCCTTGCAATAAATAAAAAAAATCGTAAGGGACGTTTCGGAAACCCATTCAAAAGAGATTTCGATCAAATTATCGGAAATCTCGTTCTAAAAAAGATATTTTAATAAAAAATAAAGATAGCTAACCACCAAATAGCTTTCAGAATTTTTCTTCTCAAAAAAATTTTTTGCGCTATTTTGCGCTATTTTTTTTTTTCAAAAAAAAAACAGACTTATTACCAAATTGCGATTATTCGCATTAATTTTTTTGTTAACTTACCACATATAACTCGGTAACAATGTGTCTGGCTTTAACTGGCATTTGTTGGACATCCAACGTACTTTCAAATGAAACAATAGCATAATCGACTGGATCACGAAATGTGGATGGTACAATATTACCCTGAGCTGCCTCACATTCACTTATCATTTGTGTATAGAATTCATCAGGGAAATTATCCTTATCAATATACAAAGACATTCCTTGGAAAAAATCTAAATTCTCATAATCAATAGTAATGGCAGTGCCATCTGTAATATCAGAAGGATTTGCATGAACAGGTACTGCAGCAGCTGATTGAGGTGGTACATCCTCATTAGGAGTACATTGTGTTGAAGATGCCATAGGATGAGCAATTGAATCATCAGTGTTTATTGTGTTGTGTGGCAAGGGTATAGATGCCTGTGGCACATTTTCTTGAGAATACTGTGCAATTAAATCATGTTCTTCTTCAGCTTCTATGGGTAGTTCAGTTGAAGATGCCATAGGTTTTAAAATTGTGGAATTTTTAGTAATTTCATTATTATCATCTTTTTCTGAATCTTTAGAGAATAGTTTCTTTTTAATAGGTTTATCGGGTTGTTTAAAACTATGATTCATAGATCGTAATGTTTTCTTAGATGACGGTGACGGTGCATCGGGCTCTCGTGAAGTAGGAAGAGATACACGATATATGGACTCGCTAGCCGGTTGTTTAAGCTTTATACTTTCTAAAAGCCAATCTAAACGTACAATATTAACGGCTATAAAAAAAAAAAACAATTATAAAGCATTATGAATATATTTTATTGTTTTGTAACTCTTAAATTACCTGTAAGCAAATTATCCTTTTTCCAATTTTTAAATTCATTATCATCTAATTGGCCTACAATAATGTGGGTTATCTTTTCATTGACAGCATCATAACGCGTAGCACCACCCACATTTAAAATTCGATTTAATTTTTCCCTTTCTTCTGAACGAAAACCGCTCAAGTAAATGCAGCAGCCATCTAAAAAACTTCCCGCCTTTTTAGCTTTTTTAGGGCATATTTCTTCATATACTAATCTATAGTGAGTACCGGCCCCAGCTTTTTTTAAAAGATCCTTTTTTAAATCCTTTGATGTAGCAGGCGGTGCTGGTGCTATAAATGTTGGTGGATTTTGGGTTTCATTCATAGCCGAACATATCGTATCATTAACGGTATCATTATGCGAACGCTTACTACCGGCCATACTAATCCGTGATATATCAGAGTTTTCTGAAACTGTAAAATCAGCCATACTCTGATCTGTTTTTGTAGGTGTTGATACTTTTAATGATTTTACTTGATATTGTTTTGTCGGTAAGGCAAAACCTTTTTGTACACTGTCTAGTATCCACTCTGGTACCAAAACATCTTTTTTATAACGGACCGCAGCTGCATATTTATCTGAATTTGTTTTATCCCTTTCGGTAATAACAATATCAACTAATTGAGAACGAAAAGCACGATGATAGGTACCACCATTTTCGTTGACCAAACGCATAACCTGATTAAAAAAAAAAAAAAAATAATTTACTACCATAATAGATTTTCTCTTTTTCTGAACTACAAAAAGAAATTTTAGAAATATAAATGGTATTTTCTGAAATACAATTGGAAACTCCTGGAATAAAAATTTAAAAATGAAAATTTCTGAAATATAAGGGTCGAATCAGAATAAAATTGCGTCGCGCAAGACATAAAAAAATGCCTGCGAATTTTGTACTCTTGCCCAAAACATTAAATCATGATAATGTTTTGCGGAAGATTTGGGTGTACTTGCCAAAGCAAAGTTAAAAAAATTGGATGAAAAAAAAAATGAATGAAAAAAAAAATTTATGAAAAAAAATTAAAGAAAAAAAAGATAAAAAAATGATAAAAAAAAAGTTTAATGAAAAAAAAAATTTATAAAAAAAAATTTGATGAAAAAAATTCATGAAAAAAAAATTTGATAAAAAAATTATGAAAAAACAAAAAATTTGATGAAAAAAATTGATAAATAAAGTTTGATAAAAAAAAAAATTTATGAAAAAAAAAATTGATGGAAAACAAAAATTTGATGGAAAAAAAGTTGATGAAAAAAAAAAAATTTTTTTGTTGAAAAATAATTATGTTACTTTTTATTCACCAGCTGGTGAAAAACGGTTTTATTCACCACGAGGTGAATTATTACCCAAGTTACAAACCCAAGTTATTAAAATTTTTGGTTTGAAGAAAATGAAAATAGTAATTCTTGTTTTATTTTTCGTTAATTGTTAGCTTATAATAGTCAAACTGAGATGGCGTCCTGCAACTTTTTTAAAATTTGACACCAGCCTAAAAACATTATCATGTTAACAAACACATCAAATTTGAAATTTTTACGTCCGTTTGATTTAGGTACCTCACATTTAAATATTAGAAATGAAAAATTATTGGGCGTTACGCCTTACGCGACGTAATTTGATTCAGGTTGGACGCTAAACGAAAATTTCTAAAATATAGTTGAAAACTTCTTAAACACTTTTAGAAATTTCTTAAATATAAGCTAAAATTTTTGAATATTTAATGGAAATTTTTTAAATATAATTGAAAATTCTTATAAATTTTTATTAAAAAATAAAAATTGTTTTTATTCGACCTGTAAAATATTATATTTTGAGTAGGTTTATCTAGCTCGAGGTCATTTTTTTCTTTACTACTTAAAACTATGATATTCTTATAGAATAATTCTCAAGAAAATTATTTTTCTAGTTTAAATTTATTTGTGTTTGTCATTTTTGCAAGATTTAATCGACGCGTGTTTCGGAATTGTCAGATTCCATTGTCAAGATTATTTAGCAAATTAAAAACCTTATACTACAGGTAGCAAAGGGATTCTAATGACAAGTCGTTAATGATCCAACTAAAACATATTAATAAATTAAAATATATTACTATATTAATACATATTCGACTCTATTCCAATTGGGAAATCTTATAACAACCTATTTTTACTAGTCCCTCGGAGTTCGTTATAACCGTTCGTTGCTGTATAAATTGGAAATTTTTTGAAATAAAATTTTTAATTTCTGAAATTAAATTAAAAAATAATAGCCAAAACCTGTAATTTTTCTTTTAAAGTTTGTTCCGCCCTGGAGAGTTCAAAACAATGCCAGTAATTTTGATTTTCTTTTTATACCATACACCACTCTGTGGTACAGGGTATAATGAGTTTGTGCTGATGTTTGTAACTACCCGAAATATTGGTCCAAGACCTACCTTTAAGTATACCAATCGCCTCAGAATTACTTTTTGAGTCGATTTAGCGATGCCCGTCCGTCTGTTTGTAATTATCTATCGGTTTAAGCACGAAACAGTTCGCAATTTTCAATCAATTGACTTGAAATTTGAAACTTAAGCATATTTTGGCCAAGAAAGAAGCCTATTGAAATTGGAAAAAATCGGTCCATGTTAAGACCTAGCCCCATACAAACGCCCCTTTCAATTTGGCTTAAATGACTTTAATTACCGTATTATAATAGGTATCGTTCTGAAATTTAACAGGTATTCAAATGCATAGTGATTGCAATATTAATTTCACTATTTCAAATTTGAAAGGAATCGGATAAGTCCTTCTTGTAGTCCCCATACAAACCACTCTTCCGATATTTACATAATTCCATCAAAATTCATAAAAATGCAAAATATTTGATAAAATTTTTATTTGTAGGTGTTAAATGTGCACTTTGGTAACCTAATCCAATCTGAATACAATTGGACAATTTTTGGACCTAGTCCTCAATATGAAAATTTCGACCGATATTCAGTTGAATCGGTCTATTGGCAACAAAAATAAACCAATTTCACTATATCTTGGTATGTGTGTGTTTTGTACACTAATTAAAGATCAAACAAAGGATAGCTCAAATCGGTCCATGTTTGGACTTGGTCCCATTTTCCGGAAAACACTGGTGTAGGGTATCATATGGTCGGTCTTGACCGACTACAACTTTATTAATTGTTTGCCCTGCCTACAACTCGGAGATGCGGAACTTCAATGTTAAGCATGTTTTTTGTAAATATGTATCTTGGAAACTACTTGGCTGATTTGGAGCTTTAATTTGACTAGTTGTTGGCAGAACTTAAAGTTTGGGATCTTGGCTACAACCCCGCAGGAAAAGTGACATTTTTTCTTTCGGGACGTTATCAAAAAAAAGTTCCCTTAAACATTTTTAATGAATTTTTTTAATACTCCAAAACGAAAAATAATGCCAAACAATTTTTACTTTGAATGCACCGCCCCTCCAAAAAGCGGCGTGACCGCTGCATAAAATTGGCACCACACGACTTAACTTTGACCCCCCTGTAAACCCACATAGTTATAAAAAGTTATGTGTTATGGCCGTAGTCATTATTTATTCCGGAATATGGTCCAATCTACTTACCTCATTTTTCTTCTCCGTTTCCAAACCAGTACACGTTATATTTGTTCCAAAGAATATTGGCAACTTATACTTATCGAATTCCATATCTGTAGCAGATATATCTTCAGCAGCACAACTTCTCTCCCATACACGTTGAACCCAATCAACGTGCATCACCGGTATGCCATTCAATGTGGCATGTTCATATTTTGTCGATTTAATGGTATTCGATATTAAATGTGTTATTGATCTACCAAAATTTTGAAAATAATGACCACCCATCCACTGTATTAAACCTTTTAGTTTTTCCTTCTCTTGTGGTGTTATGCCCGTAGCCGATATTTGTAGGTCTCTCATGGCTGTTGTAAAAACCGGACTTGTACCCAATGGAATTTTTAGGGAGTTCATCAAACAATTAATCAAACATGGCGGACCTATTATTAACGATTTGGTCTGCTGAAGCTGCTGAAAGAAGTCACCCTCGAAACGATCAAATATGAAGACATCTTTTTTTGTTAGCCTACCGGAGGCTATCAATGGAAAGCCTTCACTTGCCTTTATTTGACGTATATTTTCCTCAGGAATGTGATTTTGTAAATACGTCAACGATTTTTTAAAGTCTTTGTGGGCTTTGTCGTCGCCATCTCCATTGCTGCTTACCGCAGCATGGTTTGTTGTAACAAAATATGCGTTTATAGTATCATCTAAACTCATTTTAAAAGTTTATATATAAATTCTGGTGTATTTAAAGTTTTTTATGATAAAATATAATTGTTTATGGAAAATTTGCAACTTTTTTTACAATTTTTTCGCTTTTCTTTCACAATCGTTTGCGCCAAATTGAATTTTCACAACTGTCAGTGTTTACAAAAACAGAGTCGCTGATTAGGAGTTGCCATGTCACATCTTATAATAATGAGGGACGTTGGTAAAAACCAATAAAAAGGGGGTTTATAGTGTTTACAAGAGTACACAAAAGTTCGAAAGAATTAATTCTTTGATTCCCTTTGGAAATAGAATTCAATGCAAAATTTCGGATAAAAATCGATGGAGACCTCTTTACATGTGTGGACCCTACTAGGTCCTAACTTTAATTCTAAAAATTGGAATTCCCGAAAAATTAAAACTGCTTATATCTCGGTCACAGACTAATACAGACTCGACATAAGTGACAGGTGTCAAAAAAGTATTCTTGAACCATATGGTTAATTTTTTCAAATTATTCTACGAATTAGGTTAGAAAGAGAAAACGATATAACGCGCCATAAGAAATATGGATGCCAGATCGGTTTTTGTTGCTTCACTCACTCCTAAGTCGTAGAAAGTGTTGCCATGTTAGCGTAAAACGGACTCAAAACCGCTTTGTTTTCGCCTAAAATCGCTTAGTTCTTCCCCATTTTTTCTTATAAAACTCTACACGCAAAAAAAAACTTGTGTCGGAGTGAGCAAAAATCTGGCATAATTTTACCAAAAATATGCTAAAACTACAACCGACGAAGTAGTTTTCGTAATTTAGCCAAAACACTTATGTAAAAAATTTTGAAGAAAATGCTAATGCTATTTAAGCAAAAACTTGGTAAAATATACCAAAAGAAATATGGTGAAATATACCAAAATTATTTGAAAATCTGACTAAAAATAATGCTAAAAATTACCACATTTATGCTAAAATAAATTTTCAATAAATTTTTGTAAAAATTTGTATATTTATTGAATTTAAAATTTTCACAGAATAAATCCATATTAATATAATAAATGTTGTGTAGGATTTAATTTACCACCGACCAACTGACCCTTTTTGTACAATTTTCTCGAGTGACTGCTGCCTACGCTTCTTCTTGAAGTAAATGATCCACTATAGCTTCACGAATTTATTTAAAAGCATCCTGTAAAAATAGAAAATTATTACAAAACATAAATTTTTAATTTAAAAAATTGGTTAACCCCATTGGTCTCTTGGTAAGGAGGAACACTTACTTTGTCATTCCATTTGTAACTCATCAAAACAGATATGGACTCCCTTGGCTTTGGGTTTTTAGGTTTTAATTTTATAACTAAAGGCAGGATTGGTGTCCACGCTCTTTATTGTAGTGAAGGATTCTCCATAGCTTCAAAAATTTATTAGCAGTACCCTGTAAAAATATAAAATTATTACCAAACACTAATTTTTAACTAAAAATCTATTAAACCTTATTGGTGTCTTCGGAATGCGGGTATACTCACTTTATCATTACATTTGTTATTCATCGAAACATAAGTCTGGGACTCCATTGGTTTTTCTTATTGAATGGTGTTTTAAGTGATGAAAGCAAAATTAACTTTAACATTCTTTTATCTTACATATATTTATCTTTTAGAAAACTAATTATTTATTTTTATTTATGTATTAATTTATTTTTATTTTATATATCAATTTCCTTTTTACGTTTTTATAACACAAAAAATAAACGAACAACGCACGCACACAAAAATACAAAATGAAAATGGCGGTCTGTATTTGTTTTGTTTTTTTGTTGTTTTCTTTCGATAAATTTTTGTGCAGGTAATTTGCGTTATTGAGCAAGCTACTTGGTTATTTTACATAAAAAATGAATTATGTTACTTTAACATCGACAAGCATAATATAAGCAAAAATTTGGTAAAAAATTTTTTTTGGTATGAAAAAAGTTTTACCAAGTAGGATTGCTCAATCTTACACAGTTTTTTTTTTGCGTGTACTGTCGAGTCTGTATTTAGTCTGTGTCTCGGTAACCAGCACTGACGCAACAAAAAGTTGCAAAGCAACTTTTACGCTCTTAAATCGTAGAACAAGACCACCTAGTAACCGAAGTCATTCCGAGTAATAGTTTTTGGGTAATTTTAGACTTATGAGTGTTTAACCTATTGGGTCCTAAAAACTTGAACAACTCAAAAACTAATGCTCGAATTTCATTCGGGTGTTTAGTGGTCGTGTTCTACGATCCAAGAGATACAAAATTGATTCGAAACTTTTTATCGTGTCGGCATTAGTTACCGAGATATGAGCATTTTAAGATTTCCGGGAATTCAAATTTTTAGATTCAAAGTTAGGACCCGATAGGGTCCACATATGTGAAGAGGTCTAAAATTTTACTCCGTAAATTTTTATGAAAATTTCCGTGCCGATATTATTCTGTTCAGGAAATTTAAAAATATGGCATCATGAAAATTTATCAACTCTGTTTTCCAAAATGGAAAAAGAGTTGCCCTCACTACAAAAAATACAACTGTCAGTTTTGACATATTTTCATTATAAGAAAATTAATTAATCGAACACGTCAGCTAGCCACCCAAAAGTATTTTTTTCATTAATTTGTTAACAAAAAAACATAAAAAAAACTATTAAATTTTCACAAATTTAACGTTAATTCAGTTTATTTACAAACTCATCAAAATGGTAAGTACAAAATTATTATTAATTTGCAAAAATATAAAAAATAAGAATGGAAATCATTGAAATGTATCTTTATCAAATTGCGACAGGTTCTTATAGCGTCAGCGGTGTGTACCAAAAACGGAAAAGGTTTGTAAAAATTTCACGATACATAACAATACAAGCAAGATAAATTTTATTTTTTTTACTATTTCAGTTATTATTTCTCGTCAGTTTGTGGAAATGACTAAGGCCCGCATTGAGGGTTTATTGGCTGCATTTCCCAAACTAATGACAGCCGGAAAGCAGCACACATACGTGGAAACCGACTCTGTACGTTATGTTTATCAGCCTATGGAAAAGTTGTATATGCTTTTAATAACAACCAAAGCTAGTAATATACTGGAGGATTTGGAAACATTGCGTTTGTTTTCCAAGGTGATCCCTGAATACTGTCACACATTGGAAGAAAAAGAAATTTTGGAAAATGCTTTTAATTTAATATTTGCTTTTGATGAAATAGTAGCATTAGGCTATAGGGAAAGTGTTAATTTGGCACAAATTAAAACTTATGTTGAAATGGACTCAAATGATGAGAAAATCTATCAAGCTGTTAGGCAAAGTCAAGAACGTGAAGCCAGGCAGAAAATGCGTGAGAAAGCTAAGGAGTTGCAAAGACAACGTATGGAATCTGCTAAACGTGGTGGTCCTGTAGGAGGTATGGGCGGACGTTCAAGTGGTGGTTTTAGTGCTGATGGTTTTGGTTCCGGTGGCAGTATCACTGGTATGAGTGGAGTTAACAGTGTACCCTCCATTGAAATGGATAATAAACCTATGGCTCCTAAAGCACAGTAAGTAAAAATTGGGTTTAAAATTGGGATAATTGGAAAAATAGAAAGAAAATAATATTGAAACAAATATTTGAAAAATATTCATCTACACCATTTTAAGTTGAATTTGAAAAAAAATATAAATTTGTAATTCGAGGATTCTAGCTGTAATTCCAAGATTCCATTTGTAATTCGAAGATTCCATTTGTAGTTCGAAGATTCTAAATGTAATTTGAAGAAGAAGTTCAATTGTAACTTAAAAAAATAATTGTGATTCGAAAAAGATCAATTGCAGTTCAAAAAGTGTTTCGAAAAAGATTAATTGTTATTCAAAAAGATCAATTCTAAATCGAAAAATATCAATTGTAATTAAAAACATCAATTGTAATTTGAAAAAGATCAATTGTAATTCGAAAAAATCAATTGTAATTCAAAACAGATTAATTGTCATTCAAAAAACGTAAATTGTAATTCGAAAAAGATCAATTAGAATTCAAAAAATATTAATTGTAATTCAAAAAAGATCAATTGTAATTTGAAATTGATCAATTATAATTCGAAAGAGATTTATTGTAATTAAAAAAGATAAGTTTTAATTCGAAGATTCCAATTGTATTTCAAAAAATATCAACTTAATTTCCATTCGAAAAAAAAAATTAATTCGAAAAAGATCAATTATAATTTGAAAAATATTAATTGTAATTCAAAAAGGTCATTTGTTATTCGAAATTGTTCAATTATAATTCGAAAAAGAGATTAATTGTAATCAAAAAAGATTTTTTTTAATTCGAAGATTTCAAATTCGAAAAATATCAACTAAATTTTTCCATTGATCTTTTCGAAGTACAATAAGAATCTTCGAATAACATTTGATGTTTTTCGAATTACAATTGGAATTAACGATTTACAAATAGAATTTTTGAATTTCAAATAAAATCTATGAATTACAAACAGAATCTCCGAACAGCAAATGAATCTTTAAAGCAAAAATTAAATCTTCGAACTGCAAGTAAAATCTTTGAACTGCAAGTAAAATCTTCGAATTACAATTGATCTTTTTCGAATTACTTCTGTTAATAGTTTAAATTGAAATTATCTTTTTAATTTTACAATTGCCATTTTTTTTAAATTTCAATTGATTTCGCGCTCCTTAAAATAAACTTATAACGATTATTTTTTAATATTTTCTAGGAAACCAGTTTCACGTAATGCTTTGAAATTGGGCGGCAAAACTAAAGATGTCGATAGTTTTGTTGATCAACTTAATATTGAAGGTGAAAAGATTGCTAACTTAATACCAGCAACTGCTGGAATTAGTGCTGGTGCTGCCTCAGCCAAGGCTAAAATCGTTTCAGACGCACATACTGAAAGTATACATTTGAAAATGGAAGATAAACTTGTTGTACGTATTGGCAGAGATGGTGGTTTACAACAATTTGAATTGTCTGGTTTGTTAACATTGCGTATTTCTGATGAAAACTTTGGTCGCATTAAAGTACATTTGGAAAATAATGATACACATGGTATACAATTGCAAACCCATCCAAATGTTGATAAGGAATTATTCAAAACACGTTCAGTTATTGCATTAAAAAATCCAGCAAAACCGTTCCCCTTAAATACAGATGTTGGTGTATTGAAATGGCGTTTTGTTACACAAGATGATGCAGCTATACCATTGACCAGTAAGTATAAATTATGTTCTCTATATAAGGATTTAGGTTCTTTAACACATTTTTTTTTTCTTTTAATTATTTTTTACAGTTAACTGCTGGCCTTCTGAAAATGGTGAAGGTGGTTGCGATATTAATATTGAATATGAGTTAGAGGCACAACATTTAGAGTTACAAGATGTTTCAATTATAATACCATTACCGTAAGTATTGAAAAATTCACAAAATTGTTTTCTTTTTAGTGTTAGAAAATATTTTCTCTAGGAATTTCTTTTTCAAAATCATAGAATTTTTGGATACAAAACACTTTTATAGAAAAAATGTCTCGGAATATAAGATGGTTAAAAAAAACAAGTATAAAAATTTTAATTCAGTCCAAACCAAAAAAGTTGTAAATTTGTTAAAAGAGCCAAATTGGATACTCCCGTCTGTGAAAGTAAGATTTAAAAAAAAAAATGGTAAAAGAGTGAAATCGAATCTAAGACATGCTAGCGATATTTGTTTGTCGGTCCGTCTATGGAAAGCACATTGCAGTTCAAACCAAATGAGCTAGACTACCAAAATTTGGCACGAATATGTATTGTGTTCATAGGCTAGTAAAGTTCTTAAATGGACGAAATCCGACCAGCGCCACATTAGCCTAACCCCACAGTGTTTTCAACACTAAGCAAATATAATACGTTTGCCAGCGCCATCACATGTAACAAAAATTATAAAAAAAAATTTTTGATGAAAGAAAAATATTAAACAAGAAAAAAATAACAAAAAAAATGATTAAAACCAAAAATTATAAAAATTTAAAGTTCCCAGGAAAATTTTTTGAAACAAATTGCTTTAACAATAGATTCTTGAATATATTCTACGGTAATCAAAACAAAATTTTCTATATAAAATTATTTTTCAAAAAAACTTCTTGCTCTAGAAAACGATTGCTTTTGGGACAATTTAAAACAAAAAAAAAATCATTGATTCTGGAACGTAAAGTAGAATCGGTTGCAGGGTAATATAATGCGTTCTGGAATCGATTATTTGGAACGGAAAATTTTGCTGGGTTGTTATTATTCGACCTTTCCAATAAAAAAAAATAAACAAAAATTCTTAGAGCTCGAGGCCAGTTTTTTCTTGTAAATAAATATTTTTTTATTCTATTTCAATATTTGTTATACGAATGGAACATTTTTATGTCAGATGAAAAAAATTTTTTCAATTAAAAAATTTTTTTTTATACAATTTTTTTTTTTTGATGAAAGAAAAATATTAAACAAGAAAAAAAAATGATTAAAAACAAAAATTATAAAAATTTAAAGTGGTTATTATTCGACCTTTCCAATAAAAAAATAAATAAAAATTCTTCGAGCTCGAGGCTAGTTTTTTCTTGTAAATGTTAATTTATTCCAATATTTCGATCCTCTTTGTGGATCATCATCAGGGATAAAGTGAATTAAAAATATTTTGTGAACGCAATGCCATCTAAAATTACACGCCTCGAGCTCGAAGAATTTTTATTTATTTAAAAAAAAATTATTAAAAAAAATTTGATGAAACAAAAAATGTGGATGAAAAACCCCGATTAAAAAAATTTGATTAAAAAAAAATTTTATAAATTTTTTTTGCTGAAAAATGATTGTTAAGTTTTATTCAACAGCGGAGGGATAATCACGTAAAACGAAAACGATAGACGATGCATAAACGATATCAAAATACATATCGTTTTGAAGGGAAATTAGAAAATTTTTCTTTTTTAAATTATTAAGGAGTGGTGTCATTAAAAAATTTGAAAGCATTTTGATTAGTTTAGGAGCAACAAGGCTCCAAAAATCGACGATAGTCAACTATCGTTTAACATGATCACAGTCCTGGTAAACAATTTTCGATTCCTACCAAAACCCTTGGTCGATTTCGCTACAACAAGGCGACGATCATTGATACCAGTTCTCGGTTAGGTTTAAATTATTAAAAATGATTTGTAATTAAGTTGGAAAGATACATAAAAACTGAAAACTGGATCAAAATTATTATACATATATTATTATAGTCAAACTGAGGTGAAGTCCTGCATCGCTTTTACAATTAGACACCAGCCTAAAAACATCATGTTAAAAAAATGATTGGAGAATACTTTTTTTTTTGGTAAAACATTTTTTTTTGTTAAAATAAAAAAATTTTGGTGAAATAAAATGTTTGGGCAAAATTGTTTTTTTGGTAAAATAAAATTTTACAGCAAAAAGTTTTTTTTTGGTGAAATAAAACTTTGGAACCGATTATGCAAAACATAAATTTTTGTCACACAAAATTTTTTTTAACAAAAATGTTTCAACACCTTTAAATTTCTATGAAAAAATAATATAAAAAATATGAAAATTCTCTTTTCAATCAATTTCACAGTGCAACACCCAAAATTGGAATGGGATGAAACTAAAAGCAAATAAAAGTTGACATATTCCATAACAAACCCCTCAAGGCTTTTTTCTAGTTCAGAGCTAGATTTTTTTTACACGCATTAGAAGTTAGTGCACTTTTATTATAATTATAATAATAAATGCTTGAAAACTGTATTAGTGGCGAATGATTAATATTGTAATTGCCTTTAAATAACAATCATACGCAACGGTGTCCAGTGGTTTATATTAATAATTGCCTTTAAATAACAATCATACGCAACGGTGTCCAGTGGTTTATTTTAATAATTTGGCTATTCAGTAAATAGGTACTGGATCGATTGCAGCAAAATTCATACCAGTCATAGCTGAAGTAATTTTGAGCTTAAGTTTGGAAACTGGACCCTACATGTCCAATAAGGGCACAGCCAGGGCCTTTAAAGTAGGACATGTTTAGTACACAAAGGCATGTTATTGCGTGTAAAATAAAATCTAGCTCTGACCTAAAAAAATGCCTTGAGGGTTTTGTTATGGAAAACGTCAGCTTTCATTTGCTTTTGGTTTCATCCCATTCCGATTCCGAAAGTTCGATTTTGTATCACTGTGTTTTTAATAAAATTTATATTTAACATTTTGAGTGGGGCTATTCTAGTTCGAGGTCATTTTTCCTCTACTAATTAAAACCATAATAATTTTCAAGAGGATTATTTTTCTGTTTTAAATTTATTTATATTGGGTCATTTTTGCAATACTTGGCCGACACGTATTTCGAAATTTGTCAAGACTATTTAGAAAACATAAGAACCCTATACCGTTGCTAAATAGTCTCAACAATGGAATCTGACAAATTCCGAAACATGTTTTGCCCAAGTATTGCAAAAGTTACCAACAAATAAATGTTAAACAAAAACATTTTATTCTTGATAAATATCACCGCTCAACAAATCGAAGGTTTTTGCCTCCGGTTTGAAGTTTAATATTTTTAAAGATTTTGACTCGCTGATTCCAAATCTGTTTTTCCATCACGTCCAGATTTTTAGTTATTCATGGTTGAAAATGCGAAAAATGACGATTTTTGCATTATTTGAAAGTCTGCACAGCAGCCATTCGGTGAAATACAAATCTGGTATAAAGCGCAAAAGTATAATTTGTCTTTGGTCTCCAACATAGAAAACAATTTTTTTCTAATTATTGCGTTTGGTTGGGTTACAATTGCGTTTTAAAATGACTCTGTTAAAATTACCATTTTTGTAAAACCTTAGTTTTACAAAACCGGAAAATGAGTGTTGAGCGGTGTATTCTATGAAAATATCATGGTTATAATTAGTAAAGGAAAAATGACCTCGAGCTAGAATAACCCTACTCAAAATGTAATATTTTAAAAATCGAATAAAACAATTTTTATTTTTTAATAAAAACTAATCAGAATTTATATTTAACTTTATTTCTTTTTTAGTATGAATGTCCAGCCATCTGTAGCCGAATATGATGGCACCTATAACTTTGATTCACGTAAACATCTTTTATCATGGAATATACCCGTTATTGATGCCGCTAATAAATCTGGTTCCATGGAATTCAGTTGTAATTCTTCTATACCTGGTGATTTCTTCCCAGTACAAGTAAGATTTTGTTGTCATCCCACTTTAAAGAATATTATTTAATTTAGTATTTCTCTATCTACAGGTTTCCTTTGTTTCTAAAACCCCATATGCAGCTATCAGAGCTAAGGATGTTGTTTCAGTGGATAATGATAGTGGCGTAAAATATTCTACAGAAAATATATTATATGCGGATAAATATGAAATTGTTTAATTATTGTTCGTTCATTTATCATTTTTAAACTTAAATTTTAGAATTATTTTTTCTCATAAATATTATTTGAAAAGAAAAAAATATGCAATTTATTATTCCACACTATTATGCTCCAAACATATTGAATGAAAATTATTTTTTTGTTTGTTTTTATGTTTAACTTTATATATGTATTTTTTTTAATAGAATCTTAAGATTATATGTATTCAAAATGAAAACTATGATAAAGAAAATCTTAGCTGTTTTCTTTAGAATTGATGTGTCGTAAAAGAAAAATTATTTCAATTAAGAATTTGTGTTTATTTTTACATAAAAAGCACTTTAAATATATTAAAATATAAATGAAAATATTCCAAAATCTTTAAAAAATTATATAAATTTTATAAAAAAAAAAAAATATGAAATACATACAATAAGAAAATTATAAAGTAGAAAATATAAAATAAATAATGCGAAAACTAAACAAACGGAAGTAGATAAGATTTTGAATTTTGGGTATTTTTAAACTTTTACACTATTTCCATTTTAATTTCAAAAAATACAAATTATATTTCAAAAATTTTCAATTATATTCGATTAGAGTGTTTTACTAGCTCGAGGCCCAAAAATATTTCTATGTATGATATTCTCATAATAACTTTTCTTTAATATGATAATGTTTTTTGGATGTGTCTAATTTTAAAAAAAGTTGCAGTACGCCACCTCAGTTTGACTATATAAGCTAATTATTAACAAAAAAGAAAATAAGAATTACTGTTTTCATTTTCTTAAAACAAAAAATTTTAGAAACTTGGATAATAATTCACCTCGTGGTGAATAAAAAAATATTCACCACCTGGTGTATAACACGTAACATAATTATCTTTCATCAATTATTTTTTCATCAATTATTTTTTCATCAATATTTTTTTTTAATATTTTTTTTTTCATAATTTTTTTTATTTTTCGTCAATATTTTTCTTCATCAATATTTTTTTTTCATCAATATTTTTTTCATCAATACTTTTTTTATCAATATTTTTTTTTTCATCAATATCTTTTTTTTTTATCAATATTTTTTCATCAATATTTTTGTCATCAATATTTTTTTATCAATATTTTTTTGTCATAAAAAAAATAAAAATTACTGTTTTCATTTTCTTAAAATATAAAATTTTAGTAACTTGGGTTTGTAACTTGGGTTTGTAACTTGGATAATTCACCTCGTGGTAAATAAAAAAAATATTCACCAGCTGGTAAATAAAACGTAACATAATTATTTTTCATCAATATTTTTTTTATAAATATTTTTTTTCATCAATATTTTTTTTCATCAATTATTTTTTCATCAATATTTTTTTCATCAATGCTTTTCTTCATGAATATTTTTTTTTCATCAATATTTCTTTTTTCATCAATATTTTTTTCCATCAATATTTTTTTTCCATCAATATTTTTTTTTCATCAATTTTTTTTTTCATCAATATTTTTTTGTCATAAAAAAGAAAATAAGAATTACTGTTTTCATTCTCTTGAAATCAAAAGTTTTAGTAAATTGGGTTTGTAACTTGGATAATTCACCTCGTGGTGAATAAAACGTAACATAAGTATTTTTCATCAATATTTTTTTTTCATCAATATTTTTTTTATCAATATTTTTTTTTTCATATTTTTTTTCGTCAATATTTTTTTTTATCAATATTTTTTTTTCATTAATATTTTTTCCATCAATATTTTTTTTTTCATCAATATTTTTTTTCATCAATATTTTTTTTTTCATCAATATTTTTTTTTTCATCAATATTTTTTTTCATCAATATTTTTTTTTTTTTAATTTTTTTTTTTATCAATAATAATGAGGGATCATCAATAATAATAAGGGATCAATAATTAATAAACATAATGGGGTCCTCGACCGATATTTTGATACGTTTTGTATGGAATGACAAATTAATATAGCGTTTCTTTTCTAGAAAAATTTCAATGGTTTGAGCAAGAGTAAAAACTTTGTAGATATTTTTTATTTATTGCTTTAAAAAAGTTACTCATCTCAGGTCGGTTTCACCCCCACTAAGGGATCATCAGCAGATTTAAGAGAATCATTGTTGGCCAATCAATAACTCTAATCAAATATATATATAAAGGCCGAAATCGATCCAGTGGTTCAAAAGTTATAAGCAAAACAGTGAATTATCGTATGTAACGAGAGTCGGCGATACTATGGACCAAAATTTGGCTCCGTTTTGGTCTATCTATTTAAAAAATCGATTGCATTCGCAGTGGAATGATAAAAAATCGAATGCATTCGATTTTTCTAAATTGAATGAATAAGAAATGGATTTTTTTGAGAATTCATTCGAAGAGGATTTCATTCTTCGAAGCTCTGTTCAAAAGTTATTAGCAAAACCGTAAATTTCAGATTAGTTTCACCTTAAATTCACGTGTTGAAGCTGATAAAGTTTGGTAAACTTGTCTTAAGCAGTTGTATCTGTCAAATCGTATCAAAAAAGGCGTGCCGAGATTGTTCTGATCGTACTCCGATTTGGATATTCTCATTCTAATTGGAAACCGTGCCGTGCTTGCTGTGTGCAAGCTCTTACAATACTTTCCAACACTGTTATCACATTTTACTCCAACCCTGTTTTCCCACTACGTTATCGTTAAAAGTCCATCTCTAACTAATCAAAAATCAGCTGTTCACCATATATTTTGTTTATCTTGCTGATTTTCTAAAAAATCAAAATTTTTATAAGAATTTTATAAATTTTACACGCAAAATAACAATGGAACAACAATTAGATAAAGTTTTAAATGATATGTAAGTATTTTCAAGATAAATTAAAGTAAATTAATACTAAATAATTGCGATTTATAGAAATATCCAGCCGGATACAGTAGGCTGTCTCATTACAAATCGTCAGGGTCTTTGTCTGGGAGGTAAATTTATGAATATTTTATAACTTCTCTGGAAAAATAATGTATAATTTATATGATTTTATTTATATTTAGCTAAAGGTAAAATAAATCCAAAAATGTCTGGTATTGGCATGGCAATATCCGAACAAGCTTGTAAATTGGAACCAAATCTAAATCCGCCCACGATTGTTTTGTACAGTGGGAATAAGTAAGAAAAATAAAAATAAAAGTCTAGTTTACATCCACCTTTGATTAAACCTTCTACATCCACCAAGTCCCTCCTGACGATGTATGTACCAGTTTTTTTTTTGAGGCAAACGCTTATATGGGGAGGGGGTGACACTTTTAATTTGAAATATATCCGCACAAACACCCGCATGGAGTTTGTAATGTATAAGGGCCAATAACACAAACTCTTTAACCGAAAGTTAAATTGGCTTTAGTGTTAATCGGAGGTTATAGATGTCAAATTTGTTGATGTAAACTAGACTTGCTCCAGAAAATTTATTCAGATTAAAATTTTTTTCATTAATAATTTTTTTGTATTTAACTTTTTTATCTTATAGGCGTTGTATTATACAAAAAGATGGTGAAATAACTGGTATTATATATAAACAAACTTCAAATTAGCTGTAGAAGTATTGTAACAGAATGTTTATGATAAGAGTGTTTTGTCAGTCCATTTATTGATAATTGGCAAATACTGTTTTTGTGCTGCAGTCTCACTCATGCTTCCATTTGTGATTAAATGTTAATTATGTAATAATAATTATGTACTTTTTTTCTTTTCAATAGTCTTTAAGATATTTTTTCTATAAAAAAAAATTGTCTAATTTTCGCTTATATGTAAATCTTTCCGAATATTTTTTCAATATATAATGTAAGTCATCTTTAGGCAGTAATATATTAAATTTGTTTTATTTTATAGATTGCAGAAAACATTTTGCAAAACTTAAAATTTTTTGTTTAAAAAATATAAGACCTTTTTTAAAATTGTCATAAATTTTCCTTCTAAGCGTCCAACCTGAATCAAATTACGTCGCGTAAGGCGTAACGCCCAATAATTTTTCGTTTCTAATATTTAAATGTGACGTACCTAAATCAAACGGACGTAAAAATTTAAAATTTGATGTGTTTGTTTTTGTTTTTTTTTACGTCTTGCGCGACGCAATTGGATTCAGGTTCGACCCTAAACAAGGTATATTTATAAAGGTAATATTTTAGAGACGTAAATGAAAACAATTTTCTTTCAAAAGCATTTTAGTCGGCAAAAACGACTTAAATGGTCAGTGCACACATGAACCAATTTAAACGATTTTTAATCCTTTTAAATTTTAGAAAACAACTAAATTATAAAAAATATTGAAACTCAAACGAAATCCTTTCATTTTCCAAGACAAATTGAAAAAATTTAAATATTTTTAAGCATGAAAAGCGTAGTGTGAACTCGAGTCATTTATGCTGAAAAAATATGTATTTTTATTTCGTTTTGAAAATTCGTAAATATTATTGTTTTAAAATTTGTCAAAAAACTTACTATGGAGGAAAAGTTAGGTTAGTGGATAATACCTTTTATAAATTTACCTTGCTTTTAAATAGAATTAGATTGCTATCAAAATATTAAGAACTGTAATTGAACAAAAATTTTCTTAATTTTTTTTCCAAAAAAATTATTTAAAAAAAATTTTTGTTTTGAAAATTTTTTTTTTTTTTTAAATTTTTTTATTAGTTTTAAATATAAAAATTTTTAAATTTTTTTAAAATTTTCTTTTTTTTAATGTAAAAAAACGTAGCAAAGAAAAAAGGGATCTCTGATCGCTAAAAGTGTTATAGGGTAAAAGTGTCAAAAATTTCATCCATTTTACTCTATCACGCTTAGTTCTTAAATAAGCAAGATACAAGCAAAAGGACGTTAATTTGGTGTTATGGTTATGTCTAGGGATGTGTGATTGATCGAGATAGAACAAAATGATATTTTTTTTGCCAGATACAATATTTCTATGTTAGATTTTTAATAATAACTTCTTAAATAAGCAAGATACAAGCAAAAGGACATTAATTTGGTATTTTAATTAAATTTCAAAAACTAAACGAGATAGAGCAAATTGGATGAAATTTTTTGACACTTCACACAAAAAATTTTAAACAAAAAAAAAAAAAAAGATATTTTGGAAAAAAATAAATTTTACATAAAAATATTTGTTTTTCAAAAAAACAAATTCAAAAATTTTTTTTTATGAAAAAAATGTTTGTAAAAATATTAAAAAGACAAAAATTTTTGTCTTTTTTAAAGTTTTGCTGCTTTCTCTCTGCTTACAGAAACTTGAAACTATGACATGAAATGACTTTTTCTGTTTATATAGTGTTTGTTTTTTACTCATTATAAAACCTATTGAAATATAGTCGTACTCTTTCGATTGTTCTTTATCAAGACGAAAAATTGACGACAAAAAGTGTACATCATATCACCTTTAAACATTTTTTTTTGTGACATTTAGCATTTCAGCGATATTGGTTTAGCGGTTCAGAAATTATGACGAAAATGTAAGGACACCTCAAAAATTTTGGTACATTCAACATAACCTAAAAATACAAATGCTTTAATTCGGCTGCTGGTTGACATATCGCTCATTTACTTGTATAGTGTCATAACTCAAAATATTCGATTTTGCAGAAAACGCGTTTAAAGATTACAATTGAAACCGGTTTTCCATTGAAAAAGGCCGGTTTATAGCAAATGTAATTATGGCGTGTTCTCTTCTCAAACGGCGAGTTTAAAAGATATTAATACGAATTTTTGACACAATATAAAGTATGATATAGCGAACCATTCTATATTATTAACTCAAAAATCAATTTTTTTGAGTTATGACACTATACAAGTAAATGAGCGATATGTGAACAGAATTGAATAAAAAATTGGTATTTAAACAAGTACGAACATATTTTTTTTTTATAAAAAAGGACACAAAATACACTATTTTTGTACCAATTTTTTTTTCGCGGAAATTTTTTTTCTTAAAAGTAATTTCTTTTTTAAATAAAATTTTTGTAATAATATTTTTTACAATGTGGAGGGCAAGGCCGAATTAAAATTTTTTACTTTTTGTTATTAAATATGGTTGTCACAATAATCTTTTTTAAATTGCAATATGGAGGGTATTAATATATTCGGCAAGGCTGAATTTAATTTTTTACTTGTTTAAAACTAACAAAGTTTTTCTTAGGTAAATCTATTAAAAATTTAATGAAATTGTGCGTTAAATTGTAAGTAAACTTAATAGTGACTAATACTATTATATTGTTTACTCTACAAGACACAAAAAATTAAAAGTAAATAAATTACATACTGTACTTTACCAAACATGTATATTAAAGTAGGAAAAAAATCCGTTTGGTCGAATTTTAAAATTAAAAAAAAAAAAATAATTTCAATTGGATAAACGATTTTTTTAGCCCATTTCTACGATCTTTACGATGGAATTTTGAAGTTTACACTCAAAAAATTATGTTAGTAAAATCAACTGAAAATGTCAGTTAAAATAACTACTTTGTAAGTTGTTTTGGGGTCAACTACTTTTTCAGTTAAATCAACTAACAATGTTAGTTATTTTAACTGACAAAAAACAACTGACTTATCTAGTAAAAACTACTTACATTTGTTTGACTACAAACAACTTAAATGTAGTAAAAATGAAATAATTAATATATATTTTTTTTTCCAAAAATTTTTCAAAAAAAAGTTTAGACCAAATTTTTCCAATTTTTTTTTTTAAGTTGTGAAAAATAAAAAAAAAATAAAATTTAATTTTTGTTTTTGGAAAAAAACTTATAAAATTTTTCAGAAAAAAAATAAAATTAACTACTTTAAATAAATGTTACTACGTCACAGTACTTTTTTGTTAGTTGTTCAATAAAACGACCTAAAATAACTAACAGAAATAGTTGTTTGATATTTTTCATACAAAAACAACTGACTTTGTAGTTGAAAACAACAAAACAACTAACTACTTTAAAATATACAAATAACTAACATATAGTAACTTACATAATTTTCTGAGTGTAATATTATAAATATTTTGATTTAAAATTAATGCATATTTTTTTTCACAAACATCGAAATGTTTCTTAAAAATCCATTACACAATAATACACAAAAAAAATTATGGCGGTAGATTTCAGTACAAAAGTCAGTTAAAACAACTACATTTGCTATTGTTTAGGCGTCTACTACATTTTACGGTAAAATTAACCAAAAATTATTGTTGTTTTCAACTATTGATTAACAACTACAAAAAACGATAAAAACAACTTTAAATTACAGTTGTTTTTACTGTAACTCAAATTGTCTGAAATTTTTTTATTAACAAAAGAAAAATTTCTAAACGTCAAAAACGGTTAAAATTGTTTGGTAATAATTCCTGCTGCATCTGGCACTTTCAAATCGTTCAACACATCCGTTTTTCTAAAAATTTCTAGAAAATTATAAGTTTTTTTTATAGACTAAAAACAACTACATAAAACAACTGTTACTACAATATAGTAATTTTTTGTATTTACTTTTTAAAACGACTACAAAAAATAGTTGTTTGAGATTTTTCATACAAAAACATTTGTAACTGTATTTGACAACAACAACTACTACTTACTACACAAATGACCATCATTCATATAAATGTAATAAAGTTGAGAATTTCTATTTTAAGTAGAAACAATGTTAAAATAATGTTGTTTCATTTTGAAAAAGAAGTGCATGAAAATATTTCGTCACTGTTTTCTATTTATTTTAAAGTTGTTTCTGCTTAATTTTAATATTTTTATACCCTCCACTTAGTGATAGAGGGTATATATAAGTTTGTCATTCCGTTTGTAACTCATCGAAATATCGATCTGGGACCCCATAAAGTATATATATTCATGATGCCCGATCGATTTTAAGACATTCTAGCGATGTCCGTCTGTCTGTCTGTGGAAAATGCTGTCGCGGACCAAATATTGCACAGAGATGACTGAAACTTAACATATTTATTGGAAGTTCTCCCGAGAAGTTTGGTATTGCATTTGAGCGATATCGGTTCAGCGGTTCAAAAGTTATGAACGAAAATGTAAGCACACCTCAAAAATTTCAGTACATTCAACATAACCTAAAAATACAAAATGCTTTAATTCGGCTTCTGGTTGACATATGTGAACATAATTGAACACCAAATGGTATTTTAACAAGTACGAACATATTTTTTGACAAAAAAAGAAAAAAATCGCGGATTTTTTTTACCAACATTTTTTTTCGCGGAAATTTTTTTTTCAAAAAAAATTTTTTTTTTAAAAGTAATTTCCTTTTAAATAAAGTTTTTTGCAATAATCTTTTTGAAATTGTGGAGGGTATCACTACATTCGGCAAGGCCGAATTTAACTTTTTTACTTGTTTGTTATTGTATTGTACACTCAAAGAAAAATGCTTCATCATATTGATGATACGGTTTCATCACTTGCTGTCATCAATTTTGATGACAAATTTCATCATATTGATGAGGGTTTTCTTCAATATGATGAAACATGTCATACAAATTGAAAAAACATGTGATGACACATTTCATCATGTCTTCAAAAAGTGTCATCAATATGCCTTTCAAATGTTTTTTTGTAAATAATTAAATTAATATTCAAATAAATAAAAATATTAAATAAATATATTAAAAAATATAAAAAAATAAAAAAAAAACCAATAAAAAAAAAAAAATCCCGCCCCGGCTGGTACTTGAACCCACGGTCCCCAAGTTGCAGTGTTTATTATCGATGCCTTAGCTAGTTCAGCCAACTATAGATAAAAATCTCGCACCACTACTTAGTTACATAACGTTTTCTAAAATGTAAATGTGAAGACTCAACCTTTTTCGTTATATACAATGTATAATATGTATATATACATGTTTATAACGATTGTTTATGGGAATTTGTAAAGACTCAAACATTTTATGAATGTACAATATCCCTCTCTTTCCCTCTCACTGCTTTTAGCAAAGCATAGTTACACAAAAACATTAAGCGTTATTATTAGCACACAACAAACAAAACGGCTTTTGGTTGTTATTGTTTGTTGAAGCTCTGTAGGCAAGTGGGTAGAGGCTAAGCCCAACAAACAAGAGGTCCGGCGTTCTAATCTTGGTGGATACGAAAAAAAGTTGTAAGTTTTTAAAAATTAGAAAATAACAAACAATTGTAAGTTAATAAAAATAAATTAAATAAAATCAAATAACAACAAAAAAAAATTTTTTCTACTTTTTTTTTCTTATTTTTCAAATAAAAAATGTTATTGATGACACCGCTTCATCATATTGATGACAAGTTACATTGGACGAAAAATGATGTAACATTTCATCATATTGATGTTACTTTTCATCAATATGAAGAAGCTTTTTCTTTGAGTGTAGTATATTTCTTTTCAGTGTACGATTTATAGACAATTTTTAAATATCAAACCACTTTAAAATACACACGTGTGTAAACTAATTGGACCTGATTAAATTCAATAAATCTGTTAAACGTACAAGTTTTTTTTTTAAAATGTTAAAAAAAATTCACTTGCAAGGAACCAGCTATGTTCTTGCATATAAACACTATATTCAAAACGTATATGGAATCACCCATCTGGACGATATTTTCTGTTATTATACCCACTTTACACTATTATATGGAATGCTCCATATGCATTTCGAGTTGTTACAAACGGAATGACAAACTAATATATACCCCATATTACTAATTGGAGGGCATACAAATTGCTACTATAATTAATTTTTTAATTGAAAACATTTGTTTGATAGTCTGTTCTGATATCTGATCAGATGTACAGCAACATTAAACAGCTACAGTTTTCTTATTTTTACAAGAATTAATTCTAAAATTATTTAGAAATTTGAATACTTAAGCAACATAGTGTATTACGTATGATTTCTTGTTGCTTTTTATACCCTACACTCTAGTGATAGAGGGTATATATAAGTTTGTCATTCCGTTTGTAACACATTGAAATATTGGTCTAGGACCCCAGAAAGTATAAATGTATATTCATGATCCTCGATCGATTTTAAGTCGATCTACCGATATGCGTCCGTCCGTCTGTCTGTCTGTCCGTTGAAAACTCGCTAACATTTGAAAGACTTTACAGAGGCTGCCAAAGTTTGACATATATGTTGGTCATTTACCGGGTCAGGTTGGTATTGCAATCCAGCCAAATCGGTCCAGTGGTTCAAAAGTTATGAGCAAAAGAGTAAATTTCGGCAAGGGGTTTTCTCGAATTTACGAGATAAAAAGCACGCTAATTTTCGAAAGACAATAATGAGACTGCTGAAGCTTGGCATATATCTTTGGCGTTCCCCAGCTCTAGTTGGTTTTAAATTTCACCACAATCGGTATATTGGTTCAAAAGTTATAAGCAAAATCCTGAATTTCAGATTTGTTTCATCTTAAATGCACGTGTTAAACAAGTTTTAAAAGCATTGGTGGTAACTTTACAATGCTTTTCAAACTTGTTTAGTCTTAAAGCAATGATTTTTAAACTTGTTCAGTTTTAAAAGCATTAGTAGCTTAAAAATTACACACGAAAAAAATTTTACACTAAAAAAAATTGTACACTCAAAAAAAAAATTTACACTCAAAAAAAAAATTAGTTTTTTTTTTCACATAAATGACGCATTCACTGAGAATGTTTTAACACTAATAAAACACTACACTCGAAAAAAAATTTACACTAAAAAAAAAAAATTGTAATTATTTTTTTTTTTAATTGACAAAAAAATTTTTCTTTTTCTTTTTTAATTGACAAAAAAAGAGTTTCTTACCCAAAATCAAATTCTAATGAAAATTGTTAATTTTTTTTCAAGTTAAAAAATGTGCTATCCTTTTAAAATGGCGTTGTGGAGGGTATTTATAGATTCGGCAAAGTCGAATTTAACTTTTCCTCTTGTTTTCTAACTCTTTTGTAATAAATTCAATTTTGTGCAATTTCAGCTACATAGAAATGTCACACACTTGCAAACGCATACCCACCAGCAAAGGACTTTAGGATTTGAAACAAAATATTTTGTGTCTTGTGTTATTTTTTGTTTTTTTTCTTCCAAATTGTATTTAACTACAAAATATTGTTAAAGTCATGTGGTAAAATACTTGTACTATTCACTACATGGCCATGTGTGCGGGGGGGGGGGGGGGGGGGGGGAAGCTTAAAAACCCAAACAACTTTCTTTGTTACATACGAGTATGGAGCTACACTCAAAAAAAATCCTGTCAAATAGTCTTAAGCGTTTTTTTGTTAAAATTAGTATTATAACTAAATTTTCTGTTATTTAATTTTAGCAAACATTTTTTTGTTACTTTAATGATTCCGGTAACTAAATTTCAATTTTTTTTTTTTCAGATTTTAGTACATTTTTTTGCTATTTATTATGACACCATTATTAAGTTTTTAGAGGATCAAAGTTAATTTTTTACATGATCACGTTTTTAGGCTGGTGTCTACACCACCTCGGTTTGACTATCTCAGCTAAAGACTAAGGTGGTTATTCATAAAACCTGAAATATATTTAAAGTAGGTTTATTTGACAGATATTGCAGGAATAATTGTCAAATATACCTACAATAAGTCTGTTATAAGTATTATGAATAAGAGCCTAAAAAAATAAGAAAATAAGAATTACTGTTTTCGTTTTCTTAATGCACAAATGGTTTGTAACTTGGATAATAATTAAAATTTTTAACCAACGGGTAAAACGTAATTAAATTTTTTGCTCCAAAAAATTTTTTTTACCAACATTTTTTTTTCAACTTTTTTTTTTTCAATTTTTTTTCCATCAAAACTTTTTGTGTTATCACAAAAAGTTTTTTTTTCATAAAAAAAAAATTTTATCGTCAACAAATATTTTTTTCAAAAACTTATTTTCTACCACAAATTTTTTTTTTATCAAAGTTTTTTTTTCATTAAAATTTTTTTTGGTTTTTATCAAAAAGTTTTTTTTTTATTTAAAATTTTTTTTTATTTAAAACTTTTTTCATCAAAAGTTTTTTTTATCTAAATTTTTCGTTTTTCATAAAAATTAAATTTTTTACCAAGTCTGATCTTCTCCTGACATAAAAATGTTCAATTTGTTTAACAAAAGTACAAACAACAAGTGAGAGTACACTCAAAAATGTCAGTTAAAATAACTGCTTTGTAAGTTGTTTTGGGGTCAACTACTTTTTCAATTAAATCAACTAACAATGTTAGTTATTTTAACTGACAAAAAACAACTGACTGATGTAGTAAAATCTACTTACATTTGTAGTCAAAACAACTAAAAAGTAGTAAAAATAAAATAATCAATATATAGTTTTTTTTATCAAAAAATTTTTCAGAAAAAAAATTTGAGACCAAATTTTTCCAAGTTTTTTAAAAAAAAAGTTGTGAAAAATAAAAAAATGAAAATTTATTTTTATTTTTTTGGATAAAAAACTTTCAAAATTTTTCAGAGATAAAAAAAAATTAACTAGTTTAAATAACTGTAACTACATTACAGTACTTTTTTGTTAGTTATTCAAAAAATCGACTTAAAATAACTAACAGAAATAGTCGTTTGATATTTTTCATACAAAAACAACTGACTTTGTAGTTGAAAACAACTTACTACTGTAAAATATACAAACAACTAACATGTAGTAACTTACATAATTTTCTGAGTGTATTAAATGTGTCTGTGCGAATCCTTTATACCAATGGTTCCCAACCTTTTTTGCTCCATGTCCCACTTTTGAGCTAAAAAAACCAAAATGTCCCCCCTACACTCAAAAAAAAATTGTGAATTTTACGAATTTGTATTATAATCCGAAATTACTAGTATTTAGTCTAGCAAAATTTATGTTCTAATCTTAGTTTAAACAAAGTTTTTAGTAAAATATTTTATCTTTTAACTAAATAATTGTAGTTAATTTAACTAAAAAAATATTTTTTTAGTTAATTTAAATAAAACAAATCTTAAAAACTTGCTCGTTGCCCCACTAAAATATGTAAATTGCCCCCCAGTGGGGCGAGAATCAAAGGTTGGGAACCATTGCTTTATACCAATGGTTCCCAACCTTTGATTCTCGCCCCACTGGGGGGCAATTTGAAGCTTCCAGGGGGGCAACGAGCAAATTTTAAAGACTTTTTTAGTCAAATTAACTACAAAAACAATTTTTTTTTAGCAAAATTAACTACAAAAATTTTGTTAGTCGCTGAAAATGTTCACTAAAAACTTATTGTTAGTTTAAATGCTTATTTCACTAAAACTCTGCTAAATTTTTCATTAGAAACAAAAATTAGAAAAATAAGCAATTTTTTCTTGAGTGTACGGGGGACAAGGCAATTTTTTTAACTTAAAAGTGGGGCGTGTTGTAAAAAAGGTTGGGAACCATTGCTTTATACCAATGGTTCCCAACCTTTGATTCTCGCCCCACTGGGGGGCAATTTGAATGCTTCAGAGGGGCAACGAGCAAATTGTTAGGATTTTTTTGTTAAATAAACTAGAAAAAATATAATTTTACTTAAATTATTTAGTTGATTGGTAAAAACTTTTTCTAAAAACTTTGTTTAAACGATGATTTTAACAAAAAGTTTGCTTAATCACAAGTAAATTTAGAATTTTTAAACAAATTTGAAAAATTTACAAATTTTTCTCGAGTGTAGGGGGGACATTGTAGATTTTTTAACTTAAAAGTGGGACGTGGCGCAAAAAAGGTTGGGAACCATTGCTTTATACCCTCCAAATGTAAAAAATGCCTGCGAATTTTGTACTCTTGCCCAAAACATTAAATCATGATGTTTTGCGGAAGATTTGGGTGTACTTGCCACAGCAAAGTTTTTTTTAGAAAAAATAATGTTATGCTACTTTGCTATTCCATGCAAAACGAATTGAAATATCAGTCGAGGACCCCATTAAAAATGCCTGCGAATTTTGTACTCTTGCCCAAAACAATAAATCATGATAATGTTTTGCGGAAGATTTGGGTGTACTTGCCACAGAAAAGTTTTTTTAGAAAAAATAATTTTATACTACTTGCTATTCCATGCAAAACGAATTGAAATATCAGTCGAGGACCCCATTAAAAAACCAAAAGAGCTGTACATTTCGTAAGTGAGTGAAAAAATAAGTGCAAAAAAGTGTTTTTACATTTTGAAGAATATTAACGATTACCACTCTCACTTGTTTTATGTACATTTGACAAACAAATGTAAAATTTTTATGCGAAAAGCTTGGTGAAAAAGTAGTTTTGGTTAAAAAAAAAATGATTTTTTTTCACGAAAAACAAAATTATGTTAAAAAAAATTAATGAACCCAAAATTGTTAGTAAAAAAAAAAGTTGATGAAAAAAAGTTTTTGATGAATTTTTTTGATGTAAAAAAAATTGATGAAAAAAATATCCAAAAAAATATTTTTTTTGGTAAGAAAAAAATTGATAATAAAAAATTTGATAAAAAAATTTGATGAAAAAAAATTGATGAAAAAAATATGATGAAAAAAAATTATGAAAAAACAAAAAAAATGATAAAAAAAAATTTGATGAAAAAAAAATTGATGACAAAAAAATTTATTAAAAAAAAAAATTTATAAAAAAAAAATTGATAAAAAAAAGTTTGATGAAAAAAATTTCTGAAAAAAAAAAATTTGATGAAAAAAAAAAATTGATGAAAAAAAAATTTTATAAAAAAAAAATTTGATGACAAAAAAATTTATTAAAAAAATTTATTAAAAAAAAATTATAAAAAAAATTGATAAAAAAAAGTTTGATGAAAAAAAAAAAATTTATGAAAAAAAAAATTTTATGAAAAAAAAAATTGATAAAATTTTTTTTTTTTTTTTTTGAAAAAAGCAAAACCCTGAATTATGTAACTTTTTATTCACAAGCTGGTGAAAAACGGTTTTATTAACCATGAGCTGAATTATTATCCAAGTTACAAACCCAAGTTATTAAAATTTTTGGTTTTAAGAAAATGAAAATAGTAATTCTTGTTTTCTTTTACGTTAATACGTTAATTGTTATACCAAATTCGCATTCATTTTTTTAAACATGTTTAAGCACCTAAACATGTTTATGTACCTTAACAAGTTTAAATTTAAACATGTTTAAGTGGTTAAACATGTTTAAAAAAATTAATGCGAATTTGGTATTAGCTTATATACGGGTCGTTTATGAAACCAATGCGAATTGGTTTGACAACACTTTTTCACGGAAATCAGCAGTATGTGTTTATGAATCCAATCCAATTCCAATTAAAGAAAAAATGAGAAAATTTCCGTTCGAAAACGAAAATGTGCGTTCATGAATTCCATTCAGCTGGTTTGACAGTTGGAAAATTTTCGTCAACGTTTGGCTTCGGGGATTTGTAAGAAAAGTTGAAATAATTAATTTAACAAAAGTTAAATGAAAAAATGTGAGTAAGATGTTCTTTTTTGTTTTCGACTTTTTTAAAAAATATTTTTCCTCTTTTTTTATAAGGGAAAGGTACAAAATTAATGAGCAAAATGCAGTTAGTTATTCATGAGTTTGTGGAAAAAAATCCCGATATATCGAAGGGATTTGTGTTTTAAGGCCTTAAATATAAACAAAAGTAATTCACATTAAAAAATGTGAAAATAAAATTTCCAAATTTTTTTTTAGTGTCCTAGATTTAACTTCCGTAAAAGTAAAACGAATGCACTTTTTTTTATAATTTTAAAATTTTAGTTATTTGATTTTAACTTTGAGTGAAACCGTAAACAACAACACTAAATTGGATTTTATGTGATTCGGAAAATGTGAATTGAAAAGTTATAAAAGGCAGAACAGAGGCCTTTGTAAAGTGTCTCTGAGGCTTCTGTTGTCTTTCACAACTTTTCAATTCACATGAAATTTTCCGAATGACATGAAATCGAGTTAATTTTTTTGTTGTTCACGTTTTCATTCGAAGTTGAAATCAAATAATTAAAATTTAAAAATTAAAAAGGAAAAAGTGCATTCGTTTTACTTTCACCAAACGAAACGAAAAAAAAGTCGGAAGTGAAATCTAGAACACCAAAAAAATTCGGAAATTTTCACATTCACATTTTTTTTGTGAATTACTTTTTTGGGAACAGCAAAAGGCAGAAAGTTTCTTATAAAATTCTTGAAAAAAGTATCATACACACTTTAGCTTAAGGTTGATTTACATGTTAACTACCCTTGACCACCCTTATCTACTATTTCCCAGTATTGGAGGATAACAATCATAGAAAAAAATAGATGTGTAACAGAGTCGTATTTCGCTTGATTAAGTATTAGTGACAGCACATTATGTAACTTTTGACGTTTAATAAAAACAATGCAACATCAAGGAGAACAACAACAAAGCAAAACCCAAAAAAGAAAAAAAAAGTTTTTAAACTATCAATAGTGCGTATTATCTTTAAAAAAACGTTAAATAAAGCAAAATAAATAATTTTGTGAGGATGTTTATTCTGGCTCGAAGTCATTATTTTCTTTACTAATTAAAACCATGATATTCTCATAGCATAATTTTCAAGAAAATTATTTTTTGTTTTAAATTTATTTATGTTGGTCATTTTTGCAAGACTTAATCGACACGTGTTTCGGAATTTGTCAAGATTCCATTGTCAAGATTATTTAGCAAAAATAGAAACGATATACTACAAAGTAGCAAACGAGTCTAATGACAAATCGTTTGTGCACAAACTAAAGCATTAATACATATTCGACTCTATCCACAATGTGAATTAGAAAGACGAAGAAATTGTACTATATTAGTAAGTAACGATTGTCAATAACCAACAAAAATATTTAAAACATTTTACATACGATAGTCCATTGGACTACAACAATATGTTTTTTGTTGTTGTGAATGAAATTATACCATTATTAGGGCTATTCATCACTATGGCGTGCCAACCATTATGTTCAAATTCTGTTTTATTCGACCTTTAAAATATTATATTTTGTGAGGATGTTTATTCTGGCTCGAGGTCATTATTTTCTTTACTAATTAAAACCATGATATTCTCATAGCATAATAACGACCTCGAGCCAGAATAAACATCCTCACAAAATATAATATTTTAAAGGTCGAATAAAACAATTTTTATTTATTAATAAAAATTAATCAGAATTTGAACATAATGGTTGGCACGCCATAGTGATGAATAGCCCTAATAATGGTATAATTTCATTCACAACAACAAAAAACATATTGTTGTAGTCCAATGGACTATCGTATGTAAAATGTTTTAAATATTTTTGTTGGTTATTGACAATCGTTACTTACTAATATAGTACAATTTCTTCGTCTTTCTAATTCACATTGTGGATAGAGTCGAATATGTATTAATGCTTTAGTTTGTGCACAAACGATTTGTCATTAGACTCGTTTGCTACTTTGTAGTATATCGTTTCTATTTTTGCTAAATAATCTTGACAATGGAATCTTGACAAATTCCGAAACACGTGTCGATTAAGTCTTGCAAAAATGACCAACATAAATAAATTTAAAACAAAAAATAATTTTCTTGAAAATTATGCTATGAGAATATCATGGTTTTAATTAGTAAAGAAAATAATGACCTCGAGCCAGAATACATATCCTCACAAAATATAATATTTTAAAGGTCGAATAAAACAATTTTTATTTATTAATAAAAATTAATCAGAATTTGTGCAAAATAAATAATAAATTTAATTAAATAAAAGACAAATTCCATTTTTTATAAACAAAGAATATAATTTGATATTAAATACATGTGAGATGAGGAAGAACAAGCATTTTGCCACCATATTGGAAAATACATCAAATACAACACTGCGTACCTTCTAATCTTTTCTATGATAACAATTGTCAAATTCAAATAATTAACGAAAAAAATCTTTAGTCGGACAACACAGTACAGACTAGTATGCAAACACTGGTACTAATTCCGTACTTTCCAATATGGTGGTATGGTTTTTAGTACAGAATGATCATCGCTGCCTAGTATATGTGTGCCTGTACGTGTGAGCTTTTGTGCATGTATTTATGATGTTTGTTTACGTTTTGTATGAAACGTCAAAAGTTACACCGTGTGCTGTCACTAATACTTACACCGATCAGATGCAACTCTGTGATACTACTACTCATGTACTGTGGTCGGACAAGTATTTCGATTCCGAAATTGGGCGCAAAAAATAATAAGAGTCCAAATTGGCAAAAAGTTAGCGATGTTTAAAAAAAAAAAAAATCATAAAAAAGGAACAAATAAGCTAAAACTTTATACAACATATGACCCAAAAATATGAATTTACAGCCTTTTTTAAAAGCAAATTCTTTGATGTGCAAAGACATTTATCCTGAGCCAATTAAATATGTGAAGCAACTGGTATTTTTCGATACAAAATAACAGATTCCAAGTATATATTAGACTTAAGGAAAACAAAAGATGGATTTGTATAAAATCCCTTCCTTAATAAATCAATAATCAAAAAAATTTAATTCAAAACAAATGCTTGACAGTTTATTTGTTAACAAATTATTTTTTTTTTTACAAACTGCATTATTATAACAACTCTGACTTTGACTTTCTAACAGAGTTGCTATAAAATATGACTCTGTATTTGCAAAAACAGAGTCGTATTTTGTAAATATTTGTGTCTCCGCTAAGTTCGAACGCAATAGATATTTTTTTTCGAACAAAGCAATTCGTCACGGTTTCATGAACGCTTCGAAAATTGGAAACGGATTTGAATTTCGTTTCCAATCCAATTTCGTTGTGGATTCATGAACGGCTTGATAATCAAACTGAGGTGGCGTTACCACATTTATGCTAAAATAAATTTTCTATAAAATTTTTGTAAAAATTTGTATATTTGTTGAATTTAAAATTTTCACAGAAAAAAACCGACCAACTGACCCTTTATGTACAATTTTCCACAGTGACTGCTGCCTACGCTTTTTCTTGGAGTGAAGGATCCGCTATAGCTTCACGAATTTATTTAAAAGCATCCTGTAAAAATAGAAAATTATTACAAAACAAAAATTTTTAATTTAAAAACCAGTTAACCCCATTGGTTTTTGGTTAGGACCAATTTGTTAAAAAAAATTTTTTGGTATGAAAAAAGTTTTACCAAGTAGGATTGCTCAATCTGACACAGATTTTTTTTTGCGTGTAGAGATGACACATTTTCGATTTTCTATAGAATTATTGCAACGGAAATCAAGACAAAAATAATTACAAACCGCCTCTGTTGAAATCAGCAGATTTCTTTTATGGCTCAAACTCGGTGTATTTTTCGCAATTTTTCGACTGACGTTTTATTTTGAGTGTACTCACATACATATGTGTAGGAATTGTTAGTTGTATGTAATTGAAACTAACGAATATTTACATACTAATGATGCTCGTTTCATACATGTTCGGTTAAATATGTAGATATTATATATATATGTGTATCATCGGACATAATATTAGCACCGAATATTTTTCTTAAAAATTAAAATTTGTTGGTGATTCACCGAAAGGAACGAAATTTAAAATACCGGTTTCCTCTCCCATTTTCAACCTTCAACCTACGACATGACACCTTTAAAAACAGGTAAATCCAAGATTTTGGAATACCTTTGGAATACCGTCCTTGTTAGTGGAGGTTATAAAAACTACAAGTTTTGCTATTATTTCTGGTGGAACTGTATATGTAAAAGAAGAAAAAAAGTCAAATTTTTGCTGTAAAAGATGATGTCATGTTAGAAAACATTTTATTTACAAAGCAATTTGTTGTCTTTTGCATACTATATAATACATTTATTAAGATGGATTCCACAAGATATGAAACGATTTTCCGAAAGATTTTTTTCTTGCCTATAAAAACAGTTTATCAGGCTCTGTAATAGTTGCTTAGGAAAAGTTCCCACAATTCGGTACACTCTAGAAAGTCCTTGTAAGATGACTACTATGCTAAATAATTGATTAAATTTCAACAAATTCTAATTTAAACTAATATAAATTGTGTAAATTTACAATAATTTTAAGTAGAACTAAGCGATTTGTGTAAGTTTACCCAATTTATAGTAAGAAACTAGAATCATTATATGTACACTCAAAATAATCACTCTGTTAAATTACAGAGATACTCTGCTGAGCCAGCAGAAAATACCATACATTTCCAACCAGCAAGATTTTTTGTTATTTTACGAAGACAACTCTGTAAAATGATTTCGATAAAAAAACAGTAAATTTACAGAATTATCTGTCAAATATTGGTAAAACCGAAAAAAAAAATTACCAAAAAAACTCTGTAAATTTACAAAGTTTTAGTTAAATGCTTTTTATGAGTTCAAAATTTTACAAAAAAAACTCTGTAAATTTACAAAGTTTTAGTTAAATCCATTTTATGAGTAAAATTTCTCTGCTTCAAAACATTTATTAAAATTAAAAAAATTAAATTAATTAAAATTTGGTTAAATTTTCCCGCTTTAATGCTTCCAAATTGTAAATTTACTTTTTTATTTTTGTGAGAATTACGAGTTTTTAACGAGTAACTCCAATTTTACAAAATTTTGTTTTTCGGTCACAAGAAAAAACAAAGTATTTTCTTTAAAATCTGTATTTCGATAGATAACTTTGTCAGATATCTGTCGAATTGAGATTACAGTCAGTTTACAGAGTATTTAACAGAATAATTATTTTGAGTGTATATAGAAAGTATTTTGTTTAATTTCCGATATTAATCATTATATGCATAAGTTATTCAAAAATTAACTTTGATTTTATATCACCAAAAATTTTTCTTTACGATTTTTTTTTTTTCAAATTTATTTTCTTTTACGAATTTTTATAAAAAACCGTTTTGAAACAAAATTTTTTCAAAACAAACATTTTTTAATTAAAAAAAAAAAATTCACCAAATGCCATTTTGAAAAAAGTTTTTTTGTAACAGTCTTTCATTGTCCAATTTAAGAAATTAAAACTATTTTAATTGCCGGCGTATTTGATCTTGAATGCCTCATATACATATGTATATCCTTAAATATAGTATAGATGTACAAAATAAATTTTACACTTTTACATATAATATGCATATGCATTAGAGCGGCATTTTTTTTGTGTGGCAAAAAAAATTTCCTCCGGTTTTAAACCAGACAAGGAAAAACAATAAAAATTAAAATTCGTTATTGATAAAATTCAATATATATTCGATTAGAGTTTTATTCTAGTTCGAGGCCCAAAAATATTTCTATTTATGATATTGTCATAATAGAGTATTTTTAATTTATTGCTTTAAAAAAGTTACTATCTCATAGTATGTCTGTACTGATCAGTTTCATCCCCACTAAGGAATCTTCAGCAGACTTTAGAGAATCATCGTTGGTCAATCAAACATCAAACCAGACATAATATTTGATATATTTCCCAAGTTATATGAGCAGTACTATTATGAAGGTCCGAAATCTGTTTTCCAACAAAAAATAACTCTTTTAAAGCATAAATTGTATATATTAAATCACCGTCGGTAACTATTAATATATGTGTTGCTGTTATTTTACAATAACAACAGTGCCTAACCAAACAATAGTGTTGGTAGGATAAGTCGTACTAAACTTTGTGTTAAATGTTGTTTTTTTATTTTTAGTACCAAAAGGTACATAAAAATAAAATGTATTTATTCGGCCTTTATATATGTATATATATTCGATTAGAGTTTTATTCTAGTTCGAGGCCCAAAAATATTTCTATTTATGATATTGTCATAATAGAGTATTTTTAATTTATTGCTTTAAAAAAGTTACTATCTAATAGTATGTCTGTACTGATCAGTTTCATCCCCACTAAGGAATCTTCAGCAGACTTTAGAGAATCATCGTTGGTCAATCAAACATCAAACCAGACATATTTGATATATTTCCCAAGTTATATGAGAAGTACTATTATGAAGGTCCGAAATCTGTTTTCCAATAAAAGAGTTATTTTTTGTTGGAAAACAGATTTCGGACCTTCATAATAGTACTTCCCGAGTAAAAAAAAATTGTATGGTAAAACATGTTATCTTATAAAATTATATATAATTTATTGGATCTGATTTTGCTAAATTTCATCCGAAAATTGGCCGCGCCAAAGTTATCTCATAACATCATATAATATATGAAGTTACAGTTTAATATTTGATTGTATGTGATTTCATCCGGAAATTGGCCGCGCCAAAGTTATCCCAAATTATCTATTATCATGATTTTGTATTATATATGATATAATGTGATGTAATTTCATCCGGAAATTGGCCGCGCCAAAGTTATCTTAAAATATCCAATATCATGATTTTATATTAAATTGGATATTATATAATGTAATTTCATCCGAAATTTGGCCGCGCCAAAGTTATCTTATAATATCTGATATCTTGATTTTATAAAAAAAATATTGGATACATTTTTATCCAAAAAATGTTTCTGTTTTAAGATTTATTTTTAGATATAATAATGTCAAACTGAAAATAAATACAAAAAAAAAAAAAACTTCGAACGGACGGGGATTAGAACCACAAGTCTTCCGTTTTGTAATCGCAATCTCTACCCTCTAGACCAGCGGACGTTGTTAGCAAATAACAACTTTAAAAGACTTAGTTTTAAATAAATTGATCGTATCTAATTATATCAAATTGATCTAACATATAGTAATATATGATAATATCCAATTAAATATGTTATTCACTTGTACACAATTTTCAAAAAGACTTAGAAAATTTTTGATAAAATTTGCAAAAAAAAAAAAAAATTGGAATGACGTACAGCGCTATTAGGGGCTTCCATGGTAAGCTTAAACAATAATTTTAATGTAGCGGTATGCCTTATTTCCAAGTCATAGGCTTCCAAAGTGAAATAAGACTTTGGCTTATAAATTTGAAATTTTTCATGGAATCAGGAAATCAGAATTAGATTTGAGATCGGGTTCCAAAAATCATTGATAATTTGATAATTTAAACCAAATATAGCTATTATTAACTACCCAGTAAAAAAATGGATATGACAGAATATATAATTTAATATGGGTTCGTGTCTATTTTGATATAATCTTATACGAAAAATGGTTTCATAAGATTTGATCGAATAATATCTAATAATATCAGTTTATATAACTTTATATCGACTTTGATACGAGTTTTGGTCTAATCCAATGATATAAAATTATATCCAATTATATTAAAATTTATACAATTTTATAAATCGGATGTTTTTTTTTAGTTTTTAATAAAAAGTTGAAAAATTAAAATAATAAAAATAAGTTGTTCTTTGAAAAAAACTTAGAAAAATTTCAAAAAATGGAGTCATGTTAAATTTTATATAAAACACTTAGAAAATATTTTCAAAAAAATTTGTCCTTGGAAAAAACTTAGAAAAATTTTAAAAAAATAGAGTTATATAAAATTTTATAAAAAACACTTAGAAAATATTTGCGATAAAAAAAATGTTCCTTGAAAAAAACTTGGAAAAAATTTAAAAGATGGAGTCATATAAAATTTTATATAAAACATTTAGAAAATATTCGTGATAAAAAAGTGGTGCTTGGAAAAATCTTAGAAAAATAAAAAATATGAAGTCATATGAAATTTTATATAAAACACTTTGAAAAAATTAAAAAATAATGGAGGCATATAAAATTTTATATAAAACACTTAGAAATTTAATATGATGAATGGGACCAGATGTTACAACATATAGTTATGTATGGCGATATCTTAAAAAAATCCCACATCAAAATTTGTTATATAAATTTATCTTGCAATACATAGTGTCACACATGATCATATATCAAATAATATGACTATATAAAAGTATATAAGATCATATTAAATTATTTTTACTCGGGTATATAAATGCAATATAATTTTTTAAAATTGATTGCAAAAATTCAAAAAGTAAAATTTTTTAAGTTCTAAAAAAACAAATGCAATAAAAAAGTGTTTTCCATTTAAAAAAAAATTAAAAAAATAAATTTTTTTCTGGAATCGAACTCGGGTTCCCAAAAATGATAGATATTTTATAATAAATTAAATATAGTTATATATAACTATATAACAGCAATATAATTTTTTAAAAATGATTGCAAAAATTCAAAAAAAGAAAAATTTTTAGTTCTAAAAAAAATAAGTGCAATAAAAAAGTGTTTTCTATTTAAAAAAAATTAAAAAAAAATATTTTTTTTCTGGAATCGAACTCGGGTTCCCAAAAATTATAGATAATTTTATGATAAATCAAATATAGTTATATATAACTGTATAAAAGAAAAATAATTTTTTTAAAATGATTGCAAAAATTCCAAAAATGAAAATTTTTTAGTTCTAAAAAAATTAAACGCAATAAAAAAGTGTTTTCTATTTAAAAAAAATAAAAAAAAAACTTTTTTTTTCTCGACTGGGCCGGGAATCGAACTCGGGTTTCCAAAAATCATATGTAATCTTATATGATACAATAAAAAGTTTTGTATAACCATATATGTTGACACACAAAAATAAATTTTGAAATACTGGCATATATAATTATATATGGCTAGTTGTTTGGTCAAAAAAATATTTTTTTTATACATGATTATATCAAAATATATATTCCATTACATATGCGACCATTTATAAATATATATTGAGTTTAGACGAAATTTGCGTATATATAGTACCATACAAACACAGATATGTTATCGTTTAAGACACATATAATTATATCTATTATTTTTGTTGGAAATTTTTTCAGTATGGAACCATATATAATTTTAAATGGTATTATATTAGTCATATATAATTATACATAAATTGATACTGGATTTTTTGTTTAGTAAAGTCCTATACATAATTAGATAAAAAATCACGTATAATAATGTATGAAATCGGATTAAGTTTTATGTGCAACGTATGATTACATCTACCATTTATATTAATATATTATGAACAATATAATTAGATATGATTTTATATGACATCATTTAAAAAAATTGGAAAATTTCAAAGTGAGATATAATTTTATACTTTGACTCATATAGTTGTATATGGTTTTATGAAAACATATAAAATAATATACATTTATATAAATTCCTTTTTACTCGGGTTCTCATATAACTTGGGAAATATATCAAATATTATGTCTGGTTTGATGTTTGATTGACCAACGATGATTCTCTAAAGTCTGCTGAAGATTCCTTAGTGGGGATGAAACTGATCAGTACAGACATACTATGAGATAGTAATTTTTTTAAAGCAATAAATTAAAAATACTCTATTATGACAATATCATAAATAGAAATATTTTTGGGCCTCGAACTAGAATAAAACTCTAATCGAATATATATACATATATAAAGGCCGAATAAATACATTTTATTTTTATGTACCTTTTGGTACTAAAAATAAAAAAACAACAGATAAAATTCAATTTTGAATTTTTCAAAAAATTCAACTTTGAATTTTAAATAAAACTCTAAAGAATTTTATTTTAAATTCTTAAAAGAATTTTGTTAATAAAAAAAAAGAATTTTATTTTCATACAAATAAATAGATTTCAAACAAGTAAATATTTTAATAATGTTCGAGTACTATTTCTATATATTAAGGTAACTTAATTAGCTAAATACATTCTCATATGATAGTAAATTGCCAATATCTTCTTATTTAATGTAATTTAATAATTTACTTAGTTCAAACTTATAATGCAATAGTATTTTTCTTAGTAATTTCCAAATTCTGATCCACTTATTTATAGAAAACCTCTTAAAAAATTCTCATATTTTAATGTAATTCTCTGATTCTGAAAGCTTTTTCGAACAGAAACTTTATAAAAAAATTTTGTACACTTTTCTAAAAATAGAATCTTTAATTTTATAGCAATTTTCTATAAAAAAAAGTGTTTTCTGAGGCAGTTTTTCCGATTCTGAAACATTTTTCATATAGAAAATTATTAGGGTTTTAGACATTTTTCTAAAGAAACATTTTAAGACACTATTTCAACAGAAAATTTGAAGATTTTGAGATAAATTTTCTATAGAAAATTCTTACAAACAGAAAAATGTTTAGATTCAGAGTAATTTTTTTTTGTTCCAAAAAATCTCACATCTAATATAGTTTTCTATAGAAAAGTTTTGATCAATGATTTTTATAAAATTTTCCTATATAAAAATTCTCAGATTCTAAAAGATTAAAAAAAATCATATTGTTAAAAATATTTCCATAACAAATATTCTTAGATTTGAAAGTATATTTCTCATAGAAAAGCTCAGATTCTTAAAGGTTTTCCTATTGAAAAGTTATCCAATCAGAGAAATCTTTTTCGCAGAAAGATTTTTGGGATTCTGAAACAGTATTTTTTAGGAAAAATTTCCAGTTTCTGAGGGATTATTTTTTATAGATTTTTTTCTATAGAAGTTATAACCTTTAATATATTTTTCCTACAGAAAAATTTTTAAACTTGTGGAAAATGTTTCAATAAAATAACTCTCTTATTCAGAGTCAAATAAGCATTTAAATATTTTGTAAAGGTAATGTCTGGAATTCTGAGACATTTTTCTATAAAATATAATTGAGATATTTGTTTTCCCTTAGAAAATTATGAGAAAAGGTGTTAGATTCAGTTAGAAAATGTCCACGACTATAATGGCATTTAAGTTTTTTATATGCAATTTTTTTAATTCTGAAATATTTTATATTAAGGATGTAAAAAATTTGTTATGTAGAGACTAACATTTGCATTCTATTTATGTTAACATTCATTGTAATATGGATTTATTAACTTCTTTTTAATCAAAATTTACCATTAATTAACATACATAGTATTTAAAAATTCTATTTTACCACATTAGTACAAACTAACAGTTATAACTTTGTTTTATTATTATTTGTTTTACAAAATGAAATTCAAACCAAAAATAAAAATCTTTAATTTTTTAGAATTTTATTTATAGGAAAATAAAATTCTATTTTTTTTGAGAATTTTATTTTTGGAAATAATAAAATTCAAATGTTTTTGAGAAATTTATTTAAACAAAAATACCTTATGAATTTAAAAAAAAAATCGAATTTTTTCCTTGTTTGTTTTAAACGTCCAGTCAAATTTTTGTAACTATTAGCCGTAAAATCAATGTGGGACAAATTTGAGGACAAAATGAGAGTGCAGAGTGGTTTTCGAGATATCGCTATTTGAAATTTGCAAAAAATTTCGCAAAAGGGCGTTTTTTTTCTAAGTTCAAGAATTAAAAAAAAAAATATTTTTTCATAGAATATTTCAGAGGGATTGACACAAACTTTGATTTAAACTAAATTTGAGTCAGATCTGACCTCTTAAACCCATATCACCCTTCGATCAAAGTTTAGAGTTTTTGGTGAAAATTTTCCAAAAAACCCAAACTTTGATGGATAGGATTAAAATTATCCGATTTGCTCACATTAATTTTAAATAAAAGTTTATCAAGCAAAACATTTTTCGAGATTTTTTTTTAAATTATTGACCGTAACATTGATCGAAACCGCCATTTTTTTTTACAAATTTTAAATAGAGATATCTCGAAAACCTTTTGACCGATTTTTTTTTGATATTTGTGTTCAGTGCATCAAAATTAATATGCAAGACATACACAGAAAATAAAATAGTGAAATTTAAATCAACAAACATCAATTGTAAATCAACCAAACATGATATCAACCAAACATTTAGTAAAAACGGCCGCCTGTTAGTCCATAATACAAAATTTCGATTTTGTTTTCCACAAACTTAGTCAAGTAATTTTATTTCAAAATTATTTTATCATGTCAACAAATAGTTTTTGTGTTTGTTGAATTTCTTTGTTGAAAAAAAATAAGATTTCTTACATTTGTCAGATCAACAAATTGTGTTTGTGTTTGTTGAATTTCTTTGTTGAAAAAAAATTAAGATTTTGTACGTTTGTCAATACAAATAATAATTTTAGAGAACTATTACAAACTTGTTTTCAACAATCAATATTTACAAACGTTAGTTGATATCACAAATTTCCGTATAGGAGCACTTTCAGTGAAAAAGTTAATTGTATTCACAAATATGGGGGTCAATATAACAATTCGTTTTTTTCTGTGTATCTTTTGATTTTTTTTAAAAAACTTTTTAAAAATATAAAATTTTAATTCTAGTAGAATTTCCCCGGACACTTGAAAAAATCAATGAAAAAATACCACTCTAATGTACATGAACAGGCACAGGATACTCATTTGTATGTTGCGTATGCAAATGCACGCATTTACAAAAATTTAAAACTTTTTTAAAACTTCCTCTTTAATTGTACTATTTGTGAAAATATAAATTTTCTTCAAACAAACATGTATGCAAATATGTATAAAAAACTTTGAAAAAACTCCTTATATAGTTTTAAAATGTTACTAAATATGTATATTTCAAATACGTTGGTACATGTCCATGAACTTGGGATGACCATTTAAAGGGAATTAAAATCAGAATAACATTTTCTTTAGCAAATTTTTTCGTTACATAAAATCGTTAAGTTATCGAAAATTTTGATGTACCCTTTAACTACGGTATGGGGGTATACTCACTTTGTCATTCCGTGTGAAACGCATTAAAACATCATTTCATAGAATTTGCTTCATTAGATTTGGTAAATTCATTAAAAAATTTCATTAAATTTTGCATATAAAAGTTGTTGTTTATTGATACCAGTCACGTAGCGTCTGTTTAGTCTGTAATTAAGCGCGCAAAATGTAGACAAAAACAAGTAAAAAAGTTTAATTCGACCTTGCCGAATGTATTGATACCCTCCACAATGTAAAAAAAGTTTATTTGCTAAAAAAAAAAAAACAAAAACAAATTTAGGTAAAAAAAAAAATTGGCGATTTTTTTTTTGAAAACAAAATATGTTTATTTAAAGCATTTTTTTTTTGAAAAAAAATATGTTTATTAAAAGCATTTTTTTTTGAAAAAAATATGTTTATTTAAAGCATTTTGTGTTTTTAGGTTATGTTGAATGTACCAAAAATTTTCGCGGTGTCTTTACATTTTTTTCATAACCTTTGAACCGCTGAACCGATTTCGCTTAAATGCAATACCAAACTACTTAGGGCAACAACAAGTAAATATGCTAAGTTTGAGTCATATCTGCTTAATACTTTGTCCGTGATCACCATTTCCACAGACGGACAGACAGAAGGACATCGCTAGAATGTCTTAAAATTGATCACTGATCAATAATATATTTACATTGTGGGGTCCTAGACCGATATTTCGATGAGTTACAAACGGAATGACAAACTTATATATGGGGCATTCCATGTCAAATCGGACACTTTGAAAATTTTTTTTTTAGATTTTCCCAATTTGTTTACAGTTTTTAGTACTCTTCGAAAACTCCTTCGTGGTAAATTTTCAGATTTTTTTGATGACCCGTTCAAAAGATATCGAATTTTTAAAAATTGGTAGTTTGTTCCTTTACTCAAACTTCTTTTACTCATAACTTCTTCAATAATGGTCCAAATTTCATTTTTTTTTTGTAAATTTTTGTTTTTTTACGTACTTTCTAAAAAAAAAATCCCAAAAAGTTCTTAAAAATGCTCTAGTATGCGACTTTTAAGTTTTAAAATTTAAATCTCATTTTTGAAAATGTTTGTACTCTTCGATTTTTTTGAAATTTTTTTGTGTAAAACTTCGATTCTACAAATTTTTTGCCCAGGAGGATCGTGGGATAACGATTATTACTATTTTTTAAAATTTTTTTGAAAAAAATTTATTGTAATTTTCCAATCTTAAAATCATTTCTACTGCTCCAATGGTGCGTCATAGAGGGGTCATTTAAAAGACCGACCCCATTAATTTTTACGTCTTACAAACTAATACCCTATCTCCAACTTCAAAGGGGGCTCCCACACAAAACGACATTTTTTAAAATTTGCTCCAACCGCTCTAACTGCCCTAATAGTGTCCTTAGAGCAACAAAATCTATGACCGACCAACAATATTTTTTTAGTCCAAACATTTTCTCTGAACACACCTACCCACTATCTCTAATTTTTAAGCCCACTTAGAGGGTGGAGATAGGGCGTAGGTATGTTTTACAAAAATGTTGGAGGGTAAAAATAAATAGGGGTCGGTCTCAATAATGACCCCTCTCGGACGCACTATTACCGGTAGAAGCCGATTAAATAAAATAAATTTACAAAAAATAAAAAAAAATGTATGGGGACCACCTTAATAGTTAAAGAAAGGGGGTAGGTATGTTCAGAGAAAATGTTTGGACTAAAAAAATATTGGGCAGTTAGAGCGGTTTAGGGCAGTTAGAGCTGTTGGAGCAAATTTAAAAAAATTTCATTTTGTGTGGGAGCCCACTTAGAAATTGGAGATAGGGTATTAACTTGTTCCGAAAAAATGTTTAGACGTAAAAATTAATGGGGGTCGGTCTTAAAAATGACCCCTCTATGACGCACCATTGGAGCAGTAGAAATGATTTTAAGATTGAACAATTATAAAAAAAATTTTAAAAAATAGTAATAATCGTTATCCTACGATCCTCCTGGGCAAAAAATTTGTAGAATCGATAGAAGTTTTACACAAAAAATTTCAAAAAAATCGAAGAGTACAAACATTTTCAAAAATGAGATTTAAATTTTAAAACTTTAAAATCGCATATAAGAGCGCTTTTAAGAATTTTTTGGGATTTTTTTTTTTAAAGTACGTAAAAAAAGAAAAATTTTGAAAAAAAAAAATTGAAATTTGGACCATTATTGAAGAAGTTATGAGTAAAAGAAGTTTAAGTAAAGGAACAAACCACCAATTTTTAAAAATTCGATATCTTTTGAACGGGTCATCAAAAAAATCTGAAAGTTTACCAAGAAGGAGTTTTCGAAGGGTACTGAAAACTGTAAACAAATTGGGAAAATCTAAAAAAAAAGTTTTTCAAAGTGTCCGATTTCACATGGAATGCCCCATATATACCCTCTTTCACTAACAATAAGTGGAGGATATAAAAAACAGCTGATCAGAGCTATACGAATTTATTTTGTGATTTTTTTAGACATTTTATACGAAATTTAAAATGAAATGTTATCTATTAAATAAACTACAACTAAACGAAATCTATAAATAAAAAAAAAATTAAAGTGTATTTTTCTTACTTGTTTATTTTGTGATTTTTTCAGACTTTTTATACGAAATTAAAAACAAAACGTAAATTATTAATTTTATATTTACTAAAATTCGCGCTGTTAAATATTTTTTCGTGGTTTTACTAATTTATTACTGAAAACTCAGTTATAACGAACTCGGATATGACGAGTTCTCGGTTATAACGAACTAAATAATTCTAAAGTCCCGACATTTTGGCAACCATTTACATAAAAAATACATATTTTATAACGAACTTGGTTAAAGCGTATTCTCGGTCAAAATGAACTACTTATTGTGGTACCACGAATATAATTTCATTTATTTTTACCTTTTTATAACGAACTCCCATAAATATTTTTTAATGTGCGGTAATCATGTTTATTAAACTTACAAAGGGTTCCCAATTTTTGTTTATATTATAATTTTTATAAAATTCTTCTAAATGAGTAGTTTATTTACATAAAAAAATCAACTTTAATTCAAATAAAATATTATTGGAACTTTTTTCGTTAATAAACCCTGCTTATGTCCTGCGAAGTAACCGGATTTTACTGTACAATTAAAGGTTTGAGTAACACTTTGTAAAAGAAAACTAATTGTATGTTAAAACCATAAAAAAATGTGAAAGTGTATTTTTCTACCTTGTATACTACAATCAAGTAAATAAAATAAATTTTTTAGTGCTTTATTTAATTTAAATAACCAAAGAAAAGTTTTTAATGAACATTTTTAGTAATTTCAATTTAAGGCTGCAATTTTCCTTCATTAATTTCATGAAAAACTTTATAAAATGATTCAAACCAGTTCTACGAACATTTTCATTATTTCCAAGTAAGTTTTAATTGAAACGAACTTCAATAACGTCAAATTCATTGATCGAATAAAAATTGTCTTTGGTTGAAACATTAAGTCCTTTTTTATTACGATTATGTAAATTTTCAAGAATGGTCAGCTTTTTACTTACACATCAAATAGAATTTATTTTTTTTTCTGCCATAAATTTTAAAATTCAACAAACAAAATGTAAATAAACTGAAATTTTACTTAAATAAACTTTAAGTTTTTTTCTGGTTATTTTTTCATATTTACGCATGTAAAGTGTTGACTTTATGTGAGAATATGCATGTGTTTGAATATTCTAATGAATAAATACATACATTAAAATTATATACATATAACTTTTTCTAGAAATTTTTATATAATTTACAAGTTTACAAATTTACACAGAATTTTTAAATAAAGTAAATAATGGTAAAGATTTTGTTAACATTTGAGCTTGATTCAGAATGTTGCAGCTATTCCACTCTTAGGGCGGAGTTTACAGTCAGAACTTAGGCTGCGTTTTTGACATATCGCTTTAACTTAGTTTAACCGGGAGTTTTATTATACTTTATAAAAATAAAACCAAGTTTAACCAAGCATTCTGTTTTTCAGTTCGAGTTTAGCAAATGTCGATTAACGCGGTATTGCCATACCAAATGCCACATTTCCAATTAAAATAGTTGCCATCATCGCACATTTTTTCGAATAAAATACCACAACATGGCAATACTAACCAGTATATTTGAAAATCAGAGGTGTTTTTTTGACATTTTTGTACCTTAGTTTAACTGTCCATCATAGGTGAGTTAAACTTAAAATAAACCACATCTCAAAAACAGAATTTGTGGTTTTAACTCAGTTTAAACCTAAAACCAATAAATTTTACAACTCAAAAACTCAGCTTAAGTAGTGAATTAAACTAATTGTAAGAAATTGCTTAAATCCAAAAACTGTTTAACAAGAAGTACATAAGAAAAACTTAACTCATCTATCCCATGGACATAATCTACATTTCCGTTATGGGGATTATGACCAAATTCATTTCGGTCATGATCCCCATAATGGTAGTGGGGACTATGACCGAAAATAATTTGGACACAATCCTAATTAAAAACGGACATAATTACCAGATTTATGGGGATAATGACCATGTAACAAATGGCCATAATCCCCATTTCAGGGATTATGTCCACTATACTAGTTGGTCATAATCCCAAAAATTGTATTTTTTTTTGTCTTAAAAGTCTTTCTGCGTATCTGGCCTTCAACCGGGCTTAGTGATTACAAACTCCATAAATTAATTTAGTGGCTTCGCTAAGCCCACCCTCTCTGCAGAAACCGGGAATTATGAACAAAATTGCTTTGGACTTACTCCCCATAATGTAAATGGGGGTTATACCGAAAAAAGTTCGGTCGTAATCCCAACAGGAAACGGACATAATCCCCATTGGGATTGAGACCGTTTTGGAAACGGTCATAGTCCCCACAACTATTATGGGGATTTTGACCGTGATGAATTCGGTCATAATCCCCATTTCCGTTACGGGGGTAATGTCCGCGGAGATTATGTCCTGTCACCTAAAGTTTTACTTAAGTAATTTATTTTGATTTGACAATAAAAAAAAATACTAAATAAAATTCAAATAATAATAAAAACGTAAAAATTATACAATTGCTACTCTTTCTAGTTAAAATCTTCCGCCGCACAGTGGGCCGAGGCACAGTGCCACATTTGGCCAATCTAGGACGACAAAAATCCAATTTTAATTATATTGACTTGAAATTCAGTATAAATGTTCGTTTTGACTTCGAAAATAACAATATGAAAAATGTGGGAGGCCGGTTAAGGGCCACGCCCACTTATTTTAAAATTTATAATTTTGGTTATAATTTCTTTAAATTTGGTATATATACTCTCAATGACTGTAGAAATAATATAACAAAAAAATGAGGGCGGTCAGACAACTGCCACGCCCACTTTTTTAAAATATGTTTAAAAAACATGTAAAAACAAGGTTTACATATCGCCCACTGTAGTCGGCGTCGCAGACGGTCGCAAAAGTTAGCCGTTGAAATAAGTACTATAGATATTGGTCAATATATCTGCAAAAGTCCGGCGACCAATACGGACCAAACACAAAAGTTCTATTCCATCAAAAAAAAAATAAATATATAATTTTCTTTTCAAAAATTTGTATTTTGTTAAAAATTTAATAAAAAATAGAAAAATTTAGTTACAGGATTTTTCAAGATGCAACTTTATGCACCCACCTGTTAGTAACGAACAGAATTATCGATCTTATATGATTATTTTCGTGCTATTAGGAATGTTCTATAATACATACAAATATATCATGAAAATCGGGGAACTTTTTTTTTTGATTTTTGTCGTGCTAGATTGGCCAAATGTGGCACTGTGCGAGGTGGTAGTTTTTTGGCCAAAACTAAAAAATATTAAACTAAAAAAAGTAAATGCACTATTGTATTAAGTATGACTTGCTACACTTTGTCTGTAATTTTTGTAAAAATCGGTGCAGCCATTATCTTGGAATGATCAATCAAAGATACAATATGTATGTTTAAATCTCCATATGAGGCATTCCACACCAAATGTCCCGCTACAGAAAAACATGTGTCCCGTAAATTTCTGAATAGGTTGTTTGGATAGCCCTATATGAAACTTAGAAAATTGCGTTTTTGGTTTTTAAATTTTTCAAAAACTGGGCTTAGGAGGCGTGGTCAAATATTGGAAAAATGCTCAAATTTGTGGTGAGTTGCCTTGATTAAATATATTTATCACATTAAAACGGAATGCACCATAATCTCAAAAATTTACATTCTTATATAGTTTTGTATGGGCTATCGATTAAAATTTTTTTTTCGGAAAATTTTCAGAACCCGTTTTGAAATTTTCCAATTTTTAAAAAAGTCAATTTATCAAAAATCCGGCCACTTTATTTTTTATTTTTATTTTTTTTTCTAAAGTTTAGATGTTTGTCCATCTACACAAAGAAATTCAGAAACACGTTCTTCATTTTTTTTTTCGAGAAAATCGCATTTGAATTTTAAATTTCATAACAATTTTGTTATTTGCTTGTATTTTCTTGCTTTAACGTTGCGAATGAGTAATATTAATTGCATAAATATTTCTCATACGCTCTGTACCAACATTTTTTTTTTTAATTTTTGGTATTTTAATTCCATTTTTGTAAACGGGCAATATTTCTCATACGCTCTGTACCAACATTTTTTTTTTTAATTTTTGGTATTTTAATTCCATTTTTGTAAACGGGCACAAGCGGACAAGTTTTTTGTAAATTAGGGATAAAAAGTATAATTCTGGCCCAGACAGTTTTTTGATAGGGCGTGGAACTTTTGAAAACGATGAGTTTAAAAAGGGGGTTTAAAAAAAAAAACAAATTTTTTAAATTTTTTATAAACTCTTATCTCAATTAAATTTTTGAAAACGGGCACAAGCGGGCAACTTTTTTGGAAAGTGCGATTAAAAAGGATAATTCTGGACCAGACAGTTTTTTGAAAGGGCGTGGAACTTTTGATCACGATGGGTTTTAATAAAGGGGGTTTTCACGAAATTTTTTTTAATTTATTTTAATTTTTGGTGTTTTAATTCCATTTGTGTAAACGGGCACAATCGGGTAAGTTTTTTGTAAAGTGGAGTTTAAAACGATAATGCTGGCCCAGACAGTTTTTTGAAAGGGTGTGGAACTTTTGATGACGATAAGTTTAAAAAGGGGGTTTTCAAAAAAAAAAAACAAATTTTTCCAATTTTTTATAAGCTCTTATGTCAATTAAATTTTTGAAAACGGACACAAGCGGGCAACTTTTTTGAAAAGTGCTGATAAAAAGGATAATTTTGGCCCAGGCAGTTTTTTGAAAGGGAGTGGAACTTTCTACTTTCTTTTTAAAAGGGGGTTTTAAAAATTTTTTTTTTCATTTTTTTTATAAATTTTATTTTAATTCCATTTTTGAAAACGGATAGAAAGGATAATTCTGGCCCAGACATTTTTTTGAAAGGGCATGGAATTTTTTAAAACGATGAGTATAAAAAGGGGGTTTTCAAAAAAAAAAAAAAAAATTTTTACAATTTTTTATAAACTTTTTTTTCAATTCAATTTTTGACATCGGTATATACACGTGATTTAAATGAAAATCACTCACGCGTGAATCCGTTGTTTTAAAACTCTTTAGTGTTTATAAACCGATTAACCGGTTAACCGAAAACCGGGGTTTTCCCAAAATTTCGGTTTTTTTTTGCAAACCGGTTAACCGGAATTGAAAATTTCCGGTGCACCGAAAACCGGGGTTTTTCTGTCGGTTAACCGGTTTCTTTAAATACATGCAAAACTGATTATTTTTGCAATTATTACGGGTTTTTACTTATTTTTTATGACATTTTCAAAATTTCGTTAAAAAAACCTTGAAAATACGTGCGAAAGAAAGTCTAAAATATTTTTTATCTACAAGAAACAATTTCCCAAATAGGGATTTTATTCCGAATCTGGTAAATATTAAAAATTCACATTGTTGTAAGCAAGTTTTGGACACTTTCATTGAAAACTTTATAAGTGACTGTTAACCAGATAGTAAAATTCCTGTTAATGGAGAGAATGCCAATAAAAGAACATCGAAATAAAATACGGTACTGCAATTTATAACGAAGTGATGTATTTTTTAAATAAAACCAATAAAAGTTAAATTAAAGCCCCGGAGAATATGGGAAAATAAAAGCACCGTATTTGAATACCGCTATTTTGAAAATGTATCAGTTGCTAACTTTGCTGAAAGAAACAAATATGTTAACTTAAGTTATATATTCGCTTTTGTATTTAATAAAATTTATGTATTTTAAAGTATTTTTTGGGTTTGTCAGTTAAAGAAAAAAAAAACCGGTTAACCGGTTTTTCATTCCGGTTTAACCGAGAAAACCGGTTAACCGAAAAAGCTGATTTTTGGTTAACCGAGAAACCGGTTTTCCAAAATGTCGGTTTTTTATAAACACTAAAACTCTTTTTTCAATTCAATTTTTGAAAACTTTTTAATTACGTGATTTAAATGAAAATCACTCACGCGTAAATCACATTGGACTAAAGACCATCTCCAATTGAAATACATAAACAAAAGTTAAGTGTCTTTTCATTTGTTCCATCTAAAACATCTGTAAATTTTATTAAAAATGAAGTGTCCACCCTGAAGTAGTTTCCTTGTAGGTCCGATTCCAAAAGGTTTCAAGGCACTTATTTATTACCCCAATATAGTCACGTGATTTAAATGAAAATAACTCTTTAATCACGTGATTTAAATGAAAATCACTCACGGTCACGCGTAAATCTCGTTGTTTTTTTTAGTCACGCAAATCACGGGACTAGAGGCCATCTCCAATTCAAATACATAAAAAAAGACAAGTGTCTCTTCATTTGTTTCATCTATAACATCTGTAAATTTTATTAAAAATGAAGTGTCCACTTTGTAATAGTTTCCTTGTAGGTCTAATTCCAAAAACTTTCAAGGCACTTATTTATTGCCCTAATATAGGCTTATATTCTGAATTTCAAAAAAAGTAGGTTGATATTTACAACCTTTAGAGACTTTTGAACAAAAAACCTACCATCTCGGCCCAGTGTGCGCCGTGGGGCTTGTTAGCACCAAAATAATAAAGAACGCGGCTAAATCATTGCAAAATACCCCAGTTGCTAAACTTTGGATATGCACGCCAAAATTGAAAATTCAGTTAAAGTGCATTGGGGTCTTACTCTAAAAACCCGTGCCGCTGGGGATTAACGTAGGGTTCTGAAATAAAAATTATTGGTTTGAATTAAAAATTTTAAAAAGGGTAAAAATCGCATTTTCTGCTTTTTTTAGAACACGATAAAGATGTGACAGAATAATATTTTTTATAAATAATATATTTTGAGGATGTTTATTCTGGCTCGAGGTCATTATTTTCTTTACTAATTAAAACCATGATATTCTCATAGCATAATTTTCAAGAATTTTTTTTTTTGTTTTAAATTTATTTATGTTGGTCATTTTTGCAAGACTTAATCGTCACGTGTTTCGGAATTTGTCAAGATTCCATTGTCAAGATTATTTAGCAAAAATAGAAACGATATACTACAAAGTAGCAAACGAGTCTAATGACAAATCGTTTGTGCACAAACTAAAGTATAAGATCAAAAGTATAATGAAAATAATGACCTCGAGCCAGAATAAACATCCTCAAAATATAATATTTTAAAGGTCGAATAAAACAATTTTTATTTTTTAATAAAAATTAATCAGAATTTGAACATAATGGTTGGCACGCCATAGTGATGAATAACCCTAATGTGGTTATTACATTCACAACAACAAATAACATATTGTTGTAGTCCATTGGACTATCATATGTAAAATGTTTTAAATATTTTTGTTGGTTATTGACAATCGTTGCCTTACTAGTATAGTACAATTTCTTCGTCTTTCTAATTCACATTGTGGATAGAGTCGAATATGTTTTTATACTTTAGTTTGTGCACAAACGATTTGTCATTAGACTCGTTTGCTACTTTGTAGTAAATCGTTTCTATTTTTGCTAAATAATCTTGACAATGGAATCTTGACAAATTCCGAAACACGTGTCGATTAAGTCTTGCAAAAATGACCAACATAAATAAATTTAAACCAAAAAAAATAATTTTCTTGAAAATTATGCTATGAGAATATCATGGTTTCAATTAGTAAAGAAAATAATGACCTCGAGCCAGAATAAACATCCTCAAAATATAATATTTTAAAGGTCGAATAAAACAATTTTTATTTTTTAATAAAAATTAATCAGAATTTTTTTATAAATATTTATCGTTACGATCAACATATCGACAAATATCGTTGCTTATCAAAACTAGAAAAAAATTTTAAAAAATTTTAGAGAAAGAACCAACGGTCCTAAAATTGTGCATAATTTAAAATTTCTGCATGTTTGTCTTTATTTCGTGTACTTTTTGCCTATTTTTGTGCATATTTAAACTTGGCCTGTTTTAAATCATAATATGTGCTTATAAGAGTATACATTTTGTTAAATTAGCAACAAATATATTTAGACACTGTGTCATCAACATACCCAGAATAAACAAATACATTATTAAAAATAACAAATGCATTAAAAGAGTTGCCAACTGAAATTTAAAAAAAAATATAACAGTTTACAGTGCCTCATCAAAGTGAAATTAAAAGAAATTTTTAATTAAAAAATAAAATTTATAATTTTGGAAGACATAAAATTTACCATTTTCGTTGTTTGTTTTCAATTAGAAATATCAAAAAAGAATATTGCTCCTTGGCAACTCTATAAACATGTCAACATTCTATGTTTACACATACTTTTACTTGTGATCATCCATATTGTAAATTTAAACACAAGTAAATGTGTAAGCGGAAATAGGACATGTTCCAATGTGTCTCTGTGTGTGTATGTGTGTGCATTTGTGTATAAACTTCATTATGCATTGCTTTGTGTGTGTGTGTGTGCATTTGTAAAATGTAAATACATTTTTGGTAAAATATTATAAAATTTATATGCGTCTACCGCATACAGACTAATTGACAACATAGTTTTCCGCACGTGCAACAGCAAACAGTAACAACATTTGCATTAGTAAATCCCAAAATATGTCAGTAAATTGTAAATAGACTACCTAAATACTTGTGCATATGAAAGTGTTTCTGTGTGTGTTTTGTATGTTGCAAAAGTGGCAGATACAAAATATCACCAACATTAGTTAAGAAAACATCAACATTAAAACCAGGCAAAAGGCAAAGTTAACATAATGCATTAAGCTGTTTATGGTACTTTTTATTTTTTGGAATTGAATCAGTTTAGGATTGATAAAACGAAACAACAACTAAAGGAAAGAAGAGGAAAAACGAATTTGAAACAACATCGAAAATCAATACACTAAAAAAACCTGGACTGTGATCACGTACAATGATAGTCTTCGATTTTTGGAGCCTTGTTGCTCCTAAACTAAACAAAATGTTTCCAATTTTTTTAGTGAAAAAACTTTGAAAATTCCCTTTAAAACGATATGTATTTTGATGTCGTTTATGCATCGTCAATCGTTTTCGTTTTATGTGATTAGCCCCGTGGGCAAATTACTAGAAAAAGTCCCCTTACACGGTGAGCCTCAGCGATGTTTAGGTTGAACTTTAGTGTCGACGAAAAGTGTAAGCGCAGTTCGATTTCTACAAAATTAAAGGTCACAAAACTGTTAACAGCGAAATCGTAGCTGCTCGCATTCGCGAGATAACGCGAAATGAGTGTATTTGTATTTTTTAAAATTTTGACATTGAAGTTTTTAAATATTTTCAAAAACTGAGTATGCAGTTTTAATTGTACTTATTTAAAGGTCACAAAACAGTTCGCGAAAAATCGCGAAATTATTTTTTTCTGTTTTTGTTTTCGTTTTTTATCTTTAGATAGGTTTCTATAAAATTTCGTAAAAACATGGTATGCAGTTTTACTTCTGCTTGATCAAAGGTAACACAGCTGTTGACATCGAAATTGTAGGTGTTAAATTTCGTAAATTATCGCTTAATTATATAATTTTTTTTTGATAATTTATTTATATTTCAAAAACGGTTCTTTAGAAATAATAAAAAAAAGTGGTATGCAGTTTGATTTGAGCTGTTGAAAGAAATTAAAACTGCCCACAAAAAAATTATAGCTGCTCTCTTTTGCGAGAAATAGCGAAAAACTACTTTTTGGGGATATTTCTTGTCTTGATTAATAAAAGAAGCTTTTTTAACATTGTTGAAAAACACGAAATGCAGTTTGATTTGCTATTGATTAAAGGTTATAAGGCTGTTAACATATAAATTCTATCTGCTCAGTTCTTCGAGATATCGCTTAAAAACTCGCTAAACTACTATTTATTCATTACTTTGTGTTATTTTTGGCATGTAAAAACATTTACTTCAATTAACGACAAAAATGTGGTATGCAGTTTAAATTCGAGGTTATTTAAGTTGACAAAACTGCAAGCATAAAAATAAAAGATGGTCAATTTCCCGAGAAATTGCAAAATTACTGTTCAAGCTTTTATATTAATTAATTTATTTTTTCTTTAGTGTCTAAAATAAAGGAAAAAAAATCAAGAAATGACAAATATATTGTATACAGTTTAAATTGTATGTGGTTAAAGGTGGTAAAACTGCTCAAATCAATATCTTGACTGGTAATTTACGCGAAAAATAAAAGTTTTTCCAATTTTTTATTTTTTTTTTAATTTTGCGATTTCTCGCGAAATTGAGAAGTTATGATTTCGATGTAAACTGTTTTGTGAACTGTAAATAAATATAATTAAAACTGCATACTCAGTTTTTTAAAGAAATTTAAAAAACTTCATTGTCAAAATTTTAGAAAATACAAAAACACTAATTTCGCGATATCTCCCGAATGCGAGCAGCTACGATTTGGCTGTTAACAGTTTTGTGACATTTAATCAAGTAGAAATCCGTTTACACATTTCGTGGACACTAAAGTTGAACCTAAACATCGCTGAGGCTCACCGTACTTAATGTATTTTACCAATATTTGACAGGTTTCCTTGTTTTTAAACAAACAATTTTCGATCGAAATTAAAATTTTTCTGTAATTTTACATTTTTTTCATAAATGTACAAATTTTCAAGGTAATTTTACAAAAAAAAATTTTTGTTAAGTCATTCCTTGAAAGTATTATCGCATCAAAAAAGTTGTAAATTTACAATTTTATTGGTAAAAAACTTGTAAATTACAAAAAAAAAATAGTTTCTAGTAAATTCTCGTAAATAGGAGGAAGCACAAAATCTAGTAAAGTTACTAGAAGTCCTTGTAATTTTTATCGCGTCAAAAAAGTTGTAAATTTACAATTTTATTTGTAAAGGGATTGTTGGTAATTTTACAAGCTTTTTACCAATAAAATTGTAATTTGTACTAGGAACTCTCGAAAAATAGGAGGCAGCAAACAATTATTTTACGAGTTTTTTTTGGTGACAGGACATAAGCCCCACGGACATTATCCCCATAACGGAAATGGTGAATAAAAAAATATTCACCACCTGGTGAATAAAACGTAACATATTTATTTTTTTTCAATTTTTTTTTCATCAATATTTTTTTTAATCAATATTTTTTTTCGTAAATATTTTTTTATCAATATTTTTTTTTCATCAATATTTTTGTTTTTCATCAATAATTTTTTTTTATAAATATTTTTTTTCATCAATAATTTTTTCCATAAATATTTTTTTCGTCAATATTTTTTTTCATCAATATTTTTTTCCATAAATATTTTTTTCGTCAATATTTTTTTTCATCAATATTTTTTTTTCATCAATATTTTTTTCCATTTATATTTTTATCGTCAATATTTTTTTCATAAATATTTTTTTTTCATCAATATTTTTTTATCAATATTTTTTTCATCAATATTTTTTTCCATCAACATTATTTTCATCAATATTTTTTTTCATCAATATTTTTTTTTCATCTATATTTTTTTTTGTAAATATTTTTTTCGTCAATATTATTTTTCATCAATATTTTTTTTCATCGATATTTTTTTTCATCAAAACTTTTTTCATCAATACATTTTTGAAATTTTGTTTTCATCAATATTTTTTTTTCTTCAATATTTTTTTTCATCAATATTTTTTTTTCATCAATATTTTTTTTCATCTATATTTTTTTTCATCAATATTTTTTTTCATCAATATCTTTTATTCATCTATACATTTTTCTGTCAATTTTTTTTTTATCAATATTATTTTTCATTATTTATTTATATTTATATATTTATATATTTATAAAACAATTCCCAAATTTCATTTGGGAAAAAGTTTTTCACCAATATTTAGAGTGTTCCTCCAGGCTGGACACAGGCTAGGTTTCATCGACCACGCCCACTTCTACGCGCACTTTTTTTTCAAAAAACGTTAAATTTAAAAATCTCCAAAGCTACTAATCCGATTTCAAAAATCGTTTCCCCAAAATATAATTGAAACAGTCCTTCAGGGTGGACATATGCTGGGTTTCATCGACGCCCACTTTTGTCAAAAACCTAAACATTTAAATATCTATGAAACTACTCATCCGATTACAAAAATGTTTTCACCAATATTAAGAGTATTCCTTCAGGGTGGACATAGGCTAAGATTTATTGACCACGCCCACTGCTACGCCCACTTTAGGCCAAAAAAGGTAACATTTAAAAATCTTCACAACTACTCATCCGATATTACAAATATAGAATTGTCTCTTTTATATATACATATTTTTAGTTTCAGGAAAATCCGTTCGTAAGGTTGGAATACTTCACTTGAAAGTATCAATTTGGCGACGTACATCCATTTGTCCATCTGAACACCTTGTATAACTATCACGTCTAGTGTTTGGGGTCCGGGAATTCCCGGGTCGGATTTCCCGGGAATTCCCGGGAAAAGACTGACGGGAATTCCCGGGAATTTTTTTTGATTTTTCCCGGGAAATCCGGGAATTTTATATAATAAACCATTTTACATAAAAAATGTTTTTTTTAATTAAATTTTTAATATTCTTTTTACATACAGGTATAATTACATTTGCTATTTTTTGTATTTTTTCTATTTGGAAGAACAGTGCAAATATATATTCATAGGAAAACTGACCAAGTGTAAAAAGTATGGCAATATCATGAAAAAAAATTAAAAATCAAAAAATATACGTCGGATAATGATAATTTTGCTAAGATTGTCAAAAAATACAAAAGTTTTGAACATAGAATTTACATTTCCAAAACAAATATTAAAAATGCTGCCAACTATATTAGTTCTTGCACGAATAACGCAATTTTAAATTTTTTTGGCGATTTTTAGCTATTTTTTTCGATTTTTTGGGGGAAAAAAGCTGCAATTTTTTTTTTTGTTTTTTAATGTATTTCAGGATTTTTAGCTTTTATTTTTTGATTTTTTATATTTTAATTAATTCTTTATCTGTAATAAAACTGTTTTCAATAAAAAGTTGGTCAAATTTTAATGTTTTTTATGATTTATATTAATAAAGAAAATTTCCCGGGAATCCCGGGAAATAAATAATTTTTTTCCCGTTTCCCGGGAAATTGAAAAGTCCGGGAATTCCCAAACACTAATCACGTCTCATTAGTCTATGGCAGTGGTGCCCAAAAAGAGAAACGATAATATAATGGTAATTTTTAACAAATATGAGAGTGTATTAGTACTATTGCTCTGAAAGAAATCTACGCTTTGTTATAACAACAATAAATATTATTTGTGTAGTTTTTTATCAAACAAAGCGACATCGACCTGCTTCTTTGAATGATGGCAAACAACTAAGGAGTTTTTTTTTTTGTTTTTTACGCTCTCTGTTGTTAGTTTCGTTGTCGTTCGGATTTTGTACGTGTATCTTCGTCAGTGTTGCCACCGGTCAACTAAAAAATTATCCAGTAGTTTGTCCGAAATTATCCAAAATCCCAAAAATTATCCAAAAAAAAATTTTCAAAAACGATTTTTTAACGAAACAAAAGTTTTTTTTTTTTTAAATTTAATTTAAAGAATACATAAAATAAGAAGTAGTTTGTCCAAAATTATCCAAAATCCCAAAAATTATACAAAAAAAAAAACGATTTTTTTTTTAACGAAAGTGTTTTTTTTATTTTAAATTCAATTTAAAGAATACATGAAATTATTTTTAAATAAAAATAATACATTTTTTACTGTTCAAAATAAAAAATATGTTATAACAATAGTATTACACTGTAGAACAAATTCAGGTTTGCAAAAGTTAGGTCGATTCTGAGAGTAGGGGTGAAAATAGATGCTAAATTAGAAGACTTTGCAGTCAAATGCCGATTTTCAGCATATTGTTTATATGTTTTTTTGGTTTTTTTCAAATTGTTGGACAGGTCTCTAGCATAGTTGTATGCTATGATTGAAATAACGAAATGAATAAATAACAATATTTTTTCAAAAATAATCAAATAACAGATTATTTAAATATTTGAAAATGAATAATATTTATTTTGATTTTATTTGAATAACGAAAAATCGAATAATTTTTTCTGATTTTTTTTATTCAAACAAACAAAACATAATTTTTCAAAATAATCAACAAAAATTTGTGATTTTTTTTGGTTATTCACAAAAATTCAAATAAATAACGTATTATTCAAACAACAAAAAATAAATATTCTTGAAAATTTTGTGTTTGAAAAAAAAAACTATTTTATTTATTTTGTACAGTTTAACAAAAAATTATTCTTACAAAACAGTTTTGTTTTAATATCAGGTTCTTATAAATTGTAATTTATAAAAACTCCATTTGAATTCAGAAAAGTTAAGTTGGGATTTAGGAAATTCCAAGTGCAGAGCTATAAACTTATGCAAATATTTACTTAACAAAACTTTTTTTTTAAAGAAAAGTATAAAAATCTGTAAAAATTGGCGACTTTCATAGGTTGGTTTAAGGAGTATACTCACTTTGTCATTCCGTGTGTAAGCATCGAAATATCTATCTAACAAACCATAAAATTTGTCAGTTTGGAAAATTTTGAATTGGTTGTTATTTGTTATTATTTTTGGAGCGTTAATTTATCATTGGTTTAAATTCGGGATATTGTGTCAACGGGATTCGAGTGCGCGTGTTCGTATTATCGAAAGTGAACGGTGCGCGGTGCGGTTAGTGGGTTATGGCAAGTTTTCGGGAGTTCAAATGTTTCAGGGTAAGTTTGTACATATGTTTTATATGCGGAATTATTATTGGCGAGGATTGAGTATTTAGTATATGCACTAATAGGCAATGTAGGTATACACTCAAAAAATTATGTCATTAACTTTTTGTAGTTTATTTAAAAAGTTTTCCGTTTAGTCATTTTTAAAAGAAAAAACATTTGTTTGATGTTCAGTTTTTATTAATGACTACATCAGTCCTTTGTTTCAAAAATAACACACTAAAAAATAAAGACTTTCACTAACATTTAATTTATAAAGTCATTTATTTTTGTTCTGTAAGTAAAAACTACTGATTATTCTTTAAATTTTTAATGATTTGTGTAAGTAATTTTTTTTTTTTTGAATTGTTGGTATTTTTTAATGATATATCATTAGTTTTTACCTACACAAGTCAGTTATTTGTTTGTAGAAAAAAAAATTCAAAAAATTATTTATAGAAATATAAAAACATATTTGTATCAAGTGGCTTTGGCACGATGGGTAGAGTGTCTGGCCAGAATGTAGTTGATTGCGGGATCGATTCCCTAAAATTTTATTAAAAAAATTTAAAAAAATATTTCAATAGAAAATTGTATAAAATAATCTACGAAATCATTAATTTTTAATGTTTTGGTAGGTTATTTTTTTGGAATTTGTTGGTAAAAATAACAGAACTATCATTAATTTTTAATGTTTTCGTAGGTTATTTTTTTCGAATTTGTTGGTAAAAAAGAATGAAAAAAAAGTAATTTTTTAATGTTTAGTGTTATTTATTTTAAAAAATTTTGCCAACAGTAAAAAATAAATGTTGATGTTTTTAAAACAAATGAATAATTACTGTGATGGTTTTCAATTGTTTATTCACTGGTTTTAAGTGTGTTTTTCTTTTGTTTTTGCCTACAAAATATTTTGAGTGTACGGTTGTGAATAAGTGGAAGTATTTGGATCTATAGGTTTTTTAGGGTTGGTAGCGTAGTATTTTGCTTCTAATGGGGTTACAAGGTAACCCCATGCCAGTGTTGCCAGTGGATTTTTTTGAAAGTACCTACGCTTATGAAAAAAAATCCCTTTTTTCCCTACTTTCGAAAAAATTTTCCCCTACAATTTATCCCTACATTAAAATTGGACAAATTTCATAAAAAAAAAATTAAGTTCCAATAATTTCTATTTTTTTTTTAATGTATAATATTAACAGATCATCGCCCAGCTAAATATTGGATTGCAAAGACCTGGTGCACCGGTGTGGAAAAACGTATTCTCCCTTAAAACGTGTTCTACTTCTGGTGATACACCGATGTTTTTTGTATAGAGATTGTCTCGAAAGTAACAGGTGTTTGTAAGAAAAAATAAAACTTGTTTTTTTTTAATTCCTTTCTAGAACAGATGTTGTCAGAACCGGTTCTAAAAATGTTTCTAGGTGTTTTCGATTATTTTTCTCACAAGTCTACTATATTTTTAATCAAAAGCGTCAAAATTTATAAAAAAATACTTGAGTTGCTTAATATTGGGTACGTTCTGCAGAGAAAGCTGCTACTCAGCCGCTCCCCAACATTCCGCTGAACGGTTTAATTTTTGACATTTCAGTCAACATGTTGAGTGAGCGCTTCTCATCACTGGTAGCGTACAAAAATTATGCTACATTGATCACAAACTGATAAATAAGCTGTTTTATTGAAATTATTTATTTTTTTTTGACGTTATTCAAGGAAATAAAAAAAAAAAATAATAAAAAAGTATTTTCCACAGAAAAAATAAATAAAAATAAAAAAAAATTATAATTTATTCCAATATTTTAAAACATTCATAAAAAAATGCGTTCAGCAGAGTCAACTAATCAAAACATGCTACATCTCAACTGTTGAGTAGCAGGTTTCTCTGCTGAACACGCTCATTATTCAAAATCATAAGATTTGCTCTTTATGATACTTCTTTTTCTACTTTCATATTTATGTAAAACGAGTAAAGTTTCTTACTATAAATAGGAAAATTTCTATTAATTTCGAGTAGATTACAGAGTTTGTGGAAATTTACCCAATTAATATACGTACCTTTTTAATTAGAGTGTACAAAAGATTTAAAAAAAGCACATTTCAAGAATTTGTTTTTAAACCCTCTATGAAAAGTACTGTTTTTTACTAAAATTCAAGGTTTTGGACAACTTTTAGCTATATTTTGAAAAAGTACCTACATTTGATGAATTATAAAAAATCTGTCCGTTTTTCCCTACTCTACAATTTTGAGAACAAAAATACCTACATGTAGGGATTTTCCCCTACTTCTGGCAACACTGCCCCATGCAGGGGTTCTACGGAACCGAGTAGTGGATGTAGAAATCCTACTGACGATTCCCTTCGGCAGGGGATGAAAGCGCTATAGGAAGCCCAAGTGCCTTCACGGCAATTTTTTGTATTTGAATGGGGGTTGAGAATTTATGCGGGGATTGGTATTTGAAAATTTTTTTAAGTTTTTGAATTAGGAAATTTGGTTTGGGTTTTAGTAGATATGGACTATTTTTGATTCGGAACATTTTGATTTTGTGGATTTGTATCGGGACATTTTGATATTTTGATTTGAGATAATTTTTGATAGTGATGATATGATAAGTTTAGAGTTTGATCATTTTTCGCGGGGGGGTCATTTAGAAACAAAGGGGACATTGTACTGAATAGTAATAGGGGGTAAGGTCTGGTTATTTCAAATGAAATTTCTCAGACAGTTAGGAGAATAGGATAGAAGTAGTTAGTTTAAACCTTCTGAAATCAACACTTCATTTTCCCATTTAAGGTGTTAGGACTCTTACAAGAAATCAACAATTAATTTCCATTTTCCCTTTTTTAAAAGAAATGCCTAAAAGTATTTAAATTTTCAGAGTACGTTTTGACCATTAAGGTCTAATTGTAAGTAGTTAGTCTAAAAACGTAAACGTACTACATACTCTATGAAATATGCAATTTCTCTATAGCTTCTCGTTTTCGAGATATTCGGAATAGAAATTTAAAAAATGTTATTTATAGCGTTTTTGTAGCACCACTGTTAGACATTATTGCGTTAATGTCAAAAACTAAGAGTGGATTTTATATAATATGGACCTGTAGAATCCAAATCTGTCATCTAAAATGCTGTAGCTTGTTTCGTTTTTGTGTTTTTCGCGCTTAAAAATGTGCCCAATTCCATACCATATAAAATACATTCAAAATAATTATGTTTATTTTTTGACCGTTTGAATACTGCAATGTAATTTTTTTTGAATACTTTATATAAATGCATAATTCCAAATAATATTTGTTTTTTTTTTTATATCTCTAGTTTTCAAGAAAATTCGAATATAATAATCTTTTGCAATTCAGCCGCGATTTTTGAAAAAGTGCTCGATCGATGTTTTGGTTTTTGTTCCTATATTATTCTTAGACATTCCAAATACGTATTCAAAAAAGATAATATAGTATTCGCACTTTTAGGCAAAAACTGTTTCCAACCACCCGTGTTTTACTTGGTTGGTCAAAGTCACAACTTTTACCTGGCCTATGTGATATAGTTATAAAGTAAATTTGAAACATTTTTGATATATTATAACTTATTATTTTAATTATTTTCAATATGATACTTCCCCAGAGAAATTTCATGCACTAATTCGTAGAATATTTTTCGCTTTTGGTAGACTTCAATGTATCTCGCTTAAAAAATATAACAGTTAATCCGTAAAATGAGGGATAGACGGATAGATCGTTATGTGCTAGAGAATCACAATAAATTACATCATCAGTCAACATCAGTTTTACCTCAAAAGTAGTCAAAAATAAAAAAATATTATAAGCAAATATGCATTTAAATTTTAAAAATAGAATAATGCATTTTCTATTGCAAAAATGTTCAATTGTATAAAGAATGAAATTTTTTCGATTAAAATAATTTTTGTGTAGTAGAAACATTTCACAGTTAATACTAAAGAATATTTTCTTAAAAATGTCACCAAAGCAAAAACCCTTAAAAATCTCAATGTTTTGCAAAATAAACCTTTACAATTAAGGGTATTTAAGTAATTAAACATCCTTTCACGACTTTTTATTGTTTAAGAAAAATATCGAAAAGTCTAATCAACTAGAGTATTATCCATAAGAAAATGTTTTGAGAACATTTTTTAATCAGTAAAAGTCAATTTGGGAAAAAATTAAAAATAATCTAATTAATGTTTTAGTAAAGAAAACCTTAAATAAGTAAAACAATAGTGGTTTGTAAGAATAATTGTGTGTTTTACTGTATAATAAATTCAAAATAAATAAAAAAAAAAATTATTTTTCAAACACAAAATTTTCAAGAATATTTCTTTTTTTTGTTTAAATAATACGTTATTCATTTGAATTTTTGTGAATAACCAAAAAAAATCACAAATTTTTGTTGATTATTTTGAAAAATTCTATTTTGTTTGTTTGAATAAGCAATCAGAAAAAATTATTTGATTTTTTTGGAAAGAAATATTATTTCATTTTTATTGAATTTT